>BSBN01000237.1:17500000-18750000 GCA_027924645.1 Cunninghamia lanceolata | reverse complement strand
TATTATGTAATGCGGATGTGTGGGATAGACTTTGTTGCCATCAATGACAACACTTATGAAGCCACATAGTGTCTCTTGCCAACAACAAGGATTATGACTCATCATAGGGGTCCTCATGTAGGCTATGCATGATTTATGTTCTTACCTATTTGCCCCCTCGAAGACAGTAGTCTACATAAAAGGTAGGTACCATTCCTGAAGTAGGCCTTACCTATTGTCAATTTTTATGTAATTGTACCTACAATAACTAGTATTAGTTTGACATCTAAATATATCAAAATGAATAATGAAAACAAAAATGATGAAAATACCATATATCGTTTAAGCTTGACTAGTTGTTTGCCTTTGTTGGTGAGACCTATAGGAATGAATGCACACAAAATGACACACGAGAGATACATAAAAACAAACACTAATATAAGAATGCATAAAGTAAATTGAGCTCAGGGAGAGAAAAAGTGAGTAATTTAGTAAAATTTAAGTGAATCAGCAATGGAATTGATCGTGTGAATAGTCATTGGGTAAATATCGCTGAGGAGATTGCAAAGATGGCTGCCTCTTTGTCTACCACTAAGAATCAGGTACACAAACAATAAAAATTCCCTGTCTAAACCCTAGATTGAATTTTGTGAAAAATCTCTTGAAATTATCTATTTTTGATAATTTTCTCTATTGCATTGTCTTTATTTTGTTGTTTAGAATAAGATTAGTTTTTTGTTTACTAAAATCGGCTAAGAAACTGATGAAGGGGGTAAATCATAAAACACACAATAACAAAAATTGCACACAGAAAATAGAATGATATTTTATTAATATGGGAAAAACATTACATTACAAAAGCTCAAATACAATCAGAGGATGAATCCCCTATAGGCTACAACACATTACAACTCCCTCTTTGAAGACTCTAGAATCTTCAGTCTTCTGTAACCCAAAATCAACTAGGGTTTCTATTTTCCTGTTGTTTCTTGACTCTACACCTTCCCCCTTAACTCTACTACCCCAAGGGTTCCCAAAATGGTCATATGTAGCCCTTTCTAGCAGCCACCAGTTTAATTTCAAAATTTGCATCTCCCTCCAAAAAAAGGTCAGCTTCACGGGGCCATAACTTTCAATATGGCTGTTGGATTTTCAATTATAATACCTTTTCAGAAAGCTCTCGAAAAGATGATGGTGCACAAGTAGTATCATAAGGTAGACTGCTTAGGTTTCCTACCAAATTTTGGGCCCATCCGGAGCCTCTAAGTGCCTCAAATTTGACTTTGAATGTTTCAATAGGATTTTTGGAATTTGAAATTTTAATATCTCACAAATGACAAATGATATTGAAGTGATTTCTTCAACATTAGCTTCAATTCACCATTCTAGAGGTCTGTGTAAGATTTTGTATCCAACCATGCACAAATGCAAACTTACTAAAATAAGTAACCCTGCCAAATTTAGCCCTTATTGAAAAGAAACAACATTTTTTTTTGGTTGATACAAGATTGCTCTTACACCCTAGATGCTCCTACATCAGAAATAGGTTTTTTAGAGCATTTTTAATTCAGGGGATAGTCACATATGGTCACCTCTTTTGCCATGTAGGTTGCTCAGGGGAGATCTGCCTAAGCAACAAGGTCACCTGATGGAGATCTGTCTATGCAACGGGGTTGACACTCGAGGGAGATCCTACTAAACATCTGGGTCACCTAGGGGAGATCCGATCTGATGAAAGGGGTGACCTTGACAGATCAAATTTGACTAAAATTTAATGTTTTCTAACATTTACTTTGCTCTGTTTTGATCTAATTTGAACACTGAATCTATCTGTTATTACAATTTTGTTTATATACTTTTTTGTGAATTTTTCTGCAAGTTTTACGATTTTTAGCGATTTTCTGAGTTGACGAGATCTAATCTAAAGTTCTTTTCTGATTGGTAAGATATGAGGATCCATTGGAATGCCAATCGCGAGAACTTGTGGCTTTTAGAGATGTATGCTTCATTATCTACATATGAGCTTTCTATCTTAAGGAGAATAGGCCTAACAAGAGTTTTCCACGTGTCAGTTGTACATCCTGTGGCACATATTTGTAGTGACATTCTAACTTATCAGGACACAGACAAGAACACATTCAGGCTCCCTCAAGTTTTATGAGAGTGGACTATCACTCTATATGATGTGTACTACATTCTATGGGTTCCTGTGAGAGGACACCCAATTGTTCTTCCCACTAGCGAGTCCTTTGAAGACAAGACTTCTTGGGCACAGATTATGGGGGTGAGTTGTCTTGACGATCAGACTGGAGTTCAGCTCACCTTCATACCATGACTTCACATTCCTTTCTTAAGGAAGTTCCTGATTGGTTTGATTGCATCAAGATTTTCTGGAGACAAAGCCTTGGCTCACTTGAGATTGTGTTGGGCACCAATTATACAAGACATTGAGTAGGGCAAAGTTTATGCTTGGGGAGAAGACATCCTAGCCATGGTCTACATGGACTTCTATTGTATTACACGGTGAGGGGTTTTTTCTTTTATCCACTCTTGTCTAATCATGACTTGGATCTTTGAGCACATGAGACCTTAATAGAAGGATATTCTTCTTCCTCACAGGCAACTATCAAGAGCAGCTAGGTGGGCTCATGTGGGCCACTTTGATACTTCTTTACATGTTGTGGCTACTCTTACATATGTAAATATGATCTCTGACCCTTATGCAGATATAACGGGTGTTGCAAGTATGAGGATAACCAGTGTTGTCATTGATGTCAACATACTCATATTGCATTAATGAGAAGGATTGGATGTGCTGTGTGCTGAGATTATTGAGGAAATCAGTCTTAATCAAGAACAGTGAAGAACAGTGATGAGAAGAAGGCAAAAGTCCTCAATAGGTTGAGGATCAGAGGATGCGGTTTAAAGGGTTTGTAGATATGAGTCTTGAGATGTTCCAGTCAAGATTTTAGAGGTCTACATGAAGATTTGAAGAAGTTATGATCGCTCTAGTAGAACCAGTTCCGGCAGGTGTTCAGTGGTGACAGAGTGTCACAGATTGGTCAGGTGAGCTCTGGAATTGAATTATCTCATTCTACGGATTGGAGAGAGTGTTGAAAAAGTTCGTGTGAAGTGACAACTAGATTTGTTCATGGTTTGGAGGTCTGGAAGCACCTTTTACATTATGACAGTGATGACAGACTGTGTTCTTGAAGTTTCGGATGAAGAATAGAAGAATTCCAGTAAGCTGATAAAGTGCGGATGTTCTTGATGACTCAGGAAAGGTTTTGGTGATCTTTGGATTGTGTACAATTCTTATTGGTGGTCCGCATTGAAGTTAGAGTTTTCACTTGAAGAATAACCACGGATATTGGTGTTCTTCTTAAGACTGGCCGACCGGATGTATTACATGTCTTGCGAATTATCTTATAGATGTTTTCTGACTTAGATGATTGTTCCTAAGTTGATGCCTTGTATAAATAAGGGATTGTGAATTCATTTTGAAGTGTGTCTTGCGGTGATGAGAGTGGTATAGTGAAGAGAAGTGCGAAAGGCAGAGCAGGAGTTTTTGGGCTTACATGGAACTGATCCAGACATGGTAAAGATGTCAATCTCTAGTTCAAGTTTGTAATACTTGTTACTTTGTAGACAATGTGTCTCTTGTAGGCAGTGTGCCTCTTGTGAGCAGTGTGCTCAGGTAGTGAACCCTAATTGGCATGTGCCATCTATTTTTCTTATTCTTCTAACAGAGAATAATCCTTGGATTAATCACCTCGTGGTTTTTCCCTTGACCGAGTTTTCCATGTCAAAATCTTGGTGTCTCATGTGTTGATGTATATCTGCTCTGGTGTTCATTCTTTATGCTTTCATGAGTGATTAATTGATATGCTATTAAATAACAAAGAGGATTTAAGTGTTTGAATTAGAAGCAAGTTTTGTACAACTAATTCACCCCCCCTCTCAGTTGTGTGCCCTAGATCTAACAATTGGTATCAGAGCCAAGTTCCTCTAAAAGAAGCTTAACCACTTGAGGAGATCCAGGATGTCATCATACAAGAAGGATAGTCCGAAGTTTGATGGAACCAACTTCTCTCTTTGGAAAGGTCGCATGAAATGTCACTTGGAGTGTATGGGAAAAGCATACTTGTCCATGGTCACAAAAGCATATGTACCTCCACAGGGTGGTTTGACAACTCTAAATGAAATCATAGATGCTAAAAACAATCTGCGGACCAAAGAGGCTCTTCTAAGCACATTAACTGACTTAGAGCTCTCAAATTTTATTGACCTACCAACTGCCTATGAGATCTGGATTAAACTGGAACTTCTGCATGAAGGAGATGAGTATGTTAAGAGTGCAAGGTTGCAGAGTCTCAAAGGGAAATTTGAAAGATTGAAGATCAGAGATGATGAAAATATAACTACCTTTATGCCAAGAGTAAATGAGCTAGTGTGTGGAATTAGGAATGCTAGTGGAGTTTTGGATGAAAATAAGATTGTTGGCAAAATTCTCAGATCCCTTCCTGCTACCTACAAAATCAAGGTTGTTGCCATTGATGAATTGAGAGCCCATACAACTATCACAAGAGACCAATTAGCTAGCAAACTGGCTGCATTTGAAATGACTGAGTTTGGAGATGATCCCCCCAAGATTGAATTTGCATTCAAAGCCAGTGCCTCTGTGAAAGGCAAACAAAGATTTGATTCGGGAGAAAACTCTTTAAGGAAGCTGTCATGGTATGATCAAGCAAGAAGAGACATGGAAGAGGAAGAAGCAGAAACAGGTCAACTTGAAGCCCTCATTGCAAAAAGACTGCCAAGAGGATCCAGTAAGTATGAAAGAAAATTACCCTTTAAGTGTTTCAACTGCAATAAGATTGGTGATTTTGCCTCAAGATGTCCAGAAAGATCTACAAGGTCAAATTCTAACAGACAAAGGTTCCAAAAGAATTGTTATTATGTTCATGAAGAAGCTGATAATGAAGGAGTAACAGATGATGAATCAGAGATAGGAGACAAATCTGGAAATGAATGGGTGTTTATTGCCATCAAGGAAGAAGATCCAATATCCTCTGAATCTATCAATCATAAGGTCAAAGAAAGAGCTTTGGCTGCTCAAGTTGAAGAAAAGGATGATTGGGTTATTGACAGTGGATGCTCTCACCATATGACAGGTGACAAGAACAAGTTCTTAGATTTGGAAAAGTATGAAGGAGGAGTGGTAAAGTTTGGTGATAATTCTGCTGGTAGAATCAGAGGAAGAGGAACTATTTCTTTTAATGGAAGAAACAAAACTGGTAATGTGTTGTATGTTGAAGGCTTGAAGCACAATCTTCTTAGTGTTGGACAGTTGGTGGACAAAGGCTATGATCTCCGATTCAAGGATTGAAAATGCAAAATCTTTGAAAGATTTAGAATAGAGATTGCATCCAGTACTCTAACTAAAGGTAATATCTTCCACTTGGTTGGTGCTGGTAAAAATTGTCTGTTTGTTCAAATAGATCAGAGTTGGTTATGGCATAGAAGGATGTGTCATGTAAATTTTGATAACATCATCAAGATAAGCAATACTCAGGCTGTAAGAGATCTTCCAAAATTGGTAAAACCTACAAACAGTTTGTGCAAAGAATGTCAGCTGGGTAAATAGAGCAGAGTCTTATTCAAAAGCAAGGATCAGTCCTCTACCGGATTATTAGAATTAGTTCATACTAATCTATGTGGTCCGACAAGAATCAAGAGTATGCAAGGTGATAGATATTTCATGTTATTGATTGATGATCATTCCTGGATGATGTGGGTTACCTTTCTGAAAGAGAAATCAGAAGCTTTTGAGAAATTCAAAATTTTCAAGGCTATGGTAGAGATCAAACCGGATTGAAACTGAAATGTTTGAGGTCTGATAGAGGTGGTGAATTCACATCTGGTGAATTCATAAATTTTTGTGAGAAGCATGGTATAAAGAGACAATTATCTACCCCTAGGACTCCACAGCAGAATAGAGTAGTAGAAAGAAAGAACCAGACCATCCAGGAAGTATCCAGGACAATGATGATGGAAGCAAATGTTCCCCAGATGTTTTGGAGAGATGCTATCAGCACTGCAGTCTATACTCTCAATCGAGTTCAAATCAGAAGCAATAGCGGTAAGACTCCTTATGAAATTTGGTTTGGCATCTCTCCTACTGTAAGATATTTCAGAGTATTTGGTAGCAAATGCTACATTAAAAGAGATGAAGATCTAGGAATGTTTGATGCTAGAAGTGATGAAAGAATTTTCTTGGGTTACTCCACTCAAACCAAAGCATACCAGTGTTATAACAAGAGACTAAGAAAGATGATAAAAAGTACAAATGTGAAGGTTGATGAGGGAATAGAGAAACCCTTAAGGTTTTATGAGTATGATGAAGATGATCAAGATGGTATTCTGGTTCAAGGAGCTCAATTCTTTCTTGAAAGTCAGATTCAGACTGATCCGGTAAATCAGGAAGAAGAGATAGGTCTGAATGAGCCTGATCAAGAAGCAGAAGTGCAAGAAACTCCCAAAGTTCCAAGGTATGTAAGACTGAACCACTCTGAAGATCAGATCATAGGTGACAAAAGCAAAGGTGTGCAAACTAGAAGGAATGTTGCTCAAAATTCAGATGAATGTTGTCTGATTTCAAAGATTGAACCTAAGACAATAAATGAAGCTTGCAATGATGAAAATTAGACCAAAGCAATGGAGGAAGAGTTGATGCAAATTGAGAAAAATCACACTTGGGATCTTGTTTCTAGACCTAGTAACAAGAATGTGATTGGAACTAAAGGGGTCTTCCGGAACAAACTAAATGAAGTTGGTGAAGTAATCAGAAATAAAACCAGATTAGTCTGCAAAGGCTACTCTCAAATAGAAGGGATTGATTTTGAGGAAACCTTTGCTCTGGTGGCAAGAATTGAAGCAGTCAGACTATTTCTTGCATTTGTTGCCTTCAAAGATTTCAAAGTGTATCAGATGGATGTCAAATCTGCTTTCCTGAATGGAGACTTAGAAGAAGAGGTGTACTTTGAACAACCGGATGGATTTCAGTTATCTGAGCATGGTGATATGGTCTGCAAATTAAAGAAGGCAATGTATGGTCTAAAGCAAGTCCCAAGAGCATGGTATGAGAGGCTGGACAAACATCTTTTAAAGATTGGTTTCAACAAAGGTACTACTGATAGTAACCTATATTTCAAAATTGATCATGAAAACATCTTGATTGTTGAAGTATTTGTTGATGATATCATCTTGGAGGAAGAGATAGTATGTGTAAAACCTTTGCAAACCAAATGAAAAGTGAGTTTGAAATGTCAATGCTTGGTGAAATGAATTTCTTCTTGGGTCTGCAAATTACTCAGACAGAGAAAGGAATCTTTATCTCTCAGACCAAATATGTGAAAGAACTATTGAAGAAATTTGGAATGGAAGATTCAAAGCCAATGAACACTCCTATGGCTACCGGATGTAAGTTGAGCAAAGATGATGACTCTCCTAAGATAGATTAGACCAAGTACAGATCAATGATTGGAGGATTATTGTATCTCACTCAAACTAGACCAGATATAATGTAGGTTGTTGGTCTTATGGCGAGATTCCAAGCCGATCCCAGAGAATCCCATGTCATGGCAATCAAAATAATTTTTAGGTACTTAAAAGGAACACTCAAGTATGGCCTATGGTATCCCAGAGATCATGACTTTTCTCTTCATGCATATACAGATGCAGATTTGGCAAGAGATGTGGATGATAGGAAGATTACAAGTGGAGGAACATTCTTTTTGGGAAAAAGGTTGGTTTCTTGGCTAAGCAAGAAACAAGAGGCAATATCCCTGTCTACAATAGAAGCAGAATACATTGCAGCAATAGGTAGTTGCACTCAACGTTTGTGGATGAAGTAGATGCTAAGAGATATTCAAGTAGAATATAAGGAGCCTATCACAATTTTTTGTGATAATTCAAGTGCAATAAATATTTCTAAGAATCTGGTATTGTATTCTAAGACCAAGCATATATCTATCAAATTTCACTTTCTGAGAGAACAAGTGAACAAGGGTGAAGTCAAATTGGAGTATGTGCCCTCCAATGATCAGCTTGCAGATATTTTCACTAAACCTCTTCCCAAGGACTCTTTTGAGTATCTCAGGGAGAAGTTAGGGGTCATGGCCCCTCTGGTGATGAACTAGGATGCACTGATGTGCATCAGTCTAGTGTATATCACAGTCATATCTTGTGATCTAGATTGATGATGGGGAGCTGCTACTAAGGGGGAGCAGCTGGTATGATTCTGATGTGTTAAAATTACAAGTATGAGCCCTTTGCCATTGATGTCAAAGGGGGAGAGAAGACATGTGAAAAACAAGTGGTTGATGATCAAAGGGGGAGTAGTAAAGGAAGAGAAGACATGTGTAGAGTTGTTGTTGATAGGGGGAGCTGTGATAGAAAGGAGAAGTTCTTGTCTTGATGGTTTTTCACATCATATGTTGCCATCAATGACAAAGGGGGAGATTGTTGCAAGTATGAGGATAACCAGTGTTGTCATTGATGTCAACATACTCATCTTGCATTAATGAGAAGGATTGGATGTGCTATGTGCTGAGATTATTGAGGAAATCAGTCTCAATCAGGAACAGTGAAGAACAGTGATGAGAAGAAGGCAAAAGTCCTCAATAGGTTGAGGATCAGAGGATGCGGTTTAAAGGGTTTGTAGATATGAGTCTTGAGATGTTCCAGTCAAGATTTTAGAGGTCCACATGAAGATCTGAAGAAGTTATGATCACTCTAGTAGAACCGGTTCCGACAGGTGTTCAGTGGTGACAGAGTGTCATAAATTGGTCCGGTGAGCTCCAGAATTGAATTATCTCATTATGCGGATTGGAGAGAGTGTTGAAGAAGTTTGTGTGAAGTGACAACTAGATTTGTTCATGGTTTGGAGGTCCAGAAGCACCTTTTACATTATGACAGTGATGACAGACTATGTTCTTGAAGTTTCAGATGAAGAACAGAAGAATTCTAGTAAGCTGATAAAGTGCAGATGTTCTTGATGACTTAGGAAAGGTTTTGGTGATCTTTGGATCATGTACAATTCTTATTGGCGGTCCGCATTGAAGTTAGAGTTTTCACTTGAAGAATAACCACGGATATTGGTGTTCTTCTTAAGACTGGCCGACCAGATGTATTACACGTCTTGCAAATGATCTTATAGATGTTTGCCGACTTAGATGATTGTTCCTAAGTCGATGCCTTGTATAAATAAGGGATTGTGAATTCATTTTGAAGTGTGTCTTGCAGTGATGAGAGTGGTATAGCGAAGAGAAGTGTGAAAGGCAAAGCAGGAGTTTTTGGGCTTACATGGAACTGATCCAGACATGGTAAAGATGTCAATCTCCAGTTCAATTTTGTAATACTTGTTACTTTGTAGACAGTGTGTCTCTTGTAGGTAGTGTGCTTAGGCAGTGAGCCCTAATTGGCATGTTCCATCTATTTTTCTTATTCTTCTAACAGAGAATAATCCTTGGGTTAATCACCCCGTGGTTTTTCCCTTGACTGGGTTTTCCACGTCAAAATGTTGGTGTCTCATGTGTTGATGTATATCTACTCTAGTGTTTATTCTTTATGCTTTCATGAGTGATTAATTGATATGCTATTAAATAACAAAGAGGATTTAAGTGTTTGAATTAGAAGCAAGTTTTGTACAACTGATTCACCCCCCCTCTCAGTTGTGTGCCCTAGATCTAACAATGCATGGTCGCATGATGATCAGATCAGGGAGCACTATCTTAGCATATCAGAGTTTTTGGATCATAATGGTCCAGTCAAGGCTCATCGTGTTGACGGTGTCTTACAATAGTTTGGCAAGGAATTTCCTTAGGAGTTGCCCCCAATACCTACTTGTTATAGATCTGTTTAAGAGATGGGTGAGATTGGCTAGAGGACCATTGCTTGGACTCCTTTGACTCCTAGAGTTTTGATTACTAAATATTCTAGGATGTTGAGAGGTGGACAAAGGGGAGGGAGAGGAGCTCCTTTTCAAAGATTGATTGTGGTGGATGACTCTAACTCTAATGATGAGGACTATGTTCCTTATGGGGATGACTTGTCTAACGAAGGACCAGCAGAGGGTGCACAAGATGCAGACTCTGATGATGATGATATACTTGAGGGTTCTTGTTGGCAAGAGACACTTCTAGGATTCATAAGTGTTGTCATTGATGGAAACAAAGTATATCCCACACATCCATAGTACATAAATTACTCATACCGAAAGTCAGATTGAAGATAGTTTGGTTTGGTAGTCAAGAATAGAGCATATGATAGGGTCCGACAGTTGGGTCTGGAACTCTCTAATGGTGAAACTCAACATGTTGTAGATTTGGATGAGTAATAAGGAGTATCTAAACTATTATATTCCAAAGATTTAGCCTCTGGTAACAAAGCATTTGAAAGATATGAGCATCTAAGTATCAGACTCTAGTTAGACAGTGTAGACAGAGGAAGAATTGACCAAGGTATCAAACCTCAATCTGAATGTGCAGAAGGTGTTGATCAAGTAACTTGAAGTGTTATATGATTTTGGCCGACATAGGCAATGATTTCAATGCCTAAGTTTTTGGTGCACATCATCAATCAAGTATGGATTTAGCCGACAGAACAGTAACCTGCAAATGTCCTAAGTGTTCTTATTGCTGACTAGAAAGTTATTGGAAATCCTTGATGCGGATATATATATATATATATACCCGATGGATTCAAGCTTGAGTGTGTGTGGTGTGGTAGAGTGATTGATTAAGTACAGAGACAAGTGCGAAGGTAGTAGTTCAAGCTCAAAATGTGATAGAAGAGTGATATTAAGCAGAGGAAGGATGAAATGTGCTAGATCAGTATACTCTGCCTAATCGGAACTAAATTTTTACATATGCGGATGTTATTCATTAGTTCAAACACTTGTTATGATCTGTAAGATTTTGTAGATAGTGAGTCTCTTGTAGGCTATAAGCCTTTTGTGAGCAGTGTACTTAGGCAGTAAGCCCTAACTGGCAAGTGCCATTTTGTTCTTTTGTATTCTTTTAATAGAGAATATAATCTTGGGTTAATCACCCCGTGGTTTTTTCCTTAACAGGGTTTCCACATAAAAATCCTTGTGTTATGTGTGTTGATTTCATTTCAGCTCTTATGCTTGCTTATGCTTTCATGTTTTGATATATCACTGAATGATAGATAAGAAAAGGAAGTAAAAGTAAGAAAGTTTTGAGATAACTGATTCACCCCCCCTCTTAGTTATCTGTCTTGTTTCCAACAATTGGAATCAAAGTTAAGTTCCTTAGAAAAAGCCTGACAGGTTGAGGAGGATCTGGGAATATCAATGGATGCATATGGTATGAAAGAACAACTACAGTCTGCCTTAGACGATCTTGATCAAACCCAATCTAAAGTCAAAAAATTGAGAGAGCAACTTAAGGAGGCTGATGGTTTCATCAATGAGCTAAAAGAAAAACTCAACAATTCCATGAAAAAGAGAAAGGAACTACTTCAGAAGTTAGCAGATTAGAATGAAGCCAATAATATTGATGAGGACTTGAATGAAAAAATGAAGCTATGTGAAAAGCTGTCAAAAGAAGTTGTCATTCTAAGACATGAAATGGAATCAGGGGTTATGAAATTTACCTAAGAAATTGAAGAAAAGAGAAAGATTGAAGATAACTTAATCAATCCCTCAAGGAGAAAATAGAAGATTGCTACAAAATGGATAGAATAATTAGACATCTTGAGTCTGATCTTGGAGAAGCTAGATACAATGAAGAACAACTTGAGAGACAGATTAACACTCTTAAACAAGATATTGAAACTACAAATGAATACAAAGAAAAATTCAAGATAAGCTTGGCTAATCTTGAAGTACTACTTGAAAGTCAAAAGAGGACAGATGATAAGCATGGCTTGGGATATGAGAAAGGTGAAAGTTCTGGATCTAGTCAAAAGAACTTTGGGTCAGGAAATAGGCCTAGAAGAGCTCCGGTAAGACAACCTAATGCTCAAAGATATCCATCCTTCAATGGAAGCTCCTTCAACTGTAACAAATTTGGTCATAAAGCAACTCAGTATAGGAGCAAAATGAATCAGAATAATCCATCCTTCTCCGATCAATGTTTTAATTGCAAAAGGCATGGTCACAAATCTCATGAATGTAGAAATATGCAAATGAAAAATTCTTTCAATGGTAGATGCTTTGCATGCAATGGAATGGGGCATATGGCTAATCAATGCAGGTCAAGAGGACATCAATCAAATAAGCAAGGAAATCTTGTGTGTTACAATTGCAATAAATTTGGTCATATAGCTAGATACTGCAGGAGTAGAAATCATGATGAAAAAGGTCCAGTGAAACATGATCAGAAACAAGACAAAGCCAAAGGTAAAGTGAATGTAGATGAGATTCAGAAGGAGATGAGAAAGAATTGGGTAAAGAAGAGTGTGATGAACATTGGTGATGGGTCTGCACTAGAATCCAATGCTGATAATCCTTCCAGAAATTAAAAGTGAGCTTTGGCTCAGGGGGAGCTGCAAAGAAGATCAAATTCCCCCAACCAGCTAGTAAGTGCCTAAATTCGGTATATTAAGTAAGAATCAGAGGTTGCAAATTAAAGGGCTTTTAAAGGTTTATCTAAAAATCATTTAGTTAAAAGTTGAGAAATCCGCATATAGATTTGAAGAAGTTATGAGAAGATCTAGTTTCGGCAGCTATCTGGTAAAAACAAAATTACACAAATAGATCCAGTATGATCTGAAAATGTAATTTTATGGTCTACGGATTTAGAGGAATGTTTCAAAAGGCTAAAGTTGTGTTGTCAACTCACTTGGATAATGATTTGAAGATCTGCACATTGATTCATGAGAAATTCACTCAAAATAAGATAACCAAATGACTTAAAGTGTGCATTTATTGCAATGGCGAATTAGGTTTTTTTGTGCAAGGATAAAAGGTTCTTCATTTGTCATTTACGACACTTTGCATTCATGAAGAAGAGAGAAGAGCTCTGAGAAGAGATCCTGCAGAATATTCAAGTTAAAGTTGAAGATCGAAATCAAGCAGAAATTCACTCCGATAGTTGCAACAAACCCTAAGGCATAAAAAGGTATTTCTTTTCTATAAAATCTCTCTGAATTTCATTTCTAGAATGAATGCTCCCATGGTTGTGAATGTCACCGAGAGGCTGAGACCAAAATTCAAGAAACATCCTCATAAATCTATAGAAGTTGATCCCTTGGGTGCATTTTCCAGTATCCCGTACGGTGTTTTGCATGTAGAAGATATTAGGGTTTACATTCATGCAAACATTGAAGATTTTGGAGACTTAAACTTGATGGAAATATATCATAAATAGTTAAGAAGTGAGAATTTTGATCTTAAACCAGAGTTCAAGGCCCTAAAAGACAAGCACTTTGCACATTGCATACATTTCCTGTCTTTTGCAGAAGATGAATGGGTTCAGTATGTCTTGAGTAGGATGCATGATAACTTTATGTGGTTAATGAGTCCATTTAAGATAACCAAAGATGCCATTAGGGCTGTAACTGGATTGCACTCAAATCTGTAAAAAGTCAAACTATAACAGAAGCCACTGGATCAAAATATGACAAGAGGGAAATGACTATAATAGATATTACTAATCCGGATGTCAAGTTTGCATCAATTGTAATTGGTTACAAGATTTACCACTCAAGTAGGGAAAATTCTATATCTGGTACAACAATCTATACTGCATATCAGATGCTAAAAGAAAATGCAGATTATGATTTGTGTGAGCTTCTATTGAATCAACTAATGGAGAATCTACAGAAGATTAAGAAAGATAAGAAAAATTCCTTCAAGTATGGCAATCTGGTGTTGTGTTTGTTCTTCTATTATATGAATGAGTTACCAGGATCAAAAGGTCTAATGTGGGCAAATGATAGACCTGTTGCAATTCAAATAAGAGATTATTTGTTTGGACTTGGTGATGCACAAACCCGAAAGATAGTTCTCTTGGTTACTTCAAGAATTTCTAGAGCATGATGCATGCAAGAGAAAGAATACCAAAATCAATAGTTGAGAAATACAAAGACACAGTTTGCTTCATGGTTGACATAGATCAATGCTTAATGGAGGCAGTGGAGCCAAGAACTGTATGGGTAATGCCCATGGGTTATGAAGTTGATGAAAACATATTGAAGGTAGATGTTCAACACTTGCTAAGCCAACCCAAGGACACTGAAGCAGAGAGGTTTGGCACCTTTGATGAGATAAACATAAAAATACATGTTGAATTAAGGAGGCCTAAGTCAAAAAGAAAAGTGAGGAGGGAGGTTGAATAACTTGCTAAGAAGTTTGGCATAACATAGGAGGCAGTAGATGCAAATAGAGAAAGAATAGAGAAAATTGAAAAGGAAAGGGAAGGAGCAAAGAAAGAAAGTGTTCCGGTGGAAGCCTCTACCCAAACAAGATCTACTAGGAGTCCTAACCCTATCACTCCTAAAAGCTCAAAAACTACTAAATTGGAAGTCAAACCTTCTGCTAAAGGAGAAAAGAGAAAGAATTCTAAGGCCACAAGAACATATGTGAGCCTTAAGGACGATGAAGAGACAAAATCAGATGTGGAGGTCAAAAAATTCAAGAAAGCCAAGAACAAACCTTCCAAGAATGAAAGGAATGATGAGGAACAAAAGATAGAAGAGTTTGTTGAGAGAGCCACTCTCTCCATTGAAGACATCATTAAAGCAGTCACTGTGGATGGAAACTTGCAGCTAGTAACATAATTCTATGATGAGTACAATGATACAGACAAGAAAATTCTTGAGGAAGCAATAGTAAGGTAATTGAACATCTTTAACAAAGATTTCATTGAAATAATTTCCTTGATTCCTAAGAGCTTAGAAGAAGTTTTGGAGTTAAGAAAAGAAAGTGCAAAAGAAAAAGACTTGGAGATCCGGGAACAGATAGTGATACAGTTATGACCAACTATCACTCAGAAACAAATGGACATGGTTTTCAAGGATGCCAAAGAAGAATTCCAGAGCAAGTCTAGAATGAATAAGCTCATGCTTGGAGAAACTGACCAAATAGCTAATGAGACAAAATAAATTCTCTGGAGTGCATTGAAAATGTTCAATCTTCCCATTGTAGAGGAAGCAAATGAAGAGCCATTGGACATGGATGTTGAAGGATTAAAGAAAATTGATGAAGTGCAATCTGAGGCTTTAGACTCCTCTGTTCTGGAAGAGGAAGTACATAAAGAAGAGACAAATACTGTTGATGGAAATAAACAAATAAGTCTGGATGCCCCCAAAGGAAAGGAAGGTGAGACTTCAAGAGACACTGCAGAAGCAGTGCAAAGTTTCTTGGACAAGGAAGCTGTGGAATTAGATGAACCAGAATTGATTCAAGGGCCACTAAATCTAGACTCTCTCTCTCTCTAGTTCAGATAATGAAGATAGCATCTTTTGCTCAGGCCAAAGCCAAAGAAAAACTCCTGAAATCTTAGATGGAGGACTATGAGCTGCTGAATATTGCATGCAGAGTGCTGGAGAAGATCATGCCCACCTATTAGAAGGATCCATCTGCCTCTCCATCTGGTAATTTGAAAAACTTAGTTAACTCTATCAATACACATTTTGAGTCTTTAGAAAAATTAGCAGAAACTAAGGTCCAGAAAGAGTTCTTGGGAAAAAGATTCAGTGAGGTACAAGGGCTAATTGATAATGATAGAAAAACCCTAGACATTGGCATAAAGAGCATTGAAAATGCTCTTAAGGATGGTGGAGACATATAAATTTTGTTTATCCTGGCCTAAGGTTGCAGAGGACATTGAGAAGAAAATGAAAGAACAAGAAGGAAAATTAACAAATCTATCTCAGAATTTTGATCCTCTTACTATCTCTCTGGTAAAACAAGAATGCCAAGCAGTTGTTGTAACAAATGAAATAAAGAAACTGGTTAAGGAGAAGAAGAATTTAATGCATAGAATGGGAGAACTCAGAGGGATAATCATCCCTAAGTTAGAGTTAATGCATGATGCCTTAGCAGATGCTCTAAGTATAGCCCAGACCAGTGCTCCAACCGATTTGAAGAGGGCAAAAGCATATGCATTTTTATTGAGTGGACACATCTCCATTTTGGATAGGATGAAGAGAAGTTGGGCCACAACGCTTGTACAGTTGAAGACTACATTTGCAGATATACTTAAGTATATGTAAGTTTGTCTTATGAATTGTATGTACATATGCGACATTATACAATAATTTTTGCACATTTTTTGGGTTTGCAGATCCCACCCTTTGCCATTGATGTCAAAGGGGGAGTGAAGAGTAGTGAAAAATGAGGAATCCAGCATTAAGGGAGCACCAATAAGCAGTGTGGAGAGATGGAGCACAAGCAAAGGGGGAGTTTCAACGACACTTAGTCATTTTCACTAAGTGTTGCCATCAATGCCAAAGGGGGAGATTGTTGGCAAGAGACACTAATAGGATTCATAAGTGTTGTCATTGATGGCAAGAAAGTATATCCCACACATCTGCAGTACATAAATTACTCATACCGAAAGTTAGATTGAAGATAGGTTGGTCCGGTAGTCAAGAACAGAGCATATGATAGGGTCTGACAATTGGGTTCAGAACTCTCTGATGGTGAAACCCAGCATGTTGCAAATTTGGATGAGTAATAAGGAGTATCTAAGCTATTATATTCCAAAGATTTAGCCTCCGGTAACAAAGCATGTGAAAGATATGAGCATCTAAGTATCGAACTCCAATTAGACAGTGCAGACAGAGGAAGAACTGGCCAACAGGGTATCAGACCTCAAACTGGATGTGCAAAAGGTGTTGATAAGTAACTTGAAGTGTTATATGATTTTGGCTGACATAGGCATTGATTTCTATGCCTAAGTTTTTGGTGCGCATCATCAATCAAGTATGGATTCAGCCGACAGAATAGTAACCTACAAATATCCTAAGTGTTCTTGTTGCTGACTAGAAGTTGTTGGAAATCCTTGATGCGGATATATATACTTGATGGATTCAATCTTGAGTGTGTGTGGTGTGGTAGAGTGATTGATTAAGTGTAGAGACAAGTGTGAAGGCAATAATTCAAGCTCAGAATGTGACATAAGAGTGATACTAAGTAGAGGAAGGATGAAATGTGCTAGATTAGTATATTGTGCCTAACTGAAACTAAATTTTTGCATATCCGGATGATGTTCATCAGTTCAAACACTTGTTATCATCTATAAGCTTTTGTAGACAGCGAGTCTCTTGTAGGCTGTAATCCTTTTGTGAGCAGTGTGCTTGGGAAGTAAGCCCTAACTGGAAAGTGCCATTTTGTTCTTCTTTATTCTTTTAATAGAGAATACAATATTGGGTTAATCACCCATTGGTTTTCCCCTTAACAGGGTTTCCACATAAAAATTCTTGTGTTATGTGTGTTGATTTAATTTCAGCTCTTATGGTTGCTTATGCTTTCATGTTTTGATATATCACTAAATGATAGATAAGAAAAGGAAGTAAAAGTAAGAAAGTTTTGAGATAACTAATTCACCCCCCCTCTCAATTATCTATCTTATTTCCAACAGTTCCTTCATAGTGCCTAGCCTAGGCCTCCTCATACCGATGAGGTGATGCAGCAACTAGATCCTACCTGGCAGCCTGGAGACCCATGTGAGACTTCTATTATTTTTCTAATCTCACATTGTCCTTTCTTTTCTTTCCTTTTTATCAAAAGTCATCACATCTTTTGTCTTTGCTTTGCAGGTAGCACTTAGGAGTGGAGTTTCATTCGTGAGATCAACATTGGTTTAGTTACCCCCTTCACTAGGCTAATCTGAGAGATGCTTCTTGCTGATCTTGGTGTGCCCCCTATGGTTGGGTGGCACATTGACATTTTTGCTCCAATTATCATGGATGCTAGGAGAGTGCTACTTTGAAGGACAAGAATTTCATTCTTAGGGGTGAGAATCAAGTATTTAATGAGATGGTTCACCTTGGATTTCGAGAACATGAGATTAGTGATGCAGGAACTACACAATCTCATACTCATAACAGGGTACCTCACTCACACAGGTCTCATGGAGTGACTAGTGGTACACAGAGACATAGGAGTAGGAGTATTAAGGGTTCCATTGGAGGGAACCGCCCTTGAGTCTATTTTCTTTTCTTGAAATTGTACCCCCTTGCATGGGGAGCCTCACTTTTCTGTCGAGAGCATTTTGTCCTAACTCTTGTAATCTTATGAATATAAACTTATGATATATGAATGAAAGTTTTTCTTTCTATTGTTGTTTTCCTATCATATGAGTACTCATCTCTTGTGCGCTTTGGAAGTTTAAGAACTGTTTGATTATGTTTTGACCTTCAACTCTACGAATGTAAGTATGATAACAATGACATATTTTTGTAATTTTTTGGAATATATATGAAATGTAGGTCATGATATGTATATGTAAGAACACAAGGGATACTGAAATAAACATTTTACTTCTAAGAAATGTCACAAGTTATTACATTGACTTTATTGCTTTGGAGCCCTTTTTCTAGTTTTGATATGAATGCAATGTGGAACAAACAATATCACTGCCCTTTAATATGATTTTTAATCTACAAGATTGCAAGTTATTTTGGTATAGGAGACCTATTCAAGTATGTGAAATCAGAAATTTGGAACTCAAGCAGGGAATAGGAGTGAAATGGAGTGTTTTTTTTATTTTGGGGCTTTGCTAGAGGCTAAACATTGATCCTTATCTAGATAAGACAATCTGACAAGCTTTCAATTTAGACAAGTAACAAATTTTATTTATGTTTACTAAACTTTGATCTTAGATGGAAAGAAAGACAAACCTAGGGTAAAGGATAAATGGGAAAGAACTAGGGTCCCTAGATAGAAAATGATCCTAAAGACTACTAGACTCTTGGCTTTGCTCAACTAGTGTGTGTGCTTTGTACCCTTCTCTTTTATTTCCTTCATTAGAATGTCACCCTTTTAGCTTCAAGCTTAGACTGATCTCCACCCAAGAGTAGGGACATTCAACAATCTTCTCTCTTTGACTATTTTTTTGTAACTCTTTTTTTTTGGATTTTTAACTTTTATGAAATGAATGCTTTTGGAACTTTGGATATGGAGTATCTTGATCTCTCAATTTTCACTTTTCTCAACACTCTTATACTTTTCCTCATTTTTTATTTCACTCGTATTTTAGATTGCTTCCTTTAGAGTTTTGATCCTCCTGAGGATTTTGGCTAGAAAAGATAAGGGGCTGAGCGCCACCAAAAGTTTTTGTAATCTAGTCTGACTTCTCTCCTAGTAGGGAAGAATTGGGAAGATCTACTTGCAATCTTCCTTTGAACATTGTAGGTTTGAACACTAACTTTACTTAGGGCTAAAATCATGGCTCATTAAGACTGGGATCGGTATAAATCTAAGAGCTAGGCTTTGATCATAATCATTGGGAATGAAGGGGGAGAATAGTGATTGTGAAAATGGGGAATCTCAGGACCTAAAAGGATCATCTATACCTAGGCAACCTTAGACTCCTTACTGAAATGAAAATAATACAAGAGAAAGTCATGCATTGTAAAGCAAGATGAACAAAATGATACTGAAATGCAAGAAACAAATTCTTTTTGACATTTTTGATTTTTATGATTTTTTTGTATTTTTGGAATATTTGATTTATTTGTATTTTTATGTTTTATGATTTTTAGACAGTATTTCTTGAGGTGAAAGGCATTGATTGTTTCACCAAATTCCTCTCCCTCTATTTTGTACAAGAGATAGGCACCATTTCTGACATCTTCTTTAACTTTATAAGGACCTATCCAATTGGGCCTCAACTTATGCCCTTCACCGGCTCTTTTATCGATTAGGTTGTCAATCCTGAGAACTAAGTCTCCCACCTCAAAAGGTCTTCGGACAACCTTTTTGTTATATTGCTTTTTCATCCTTGTGAGGTAGGAATCATGTCTTTGAACAACTCTTAATCATTTTTCATCCATCATTTCTAATTCATCCAACCTTACCGCTTAATGTTCTTCGTTATCCAGTAGACCTTGTAACGATACCCTTATGTTGGGAAATTCTACTTCCAATGGCAACACTGGCTCTGACCCTGAAAGTAAGGGCATAAGGGGTCATTCCAATCAGAGTTCTTACACTTGTTCTGTAGGTCCAAATAGCTGGCAATAACTGTAAATGCCAATCTCTTTTGGAGTCCTTCAAAATTTTGACCAATATTAACTATAATATTTTTTTTTGGCCTTTCTCTTGTTCATTCCCTTAAGGATAGTAAACTAAAGTAGAATTATGATTCATGTGGAATCTTTCACTTAGATCTCCTACTTGTGGATTTTTGAATGATGATGTGTTGTCTGTCATTATCACTTGAGGAATCTTGAATATGCATATGATCTAATTCAATATGAATTTTATGATGACTGTTACTGAAATTATAGTTAGAGGCATGGCATCTACCCATCTGGTAAAATACTCCATCGCAGTGATGATGAATATATATCTATCCATTAATGGGGGAGATATCTTCCCCACTAGATCTAGGCCCCACATAGAGAAGGGCCAAGGAGTAACTATAGGTTGTAAATCTCTCATCAGTGTGTGGTGAACGTGTGCATAGGCTTGACACTTTGGGTATCTTTTAAGAAATTTTATTACATCTCCTTTTAAACATGGCCATAAAAATCCTAGCCGATGTATTTTTCTTGCTGTAGTGTGACTACCAAAATTATTAGATTCAGGACAAACAACTGAGAAGGGGGGGGTGAATCAGTTGTTTAACACTTTCTTGCAATTAACTGCTTAATTCCACTTTCTAATTCAAAAGTATGATAACAAATCAATCATGGAAACATAATGCATTAAATCAAGAGCAGAAACATATTAACACATAAGACACCAAGATTTTGACGTGGAAAACCCGGTTAAGGGAAAAACCACAGGGTGACTAACCCAAGATTGTATTCTCTATTAGAAGAATAGAAAGAACAAAATGGTACATGCCAATTAGAGCTCACTGCCTGAGCACATTGCCCACAAGCGTCCCATTGCCTACAATAGACACACTATCTACAGAACTATAAGTATTACATACTTGAACTGAAGAATAGCATCTTCACCATGCTTGAGTCAGTTCCATTTAAGCCCAATACTTCTGCTCTGCCTTTTGCTCTGCTCCTCTCTACAACACTCTCATCACCACAAGATACATTTGAAATGACTTTATAACTCCTTATTTATACAAGACATCGACTTAGGGATATTCATCCAAGTCAGCATACATTACAGAGCAAATACATAAATACAACATGACTAATTACAAAAAGACTTCACGCAGATCAACACACTGTCAGCCACATAGATCTGAGACTTCAATCTTCCTTTAGGAGCACACCATTCCTCACAGAAACTCTTCAAGATCATCCGCAGGATGTGTAGCTCATCTGGTTGGCCTAAATTTGGAAGAACATCATCATCTAGAAGTAATTCTTCAATTTTTGGCTCAATCTTCAATGCAGACCTCCAACATGAACTGGACACAATCCAAAGACCTCCACAAGCTTGCCTGAATCACAAAAACATCCACACTACATCTGCTTACTAAAATCATTCTCTAATTCATTTGGAACCTCAGGAACACAGTCTGTCATCACTGTCATAATGGAATAGATGCTTGCGGACCTCCAGACCACAAACCAATTGAGTTGTCAATTCACATTAACTTCCTAAACACTCCACCAAATCTACAGAACAAGATATTTAATTTCTAGAGCTCACCGAACCTATCTGTATCACTATGTCACCTCTGAACATTTGCCAGAATCAATTTTACTTAAGTGGCCATAACTTCTTCATATCTTCATGCGGGCCTCTAAAATCTTTATTGGATCATTTTGAGACACATATCTACAAACCTTTTGATGTGCATCCTCTGATCTTCATCTTAGCTGGGATCTTTACCTCACTGTCTTCACTGTTCTTCTTTGTTCCTGATAGGACTAATTTTCTCAATATCCTCAGCATACAGCTCATCCAATCCTTATCATTAATGCAACAGGAGTATGTTAACATCAATGACAACACCGGTTAGGCCCATACTTGTAACAATCTCCCCCTTTGTCATTGATGGCAAATTTGATGTGAAAAACTATTTTGACCATCAAGACAAGAAATTTTTCTCACTGACACAACTCCCCCTATCAACAACAACCATTCACATGTCTTCTCTTCCTTTACTACTCCCCCTTTGATCAGTAACCACTTGTTTTTCGCATGTCTTCTCTCCCCCTTTGACATCAATGGCAAAGGGCACATACTTGCACCAATTCAGAATCATGCCAGCTGCTCCCCCTGAGTGGCAGCTTCCCAAACATCAACCCAGACCACAAGATATGACTGTGAGATCCACCAGACTAATGCACATCAGTGCACCTTAATTCAGAGCCAGAGGGGTAATAACCCCTAACTTCTCCCTGAGATACTCAAAAGAGTCCTTAGGAAGAGGTTTAGTAAAAATATCTGCAATCTGATCCTTGGAAGGTACAAACTCCAATTTGACTTCATTCTTGTTCACTTGCTCTCTCAAAAAGTGAAACTTGATGGATATATGTTTAGTCTTTGAATGCAACACTAGATTCTTAGATATATTTATTGCACTTGAATTATCACAGAAGATTGTGATAGGCTCCTCTTACTCCACTCTAATGTCTCTTAGCATTTGCTTCATCCACAAAACCTGAGTGCAACTACCTGCTGCTGCAATATATTCTGCTTCTGCAGTGGACAAAGATATTACCTCTTGTTTCTTACTCAGCCAAGAAACCAATCTCTTCCCCAAAAAGAATGCTCCACCATTGGTACTCTTTTGGTCATCCACATCTCCTGCCCAATCCGCATCTGTATATGCATGAAGAGAGAAATCATGATCTCTAGGATACCATAGACCATACTCAACTATCCCTTTTAGATATCTAAAAATCATCTTGATTGCCATGACATGAGATTATCTAGGATCAGCTTGGAATCTAGCAACAAGACCAACAACATTCATAATGTCAGGTCTAGTTGGAGTGAGATACAACAATCCTCCAATCATTGACCTGTACTTTTTCTAATCAGCCTTGGGAGAATCATCATCTTTGCTCAACTTACATCCGGTTGCCATGGGAGTACTCATTGGATTTGAGTCTTCCCTCCTAGATTTCTTCAACAATTCTTTCACATATTTGGTTTGAGAAATGAAGATTCCTTTCTTTGTTTGAGTGATTTGTAGACCCAAGAAGAAATTCATTTCCCCAAACATGGACATCTCAAATTCACTTTTCATTTGATTTGCAAAAGTCTTGCACATACTATCTCTTCCTCAAAAAATGATATCATCAACAAACACTTCAACAATCAAGATATTTTCATGATCTGTGATATGTGAAATCTTGAATGAAGATAATGACTAATCTAATGCATAAACAAATGATTATAGCTTCATGAAGACCTCACAAATCCATGCGGGAAGGAGATGCACCCGATTAAGTCTCCTCTAGATTTTACCCATGATTAAGATGACTAATGTGGATTTCTCAAATGCTCAACACAATGTAAGATGAGAGACAAGGTGGATGGATAGATTAGATGGGATTGAGGCAAGATTTGGACATTATGATAGTGGGATGAAGGAGATTGTGGAGAGATTTTGGCAGAAGTTTGGTGCATGAAGGAGTCTCTCCCAAATGTCTTGGAGAGGGTTTCATTTATAGAGTTTTGGGAATGAGGATGGAGGGTCAGGATTAGAAGGTGAGATCAAGGGCTAGGAATCAATGAGAGTTAGGGTTAGGATTGGGTTCATAGCCTTGTGACAAGTGTCACAAGGAGAGTGGATGAGGGAGATCAAGGGTTGAATCTTGGTCAGTGGGATTGGAGGGCTCTCATTAAAAGTGAATTTTAAATTCACATGAGGAAAGGTGTGGAGGATTAAAATGAATAAAAGATTCATTTTGGGAAGAGGGGACATGACAAGTGAATTTTTAATTCACCTTTATGTGGAGATGTGAAGATGGTACTCTTACATGTGTAAGAGAATGATAAATGAGGTGTAAGGAGGATTTGACCATTTGAATAAAAGATTGATTTTTATTCAAAGGTGCATGGAAGAAGGGGATAAGCAAGGTTAATTGAGTGTTTAGCTTAATTAACCTAGGTCTAGGGGATAGGTAGGCTAGGGTAGGTTAGGTAGGTCAATTAGTAGGCTAGATCAATTAGATAACCATGGTTTATCTAATTGATGAGGATTAGGGAAAAGGAGAATTGAACCAAATAAATATTGGGAATATTTATTTGATTAATGAGGGATAGTGTTGTAAGATCCAAGTGATAAATTAAAAGAATTAATCGATCACAAGGGATAGACAGATGGTTAGGGATAAATTAGTGTAGAGGTATGGGAAACTAGTTTGCAGAGCAAGCCAATTTTAGGTGTCTATATGATCAATTTTGAAGTACAAATTACTATCAGCAGTACCTTTGTTGAAATGAATCTTCAAAAGATGCTTATCCAATCTTTCATACCATGCTCTTGGGGCTTACTTCAGTCCATACAAAGCTTTCTTCAACTTACAGACCATATCACCATGATTAGACAATTGAAATCCATCTGGTTGCTTAATGTATACTTCTTCTTCCAAGTCACCATTCAAGAAGGCAGATTTGACATCCATCTGATATACTTTGAAATCCTTGAAGGCAGCAAAAGCAAGAAATGATCTAACTGCTTCAATTCTTACCACCAGAGCAAAAGTTTCTTCAAAATCAACTCCTTCTACTTGGGAGTAACCCTTGCAGACCAATCTGACTTTGTTTATGATTACTTCACCATCTTTATTTAGTTTATTCTGGAAGACCCATTTGGTTCCAATCACATTCTTGTTTTTAGGTCTGGGAACAAGATCCCAAGTGTGATTTTTCTCAATTTGCATCAGCTCTTCCTCCATTGCTTTAGTCTAATTTTCATCATTGCAAGCTTCATTCACTGTCTTAGGTTCAATCTTTGAGATCAGATAATACTCTTCTGAATCTTGAGCAATCCTTCTTCTTGTTTGTACACCTTTTCTTTTATCACCTATGATCTAAACTTCAGAGTGATTCAATCTTACATACTTGGGAACCTTGGGAGTTTCTTGCACTTCTAATTCTTGAACAAGTTCATTCAAACTTATCTCTTCTTCCTGATTTACCGGATTAGTCTGAATCTAAATCTCAAAAGGGGCTTGGACTCCTTGGATCAAAACATCATTCTAATCATCTTCATAACATTCAATCCCTTCATCAACCTTCACATTTGTACTTTCTATTATCTTCCTCTATCTCTTGTTATAACACGGGTATGCTTTGCTTTGAGTAGAATAACCCAAGAAAATTCCTTCATCACTTCTAGCATCAAATTTGCCTAAATCTTCATCTCTCTTAATGTAACATTTGCTAGAAAAAAACTCTAAAATACCTCATAGTGGGAGTGATGCCAAACCAAATTTCATAAGGAGTCTTACCTGTATTGCTTCTAATTTGTACTTGATTGAGAGTATAGACTGTAGTGCTTACAGCTTCTCTCCAATAAATCTGAGGAACATTTTCTTCCATCATCATGGTTCTAGATGCTTCCTAGATGGTTCGGTTCTTTCTCTCCACTACTCCATTCTGTTGAGGAGTCCTAGGAGCAGACAACTATCTTTTTATTCCATGTTTCTCACAGAATTCTATGAACTCACCAGATGTGAATTCTCCACCTCTATCAGACCTCAGACATTTTAATTTTAATCTAGTTTCATTCTCTACCATAGCCTTGAATATTTTGAATTTCTCAAGAGCTTCTGATTTCTCTTTTAGAAAAGTCACCCACATCATCCGAGAGTAGTCATCAATCAATAGCATGAAGTATCTATCACCTTGCACACTTCTGATTCTTGCCGAATCATATAAATCAGTATGAACTATGTCCAACAATTTGGTAGAAGACTGTTCCTTACTTTTGAATGTGACTCTGCTCTGCTTACCCAACTGACATTCTTTGCACAAGCTATTAGTAGGTTTCACAAGTCTTGGAAGATCTCTTACAGCCTAAGTGTTTCTTATCTTAATGATATTATCAAAATTCACATGACACATTCTCCTATGCCATAACCAACTCTGATCAATTTGAACAAATAGACAATTTTTACCAGTACCAACCGAATGGAAGATATTACCTTTTGTTTGAGTACTAGATGCAATCTCTATTCCAGAACTTTCAAAGATCTTGTATTTTCCATTCTTGAATTGGAGATCATAGCCTTTGTCCACCAACTATCCAACACTGAGGAGATTGTGCTTTAGACCCTCAACATACAGTACATTATTGGTTTTGTTCTTTCCATCAAAAGAAATGGTCCCTCTTCCTCTGATTCTACCAGCAGAGTTATCACCAAACTTTACCACTCCTCCTTCATACCTTTCCAAATCTATGAACTTGTTTTTGTCACCTGTCATATGGTGAGAGTATCCATTGTCAATGACCCAAACATCCTTTTCTTCAACTTGGACAGCCAGAGCTCTTTCTACAATTTTATGATTAATAGATTTAGAGGGCATTAGATCTTCTTCCTTGATAGCAATAAACACCCAATCACTTCCAAATTTATTTCCTGTCTTTGATTCATCATCTGTTACTCCTTCATTATCATCTTCATGAACATAGTAACAATTCTTTTGGAACCTTGATTTGTTAGGATTTGGCCTTGAAAATCTTTCTAGACACCTTGAAGCAAAATGACCAATCTTATTGTAGTTAAAACACTTAAAAGGTAATTTTCCCTCATACTTACCAGATCCTCTTGGTAGTCTTTTTGCAATAAGGGCTTCAAGTTGAGCAGCTTCTGCTTCATCTTCTTCTAGGTCTTTTCTTTCTTTCTCATACCATGATAGTTTCCTTGAAGAGTTTTCTCCCGGATCAAATTTTGGTTTTCCTTTTAGAGAGGCACTAGATTTGAATGCAGATTTAGTCTTGGGGGGCATCTCCAAACTCAATCAATTCAAATGCAGCCAATTTACCAACCAATTGATCTCTTGTGATACCTGAAATAGATTTGAATTCTTCAATAGCTGCAACCTTGTACTTATAAGGATCAGGAAGGGATCTGAGAACTTTGCCAACAATCTCATCTTCATCCAAGACTCCACTAGCACATCTAAGACCACAAACAAGCTCATTTACTCTTGGCATAAATGTAGTTATATTTTCATCTACTCTCATCTTCAGATTTTTGATTTTTCCTTTCAGACTTTGTATCTTGGCACATTTAACATACTTGTCTCCTTCATGCAAAAGTTTCATTTTTTCCCAAATCTCAAAAGTAGTTTGTAGGTTAACAACATTTGTCAGCTCTAAATCAGACAAGGCACTTAGAAGAGCTTCTTTAGTCTATAGATTATTTTTAGCATCTCTAATTTTATCTATGGTTTTCAGACCATTATGTGAATGAGTATACTTCTTTGAAGCCATGATCCAATACTGCATTTCCATACATTGCAAGTGACATTTCATGCGACTTTTCCAAAGAGTGAAATTGGTTCCATCAAACCTCAGACTATCCTTCTTGTAGGATGACATCTTGGATCTCCTCAAGCAGTTAAGCTCTTTTAGAGGAACTTAGCTCTGATACCAATTATTAGATTCAGGACAAACAACTGAGAAGGGGGGTGAATCAGTTGTTTAACACTTTCTTGCAATTAACCACTTAATTCCACTTTCTAATTTAGTAGTATAATAATAAATCAATCATGGAAACATAATGCATTAAATCAAGAGCAGAAACACATTAACACATAAGACACCAAGATTTTGACGTGGAAAACCCGGTTAAGGGAAAAACTACGGGGTGACTAACCCAAGATTGCATTCTCTGTTAGAAGAGCTTCTTTAGTCTGTAGATTGTTTTTAGCATCTCTAATTTTATCTACAGTTTTCAGACCATTCTATGGAGAAGTATACTTCTTTGAAGCCATGATCCAATACTGCATTTTCATACATTGCAAGTGACATTCCATGCGACTTTTCCAAAGAGTGAAATTGGTTCCATCAAACCTCGGACTATCCTTCTTGTAGGATGACATCCTGGATCTCCTCAAGCAGTTAAGCTCTTTTAGAGGAACTTAGCTCTGATACTAATTGTTAGATTTAGGACAAACAACTGAGAGGGGGGTGAATCAGTTGTTTAACACTTTCTTGCAATTAACCACTTAATTCCACTTTCTAATTCAGTAGTATAATAATAAATCAATCATGGAAACATAATGCATTAAATCAAGAGTAGAAACACATTAACACATAAGACACCAAGATTTTGACGTGGAAAACCCGGTTAAGGGAAAAACTACGGGGTGACTAACCCAAGATTACATTCTCTATTAGAAGAATAGAAAGAACAAAATGGCACATGCCAATTAGGGCTCACTGCCCAAGCACACTGCTCACAAGAGGCCCACTACCTACAAGAGACACACTGTCTACAGAATTATAAGTATTACATACTTGAACTGAAGAATAGAATCTTCACCATACTTGAGTCAGTTCCATTTAAGCCCAATACTTCTTCTCTATCTTTCACTCTGCTCCTTTCTACAACACTCTCATCACCACAAGATACATTTGAAATGACTTTACAACTCCTTATTTATACAAGACATCGACTTAGGGATATTCATCCAAGTCAGTATACATTATAGAGCAAATACATAAATACAACATGACTAGTTATAAAAAGACTTCACACGGATCAACACACTGTCAGCCACATAGATCTGAGACTTTAATCTTCCTTTAGGAGCACGCCATTCCTCACAGAAACTCTTCAAGATCATCTGCAGGATGTGTAACTCATCTGGTCAGCCTGACTTGAGAAGAACATCATCATCCAGAAGTAATTCTTCAATTTCTGGCTCAATCTTCAATGCAGACCTCCAACATGAACTGGACACAATCCAAAGACCTCCACAAGCTTGCCTAAATCACCAAGAACATCCACACTACATCTGCTTACTGAAATCATTCTCTAATTCATCTGGAACCTCAGGAACACAGTCTGTCATCACTGTCATAATGGAATAGATGCTTATGGACCTCCAGACCACAAACCAATTGAGTTGTCAATTCACATTAACTTCCTAAACATTCCACCAAATCTACAGAACAAGATATTTCATTTCTAGAGCTCACCGAACCAATCTGTATCACTATGTCACCTCTGAACATCTGCCAGAACTAGTTTTACTTAAGTGGACATAACTTCTTCATATCTTCATATGGACCTTTGAAATCTTTACTAGATCATCTTGAGACACATATCTACAAACCCTTTGATGTGCATCCTCTGATCTTCATCTTAGCTGGGATATTTACCTCACTGTCTTCATTGTTCTTCTCTGTTCCTGATAGGACTAATTTTCTCAATATCCTCAGCATATAGCTCATCCAATCCTTATCATCAATACAACAGGAGTATGTTGACATCAATGACAACACCGGTTGGACCCATACTTGCAACAAAAATCCTCCACAAATTCCATTATGGCATTCTTCTAGAACTTTATGTGCCTCTTATTTATTGACACATCAACATAACATCCCATCCAAGGCTCTTCAATACAACACATCATAGATCAAGATGTATCTCACTACGAGGACCCACAAGCATCTCTTCCCTAAGAGAGTCATGTTCTCTACGTAATCTCTATTTGTGAGATAGTTTACAATATCTCTACACCAATAGGAAGCAGTGTATTTCTCAAGATTGATTGCATAAATTTCTTCGTGAGAGAATTCTTCATTTGTGAGCTCCTCTTGAGGAACTAGATTATCTGTTAGCCTCTTCTATCACTTGTCCTTTGACTAACATTTGATTGATGTAAGTTAATTCAAACACACTTAGCAATTTTACAAATCAGCTAGCCCTTCTTGACAACATTGGTTGGTTTAAGAATGTTCTTAATTGATAGACATAAGATTTCCACAGTCCATAATGAAATAGTAATCAGTGCTTCAGGATTTGACTGTGTGCCTATTTTTTGCCTCAATGTTTCGGATCATACTCCATGATCCATCATCAGGAGAAAGCTAGAGAAGAGAGAAGTGAGACAATTTGCAGAACATGGGTACTAAATAGTGGAGGGTGCAACACGGGAATCAAAGGATTCCTAGAAGGTCAATACAACCTAGTAAGGAAAATCATAAGAGAAAGAAATAAATATAAATTTAAATTAAGAAGAAATAGAAGATAACCAAGAGCATATATGTATATCTAAAATTAGAAATTAAAAAAGAAATAAGTGGGAAAGAATGAAACAAAGGAGTAGGAAAAAATAAGAGAGAGATTGATTTAATAAAACCAATCAATCAATTGTTGAGAAACCAAAAGAGGGATAAAAAACTACAAAAAATCAAGAGGCCGAGAAAAGGAAATGAAATAACGTAAGAATTAAAGTAAGGAATACAACACAAGAAGTATAAATGAGTGTAAAAAGAACAAGAACAATAACAAACAAACAAAGGAATAGGGGGAAAAAAGGAAGAATGAGAACAAGGGGAAATAAAAATTATAACATAAGATGAACAAGATGAGAAACCAAAGCAAAATAATAAAACAAAATAAATAGTAAAATAACATCAAAACAAAAAAGAAAAAAGAAAACAAAAACTTAATGAAAAAAGATAATAAGAGTAAATAAATATACAAATAAAAGCATTAAAAAGTATAACAATACAAAAGAAGACATTAGATAGGAACAAAAAAGTAAACTAAAAAGAAGAAAACAAAGAAGAATAAGAGAAAAAATTTAAAGGAAAAAATGAATGAAAAAGGAAAAAACAAATTTATATCAATAAAGTCACATAAATAAATATACAACAATAAGAAAAAGGAAAAAAGAGAAAGAAAAGAGAAAAAGAAAGTAAAAAAGAGAAAAAGGAGAAAAAATGTTTGAGATAAAAAGGAATAAGATAAGATAACTAAGCAAAAAGAAAATTCAAAAATAGGTAGGGAAAAAAAGAAAGAAAAGAGAAGGAAATAATAACCAAGTAAGTTAAATCAAGCAAAAAATAAAAAGCAAGAGCCACGAAAAAATGTAAGCAGAAGACAAGAAAAGAAGGACATACCAAACAAGAACAAGAACTATAAATAAAAGAAAAGAAGTGAAAGACAACACCAAAGCAACCACATGAAGCATCAGGTGACCTAAAAGGAAGAAGAAAAGAAACCAACAACATGCAAGACTTAGAACTAGAACAAGGGGAGGGAAAGCTAGGACAGACTAGGATAGGGGGAGATCGGGAGAGGTGGGAGGAACACCTAAAGAAGAACCGAGGTGTGGGCAAGGAGAGGGAAGAGAATGAGGAAAAAACATGAGGCTGGGGGAAAGAGAGGAGAGGCCAAGGGTGAGAAAAAGAGTGAAGGGAGAACAAGCACTAAGGGGGAGAAGGAGAAGAGGGGGGAGAGAACGTAGAGGAGACAAAAGGAGAGGGAGAGGAGTCAAGGAGGGGGTGACAGCAGTGTCTAATGTGGGCCAACAAGGGGTTCCAAGAGAAACTTAGACCCCATCCTTCGTCACGGTTGAGATTAGACGGGTGGTTGCTAATTTCTATGGCTTCTTTGAGTTTCCTCTTGAAGTAATTGTCTTCACTGACCAAGATTTGGGTGTCCTCTAAACAAATGTGATGTTTGGTGAGGGTAGAGTGCTCTGCAAGTGCAGATTTGTGTATGCGTTCATTTCTAATGTCCGCACTATGCTCCTTAATCCTAGTGTTGAAGGAGCGACCTGTTTCACCAATATAGGGGATACCACAAGAGTACGAAATTTTGTAGACTCCAGAGTTAAGCAAGAGGTCTTTGGGGTCTTTGGGAGAGGGGATATGATTTCTAAGAGTGGAGATGGGTTTAAAGGTACATTGAAGGCCTTTCTTACTTAGAATCTTAGAGATTTTGTTGGAAAGACCTTCGATGTAGGGCAGAGTGGCAATAGGGAGGGAAGGGGTGTTGGTCTCCTTGGGCTTGGGGTCAAGGCGGGACCTCGCTTGCTTAAACACTCTCCAGATAGGTTTCTTCTTGTAACCATTTAATTCAAAAACCTTGGTGAGGTGAGCAAGCTCTTGGTCAAGGTTATCCTTATCACAAATGCGAAAGGCTCTGGTGGCTAAGGTTTTAAGGATACCAGCTTTTTGGGCAGGGTGGTGATGAGAGGAGGAGTGGAGGTAAAGATCAGTATGGGTGGCTTTACGAAACACACAACGTCCTAAGGAGTCGTCTGGTTTTTTGATGAGGAGGATGTCAAGGAAGGGTAGCTCGTTATTAGTTTCTAGTTCTTTAGTGAAGGAGATGCACTTAGCTATGTTGTTGAGGTGATAGTGGAACTCTTCAAGCTTTTCTGGTCCATGGGGCCAACAGATGTTGGTATCATCAACATATCATTTCCACCATTTCGGCTTGAGGGGAAAGGAGTGGAGGGCGACATCTTCGAAGTGCTCCATGTAAAGGTTGGCAACAATCGAGGAAAGGGGGGAACCCATGGCTACACCATCCAGCTGTTCATAAACAACACCTTGGAAGGTGAAGAAAGTGGATCTAAGGCACAATTCTACTAAGGAGGCAATCTCATCATTTGTCTTGAGTCTGATGATGTCAATGGACTCGGGAATCGGGACTTTGGTGAAAAGGGAGACCACATCAAAGCTAACCAAGAGGTCATTTTTTTCTAATTTTTTGTCTTGGATGAATTCTACAAAGTGGGTTGAATTTTTGATGAAGGAACAGGACTTCCCTACAAGCGGAGAGAGGAGCTTGGCCAGGTGGGTAGCTAACTTGTAGGTGGGAGAGCCGATGGTGTCAATAATTGGGCGAAGAGGGATGTTGGTCTTGTGGATTTTTGGGATGCCATAAATGCGGGGGGTGGCCTCTTTGGTGGGTAAAAGACATTTTTTTGTGGCATCATCGAAGGAAGAACGGGAAATGGCATCTTTAACTTTTTTAAAAATTTTGGAGAGGGGGTTCTGGGTCATGACTTTATAGTTGTCTCTATCAGACAGGAGATCAGTCATCTTGGAAACATAGTCATGCTTATTCAAAATGACAGTGGCGTTGCCTTTGTCTGCCTTGACAATGACGAGGTTACTGTTTCTCACTAGGCTCTTGAAGGCATGGAGTTCGGATTTAGGTATGTTGCACTTCGGTGGTTTAGCATGCCTAAGGGCTACAGTACAATCTTGCCGGACTTCTTCGGCAGTGTGCTCTGGGAGTGAGCGAACTACATTTTCTATCTCAATCAAGAAGTCGGCATAGGGAATAAAGTGGGGGGTAATGGCAAAGTTCAGACCACGTTTTAAAAAATTGAAGGCGAGGGGGTCTAGGGGAACATCAGAGAGGTTAACAACCAATTTGTTTTCCCAATCAGAAACAGTGTTGGAAGACAGGTCCAGGTCAATGGCTGAGTTAGGAGGTTGGGGGCACGTCGAGGATTTAAAACACTTAGAAAAGGGTAAAGGTTGGTTGGAAGACAGATGGAGATCAATGGATGAGTAGCTTGGTAGGGGTCGGGTAGAGAAATTAGAATCCTTGGAAGAGCAAAAAGGTGGGTTAAGAGGAAGATGGGAAGAGGTGGCATGAGCGGACGACCAAGAACCAAGATTGGTCGGGAGGGATGCACGTGGCACACGGGGGGAATGTGTGTTAAGATTGATAAGATTGTAGGAAAAGGACGGTTTGGAAGGTGACCGAAGAATAGGTGGACTAAGTGGCTGAGAGGAGTAAATGCTAGAGGGTGAAAAAACATGGTTGGCCGTTTGGGGTTGGCCAAGCAGAGCGGCAACCATCCCATCGCAATAAATGCTAGGATTGTCATGAGAAGACTTAGCTAAACTGAAGAGTGAAGGAGGAGAGATGTGAAAGATAACGTTGTGAAACGGGCAAGGAAGATGGCGTACCTGGAACTTCGGTGAGGTGACCGTTGGAGCTAGGCCGCTGCAGGAGGATGGTGTGGGAGAGGGCAAGCTCTGGTTGTCGATGCCTCTCCTACTCATGCTATTGGGAATCAGGTTCAAGACGTAGGGAATCTGACAGAGGAAAAGAAGAGACTTGCGCCAGAGATAGGGTCCCACTGGGAGGGGGATCGTGCTCGCCTGGAACTACAGTGAGGAGACCGTTGGAGCTAGGTCGCTGCTGGAGGATGGGGTGGGAGAGGTCGAACTCTGGTTGTCATTGCCTCTCCTGTGTAAGCTGTTGGGAAACAGATTCAAGATGCAGGGAATCTGATTGAGGAAAAAGAGACGAGTCCTGCGTCAGAGATAGGGCCCCGTTGGAAGGGGGATCGTGTACGCCTGTTTCGTAAATAATGGAGGGGTCGTGTGGATCAACAGTCTCCAAACATTGCAGATTAATGGTGCTGAGTTGATAATCATTTTCTAAGCATCGTGAAGAGTCTTGGGGGTTAAATGGAGAGTGTTGCATGGTTTGCAGGAAGGGGGACTGTGTGGAGCAACTTTGTTGAGGAAGACCGAGAGTTTGCAAAGCTATGGATTGCATCGGAGATGATGGTATACGTGACTAAGGCGCAAGGGATGCATGGAAGGATGTGGCAGAGGAGAAAGGAGAGATGTTTGCAGCCCTGAGTGAGCTTTGGTTTTGGTAAGGCGCGAAGGTGTGGTATGGAGTGCCACAAAGAAGTTGGGAATGACCCGGACGACCTTGGGTAGTGAGTGCAAGAAATTTCTTCTTTTGTCTCTTTTCACATTCAGATTTGAGTCCAGAAGCCCTTGCCTGGGATGAAGTGTCTAGCAGTATCCACAAGTCTGGTCGCAGGGAGGAGGCAAGTTCAAGGTGGAGAGCGTACAGCCTCATGGAAAGGAAGTTAATGGAAGACTTGGTGGATCTAATGACTAATCTGAGAAGGGAGAGACTGGCTTGGTTAAAGATGTGTTTAGTCTGATGGCTCCAAAGGTGATGGGAAATTTTGACAAAGGAGGGGGTTACCTGAGTGTCCCTGCACCTTTTTAGAAAAGCAATGTTCTTAATTATTTAGATCATATCATAACTCTGGTTTCTTGGTTTAGCATGTAATATCGCAATCTCTGAGTTGGGAAGACTATGGCCAAACATCCTTTTTTGGACTTAGTGTAGTTCTTCTCAGATTCTAGCAAGGTTTGACTTATGAAATATATGGCCCTTTCTCTTCCACCTTCATCTTCCTGAGCCAACATGCAAGCTATGGAGATATCAGTTGCTCTAAAATACAAGATGAAAGGTTTATCATGTTTTGGTAGTATTAGCATGGGTGGAGTTAACAAGAATTTCTTCACTTGCTCAAATGTGTTTTGACAATCCACTGTCCAAGTTATGCCAACTTGATTCTTTAGCAACTGATTGATCAGGTGAATTTTAAAAGTCATGTCCGGTATGAAATGCCTAATTGCGCCTAGTTGTCCCATGAAAGTCCTTACTGCCATCTCACTTGTTCGTGGGGTTGCATTTAAGACTGCTTTAACTTTTGCTGGATCAACATCAATTCCTCTTCATGAAATGATGAAACCCAACAATTTGCCTATCGTGACTCCAAAAACACACTTCTCACGATTTAGTCTTTATATTCTTGAAGTTGATTGAAGATTTTATGAAGATCCTCCACATGTGTTGACCTTTGCTCTAATTTAGCCAAAAGATCATCAATGTATGTTTCCACTATCTTGTGAATGTAGTCGTGGAAGATGTGTGTCATTTCCCTTTGATAGGTAGCACCTACATTTTTTAACCTGAACGACATGACTACATAAGAAAATGTTCCCCAGGGGGTGGTGAATGTCATTTTGTTTTGATCTACTTCTGATATTTTGATCTAATTGGATCCCAAAACCCATCCATAAGAGAGAGTACTTCATATCCTATGGTTGAATCATAAATTTGATCTATGGATGGTAAGGGAAAGTCATCTTTTGGACAACCCTGATTGATATCCCTAAAGCTGAGGCATATTTGAATTTTTCCATTCTTCTTTAAAACTGGGATGATGTTTGACACCCAACTTGAATAGTTGACCAATTTAATAAAGCCAACATTCAACAATTTCTTCAATTCTTCTTTTACCATTACATCTACTTGCAAATTTATGGGTCTCAATTTTTCTTTATGGGTTTTGCATCAGGTTTTCTCACTAGGTTTTGTACCATGATTTTTGGGTCTAACCTTGAAATATCTGAATATGTCAAGGAAAAGACATTAGAATTTTCAATAAGGAACTCAGTGTACTCCAACAATTCATCATCATATAACTCTCCTCCCAATTTTAACATCTTTGGTTTGTTAGGAGTTCCTACATTGATATCAATGGTATCTCCAGTTAGTGATGAATGTCCCTCTTTAAATTTATGAGGGGTAGGTGGTAAGTCTAAATTTCCTTCGATCTAGAGGGTTTCATTTTTGCTTACAAAATGGTCTTTTAGATGAGGAAGGAACATGTATCCTTTCTTGTGATATACTCTTGGGAGATCATCATAAGCATGTAGATACTCTACGATGGCTTCATCATTCTCAGCATAGTCTCAAGTTGGTTTCTCCATTTGATTTGCAACATAGTTTAAAATGCTTGGTAACTCTTCACTTTCTAATAATGGCTCTACATGAACCAACATAATGAATTCTAAATTTTGGAGTTGAGCATGTGGCAAAAATAGGGCAACTAATGTGGCCATCAAATCCACTACTTGGTTCTCTTCTCTGGGTATGGCTCTTATGGAAAAGAAGTTAAAGAATTGAACCATTTTTCTAATAGTTTCCTTGTATGGTCATAATCATTCCAATTTTTTCATAATTCTCAGTGACCTGGTTGATCACCAGATGGGAGTCTCAAAAGCTGGAGATCCTATTGATTCCCATTCTAATGGCTAACATGACTCCCAAGGATAAGGCTTCGTACTCGACGATGTTATTCATACAAAAGAAATCTAACCTAAATGAAAAAGGGAGGACTTTTCCTTCTGGGGAGGTAAGGATTATTCTCATTCTTGTCCGTGTTTTACAACTGGCTCCATCAAAATCTAAAGTCCATAGGTCTTGATTGCTTTGTGATCGAGATGTTTCTAAAAACTCATAAGTTGATTTTTGCTTTTCCTCTTTTTCTTCACCTTCTTTGATGATTTCTATTGTTCCAATTGAGAGATTCTTGATGTCACATTCGTCCAAATAAGGGATGGTTGCTAAGCCAATTGTGGCATGAGACTTGGTGGTGTTGGGATCAAAGGGGAACTCTCTGAGGTTGTCCATGTGTTGATATGATATGTTGTGAGTACTTCTGTTTGGGTGAAGATTCTGAGTTTCTTCATTCATTCTCTCCTATGTTTTTAACTTCTTAACCTTTTCTTCATGTTCCTTTCTATAAACACTCAAAGGATCAGGATCTTCTTTGATGACGTGGATTTTACCTAAGTGATGGAAATGAATTTCATGAGATAATGTAGAGGCCATAGCCTTCATAGTATGAATCCAAGGTCTTTCAAGGATCATGTTGTAATTGGTTTCCTTGTTGATGACATAGAAGTCCGTAGGAACTATTTTAGTCATTAGAGTGATCGGTAAGCTGATCTTCCCAATTGTTTGAATTTCATGACTGTCATATATTCTTAGAGTGGTAGCTTGTTGTTTTATGCCTGTTTTACTGCTCATCCTTTGTAAAAAGGAAATGGGTCAGAGGTTAACTGTTGATCTTTCATCTACTACCACCCTTTTTATGATCACCTCTTCAACTTGAACTTGTATGTATAATGGAAAATTCATTTTCTTATTTCCTTCATCCTCATGGAGCTTTGAAATATCAAATGTGAGAGGAGATGATTCCTCTTGTGTTGAGCATCCCACCTCTAATACTTCCAAAAGCATTTTCCAATGTGATGGGGAGGCTCTTAATAAATTTATCACTTGTGAGAAGACATTTTCCATTTGGTCTATTTGTTCTTCCTCTTGGATCACAAATACTTCTTGGTTCAGTTCCACATGATTGGAGTTTCTTTGATCAACATTTCCTTTCATATCTTGAGGTTCTTTCTCCTTTCTTTGGGATTGTAGGAGAGTGAGAAATTTTTTTCGTTGTTGTAGGGTAAGTTTTGAGATAGTTTTAATGTACCCATAGCAAGTTTTCATTTCATGACCTTTTGTTCCATAGAACCAACAATATGTATTAGGATCACAGGAGTAACGACTTAGTCCTTGATTTCCTTTTTACCGCCACTTATCATTATTGAGAGTAATCTTCACAACATTGATCTCTTTGTCTAGGGAGACACTTGAGGTGCTCTTTTCAACCCCTTTCAAGACTTTAAGTATTGCATTAGGGTCAGATTCTTTAGTCATTGTTAATGGCTACTTGATCTATCCTTAAAGCACTTTCCAAGGCCTCATCATAGAATTTGTAGGGTAATTTCTGAATGTCTTATCTCATATCCTTATTTAAGGCATGCAAGAAAAGGTCACATAACTCACAATGGTCCATGTTTGAAGTACTAGTTGAAGAATAGAGAACTTGTCTCCATCAGGTAACAGAATGGGCTACTGATTCATTCAGTTCTTGTTTTATAGCTAAGAGCTCCCTGATTCCTATTTTCACAAGTTTGTTCATGTCAAAAGCCATGAAAAACTCCTTGATTAACTATTTGAATGAGTGTAATGAAGCTTCTAGTAGACAATAGTACCAATCTAGAACTATTCCTTCTAGGGTCTTTGGGAAGATCTTAGCAACAACTCCATGCCAAGGTAGGATTTCTCTTATCTCAGTGGTATAAGCTTTGATATGTGAATTTGGATCACCCTCTCCTTTAAACTTTGGGAGATCAAATAATGGTCGAGGCAACTGAACATTTCTTATGTTTAAGTCAAGTGGTTATTTTAGGTACTCCAGGTATGTTCTCAGAAATGCACTTTGTGATTGAGGAGTTGATAGCATCAATCATATAGGAGGGTTTTGGTAACCCATTGTTTGATTTGTTTGATTTCCTAGCATTGCTTGATTGTTTTGAACAAGAGGGTTCCAATTCAGACACGTATCGTTACTTGCATTTCTTGAATAATCGTTGAGATAGGGGGGATTCTAAGATACCCTCTGGTCTTGTTCAATTCTGATATTATCATTGGGATTCTATCTTCTTTCTAGAGCAGGTTGCTCTACTTCTAGGGTTCTAATTCTTTGCACTAGAGTTACGATTAGGCCTGCAGGAGTGGGACATCTAGGCACTTCTTCATATCTAGGGTTTTCCCTTCAAGTGTTATCATGGTTCTATGCTTCTTCTCACGTAGCGTTTTCTTTTTGTTCTTCCTATAAGGCAACTTTTAATTATTCTTAAGAATCCCTTGCCTCTTGCAAATGTCTTTCTAACCTTTTTACTCCCTCATCAAGATGAGTACTTGACGTACTTGTGGATGGTTGATCTAGCCAATGGATTTCTTATCTTAGTTGAATTCTCCTAGCTTTGTGTGGTGCATTTGGTATGGTGAGGTTATGTTCCCAAGCAGGATTGTTAAAAGACAAAGAATGCCTGGGTTCTCTTTGGTCTTGTTTGTAATTAAAGTCTTTGTAATCATAGAAATTCATGATTGGTGCAATTGGGTAAGGTCGCACATACCTATTGAAAGGAGTTTCTGGTTCTCTAGAGGGAATATTCCCTATATTTAAATCTGGTTCCATCATATTCAGGGGTGTCGTAGACACCACAAAATAGATGGAATGGATGATAGAGAAAGCAACAAAGGCAGAAGCAGCTATGAAGAATAAAGTGAACATGTTTGAAGGTTTTCATTTTGAAGTGCCAAATGTTTAAGTTTTTGATGGGATATATGCTTTTGGGATGCAAAAAGCATAAACAAAAAGTATTTGCTCTTCACATTGGGTTCACCAAAATATGTGCCCTCAAAATTGTGACGTCAGTGGCCTGGGGCTATCGAGTTAGTTTTGGCATACACATGGACCCTTCCCTCCTTGCCATGGGGCGAACCACCATGCCATTCCCACTGTTGTGGAAGTAGTTTGTCAAGAAGAGGTGAGACATGGTGGTGGTCTTGCTCATTAGAGAGCTAGACTTTACGTAGAGGGGTTGGCACATCTTGGGGCCTGTGTTGTGTGCTTGTGTGGATACAGTGTTGTCTAAACACTTCTTATTGTTGAATGACAAGTGGGTCTTGTTGCAGTCTTTGGTGGATCTCCTCTATCTTGTCGAGGATTGCCTTCACCCACTCACCCCTCAATCTAGGGCACATTCATGAGCTGAGACAAGAGATAGGCAATTTAAGTTAACCTTGACTTGACCTAGGGACTTAACTTAGGGTTTGTGTGAGCTAAGGTTTGACTTTGTGTTGACTTTGTTTGACCTTGTGATGAAATCAAGGGTTTTGACCAATGTTTGACTATGGTTGACCTTGTGTTGAGACGAAGGGTTTGCAAAATCTCTAGATTTCTAATGTTTTTGTTCTTTTTTGGATTTTATGAATGCAAGTATAAATGAATGCAAAACTTCTTTTTTGTGCTTTTTTATGTTTTTGGAAACTAAAAGTGTTTTTTCTTAATCTAAGAATTAGAAAATGTATGCAAGCTATGATGAAGTTATCTAATGCATTGTAACCTATGTTTTTGTTTATTTTCTGAATAGATGGATCAATTAATCTAAGAAAAACAAATTACTTTTAATCTATGAATTTTTTAAGGGGAAACTAATTTAACAATGCAAATCTACTTAGCCTACCAAGGAAAAAGAAAACATGTATTTTACTATTCCAAGAGCAGAGTTTTGATTATCTAATTACTATGAAATGAAAAGAAAGCATAAAGGAACTTGGAGATGCATGAGCCTCCACTACCCTCATAAATCCTTGTAATGGTAACCTTGAATCCTCTCATAGTAGAAAGGTGATCCTCTTGGTGACAAGACATAATGGAAGCAAAAGAAGCTTTGAAGCTTTGCAAAGAGAGATTAATGAGAGCTTTGATGAACATCGTGGCTTGATATGAGCAACGTATGGATGCAAACAAGCTTTTAGAAAAGATAAGCGAGATAACTGAAAGCAAAAGTCTCCTATGTCCTGTATGAGCATGAAAATGCTTGATTAAGAGAGCAATAACCTACAAGAGTTGTGTGCACAAATGAAATTGCCTCTCTTTGAGCTTGAGGGAGGGGGTGTTTATAGGTTGGAAGAAGGGATGAGAGGTGAAGAAGAAGAAGAGTTAACTCAATTTGATTGGAGAGTTAACTTTGAAGACACAAGAGTGATCTGGGCTAAAATTGGAGTGATCTACCTAGTAAAAGCTTATCACTCAAGAAGAAGTGAAGAAGGAGTGTATGGGAATGCATGAGAATGCATGAGTTGTTAATTAAAGATAAAATAGAGATAATTATGCATGTGCAGGTGCATGAAATAGTTAACTCTATATTTGGCACAAAAATCCATGCAAATAGGAAGAAAAATGGGTGAAAATGAAGCTTTTTCAAGTTAGAAACTTGAGTTTTTTTGTGGTTGAAAACATGATAGGGTTACCCATGGGTCGTCCCATTCACTAGTTAGGGTTGACCAGGGGCGACCCATGGGCAACCCTCAGATGAGGACACCTAGGTTGAAGTGCATGATGGGAGATGGAAGAGGACATGAAAAGGAGGGGATATGCCTCTGGAAAGAGGTCACTCATGTGTGAAAATATGAATCTCCACTTGCAAAAGTAGGATCTACCAGGTGAGATCTAGAAATAATAGGGGGAGATTTGGATTGGTTGAGTGAGACTAAAAATTGAAAGCGGGAGATGGCTAGGGAGGACCTCTAGAAGGCCTCTAGGGGGTGGAATGGATGAAAAACACTAGGGAAAGGTGAAAAATCACCTACGAGATGCATACAAGGCTTAGGAATAGGGTCACAAGCATAGGAAATGCAAATCAAAAGTGAAGAGGGAGAGAAAATGACAAAGGGGAAATAACACATGGAGGAAGAAAAAACACATCACCAAGATAATTGTTTCTTAGAGGATGTTAATTCACACTTACATATATCTGACAAGGATTATGACTCATCATAGGGGTCCTCATGGAGGCTATGCATGATTTTGGTGCTTACATGAACAAGAAAGTATCAGAAATATCAAAGGAAGACATAAAAGAATCATTGGTCAACTCTTATGCTAGACTCATTTTTGCCAAAAATGATAAAATGGTCACAAGCAAATCTGAACTATGCATTGATGTCTCAAATCATGGATAATGAGCAACAAACATTTGAACAAGCTTAGTATAAAGAAGAGTTGGTTGAAGTAATGCATAGTGAGATAGAAACTATTGATAGGGGAGTGCTACTTTGAAGGATGAGAATTTCATTCTTAGGGGTGAGAATCAAGTACTTCATGAGATGGTTCACCTTGGGTTTCAGTAGTATGAGCTTAGTACTATGAGAACTACACAATCTCATACTCATGACAGGGCACCTCAATCATATGGATCTCATGGAGTGACTAATGGTACACACAGACATAGGAGCAGGAGTATTGAGGGTTCCATTAGAGGGAACCTCCCTTGAGTCTATTTTATTTTCTTGAAATTGTAGCCCCTTGCATGGGAAGCCTCACTTTTCTATCAAGAGCATTTTTTCCTAGCTCTTGTACTCGTATGAATGTTCTATTTATCACTTGTGAGAAGACATTTTCCATTTGGTCTATTTGTTCTTCCTCTTGGATCACAAATACTTCTTGGTTCAGTTCCACATGATTGGAGTTTCTTTGATCAACATTTCCTTTTATATCCTGAGGTTCTTTCTCCTTTCTTTGGGATTGTAGGAGAGTAAGAATTTTTTTTGTTGTTCTAGGGTAAGTTTTGAGATATCTTTAATGTACCCATAACAAGTCTTCATTTCATGACCTTTTGTTCCATGGAACCAACAATATGTATTAGGATCGTAGGAGTAACGACTTAGTCCTTGATTTCCTTTTTGCCACCACTTATCATTATTATGAGTAATCTTCACAACATTGATGTCTTTGTCTGGGGAGACACTTGAGGTTCTCTTTTCAGCCCCTTTTGAGACTTTAAGCCTTTCATTAGTGTTAGATTCTTCAGCCACTGTCAATGGCTGCTTGATCGATCCTTAAAGCACTTTCTAAGGCGTCATCATAGGATTTGTAGGGTGATTTATGAATGTCTTCTCGCATATCCTTATTTAAGGAATGAAAGAAAAGGTCACATGACTCACAATGGTTCATGTTCAGAGCACTCGTTAAAGAATAGAGCACTTGTCTCCATCAGGTAACAAAATGGGCTACTCATTTATTCAGTTCTTGTTTCATGGCTAAGAGCTCCCTGATTCCTATTTTCACAAGTTTGTTCATGTCAAAAGACATTCTAAACTCCTTGATTAACTGTCTAAATGAGTGTAATGATGCTTCTAGTAGACAATAGTACCAATCCAGAGCTATTCCTTCTAGGGTCTTTGGGAAGATCTTAGCAACAACTCCATCCCAAGGGGGGAGTTATCTTATCGTAGTGGTATAAACTTTGATATGTGAATTTGGATCACCCTCTCCTTTAAACTTTGGGAGATTAGAGAATGGTCAAGACACTAAACATTTCTTATGTTTAAGTCAAGTGGTTCATTCAAGTACTCTAGGTATGTCTCCAGAAAGGCACTTTGTGATTGAGGAGTTGATAGCATCAATTCTATAAGAGGGTTTTGGTAACCCATTATCTGATTTGCTTGATTTACTAGCACTGCTTGATTGTTCTGAATAAGAAGGTTCCCATTCAGACACATATCGTTACTTGCATTTCTTGAATAATAGTTGAGATAGGGGGATTCTGAGATGCCCTCTGGTCTTGTTCAATTCTGATATTATCATTGGACTTCTATCTTCTTTCTAGAGCAGGTTGATCTACTTCTAGGGTTCTAATTCTTTGCACCAAAGTTACGATTAGGTCTGCAGGAGTGGAACCTCTAGGCACTTCTTCATTTCTAGGGTTTTGTCTTCAAGTGTTGTCATGGTTTTGTGCTTCTTCTCACGTAGAATTTTCTTTTTGCTCTTCCTGCAAGCCAACTTTTAATGCTTCTTTAGCATCTCTTGCCTCTTGCAAATGTCTTTCTAACCTTTTTACTTCCTCATCAAGATGAGTACTTGAGGTACTTGTGGATGGTTGATCCATCTGATAGATTTATGATTTAGTTGAATTCTCCTAGCTTTGTGAGGTGCATTTGGTATGGTGAGGTTATGTTCCCAAGCAGGATTGTTAAAAGACAAAGAATGCCTGGGTTCTCTTTGGTCTTGTTTGTAATCAAAGTCTTCGTAATCATAGCAATTCATGATTGGTGCATCTGGGTAAGGTGACACATACCTGTCGAAAGAAGGAGTTTCTGGTTCTCTAGAGGGAACATTCCCTATATTTAAATCTAGTTCTGTCATATTCAGGAGTGTTAGAGACACCACAAATAGATGGAATGGATGATAGTGGAAGCAACAAAGGCAAAAGTTGCTATGAAGAATAAAGTGAAAATGTTTTTGAAGGTTTTCATTTTGAAGTGTCGAATGTTTAAGTTTTTGATGGGATCTATGCTTTTGGGATGCAAAAAGAATAAATAATTTTTTTTTTCTCTTCACATCGGGTTCACCAAAATATGTACCCTCAAAATTGTGACGTCTTTGGCCTGGGGTTGTTGAGTCAGTTTTGGCATGCACATGGACCCTTCCCTCCTTGCCTTGGGGCAAACCGCCATGCCATTCCCACTGTTGTGGAAATAGCCCATCGAGAGGAGGTGAGACACGGTGGTGGTTTGGCTCATTAGAGAGCTAGACTTTGCAGAGAGGGGTCGGCATGTCTTGGGGCTGGTGTGGTGTGCTTGTGTGGATACAGTGTTTGTCTAAATGCTTCTTGTTATTGAATGATAAGTGGGTCTTGTTGCAGTCTTGGGTGGATCTCCTCTATCTCATCGAGGATTGCCCTCACCCACTTACCCCTCAATCCAGGGTACATTCGTGAGCTGAGACAAGAGATAGGTGATTTGAGTTAACCTTGACTTGGCCTAGGGACTTGACGTAGGGTTTATGTGAGATATGGTTTGACTTTGTGTTGACTTTGTTTGACCTTGTGATGAAATCAAGGGTTTTGACTAATGTTTGACTATGGTTGACCTTGTGTTGAGACCAAGGGTTTGCAAAATATTTATGTTGCTAATGTTTTTGTTCTTTTTTAGATTTTATGAATGCAAGTATAAATGAATGCAAAACTTCTTTTTTGTGCTTTTTTATGACTTTGGAAATCAAAAGTGCTTTTGCTTAATCTAAGAATTAGAAAATGTATGCAAGCTATGATGAAGTTATCTAATGCAATGTAACCTATGTTTTTATTTGTTTTCTGAATAAATGGATCAATTAATCTAAGAAAAGGAAATTGCTTTTAATCTATGAATTTTTGAAGAGGAAACTAATTTAACAATGCAAATCTACTTAGCTTATCAAGGAAAAAGAAAACATGTATTTTACTATTCCAAGAGTAGAGTTTTGATTATCTAATTACTATGAAATGAAAAGAAAGCATAAAGGAACCTGCAGATGCATGAGCCTCCACTACCCTCAAAAATCCTTGTAATGACAACTTTGAATCCTCTTTTAGCAGCAAGGTGATCCTCTTGGTGACAAGACAAAATGGAAACAAAAGAAGCTTTAAAGCTTTGCAAAGAGAGATCAATGAGAGATTTGATGAGCATCGTGGCTTGATATGAGCAATGTATGGATGTGAACAAGCTTTTAGAAAAGATAAGTGAGATAACAAATGAAAGCAAAAGTCTCCTATGTCCTGTATGAGCATGAGAATGCTTGATTTGGAGAGCAATAACCTGCAAGAGTTGTGTGCACAAATTAAATTGCCTCTCTTTGTGCTTGAGGGAGGGGGTATTTATAGGTTGGATGAAGGGATGAGTTGTGAAGAAGAAGAATAGTTAACTCAATTTGATTGGAGTGTTAACTTTGAAGACACAAGAGTGATCTGGGCTAAAATTGGAGTGATCTACCTAGTAAAAGCTTATCACTCAAGAAGAAGTGAAGAAGAAGGAGTGCATGGGAATGCATGAGTTGTTAATTAAAGATAAAATAGAGATAATTATGCATGTGTAGGTGCATGAAATAGTTAACTCTATATTTGGTGCTAAAATCCATGCAAACAGGAAGAAAAATGGGTGAAAATGAAGGTTTTTCAGGTTAGAAACTTGAGTTTTTCCATGGATGAAAACATGATAGGGTTACCCATGGGTCACCCCTTTCACCAGTCAGGGTCTTCTGGGGGCAACCCTTAGATGAGGGCACCTGGGTTGAAGTGCATGATGGGAGATAGAAGAGGAGGTGAAAAGGAGGGGATATGCCTCTAGAAAGAGGTCACTCATGTGTGAAAATCTGAATCTCACACTTGCAAAAGTAGGATCTCCTAGGGGAGATATAGAAATAATAGGGGAAGATTTAGATTGGTTGAGTGACATGGAAAATTAAAAGCGAGAGATGGCTAGGGAGGACCTCTAGAAGGCCTCTACGGGGTGGAATGGATGAAAAACACTAGGGAAAGGTGAAAACTCACCTACAAGATGCATACAAGGCTTAGGAATAGGGTCACAAGACAAGAAATGCAAATTGACAAGTGTCAAAAAAGTGTTGACAAGTGTTGAAAGTGAAGAGGGAGAGAGAATGACAAAGGGGAAACAACACAAGGAGGAAGAAAAGACATGTCACCAAGATAATTATTGCTTAGATGATGTTATTTCACACTTACATGTATGTGACAAGGATTATGACTCATCATAGGGGTCGTCATGGAGGTTGTATGTGATTTTGGTGCTTACAAGAACAAGAAAGAATCAGAAATATCAAAGGAAGATATAAAGAATCATTCGTCAACTCTTATTCCTAACTCATTTTTGCCAAAAATGACAAAATGGTCACAAGCAAATTTGAACTATGCATTGATGTCTCAAATCATGGATAATGATCAACAAACCTTTGAACAAGCTTAGTATAAAGAAGAGGTGGGTTGAAGCAATGTATAGTGAGATAGAAACTATTGACAAGAATGCAACATGGGTTTTGGTTTAGTTACTTCTTCGTAAGGAAGTTGTTGGTACAAGTTGGGTATACAAAGTACAAATTTGATGGAAGAATTAAGAAACATAAGGCTAGATTGGTAGAAAAGGGTACACTATATAGGAAGCTATTGATTACATTGAAACATTTGCATCTATAGCATGGATGGATACTACTTGACTAGTTTTTGACTTTGGTAACCTAGTAGAGTTGGACAATTTATCAAATGGTGTAAAGTGCTCTTTTTTCTATGGATGTATTGATGAGGAGTTATATGTGTCACAACCTAGAGGCTTTGAAATACCTTCTAAAGAACACTATGTAAATGGGTAAGTGCACAAAGATGGGGGCCCAAAAGGGGGTCATAAGATGCTACTTTTTTTTTTTGAAATTAGGAAAGACTAGTGTTGGATGAGAAATTGAAGATAGTTACACTCAAAATTTAAAGATACAACAAAAACAAGAGTCATAGTGCTTTGAATCTAGTTTCTAAACTACTAATTTTTTTTTCAAAAATGGTTGATATTAAGGGGTTCAAAAGGGGTAGCACACAAACTGGTCCTATTTTATCAAAAAAACATAACAGTGTCTAGTGGGCTCCCCCTAAAATGTTAACCTTTTTTTAGCATTTCACAAAATCACTTTGGTGAGAAATTAGATAACACCATGTAGTTTATCCTTGATTTTTCTGATTATTTTTTAATGAATTGAATTTTTACTAATTTTCAATGTGGACACATCCTGAAAAACACAAAATGGAGTGTGCTCCCCCCGAAAATTATTGAAAATTAATGGAAAAGCCAATTTTTTTTAATGTGTAGAATAGAGTCTAGTTTCTAAAAATGTAATTTATTTGAAATTTTGATGAATAGATTAAAAAAATAAAAAATACCACAGACTAGTTTTTGACAAAAAATGGATACACTAACAAAATAAATTAAAGAGGAAATCCTTAACATACTCAAAATGTGAAAAAAATTATATGGTTAGAAAGCTAAGAGAGAGCTTAAGATTATGGTGGTATTTTTTGACTTGTATTGAAACACATGCAAAACTAATGGGGAGCATGCTCCAAATTATGTAATTTTTTTTACAATATGGAAAAACACATCTTTGGACATCCAAAACATAGTCCAAGCCTTTGGGTTGGAAGCCCAAGGCAAATCCAAGCCAAAGGCTTGGAAATTCCCAAATGCAAAGCATAACCTAAGCATGTTATAATGTGCTTATCTTATGGAGAAATAAAATCATCTCACTTCCTCCCTCCTTACACCTCTCTCTCCCCTCTTTTCCTGCTACCCTCTCTCTCTCTCTCACACCTATCTACCTCCTAGTTTTCCTTTTCCTAGCTTTCCTAGTTTTTCTTTTCTTTTCCAATTTCCCTTTAGATCCCACCTATTTTTCCCTATTTTAATATTTTCCACCTCACCTCTCATCATTCTTCCCATCCAATGAACTTTCATTATATATTGTTTCCATTTCATCCTCCCAATTTATATCCTCATTCCTCTTTGCATGTCCTAGTTTTCTTGTTTCCATTTGCTTTGTCGATAAGGGAGTGGGAGAGGGAGGAAGAGGGAGAGAGGGTGGAGATGGAGAGGAGAGATAGGGAGAAAGAGAGTCCTAGTTTTCTTGTTTCCATTTCCTTCATTGATAAGGGAGAGGGAGGGATAGAGGGGAGAGATAGGGAGATATAGGAATGATAAGGGAGAGAGAGGCAAGAGATAGGGAGAGATAGATAGGTAGAGAGAGAGGAGATAGATAGGGAGAGATAGAGGAGAAAAAGGGGAGAGATAGGGAGATAAAGATTGAGCGAGATGTCCAGAGAGATAGGGAGAGAGATTGAGAAGTAGAGGGATGATAGAGATAGGGAGATAGAGGTTTAGTGTTGCTTGGGTTTAGGGTTGAGAGAGAGAGAGAGAGAGTTTAGGGGTCAAGATTTAGGCACATTATTTAGGGTTTATGAGTTTATGGTTGCTCAAGTTTAGGGTTTAGAGGTTAGGGTTTAGGGTTTGATGGTTTCTCGAGTTTAGGGTTGCTCAGGTTTAGGGTTTAGGGAGATAGAGTGAGGGGACTGATAGATATTGGGAGAGATAGAGGAAACGAAGGGGAGATATAGGGAGATAGAGAGTGAGGGACATGTCTAGAGACATAGGGAGACAGATTGAGAGGTAGAGGGATGATAGAGATAGGGAGATAGGGGAGAGATTGGGAGATAGAGGTTTAAGGTTGCTTGGGTTTAGGGTTTAAAGGTTTGGGGTTTAGGTTTTAGGGTTTAAAGGTTAGGGGTTAGGGTTTATGGGAATTATTTAAGGTTTATGGTTTAGGGGTTAAGGTTTAGGGTTTAGGGTGTATAGAGGGAGAGAGAGGATTGATATGGAGATATAGTGGAGATTGAGGGGAGCGATAGGGAGATAGAGAGTGAGGGACATGGCTAGAGACATAGGGAGAGAGATTGAGAGGTAGAGGGATGATAGAGATAGGGAGATAGGGGAGAGATCTACTGAGATAGACATTTAAGGTTGCTTGGGTTTAGGGTTTAGGGTTTAGGGGTTTGGGGTTTAGGGTTTAGGGTTTAGGAATTTAGGGTTGCTCAGGTTTAGGGGCATTATTTAGGGTTTAGTGTTAATGGGTTATGGGTTAAGGTTTAGAGGCATATGGTTTAGGGTTTAGAGAGAGAGGACCAATAAGGAGATATAGAGGAGATCAAGGGGAGAGATAGGGAGATGGAGAGTGAGGGACATGGACAGAGACATAGGGAGAGAGATTGAGAGGTAGAGGGACAATAGAGATAGAGAGATAGAGGTTTAGGGTTTAGGGGTTAGGGATTTAGGGGCATTATTTAGGATTTAGAGGTTTAGGGTTTCTTGGTTTATGGTTTAGGGGCATTATTTAGGGTTTAGGGGTTTAGGGTTGCTCAGGCTTAGGGTTGCATGTCAAAAGCAGTCTCTCTCCCTCCCCCCCTCTCTCTCTCTCCTAGGGTTTCTTGGGTTTAGGGTTTAGGGGCATTATTTAGGGTTTATGAGTTTAGAGTTGCTCAGGTTTAGGGTTTAGGGTTTAGGGGTTAGGGGTTTGTGTTTAGGAGAATTATTTAGGGTTTAGGTGTTTAGGGTTGCTTAGGTTTAGGGGTTAGGGGTTAGGGGTTTAGAGATATATAGATAGAGGGGACTAATAGAGATTGGGAGAGATAGAGGAGACAATGGGGAGATATAGGGAGATAGAGAGTGAGGGACATGTATAGAGACATAGGGAGAGAGATTGAGAGGTAGAGGGATGATAGAGATAGGGAGATAGGGGAGAGAAAGGGAGATAGAGGTTTATGGCTTCTTGGGTTTAGGGTTTAGGGGTTAGGGGTTAGGGTTTATGGTTTCAGGGGTTAGGGGTTAAGGTTTAGAGGTTTAGGGTTTAGGGTTTAGAGAGAGAGAGGACTGATAGGGAGATATAAAGGAGACCAAGGGGAGAGATAGGTAGATAAAGAGTGAGGGACATGGCCAAAGACATAGGGAGACAGATTGAGAGGTAGAGGGATGATAGAGATAGGGAGATAGGGGAGAGATAGGAGATAGAGGTTTAGGTTTGCTTAGGTTTAGGGTTTAGGGGTTTGAGGTTTAGGGGTTTAGGGTTGCTTAAATTTAGGGTTTAGGGGTTAAGGGGTAGGATTTAGGGATATTATTTAGGGTTTAGGGTTTAGGGTTTAGGGGTTAAGGTTTAGAGGTTTAGGGTTTAGAGAGAGAGAGAGGACTGATATGGAGATATAGAGGAGACATAGGGAGAGAGATTGAGATGTAGAGGGATGATAGAGATAGGGATATAGGGGAGAGATATGGAGATAGATGTTTAGGGTTTCTTGGGATTAGGGTTTAGCAGTTCAGGGTTTAGCGTTGCCTAGGTTTAGGGGTTAGGGGTTAAGGTTTAGGGGCATTAAATTTAGGGTTTAGGGGTTAAGGCTTAGAGGTATAGGGTTTAGGGTTTAGAGAGAAAGGACCAATAGGGAGATATAGAGGAGACTGAGAGGAGAGATACAGAGATAGAGAGTGAGGGATATGGCTAGAGACATAGAGAGATAGATTGAGAGGTAGAGGGATGATAGAGATAGAGAGATAGAGATTTAGGGTTGCTTGGCTTTAGGGTTTAGGGGCATTATTAAGGGTTTAGAGGTTTAGGGTTGCATGTAAAAAGTAGTCTCTCTCTCTAAACCCCTAAACCCTAAATAATTCCCCTAAACCCTAAACCCTAACCCCTAACCCATAAACCCTAAACTAGAGCAACCCTAAACCTCTCTCTCTCTCTCTCTCTCCTCTATCATTCCTCTATCTCCCTATCTTTCCACTCTATCTCTCCCTCTCCTTTATTGATGAAGGAAATAGAAACAAGAAAACTAGGACTCTCTCTCTCTCTCTCCCTATCTCCCTACCTCTCCCTTCTCTCTCCCCTCCATCTCCCCCCTCTCTCCCTCTTCCTCCTCCCTCTCCCTTATTGACAAAGCAAATGGAAACAAGAAAACTAGGACATCCAAAGAGGGATGGGGATATAAATTGGGAGGATGAAATGGAAAGAAAATAAAATGAAAGTTAATTCAATGGGAAATATGATGAGAGGAGAGATGGAAAATAGTAAAATAGTGAAAAATTGGTGGGATCTAAAGGGAAATTGGAAAGGAAAAGGAAAACTAGGAAAGCTAGAAAAAGGAAAACTAAGAGGTAGATAAGTGAGAAAGAGAAAGGGTAGCAAGTAAAGAGGGGAGGGAGAGGGATGTAGAGAGGTGAGAGAGAGAAGGTAGGAGGTAAAGAGGGGGGAGGGAGAGAGAGAGCTTTGATGAGAACTGTGGCTTGATATGAGTAGCATATCAACATGAATGAGATTTTAGAAAAGATAAGCAAGATAACAAATGAAAGAAAAAGGCTCTTATGTCTTGTATGAGCATGAGAATGCTTGATTTGGAGAGCAATACCTTGCAAGAGCTATGTTCACAAATGAAATTACCTCTCTTTGTGCTTGAGGGAGGGGGTATTTAAAGGTTGGAAGAAGGGATGAGAGGTGAAGAAGAAGAAGTGTTAACTCAATTTGATTAGAGAGTTAACATTGAAGTCACAAGAGTGATCTGGGCTAAAATTGGAGTGATCTACCCAATAAAAGCTTATCACTTAAGAAGAAGTGAAGAAGGAGTGCATGGGAATGCATGAGTTGTTAATTAAAGATGAAATAGAGATAATTATGCATGCGTAGGTGCATGAAATAGTTAACTCTATATTTGGCATGAAAATCCATGCAAACAAAAAGAAAAATGGGTCAAAACAAAGATTTTTTGAGTTAGAAACTTGAGTTTTTCCGTGGCTAAAAACACGACAAGGTCACCCATGCATCACCCCTTTCACTAGTCAAGGTTGCCCAAGGGCAACCCTTAGAGGAGGACACCTGGGTTGAAGTGCATGATGGGAGATGTGTCATGCCCACATCTCCCATGCGGTCACGACACACAACAAACATGTCATGTGGTCATGACATGAAATATCAAAAAAATTTCATGCATCCCTAGAGACCCCCTCACACGCGTCAGCATGCACAGTGGCAATATGCATAAGGCGTAAACATGTCAGTCAAATGTGGGGTAATGCGATCACATGCGCATTCCCCTACGTGATGAAAAAAGACTAAGGGGGTCAATCTTAATAGGGTTAAGATTGAAAGATCAAAACCCTAAGTTTACCTAAGTGAGTGAAAGGATTTTGACACAAGTCAAAATCAAAAGAGTAATTCATAAGCATAAATGAGTTAAATAATAACTTAATTAAGATCACCAAGATTGCGGGGATGATAAATTTAACACTACGCAAGGTTTAATTATCTAAGGAAAGTTAACCCTGAATCCCATAAAAATCTGGCAACATAACGCCTCACGGGCGTGAATAAGGTTTATTCTAATTTAATAAATTTAGACAAAGGTTTCCTAAGTTCACTAATATGTGTTAATGACTTGAAATTAATTAACTATTTAATACACGCTAGATTTAATAAATTAAAATCAACTATATAGAATAAATAAAGTTAACCTCCTCTATAATGTCCACAAGCGATAAATTAAATCGATTGTTCACCTCTCAAATTTAATTCCCACAAAGGTCTAAATGACATAAATTAATTTAAGATACTAAAATAAATTCCATTAAAATAAATTTAAAGGATAGCTAAAATTAAATTTTAAATAATTAAATACTAGAATTTAATTCCTATCCTCTAATAAAAATGAATCATAACTAAGAAAGAAATATAGTTGCCCACAATTAAATCATTCACCATAAATCCCATTTAAATAAGAATGTTAAAACAACTAGATAATTCAAAAGTTAGGGAAATAATAATTTAAAACTAAGTTTAAATTGCAAGCCCTAAAAGGTCTCCTAAATAAATATAATAGCATTATGTGATGAAAACAAACCCTAGCCTCCCTTTCTCTCATTTCTCTCTTTTCTCCATTTTCTCATTTCTTCCTCTCTTCTTTGTTTTTGTTGTGTTTTGTAGGTTTGGAGATGGCATCCATGGATTCCTCCCACGGAGGTATATCCATAACAAATGTTCCCATTTTTTTTGAAACCCTATTAATATATATGAGTATCTATACTAGAAATGTTGTAGGTTAAAACCCTAGGCCGAACAACATTAAGGAGTGGTGGATCCAGATATGGGCACCGCCGTCGCCATTGAAGCCCAAAGGACACGAGGGTTAAAGTTTACGTTTAATACTTTTTTTTTGCTGTGTTAAACAATACATTGAGGGGGATGGGGCGGAGGAGTGGAGGGTGGGGCATCCGCCCCACCCCCCACTCCACACACGGTGGAGTGGCAGGTGCGGCATCTAACCCACTCCCCTTCACTCCTCCAACAAAGACTTAAGGGGGGGCGGCGGCAATGAGGCCATCACCCCAAGTATTTGCTTTTTTTTAAACAGCTAAAAATCTCATAAAAAAATTTGAACCCTATGCAGTCTACTCAAAATTTTCTATATATCTTTTAGCTTCTGATAAAAAAATCATTGTATGTGTGTGTGTGTGTGCGTGCAAATAAATAAATATATTTTCAATGGAATAAAACAGTTTCTCAAAATCCCATTTTTTTTCTAGTTTGTTAAAATATGAAAAAAAATCTATTTTAAATAAATGCATATATATATATATATTTATTTATATACCCAGTATTTCTTTTTTCTAGAACTAGTTTATCCAGCAACTAAAATAATGGGAAATGTATATAAAATGAATATACATATTTTCATATATATATATATATATATAAGCCTTATTTTTTTTTTGTAATCAAGTATACCAATGGATTTCTCATAGAGACCAAACAACATTTTTTTTTTTACATAGAATGGAAAACTAAATAGATGAATTTTTTTAAAAAAAATGAGAACAATTGCATAAACTATCTCTTCTTTTTTTGTAAGATACAAACAACAACAAACATATATGTATTTTGAAGTAAAACATATAAATCTACTAATAAATTTGAACATACATTTTGCCTATCAATACACATTTCTTTCACATTCACATAGTAATTAAATCAGCAACTAAACTTTTATTTCCAAATGCACAAAAGCTTATATACAACTCTAAATTAAAACATGTATCTTTTACAACTCAAGAGAGAACATCCACTCTCTCTTCAACAACACATACAAATAGGCCACTTTGGCCATGGTTTTCAATAGCCAAAATGAAAATGAACAAAACCACAAAAATGTCTTTTTCTCCCACACTCTATAGCTTCAAAATAACCTACAATAACCACATAGAAGGGGGAAAAGGCCACAAAACTACTCTCCTCCCTACCATAGACTCACTCATGAGTCACCCCCGAGCTTGGAGGTTATCCTCACACACGGCACACACACACCACTTCACAACAACATTCAAACACAAAACCAAGAAACATTCCCTTGGCTTACACAAAACAAAACTCACCAAAAATGAGTTTAAATGGGGTAGGGGAGTGGACATCACTCAACTCAAGAGTGTCACTCCAAATAACTCCCAAAACCAATTTTCTCAAGGCCTCAAGCCAACACATAAAAAAAACTAATTTTCACATAATTTTCTCTTGGCTCTCAAGCCATTCAAATATATACATTTTCTCATCTTGCCCTCAAGGCTAAAATACCATAAAAACTAGGATGTGACCTTGAGAAGGTTCACTCCTCCCCCACCCCACACATGTTGAGCTTTTTCTCCAATGGAGAGGCTCTTAGAACACCGAAACAAAAATCCACACAACCAAAAACAATATGAAAACACATACACAAGCATCACACATGAAAGTAAAATTACATAAGGAAAGACATTAGCCTTGAATCCTACCTTTAATAGCCCAAATGGAAGATAGTTGAGAAGAGCCCTTCCAACTCCACCTCCAACTCCTTCTCTAATTAAGCCTCCAAAATCTCCTCTAACTCTCTCCCTAAAATCAATCAAAATTCAAAAATTGAAAAATAATTCAACAACTTTCTCCCTCTTTTCAAGAGGGATTAAAATAGGCTCTCCTCATGAGCCTTGAGGAATGGGGAGATGACACTTGTCACCTCCTCACTCTTCCACACAATCACTTGCAAGCTTCATGGAATGGTGTGGTGACACATGTTATCCACCCATTCCACCAAGTCTTGCACCCTCCACTTGTGCTCTCTCACACATGTGGGAGAGAAAAGTGGAGCCAAAGAAGGAGTGGATCTCCTCCTATGAAATCCCACACAACCCCAAGGTACCCTCACCAATTGTGGGAGAGGCTTGGAGTTGAGTCCTCCATAATTTAGGGGTCTTGAAGACTCCCCCAAACCTTGGAAAGAGGAATGGAAGAGGTTGAGTGTTTGACCCTCTCCTTCTCAAACTTCCATTTTCGTCACTTTACTTCAGGGTGAAGTTTAAGTGACCACATGGGAGTTTACCTAAGGTTAGACAAGATCAAAAGGTCTCTAGACCCTAGGGGTATAACCTAGGGTCACTTTTAACCTATTTTGAGCACCATAGGGTGAGAAAAATCACATTAAAATGGGTCTCAAAAATATAAACTCAAAATAAAATTCAAGTGAACATTACATCTTTACAACACCAAATATAAATCAAATATAAAAGGGGTAGACCTAACCCAAACAACATCACACAACAACATTACAAAAATTTCATCATGCATACATAGTTGATCTTGGTTCCTCTTGGAACTAGATCGACTTACACAGGAATTCACAAAAGTATGTGGGATAATCTCTGATTATCCGTGGCTTGTTTAGAACACCTGCGCACTTAAACAAAAGATTAATCCAACATGTATATCATAGCCGAAGCAAAGTAAAACATACACTCACATCATCGCATGATCATATAAAACATCATAAAATCACATCATAATTAAATTCATAATTTGCATTTCAATAATCTATCTCAAGATAACATCGCATAATAAATCCATCACATAATCACATAACTAGTATCTCAATAACATCATAATGCAAATCATATGTCAAATCATCGTCAATAATCAAAATCAACATCTAGTCTCATCACAATCATGCTAAATATAATAAATCAAAGGTAAAAGCATATAGTCTAATAATCCTGCATATCAGGATCAATAGTCCCCAAAAGTCTAAAATATGTCTCCAACAGTAATATAGAATGATCAATGTAAGTGAATGAAAAGGTAGGCCTCACAAGATGGAGGAGGAGGTGAAAAGGAGGGCATCTACCTCTAGAAAAAGGTCAGTCATGTGTGAAAATCTAAATCTCCACTTGCAAAAGTAGGATCTCCTGGGGGATATCTAGAAATAATAGGGGGAGATTCAGATTGGTTGAGTGAAACTGAAAACCAAAAGCAAGAGATGGCTTAGGGACGGTAGTCTACATGAAAGGAAGGTACCGTTCTTGAACTAGGCCTTACCTGTTGTCAGTTTTTCTGCAATTGTACCTACAATAACTAATATTAGTCTAGCATCTAAATATATCAAATCAACTAATAAAAACTGAAATGAAGAACATACCATAGCTCGTTTGAGCTTGACTAGTTGTTTTCCTTTGTCGGTGAGACATGTAGGAATGAATGCACACAAAATGACACATGAGAGATGCATAAAAGCAAACACTTATCTAAGAATGTAGAAAGGAAATTAAGCTAAGGGAGAGAAAAGTGAGCAATTTAGTGAAATTCGAGTGAATCGGTGATGGAATCGATTGTGTGAGTAGTTGGAGATCGCAAAGATGGCTACCTCTTCCTCTACCATTGAGAATCAAGTAGACAAACAGTGAAAAATCCCTCTAAACCCTTGTTTGAATTTTGTGAAAAATCTCTTGAAATTGTCTATTTTTGATGATTTTCTCTATTGCATTGTCTTTGTTTTGTCATTTAGAGTAAGATTGGTTTTTCTTTTACTGAAATTGGCTAAGAAATTAGGTTTTTAGAGCATTTTCAACTTAGGGGATTGTAACATAGGGTTGCCCTTTTTGCCAAGTAGGTCACCCGAGGAGATCTACCTGAGCAACAAGGTCACCCTATGGAGATCTATCTGTGCAATAGGGTCACCTGAGGGAGATCCTACTGAACATCTGGGTCACCCAGGGGAGATCCAGTCTGATGAAAGGGGTGCCTTTGACAAGTCAAATCTGACTAAAATTTGATGTTTTCTAACATTTGCTTCACTCTATTTTGATCTAATTTGAACACTAAATCTATATGTTTATTACAATTTTGATGGTTTTGTCACAACTCAATTTTTGAATTCTAAATTTGAAAACTAAACATAAAATGTATATTCATTTAAACATTCAAATAATAAACAGTTTATCAATGGATTACACTTAAAAAATGGAGGATAAGATTTGCAAATCCACTAAAAAGTGGAGGATGCATTATCATTAAAATAAAAGAGTGGAAGATATATTATCATTAAAATAAAAGAGTGGAGGATGCATTAGCTTTAAAAAAAGAGAGAGTGGAGGATGATTATCATTAAAAAAAAAGAGTGGAGGATGGATTTTTCTATAAATTGCCTAGAATTGTGAGGAAGAGGGACACTCATCTTTAGTTTGGAAGTGTTGGAGAAATCTGTAAGAATTCTTCTCTCCATCTTTTGATCTTTTCTTATGAAAATTTTGGTTGTTAATAAATTTATTTTAGTTCAATTTTAGGTTTAAGTTCATGGAATGTCTTAGAATAATTGTATAATTTCCGTTTGAGAGATATGGTGCATAAACATTGTAAAATTTAATTTCAATTTAAAATCATTCAATGAGATTCTCCTATCTTCCATGCTCTGATGAAATGTTCACAGTGCTCCTTTTATACTTTGATCATGCATTCCTTTCAACTTGCCTTTAAACAACCCTTGTGTCGGAGCAATCTAGGGAGTTGCATCGTGCTTGGCTGTGGGCGATTTATAAGATAATATCAGATGGACTTCAAGATAGCACTGATATGTAGCTCAAAGGCTGACTTATTCATTGCTTGAGTCCAAGAAGCGATGGGATAGGAAAATTAAACAAAATGGGTGCAGTTGTAGTATGTAACTTATGTCTTGTCCAATTTGATAATTACAACTTCAATATCTGTTGAAATCCCTCTATCCTTTATGATTTTGATTGATATCCATTACTTGTTTTTCCAAAAGGCGACTTTACAATTTGATAAATGTCTGAGTAATTTTCCCATGAGGTTGTAGATAGTTTGCAGAGATTTAGGGTATGGAGGGATATTGCGAGGAAATGTAGCTTCACTAGATAAAGCAAGAGATAGGGTCATCGCGGGATATAATGAGAAAATAGTCTTTAGTGAACATATTTGGTGGCAGACAAAATCAACACAAAGTTCTAAGCTAATAGTTGTGGGATTTGACTTTACATCTGCCATTTTTTTTTCTGCTTAAAAGTTTCAAAAGACTTTTGAATAGAACCATTTTGTGCATATACTGCAATTGTTGATATCTCTTTAAGGCATTATGTTAAACAGTTCTCATGCATTGTATATGCTTCCACAATTTGCATGGACGCTTGCAATTACAACATCCAACAAAAATCCCCTACCTTTATGCTTTGAGGGATAACCATACCCTATTTCTCAGCGTCCATTTGGCCTTACGCCCGTCAAATGCATCTACTTGAATATTTCTAATGTTTGTGCCCTGTTCCAAAGCTCCCATGCTGGCACTGGCAGGGAGGATGCTGGCAGAGGTTGTGGAATTTAGATTACAGCTGACAATTACATTTGCTTGATAGTTAATAATGCCTTATCAACAAACTCATTTTGTGCATATCCTGAAATCATTGCAGTCTATGAGACCACATTTATTTGAGGTATTATGTCTAACAGTTCATGTGATTTGTCTGTGATTCCTCATATTTTTGCATATATGTCTACCAGAATATTTCCAACTATAAGATCTGTCTAAAATCCCCTTACCATTTTGCTGCTATAGATGTCCATACCCTGCATCGAACCTCCCATTTTGGCACAGGCTGGGAGTATGCCTTCACTGCCCAAGCTAATTTCTCCAACCTTGCATAGATCTCCTCTGTCTACAAATGTGATCTACATACACCAAGAGAACACATCCACGCAACCACGCAGGTTTAATTGGCATTTTAAATGATAAATCTTAATGTGCCCTCATGTCAGCCAGTGATGTGAAGAAGCTTAACCATGCCATATAACAGTCAACTGTAGTTATAATACAATAAGAGCTACTCATGTGATTGAAGTTTGTACAATGCCCATTCACTAAGACTGTATGAACCAAGAACACAAGCAAATTTTACAATGTGATAAAAATAATAATTAAGTAATTAAAATGTTGTTTGTGGGGGTTGGAAGAGTAAAATGAAACATTTAAGTATAATGAAATAATGAATTGTAAAGTAGTGTATTGTAGATGTGAGGAGTGAAATTCAAAATAAAAATCACTCTTATAACTATTAAATATAAACTAGGGTTGTATATTTTAAGTGCCCTATGTATATCTTGTTAACATTTTATCTTTGGTACATGTGCGTAATGTAAAAGATTATAGTGAGAATCAAAGGTGATAATTATTTAACCCATTGTTAATCTTAAATGCTTAGAAAGTACAAATGAAAACTTAGTGTGTTGGAACAATTTTCCCCAATGTCAAAATGTGATCAAAGAACCCCTCCTTTTGACCTATGCAATAGAAGTCAATATTAACTAGTTTGGTTATGATTTGGTAATCTGAATTTATGAAGCTAAGTTAATCTCTTGTTGGACAACTTTCTCATTAGATTACAAGCCTTAATCTGATTACATATAAATACATATATAAGTTTGAGATAATTATGCAAGGAAATGATCAAGAATCCTACTCTTGAAACAAAGATTAATTTGATATGTGACTATACATCATTATCTTACCTTGGATAAAGATCACTTGATGAACGGAAAATTTACTATCATATCACCTTGAAACTGAATGATTATGTATCTTTTCTAATTTTATGTTTGTGATTAACGTAAGTGAATTAGTATCTTCTAAAATTATATTTTTTCTTATGTATTTATGAATGGATCAAAACATCTAGCCTTATTATTTACATGCAAACAAAGAAGTGTAATTCTTCTCATTTCCTTATAAGCTATCATATTAATTCTCTTTTCATCTAGATAGGTAAACCTTGTAAATAAATGTCCAAACTCAAACATTCGCAATGTTCAGTATTTACGGTACCCCTGGGTCACGTTTACAGGTAATGCCGTCGCGTTAAATCAAGTACCTCGCACCTAACATAGTTGCAACAACAATGTCTGGGCACCATCCCTCTAAATTGTCGAGGAGTAATAAGGAACATGTCTAAGTTAAATCTACAGAAAGGAAAAATCTCCTCGGATACCTGACTAAAAAGATTAAGAAAAAGAAAAAGGTGAGACTATCAAAAAATTGTTGTAGGACGATCAACTGGAAGACCTCATCGGGGAAATATGCGTGATAGATAAATTATTCACACTTGAAAACTTAAATGCCAAACACTCTTGGGAGGTGTGTTTGCAATATTAGTTTCTTTGGAATTCCGTCTCTGTATCACTTGAGTGAGTGGTCAGTCGGTGAAGAACTGTGTACCAACCACAGATACATAAAACATAGTGCAAGACAGAACTACATGTTTGCATTCGTCGTGTAGATCACATCCGTAGAGGGCCTTGATCCCGTGGATACAGGGTATGTAGGCAGTCTGGACGGTGAAGGATGCCCCCAGTACTTAGGTCCCTCGGATATAGGGTACTCTTTAATAATCAACTTCATAATCTTGATCTCTAGTTAAAAGGTTATCTAGGTAACTTAAGAACTCTCCTAGTACTTAGAAGAATCCCTAGGGTGGATTACTTGTACCCGGTGTTGCTATAAACTGAGGTGAGTACAAGTTGATGTTATGTGTTCCCTAGTCGACATCCTTAGTATAGTGTCTGGGCAGATTGTGGTCCCCAGGAAGTGACTCATGAACCTATATTGGTTTCGAGGGAGTCAAAAGTCTCTAGCCAGAGCATAATGATTCCTGTCGTCTTCATCCCATTAGGTTGTTATGTTTATGTATCCCAGATTGGATAGAGTATTGGTTTGTTTGACCTACTAGGCCTTTTGGCCACTATTTGTTCTACCCGAATCAGGTAGCGATAAGGTCTGTTTGACCTAGTTCCATATGAACCTATTTGCCCAAAGGATAGAAGAGCCTGGGTTGGCTTAAGAATGTTCCGTTTTGAACATATGGCCTGTTTTGGCTGAAGTTTTTCCTAAGTACTCAATGAAAGTCTTGATATATCTCATAAGAACTTGTTAATAAAGTAAAATTTTTGAAAATTCGAGTTTGGATCAAGTGGGTCCTTACATGTGGTATCAGAGCGTGGTTCAAACACTCGGCCTGGAGGCCTACAAACTCAAAATTGATAATAATTAGTATTCAAGATAAGAATTGTGATAGATTTAATTATAGTCAATTTGCATGTTGGAAACCAAAAATTATAGCAAGTGGTAAATCACCTCTCTCCTTGTTTTAGAATTAAATGGCGAGAACCTAAAATTTGCGAGATTTGCATGGAAAGGAACCAGTCAACAAAGAACCAGTTGAAAACCCACCTGAGAACCCAAATGCTGGTATTGAAGCAATTATTCAGTTGTTGACAGAATAGAGAGAAAATTTGGAAAACCTTAAGAAAACTATACAGGACCTGAAGACTAGACAAGGGACTATAGAAACACATTTTGGAACTGGAAAATGAACATCAAGGTGCAGAAGTACACATAGCTCAAACAACTAATGAGCTAGAGGTTCCTAGGGCTCGACGGGATACTACCACTCTAGATATCTCACAAGACCTCAAAAAGATAACTCCTAAATTTGATGGTAAACATGTGGGGGATTCTGCAGAAGGATGGCTAATCAAAATGGAGAAATATTTTGAACTAAAAAACTACTCAGAAAACATCAAGGTGACCTGGGGAGCCTATCAGTTAGAAGGAGAAGCTGCTAGTTGGTGGATAAACATAAAAGAACAATATTGTTATTCAAAAGAAAACCTGACTTGGAGGCAGTTTGTGAACCACTTCCATGAGAGATGGCTTCCACAAATATTTTATGATGAGAAGATGACTGAGTTTCTAAATCATAGACAAGGAAATCTCACAGTCCAACAATATTGGGATAGATTTGCGAAACTACTGAAATATGTTCCTATCTATCAAAAGGATGAAAGGTCTCAGGCAAGGAAGTTTCTTTTGGGGTTGAATACTGATATTGGGGTAGAAGTGGATATGTTTACCCCTGACAACATGAATCAAGTCTTGGAGAAGGCACTCAAATAGGAAAAGAAATTACAGGCACTATCGGTGGCAAAGCAAAACTTTCGGGACAAACAATTTGTCTTCAAAAGGAAAATAGACAATAAGGACAACAGAGGAGCTCAGAAGAACAAGAGGAGAGATTGGGGTAGAATAGAATCTGCTGGTGATCAGGATCACAAGAATGATTACAATAGTAATGTCAGGAGGAATGATGGGAATGTACCACCCCGAATTTCTACTGGACCCCCTGGTGGATGCTTTATGTGTGGAGGCAATCATTATGCAAGGAAGTGTTCAAAAAGGAATGGGTACAATCAACCATAGCAACCTCGGCAACATCAAATACATGCTACCATCAAAAATCAACAAACTTGTCATCAAAATGTACCTATGGAGACAAGAGGTATGCTTTTTGGTAAACCCATAACTATTTTGATAGATACTGGTTCCTCTGAGAATTTTATTTCCCCAGAATTGGTAAGAAAAATGTCTTTGCAAACTAAGAATATGGAATCATCATGGACGGTTCAGTATGGGGACAAGGCTATACGGAAAGTGAACAAGTACATAAGAGGAGCCCTCATTAAGTTTCCTGAATTAGAAACCAAAGCTGACATATATGTTGCACCCCTAGGAGCCTATGATGTCATAATCGGAATAAGTTGGCTAACAAGTCATAAGGCTAACATAGATTGCTATAACAAAGTGGTGGAGTGTGTAGATGATAAGGGGTGTAGAGTTAGGATCCAAGGAATTTACAAACCTATATTAGTGGGGACCATTTCTGCTATGCAACTAAAGAAGGCAAGACGAAAACAAGGAAATTAGATATTCTTAGTATCTTTAGATGAGAAGGGAGAAGAGAAAGAAGCCCCTACCTTTGAAAATAGTTTGTTCCTTTGGGACTACAAGGATGTGTTTCTTGAAGAGCTACCTGGATTACCTCCTAAAAGGGAATTCAATTTTTCAATCGATATACTTCCTGGAACCGCACCTATATCTAAAGCCCCATATAGGATGAACACCACAGAACTCCAAGAGTTGAAAATACAGTTGCAAGAATTGCTAGAGAAAGGGTTGATAAGGCCTAGTGTATCACCTTGGGGAGCACCAGTCATATTTGTAAAGAAGAAGGATGGGACACTAAGGTTGTGCATTGACTACAGAATGTTGAATAAGGCCACTGTGAAGAACAGATATCCCTTGCCTTGTATAGATGATCTATTTGACCAAATGAGAGGAACCTCAGTGTTCTCCAAAATTTACCTTCGCTCGGGCTATCACCAATTAAGGATAAAAGAAGAAGACCTCCCAAAGATAGCATTTAGGACTAGGTATGGACACTATGAATTCACTGTAGTTCCATTTGGGCTAACAAATGCTCCAACTGCCTTTATGAATCTAATGAATAGTGTGTTCCACGATTTTTTGGATAAGTTTGTGATTGTGTTTCTGGATGACATTTTAATATATTCCAAGGATGAAGAGGAACACTTAACCCATCTCCAGGCAATCTTACAAAGGTTGTGGAAGCATAAGTTGTTTGGAAAGTTATCCAAATGCTCCTTCTTTGAAAGGAGGGTTCACTATTTAGGGCATATCATTTCAGCCGAGGGTATAGCGGTAGATCTTGATAAAGTAAAAGCCATCACTGAATGGCCTATCCCTACAAATGTGACTGAAGTAAGAAGTTTTATGGGATTGGCAGGGTACTATAGAAGGTTTGTGAAAGACTTTTCAAGGATAGCCAATCCAATCACATCCTTGCAAAAGAAGAATAAAAAGTTCATTTGGACTAAGCAGTGTGATAAGGCATTTCAAGTACTGAAGGAAAGGCTAACGTCACCTCCAATTCTAAAAGTGCCTGACCCTAATGGTAACTTCACAGTAGTAACAAATGCATCCATAGAAGGACTAGGAGGAGTTCTTTTCCAAGAGGAAGGAGTAGTGGCTTATGAATCATGAAAATTGAAAATCCATGAAGTTAATTATGCCCCCCATGACCTTGAACTTGCAGCCATATTTCATGCCTTGCAAAAATGGAGATATTTCTTGTTGGGAAAACCATTTGAGCTTAAAACAGACCATCAAGGAGTAAAATATATCTTCACTCAACCTCATTTGAATGCAAGACAGAGAAGGTGGTTAGAGTTTCTAAGTGAGTATGATTTTTATATTCAATATATCAAGGGGAAGGAAAATAGGGTGGCTGATGCTCTCAGCAGGAGAAGGCATATAATGGCCATATCCAACTTGCACATAGACCTAAAGCAACAAATACTCTCTGAGCAAAAACATAACCCATGGTATGCTCAGGTTAAGACATCTCTAGCTAACACCTTTGTGGAACCTAAGTATTTGGACTATGCTTTTGATTATGATGGACTAATGAGGTACCAGGGAAGAATGTGCGTTCCTGATAATGTGGAACTAAGGGGTATGATCTTGACAGAGGCACATAAGGCTCCATATTCTAGACATCCAGGATGAATAAGATGTATGCAGACCTCAAAATAATATATTTTTGGCCAGGAATAAAGAAGGATGTGGTAGACACAATTGCCAGATGCCTAGAATGTCAAAGGGTTAAGGTAGAACATGTGCACCCAGCAAGACTTCTTTATCCACATGATGTACCTTTCTATAAATGACAAGTCATAAGTATGGATTTTGTCCAAGGGCTACCAATGACATCTCATAGGCATAATTGCATTTTGGTGGTAGTAGATAAACTCACTAAGGTTGCCCACTTCATACTAGGAAACCTAACAGATGATGCACCTGCAGTAGCAAAAAGGTTCATAAAGGAAATTTTTAGGTTGCATGGAATTCCTAAAAAAATCATCTCTAATAGAGACGCAAAGTTCACTTCTAGATTTTGGACCACATTGTAGGCTGCCTTAGGAACATAGTTGAATTTCAGCACAGCGTATCATCCTGAGATAGATGGACAAACAGAAAGAACCAACCAAATTCTAGAAAACCTCCTTCATATGTATTGTATGGATCAACAGACTAAATGGGAGGAATATTTGCTATTAGTTGAGTTCGCCTATAACAATTCCTTTCAAGCAGCAATAGGTATGGCACCCTTTGAAGCTCTTTATGGGAGACCTTGTTGAACACTATTAAGTTGGGATAAATTGGAAGATAAGATACTGGTTGGCCCTGAAATGTTGAATGATATGGACAACCAAGTGCAAATTATTCGACAGAGGTTGAAGGAAACCTCAGATCACCAGAAAAGTTATGCAGATAAGAATAGGACACCCAGAAGATTTCAAGTTGGTGAAAAGGTGTTCCTAAGAGTTTGTCCTCATAAGAGTTCCATCTCTATTGGAAGGAAGTCAAAGCTATCCCCTCGCTATGTCGAGCCTTTTGAAGTACTTGAGGAAATCAATCCTGTAGCTTACCGCTTGGCCTTACCTCCGGCACTGAGCCGCATTCATGACATGTTCCATGTATCCTTGTTAAAAAATTATATACCTAACCCTAAGCATATTCTTAATTGGAATGCCCTGTAGGTGGAAGAACCAGGTACAATAACAATAGAGCCATGCATAATCATCGAGAGGCGCTAGTTCCAGCTTTGCAACAGGACAGTGAACCAATCTAAAGTCCAGTGGGACTAGTACTCACCTAAGAATGCTACATGAGAAGACACAGTGGAAATGCAATAGCTCTATCCACATTTATTTTGAATAAACTCTAGTTATTTATAAACTCGACAAACTTCAAATTTTTCTTAAAGACAATGATGTTGAGATGATACAGACAGTTATGCTTAGATAATACTCCTTGTTATATTTATCTATGTTAAAGGATGGAATTTAAAGTAGGAAAGTATATTTATTTCTAACATGCATCGGGACGATGCATAAATTTAGGGGAGAAGGATGTCACAACTCAATTTTTGAATTCTAAATTTGAAAACTAAACATAAAATGTATATTCATTTAAAAATACAAATAATAAACAATTTAACAATGGATTACACTTAAAAAATGGAGGATAAGATTTGCAAATCCACTAAAAAGTGGAGGATGCATTATCATTAAAATAAAAGAGTGGAAGATGCATTATCATTAAAATAAAAGAGTGGAGGATGCATTAGCTTTAAAAAAAGGGAGAGTGGAGGATGCATTATCATTAAAAAAAAGAGAGTGGAGGATGGATTTTTATATAAATTGCCTAGAATTGTGAGGAAGAGGGACACTCATCTTTGGTTTGGAAGTGCTGGAGAAATCTGTAAGAGTTCTCCTCCCCATCTTTTGTTCTTTTCTTTTGAAAATTTTGGTTGTTAATAAATTTATTTTAGTTCGATTTTAGGTTTAAGTTTAGGAATGTCTTAGAATAATTGTATAATTTTCGTTTGAGAGATATGGTGCATAAACATTGTAAAATTTAATTTCAATTTAAAATCATTCAATGAGATTCTCCTATCTTCCATGCTTTGATGAAACATTCACAGTGCTCCTTTTATCCTTTGATCGTGCATTCCTTTCAACTTGCCTTTAAACAACCCTTGTGTCGGAGCAATCTAGGGAGTTGCATCGTGCTTGGCTGTGGGTGATTTATAAGATAATATTAGATGGACTTCAAGATAGCACTGATATGTAGCTCAAAGGCTGACTTATTCGTTGCTTGAGTCCAAGAAGCGATGGGACAAGAAAATCAAACAAAATGGGTGCAGTTGTAGTATGTAACTTATGTCTTGTCCAATTTGATAATTACAACTTAAATATCTGTTGAAATCCCTCTATCCTTTAGGATTTTGATTGATATCCATTACTTGTTTTTCCAAAAGGCGACTTTGCAATTTGATAAATGTCTGATTAATTTTCCCATGAGGTTGCAGATAGTTTGTAGAGATTTAGGGTATTGAGGGATATTGCGGGGAAATATAGCTTCACCGGATAAAGCAAGAGATAGGGTCATCATAGGATATAATGAGAAAGTAGTCTTTAGTGAACATATCCAGTGGCAGACAAAATCAGCGCAAAGCTCTCAGCAAACAGTTGTGGGATTCGACTTTACATCTGCCATTTTTTTTCTGCTTAAAAGTTTCAAAAGACTTTTGAATAGAACCATTTTGTGCATATACTACAATCGTTGATATCTCTTTAAGGCATTATGTTAAACAGTTCTCATGCATTGTATATGCTTCCACAATTTGCATGGATGCTTACAATTACAACATCCAACAAAAATCCCCTACCTTTATGCTTTGAGGGACAGCCATACCCTGTTTCTCAGCGTCCATTTGGCCTTACGCCCATCAAATGCATCTTCTTGAATGTTTCTAATGTTTGTGCTCTGTTCCAAAGCTCCCACGCTGGCACTGGTAGGGAGGACGCTGGCAGAGGTTATGGAATTTAGATTACAGCTGACAATTGCATTTGCTTGATAGTTAATAATGCCTTATCAACAAACTCATTTTGTGCATATCTTGAAATTGTTGCAGTCTATGAGACCACATTTATTTGAGGTATTATGTCTAATAGTTTATGTGATTTGTCTACGATTCCTCATATTTTTGCATATATATCTACCAGAATATTTCCAACTATAAGATCTGTCTAAAATCCCCTTACCATTTTGCTGCTATAGATGTCCATACCCTGCATCGAAGCTCCCATTTTGGCACAGGCTGGGAGTATGCCTTCACTACCCAAGCTAATTTCTCCAACCTTGCATAGATCTCCTTTGTCTACAAATGTGATCTACATACACCAAGAGAACACATCCATGCAACCACGCAGGTTTAATTGGCATTTTAAATGATAAATCTTAAGGTGCCTTCATGTCAGCTAGTGATGTGAAGAAGCTTAACCATGTCATATAACAGTCAACTGTAGTTATAATACAATAATATCTACTCATGTGATTGAAGTTTGTACAACGCCCATTCACTAAGACTGCATGCACCGAGAACACAAGCAAATCTTACAATGTGATAAAAATAATAATTAAGTAATTAAAATGTTGTTTGTGGGGGTTGGAAGAGTAAAATGAAACATTTAAGTATAACAAAATAATGAATTGTAAAGTAGTGTATTGTAGATGTGAGGAGTGAAATTCAAAATAAAAATCACTCTTATAACTATTAAATATAAACTAGGGTTTTATATTTTAAGTGCCCTATGTATATCTTGTTAACATTTTATCTTTGGTACATGTGTGTAATGTAAAAGATTATAGTGAGAATCAAAGGTGATAATTATTTAAGCAATTGTTAATCTTAAATGCTTAGCAAGTACAAATGAAAACTTAGTGTGTTGGAACGATTTTCCCCAATCTCGGAATGTGATCGAAGAACCCCTCCTTTTGACCTATGCAATAGAAGTCAATATTAACCAGTTTGGTTATGATTTGGTAATCTGAATTTATGAAGCTAAGTTAATCTCTTGTTGGACAACTTTCTCATTAGATTACAAGCCTTAATCTGATTACATATAAATACATATATAAGTTTGAGATAATTATGCAAGGAAATGATCAAGAATCCCACTCTTGAAATAAAGATTAATTTGATATGTGACTATACATCATTGTCTTACCTTGGATAAAGATCACTTGATGAATGACAAATTTACTATCATATCACCTTGAAACTAAATGATTATGTATCTTTTCTAATTTTATGTTTGTGATTAACGTAAGTGAATTAGTATCTTCTGAAATTATGTTTACAATTGTTTGAATGTCGTTACTTTATTTTTTCTTATGTATTTATGAATGGATCAAAACATCTAGCCTTATTCTTTAGATGCAAACAAAGAAGTGTAATTCTTCTCATTTCCTTATAAGCTATCATATTAATTCTCTTTTCATCTAGATAGGTAAACCTTGTAAATAAATGTCCAAACTCAAACATTCATAGTGTTTGGTATTTACGGTACCTCTGGGTCACGTTTATGGGTAATGCCGTCGCGTTGAATCAAGTACCTCACGCCTAACATAGCTGCAACAACGACGTCTGGTTACCATCCCTCTAAATCATCAGGATGTAATAAGGAACATGTCTAAGTTAAATCCGCAAGAAGGGAAAATCTCCTTAGATACCTGACTAAAAAGATTAAGAAAAAGAAAAAGGTGAGACTATCAAAAAATTGTTGTAGGACGATCAACGGGAAGACCTCATGGGGAAATATGCATGATAGATAAATTATTCACACTTGAAAACTTAAACGCCAAACACTCCTGGGAGATGTGTTTGCAATATTAGTTTCTTTGGAATTCCATCTCTGTATCACTTGAGTGAGTGGTCAGTCGGCGAAGAACTGTGTACCAACCACAGATACATAAAACATAGTGCAAGACAGAACTACATGTTTGCATTCGTCGTGTAGATCGCATCCGTAGAGGGCCTTGATCCCGTGGATACAGGGTATGTAGGCAGTCTGGATGGTGAAGGATGCCCCCAGTACTTAGGTCCCTCGGATATAGGGTACTCTTTAATAATCAACTTCATAATGTCGATCTCTAGTTAAAAGGTTATCTAGGTAACTTAAGAACTCTCCTAGTACTTAGAAGAATCCCCGGGGTGGATTACTTGTACCCGGCATTGTCGTAAACTGAGGTGAGTACAAGTTGATGTTATGTGTTCCATGGTCGACATCCTTAGTACAGTGTTTGGGCAGACTGTGGTCCCCAGGAAGTGACTCATGAACCTATATTGGTTTCGAGGGAGTCAGAAGTCTCTGGCCAGAGCATAATGATTCTTGTGCTCTTCAACCCGTTAGCCTGTTATGTTTATGTATCCTAGATTGGATAGAGTATTGGTCCATTTGACCTACTAGGCCTTTTGGCTACTATTTGTTCTACCTGAATCAGGTAGCGATAAGGTCTGTTTGACCTGGTTCTGTATGAACCTATTTGCCCAAAGGATAGAAGAGCCCGGGTTGGCTTAAGAATGTTCCATTTTGAACATATGGCCCATTTTGGCCAAAGTTTTTCCTGAGTACTCAATGAAAGTCTTGATATATCTCATAAGAACTTGTTAATAAAGTAAAATTTTTGAAAATTCAAGTTTGGATCAAGCGGGTCCTTACAGGTTTATATATTTGTTTATGAAAATTTCTCCAAGTTTTATGATTTTTAGGGATTTTTTGAGTTGACAAGATCTAATATAAAGTTATTTTTTTATTGGAAAGATATGAGGATCCATTGGAAGGCCAATTATGAGTAGTTGTGGCTTTTAGAGATGTATGCTTCGTTATCTATTGATGTATGCTTCGTTATCTATTGATGAGCTTTCTATCTTGAGGAAAGTAGGCCTAGCCAAAGTTTGCCACGTGTCAGTTGTACATCCAATGTCATGCATTTGCTATGAAATTCTAACTTATTGGGATGTAGATAGGAACACATTTAGGTTCCCTTAGGTTCTAAGAGAGTGGACTATCACTTTGTATGATGTGTACCATATTCTAGGGGTTCCTATGAGAGGACACCCAGTTGTTCTTCCAGCTAATGTGTCCTTTGAGGATAAGACTTCTTGGGCATAGATTATGGGGGTGAGTCATCCTAAGGATTAGACTAGAGTTCAACTCACCTCCATACCATGACTTCACATTCCTCACTTGAGAAAGTTTCTGATTGGTTTGATTGCATCGAGGTTGTCTAAATAAAAAGCCTCAGCTCACTTGAGATGGTGTTGGGCACCAATTATATAGGGCATTGAGCAAGGCAGAGTTTATGCTTGGGGAGTAGACATCCTAGCCATGGTCTATAGGGACTTCTATCATATTGTATGGTGAGGGGCTCTTGCTTTTAGCCACTCTTCTCTGATCATGACTTTGATCTTTGAGCACATCAGACCTTATTAGAAGGAGATTCCTCTTCCTGACAGGTGACTACTGAGAGCAGCTAGGTGGGCTCATGTGGGCTACTTTGATACTTCTTTACATGTTTTGGCTACTCTTACAAATGCAGATATGATGTGACCCTTATGCAAATATAGAGGGTGCATGGTCACATGATGATCAGATCAGGAAGCACTGTCTTAGCATATCAGAGTTTTTAGATTGTAATGGTCTAGTCGAGGCTCATTGTGTTAAGAGTTTCTTACAATAGTTTGGCGAGGACTTTCTTGAGGAGTTTCCCCCAGTACCTACTTGTTACAGATTCATCCAGGAGATGGGTGAGATTGGCTAGAGGACCATTGCTTGGACCCCTTTGACTCTTGGTGTAGACATTAAAAATTGCCCTAGGTAATCTCATCCATAATTAAATAAATATTTATATATATTTAAATATCATTGTTTTAAATTCCCTCCATAGTTAAATAAATATTTATATTTATTTAATTATTATTGTTATAATTTCCTCCAAATTAAATAAATAGTTATATTTATTTAATTTTCCTTGTCTTAATTTTCCTCCAAATTAGATAAATATTTATATTTATTTAATTATTTAGCATTATCTTCTATAATTAAATAAATATTATTCATTTATTTAATTATTCATATGCCACAAATTAAATAATTTCTAATTTAATTAAAATATCACTTACCATATCAATCTCTCACTTTTCTCTCTCACCATTTATCTCTATCTTTTATCTTCTCTTCATTTTGGAAACTTTCTCCAATCTTCATCAATTAACTGAACATGATTTTGGGAAGCTTTATCTACACCATTTATCTCTATCTTCTAACTCTTCTTCATTTTGGAAACTTTCTCTAATCTTCTTCAGTTAATTGAGCATGCTTTTGGAAACTTTCCTAGCTCTTCTTCCAACAAAAATCTATATAAACCCATCATTTTTCTTTTCTTCTTCTAACTCTTGGAAGATGCAAAGAAAATATACTAAATTTTTCATATGAATTGTGCTATCAAACTTTAGAGAGAAAACTTTGTTCAAGCCATTTCTCCCAAGGCAAAATAGAGGAGACCAATGAAGTGCAATTAGGGTGAAATTATTATAAGTTTTAATGATGTTTTTAGTTGTTTTGATTTCATCTTTTATTTACATGATTGTGTGATTATTTGATCTGTGTTATAATGAATTTTACAGTTACATTTTGGCATGCCTGGTAATCTAACCCCCATTTTTGCAAGTGTTTTTGAGGTTTTTTGTTGTAGGTTTATGCTCTTTTTGGAGAAAATTTGAGGGTACACTTTCATAGAGAGCCTCATAACAGAAAACAAACATCATGGTTGCATCTAGAAGGGCCAAGAGGTGAAGAAAAACATATAATTTGACCCTTTTTGGTGCAGGTGAAATTTGGGCCAATATTTGTAGGGTGATGTCTGGTGGTGAACAGTGCTTTCCGACAGTGAACAGTGCTTCTTGATGATGAACAGTGCTTTCCGACAGTGAACAATGTCTCTGGTGGTGAACAATGTTTCTAACGGTGAACAATGTTTCCCGCAGTGAATAGTGTTTCTAGTGGTGAACAATGTTTCTGGTAGTGAACAGTGTTCTCAGGTCGTGAATAGTGTTTTCAGGTTATGAATAGTGTTTTTTTAAAGCTTAAAATAATTTTCTTTTTAAAACTGCCATAACTTTTGCAAATCATGTTGGATTTTTAAGTTTTTATAGACGTTGGAAAGATGATTCACCCAAATTTGTTGTGGCATAGGTCTCATCAATCCATTTTATAAAGTTATTTAGGTATATTTAGTCAAACATCGTCTTTCTTTGCAATCTTTAAATCACTATATCTTTTGTGTTTTTCAACAAAATTTGATGATTTGTTTTTAGAAACAACATAGAATATCACATAGAATCTGATTACCCACTCGAATCTGCTATACCTAGTTATCATTATCAGAAATTTTCTAGATTTATCCTTTTCATTTAATGTTTGTGTAGCATGTAGCATCGGGAAACAATGAGAATTTGATTTTAAGGCATTAAAAACTGAACAAGCAAATCACACATTTCATTTGGTGCTTTAAAATTAAAAAAACAAAGTACACATTTGGTTTGGTGCTTTAAAAATTGAACACAACAAATTTCACACTTCAATTGGGTGTTTTAAAAGGAATAACTTTCACACATCAATTTGGTGCTTTAAAATTGAACAAGTCATCTTTCATATTTTGATTTGGTACTTTAAAATTAAACAAGACAACTTTCACATTTCCATTTGGTGCTTTAAAATTGAACAAGACAACTTTCACATTTCATTTGGTGCTCTAAAATTGACCAAAACAACTTGCATATTTCCATTTGGTGTTTTAAAAATTGATCAAAACAACTTTCACATTTGGATTTCGGTGCTTTAAAATTGAACAAAATTGTTTTGTGTGTCATGTACATTTACACTTTGTGAGTTAGTCTTGTCTCCCACCAGTTGGTATGTATCCTCTCCCCTCGTGACATTATGTGATCGAGGGTGTACGAGAAATACCAATGACCCAATTTTTTTTAGTAGAGAAGGCATGCCTTGGGACCTCATCACCCAAGGGATGACCTTCAACATGTTTTTTCTGGTGGGCTATATAATGGAGGGAGAGTGAAAGTTGTACCTTAATCCAATCATCGTCATGTTTAGTGAAATCCCAAAGCTTGGATGATACAAAGATAGGGGTGCAGGGTTTGTGTCATGCCCACATTTCACATGTAGTCACAACACACAAAACACGCATGTTATGTCCACATATGACTGTAGACATGATACGAACTGACAAAAATTTTCTCTTACTACTCTGTATCTCCTCCTCGCATGCTTAAGCATGCTCGGTTGCGTATATTTAAGTTGACAAAGTGATTGTTGCTGACGGAATAATCTTCCCACGTGTACATGTTGATATCTATCACTAAGTTTATGTCGGTATAATTTACAACGTTTAGGAATCTTTGGTAGAAGGTTGGCCTTTAATTGAATCTCCCAGTTTGTTTCAATACTCGCTGGCAATTCTACTTTTATTGCATTCCATCGTCTAATTATTTAATTATCAATTTATTTCAAAACGTGTCTCATCTTTATAGTCTATTATAGGGCGATCTATTAAATTTTAAATATTTAAATGTCGAAATATATTGTCCCATTAATCCTTTAAATAAATATTTAAATATATTTATATTTAAATATTTTATCTTTTTTTTCTTTTAGTATATATATATTTTATTTTTTTAAAAATAATTCCCCTTTCACAATGATTATACGATTAATCATATAATTCCAATTTAATTGCATCACAAATATTTATTACATACTTAAACACACACACACACATATTCATATATTTATAACTAATAAGTAGGTTTCCTTTTTATTGAACCCCACATTATTACCACAATAACATATATATATATATATATATATATATATATGCACTCACTCATATATATAAACATATATATACATATATACATTTTTTTTTAATTTAAAAGCTTTGTAATCAACTAGTGGATACTCCACTTATATTTTTTTACCCTATTGTTATGTAGACTCCAACTCACAACCATGGGTTAAATAATCCTAATGTTTTTTTTGTTATGAGAGGTAGTTTGTTGCAGGTGTGAGAGGGCGGCAGTCATGGGGTACGACGGCGCAGTTCACAGAACCGAACGGGGTGAGGGGAGGTGGAATGGAGCGACAGACATGGCAGAGGCTGAGAGGAGTAATAGTGGCTAGGGTGTGGTGTGGCCGCGGTGCAGCAGACAATGGAGGTGGCGACGGAAAAGGCCGCGAAGAGGGCGGAGGATGGAGGACGTCAGCGGAGGCAGGGCCGCGAGGGGAGGGAGCGGCCATGGTTGTTAAGGAGGTGGGGGTGTGTTTTAACATACGGTCCAAGTGTCTGACATTTCTAACTCACACTTGTAGACTGATTGGTGTTTACAGAGTACCTCCACTACAAACCCTTGTTTAGAAGCCTAAAATCCTTATTGGTCGTCTATGTAGCTTGGTGAAAAGTACAGTACCATTCTTGAATTTACTCACCATGTACCATCTTGAATTATAGAGGTATCCTTGGAAAACGAAGGACTCCAAACGAGAGAGTGAAGGTGTGCCCATGCCATCAAGCATGTGTCACCGGAGCTCTATCTCTTGGTTATTGAGAGTGGAAAGCCCCCAATGTAGGACATTTGTGCATTAGAGAGGTCGATCCCACGGTATTTTTGTTGTGGGCCCAAGCTATGCAGATAATCCTTACTTGAATAAATTAGGGTTGTAAAGTGTGTTTTCAACATCAAATACTAGTAAATAAGCCACTTAACATTTTGATGTTAAGGAGAAGCCTATGCCCTAAAAAGTTGAGTCAAAACTACTTTGTATTCTTTGTTTTGAATGTGTGGATCTCTTGCCACCTAGGGATTGAATAGTTATCACCAAGAAAGTCTCACAAATCAACTAAATCCCCTAAAAACATTGCAAACAAGTAAATCTCAAACCCTTAGTATCAGCACATAGAAACTCATTAGAAACTCATCAAAATGGTCCTGATAATCAAGAAGCCTAGGTTAAACCCTCCTCCATCTCTAATTAAACCAATATCCTCATCATACCTAGATGATGCATACATAGAGGAACTTAAATGCCTATATGGATCCCACCCCCAAGCTATATCTTCAATCTAACACACGTCACTATCATACCAACTTCCATCATACATATCTCCTAGTAGTCTTGAGGCATGGATACAAAAAACTTAAACATGACTATGAGAAATTGGATCCTATCAACAAGAAAATTTCAAAGAGATTCAAATGTCCTTAGCACATCTCATCATTGAAGATCCTCCTAAGGCAATCGCTTCAACAACACCATCTTACATGTCCATGCCAACTCCAAATTATCAAATCATGAATCCATACTTGGGCATACAAACTTCTTACAATCAAACATTAGCTAGCACAAGTCACAATTCTATACCTAATTGTATATCCTATGACAAGGGGCATCAAGGTCATCCATACCATCCTCTATCTATATATTCAAGAGCCATTTTCCTATACAATTCCTCCACCACCACAACATCAACACATTCAACAACAACAATTCCAACTGCAACAACAATAATTCCAACCACAACAACAACAATTCCAAACACAACCACAACCTCAACAAATTACACCTCAATACCATGTGTCACCTCCATCACCATACCAACCTAGCCTACCCACATATGGTGTCAATTCCACATCAACCTATCCCATTGATACCCAACAACATCCACCCCAAGAGCATCTAATCCCCTATTCCAACATTTCAACTCATCATCAAACTCATTCACAAGGCTATCAAGTTCCTTTACAACAAGAACATGCATGTCCAAGTTACCCTTTGCTCAACACTCAAGTGTTCTTAAGTCCTTATGGTACCGTTGATAAGTGGAACACCACTCTAGCTTATGCATTCTATGTGTACCCTCCATCCTCATCCACTCATATACCAATACAAGAGCCTACTAGTCCTAACCCAACACCACCATGTAGTTCCTATCATAGTCCATTGGTCCATCAACCTTATAAACCATTAAGTCCTTCATTATTGTCATCCCAATGTTCTTCCAATCTTCTACCAAACAATCCCTTGGAGGAGATAACCCTACAACAATTGATTTGAGCAAAATGGCTAGAGCTACCCCTGATAAAACCATCTAGTTCAAATCCTACAACATCCATCCCTATTATCCCTCCATATCCTAATCCTAATATTAAGCCTACAACACCTTCTACCCCTATTATCCCTCCACCTAATCCTAATCATAAGCCTATCATATCCACCATAATTGTCCACCCATTATATTGTCCATACACCCATGCACTTATGAAGGATGTGATCCAATGGCTATTAGCAAGGAATAAACTATCTCCATATCATCAAAAACTTATCCAAGAGCCTATCAAAGAGCCTTCAAACATCAAGTCCATTCCTTCAACCCCATCATGTATCTAACAACCCATCAATCTTATTGAAGAGTCTCCTACCATGAGCCCAAATCAAGATCCATTAGACCCTCATGTTTTTGAGCATCTACAGCCTAATAAACCTATCCATGAGTCTTCCATTCCAATTCAAGCAAACCAAGAGCTATGTCAAGAGTATAATCTGAAACATGTGGAAACATCAACCCTGTATCTAAATCAAGATCAAAGCACCTCCATCCAACCCATTCACAATCTATATCTTTTCTATGATCAAGCTAGTATCCATGATCAAGTTCCTAACCATGAGCAAGTGATCGAAGTTTAACCCATCCATAATCTTTATATTTTCTATGATCAAGATATCGTCCATGATCATGAGCCTATCCATGAGAAAATTGATCCTATCCATAATCCCACAACTACCCATGAACAAGCTATCCACACTACTCCTATCCATCTTCCACCTAACCCTATATATGATCCAACAACATCTAATTCCCTTGATGAGACACTTGGTCCCCAAGAAAACATTGATAATCAAACAGATAACTTGGATCCTATTACACTAAATCTTAATGAGCACAATGTTGACCAAGATCCAAGCATTCCAACTCATCCATTTTCTGATCTCACACCATCTCCCATTGATCTTTCATCATCTCGTATCAACCCCATCCAAAATCTATCATCCTATCCCCTTGGTCCTACTACCTTCATCCATGGTGGTTCTCTCATAGGAGAGGAACAAACTCTATCCACCACCCATCCTTCTCCATCTCATATTGGACTCATGTCTTATTTCCAAAGCAACAAACATCCCATTGCACATCGTATGCTCCAAAACATGAATTATCAAGGCAAAGGCTTAGGCCTTCTTGAACAAGGTATCTTGGAGCCCATCCATGTCCAAATCCATCCACACATGCATGGCCTTGGATATACATCTCAAGACAAACAATCCACACAAGTTGGTACCACCTTCACCCCTCCTAAATCTACTTCTTTTAATCACAAACTCGGTGCACCTCATCACACCTTCAAGTCATATGTCAACATCCATCCTCCATCATCATACCATTCACAAAACCATGTGACCATACATCTCCCTCCATCCAATCTTCCTCCACTCCTTCCAACTCCTAATATTCCCATCCTTAATCCCTCCATCCCCAAATCTTGTTCCCTTAAATCCCCTCAACTCCTTAACTAGGATCAACAAATGCACACATCTCCTAAACATGAAGCTATCAAAAAACCCATGCAATTCAAAAATACAAATTTAGATGCCTCCTTACATAAAGTAAAAAGCCTACAAAAGCCTCAAAATCATCATGTCAAAGGGCATCAATACAAAAATCAAAATAAAAATCCAAAAGGCTACAAACACCCACACCCCCAAAATTAAAAAAAAAATGGTGTGGGTCCCTAAGAAAAAAGAAATCAATCCAAATGAAGCATCCAAATCCCACTATATCACAAATCCTAAATCCCAAAAATCCCACAAATCCCACTCCCCATCTAAAAGTTCTAAAAATCCATAGTCCATTTGGGTCCTTAAGTACTCAAATAGGAAAAATAACAAATCCTTATTACTTCCTACACCTCCTTCTAATCAAAAGATTCAAACTATGAAATGGTGTGTTGAACCATTCATCTTGGTTCCTTTCCATTCCACAACTTTCCAACATACCTCCATCTCCCCATCTTTCATCCACTATACCACATATTTCACCAATCATATCCCTATGGTCCATGCTTTTGCATAATCCATATCATAATCCACTATTCTCCATCCATTCATAATCTGCAACATATTCCACCATCCTCCAACTATTCATAATCGACATCATAATCTTCCATCTCCCATCCATCCATAATTCACATCATAATCCCCTCCATTTCCATCTCATCTAATCCTCTACCAACATCCATGAGCATAATGACACTTGACATTGTCCATGTGTGACTTCCATTCATAATGGGACATTATCACCTCCTCTTGGAAACAAATGCTTTAGTCCCCATCCTCCATCCAAATCTCTCTTTCTTGCCATCCACCCATCCCATCTAAATAGAAAAAAAAAACGTAAAGAGAAATCATTTCATCCAATGGTGAAAACTTGGAAAACAAGTGCCTTATCCATAAGTACCATGATGAAAACCTGGCAAAAAGGCATCATGAGTAGATTGATTGTCTATGTACCTTACGCTTGGGGGCATGTTGTCTCATCTATCCCATCCTATCATTCCTTCTACCTATCCTTCCTATCATATCTTCCTTATCCATTATATCCGCATAATTATCCCCTTGATCCAATCCATCCTCCTTTCCTCCTTTTTGATCTTGATAAGGATAGGGGCAAAATGTTGAAACAAGCTTTGGACAAATCTTGATGTATCTAATACTTCCCAACATATCCTATCATCTTATTATTGCAAGCATTATCATGTAGACTCCTATACATTACACCTAAAATGGGGCATGTTATTCCTATGAAACATAGTCTTTGGCGATCACATCCTAAACACCTCATCCATTCCATCCACTATTTCCTATCCTTTTATTCATCAATCTATCATGAGTCTTACATTGCATTTACTATCTCCCATCCTTTTATCCATTCTTTGAATTCCATCTCCATCCGTTGCATCTAGATTTGGTTTTCTCTTGTAATTAGTATCTAGCATCCAGGCTATTCAAATTGTAATTCAATGTCATCCCAAAAACATTCCAAAAAATCCAAAAAAATCATAACATACAAAAATATCATAACATCCAAAAAATCCAAAAACATCATGACATTCCAAAAATTCAAGCAATAAATCCAAAGGCATATCATCTTTAATCCATACCAATCCAATTCAGTAAGCTAGCCAATCATCCAAAAGCATACTTTGGTTTTTTTCTAACCTTATTGTCAAACCAATCAATCGATCATTTATCCAACCATCACCAACAAGATATATCATTCCTGCATCCTTGTGTTGTTCTAGGGATATATCATTCCCCACAATGACAACATTATCCTCAATCAATCCACTCAATCCTTGATCAATCAATCACCAATTTACAACTTGACAGGGGCAATATCTTGTTTGTTTTTGAATCATTTGTGCATGCTTGCTTGTTTGCTTGTGTGTGTTATCATATATGTGTCTTTTATCTCAATTTATCTTAAGGTCTCATTTCTACAAGGACTCAAAATCTCTAGGATCAACGTCCTAGCAAGTGGAAAATAGTGGAATGGGGCATAGTCAGTCCATTTCATTTGATGTGTTTGTGGAGTGTTTCTATGGCATCATTGTGGCAACAAATGTTCCTTGTATGTGTGGAATTTAATTCTAACATTATCTAATAGTCAATGTACCTACAAGATCAAATTGTATCTAAGGACATCAGGACTATCGTGTTTAGAATGACAATTCTTCTTATGTTCCAAAAAGGTTCACTACGTCTTAGTATACATGGGAATATTACTTCTTTGTTTACAGAGTTGTCAGTTCATATGATGGATACCAAAGATAATATGGTATGTCATACCTAGTATGCATATATCCATCTTACAAAATAAATGCTCTATGATGAGAAAAAATCAACACAAAATAGCAAGCACTATCCATGCATGTCCGTCTCTATCCATCTATCTCTTCATTTGGTGACATTAATATGCATTCACTATCTTCTCACCATCTCTCCCCATAACCAACTTTCTTCTTGTTCCACATCTTTCATTTTCTTCTTCCCTCACCTCTATCCCATCTTTCTTCTTCCTTTCGTGAGTTTCTCCTTCACAATTTCATTCTTTTGTCCAAACCCCCGAGGGGGCATCCTTCATTCATCTCTTCATTTCACTGGGGTATGTCAACAATTTCTTTGAAACAACACTATAAAATGCATTGTCTCAAAGAGGGGCAAAATGTAGACACTAAAAATTGCCCTAGGTAATCTCATCCATAATTAAATAAATATTTATATTTATTTAAATATCATTGTTTTAAATTTCCTCCATAGTTAAATAAATATTTATATTTATTTAATTATTTTTGTTTTAATTTCCTCCAAATTAAATAAATAGTTATATTTATTTAATTTTCCTTGTCTTAATTTTCCTCCAAATTAGATAAATATTTATATTTATTTAATCCCACTTATAATTAAATAAATACATTTATTTATTTAATTATTTAGCCTTTTCTTCTATAAATAAATAAATACTATTCATTTATTTAATTATTCATATGCCACAAATTAAATAATTTCTAATTTAATTAAAAAATCACTTACCATATCGATCTCTCACTTTTCTCTCTCACCATTTATCTCTATCTTTTATCTTCTCTTCATTTTGGAAACTTTCTCCAATCTTCATCAATTAACTAAACATGATTTTGGGAAGCTTTATCTACACCATTTATCTCTATCTTCTAACTCCTCTTCTTTTTGGAAACTTTATCTAATCTTCTTTAGTTAATTGAGCATGATTTTGGAAACTTTCCTAGTTCTTCCAACGAAAATCTATATAAACCCATCATTTTTCTTTTCTTCTTCTAACTCTTGGAAAATGCAAAGAAAATATACTAAATTTTTCATATGAATTGTGCTATCAAACTTCAAAGAGAAAACTTTGTTCAAGCCATTTCTCCCAAGGCGAAATAGAGGAGACCAATGGAGTGCCACTAGGGTGAAATTATTATAGGTTTTAATGATGTTTTTAGTTGTTTTGATTTCATATTTTATTTACATGATTGTGTGATTGTTTGATCTGTGTTATAATGAATTTTACAGTTACATTATATTTATATTTATTTAATTATTTTTGTTTTAATTTCCTCCAAATTAAATAAATAGTTATATTTATTTAATCATCTATGTCTTAATGTTCCTCCAAATTAGATAAATATTTACATTTATTTAATCCCACTTATAATTAAATAAATATTATTCATTTATTTAATTATTCATATGCCACAAATTAAATAATTTCTAATTTAATTAAAAAATCACTTACCATATCGATCTCTCTCGCTTTTCTCTCTCACCATTTATCTCTATCTTTTATCTTCTCTTCATTTGGGAAACTTTCTCCAATCTTCATCAGTTAATTGAACATGACTTTAGGAATCTTTATCTACACCATTTATCTTTGTCTTCTAACTCCTCTTCATTTTGGAAACTTTCTCTAATCTTCTTCAGTTAATTGAGCATGATTTTGGAAACTTTCCCATCTCTTCTTCCAGCAAAAATCTATATAAACCTATCATTTTTCTTTTCTTCTTATAACTCTTAGATGATGCAAAAAAATATACTAAATATTTCATATGAATTGTGTTATCAAACTTTTGAGAGTAAACTTTATTCAAGCCATTTCTCCCAGGCGAAATAGAGGAGATCAATAGAGTGCAATTAGGGTGAAATCATTATAGGTTTTAATGATGTTTTTAGTTGTTTTGATTTCATCTTTTATTTACTTGATTATTTGACTGTTTGATATGTGTTATAATGAATTTTATGGTTACACTTGGAGTTTTGATTACTAGAGCTTCTAGGATGCCAAGAGGTGGACATAGGGGAGGGCAATGAGCTCCTTCCTGAGGATTAATTTTGGTGGATGACTTAGACTCTACTGGTGGATGACTTAGATGTTCCTAGTGGAGATGACTTATATAACGAGGGACCAATAGAGGGTGTACATGATGTAGACTCTGATGAGGATGATATACCTGAGGGTTCCTCCTCATTCAAATGAGGTGATGCAACAACTAGATCCTACCTGGTAGCTTGGTGACCCACATGAGACTTCTATTATTTTTCTAATCTTGCATTATCCTTTCTTTTCTTTCCTTTTTATCAAAATTCATCACATATTTTGTCTTTACTTTTCTTTGTAGGTAGTGCTGAGGAGTGGAGGAGTTTCGTTCATGAGATCAACATTGGTTTAGTTTGCCCCTTCACTAGGATGACTTGAGAGATGCTTCTTGTTGATCCTGGCGTGCCCCTACAGCTGGGGACACATTGATATTTTTGCTCTTACTTATCATGGATTCCAAAAGAGTGCTACTTTGAAGGACAAGAATCTCATTCTTAGGGGTGAGAATCAAGTACTTTGTGAGATGGCTCACCTTGGCTTTCAGTAGCATGAGCTTAGTACTACAGGAGCTACACACTCTCATACTCATAACAAGGCACCTCACTCACACAAGTCTCATGGAGTGACTAGTGGTACACATAGACATAGGAGTAGGAGTAGGAGTCCTAAGGATTCCGTTGGAGGGAACTACCCTTGAGTCTATTTTCTTTTCTTGAAATTATGCCTCCTTGCATGGGGAGCCTCACCTTGATTTTGAGAGCATTTTGTCCTAACTTTTGTACTCTTATGAATGTAAAATTTTGATATATCAATGAAAGTTTGTCTTTCTATGGTTATTTTTCTATCATATGAGTACTCATCTCTTATGCACTTTGGAAGTTTAAGAACTCTTAGATTATGTTTAGACCTTCAATTCTAAGAATGTAAGTATGATAACGATGACATGTTTTTGTAATTTTTTGGAATATATATGAAATGTAGGTCACCATATGCAGATGTAAGAACACAAGGGATGCTGAAATGAAACTTTTATTTCTATGAAATATCATGAGTTATGACATTGATTTATTTCTTTGGAACTCTTTTTCTAGTTTTGATATGAATGCATTGTGGAACAAATAATATATGACTACTCTTTAATATGATTTTCAATCAAGGGGATTGCATGTTATTCTGGTATAGGAGACCTATTCAAGTATGTGAAATTAGGAATTTAGAAATCAAGTAGGGAACGGGAGTGAAATGGAGTGTTTCTAATTTTGGGGCTTTGCTAGAGGCTAAACACTAATCCTTATCTAGATAAGATAATTTGACAAGCTTTCAACTTAGACAAGTAATAAATTTTATTGATGTTTGGTAGACTTAGATCGTAGATGAAAAGAAAGATAGACCTGGGGTAAAGGATAAATGGGAAAGAATCAGGGTCCCTAGATAGAAAATGATCCTAAAGACTACCAGACTCTTGGCTTTGCTCAGCTAGTGCATGTGTGTGCTTTGTACCCTTCTCTTTTATTTCCTTTATTAGAATGTCACCCTTGAAGCTTCGAGCTTAGACTGATCTCCAACCAAGAGTATGAACATTTAACAATCTTCTCTCTTTCCCTTTTTTTGTAACTCTCTCTCTTTTTTTTTTCTCTTTTTTTTGTATTTTCTAGAATGCCTCACTTGATTTTCCCTTTTTTTGGATTTTTGATATTTATGAAATGAATGCTTTTGGAACTTTCGATATGTAATAGCTTGATCTCTCAATTTTCACTTTTCTCAAAACTCTTATTTTTTCACTCTTTTTTATTTTGTTCATATTTTAGATTGCTTCCTTCAGAGTTTTGATCCTCTTGATGTTTTTGGCCAAAAAAGATAAGGAGCCAAAAGTTTTCATAATCTAGTTAGACTTCTCTCCTACTAGGGAAGAATTGGGGAGGTCTACTTGAAAATTCCTTTGAACACTATAGGTTTGAACATTGAATTTAATTTCTTAGGCCTAACATCTTGGCTCATTAAGACTGGGATCAATGTAAAGCTAAAAGATAGGTTTTGATCATAATCACTGGGAATGAAGGGGAAGAATGGTGATTGTGAAAATGGGGAATCTTAGGACCTAAAAGGATCACCTATACCTAGGAAATCTTAGACTCCTTACTGAAATGAAAATAATACTAGAGCAAGTCATTCACTGTAATGCAAGATGAATAGAATGATACTAAAATGTAAGAAACAAATTCTTTTTGACATTTTTTATTTTTATGATTTTTTTGTATTTTTGGAATATTTGATTTTTTTGTATTTTTATGTTTTATGATTTTTATGATTTTCAAACATAGTATTTATTGAGGTGAAAGGCATTGACGGTTTCACCAAATTCCTCTCCCTCCATTGTGCACAAGAGATAGGCACCATTTCTGACATCTTCTTTAACCATATAAGGACCTATCCAATTGGGCTTGAACTTATGCCCTTCACCAGCTCTTTTATTGATTAGGTTGTGAATCCTAAATACTAAGTCTCCCACCTAACAAGGTCTTGGGACAATTTTTTTGTTATACTGATTTTTCATCCTTGCGAGGTAAGAATCATGTCTTTGAACAAATCTTAATAATTTTTCATCTATATTTCTAATTCAACAAACATTATCGCTTGATATTCTTTGTTATCTAGTAGGCCCTATAATGATACCCTTAAGTTGGGCAATTCTACTTCCAATGTAAGGGCACAAGGGGTGGTTCCAATCAGAGTTCTTACACTTGTTCTATAGGCCCAAAGAGTTGGATATAACTTTAAATGCCAATCTCTTTTGGAGTCCTTCACAATTTTGACCAATATTGACTTCAATGTTTTGTTTGTGGCTTCCACTTGTCCATTCCCTTGAGGATATTAAACTAAAGCAAAATTATAATTGATGTGGAATCTTTCACATAACTCCCTTACTTGTGGATTCTTGAATGATGATGCATTGTCCATCACTATCACTTGAGGAATCCCAAATCTGCATATGATCTGGTTCAATATGAATTTCGTGATGACTATTCCAGAAACTATGGTTAGAGGCATGGTCTCTACCCATTTCATAAAATACTCCATCACGGTGATGATGAACATATGTCCATCTGTTGATGGGGGAGATATCTTCCCCACTAGGTCTGACCCCATATAGAGAAGGGCCAAGGAGTAACTATAGGTTGTAAATATCTCATCAGTGTGTAGTGAATGTGTGCATAGGCTTGACACTTTGGGCATCTTTTAACAAATTTTTTTGCATCTCCTTGTAAACATGGCCAGAAATATCCCAACTAATGTATTTTTCTTGCTATAGTGTGACCACCAAAATGTTCTCCATAGATTCCACTATGACATTCTTCTAGAATTTTATGTGCCTCTTCTTTATCTACACATCGAAGCAATATCCCATCCAAGGATTTTTGATACAACACATCATTGATCAAGATGTGTCTCACTGTGAGGACCCACAAGTGTCTCTTCCCTAAGGGAGTCATGTTCTCTAGGTAAGCTCTATTTGTGAGATAGTTTACAATATCTCTATACCAATATGAAGCGACATATTTCTCAAGATTGACTGCATAAATTTCTTCGTCAGGGAAGTCTTTGTTTATGAGCTCCTCTTGAAGAACCATAATTTCTTCTAGACAATCATCTATTACTTGTCCTTTGACTAACTTTTGATTGATGTAAGTTAATTCAAACTCACTTAGCATTGTTACAAATTGGCCAGCCCTTCTTGACAATATTGGTTGGTTTAAGAATGTTCTCAATTATTTAGATCATATCATAACTCTAGTTTCCTAGTTCAGCATGTAATGTCAAAATCTCTGAGTTGCAAATACTATGGACAAACACTCCTTTTCAACTTGAGTGTAGTGCTTCTCATATTCTAGCAAGGTTTGACTTATGAAATATATGGCCCTTTCCTTTCCACCTTCATCTTCCTCAGCCAACATGCAAACTATGGAGATATTAGTTGCTCTGAAATATAAGATAAAAGGTTTTTCATGTTTTGGTGGCATTAGCATGGGTGGAGTTAACAAGAATTTCTTCACTTGCTCAAATGTGTTTTGACAATCCACTATCCAAGTTATGCCAACTTGCTTCTTCATCAATTGATTGATCAACTGAATTTTAAAAGTTGTGTATGGTATGAAACGCCTAATTGCACCTAGTTGTCCCAAGAAAGTCCTTACCATCATCTCACTTGTTGGTGGGGTTGCATTTAAGACTACTTTAAATTTTGTTGGATCAACGTTAATTCCTCTTCGCAAAATGATGAAACCCAACAATTTTCCTACTGTGACTCCAGAAACACATTTCTCAGGATTTAGTCTTACTTTATAATCTCGAAGCTGATTAAAGATTTTGTGAAGATCCTCCACATGTGTTGACCTTTGCTCTGATTTAGCCAAAAGATTATCAATGTATGTTTTTACCATCTTGTGAATGTAGTCTAGAAGATGTGTGTCATTTCCTATTGATAGGTTACCCCTACATTTTTCAACCCAAACATGTCACAAAATATTTTGCAAGGGCTGGTGAATGTCATTTTGTTTTGATCTACTTTTGAGATTTTGATCTGATTGTATCCTGAGAACCCATCCATAAGAGAGAGTACTTCATATCCTATGGTTGAATCAACAATTTGATCTATGGATGGTAAGGGAAAGTAATCTTTTGGACAAGCTTGATGCATATCCCTAAAGTTGAGGCATATCTATATTTTTTCATTCTTCTTTAAAACTGGGATGATGTTTGACACCCAACTTGAATAGTCAACTAGTTTAATAAAGCCAACATTCAACAATTTATCCAATTCTTCTTTTACCATTTCAGCTACTTGAGGCTTTATGGGTCTCAATTTTTGCTTTATGGGTTTTGCATCAGGTTTTGTCACTAGGTTGTGTACCACAATTTTTGGGTCTAACCCCAACATGTCTGAATATGACTAGGCAAAGACATCAAAACATTCAATAAGGAACTCAGTGTACTCCTACAATTCCTCATCATTTAACTCTCCTCCCAATTTTAACATATTTGGTTTCTTAGGATTTCCTACATTGATATCAATGGTATCTCCAATTAGTGATGGATGTCCCTCTTTGACTTTTTGAGGGGTAGGTGGTAAATTTGAATTTGATCCGATCTGGAGGATTTCTTTTTTGCTTCCAAAATAGTCTTCTTGATGAGGAAGGAGCTTGTATCCTTTCTTTTGATATACTCTTGGGAGGCCATCATAAGCATGTAGATACTCTAAGATGGCTTCATCATTCTCAACATAGTCTCGAGTTGGTTTCTCTGTTTGATTTGTAGCATAGTTTAAAATGCTTGGTAACTCTTCACTTTCTAATAATGGCTCTCTATGAGCCGACACAATGAATTTTGAATTCTGGAGTTGAGAATGTGGTAAAAATAGGGCAGATGATGTGGCCATCAAATGCACTATTTGGTTCTCTTCTCTAGGTATGGCTCTTATGGAAAAGAAGTCAAAGAATTAAACCAATTTTCTAATATTTTCTTTGTATGGTTATAATCATTCTGATTTTATTTCATAATTCTTAGCAACCTGGTTGATCACCATCCAGGAGTCTCCAGAGGTAGAGATCCTCTTGATTCCCATTCTCATGGCTAACATGACTCCTAGGGAGAAGGCTTCGTATTCAACAATGTTATTCGTACAAAAGAAATCCAACCTAAATGCGAAAGGGAGGACTTTTCCTTTTGGGGAGATAAGGATTATTCCCATTCCTACCCTATTTTACAACTGGCTTCACCAAAATGTAAAGTCCATAGGTCTTGATTACTTTATGATTGGGATGTTTCTCTAAAATCATAAGTTGATTTTTGCTTTTCCTCTTTTTATTCCCCTTTTTTGATGATTTCTATTGTTCCAATTGAGAGATTCTTGATGTCACATTCATCCAAACAAGGGATGGCTACTAAGACAAACGTGGCATGGGATTTGGTGGTGTGGAGATCAAAGGGGAACTCTCTAAGGTTGTCCATGCATTGATATGATATGTTGTGAGTACTTATGTTTGCGTGAAGATCCTAAGTTTCTTCATTCATTTTCTCCTATGTTTTTAACTTCTTATCCTTTTCTTCTTGTTCCTTCTTGTAAACATTGAAAGGATCAGGATCTTCTTTGACGACGTGGATTTTTCCCAAGTGATGGAAATGAATTTCTTGAAATAATGTAGAGGCCATAGCCTTCATAGTATGAATCCAAGGTCTTTTGAGGATCATGTTGTAATTGGTTTCCTTGTTGATGACATAGAAGTCCATAGGAACTTTTTTTCAATAGTGTGAGTGGTAAGATGATCTTACCAACTATTTGAATGTCATGATTGTTGTATATTCTTAGAGTGGTAGCTTGTTGTTTTATGCCTATTTTGTTGTATCCAATCCTTCACAGAAAGGAAATGGGTAAGAGGTTAACAGTTGATCCTACATTTACTATCACCCTTTTTATGATGACTTCTTCAACTTGAACTTGTATGTATAATGGTGAATCCCTTTTCTTATTTCCTTCATCCTCAAGCTTTGAAATATCAAACTTGAGAGGAGATGATTCCTCTAGTGTTGAGCATCCCACCTCTAAAATTTCCAAAAATGTTTTCCAATGTGAAGGGGAGGCTCTTAATAAATTTATCACTTGTGAGAAGACATTTTCCATTTGGTCAATTTCTTCTTCCTCTTAGATCACAAATACTTCTTGGTTCTTTGATCGACATTTCCTTTCCTATCCTAAGGTTCTTTCTATCTTCTTTGGGATTGTAGGAGAGTGAGAAAAAAAATTCATTGTTCTAGGGTAAGTTTTGAGATAGCTTTATTTTACCCATAGCAGGTTTTTGTTTCTTGACCTTTTGTTCCATGGAACCAACAATATGTAAATTAGGATCGTAGGAGTAACAATTTGGTCCTTAGTTTCCTTTTTACCACCACTTATCATTATTGAGAGTACTATTCACAACATTGATCTCTTTGTTTGGGGAGACACTTGAGGTGCTCTTTTCAGCCCCTTTCAAGACTTTATGTTTTCCATTAGTGTCATAGATTCCTCAGCCACTCTCAATGGCTGCTTAATTGATCCTTAAAGCACTTTCCAAGGCCTCTTCATAGGATTTGTAGGGTAACTTATGAATGTCTTCTCTCATATCCTTGTTTAAGGCATGAAAGAAAAGGTCACATAACTCACGATGGTCCATGTTTGGAGCACTAGTTGAAGAATAAAGCACTTGTCTCCATCAGGTAATAAAATGGGCTATTGATTCATTCAGTTCTTGTTTCATGGCTAAGAACTCCCTGATTCCTATTTTCACAAGTTTGTTCATGTCAAAAACCATGAAAAACTCCCTGATAAACTGTTTGAATGAGTGTATTGAAGATTCTAGTAGATGATAGTACCAATCCAGAGCTATTCCTTCTAGGGTCTTTGGGAAGATCTTAGCATCAACTCCATCCCAAGGGAGGAGTTCTCTTATCGCAGTGGTATAAGCTTTGATATACAAATTTGGATCACCTTCTCCTTTGAACTTTGGGAGATTAGGTAATGGTCGAGGCAACTAAACATTTCTTATGTTTAAGTCAAGTGGTTCTTTCAAGTACTCCAGGTATGTCCCCAAAAAGGCACTTTACGATTGAGAAGTTGATGACATCAATCCTATAGGGGGTTTTGGTAACCCATTGTCTAATTTTCTTGGCTTCCTAACATTGCTTGATTGTTCTGAACAAGAGGGTTCCTATTCATACATGTGTTGTTACTTGCATTTCTTGAATAATAGTTGAGATAGGGGGATTCTGAGATGCCCCTAGTCTTGTTCAGTTAAGATATTGTTATAGGACTTCTATCTTCTTTTTGGAGTAGGTTTCTCTATTTCTAGGGTTCTAATTCTTTGTAGCATAGTTGTAATTAGGTATACAGGAGTGGCACCTCTAGGCACTTCTTCATTTCTAGGGTTTTCCCTTCGAGTGTTGTCATGGTTATGTGCTTCTTCTCACAGTGTTTTCTCTTTATTCTTCCTGCAAGGCAACTTTTAATGCTTCTTGAGCATCTCGTGCCTCTTGCAAATGTCTTTCTAACCTTTTTACTTCCTCATCAAGATGAGTACTCTAGGTACTTGTGGATGGTTGGTTCAGCTGATAGATTTCTTATCTTAGTTGAATTCTCCTAGCTTTATGAGGCATATTTGGTATGGTCGGGTTATGTTCGCAACCATGATTGTTAAAAGACAAAGAACACATGCGTTGTCTTTGGTCTTGTTCATAATCAGAATCTTTGTAATCATAGCAATTCATGATTGGTGTATCTAGGTAAGGTCACACATACCTGTTGAAAGAAGGAGTTTCTGGTTCTCTCGAGGTAACATTCCCTAAGTTTAAATATGGTTCCATCATATTTGGGGGTACCATAGACACCACACAATAGATGGAATGAATGATGGACAAAGAGGCAAAAGTGATTATGAAGAATAAAGTGAAAATTTTTGAAGGTTTTTGTTTTGAAGTGCTAAATGTTTAAGTTTTTATGGGATCTGCACTTTTGGGACATAAAAATTATAAACAAAAAGTTTTTTTCTCTTCACATCAGGTTCGCCAAAATATGTATGGTCAAAATTATGAGTCAGTGGCCTGGGTTTGTCAAGTTAGTTTTAGCATGCACATGGACCCTTCCCTCCTTGCCACAAGGCAAACTTCCACGTCACTCTCACTCTCATGGAAGTAGCTAGTCAATAGGAGGTGAGATATTGGGGTGACCTAGCTCATTGGAGAGCTAGACTTCATAGAGAGGGGTCAGCATGTCCTAGGGCCTGTGTTGTTGTGTGCTTGTGTTGATATGATGTTATGTGAACGTGGTTGTAAAGATAACTATACGACTCGAACGGTAACTAGTCATTGTTCTCCTATTAGGGTTTCTGATATTCCACCATTGCGTGGGTATGTTGTTGTTCTTATTGATTCTTTGTTCAAGTTGGTGTTGTCTTTCAAATTATTGTATGACTACTTGTTGTAGTAAGATTTGTCTAAATGCTTCTTGTTTTTGAATGACTAGTGGGTCTTGTTGCGGTCTTGGGTGGATCTCGTCTATCTCATCGAGGATTGCCCTCACCCACTCACCCCTCAATCCAAAGCACATTTGTGAGCCAAGACAAGAGATAGGTAGTTTGAGTTAACCTTAACTTGACCTAGGGACTTGAGTTAGGGTTTTTGTGACCTAAGGTTTGACTTTGCATTGACTTTGTTTGACCTTGTGATGAAATCAAGGGTTTTGACCAATATTTGACTGTGGTTGACCTGGTGTTGAGACCAAGGGTTTGCAAAATCTCTATGTTGCTAATGATTTTGTTCTTTTTTGGATTTTATGAATGCAAGTCTAAATGAATGTAAAACTTCCATTTGTGCTTTTTTATGTTTTTAGAAATTAAAAGTGCTTTTTCTTAATCTAGGAATTAGAAAATGTATGCAAGCTATGATGAAGTTATCTAATGCAATGTATCCTATGTTTTTATTTATTTTCTGAATAGATGGATCAATTATTCTAAGAAAAGGAAATTGCTTTTAATCTATGAACTTTGGAAAGGGAAACTAATTTAATAATGCAAATCTACTTAACCTATCAAGGAAAAAACAAACATGTATTTTACTATTCTAAGAGCAAAGTTTAAATTACTATGAAATGAAAAGAAAACATAAAGGAACTTGGAGATGTGTGAGCTTCCACTACCCTTAGAAATCCTTGTAATGGAAACCTTGAATCCTCTTGTAGCAGCGGGGTGATCCTCTTGGTAACAAGATGAAAATGGAAGAAAAAGAAGATTTGAAGATTTGCAAAGAGAGCTCAATGAGAGCTTTGATGACCATTGTGGCTTGATATAAGAAACATATGGACACGAATGAGATTTTAGAAAAGATAAGAGAGATGACAAAGGAAAGAAAAAGGCTCCCATGTCTTGTATGAGGACAATAATGCTTGATTTGAAGAGCAATAACCTGCAATAGTTGTGTGCACAAATGAAATTGCCTATCTTTGTTCTTGAGGGAGGGTGGTATTTATAGGTTGGAAGAAGGGATGAGAGGTGAAGAAGAAGAAGAGTTAACTCGATTTGATTGGAGAGTTAAGTTTGAAGACACAAGAGTGATCTGGGCTAAAATTGGAGTGATCTACCCACTGAAATCAACTAAAATCTTATCACTCAAGAAGTGAAGAAGGAGTGCATGGGAATGCATGAGAATGCATGAGTTGTTAATTAAATATGAAATAAAGCTAATTATGCATGTGTAGGTGTATGAAATAGTTAACTCTATATTTGGCATGAAAATCCATGCAGATAGGAAGAAAAACAGGTGAAAATGAAGCTTTTTCAAGTTAGAAACTTGAGTTTTTCCATGGCTAAAAACATGACAAGGACGCCCATGGGTCACCCTTTTCACCAATCAGGGTCACCTAAGGGCGACCCATGGGTGATCCTTAGAGGAGGACACTTGGGTTGAGGTGCATGATGGGAGATGGAAGAGGAGGTGAAAATGAGGGGATCTGCCTCTGGAAATAAGTCAGTCATGTGTAAAAATCCAAATCTCCACTTGTAAAAGTAGGATCTCCCAGGGGAGATTTGGATTGGTTGAGTGAAACTAAAAACTGAAAGTGGGAGATGGCAACGGGGACCTCTAGAAGGCCTCTAGTGGGTGGAATGGATGAAAAACACTAGGGAAAGGTGAAAACTCACCTATAAGATGCATACAAGGCTTTGGAACAGGGTTGCAATCATAGGAAACCCAAACTGACAAGTGTCAAAAAAGTGTCGACAAGTGTCGAAAGTGAAGAGGGAGAGAAAATGATAAAGGGTAAACAACACAAGGAGGAAGAAAAGACACGTTGCCAAGAGAATTGCTACTTAGATGATGTTATTTGATGCTTACATGTATGTAGCAAGGATTATGACTCATCATAGGGGTCCTCATAGAGGTTGTGCATGATTTTGGTGCTTATAGGAACAAGAAAGTATCAAAAATATCAAAGGATGACATAAAAGAATCATTCGTCAACTCTTATGCTAGACTCATTTTTTCCAAAACTAAAAAAATGGTCACAAGCAAATTTGAACTATGCCTTGATGACTCAAATCATGGATAATGAGCCACAAACCTTTGAACAAAATTAGTATAAAGAAGAGGTGGGTTGAAGCAATGTATAGTGAGATAGAAACTATTGACAAGAATGCAACATGGGCTTTGGTTCAGTTACCTCCTGGTAAGGAAGTTGTTGGTAGAAGGTGGGTATACAAATAAAGTACAAATTTGATGGAAGAATTAAAAATCATAAGGCTAGATTGGTAGAAAAGGGTAAACTCAAGAGGAAGTTATTGATTACATTGAAACATTTGCATCTATAGCATGGATGGATATACCAGACTGGTTTTTGCTTTGGCAGCTTAGTAGAGTTGGACAATTTAACAAATTGGTGTAAGGAGTTCTTTTTTCTATGGATGTATTGATGAGGAGTTATATGTGTCACAACCTAGAGGTTTTGAAATACCTTCTAAAGAACACTGTGTAAATGGGTAAGTGCACAAAGATGGGGGACCAAAAGGGGGTCTTAATATGCCACTTTTTTTTTCTAAAATTAGGAAAGATTGATGTTGGATGAGAAATTGAAGATAATTACACTCAAAATTTGAAGATACAACAAAAACAAGAGTCGTAGTGCTCTGAATCTAGTTTCTAAACTACTATTATTTTTCAAAAATGGTTGATATTAAGGGGTTCAAAAAGGGGGAGCATACAAATTTGTCCTATTTTTTTTCAAAAAAATATAACATAGTGTCTAGTGGGCTCCCCTAAATGTTAATTTTTTTTTAGCATTTCAAAAATCGCTTTGGTGAGAAATTAGCTAATACCATGTAGTTTATCCCTAATTTTTCTTATATTTTTTAATGAATAATTGACTTTTTACTAATTTTCAAAGTGGACACATCCTAAAAAATACAAAATTAAGTGTACTCCCCCCTAAAATGTTTGAAAACTAATCAAAAAACCAATTTTTTTTTAATACGTGTAGAATGGAGTCAAGTTTCTAAAAATGTAATTTATTTGAAATTTCAATGAACGGATAAAAAAATCAAAAATACCACATTGGTTTTTGACAAAAAATGGGTACACTAACAAAATAAATTAAAGATGAAATCCTTAACATACTCAAAACATGAAAAAATTATATGGTTAGAAATCTAAGAGAGAGATTAAGATTATGGTGGTATTTCCTAACTTATCATTGAAACACATGCAAACCTGACGGGGAGCATGCTCTAGATCATGTAATTTTTGTTACAATCTAGAAAACATGTCTTTGGATGTCCAAAACACATTCCAAGCCTTTGGGTTGGAATCCCAAGGCAAATCCAAGCCAAAGGCTTGGAAGTTACCCAAGAGGGATGAGGATATAAATTGGGAGGATGAAATGGAAACAAGATAAAACAAAAGTTAATTGGAAGGGAGTAATGATGAGAGGGTAGGTGGAAAATAGTAAAATAGGGAAAAATTGGTGGGATCTAAAGGGAAATTGGAATGGAAAAGGAAAACTAGGAGGTAGATAGGTGAGAGAGAGAGAGGCAGTAGTAGGTAAAGAGGGGAAGAAGAGGGAGGTAGAGAGGTGAGAGAGAGAGAGAAAGAGAGAGAGTTTTTTTTTCTTTTGCAAAACATGAGTGCATTATAATAGGCTTGTGTTTTAGGCTCTGTAATATTGAGCCATAACGTGAGTGCTTTATAATGTCCTCGTGTTATGACTTGTATGGGACCAGAAAGTCATGTGGCGACTTTTTGGTCCCTCATCATTTTGCATATACCCATCGACAGATTGAAGAAAATCATGTATAGTCTTAAGAAAGCACCAATGACATACCTACAACACAGGGGTTTTTAATGAGTCAATCAGACCATAATCTTTATATCAAGAGATCAACTAATCATATTCTTAGTTCTCTATGTGGATTGTTTTATCTACATTAGGAAAAAATAATTTTAATTGTAGAGTTTTAGACTAGCTAAGAGTTATCTAGATTCACTGAACCTAGACACTCCCACAAAAGTCAATATAACTTTACATCTCCATCATCCTTTCCATACTACATATTTTAATCTTAGCCATTCACATAAGGATAAGCCCTAGAAGCTTCCATCCTTTCCCTAATTCCTCTCATTCAATCCTATCCATCCATTCATCTTTAATCTCAACAATCCATCCTTATAGAATGCTCTAGAAGCTTCTAATCTTTTCCTAATTTCTCTCACTCAATCCTATCCATCCATTTATCTATAATCTCAACCATCCATCCTTATATAATGACCTAGAAGCTTCTATCCTTTCCCTAATCTTGTCTCATTCAATCCTATCCATCCATCTCTAATCAAATCTTAGCCATTTATCCTATCATCCAAAAATCTATAAATCAACCCTCAATAAAGCCATTTGCAAGGAACAAGTTGAATGTAATGTCATGCTACTAAAGTGAGAAATCAACAATCAAATCTCAACATAAAAAATTATTGGAGCACTACCACCATTTACTGATGTAACAAGGGCTAGTCTTAGTGAGATCTTTCTATGTTTTCATTTGATTTTGTTAATACTTTGCTCAATCGGAGGTGTTGTTAGATATGAAATAGGACCTTTTTTGTGATACATTGTTCTTTATTTTATTTCATATTTTAGTATACACAACAAAAAGAGAAGCATAATGATGGTTTAGTATAGCATTTTGGGGTAGGAAACATAGTGGCATTGGTGAGTGAAAATTACTCTTGCCTTTGGTTGAAAATATATAAGGATGTAAGGAAGTATGTTCAAGGTTACATAATTTGTTGTCATAAAGGGAGATAATTAGAATATTGGATTGTACAAGACACTTCCAATTTTGGAGAGACCTTTGGCAGATATCAGTATGGATTTTGTATTAAGGTTGCTAAGAATGTAGAGAGGTAATGATTCTATAATTGTGGTAGTTGATACATTTTTTAATATGATGCATTTTATAACATGTAAGAAAAAATGATGTGATACATGTATTTGATCTATTTTCAAAGAATTTGTGCTATTACATGGATTGTCAATGAGTATATTATCAAATAAAGACACATAATTTATTGGTTACATTACATTTGGAAGCCATTGTGGAAGAAGATGAAAACAAAGTTGAAGTTCAGTTCAATATATCACCCCTAGACTACTGGACAAACATAAGTGGTGAACAAGAGTCTATGTACCTTATTGAGATGTCTACTAGGAAGGAAAGTAGGAAATCGGGATGTGATCTTAGTGCAAGATGAGTTTTCTTATAATAATTTAGTGAATAGGCATATATGAAGGATATAAGTTGAGATAGTCTATGGTAGTAATCCAAGGAATGTATGAGAGTTGAGAGATATTAGTAATTAAGAGAAGAGAAGTACAAAAGAAAAATAATTTGTAGATCATATGAAGATGGTACATGGGGATGTAAAAGGAAAGTTGGATGAAATGAATTCCAAATACAAGGAAAAGATTGATGAGAAAAGGAGATAAGGAGTTTTTGATTGCAGATGAAATGATGGCATATCTGAAAAAGGAGATACTCCCATAGGGAACATATAATTAGTTGAAGACGAGAAGTTTAGTTCAATTATCAATAAGTTTGATTTAGAAAATGCATATGAAGTGGAATTACTAGAAGGTTTAGGTATATCACCAGTAATTAATATTGTAGAATTGTATGCATATCATAAAGGAGAGTTAGAATGAGATAGGAAAGAGGTGGGTTGGAGAAAAAAAATACTAGAAAAATAGAAGGAAGAAATTGAGGAGATATTGGGTTGCGAAATGGGAAGGAGCACTATAAACATGAAGTATCAGGAATATTTGGTAAAATGGAAGGGAAGGTCAATTGAATATTCAACATGGATATCTATAGTTGAGGTAAATGACTTTGGTTTGCCTCTAGCCACCCCCAAGTGAGGGACTCACTTTTTTTGTAACCTCCAAGGTTTTTGATGCAAGAGCATATAAAGTGTACAAGAGCAATCTTGCATCAATAAAAAATATTTTCTTACACATTTGTTCTGTTTTGTAGGTTTCCTAATAATTTTATAGTCATCATACTCTCATTACAAAAGGCTATTTATATTGCAAATGCATATCTATTGTATTCACCATCTCAACACATCAGAGTTCCAAACATGAGATCTTAGCATGCAACACCACAAATTGGTTCTGGAGATTCCAATTAATATCAAAATTTAGGATCCTCAAAGCAAGGCTATGGTTTTGGGGTAAACTAAGCTTGATGTTTGTAACCATGGTTTGTCAAACTCAACTCATATTTGGCTAGAACTCGGCAACCAAAAATTTTGACCCAAACTTAGACTTGGGCTTAGTGAAAAACTTGGAAAATAAAATAAAATTACATGAATACATGAAATAAAATTAAATAATGCATGAGAAGCATAAGAGTTCATTTAAAGAATACATAAGTCTATTTTTATCATTGTGTATTTACTCTATATTTGGATTGAGTCTAAAAACCAAAAGTATAAATGAAATTTTGTTACTTGGGATTAAATTTGGAAGAAGTTATAGGAATCTAGAAAAAGGAAAAGAATGGTGTTTTTGTTATTTGAAGCCAAATAGAAGGGAAAAAAATTGATTTTCCATTAAGTAGAGTTGAAAACAATTGACTTTTTTCTTTATAAAAATAAGGTAGGATTCAAGGGCATAGTATTGCTTCCAAGTATTTGACAATCAATTCATGTCGTAGATATCTAAATTATTGGAGACAAAATAGCAAATAAAGAAACAAGTGTGGGGTTTTATTGAAGATTTTAACTTTTTTGCAATAGTCAAGTCTAAGTAAGTCATGGTAATAAACTCATTGATTAACTCATAAGTTTATTGAATATCAAGTTTTCCAACCAACTCAGATCGTGAGTCAGGCGTGAGTTGCTCACCCTGTTGGAAAGACTATGAGTACTCGCACATCCAACAAGTACTCACCAACTTTTATAGCTATGATTAAACCTACATCATTTTTCCTTTCTTCCACCCCCATATGGGTAAAGATTCAAACCTTCCACTTTATTTCTAGGGGAGGAAGATCTAGATATTTTAGTTAACACCCTTGAAGGATTTATCAAAAATATTATCCATTTGTATATAATTTAATTAACTTTTGATGATTCTATAAGAAAGAAGTGACTTCGAAGGTATTATAATACTTATTAAAATACATGATTATATTCATAGTTATTCAAGATTGATAAAATAAGTATTAATCATAAGGAGGAGATTATAACAAAACATGTATTATAACAAAATGAAAATTCATGAATATCATGACCGTATCTTATAGGAGATCATATTAAGAAATCATATTATAGTTAGTTGTGTGAACATGACATCATATTAAATATATTATTTTACAAATTAAAATTGCATGGACATTGAATAAAAATAAAATTCAATATTATAATTCATGAATTGGTGCAAGACCATTGTAAGACATTGAAACCAGTAATTTAACATTGATAAGATACAAACATATAATAATTACAAAAAGATAATGCAAAAGATATATCCCACACAACACAAGAGATGTTTGTGGGCCAATATGCCCTAATATCCAATATATGTAGAAATAGAATAAACCCTTAAGGTAGGGTAACACCATATAGTACTCCTTAAGGAAGAAGCCACTACACACTATATCTCCAAGTGATCTCCAATACAATATCATACTCCACACACATTATAATGATAATCACCTCCTTTATATATACCTCCTCCTAATAACATAATAGATGGGTAATCCTAATGAAGGCCTACTCAACACCTAATATAATTAATTATACAAGTTGTCCACATGACCGAATATAACTAACTTAATGAATGTGTGCCACATGTCAGAATCTCCATCCACCTAAATACATTATAATATCATATCCCTAGGTACATAACATTTCATCCCTCCTTGACATGTTTCATCCTTGAAACATGAGAAGAAGCTAAATAGTAAGGTTGTTTCAAGTTTTTACAAATGTGCCCCCATGACCAATCATCCAACCATCCATAGTGTATCTTCGTAGTGGTTTTATCTTGACAGTACCTTGATCCCATCCTTGATCCATATTTTGTTGCACCTATTGGATTCCATTCCTTATCAAAGTTAGTCCTCCTTTTGTTTCCATTAATAACCCTTACTTCTATGATACCATGGACCATTGTAGTTGTTCCTTTGATTCCATGTAGGTTGATAGTGATTGGATTGGTGTTTCCATGTAGTATCATTCTGGTGCAGGAGCACCTACCTGACAGATGGTCATGATAAGGCAGTTAGTAGTTTAGGTCATGTTTGTGTTTCCAAGAAGGTCTGTTAGACCAAATGCATGTAATAGGGTCATGCTGATCAGGATAAGATCATGCTGACCGGGCTTTTGCTATTTTTAGCTAGTTAGTTATAACAGCTGTCATGATGTATGTTCGGTGGGATCTCCCAGCCGCTTGGAGAGTTCCCAGCCGCTTGGAGTCGGGTCAGTAGTACTCATAGGGAAGTCTATTTAAGCAGGCAGATCGGTTGATTGTAGATCATCGATCAGCAGTATAGTCTTGCATTAAGCAGAGGAGTTCGAGTGTGCTGTGTGAGCAGCAGTATATTGTATTTACATCTTTTGAAATCGAATAAAGAGATCCTGTTATTGTTCATCCTCTGGTGAATTCCCTTTCTTGATCGATTCGCTGGTTTGCGTGGCTGCATGGATTTCCTGATCCATTCCACCGGTTGATCTGTCTGATCGGTGGAATGGTAATGTACATTAGGGTAGGTAGTAGTTTGTTTGTTTACATGCAGGTGTGCAGGATCGCGGTCAAGAGATGTTGAAGACCCTAGCATCCTCATGTGCTAGGTCGAGTTGATAAGCTGACTGAGTTGGAAGATCACCCTAAGACTGGATCGGGTCATCCCTGGTGGATCGGCGAAGAGAGATTTCGCTAAGTGCAGAAGTTCGCGAAAACAGCATCATCAGGATATTTCTGCAAATATCCTACAGTCGGGTTAGGCATCATCATCCGGATAAGGGAAGGAAAGCATGATGTTGTCGGTTGCATGAAGTACAAGTGCGTCGGGGTGATCATCATCAGGAGAGCCGAGGAGTGTATCGGCATCAGGATCATCATATTGGGAGTGCCAAACATCCGCATATCGCGAGTAGATGCTGGAGTGGAAGTTGTGTTTTTTTACTAAGTATTGAGAAGGTCATCAGGATATGACGTCATCATCATCATGATATACGTCATCAGGACATTTCGGAGCAACAGGATATTGTGAAACTGCGGGTGACGTCATCGTCATCAGGATCTACGTCATCAGGATATCGGGTGACGTCAGCATCGAGTGAACGGTGCGAGGAGTTAGGATTTGTCATCATCAGGATAAATGGGAAGAACCGGATGTTCGTTATCCTGTTGAATATCATGATGCTGAAGCTTGTGTCGTCGGCTATCGGAGCATCGAAGGGAAAGTGCTGAAGGTCGTCATCAGGATATTTGGAGCAACCGGATGTTGAATATCCTGCTGACGAAGGTGATGTTAAATATCATGATGAGGCCGCTAGTGCTTGGCGCCCGATGAACAGTGCAACCGGAGGATGTTTGCGCCTGTTGAACATCATGATGATGTTGAAGGTAGTGAAGACGAAAATTGTCGGTGAGGTGAACAGTGGACGTCAGGAGGATGTTCGCGCTGGTCGGACATGATGATGCTGCCGATAATCGAGTAAGGTGATGCTGTTGACAGGCGAAAGTGCGAAGGCTCGTCTGCAGGAGGATATCGGTCGGCAGGTGAAATATGATGATGCTGTTGGTAGTTCTAGGGAATATGATGATGATGGCGAAGATGATGATGATGAGGTTGGTCTGCAGACATTCATGCTACATGCGAAGGTTATAGTGTGGATGCCTCTGCATCATAGTGGTATCAGAGCTCAGCAAAAGGTCTGGGCTGTTGTGTGTTGATTCTGTCACCGAAAGGGCAGAGGTAAGAGATAGAGTTGATTGTGTTGTGATTGAGAGGTTGACAAAATGCCTCCCAAAGGTAATGGTACTGCAAGGGAATTGCAGGAAATGAAGGAGAAACATGCTAGAGAGATGAGGAAGATGAAGGAGCTTGCTGTAGCACTTCAAGCCAGGCTGACAGCCCTGGAAAAGAACAAAAAGAGGGAAGTGGAAGACAGTGAGTCTGAAGAAGATGCCAATACTGTTGAAGAGTATGAAGAGGTAGCTGAAGATCTGGATGCTGAAGACCAGAGATTGGCAAAACTGTTAAAGGCAGTACAGAGTGAAAAACCTAAGGTGAAGGTTGATGTTTCCAAGTATACTGGAAGCTTGAATGAAGATGAGTTGTTGGATTGGATTGCTGCACTGGATAATCACTTTGAATGTGAAGATGTTGCTGAGGATCAGAAGGTAAAGATTGCAAAGACCAAGTTAGGAGGTCATGCTTTGGTATGGTGGGATTATGTACAATCTGAGAGAAGGAAACAAGGGAAGTCTAAGATCACTTCTTGGGATAAGATGGTAGCAAGGATCAAGGGTAAATTCTTGCCAAGGGATTATGAAATCCAGATGTTTAAGAAGCTGCAATTTTTAAAGCAGAAAGACAGGGATGTGAAATCATATACTGAGGAATTTTATCTGTTGAGTATGAGATCTGGTCATCATGAGAATGAGGTAGAAAAGGTGGCTAGGTACTTGGCAGGTTTAAGGTTTAACATACAGGATGAGTTAGTTTTAGCTAACCCTAAGAATGTGGAGGATTGTTATCAATTGGCAATCAGGATTGAAGAAAAGATAAATAGAGGACATGATAAGTCCATGAGAGGAAGAGGAAACAACAGGGGAAGAGGAGCAGCCCCTGCACAAAAGCAAACAAATGAGAGTCAAGAAGACACTGGTAAAGGACAAGGACAGACTGATTTCAGAGGTGGATGGAAAGGTAATAGAGGAAGATTTGGAGGTGGTAGAGGTTCTACTACATTTTCAGGAAAGTGTTACACCTGTGGAGAGTTTGGTCATCCATCTTTCAAATGTCCAGAAAACAAAGGTTCATCATCCAAGAATGATAGAACTAGTGATAAGAGAGTACAATTGGTACAAGAAGAGAAGGAAGAAGAAAGTGCACAGAGTTCAAACAAAGGTCCTGAGAATGTTGGATATCCAGAGAGTGGAGAATCATTGATGTTAAGGAAAACCAGTTTGCAGGCATCAAAGGATATGATGCAAAGAAGAGCTCTTTTCAAAACCACATGCAAGAGCAAAGGTAAAGTATGTAAGGTTGTCATTGATACTGGTTCAACAGACAACATGGTATCTCAGGAGATGGTGGATAAACTGAAGCTGGAAAGGATTCCACATCCACACCCTTACAAGGCATCTTGGGTGAGTGATAGGCAATCACTTTTTGTCTCTGAGCAGGCATATGTGGATTTCCAGATTGGACCATATCAGGATAGACTTTTGTGTGACATATTGCCTATGGAATGTTGTCACCTACTGCTGGGTAGACCATGGCAATTTGACAGAAGAGTACTGTATGATGGGTATGCTAATACCTACACCATCCTGAAGGATGGGAAGACTATTAAGTTGATGCCATTGCAGGCAAAAGCTGCAGTCCAGAAGGCAGCTCAAATCATTTTAATAGGAAAGAAGGAGTTTGTGCCGATGCCTAGAGGAGCAGGCATGAAGGCAGTTCAGGACACTGCAGAGAAAGGAGTTGTTACAGACAACAAGCTGAAGAAAGTTTCAGTTGTGACTGACAGAGGTCAGCAGTAGGTTCAGAAACAGGGGTGCAAACAGCCACCAGTTGAGAGGCATGACAAGGATGTTGTCATAGTTGGGACTATTGCTTGTCCTATGAAGATTGAAAGCAAGGTACAGTTGAACACCACAGAGGCAGTTCAGCCTGAGGTTCTGGTCAGACACTCTGTCAAACACAGAGACAACCTGGGAAAGGCCTACATCAACAGGCATGATGATTTACTTGCCAGAAAGCAAGTTACAGTTCAGAAGTCTTGGAGCAGCCAAGAGACAGCAGCAGATCAAGCTGGAGCAGGTCAGAAGACTGACAACGCCAAGTGTAAAGGTGGAAGACTTCCACATGCTAAACTCATGGGACCTGAGTTCTTTTCTTTTGGGGAGTATGGTGCAGGAGCACCTACCTGACAGATGGTCATGATAAGGCAGTTAGTAGTTTAGGTCATGTTTGTGTTTCCAAGAAGGTCTGTTAGACCAAATGCATGTAATAGGGTCATGCTGATCAGGATAAGATCATGCTGACCGGGCTTTTGCTATTTTTAGCTAGTTAGTTATAACAGCTGTCATGATGTATGTTCGGTGGGATCTCCCAGCCGCTTGGAGAGTTCCCAGCCGCTTGGAGTCGGGTCAGTAGTACTCATAGGGAAGTCTATTTAAGCAGGCAGATCGGTTGATTGTAGATCATCGATCAGCAGTATAGTCTTGCATTAAGCAGAGGAGTTCGAGTGTGCTGTGTGAGCAGCAGTATATTGTATTTACATCTTTTGAAATCGAATAAAGAGATCCTGTTATTGTTCATCCTCTGGTGAATTCCCTTTCTTGATCGATTCGCTGGTTTGCGTGGCTGCATGGATTTCCTGATCCATTCCACCGGTTGATCTGTCTGATCGGTGGAATGGTAATGTACATTAGGGTAGGTAGTAGTTTGTTTGTTTACATGCAGGTGTGCAGGATCGCGGTCAAGAGATGTTGAAGACCCTAGCATCCTCATGTGCTAGGTCGAGTTGATAAGCTGACTGAGTTGGAAGATCACCCTAAGACTGGATCGGGTCATCCCTGGTGGATCGGCGAAGAGAGATTTCGCTAAGTGCAGAAGTTCGCGAAAACAGCATCATCAGGATATTTCTGCAAATATCCTGCAGTCAGGTTAGGCATCATCATCCGGATAAGGGAAGGAAAGCATGATGTTGTCAGTTGCATGAAGTACAAGTGCGTCGGGGTGATCATCATCAGGAGAGCCGAGGAGTGTATCGGCATCAGGATCATCATATTGGGAGTGCCAAACATCCGCATATCGCGAGTAGATGCTGGAGTGGAAGTTGTGTTTTTTTGACTAAGTATTGAGAAGGTCATCAGGATATGACATCATCATCATCATGATATACGTCATCAGGACATTTCGGAGCAACAGGATATTGTGAAACTGCGGGTGACGTCATCGTCATCAGGATCTACGTCATCAGGATATCGGGTGACGTCAGCATCGAGTGAACGGTGCGAGGAGTTAGGATTTGTCATCATCAGGATAAATGGGAAGAACCGGATGTTCGTTATCCTGTTGAATATCATGATGCTGAAGCTTGTGTCGTCGGCTATCGGAGCATCGAAGGGAAAGTGCTGAAGGTCGTCATCAGGATATTTGGAGCAACCGGATGTTGAATATCCTGCTGACGAAGGTGATGTTAAATATCATGATGAGGCCGCTAGTGCTTGGCGCCCGATGAACAATGCAACCGGAGGATGTTTGCGCCTGTTGAACATCATGATGATGTTGAAGGTAGTGAAGACGGAAATTGTCGGTGAGGTGAACAGTGGACGTCAGGAGGATGTTCGCGCTGGTCGGACATGATGATGCTACCGATAATCGAGTAAGGTGATGCTGTTGACAGGCGAAAGTGCGAAGGCTCGTCTGCAGGAGGATATCGGTCGGCAGGTGAAATATGATGATGCTGTTGGTAGTTCTAGGGAATATGATGATGATGGCGAAGATGATGATGATGAGGTTGGTCTGCAGACATTCATGCTACATGCGAAGGTTGTAGGTTGATAGTGATTGGATTGGTGTTTCCATGTAGTATCATTCCTCCATGATGATTTCCTCTATGATTATTGTCTGTCATAATGATGTGGATGGCTATATATTACATCCTTGCTATCATTGGAACCTTCTCTAATTCTTAATCATTTTTAAATGCCTCTTGTTTTGTTGGCTCATGAAGAGAATTGCATGTCTCTTTTTTTTCTCTATTTCTTTATCCTCTTGTATGTCTTCTAATTCATTGGTGCAATATTTAGTAGATGAAATTTAACTTTCTCTTCCTTAACTTCCCTTTAGACTTGATTATGTATAATATCTTGTAATGTGACTTTTTTCCTCCTATACCAAAGCTTCATGAACTTCTTTTGCACATTGATGTTTATTATTCCCAAGAATCCTAACCAAGTATAACCAAGAACAATATCCAACCCATCCATATCCAAAGAAACAAAGTTTCAATGAAAAACATATTTATCCATAGAGAGTTTCAATCTTTAAAAATTTGAATATCCTTAACCAATATTTGATTGTTCTTGATGTGCTTTTCTTGTACCTACAACTTCTTGTCTAATTCCATGTTGATGAAGTTATACTTGCTGCTAGGGTCTATAGAAACAATAACCTTTTCCTTTGAATACATCCTTGAAATTGAAGGATTGAATCTTCCTTCGTTGGAACTAAAGTGCATGCACCTGTATCCTTCATCTTCTCTTCCTTTCCTTCTTTTTCTTCTTTGTCTTTTGTTCTTCATATTTCTCTTCATATTATTGTTTTTTCCTTGTTCTTCTTCTTCTTGAGCCCATCTATCTAAGGAAGCTTGTTCTAGTTCATCTAAAGAAGAAATATCTTGATGTAATGGTGAATACTGTTTGTAAGCTTTACCCCTTAATTGAAAATAAAAATCTAATTTCCATCTTCCCTCTTGACCATAAGCTCTTTTATCTTGGTGCCACCATTCTAATGCATCTCCACTTCCATCTAAATTAGGAATTCTCATTGAAACTAGGGTTTCTAAATTTTTATTGCATACTCGACTTTGATTGAATTATTTCATAATCTTTTTGGCCTCAAAAATAAAAGTATAAAGAATAGACCCTTGATAAAATTTGGCAAGATTTCTAGAAATATAAAAATCTCATTAAAACTCCATGATTTGTGGCCTATAAAGTGAAATTATGGAAAATCATAAAATTACAATAACTCACTCAATATTGATGATAGAAACTTGATTTTTGGACTATAGTATCCTTAGATGATCCTCCTCCTTTAGTAAAAATATTGCAGAGAAATTCATAGTTTTTTGAAAGATATAGATGAATCTCTAAAAATTAGGGTTTTGTCCACATTTGCCCAAATCGTACCTCTGATAGTACTTGATAAGATTCAAACATATAATGATTTCAATAAAATAATGCATAAGATATATTTCACATAACACAAGAGATGCTTGTGGGCCAATATGCTATAATATCCAATATATGCAAAAATAGAATAAACCCTTAAGGCAGGGTAACATCATACAATACTCCTTAAGGAATAAGCAACTCCACATTGTATCTCCAAGTGATCTCCAATACAATATCATACTCCACACACATTACAATGATAATCACCTCCTTTATAAATACCTCCTTTTAATAACATAATGGAGGGTTAATCCTAATGAAGGCCTACTCAACACTTGATATAATTAATTATACAATTTATCCACATGACCCAATATAACTTGTGATTGAAAATCTGAACTACTGTAGAATCTACTTAAATATTCAATACTCAAATTAAAATAAGATAAATGCAATAAACCAAAGTTATACCTTGCTAAACCGATTTACCTCGTGTCTTCCATTGTTGCCTATCTCTTCAATGATCTTGCTAGATTATGATTGAGCTCTCAGAAGTAAACTTCCTTGTTGTTTTAAGATGACAAAGAGAGAATAGCTTTGTGGAGGATTATGCAATGTGAGATAAACTACAATGCAACACTAAGATGAATGATGGAAATTATGATATGAAGCCATGGATGATGGTTATGCAACGAGGATAATGAGATTACAATGTAAATGAGGGGAGCCAAAGGCATGCTTGGTAGCTATGGTGGAATTTCTGTAGCATAAATTTGCAAAAGCTTGAGTTGTTATTGTCAAAATGGAGGTGAGGCACCTTCCTTTTATAGGCCAAGGAGAGGTCCAATCCAAGTGTCATAAGATCCATGGTTGAGGAATGAGTCATGTGATGTGTCAGGTAGAGATTTGATTAGTTGGGATAAGAGAGATAAAGGTGGAAGATGTTCCTACTACGTTTACAAGGTAGAGGAATATGTGGAACCATAAGCTACATGTCATGATGCTCACAAAGACCAGTGAGATAAAAGTGGAAGACTATGAGAAAATCAAGGAAGAAGGACTCTTTGGTTGTTGGAATGTGAGAGAGAATATAGGATTTGGAAGACAAGTGTCTTTGACCATGGAGATGATTGAAAAATAATAGGACACATGTGGAGAAGAAATAGGGCACATGTTGAGAGGATAAGTACTTAATTAAATATTAAGAATATTTAATTATTGGAGCAACACGGTGAGGTGTCCAAATGACATGGAAGAGTGACATGGATGAGGGATGTGAAATTTAGACATAAGACTTTGACTTAGAGGAAATAATTAAATAATTTAATATTTTTTAATTAGCTATGACATTAGAGGAATTTGGAATGATTAATTAAATAAATTGATATTTTATTTAATTATTTTGAATAATGAACCAAATAAATAAATTAGGATATTTATTTATTGATAAAGGAAATAAGAATAAAATAAATATTAAAATGTTTATTTAATTCAATTCAAGCCATTTTTAGGTGTATAAATTTTGCCCCTCTTTGAGACAATGTGTTTTATCATGTTGTTTCAAAGAATAAAAATTTTATGATTATGACACATGCCCCAGTTTGCCCTGGTATAGGTTTGATAATGATAGGATGCCCCCTCAGGAGATTAGTCAGGATTAATTTTACAAAAGGATAACGAACGATCTCACGATGAACAAGAATGATAAAGAATGGCTAAGAAAATGGAGGATGCAAGATACGGGATGCAATGAAAGAGTTGAATGATATGTTATGCAAGATAAAGTTATAACACACACAAGAAAGCAAGCAAGTATGCACAAATGATACAAAAAATAAACAAGGTATTTCCCCTGTCAAGTTGTAAACCAATGATTAATTGATAGTGATTGATGAAAGTGTTGTCATTACGAGGAATGATATATCCCTAGATCAACACAAAGATGCAGGAAAGACATATCCCATTGATGATGATGATTGATTGATTGATTTGATTTGGTTTATGACAAGATTAGGATCAAGACCATTGATTGCAATTGGATAATTTGACAAGATTGATTTACTCGATTGGTATGGATTAAGGATGACTTTCTTTTGGATCATTGCTTGATTTGATTGAATTTATTTGATGATTGGATTAATTTGATGAGTTTTTTTATGCCAAGTATACTCAATCATGATTAAAAGATCACTTAGAAGAATTTAGAGGAATGACTTGGATAAATAGATAACTTAGAAGAATAATTTGGACAACTGGAAGAAATGATTTGGATGAAAGATACGACTTGGATATTATGCCACTTGGTAAATGATATTTATGGAATGCTATAAATGAAATGAAATGAAAACCTAATATGCACAGATGAATTTTTTTTTATCTTGTATACAAATGTTTGAAGTACTTTTTTCATCATTGAGCTTTTAAAATGTTGTAAGAAAATACAAGCATCTAGGTATAATTAAACCATAATGACCTAAGTATCTCTTACATGGATTTTGATTTAGCAAGTTAATACAAGTATCTAGGAAAAATTGAACCTAGATGACTTGAGTATTGCTTACATATATCAACAAACAAGGATTGCACTCTTTCATGTTTTTGACTCATAACGTCCTTGATGATCTTTTGCTGATCATGTCTTTAGATAAGTCATCACAGTACTAAAGATTAATCCACAAACAAAAAACAAATGAAAATAATCATGCCCCATCATAGCTTCTCTAGTCTTGGACATCCTTGAGTAGCATAAGAAACATGATAACAAAAATCAAGACCTAAAACTTAAATTTATAACAAGCATCAAATCTTCTTTTCACAGATATGTTTTTTACCATTAAAATAGATAGAACCATCCTAATATTTTAGGCATATTGTTGTCTAATATAGGTCAATGTCTTGTGTCCAGTTATTTTTGAAAAGGTTTGTTTGTAGTGCTGCATGTTGTCTGGAGATAGTACCATGATCCTGATTATTATCCTCTAAGATTGTAACATTCAATAATCTAATTCTATAACTAGGTTGATAATTTTTCCCCCAGTCAAGTAAAGGATCTACTTATTATGGATGAAACATATGGATGAACTGATGGGAAACTTGATGTGTCAAGCCCTAAGTCTTGGTGCAAGGAAGTAGGTGGGATTGGATGGATACAAGGATGGGTGATAAGGGATGGAATGGATGTATGCATAAGATAAGGTGGATGTGATCTCCAAAGACTATGTCGCATAAGAATAACTTAGCCTATTCTAGGTGTAAGGCTTGGGATTTGACATGACAAAGCTTATGATGAAGGAGGATGATAGGATTGGTTTGAAAGGGATGAGGTATGTCAAGAGATATCCAAAACATTTCTCAAGATTGTTCCCTCGATATTTATCAAGACCAAAAGGAGGAAGAGAAGATGAAAGGATAACACTATGATAGGTATATGTAGGATAAGGATGATAAGATGGTATGGTAAGATAGGATGGAAAATGATAGGGTCGATGAGACAATGTGCTCCCAAGGATAAGTGATATAGAAGATCAACCTACACATGACACATATTTGCCAGGTTTTCATCATGGTACTTATCAAAGGTGCCACTAAGGGTGGTTTTCACCATTGGACGAAGGGATTTTTCTTTACTCTTTTTTTTTTATTATTCATTTTTTTTCTTTTTTATGGGATATTTGGATGGGATAGGTGGAATATGGATGAGAGGGACTCAAGTGTCTAGTTTCATCAAAGGTAGTAGTCATACTAGCGATGGATGTTATCACATGAACCATGTCAAGTCTCATTATGCTCATAGATGTTGGTATGTTATTTCATGAGAGTGAGATGAAGTAGGTAGATGGTGGATTATGGAAGGAATGATAGTGTATTATGATGTGGATTATGTAGGGAAGATAGTTGATTATGATATGGATTATGGAGGATTTATGCAAGGATGGATCATAGGAAGGTGATGGGTGAAATATGTAGGATAATGGGTGAAAAATGGGTAGATGGAGGTATGGAAAGGAATCATGACCAAGGGTTGCACACACTGTGATAAACATTGAAGCTTTTGATGTGGAGGTGGTGTAGGAAGCAATGGAAACATTTTCTTAGGAGATGGGTGATGTAGTAACTTAGGTACCCATATAGACTTAGTATTTTTATGATTTTTGTTTTGCTTGTGGGATTTTTGGAATTTTTGAATGGAATGGGAGTTTTGGATGGAAGGGGATGGTTGGGATTTTTGAGGTGTGGATGCTTCATTTGACTTTCTTTCTTTTTGCTTAGGAACCCAAACTACTTTAGTTTTGGACTTTTCTTGTGAAGGCATGGGCTTGGGTAGCTTTTTGGATGTACTTTGCTTTGTCTCTTTGTATTTGTGCTTTAAAGCATGAGGGTTTTTAGGTTATTTTTCTTTATAGAAGGAGGTATCCACATTTTTATTTTTATATCCCTTGGGGTTGGTGGAATGAGTGGAAGCTTCATGTTTACACAATGCATGCATATGTTGGTCACGATTAGGATTTTTAGGGGATTTATGGATAAGTGGATAATTAGGCGTTGGTAGAAGTGGAAGAAAAGTGGTTGGAGGGATAGTAGGATTTGTAAGGAGTGGAGGTAAAGTGGATGGTGGAAGGTGTATGGTCTCATGTTTTTGACATTTATAGGATGATGGAGGTGGAAAGGCAACATATGTCTTGGGTATATGATAGGGTTGTTGGCAAGAGACACTGTGTGGCTTCATTATTGTTGTCATTGATGGCCACAAAGTCTATCCCACACATCTACAGCACATAGTATGCCTATACTGAAAGTCAGATTGAAGAGTGTTTTGGTCCGGTGAACAAGAATAGAGCATGCAGCAAGGTCTGACAATTAGGTCCAGATCTCTCAGATGGTGTAACTCAGCAAATTGTGGACTTGGAAAAGTCAAGAGGAGTACTGTGACTACAACATTCCAGAGATTGAGCCTCCAGTGATGAATGAGTGAAAAGATATGAGCATCTAAGTGTTGGGTTTCTGATAGGTAGAGTAGACTGAGGAAGAACTGACCGGCAGAGCATTAGACTTTAATCTGGATAAGAGATTGATGATGATCAAGCTATTTGAGGGATCATGCATGGTTGGCCAACATGATTGATGACTTCTATGTCTATGTTTTTTATACAGTTCACATATTAAACATGTATTTAGCTGACATACCAGTGTTTAGTAAAAATCTTGAGTATTCCAGTTGCCGACTAGAAAGATGTTGAAATCCTTGTTACGGATTGTTGCAAGGTGTGGCCCTTGGTCTCCTTGTTTAGTGCTACGCTACGGTGGTTTGCGAGAAGGGCTTAACCGCCTCCTGTGCTTGTTAAGTCAAGTGGTTGTATCGAGCATTAAGAGGTTGATCTTTTGGTGCAACGGTAGCTAACAATTGGTATCAGAGCCGAGGTCACAGGTTCAAACCCCGCACTTGCGCTAGGGGGGATTTTTGCAAGGTGAGGCCCTTGGTCTCCTTGTTTAGCACTACGCTGCGGGGGTTTGCAACAAGGGCTTAACTACCTCCCATGCTTGTTAAGTCAAGTGGTTGTATTGGGCATTAAGAGGTCTATCTTTTAGTGCAACAGCAGCTAACAAGGGTTTGCGATGGGAAGTGGTGGATTTAGGAGGAATGGAGGAAGTACCAACATCTTTAGATTGTTCACCTTGGGGTGTGTATCCAAGGCCATATGATCAAGGAGGGAAATTGACATGGACGGGCTCCAAAATACCTTGTTCATGAAGGCATACGCCTTTACCTTGGTAGTTAATTTTTTGGAGCATGCAATGGACTATGGGACTAGGTGTAGTTTGGACACTAGACTTGAGTTGATTATTCGATGGAGAAGAGAAAGTGGATAAAGGTTGCTGTGTTCCTAAGGAAGAACACTCATGAATGAAAGTGGATAAACCAAGTGGATATGATGGTGGATTTGCAATGGAGTTGATAGTGGATGAAGAAGGATCATTAGGAGCTTGATTATCATTGTGCTTGCTAAGATCCATGGTATCTGTTTGATCTTCTATGTTTAGGTGTTCTTGGGAGTCACATGTCTCATCGTGACAAGTGGATGTTTATGGATCATGGATTGGACTAGTTGGAGGATGGATGGATGAGGTGATAATCACTTTACCATGGAATGCATTGAATTGACTAGGTACATCATCATGGTCTTCTTGATCATAGAGGGGATCTTGATCATAGATGGGAGATTGGTCATGGATAGGATAAAGTGTGTTATGGATAGGATCAATTTTCTCACGGATAGACTCTTGGTCATAGAGAGGATTATCATGGATAATTTGATAGTGAGCTTGGATATGATGAACTTGGCTTACTTGCTCATGGATAGTAACTTGATCATAGATAATATCTGTTGCAAGTATGTGCCTAATTGGTGTTGTCATTGGTGTCAATTGTATCCTATCTTGCTATTAGTCTACAAGCTTTACATGTTGAGGATATTGAGAAAATTTTCTCCTCCAGAAGAAACAAAGAGTTGTAGTGAATTACAGTGAAGACAGTGTATTGCATACTAAATAATAGTCCAGAAGATTGCTCCGCATTTCTTGTATGCTGAGGATCTTTATCTATGGATTGGAAGTTATTTAGAGGCATGCTTGAAGATGTAAAATCTTAAGTTTGTATGAAGAATTGAGTGAGTTATTATCACTAGAGTAAAACCTACTTTTTTTATTATTCACTGGTGACAAGGAGAAAATATTTTGCTCTGCATTCCTCCACATTAAAGTATTTTTCTCTGTGGTTCTAAAGGGAAGTTTGGGATGATGATAAGTGCCTACAACTCCAATGGTTCATGATTTGGTGGTCTGTAAGCTATCTTTCTTTTATGACAGTCAAAGACAGTGAAGTTCATATGCTACGATGTGAAGAATCTCATGGGTAAGGTGATTAGAGTGTGTGCAGTTGCTCCTGATGATTACAATGTGCTTGTGGATGTCTCCTAGTCATGTTCCTACCTTTACATTGGTCCGCAAGGAATATTTTGGATCAAAGTTGAAGATTGTTCCCAGACAAGGTAGCGTGTAACTAGTCTTAGCTGACTTGGTTAATTCTAGTAATTGCAGAGATCTCTTGATGATTGCAAAAGCATGTTGTAGTGTGGAAGATCATGTTTGAGTCCCAGCTAAGGCATGGCATGATCCACATACATCTTTACTATACTTCCTTAGCTTAATCCTTGTATTAGGTCAAGACCTATTTTGTAAATGTTTGTAATGTCAACCTTTGAAATTGTTCCAATAGTTGATAAATGATATATATACTTGTAATTTGGTTGTGGAAAACATATCCTTTGTGCAAAGATGCGAAGATAAGGAAAAGAGGTGAAAAGGTAGATCATAGCAAAGGAACTACTATACTTCAATGTATTAATCTCAGACATGAAGAAGATACTGATCTTGGTAGTGAGCCGGGTAGTGAACCACCAGTAGGGTTTAACAACCCTCATTGTAATCTTTCTAGGTTTAGGGTTGAGGCAGTGAGCCTGCTAGACCTAGTTATACTTCATGGCAGTGAGCCAACATGATCTAGGCTTGTGGAGTGACCAAGCCTGAACATCATTTTTCAAAGATTGCAATATATTTTGAGAGCTAATCCTCTCCATGGTTTTTCCCCACATTGGGGTTTTCCATGTAAAAATCTGGTGTCTCTTGTGTTTGATCTTGCTATTGTGTTTAAATTTCTGATTTCATGTAGCTTTCATGTTTTAATCATAATATCAGTGGGCAAGTGATTAATGTTTTAAAGTGCAAAAGCAGTTAAAGTTTCATGACAACTGATTCACCCCCCTCTTAGTTGTCCGGTACATTTCAACAATTGGTATCAGAGCTAATTTCTTCAGAAGTACTCTTAACTGCTTGAGGCTGATCCATGATGTCATATAAAAAGGAAAGTCAATGGTTCGATGGGACAAATTACTCCGTTTGGAAAATTTGCATGAAAACCCATCTCCTCTACTTGGGTTATAGTGTTTGGAAAATAACTAAAGACAAGTATGAAATTCTGAAGTATGGTCCGCAGACCGAAGATGAAATCAAGCAATTTGAGTTGAACTTAAAAGCCAAAGATGCCTTGGTGAGTGCCCTATCTGATATCAAAGTAACAAGGGTTATGGAGGTAGAAATTGCTCATGAAAACTAGGACAAGCTGAAGAATCTATATGAAGGAGATGATTCTATGAAGTGCACCAAGTTACAAAGTCTGAAGGCAAAATATGAATGTTTGAAGATGAGTGAAAATGACAACATAACATCCTTCATGCAAAAGATTAACGAACTTGTAAGAAACATTAAAAGTGTGGGAGGAAAAATTGAGGACATTGAAATCATAAACAAAATTCTTAGATCACTGCCTAAATCATATAGTCATAAAGTGGCCGCAATTGAGGAAATAATGACAGAACAATGATTACAAAAGATCAACTGCTTGGGAAGTTGACATCCTTTGAAATGAGAGAACTTGGTGATTCCCTTCCAAAGATAGAGACTGCTTTCAAGGCCAGCACTTCAGAAAGAACCCCTAGATCTAACAAGTACAAGGTGGAACCAAATTATGAGCTTGAAGAACTTGAAGCCAACTTTGTTAATAGTTTGCCTAAAGGCACTGGTAAGTACAAAGGCAAATTACCTTTCAAATGTTTCAGTTGTGGTAAAGTTGGTCATTATACTTCTAGATGTCCCACAAGAGTTCCTAGGCCAAGACTTGATAGACCTAAGATTCCAAAGAAATGTTACTATGTTGAAGATCTTAATGATGATGGAGTATCAGATGGTGATCCAGCTAACGCTAGTACTTTTGGTAATGAATGCTTGTTTATTGCTATTAAAGAACCTGTGTCTACTAATCCTACTAGTTGTGTGAAGGAAGAGAAACCAGTGGAAAGTGCATTGGCTATTTAGGTTGTTGAAGACAAAGATGAATGGGTTATTGATAGTGGATGCTCTCATCACATGACCGGTTTGTAAGTCTAGAAAGATATGATGGAGGACTGGTTAGATTTGGAGATGACACAGCTAGTAAGATATGTGAAAAAGGATCTATCTCTTTTGATGGAAAACATAAAACTAAAGATGTATTGTATGTGAAAGGATTAAAACACAATCTTTTGAGTGTTGGTCAGATGTGCAACAAGGGTTATGACTTGAGGTTCAAGGACAATGGATGCAAAATTATGGAAAGCTCAGGAATAGTGATTGCAACTGGCAAGAAGACTAAAGGCAATATCTATCATCTAAAAGGAAATGATAACTTTGGCACGTTGGCTTAGGTTGACGAAAGCTGGCTATGGCATAGAAGGATGTGTCGCATCAATTTTGACAACATTGTGAAGATAAGTTCCACCTAGGCTGTAAGAGATTTGTCCAAATTTGTGAAGCCTGCTGATACATTATGCAAGGAGTGCCAATTTGGAAAATAGACAAAAACAAGCTTTAAGAGAAAGGACCAATCTATTGAAGGACTGCTAGAATTGGTGCATACAGATCTTTTTGGGCCTACTAGAGTAAGAAGTCTATGAGGAGATAGGTATTTCATGTTGTTGATTGATGATTACTCTAGAATGACTTGGGTTACCTTCTTAAAGGAAAAAGTAGAAGCCCTAGAAAAATTCAAAGCATTCAAGGCAATGGTTGAGAATGAGATAGATTTGAAAATCAAGTGCTTGAGGTCTGATAGATGTGGAGAGTTTACATCAAATGAGTTTAACTTCTTCTGTGAGGATTAAGGGATAAAAATACAATTATTTGCACCTAGGACTCCACAAAAAATGGAGTAGTGGAAAGGAAGAACAAGATAGTTCAAGAGGCTACTAGAATAATGATGAAGGAGGCTAACCTACCAGAAGTATATTGTAGATAGGAAATTCACACTACTGTATACATCCTAAATAGAGTTCAAGTCAATAACAGTTTAAAGACTCCTTATGAATTGTGGGATGGTAAAGTTCCCACTATGAAATACTTCAAAGTTTTTGGTAGTAAATGTTATATCAGAAGAGATGAAGATTTAGGAAAGTTTGATGCAAGATGTGATGAAGGTATCTTCCTTGGATACTCCACCAAGAGAAAAGCCTACCAGTGCTACAATAACAGGTTGAAGAAGATCATTGAAAGTCCAAATGTCAAAGTTGATGAAAGCAAGGAAAAGGGATCAAGTGGATATGAATCAGATGAACCAGAAGCTTCTGCAAGCAAAGAAATGATACAACATGAAGATAATTTAGATGAAGAGGAACAAGCTCCAAAAAATGGCACCAAGACACCAAGGTATGTAAAACTAAATCATTATGAAGATCAAATCATAGGAGACAAAAGAAAAGGAATTATGACCAGAAGAAGAGTTGCAGAAGAGCAAGTAAATTTCTATTTGATTTTTAAGATTGAACCTAAGACTGTAAATGAAGCTTACAATGATGAGAATTGGGTAAAGGCTCTGAAAGAAGAACTAATACAGATAGAGAAGAATCAAACCTGGGATCTTGTCCCCAGACTAGTAGATAAAAATGTAATTGGCACCAAATGGGTCTTCAGAAATAAGATGAATGAGAATGGTGAAGTGGTAAGAAACAAAGCAGGATTAGTGTGCAAAGGATACTCTCAAGTTGAAGGAATAGACTTTGAGGAAATATTTGTAGCTATGGCAAGAATTGAAGAAATAAGAATGTTTTTAGCATTTGCAGCCTACAAAGATTTCAAGGTATATCAAATGGATATGAAGTCTGCATTCTTGAATCGAGAATTGGAGGAAGAGGTCTACATTGAACAACCAGAAGGATTCCAGTCATCTGATCAGAGTGACATGGTGTGTAAATTAAAGAAAGATTTGTATAGATTAAAACAAGCCCCCAAGGCCTGGTATGCAAGATTGGATAAATATCTGATACAATTAGGGTTTAGTAAGGGTACTACCGACAACAATCTCTATTTCAAGATCAATAATGGACAAATCCTAACTGTTGTCTTTGTGGATGACATTATCTTTGGAGGCAATGAAGGTATGTGCATAGTTTTGTTGGGGAAATGCAAAATGAATTTTAAATGTCAATGTTTGGTGAGATGAATTTCTTTTTAGGACTTCAAATTAATCAATCAGATAAAGGTATCTTCATTTCTCAATCTAATTATGTGAAAGAGTTGTTAAAGAAGTTTGGGATGGAGGAGTCTAAATTGGTAAGTACTCCCATGGTAACTGGTTGTAAGTTGAGCAAAAATGATGACTCGCCTATGGTAGATCAAAAAAGGTATAGATCTATGATTGGAGGATTACTTTATTTGACCCAAACCAAACCTGACATAATACATGCAGTTTGACTTGTGGCAAGATTTCAAGTAGAACCTAAAGAATCACATGTGATGGTAGTTAAGAGAATACTGGGATATTTAAAAGGTACAATAGATTATGGATTGTGGTATCCAAAAGATAATGATTTCACTCTCAGTGCATACATATATGCAAATTGGGTCAAAGATGTGGATGAGAAGAAAAGTATAAGTGGAGGTGCATTCTTCTTGGGAAAAAGGCTAGTATCCTAGATAAACAAGAAACAAAACTCAATATCTCTGTTTACTATAGAAGCAAAATATATTGCAGCAACACACAGTTGTACTCAAGTGATATGGATGAAGAAGACATTGAAGGACATCAAAGTCGTGTATAAAGATCCAATTGCAATCTTTTGTGAAAACACAAGTGCCGTAAACATATCAAAGAATCTAGTTATGCATTCAAGGACAAATCACATATCCAAAAGATATCACTTCCTAAGAGAAAAGTTGACAGAGAATGAAGTCAAGTTGGAGTACATATCTACAAAAGATTAGATTGCAGACATTTTTACCAAACCTCTGCCTAAGGATACTTTTGATTATCTCAAAGAAAAGTTAGGGGTTATTACCCCTCCTACTCTAAACTAAGATGCACAAGAGTGCATCAGTCTAGTGGTGCTCAGAGTTCTACATCCAGATCTAGATTTATGCTTGTATGGGCTACTTCTTAGGGGGAGAACTCAGATGAAGAGAATTTAGTTCAAAGCAGCAGAGTCCAAGTATGTGCCCTTTGCCATTGATGTCAAAGGGGGAGAGAAATCATGTGAAAAACTCAGAAAGAAAGAGTGTAGGTGTGTAAAGAGATAGGGGAGAATCTTGTCTTGATGACTGTTATAGTTTTTCACATCATATGTTGCCATCAATGACAAAGGGGGAGATTGTTGCAAGTATGTGCATAATCGGTGTTGTCATTGATGTCAACATATCTTTGTTTTCATTGGTGTTAGTTGTATCCTATCTTGCTATTAGTCTACAAGCTTTACATGTTGAGGATATTGAGAAAATTTGCTCCTCCGGAAGAAACAGAGAGTTGTAGTGAATTACAGTGAAGACAGTGTATTGCATACTGAAGAACAGTCTAGAAGATTGCTCCACATTTCTTATATACTAAGGATCTTTATCTACAGATTGGAAGTTATTTAGAGGCATGTCTGAAGATGCAAAATCTTGAGTTTGAGCCTCCGGTATGCAGAATTAAGTGAGTTATTATCACCAGAGTAAAACCTACTTTTTCTAATTATTCACTAGTGACAGGGAGAAAGTATTTTTCTCCGCATTCCTCCGCATTAAAGTATTTTACTCTACAGTTCTAGAGGGAAGCCTAGGATGATGATAAGTGCCTACAACTCCAATGGTTCATGATTTGGTGGTCCGCAAGCTATCTTTCTTTTATGACAGTCAAAGACAGTGAAGTTCATATGCTTCAATGTGAAGAATCTCATGGGTAAGGTGATTAGAGTGTGTGTGGTTGCTCCTGATGATTACAACGTGATTATGGATGTCTCCTAATCATGTTCCTTCCTTTGCATTGGTCTATGGTGTAGGAGCACCATGTCAAGTTCAAGCCTCCATGAGGCAATTTTGGTTTTTGGTTTAAGTTTAATAATTTTTGTCATGTAATAAGGTCCATTGTGACAATTCATAATGTTTTTGAGTCATTTGGGATCAAATTTGCTAAAATTGTCAAAATTTTGAAAATTGTCATTTGTAAAAGTAAAAAAAAATGCAAAGTCAAGGAAGTTGAATGGTTGGGACTCCAAAAGTTGGTTGAAATAGTTGGGTTGGCATTGTATATTCTTAAATAAGATTTAAATGGTTGAAACAAGTGTGTGGAAGAAGTTTTGTACGTTTAAACAATGAATAAACATTAAATTTCTGCATTTTTTACATGTTTTCTGCTATTCCAGAGAGTTGTACAGCCTTGTACAGTTGAGTACAGTCCTGAAACTTACATGGATAGAAAGATAATTTAATTTTAGAAGTTTTTGGTTCTTACCAAAAATTTTGATAAGGTCATTTAAGTTGTCTACTGGTTGAATCTTTCCACATACCCAGTTCAGAAATTAGGGTAAACAGTGAGCAAGAAAAATGTGTAACTTGGAATATATCTGGTAAAAAATCATAAAAATTGGTTTGTAGATCGATTTTGACATAATCTTTGATTCTTTGTAAGTTGCAGGACCTGGAGATGAGATTTTAGGGCAAGTATCATGATGCCCTAAGCTGTCATAGTCTTGATTTTGGCCATTTGGAGAGCCATAGGTGTAGGGATTGAATAAAAGCAAATTGGTAAAGCATGGGAAATGAATGGGAGATGGTTTGGAAAGCTTGAGTAGACCATTTGTGATGTGTTTGAAGAGTTGGTTGAGTAGTTTGTGCCCTAGGGTATTGAGAACCAATAAACCATCTTGCTACCAAGCTTAAATTAGCCCTTAGCAGTAACAGTCAAAGTTTGAGCCCTACGTTCTAAAGTAACAAGTATAGTTTAGCTGCTAGTATGGTTTAGATAGTGGGCCCGGATAGCCAGATTCTATACGTAACATGCCTGGGCCGGCCAGTTTGGAATCAGAACCTCTCTCTCAATATTGAAATCCCCCCTCTATATAATTGGCATGTTACGTATATAATATGATTAACACCATCAAAAAAGTTGGACAACCTTGGGCTTCCCACCCAGCCGAACCCCTACCTATTTTGAGATATGTTGTGTAATAGAAAAAAGGGTATCCAAATCAATTTTTAGATCATGGGTTTGAGTTGTATTCTAAAAATTATGTCAAAATTACCCTATTTTTTGCTCTCATCTAAGCATAGTGGAAGTTTGTGAGAAAAATCAATTGTTTGAAGTCTGTTTCCTTGGGTGAATCCTCCATGCTCTACATCAAGTGGTATCAAAGTTTAAAAGGTCTAGGCAAGAGAGTTTAGTGTTTGTGTGTTTGTGTTTGTGTTTGTGCAGGTTGAAGAGAGAACCTGGTTGCCAAAAGACTAGGTAGAGGAAAAGAGAAGAGACCTAGGTGAGGCAAAGACAAGGAGAAGCAAGGAGAGACTTTCTTGAGGAAAGATGGATTGGTTTAAAAGGTACTTTCTAGCTGGGGGATCACAAAAGAAGAAGCAAGAGAAGGGAAAAGAGACAAGTGTGAAGAAGGAAAAAGATGACAAGGCAGAACTAGAAAGTCTTAAGCAGGAGATACAAAAGTTGGGTCAAGCTGTGGAAGAGATGAGAAGAGGGATGGAAGAGAAGATGGAGCAGTTATTCAAAAGAGCATTCAGTTGGCACTTGACAATGAAGAAGAAGGTTGTATGGCCTATTCAAAGGATGATGCAAAAGAGAAGACAAATTAAAGCATTAGAACTAGATGTGAAGACAAAAGAACCTTTGATGGAAAAAGGTAATGAACAAGCAAAGGAAGATGATGAACAAAACAAGAAAGCTAAGGATGCAACCACTTCAAGACATGAAGATGCCATGATAGCAGACATGAAGAGCAATCAGATTTTGGAGGGAAATGATGATAAAGAGAAGGTTAAGGATGAATTGATCCTTGAGACTCAAGACTGGTTTAAAAGGTATGTTGGTATAGTGCTTGATTCATTGTTTTCAAAAGGAGATGTTGATTAGTTTTCTATGTCAAAAATTAGTTTGCATGATGAGGCAGCAGGTATAGGGGGCAAAATATCAGGTGGGAGAAGAGGAAAACAAAAGTGAAAAGATCATAGTTACATTGCAAAGGCAAAAGAATAAGGATGACATCTATCATTTTCTTGTTGTGATGCCAATTTTGAGGAGGGACAAACCAAAGTTCAAGATGAAGAAGATTATTGCAGGTTCTCATGCATTTGCAAGTCCTCACTCAAGGGACTTGAGTTTCTTTTTGGTTGGGAGTATGGTGCAGGACCACCATGTCAAGTTCAAGCCTCCATGAGGCAATTTTGGTTTTTGGTTTAACTTTAATAGTTTTTGTCATGTAATAAGGTCCATTGTGACAATTCATAATGTTTTTGAGTCATATGGGATCAAATTTGCTAAAATTGTCAAAATTTTGAAAATTTTCATTTTGTAAAAGTGAAAAAAATGCAAAGTCAAGGATGTTGAATGGTTGGGACTCCAAAAGTTGGTTGAAATGGTTGGGTTGGAATTGTATATGCTTAAATAATCTTTAAAGGGTTGAAACAAGGGTGTGCAAGAAGTTTTGTACATTCAAGCAAAGAATAAACATTAAATTTCTGCATTTTTTACATGTTTTCTGTTGTTCCAGAGAGTTGTACGGCCTTGTACGGTTGAGTACGGCCCTGTAACTTATATGGATAGAAAGATAATTTAATTTTAGAAGTTTTTTGTTCTTACCAGAAATTTTGAAAAGGTCGTTTAAGTTGTCTAATGGTTTAATCTTTCTAGCTACCCAATTCAGAAATTAGGGTAAACAGTGAGCAAGAAAATTGTGTAACTTGGAATATATCCAGGAAAAACTAATAAAAATTGGTTTGTAGGTCTGTTTTGACATAATATTTGATTATATGTAAGTTGGAGGACCTGGATATGAGATTTTAGAGCAATTATCATGATGCCCTAGGCTGTCACAGTCTTGATTTTGGCCACTTAGAGAGCCATAGGTGTAGGGTTTGAATAAAAGCAAATTGGTAAAGCATGGGAAATGAATGGGAAATGGTTTGGAGAGCTTGAGTAGTCCATTTGTGATATTTTTGAAGAGTTGGTTAAGTAGTTTGTGCCCTAGGGTATTGAGAACCAATAAACCATCTTGCTACCAAGGTTAATTTAGCCCTTGTAGCAGTAGTAACAGTCAAAGTTTGAGCCCTACATTCCAAAGTAACCCCTACCCATTTTGAGATATGTTGTGTAAGAGTAAAAAGGGTATCCAAACAAATTTTTCGATCATGGGTTTGAGTTGTATTCTGAAAATTATGTCAAAATTACCTTATTTACTACTCTTATCAAATCATAGTGGAAGTTTGTGAGAAAAGTCATTTGTTTGAAGTGTATTTGTTTGGGTGAATCCTCCATGCTCTGCATCAGTCCGCAAGGAGTATTTTGGATTGAAGTTGAAGATTGTTCCCAGACAAGGTAGCATGTAACTAGTCTTAGCTGACTTGGTTAATTCTAGTAATTGCGGAGATCTCTTGATGATTGCAAAAGCATGTTGTGGCATGGAAGATTGTGTTTGAGTCCCAGATAAGGCATGGCGTCATCTGCATACGTCTTTTCTATACTTCCTTAGCTTAATCCTTGTATTAGTTCAAGACCTATTTTGTAAATGTTTGTAATGCCGACATTGGAGATTGTTCCAACGGTTGATGAATGTAATGCCAACCTTGATGTACATTCCAAGGTTGATGAATGAGATATATACTTGTAATTTGGTTGTGGAAAACATATCCTTTGTGTGAAGATGTGAAGATAAGGAAAAGAGGTGAAAAGGCGGAGCAGAGGAACTACTATACTTCAATGTATTAATCTTAGACATGAAGAAGATACTAATCTTGGTAGTGAGCCTGGCAATGAGCCACCAGTAGGGTTTAATAGCCATCATTGTAATCTTTCTAGGTTTAGGGTTGAGGCAGTGAGCCTGCTAGACCTAGTTGTACTTCATGGTAGTGAGCCACCATGTTCTAGGCCCGTGGAGTGACCAAGCCTGAACATCATTTTCAAAGATTGCAATATATTTTGAGAGCTAATCCTCTCTGTGGTTTTTCCTCACCTTAGAGTTTTCCATGTAAAAATCTGGTGTCTCTTGTGTTTGATCTTGCTATTGTGTTTAAGTTTCTGATTTCATGCTTTCATGTTTTAATCATAATATCAATCAGCAAGTGATTAATGTTTTAAAGTGTAGAAGTAGTTAAAGTTTCATGACAACTGATTCACTCCCCCCTCTCTGTTGTTCGGTGCATTTCAACAAATATCTTGATCATAAAGAGGATTAAGTGTGATATGAATGGGATCAATTTGCTTGTGCATAGGTTCTTCATTAAAGATAACATCTTGATCATACAAAAGATATAGGTTATGGATGGGTTGGATGGAGGTGCTTTGAACTTGATTTAGATAAAGGGTTGATGTTTCCACATGCTCTAGATTATACTCTTTACATAGCCCTTGATTTCTTTAATGGAAGTGGAAATCAAATACTCTTCGATAGGCTTGAGAGGGTCTAGATGCTCAACAACATGAGAGTATAATATCCCTTAACTTGGACTCCTGGCGGGAAATTCTTCAATAGGTTCAATGGATTGTGAACTACATGATGGGATTGGAGAAATAGACATGACATTTGAAGGTTCTTGGATAGTTTCAAAGATAGGGATTTGATGGCATGAGGGTGGTTTACTCCTTGCTAATAGCCATTGGATCACATCCTTCATGAGTATATGGGTAGATGGACAATATAACGGATGGAGAATAATGGTAAATGGCATAGGCTTATGATTAAGGTTAGGATTTCTTGTGCTAGATAGGGATGAAATTAGATGAGTGGATTTGGATTTCCTCATATCTTTTCTTTTGATTTTAGATTTTGCAAAGTGTCTTTGGAGAAAATCATTCAAGGATTCATTGGTTGATGGATTAGAACTTGGAGTGTTTAATGGTGGTGTTGGTGTAAGACTAATAGGCTTTGGTATAGGCATTCTATTAGATGGTGATTGAGGGATGATAGGATTGGACTTGAATGAGTTGATGGTAATAAGGTTTCTTAAAGGTTTGTTTTGATCTTCTATTCAAACAATGGTCTTGAGCTATGATGAATAGCAATCAAAGTGTTGATCCAAGGTGGGTCAAATAGAGATGATAAGAATCACTATAGTTATAGATGAACCTCCTCAAGATGTTTATTGTAGTCTCTAGATTGAGGATGATTGATCCTGATAGGGAAACTAACCAATTTGTTTTGTTTTGAAAAAAGAAGATCTCAATGACACCTTTGGGAAAATTTGATTTTGTTTGATTTTTGGGATGGCTAAGTATGATACGGTGAGTGAAATGTTTGAAAAATGGGTATGGGATGAATGTTTATGGTTAAAATGACTTCACCAATAGATTCTAGGCTAAAATGGGTATCAAAAGTTTATTTTTTTTCTCAACACCTTGGGAACACGTCACTACTTTGCATGCATAGGTTTATATGCACAGAAATAGATTTTAAATGTGAAGTTCTACGGATTAGATGCACCGTTATGTATGCACCAGACCGTTGGTTATATGCATAGAAAGAAATGGTAAATGCACAGCAAGTTGTGTTAAATGTGCAGCATAAGCACATGCACAACAAGATTTGTCAAATGCGTAGACAAAAGTCTCAAATGCATAGTTCTACTCAATAACTAGTTTTTGTTCAAGTCTGATGATTTTTGGAACATTTTCAAGATAACCTAATGTTTTTCTTGTGATGATTTTCTTTGTTCTTGGGCAAGAAAACATAGCAAATAGTATAATGTGATGTTTGTTTGTGGCATTTAGTGTTTATCACAAATTTTTGAAAACATGTACAATCCTAGGTGAAAAGATACTACTTATTGAATCCCAACTTGGATTTCTCTAGCCACTTAAATCAAGGTGGACAGCTAGAAAATTGGTAGCACTGGCTCCCCCTTACATGACACACACATCTTAGGCATACCAAGTTTCATTCCCCATAAAGAGTGAATTTTTTTTGTCTACACATGATTAGTGAATACGTTGGGTGGCTTCAAAGGTTTGACCTCCTGCATCAACAAGTAAAAGGATTTTGGTCTCTAAAACAATGGTTCTTAATAGCTTTGAGGGACCAACGCCTTGCGAGCATGTGACAAGCTACCAAAATCTTTGACCAATCCTACTAAGAGTATCAAATACTTCACACAATATGGAAATCATTTCCACAAAGTGCTAGTATACATCTTTTTGATTTGGCACCGAAAAGCAAGGCTGACGTTGGTTAGAACTTGGCTTTCTCCTTATTCCATTTATAGAGTGGGTCAAAGGAAAGCTCTGCTTAAGGTCATCCTTCTTGGATGAATCACAATCCAAGAGCGGGCCTTGTTAAGGGTAAACAATAAAAGGGGAAGTGATTCTGGCTTTTTGATCACCTAAGATGTTGCAAGGGGAGAGCATATGCCTATCACTTTTTGCAAGCATAGAAAACACTTGTTTATTGACCTCTTAGATTAAGATAGATGTTACTAATCTACCAACACAAAAGTGCCATATTTGCATGATAATAACAAAAGAAAGATAATCAAATTACTTCCTCCTATTTATGCTAAATTTGGATTGTATGCAAGTTTGTTATGCAAGATTTGTCCAATTTTAAACCTCCTAGTTAAACTAAGTGAATGATTTATACGCAAAGTAGAATGCAAGATTGTACATTTACCTTCCTATTTTAAACTAGGTGATGATTGTATGCAAGTTGTATGCAAAATGATATGATTTCTTGTCCTAATTAGAAAATAGATGAAGATTGTATGCAAGTTGTATGCAAAATGATTTGATTACTCCTCCTAATAGAAACTAGATGAAGATTGTATGCAAGTTGTATGCAAAAAATGATATGATTACTCCTAATTAGAAACTAAGTGAATATTTGTATGGAAGATCATATTACTCCTCCTAATTAGAAACTAAGTGAAGATTTGTATGCAATTTGTATGATGATTCCTAAACCAAGCCCTAAAACCTGCATAAAACCCCATTGTCAATAGTTTGAATATATTTCTTTGTCGATCGATGATACCTACAACAAGTGTTAGTATAAAAAATTATCAAAAAGACATGCTAAAAAATGACAAATTTCACATTCACAAAAAGAAGTATCAGATGCACAGAAAGATGAATTATATGCGCAGAAAGGCAAATGTGTAGAAAGAAGTATCAAATGTGCAATAAGAAGTTTTAAATGTGCAGAAAGACAAATGCACAAAAAGAAGTATTAGATGTGCAAACAGAAGTTTTAAATGCGCAGAAAGAAGTTTTAAATGCGTAAAAAGAATGGATGCACAACAAAATTTGTCATATGCGCAAGATTGCAATTTTTCTTTAGGGATGCACAACACTAGAAATTGAATGCATAGGAATGACTTGTTACGACTGTAATGACACCAAAAACTCAAATTTGGAAGTTAAAAATGGGGCAAGACCCACGGTGGGTGCCAAAATGTGATTGATAATTTGAAACTAATGTAAGAACCTACTAAGATGCCACAAATACTCTAGAATTCCTACTCAAATTTAATACATCAATGAAACTAAGATAAATGCAATAAACATGAAATTATACCTTGTAAACAAATTTATCCTGTGTCTTCAATTGTTTCCTATCTTCTCAATGGTCTTGTTGATGATGATATTGCTCTCAGAAGTGTACTTCCTTGCTTTCCAAGATGACAAAGAGAGGAATGAATTTTATGGATGAAATATGCAATGTGAGCAAAACTACAATGCAAAGCTAAGATGAGGATGATATGATTGATATGATTTGGTTTACAACAAGATTAGGATCAAGACCATAGATTGCGATTGGATAATTTGACAAGATTGATTTACTTGATTGATATCCAAATTAAGGATGACTTGCTTTTCGATCATTACTTGATTTGATTGAATTGATTTGATGATCAAATTAATTTGATGAGTTTTGTTACACCGAGTATACTCAATCATGAATAAAAGATCACTTAGAAGAATTTAGAGGAATGAATTGGATAAAGAAATAACTTAGAAGAATAATTTGGATAACTAGAAGAAATTATTTGGATGAAAGATACGACTTGGATCTTATGCCACTTGGTAAATGATATTTATGGAATGCTTATAAATGAAATAAAATGCAAACCTAATATGCAGAAATGAGAATTTTTTATCTTGTATACAAATGTTTGAAGTACTTTTTTCATCATTGAGATTTTAAAATGTTGTAAGAAAATACAAGCATCTAGGTATAATTAAACCATGATGACCTAAGTATCTCTTACATGGATTTTGATTTAGCAAGTTAATATAAGTATCTAGGCAAACTTGAACCTAGATGGCCTGAGTATTGCTTTCATATATCAACAAACAAGGATTGCACTCTTTCATGTTTTTGACTCATAATGTCCTCAATGATCTTTTGCTGATCATGTCTTTAGATAAGTCATCACAATTCTAAAGATTAATCCACAAACAAAAAACAAATGAAAATAATCATGCCCCATCATAGCTCCTCTAGTCTTGGACATCCTTAAGTAGCATAAGAAACATGATAAAAAAAATCAATACCTAAAACTTAAACTTATAACAAGCATCAAATCTTCTTGCCATAGATATGTTTTCTTGCCATGAAAACAGATAGAACCATCTTGATAGTTTAGGCATATTATTGTCTGATATAGGTCAATGTCTTGTGTCCATGTTTTTGCTGAAAAGGTTTGTTTGTAATGTTACATGTTGTCTAGAGATAGTATCACGATCTAGTTTGTTATCCTCTGAGATTTTTGGCATTCAAGAATCCAATTGCCAACTAGGTCGAGGATTTTGCCCTTGATCAAGGAAAGGATCGATTTATTATGGATGAACATGTGGATTGAATGGATGGTAAATACGATGTAACGGGCCCTAAGGGACTGAACTAGTGCATCGAGGTCTCATCAATGATGGCCTTGCCTACATGACGACATAGAGGCAACATAGTTCAGGGATATGGACTAGATGGACCTATGACCTAGGGGGTGGGAAGCCTCAGGGGCCCATCAATGATGGCCTTGCCTACGTGATAGCTCAGAGGTGATGTAGTTTGACCTTGGAGGTTGACACTGGTATTGGACAAATGGATGGAATGTAACAGATTTTGGTAAAATGAGAGGTATGGATAGATGGGAAGCCTTGAGGGCTCATCAATGATGGCCTTGCCTATGTGATAGCTCAGAGGTGACATAGTTTGACAATGGTAGGTTGACACTAGTGATGGATAAATGGATGAAGGACTAGATGGATAGTCTAATGCGATAAGGGTGAGTAAACAACAAGCCATGATAAGTATCGGTATGGGTTTGGATCAATGTGGATAAAAAAGATGGATAAATATGGAAATCCTACAAGATGGAGGAAGTAGTTTATCACAAATAGTGCATGTTTCCAAGTTTTCACCACTTGCTTTTATTTGCATGATTTTGTTTTTAGTCCCTTGCATTAGGGTTTAGGTATAAAACTTGCAAAGATGCATGTTGTTGATGGGATCATCGAACAATTCAACTTCTGATGTTGCTAATTGATAAGCCTCTGATCCATAGGTAGCAATGATTACATAGGGGCCATGCTAGTTGGGTTCAAACTTGCCTTTCTTTTCCCTGTCCTACTAATTTCTAGGGTTTTCCTTGAGCACTAGGTCACCGACTTGAAAGACTTTGGGTTTTACTTTGTGGTTGTAACTTCTTGACATCCTTTGTTGATAAGATTTTAGATGATTAAAGGCATTTTGTCTTCTTTCTTCCAGTAGCTTTAACTCCTGTAGTCTGGAAACTTGGTAATCTTCATTAGTTATTAGACCTTTTAACGATACTCTCAAGGATGGTAACTTAACTTCAATGGGCAAGATGGCTTCAAAGACGTAGACTAGGGAATATGGTGTTGCACCTGTGGGTGTGCAGATACTTGTACGGTAGGCCCATAGAGCGGGATTCAATTGAATATGACAATCACAGCCGGCATCATTGACAATCTATTTCAGGATTTTCAAGATGGTTTTATTAGATGCCTCCGCCTAACCATTTCCTTGGGGGTAATACAGGGTGGAAAAGTGGTGTTAGAAATGGAATTTGTCACAGAGTTCTTTAACATCCTAGTTTTTAAAAGGTCTTCTATTATCAGTGATAATGGATAAAGGAATGCCATAGCAGCAAACGATATAATTCAGGATGAATGAGGTGATTTGTTTGCCTGTGACATTGGCTAGGGGTACGACTTCGATCCACTTAGTAAAATACTCAGTGGCAGTGATTATGAATTTATGGCCATTGGATGATTGGGGATGTATCTTGCCCACTAAGTTGAGTCCCCATTGACATAAAGGCCAAGGAGTCATTAAAGATCGCATCTCTTGTGTTGGTGCATGTATTAAGTTCCCATGAATTTGGCATTTCATGCACCTTTTCACAAAATGATAGGAGTCTCTTTCCATAGTTGGCCAATAGTATCCCATATGCATGAGTTTCTTAGCCAAAGTAAGACCACTAGAGTGGGTTCCACATATACCTTCGTGAACTTCGCTTAGGGCAGTTTGATATTCCTCACTGTTGAGACACCTAAGGAGAGTACCATCTAGACCTTGATGATATAGGGTGTTGGTGATTATGGTATAACAGGTGGCTTGGCAGATGAAGGTTCTTTTTTGGTTATTAGATAGATTGGGTGGTAGGGTGTTCTCTTTCACATAGGTATATACTTTTTTGTACAAGGGAGAATTAGAACCTACTATGTGGCAATAGCAACTCAAGCTTTTGGTAATAATAACTCACTCATATGGTGGAATTTCTGCAGCATAAGTTTGCAAAAGCTTGAGTTGTTATTGTCAAAATGGAGGTGAGGTGCCTTCCTTTTATAGGCCAAGGAGAGGTCCAATCCAAGTGTCATAAGATCCATTGTGGAGGAATGAGTCATGTGATGTGTACAATAGAGATTTGATTAGTTGGGATGAGATAGATAAAGGTGGAAGATGTTCCTACTATGTTTACAAGGTAGAGGAATATGTGGAACCATAAGCCACATGTCATGATGCTCACAAAGACTAGTGAGATAAAAGTGGAAGACTATCAGAAAATTAAGGAAGAAGGACTCTATGGTCATTGGAATGTGAGAGAGAATATAGGATTTGGAAGACAAGTGTCTTTGACCATGGAGATGATTGAGAAATAATATGACACATGTGGAGAAGAAATAGGGCACATGTTGAGAGGATAATTACTTAATTAAATATTAAGAATATTTAATTATTGGAGCAACACGGTGAGGTGTCCAAATGACATGGATGAGTGATGTGGAATTTAGACATAAGACTTTGACTCAGAGGAAATAATTAAATAATTTAGGATTATTTAATTAGTTATGACATTAGATGAATTTGGAATGATTAATTAAATAAACTGATATTTTATTTAATTATTTCGAATAATGAACTGAATAAATAAATTAGGATATTTTTTTATTGATAGAGGAAATAAGAATAAAATAAATATTAAAATATTTATTTAATTTGACTCAAGCCATTTTTAGGTGTATACATAACTAACTTAAGGGATGTGTGCCACATGTCGACATGTCTATCCACCTAAATACAATAAAATATCATATTCCTTGGTACATAACAATCATCAAGGCATCATGAACCCTCAATAAACCAATGGCATAACATGTGCATTCTTAGGGCACTGATAAACATTCTTTGGGGTGTATCTCTTGGAGTTGGGTCTTGACCCCTTTTCCCTTGCTTTCTCATATTATACTCTTTATTCAACCTAGCATGTTCTTGTAGAAACTTGTTATAATTTTTTCAATCTCTTTGTTATTGCTTCATTGAACTATGTAGTATACATTGCCAAGGAGGTTGCCTCTGGGTTGACAAATCTCACACACTTTTCATAATTAGTTTCCCAACTAACCCTTGTGGGTCTTCATACACATGTGGTTTGTTGGGTTCAAGGGATATAGCCCAATTTCCAAGGTTTGATGGTCTAGGTTGAATTCAAAACCAAAGTAAAACTTCTTGGTTTGCTTTGTATTCTCAAATGCATCACCATATTCCTTTCTCCTCCTAAATGTGTCTAGGGAAATGCTAAAGTTTATGTCCATATAGGCAACAAGAGGCATCCATTATCCCTCACCAATTTTCTTCCCTACTCTCATGTCATTTTTTCATATTTACCTCAAAACTTGTTAGAGTACTTTAAGCAGTATCAAGCTCTTCATCCCTTAATTCCATCTTGTCCCTTCTAGATCTTTCTTCTCTTCTAGCTCTAATTTTTAATTTCAATACAAGAATTTTGAACTCCTCAATCTTGATGAGCTCATCATTAGACATAAATTATTCTTAGGGCCTTTTATGACATCCTCCACATGAAAATCACCTTGAAAAAGAGTTAGCATTATTGGAGCATTGAGTGTTGTTGATATGATTCTCCAAAGATGTACAACAAATGAGATAACTTCTTTGATAGGATCATTAGGAGGCACAAAATCCATAAATCCCTCTATATCATCATAACTAACTAGCGGTCATGATGGGATATTTGTCTAAATTTTCCCCTTCTCTAACATGCCTAATTGCACTTGTAATGGAGATGAAGAAAGGTTTTCCAACATTGGAGCATATCTTTTTTATTGTAAATATGGGGAAGATGTCCTTATAGATGGTAATATTACTTTTGATATATGTTTCTTTGCAAGTTGGAAGATTGGTTCATTAGGTGATGTTGGTCTAGTAATAGGTCTTTCTTTTAGTTCTCTTTTAGAACATAAACCTTTCTAGGATTTATCTTTGTTGGCATTATCCCCAGAGTTTCAATATTATCTAATTTGACCCTTATCCTTTCTATTGGATCCTTAATTTTTGAGAATGACAATTTTGTATTTGGGGTTATTCATATGCATTCTCCTCGATACCAACTCAATGTTCTTGCACCTCTCTCTCTTCTAAATTCCTTTTCAACTTGGTTTTTGCAACAACTAAAAAGATCTTTCTCAAAGAATTGATGATGGTACATTGACCTACCTATTGGCACCTTCCTCAAAAATCCTAAAATTTGCCTAAATCATGTGTCAACTTTGTGCTCTATCCTAGTCTAGCCCATCACTAATAACTCCTTCAATGGGCTCCCTTCATCAAAATTCTATCTTGGAATTGTTCTTTTCCTTCCCCCATGTTTCTGTCATGTGCCAAAGATTGCAAAAATCCAAGAAATTTCTAAGTCTAGTGAGTCTTTTCCATTTTTTTTAATCATTTTGTAGGTTTGAAAAACTTTCAAGGGCTTCCTCCACTCATTCATTTCTCCACATGCCTCACTTCTCCACTTTCTTGCAAACTTCCATTTTCTAGATTCCTTTCTTCCTTTGTCATATTGTAGACTTTCAATGGACTTTTTACACTATTCCTAATTTCCCTAGTCTTTCACCTCCTCACATCTTCACAATGTTCCTCCAATTTTCTCTCTTTGCTTTCTTCCCTTCACTTTTTCCTCCTTTTCCTTTGTAATATTGCAAACTTCTTTTAGACATTTGGATTTTTGAATTTTTAGTCTTAAGTCCAAATGTCTAAATGAACTCCATATTCTTTAATATGCAAATGAATCTCAAGTTTGAAGGATTTTGTGGACCTCTAAATTTCATTTATTTTCTTCATTTCCATGCAATTTCCAGATCTTCATGAGCCCATTTCACTTTTCTCTTTCTTGTGGACTTGTTGGTTTCCTATGAACTTATTCCACTTTGCTAAGAGTTCCATAAGTCTTTGTCTCCCTCACATTCCCATGCACTTTTCTCTATGATACTTCCTAACTTCCCATGGACATGTCTAGATATACTTCCACTCCCACATTAGGATCCTACAACTCCTCTAGAAACCCTACTGACCACCTAGCACTTTTAAGGAGGCCATTAATGGTCATGTTGGATCACGGTAAGATAGGGGTGTTTGTTTAGGTCCAGACAACTGAGAGGGGGGGTGAATCAGTTGTCATACATTTTAATCTTTTCTACCTTTAATCTTCCTTTACAACTTATAATCAAATTAATGATATAAACATTTCAGCATCAATCAAGAACACATGAGCAAAAACATAAATAACACACTTGACACCAAGATTTTTGATGTGGAAACCCGGTTAAGGGAAAAACCATGGTGGGGTTAACCCACAAAAATTAATACCCTGTTAAAAGTATTTTACAAATGGGAATGCACATGCATTCGGGCTCACTACCTAGAGCTCACTACTCAAATGGAGGCTCACTACCTATAGAAAGATTACCAAAGAATAGTATAGATTTTGAATTGATAAAAAATATCTACCCGTGCAAGAGTTTTAGTTCTGGTTAAGTGCAAAAATTGATGTTACACATTTCATCTTTACTCTGCTCTTCTTACTGCTCTGCCTTCATTTGCACCTTGGATTCCTACTCTTCTCACATACACCTTATTCACACACCACACACACAAAATTATCCAATTCCATCGGCTATATATATCTACAACATGATCTATAACCATTTTACCAGTCAGCTTCAAAAACATTTAGAACTTTGTTGAGTACTCTATTCTGTTGGCTAGATCCATATATAATATGAGATGTAGATCAAAACTTGCACTCCAAAATCATCAATCATGTTGGCTACCATCACTGATCATCACCAATTGCCCAATAAACAACTTCTATACATCCAGAATTAAGATCATTCACAAGGTTGGCCTGTTCTACTATTTGTTCTGTCAAACTAAAACTTGATACTCAGAAGCTAATATCTTTTGAGTCCATCATCGGAGAACAAAACTTTGGATTTAGAGGGTCTTGACAATTCTTTCAACTACCTTAGATCCACAGGAAACCATGCCTTTCCACCAGAGAGATCCAGATCAAGATACCAGACCCTATTACCTGCTCTGTTCCTAACTACTTGAACTTAGACAAATTTTGATTCTGACTTCTGGTATGAACAAATTGTGTTATGTGGATGATTGGGATGATCTTAGTTGTCATCAATGCGAAGAAGTGTCTCTTGCCAACAATCTCCCCCTTTGGCATTGATGGCAACACTTAGTGAAAAATGACTAAGTGTCAAAATAACTCCCCCTTTGCTTGTGCTCCATACTATTGTTCATACTTCTTTCCAATGCTCCCCCTTTGTTGGATTCCTCATTTTTCACTGTTCTTCACTCCCCCTTTGACATCAATGGCAAAGGGTGGGGTCTGCAAGCCAAAATTCTCCAAAAATTCTGTGTATAATGTTGCATATGTACAAGTAATCATTAAGTTCTATTCACATGAACTTGAGAATGTCTGTAAAACTATTTTTCAAATGCACAAGTTTAGAGGCCCAAGTTCCCTTCATTCCATCCAAAATTGAGATGTGTCCACTCAACAAAAATGCATATGCTTCTACTTTTGTCAGATCCGGAGGATTACTTGTCTAAAGTGCACTCTGAGCTTCTGATAGGGCATTAAACACGGCTTCTAACTTAGGGGCAATCAATCCCTGGAGCTCACACATTCTCTTCATAATGTTACCTTTTTCTTTAACAAGCCTCTTTATCTCATCTGTTAGGCTGATTACTTGACATTCTTGACTTATAGGCAAAACTATTAGAGGATCAAAATTTTGAGAAAGGTTTGACAATTTTTGTTCTTTCTCCTTTATCTTTTTCTCAATATCCTTACTAACTTTTGGGTCATGATAGACAAAATTTGTACATATCACTTCCATCATGTAGAGCATTCTAAATACTCTTAATGCTAATACCAAGTATTCTTCTATCATTTCCTATCAGGTTCTTTATTTCACCAAATTTCTTATCCAAGAATTCTTTCTGAACTTTTGCCTCCGCAGACTTTTCAAAGGACTCAAAATGTGTACTTACAGAACTTACAAGATTTTTTAGATGTTTGGAGGGGGAATCAGATGGACTGTTCTGGTAGGAAGGCATTAACTTTTCCAAAATCCCAGTTTCAAGCCCTAGTAGCTCATTGTCCTCCATGTGGAACTTTAACATCTTCTATCTAGACTTTACTTGGGTGAATGATGCTATTTTCATCAATTGAATTGGAGAGAGAGCATCTGGATTGGCTAGAGCTTGGAGTAGTTTAGGTTCATCAAGCTCAATCATCTCTTTTTCAAGAAGATTTTTCACTGCATCTACAATGTCTCTTGCAACATTTTCTGAACCATCCTTTTGTTCATCAGCTTTCTCAGCATCTTCTTTAGGTGCTTCAACATTTGCACCATCTTCTTCTAATTTATCTTTCTTTCCTATTTCTTCCTCTTTCTCTACTTTATTTTTCTCTGTGTTCTCTATAGAGGGACTCTTTCCTGTTTGTTCATCACTTGCTACCTGATCTGGAGGGCTCTATGTAATAGCAATATTCCCTTCTTTTTTAGAATGATCAAGTGGAGGAGTTACTCTTGCATCAACTATTTTGTCTATCATTTCTATGTCCTCCTAATTGACTTGTTCCTCTTCCAGAATAGAGGCTTCACCTAGCTCAGATTGTTACTCGATGATGTTCTCTTCTTCACCATCTGGAACTTATTCTGTGACTATGGGAAAATTGTGCTTTTTCAATGCTTTCAGAAGACTTTCTTGAGTTTCTTTAATGATTTCACTTGTTTATCCAAGCATGAGTTTGTTCATTGTCTTTTTGCTTCTAAAGTCATCTTTGACTTCCTTGGATATCATATCTATTTGATCAGGTGAAATCTAAGGACACAGATTTATTAACTCATGTTCCCTAATCTCCATGCCCTTGCTCTTGGCATTTTCTTTTCTCAACTCCAAAATATTTGCCAGACTATGTGGCAACTTAGAAGTTATCTCAATCAATGCCTTGTTGTAGATGTTGAGATATCTGATAGTTGCTTCCTCCAACACCTTTTTATCCACATCACTGTATTCATCATAGAATTCAATCATGGGTCTTAGATTACCATCTACAGTGACTGACTTTATCACATCCTCCAGGGAAAGTGTGGGCTTCTCAACATATTCCTCATATGCTTTTGTCTTTTTCTTTTTGCTAGCCCTTTTGCTTTCAGAGGACTTTTCTTTGGTTACTTTTGTAGATTTTGTTCCAGTGGCCTTTAGTTCCTTGATTTCAATGTCAGAATCTGTATCTTCTTCTTCTCTTATGCTTTCATAGGTCTGGGATGCTTTTGTTTTCTTCCTTTTCTCCCATTTTCTAAATGATTTTGCTTTTGGTTTTGTAGTCTTGGAAGGAATAGGGGCAGCAGCAGAGCTCCTAGTAGTTCTTGAAGTGGAAGAGATTTCCACTGGAGCACTTGTTTGTTTCTTATGTTGTCTCTCTTTCTCAGCCTTTTCAGTTCATTCTCTAAATTTTCTCACAGCCTCCTTAGTTAGGCCTAGATTTTTAGCTAATTGCTCAACTTATTTTCTTACATTCCTATTGGCTTCAGGTTCTCTGAGCTCAATATGCAGTTTTAAGTTAAGCTCCTCATAAGTTCCAAATCTTTCAACCATTGTGTCTTTAGGCTTGCTTAGAAGATGTTGAGCATACATGTTCAAGATGTTTTCATCTACTTCATACCCCATGGGCATGATCCAAGTAGTTCTAGGTTCCACTACTTCCATTAGACATTGATCAGTATCAACCATGAAGCATACTTCATTTTTGTACTTCTTAACAATTGATTTATGGATTCTTTCCCTTAAGTGCATCATACTCTAAAAATTCTTGAAGTAACCCCATATTGCAATTTTCTGAGCTTTGAAATCACTAATGATGTGAAGATGATCTCTAATCTGAATGGTAACTGGCTCATCCTTAGTCCAGTGCACACCTTTTACCCCAGGTACTTCATTCATAAATTAAAAGAATAAACATAGAACCAATGTACCATACTTGAAAGTGTTTTTCTTATCTTTCTTGATTTTGTTTAAATTTTCAATCAATTGATTCTGTAGTAATTCACACAAGTCATAATCAGTATTTTCCTTTAGCATCTTGTATGTAACATATATGGTTGTTCTGGAAACAAAATTGTCTCTGCTCAAGTGGTAAATCTTGTATCCAATCACCATGGAGGCAAATTTGACATCCACTTCTATAATATCATGTATGGTCATTGCCCTTCTGTCAAACTTGGCACTGGTAGCATCAGTCACTGTTTGGTTTTTCATGACTTTCAGCATGGGCAATCCTCTGGTTGAGTTTAACCCAGTTACAATTTTGATAGCATCCTTGGTAATCTTGAATGGTTTTAACAACCAAATGAATTCATCTAGGAGTCTCAATCCTATTGCATAAGTCCAAAACCTCATGCCTTAAACCAAAAGCTAGTATAAAGTAGCCATAGAAGCCAACCTTAAGCAGTTTCAATCCACTCCCCTTAAGGATGCTTCACAATTAACGACTGGAATGCCCCCTAGTATCTTTTTACCTGAGGGTTATACCATTGGACAGTCATCGTCATCAATCCTAGCACAACAACAACATTTTGAGCCATCATCCTCTACATTGATGCCACAATCTCCACATACCTATGAGGATTTATCAGATGACCAAGAGGATCTTCAAGAGCCCAAAGCTTTGTGACATGCCAATAAAATCATACAGGTCAATCAAGAACAAATCCTCCTACAATTAATCCAAGTCAGAGTTAAACTACCAAGTAATTTTGATGTCTCCACAATTCGTAGGGAGGACCCTACTAGTATTACCATAGAACACCCTACAGCTATTGTCACTATGGCTACCAAACCTACCATACCCTCAACACCAACCTTGGCTAACCAACACACACATACACCCCAAGCATCATCGACACCTATGAGACCCAATCAATCTAATGTTACCACATCGATTGATCCCTTATTAACATCATCTTATGCCCTCATTTTGATGGTCTTGAATTTGAATGTGCCTCCCTTTTAGGGGTCAACTTCCATTCTATTGGTTTCAATGAACCCTACTCCTATTCAAGTTACTTAAGCTACAAATTTGAAACCTAATGTGTCGCATGTCGGACCATCTCATGTATTCAATGTGTCAAACCTAAATCCTAATGTGTCACAAGTCAAATCATCTCACATATCTGATGCATCATTCCATGTTACCATATCAACCACTCATCCCATTCATACCTCTCACACTATCGCTAACCCCCATACCACTCTTATTGATCAACCTGTGAGGCCGACTATTTTACCTCCCATATTTTGATCATTGTGCTATTCAGTAGTGACTATGTTTCATTACGCAGACTTGATGTTTTATCTCACTAATTTGATACATGTGATTTGATTCGATCATATTGGATGATATGTTGTAGTTCGATATATGGGATTTATATTAGATGTTATTGTGTTATGATATTCTAGTTATTTATGTGATGTGAACTATTTGACATGTTATGGAAAATGCAGTTTAACTTGTAGTTATGTATTGATGTTTATTTCGATTGCGTGGAGTTAATTTGAGTTGCTTCAGCTATGACTTTTCTGACAGGACTAACACTTGATCAAGATGTGCAGGTTTTACATTCCCTAGCCACGGGAAAGTCGGAGGTAGAATTCACACCATGTTATTCCCTATTAAGCTGATCCGTTCCCAAGAGGGATAAGGATCACATGTGAAATTGAATGATGATTCATTGTGCTTGGTTTAATGTTAATTATTTTTAAGCCTTAGTACCCCTTCTCTTTCTTATTTTGATTAATATTAAGTGTTCTAAAATTTATTTGATTTATGTCAATTGGTATTTGTATTATTATTTTGGGACATTTGTATGTGGATTTTTGACCCCTTTCATGACCCCTAGGGTCCCAAAAGTTACCATAGGTGGTCAACCATGAGTCTAGGGTCAACTTGGACCACCTAACCCTAGTTCTAACTCACCTTAGGTCACCCTAAACCATGGTTGAGTCAAAGTGACGAAAATTGGAAAGAGGGAAGATGAGGGATGGGCCTTGCCTTGGGAAGAACCCATCTCCCATCCCTATGTTTTGGGAAGCATTCCCAAGGAGGACTAGGGAGATCTCCAAGAGTCCTCCCAAACTCCCAAGTGAGTGGGAGCACCACTCAAGGCCATTGTCTTCTTGAGGTGTGAGTGGGAATCCAACTCACCACTTGTCCCCCTCCCACTTGTGTGGAAGCACAAGTGGATGAGGTGGAGATGGAGGTGGAGGGAGAGGAGGACATTTGTCATCCTCTTACCTCATCACTCTTACAAGTGGCTTAGGAGGAGGGAAGAGATGGTGACAAATGTCACCTTCTCATTCCCTCAAAGCCAAGTGGATGGCCTATAATAGCTCCTCTTGTAGAGGAGTGGGGGTTCTTCTCTTCTATTCTTCTTCCTTGCATTTCTTAGAGACTTCTTGCAAATTTGGATTTTCCTTACTAGTTTGGAGGAGTTAGAGAAGGTTGGGGAGAAAATTTGAAAGGTTGGAAGGCTTGGGAAGGCTTGGAGCTCTTCACCAATTCCACTTCCATTATCAAGACCTTGAAGGCAGGCCTCTTATCTTGTTTCTTGCTTTGCTATATGATGTCCCATGTTTTAATTTTGATTGTAAGTTTGTTTGCGTTGTGATGCTTTCTTTTTGCATTTGATGTTGGGGTGGGTGTCATGGTGAGAGCACCTCCAATGGGGGAAATGCTCAACTTGTATGGGTAGGGGAGAGGAACAATCCTTGGGGGCTCTCCCACAGTATGTGTTTATGTGTTTATGCCTTGAGGGCTTATCTTCATTTGAGGAGGAGATACCTGAATGGCAAGAGTGCCATGCATTTTGGTTTGTGAATCTTGTGGATTGTGGTGTTCTAGGATTTTGGCTTGAGGCCAGGTGTTGAGATTTTTCTGTACTTGTGGGAGCCCCTTTAAGTTGGGAGGTCTATTTCCTACCCTCACCAAACTCATTTTTATGAGTTGATGTATTGTGTTAATCCTATGGGGTTGTTCTGTTTTTGTGTTATTGTGAGTGTTTTTTGTTTGTTATGGAATAAAACCCTGTGTGAAGTCCCTACCTCCCTAGCTCGGGGGTGACCCTCTTGCGGGTCTATGGTAGGGAGGAGAGCTTTTCCTCTTGAAGTGGCTGGTTTTGTTGTCCTTGCTATTGTGTTCTCTTGCAGATTTTTAAGTGAAGAGATGGAGTTGTTTTGGAGCTCTTTTGGGTGTTCATATAGTCTCCTTGTGATGGTTGTTGAAGCCAAGGCCATAGTGGCCACATTGTATTGTATTTTGTACAAGATTATTTGGCTATCTTTGCCATGAGTTGGCTGTAATATATGTTGTATGAAAAGTATTCTTTACTTGAGTAAATAACTATTTATTCTTCCTGTGATGTATAATGCAATGTAAACATTATGTAGTTTAATTAAAGATGCTTATTTCCTATGATGTGAAGTTAGTGAGTTGTGTAATGCTTGCTGAAATTGTATACATTTTCTGTCATTTCTCCTTACAAAAAAAAATGTAAGAGTGAGTTAGATAAATCCTTAAGTTTGCAAAGCAAGAAATGAGAAAGTTTAAACTTAGTTTTCTGTTTGGTTGCTTGAGAATTTATTTCATAAATGGCTGTAGTAAATAATGAAATGTAAATATTTCCTTAGTCTATTAATGTTGTATGGGAAAACATTTTATTTGTAATTTTAGTAAATGTTGATGTTCTCAAAAAGGGATTGGTATTTGTGCAATGCAAGTGAAAGTAAATATAAGTATTTTACTATCTAGATTCTTTAAAAAAAAAATATGTGTATGTGTGTAGTTAGATGGACTACATTATAGCAGATAGAGGAAAATTTGGGATTTATTAAGTTAGTTGTGATGAGAGCCCTCTTGTATTAGTTGATGCTGAAGGAAAATAAAGTTAGAATAAGATGTATCTTCTACCCTAATGTGGTGAAAAAAGGAAATTAATGCATTTCTGTGTATTCCCTTTTACTGTTTCAAACAAACCCATATAGTTCTGTGATTCTATGTTTTTTTCTGTTTTTAATTGATTTTATTGTGCATATATTAAGATAGAGAATAGAATACTAAAATAACTATTGATGGATATATATATGAATATATATACAATATATTCACTTATATATATATATATATATATATACACGTGCATATAATATATCCACAATTAAATGAGCATTAGCAGTGGAATGTGAGTTTACAGTTTTACATTATTTTTGACTACTTACAGATGTGAACTGAGTATAAAAACATGGATATATATATATATATATATATATATATATATATATATATATATATATATATATATATATATATATATATATATATATATATATATGCTACCCCTGTGATATACATTTTTAAACTACTATTTTAAAAGAAAAAAAGAGGTCAAAATTTGTGAGCAGACTGTTTTTTTTGAGTTTCTGTATAAAAAAAAAAAATAAGTATTTTCATGGCTGTGAAGCCATTGAAGAGGTAGGCCCACCTGCAAAGAGAGAGTAATAATAAAAGGAAGAAAATAAAGTGAGAAGAGAAGGATAAAATTTAACGAAGAGGGTATACCACTGTGTATACCCTCTGTTCCAAAACCTCCATGGCTGCCCTATGAAGAAACCTACAAAATAAAAGAAATGAAACAATAGAGAATACAAAATGAAGAAACAAAAGAAGAGACAAACCCTATGATATATACACAAAATACATACCTCTGTTCAAACAAAAGAATATCTAGTTTCAGTTTTTGTTTGCTAAAAGTATATATTTATTTAAATATATATATACACATAAATGTATATATATATATCTAGCAAAAAAAGAAGCTTGTGGGTATATACAAAAGGTATACACCCCTGTGAAAATATCCATGGCAGCCATTGAAGAAGCAACCCAACCTACAAAACAAAGAAGAAAACAAAGCAAATGGAGGCAACAAAAAAAGATAGAAAAGAAAAGAAGAAAAGAATGGGAGAGATTTTAGGGTTAATGCCTTTCATAAGGAAAGTAATAAAATATTAGAGAGAATCTAGGGTTGCAAGTTGAGTGGGGATTTATTAATTTTATTTTATTTATTCTTTTTTATGTGCACGGGAGTTTAAACTTCCCTCTCTTTTGCTATTTACATTTTTTTTTTAACTTATTTTTGCTTTCCCATGAGTTTTAAATCCTTTTTTTGATTTTCTTTTTTGTTGAGGGGTTGGATTTTATTCCCATGTGAAATTTATTTTATGGGAATGGGATTTGTTTTATTGGGTTTCTTTAACCCTTTTGGCAAATTATTTATTTTGGGTTTTATTTTTTATTATCTAGTGTATTTTAATTTAAAGTTTTTGGGAAATCTTTTATTTGATTTGATTTTTAATTTATTCAATTTTATTTCTAGGGGATGATTTAAATAACTTTAACTTAAGTGATTTAATAAATATAAATGTCGCAAGTATATTTATTAAATGACTCAATTATCAAATTTTTTATTATTATTCCTTGGGGAGAGATGTTTGATTTAATTTAATTTAATTTAATTAATTAATTTATTTATTTTCCCCTTTGAGTTTTGGACTCAAGTTACTTAATAAATATAATTGTTGCCATTATATTTATTACTGGACTTAGATGTTAAATTTTGTTTTGGTCATTTAATTAATTTTAAATTTTTATATTCTGATGAGTGGTAAATTCTAGTTGACCTTTGGAATTTTATTAAATTTATTTTAAGCTTTATTTATTTTATTTTTTTGCATCAATTATTTTTTGGGAAATTCCTTTTAAACTATTTATTCCCAATGTTGAAAACGCATTATGCTGTCGAATTTTTCCCAGATTTTAAGGTTTTATTTTTATGGCTTTTTTTTACGACTTCCATTTAATCACTCCACTTTATCATGCATCCATCATGCCATTATTTCTTATTTATTATTTTGATTTTTTTAAATTCTGAGTTAGGGTTTGTTTTCGAACCTGCCGAAAATCACCTTCTCACCTAGGAAACTAGGGTTCTGATTTAAAACAATCTAACCCTGAAAGTGACACACTTCATGTCGCATACCCCCTAGATGACCTTCATCATCGAATATGTTGTCACGTTACCACCTCATGCGTAATGCCACCGAGCACGCAAGCGCGTGCGAGGTGGTTCTTAGGGTTAGGGAGAAAAATTTTTCGTGGTTCGTGTCATGACCACATGGCGAAGGTGGGCATGACACACATGTTTATGTGTCGTGACCGCATGGGAGATGTGGGCATGACACAACCTATGGCATCAAACCTATCGTTCAATACATTGTATGTTGATCAACTCATGTCTCTTGGACCACAACTATCTATTACTCCTACATCCCATGTCACTCCACCTTTTGTCCCTCATATCCTGTTAATCTCCACTAAACCCATGACTCATACCAATCCCTCATTTGATACATATGCAGCACAAAACTATGGTGTTAACCCATCATCTAGTTCACATGTACCTCCACCATCTACAGTGCAAACTTATGCTATCAATCCATCATCTAGTATGTGTGTTCCTCCACTTGGTGGTCAAGATCACAACACAACCAATCCTTCATTTGGAGCTCATAGGACATAGACTTACACTGCTAATCCTTCATATGGCTCATATGTACCCCCACCACCTGGGGAACAAACTCAAAACATGTTCACTCCACCATACAGTCCATCACAAGAATATACTTTAAATAAACAATTGACGTACCACATCCCTCCACCAAGCCATCAAAATCCTATGCAACAATAGAAACCATTCATATTTGAGTTAATCCAAACCAAGAAAACATTTCTTTTGAGGAGGTATGTCTATACCCCTTCGATAAATCACTACATATGATATGATTTCCCCTATACTTCAAAATCCCACAATTTGAGAAATACAAGGGTAAAGGAGACCCGAATAATCACCTCTGAACATTCTATGTGGCATGTCTTGATGTGGCCTACAATGACACATATCTTTTGCAACTATTCCCTCAAAGCTTAGGGGGCAATCCATGGAGTGGTTCTCTCATTTGCCTTCGAGCATCAAAACCTTTAAAGAACTGGCAAGCAAATTTATATCTCATTTCACCTTTAACATAGAGAATGAAATCACCATGAATGATCTTATTAATAATAAACAATAGAATGACAAAACCTTCTCATCCTTCATTCAGTAATGGAGAAACATGGCCAATAAACTCTCCTAGCATATGCCTGAGAAATAGCAAGTGGACATCTTTGTCCAAAATCTCCATCCTAAGTTGTCATTTCAATTGCAAATGCATAGTGCAAGCTCCTTTGACGAGATCATATCTAAGGGGAGCAATATTGAAAAAGCCCTAATCACAAAGGGCCTTATCAAAATTTTCAAAGAAAACAAAGATAATCTGCAATCTTCTAATGACAAATCACGTTTTTGGAACAAAAATAAAAATATCGTAAACAATGGTGTTGTTGACACAAAGAATGTGTAAACTGTACAATCACCTATTTGTATTCAAACAACCCCTAGTGCCCCACCTTTTCTACCCTGCGATTAAATGAAAACAAATTTAGCACCAAGAGGTAGATTCACCCCTTTGGGAGAACTAATTGAAGTTGTTCTCAAGAAACTAGTGCAATCAGGAAATATTACCTTGCCTGAAGCCAGACCAAACGATTAGCTACAATTTAAACCAAATTGGTATAAAGACAATGAGTATTGCAAATATCATAGGGTTAAGGGACATAGTACTGTCTGCTGCATGAAACTAAAACACATGATTCAAAACCTCATTGATCAAGGACTTGTTAATGTCACGTCACCATAACCAACCTCTAATTATAACCTGGATGCTTATAAGAATCCCATTCCCTCACATGATAAAGCAAGTGATCCCAATGCAGGGAAGAATATCAATTATACTTATGAGTCCACCATTGGTTGTATTGAGTAATCCTAAATCTCTACTATTACTATAAGAGGAAAGGCACCCGATTGTGTTGTTACCACTCATCAAGGCCGTGTGACCATCCAGGGAGTACCACCACCTTTAATTCATCCAAACCTTGACTATAATATCCTTGACCATCTTGGCAAAACTCCTACACATATTTTTATTTTAGAGCTATTGCATATATCTCCCACTCAAAAAGCTATCCTTGATAGAGCCTTACAAGAGTCCACGGTACCAAATGATATAGATAGACACAATTCCAAGCCATGATGACAAGCATTGCATCCCCTGACCATCTGACCTTCTCTAATCAAGACCTTTCATCCTCTGATCTATCCCACCATGATGCCCTCCACATCAAAGTATATATAAACCAACATCGTGTTAAATAGATCCTAGTAGATAGTGGAGCTAGACCAAACATATGTTCTTTGAAGTTAATAAAGCTATTGGGATACTCTAAGGATAGAATTGACACTTCCAAAAGCATAACCATCAAGGCTTATGATGATGGAGAGAGAGATTCAGAAGGGATCATCCTAATGTCTATAAGGGTTGACCTTGTCACTACTGATACTAAATGACAAGTCCTAGATGTTGAGTTTCCCTATAATATTATCCTCAGTCATCCATGGATACATGCTTTAAAGGCAATACCATCTAAATATCATAAGTGCTTAAAATTCCCATATAATGGTGTGGAAATTACAATCCCTGCAGATCCCAATCCCTTTGAGTAATGCTGAGCTTTCTAAGCTACCTATCAAAATCCCAACCATATACCCAACAATATCGAAGCTCAGCCCTCCACATCCTATGTTGAAGCGTCTGATCTAAACAAGCCCTCCACTAGCAAATATATCCCTAAGATTGAGATCAAAGAAAGAGGACTTGGAGAGTACAACTTGCAAAATCTTGTTGTGTGGGGGCCATGCCTTTGTCTCCCAAATCATATGGTAAACTACCTATCTCTAAAGCCACTTCATCTAGAGCCATTGTCACTATGCCTCCAACTATGTTTGTTTAATCAAGATTACTTGATGATGAAGATGTTGATAGTGACATTTATACCTAGATTTTCTATGATGAAAATGACAAAGTTGCTCTAGAACTGGAATGATATAACAGATTCAGGATCATCAAGAACATGTGATATAAAGGAATAGGACTAGGGTTGCAAGAACAAGGCCCTTTGGAACCCATTGTTGTTACCAAGAGATTTAATAGATAGGGTCTAGGATATCGGAAGGAGGGTTTTCCTTCCTCAGACATTCAGTTTATCCTTGATGAAGTAGCAAAGGCCTTTCCCGCAAAAGAGGCCACTAGTTAGGATACCATTGATGACTCTTCCTTTCATATCACCGAACTATTCCAGGAAACCTCAATCTTTATGCTATCATCCACCTCATCATCTGCATCCTCTGACCTTCAACTTGTCCACCCTAACCTGATCAATTGGGACCAACAGGGGGCACCTATTTTGGACACCTTCTAGAATGACAAGGCCATAGCAGAGTTCATAGGTTTAAGGAAAGGTTTACCTCTGGGAGACCATAAAGTTAGATTCGTAATCAACCTCCCTCAGCATATTTTGGTGGAAGCATCAAATCCTCTAGTCGCAAAAGTGAAATAAAAAAATTAAAAAAAAGAAAGGTCACTAGGTGAAAACCATAAGGCGCCTTTTGACCAGGAAAAGGTAAAAATAAAGGACGTATCCAAGGGTAAAAACCTCTCTAAGGCACCCAAGGATGGAGGATTTGGCCTTCGTTTGGCCACAACATATCAAGAGCGGTCATCTCTATTGGTAGAGGATTCTAAGGAAATCAATTTGGGTACAACACAAAACCCAAAAGTCACATTTCTAGTAGCATCACTATCATATGAGGAAAGTGTTAATTTCACAACATTTCCATGAAAAGAACAATCAATTTTGCATGGACCTATGTAGATATGCCTGGTCTAGATCCTTCACTGGTAGTGCACCGTCTGGTAGTATCCACAAATGTCAAATCGGTCTAACAAAAGATGCAAAAAATGCATCCTTAGATAGCACTTCTAGTCAAGGTAGAAATTCAGAAGCTTTTGGATGCTAAGTTTATTAAGCCCATTGATTATCTTGAGTGGGTTTGTAATCTTGTGCCTGTCACAAAACCCAATGGATGGATCCGCTATTGTAATGACTTTAGAGATCTTAATAGGGCCTGCCCCAAAGATGACTTTCCATTACCAAGCATCGACAGAATTGTTGACCTTACAGTTGGTCATGAAATGCTCTCATTGATGGATGGGTTCTCTGGATATAATTGGATCAGAATTGCAGAAGAGGACCAACATAAAATTGCTTTTATCTATCCATGGGGCACCTACTACTAGGTGGTAATGCCTTCTGGTCTCAAAAATGCATGTGTAACCTATCAATGAGCTATGACCATTATTTTCCATGATCTCTTCCATACCATAATGGAAGATTATGTCAACGACATCTTGGGAAAATATAGAACAAGAGAAGGTACTCTACAAGTATTGGAACAAATTTTCAATGGGATAGAAAAATATTAGGTAAGGCTAAATCCCAAGAAATGTGTTTTTGGTGTAACTTCTGAGAAGTTATTGTGCTACATAGTCTCTAGAAGAGGCATTGAAGTCGATCCTACCAAGGTAAAAGCTATAGTCACCATGCCTCCTCTATCAAATCTGAAACAACTTCGTAGCCTCCAAGGTTGTTTACAATCCATCCATAGGTTCATTGCACAACTCACAAACAAATGTCATCCTTTCCAGCATTTTCTCTAGAAAGGAGAGAGACTTAAGTGGGATGACAAATGTCAACAGGCCTTTTATTAGATAAAGAAGTATCTTGCAACACCTCATGTCTTGGTACCACCTGTTCCTGATCGACCTTTGCTCTTGTACACTTCCTTAATGGTAGTTGCCCTGGGTGCTCTATTGGTTTAGAATGATGTCACATGAAAAGAATATGCCATTTATTAAAATAGTAGGACTCTGGTAGGTTATGAGATTAACTATACAATAGTGGAAAAAGCATGCTTGGCTATGGTGTTTACCTCTCAAAATTACAACACTACATGCTGAACTAGTCAACAAAGTTTATCTCTAGTTTTGACCCACTTAAATATCTCCTTTCTAAAGGGACACTTACAGGAAGGATAGCAAAATGGGCGATGATCCTTAGTGAGTTTGACATTCAATGTGTTGATTGGAAAGCTATCAAGGGACAAGTCATAGCCAATCAACTAGCAGAAGCACCAATAACAGACACCCAACCTATCCATTCTACTTTTCTTGATGAAGAAATATTTAGTGTCTCTTCTTCTAAAATGTGGCAATTATACTTTGACAGTTCCTACACTCAACATGGATCTAGAGTCGGAATCCTTTTTATCACCCCCAGGGTGATTGTATTCTGAAATCTTACATAATTTCCTTTCCTTGCACAAATAACATAGCAGAGTATGAAGCCCTGATCATAGGCTTGCATGTGGCTATTCAATGGGATATTAAAGAGCTACAAGTATTCAAAGATTATCAACTAGTAATTAAGAAAGTTCAAGAAGAGTACCAAATAAAAGATGAGAAGCTCCTTTCTTACAAACTAATGGTTGATGACTTTAAGAAATATTTCTCTAAGATCGCATTTGAACAGATTACCAAAATTAATAATAAGGCAACTAATGCTATGGCAACCATTGGTTCTCTCTTAGACATGCCTGCCAACACACAAAGGTGTGAATTCTTGGTAGAGTAGCTCCTAATTCCAACTTTTGAATTTTCACAATCGGAGCTTATCTATGAGACCATTGGTCCCAACTACCCCTAGTACCAAGACATTTATGAGTATATAAGCAATGGTACTTTCCCTATCCAACTTTCCAACACCCAACACAAAACTTTCCTTCGCCAAGCCTCTTGCTATACTATACTTGGTAAAACCCTTTACCGTAAGAGTCTCGATGGTATCCTACTTAGGTATCTCAAATTGGTAGAGGTTGAAGTTGCTTTGCGAGAGATACATGAGGGTGTCTATGGGTCACATTCTATTGGTCCTAGTCTTGTCAAAAAACTTCTAAGAGCAGGTTATTATTGGCCCACCATGGAGAAGGATACTCAACAGTTTGCCAGAAGATGTCTCCAAAGTCATAAACATAAGGACCTAATACACACCCTAGCACACAAGCTCCAACCTCTTATTTCTCCTTGGTCATTTTAGCAATGGGGACTCGACCTCATAGGGAAGAGCCATCCTCCCTCCTCTAATGGCCATAAGTTTATTATTAACGCTATAGAGTATTTCACTAAATGGGTGGAGGCCATACCCATGACCTACATCACCAAAAAATAAATCTCCAAGTTTATTCTCCATTACATCATTTGTCGATATGGTATTCCACAAACCATCATTACAGACAATGGGTGCCCATTTAAGAATCAAGAGGTCCATGATTTGTGTAATAAATTCCATATCCAACATAGATTTTCCACACCCTACTATCCTCAGAGTAATAGCCAAGTTGAGGCCTCTAATAAGACCATCATAAAAATCCTCAAGAAGACAGTCAATGAGGTTAGCCGTGATTGGCACCTTCAACTGAATCCTATATTGTGGCCTTACCACACATGTGTTAGAACTCCTATTGGCACTACTCCCTATGCCCTTGTCTATGGTACTGATGCCATCCTTCCTATCAAGGTCAAGATCCCCTCATTGCGAGTCTCACTCCAGCATATTATCTCTGATGAAGAATACAGAGTAGCCCATCTCAATGAGTTGGAGATATTGGATGAAAGATGAGTCACATCACTTAATCATCTGCAGGTTTACCAAAATCATCTTCACCGTAGCTATAACAAGAAGATAAAAGAAAGAAGGTTCTAGGTGGGTGACCTAGTCCTAAAAGAGAATCAGAGAAACCAACAGCAACGAGAGAAACAGAGCAAATTTAGCCAAATTGACTAGGGCCCTTTGTGATTACATCAGTGTTTAGATCTAGAGCTTACACTCTTGCCACTCTTGAAGGCATTCCTTTAGATGAACCACTCAATAAAAAGTTGTATCCTTGATCTTTGCATCCCCTATCTACAAAAAATACAAAAAAATTATAAAAAGTCCTGAAAAAAAATCAATCCAATAGTGAAAACCACTTCGGTGGCACTTTGGGTTATCATCCAATGGTGAAAACTTGCCAAAAAAGTGCCTTGGATAAGTACCATAGTGAAAACTTGGTAAACATGTGCTATGTGTAGAGCCAACTCTCATCATCTACTTGGTTATCTATTTAACACCCATCACACCGTGTCACTCCATCCATCCCCTGACAACCTCATCCATCCATGACCAAACTATTCCATCTAAGAGCACCATCATAGTGCTTTACTGCCATCATGGTTAGGAAATTGTTGGAGTTAAAGTACCATTTGTTACCACCGGCTAATGTGCACTGAGTCAGCCACTGCCATCCCTATCCCCTTACCCATAGTCAAAATTCTTCCCATACTGGGGGCACTTTCTTACACAATGACTTTTCTATAAGGAAAGCAGAGGGATGAAATACAGCTTCCCTAATGTTAGTTCTAAGGGGATAATGCAGCCAGGTAACTTTCAATTCAAAAACAACAGATGAATACACTAGAAGAATAGAATAAACATTAAGAACAACAAAGAATGACACTAGATTTATGTGGGAAAAACCCTTACGAGTAAAAAACCCACCACCACAAGAGAGACTATCTTTATTACAGTAAACAGAATAGTTACAATAAAGATCCTAGCCCTTTTGCTCAGGTATCAATTCTCAACAATTACACCACACTGTTCATTGCATCTGTATATTTATAGAATAAACTATGTAATTGAATCTCTTCATCAATCATCATCGATGTCAGTCGATAAGATTAGATTATCAGTTTCCAAGAGCAAAAAACCGTTACACTATTTTTTCCCTAACTGATCGTCTCAATTGATCCAACGTCGCTGCCTTCCAACCGTCGCAATGGTTCACATTCTAGTGAGACCTTTAGTCCCACATGCATCAGGTCACAGACTTCTCTACAGTTTATATGGCCAATGACTCAATTATACTATCGTCGACAATTTTGTTGCCGATAATACCAAACCAAAGACCCATCGGCCTAACCCGCTCCATCGGTGATCGGATTGCTTCCTTCACTGATAACACATAGTCTCTACGATCCCCAAGTTCACTGCCCTTCATCGGAGTGACCTCTGCCATCGGCCTAAACACTTTACACTGCACCGATGAAGGTTCTCATGCTGATGCCCAATGCTTCCCCAACTTCCATCGGGGTGACCATTCACATCAGAGCGACTACCAAGATCTTGGCCGATGGTCAATCTTATGCCGATAGACATAAGTCATCGGTGAAACCATGCATATCAGCCACAGGCTTCTCACTCTCGCCGATAGTGAAAGTTTGCCTAATAGCTTGTTCCTTTATCGATGTGAACACAACTATCGGTGTAACATTACCAAGATCTACCGATAGCTTCAGTGTGGCCGATGACCAAGGATAGAATAAGGTTCAAGCAGTAATTTGAGGCACACGTTCTCTTCAATCTCCCACTTGTCGAAGAGATTACTGCTACCTCTTAATCCTCACTCAGTTACTAAGAATTATGGGCCCGAAGACCCATTCCATCTGAACACCATTTGAACTTGGCCATACTCACTAGTTTAGTTAAGGCATCAACGACATTTTCCAAAGTGTCAACCTTTTCCAGCTTCACCTTCCTGTCTTCCACCATATCATGAACAAAGTGATATTAGACATCAATATGTTTTATCCTAGCATGAAATGTAGGATTCTTTGCCAAACATACAGCACTTTGACTATCACAGTAAATTTGTATTTGCCATGCATTAAAACCAACATCAGAACACAACCTCTTTAACCATACGACTTCTTGGCATGCACGAGTAGCTGCCATGTACTCTGCCTCTGTTGTGGACAAAGCGACTACAGCCTGCCATTTTCTCATCCAACTAATACTACCACCATTTAATGTGAATACATATCCATTGGTGGATCTTCTACTATCAATGTCCCCTACCCAATCAGAATCAACATAACCTTGAATGCTTATAGACCTCTGAGATCCAACTGAGTTTCCATGATAGCAAATAGAATAGTCTGAAGTTCCCTTGAAATACCTCATAACTCTTTTCACAGCATCCCAATGTGATCTGCCTGGATTCACCATAAACTGGCTCAAAACTCCCACTGCTTGGGCAATGTCTGGTCTGGTACAGACCATTGTATACATTAAACTGCCAACAACACTTGCATAGGGCACTCTTTTCATGTCGTCAATTTCATTCAAAGGTTCTGGACAATCTTCAACAGATAGTTTCGTTCCCTGCATCACTCGAACAACTAACTATTTAGAATGAGACATATTAAACTTATCAAGAACATTAGTAATATACTTGCTCTAGCTGAGCCAAAGCTTTCTCTTAGATCTGTCCCTTTTGATTTCCATTCCCAGAATGTATTTCGCTGCCCCAAGATTCTTCATTTCAAATTTCAAAGACAACTGAGATTTTAATTCTGAGATCATTCCCTTACCATTGCCAATGAACAACATGTCATTCACATATAGTGCAATTATAAGAATTTGATCACCATCAGTTTTATAATAAACATAGTGATCAGATTTAGATCTCACATATCCCAAAGATAAAACATACATATCAAATTTTTGATACCACATTCTGGGAGATTGCTTCAAACCATAAAGAGACTTCTTAAGTTTACATACCAGATGTTCTTTACCTTTTACCACAAAATGCTCTGGCTGGGACATATAAATTTCTTCTTCAAGGTCCCCATGAAGAAATGATGTTGTCACATCCATTTGCTCAATTTCAAAATCATATGCTGTTGCAAGTGACAATAGAAATCTAATGGATGTCAGCTTAGCTACAGGAGAAAAGATTTCTCCATAATCAATACCTTCCTTTTGGGAATACCCCTTAGCAACTAGTCTTGCCTTGTATTTGTCAATACTACCATCTAGACCATATTTCCTTTTAAATACCCACCTATAGCCCACAGGTTTTCTACCTTCAGGCAAAGGCACCAGATCCCAGGTTCCATTTTTCTCCAATGATGACATTTCATTATCCATGGCTTCCAACCAAGAATCTGAATCGGATAAACTAATAGCTTCTCTCACAGTCCTAGGTTCATCAATATCAGTAATCAAAGCATAGGCACAAATTGAATCAAGTACTGAAAATCCATACCTATCTGGTTGTCTCCTTTCACGTGTAGACCTCCTCAATGGCTGAGGTGTAGGTTCAGGTTCTTGCTCTAGATCAGAATCTTCGGAGCTACTAGAACTCTCATCTGAATTATCTACACTTGGTGCTTGTTGTTCCTCTTTTACAAGGGTTAGAGGAATAGTAACAACACTCTTTTCTTTCTTCTTTTCTGTCTTCTCCGGCTAAGGATCAATAACCAAAGTTTTCAGCTCTCTGAAAATTACATTCCTGGTGTAAATTACTTTTTCAGTTTCAGGATTCCAAAGTTTGTATCCTTTAACACTGACTCCATAGCCAATAAAGATACATTTGACTGCCTTGTAATCCAACTTAGACCTTTTTACCTCAGGAATATGAGCATATGCCTCACAGCCAAAGACACGAAGATGTCTTAGAGAGGGCTTCTTTCTAGACCACGCTTCCATAGGCGTCTTATCAACCAATGCTGAAGTAGGAGAATGATTCAACAAGTAACAAGCTGTAGCAACTGCTTCAACCCAGAACCTTTGTTCAAGACTAGCATAACTCAACATACTTCTTGCTTTCTCCATCAGTGACCGATTCAACCTTTCAGCAACTCCATTTTGCTGTGGAGTATAAGGTGTAGTTTTGTGCCTTTTTATACCATGATCTACACAATACTTATCAAAATCCGCATTGCAATATTCACCACCATTATCTATTCTCAAGCATTTTATTTTTCTACCAGTCTAATTTTCCACAAGAGTTTTAAATTCTTTAAACCGACTAAACACTTCTAATTTATTTTTCAAAAAATATACAAAATCCCTCCTTGAATAATCACCAATAAACGATACGTAGTATCTTGATTTAGACAGAGAAGGAACATCAACTGGACCAAAAACATCAGAATGTACATAGTCTAGAACACCAGAAGATTTATGAGAACTAGAGTAAAAAGAAACACGGTTCTATTTTCCATATATACAATGTTCGCAGAAATCAAACTCCAGATTACAATCAATCAGCCCATCTACCAGGGTTTTGTTCTTCAAGGTTTTTAAACCTTTTTCACCTATGTGACCAAGTCTATGATGCCAGAGCATTGTTTTCTCTACAGGAAGTTTAACTTCATAGAGTTTGCATCATGTGTTACAATAATAGCTTTTTCAAATTTTACAGAGACACTATTATAGCACACTGGTTTAGCATCTAACCTATACAGAGTTCTAATGCATTCACCCTTTGCCAGTACAATAGACCCTCTAGTCATTTTACAGCCACCATTCACAAAAGTAACTTGCACACCAACATCATTAAGCTTACTAATAGAAAGTAAATTTTGAGCCAGACCTGGTATGTGTAAAACTCCATTCATTCCCTTTATTCTGCCATCTAAGAACTGGATTCTGACTCTTCCTCGGCCAACAATTTCCAGTGTCGAATCACTTGCTAGGAACACCTTCCCACTAGCATACGGTTCATACTTAGTGAACCATTCTCTGTGAGATGTCATATGAAAAGACGCTCCTAAATCCACCAACCATACATCTTCAGATGCAGGCATTGCCAAGGCAGCAATGAAAGCATCAGCATCACTCTGAGAAGAATCGTTGTCAGAAGAGTTCTTCTTCTTCTTCTTTTTCTCCTCTTTGCAGTCTCTTCTGATGTGTCCTTTCTACCCACAATTCCAGCACTTCACCTTGGACTTAGTGCCAGGAGATTTCGATCTCCCCTCTGACTTGGACTTTGACTTCTTGTTCTTCTTATTGTCTTTTTCCTTTGATCTACCTTGAACAGATAGGGCCTCTTTGGCTGTCTCAGAAGATTTCCTCTGCATCTCTTTAGATAACAATGAGGTAACAACTGCTTCAGTTGTAAACGTGGTTGTTGTACTTCCAATAGCCATCACAAGATGATCCCATGAGTCAGGTAAGGAACACAAAAGAAGCATACAACGGTCTTCCTCTTCTATTTTTACACCTACAGACATCAACTGTGCAACAATCAGATTAAATGTGTTCAGATGGTCTGCTACAGATGCACCTTCATCCATCTTCAGAGAATATAACTTCTTTCTGAGGAACAGTTTATTCACCAAGGACTTGCCTGGGTAAATATCTCCCAACTTCTTCCACAATTCTTTGGCTGACTTCTCTTCATGGAAGTTCAATAGAATAGAATCCGCAAGACTTAATCTTATCAGTCCTCTGGCTTTTCTATCAGCTAGGTCCCAATCTTCTTGTTTCATGCTTGTAGGTTTAACCCCAGACACATCAACCCAAAGATCTCTGTTGACCAGCAAATCTTCAGCCTTAATCTTCCACAACTCAAAGTTTGTGCCATTGAACTTTTCAATGTCTATTTTTCCTGATGTACTTTCCATCTTATTTAACAAAATAGACCTCTACAGAACTCCCACTTACTGAACTAAACACAAAAAACCCAACCTACCAACAAGGATAACACAACTGACCAAGCTCGGATACCACTTGTAAGGAAAGCAGAGGTGCGGAATACAACTTCCCTAATGTTAGTTCTAAGGGGATAATGTAGCCAGGTAACTTTCAATTCAAAAACAACAGATGAATATGTGAGGACCGCCTTTTTTTTTTACTACTGTTGTCATGACTATTTACAGTGCTGTTATTATTACTTTCATATTTGTGGGATAGCAGTTCCCGAAATTTGTCAGACTATTTAACTTTATTATGTTTTCGGAAAAACTAATTGGGTGATGTTTGGATAAGTTACTTTTCAGAAAAATGAATTAGAGTTGTTAGAGATGATGGAAAATTGTAATATGATTTTTAATTATGTTAAATTGTACTAAGGCATGAGAATGCATGTGTTATTTAAGTTGCTTCGGCTATGATGAATTTATGTGGTTACTGATCTTGTAATTGAGTGTGCAGGGACTACTAATCAAACCACAGATTTCGGAGATCATTCCACACCTTGTTAATTGTTATTCCCTGTTAAGTCGATCTGGTTCCACGAAGAACCAAGATCTCTTTGTGTTTGATGTCATGATGTAATGTGGTCTTTCGTATGGTCGAGTGGGTTAGGTTACCCTCATGTAATATTATTTTTTATAAGTAAGTGTTGTAAAGAGATTGAATTTGAAATTTCTATTTTTATTTAAATTATGAGGCCCTTTTTCTTGTGCTTTACCTTGACCTGGGGTGTCTTGTATGGGTTAAAATTGACCCTGGGTTCTACCCCATGGGTCCAGGGGCCCATTTGGCATGGGTAACCCTTGAGTAACCTCCATCTAGTCAACTTAACCTTTCCCTGAAGTTAAGTGGCGAAAATTGGAGGTAGGAGGGGACATGATGGGTTGTACCAACACTCAACCCATCCCCTCTACTTTTCCCTAGATAAGAGATGCCATCCATTAGTAAAAGTTACCTCTTCTTTAGTAAGATTCCCCCATGTACTATGGGGACACCCATGTGAAGAAAGGAGAAAGAGGCATGGGTCACCTGTCTTGTTCCCATTTAACTCTTTTTTTATTTCTCCTATGAGAAAGTGGAGTCACATGAAAGGAATAAGGAGTACCCTTGGGAATGGAGAGTGACATAAGCCACCTGGACAGAATAGTGATTTTTGGGAAGGGTGAGGAGGTGACAAGTGTCACTTCCCCATTTCTCAAAATTAGAAAGAAAGAGAATTTTGGGTTATTTATTTTCAAATTTTGGGATGAGAGGGAGTTAGTGGAATTTTGGGGAAAATCTTTCATCTTTGGCCTTACCCAAAATAGAGAAGTTAGTTTGGAAGATAGAGAAGGGAGAGGGAGTTGGTGGCTAAGCTTGGGAGTGAACCCTGTGGACTCTGCAACAACTTCATTCCAGGAGGGCTTTGCAAGGTTGGTCTGAATTTTACCTTTGTTTTGGTAGAACTGAAATGTGTATGAAATGTGTTTGGAATATGTGTTTAAATTTGTTTTCTGTGGGGTTCTTGTCGGGTGTTTGATAGAGCGTCTCCCACTTGGGAGAAATGCTCATCAAGTTTGGGGTAGGGGAGGAGAGATCCTCCTCGGGTGCATACCTGTTCCATCTTTTGGGATGTTGAAAGCCTTGAGGGCATGTATCTGTGACTGTATTTTTGACTTGAGAGTCATATACAGATTTCTTGCAAAATGTGATCACACTTGGTTGAGACCAAGAGATATTTATATGAGTTCATTTATCTGTCAGGGTGACACTCTGGAGTCGAGTGTATCCACTCTCCTGCCCCTTATGAAACTCACTGTAGTTGAGTTTCCGTATTGTGTAAAATAGCCACGGGTGTATGTGTGCTTTGGGATTGTTGTTGTTTCTGTTGTGAAGTGGAGTGTTTGAATACCCAAGTGTGAGTATGGTCTCCCTAGCTCGGGGGTGACCCTTTTGCGGGTCTACGGTAGGGAGGAGAGCCAGACAAGTGGTATTTTCTTCTTTGTTTGTCTTTGATATGCAGGTTTTTCTCTTGGAGCTTTCTGGTTGGCTATTTATGAAGAAACAGATCATCTTCTTGTCATGAGAATTAGGCCTGGATTATTTCATAGAAATGAAGAGAGAACACCTCTCTTGTTATTGTTGTAAATTACTGATATTCTGGGAGTGAAGAAAATCACCTCCCTGGTCTTGTTATTATTGGACTTTTATTGGTTGTCATAAGTTTTCAGTTGTATACTGTTTGGGAGGAGAAAGTTCATATCTGGGAAGTTGGTATTCATGTTTGAGAAGTTGTAATATGACTGTGCTTAAATTTTTAAGTTGATGTTTGCAACTTTTGTTCAATAGCAATTTTTGTGTTTCAAGTATTACTGAAAGGAATAAGTTCGTTTTTGCAACTTAATCTGAGTTGTTTACATTGAAAGTTTGGAATTGCTTCACTAGTTGAAATGCTGATTTTCTATTCAATATTAAAATGGAAAAGACAGTTTTAAATATTTGTGTTATCCTCCCTATTTAATGGATTCTGTTAAATTAGAAGGATTAGAGGAAATCTAGCATGTAAATATAATCTGGTTGTAAATTTACAAGTCTTGTATGTTTATAAAAATGGAAATTTATACTTTAAATGAGGGAATAGCTAATTACTTTTTGGTGAAATTGGCAGATATATATATCTAATTGTTATGACAATTTCTTATAATAGGTTGATTTGGAGAAAATGCTTAGAGTAGTGAATTTTGAGAAAATTGTGGAAATTGGAATTATAAAAATCTATAAAGAGTATTTCTTTTTCTCTCAATAAATTTATAAATATATATATAGAGCTATATATATATTTCTCATTTTGAGTAATTATCATTTTAAGAAAATAAAAGAGTAATTGAAAGTAATTATAACTGTTATATATTAATATAAAAAAAAAGGGGATATATATATATGAACTATATATATATAGATATATATAAATATATTATTGTTGAAATATATATATATATATATATATATTTATATATGAATATATATAAATATATATATATATATATAATATATTATTATTATAAGAACCAACGAATGGTGAAAGACTGTCAACATGTTAGCCGCGGATAAAAGAAACACAGTCGAAATTTTATTTGGGCGGTGGGGAGTAAACCCCACCGCGAGCTGTTATTACATATGGAGGTGTGGAGTGGGGCGGAGCCCCACCCACACCCCACGTCGTGGGAATGTGGGTGGGGCTCCGCCCCACTCCACATCTCCCCCCCCTCCAAACCCTTATGCCTCCCGCGAAACCTTTCCGCCGCTCTGCGGCCACCGCGAAGTCTTGCCCGCCGCTCTGCGGCCACCACAAATCCCCGTCCGCCGCTCTGCGGCCACCACAGATCCCCGTCCGCCGCTCTGCGGCCACTGCCGCCCATGGCCGCCATCTGCTGTGGGTTGAAAGCAATAAAAAATGTAGGGCTTGGGCCCTAACATATGAATGGGTTATTTGGTAAATAAATTCAGTTTATTTTTATATAGCTCTATATAAAGGCATATATATATATATTATATATGTCTATGTATATAGCTATATATATAATATAAGAATGATTATATATATACATATATATATATATATATATATATATATATATATATATATATATATATATATATATATATATATATATAGGTTTATAAGTTGTGGGAAACCAATTTATTCATTATTGAGATATTAAAATAAATATATTATATGTAAGTATGTATATATATATATATATATATATATATATTTATTGGGCCCTCGTTTAAAATTGTTAATAACTATGTTTCATGGATATAGAGAAAAAATATATATATATATATATATATAACAATTATAATCTCACAGGAGATGTTATTAAGTGTTGAACACAACAACCAAAGAAGCTATATTACCATGAACAGAGTTTTATAAAGTGGTGAACCACCTACATCTATTGACAACGTCATACGAGTTACAAACAGTGTATGAATCGTAATTAAGAGTAACAGTAACAACAGTAATTCTAAACAAGAGAAAATAAAATTAGATGTAAAGTGAGTTTAGGAATATTCAGTGATACTCTGGAAAGAGTTTCTCGGAAGTTTCATCTGTTAACGTACTTATAAACACCCGGAAAATGAAGAGGAAAATTACTCAACTCCTTGTGCAAAAGAACACTGGAAATAAACTTATGATGCCACCACTAACAATCCATGTGGCCATATTAATCTCAACTGTAGCAAACAATCTCATATGTAAACCTGTAAGAGGTTCCGAAGAAGGAAAAACCAACATTGGAAAACACAGAGGAGAAAATGCGCGACATATCTCACACGGGATAAGAGAACTAAGTTGACGGACCCTTCTGTCAATTGTGCTTAGGTACAAGTTGGCTAAGTATTTACGAAGAGGAGGAACCTAGATCGGGGAAGATTAGGAGACTGAGTCCAGCGAAATAGTAAACCAGCCTTTGTGGCCTAGATCATCCTGAAATTAGGTTTAATATCAACAATAACTGCAGTAATAACCCTGATTGACGTAAATCACGAAGAAAGGACAGGATGCACATAAAGAAAGTATAGAAAATGAAAGAGAGAGAGAGACCGAAATATAAACACACTAAATGAACTAAGAGATAGTTAAGGTAAGGGCGATAAAGTTATAATCCAACTTAAGAACTTGTGGAAAGGGAAGAGAGGGCAACCAAGCCGCCTTGTTGAAAATGCTAAGTCATAGGAGTAGTATGTTTCAGGAAACAAGAGAGGAGACAGACAACCGTGCCTGGCTGAAAAAAAGACTAAATAGGGAGATCACTAGCCGGTTTAGTTGGAACAAGGCGTCGAGGGGAGTGGTTCCTCTATCAGCGAACCACGTGCGTAAATGAGTGCAGCGTAATTCCCACTAACGCCGTAAGGCATTTTGCTACCGAACATTGCCGAGGGTTCGATTTAAGAACTTGGGTAATCTCACTCTTGCAATGACGTTAGCAGCGTTGTATCGACCCTCTTGTTGATCTATATGTTTCCGTTTGCACGCCATTGTACTTGTATTCCGTCGATGAGTATAGTGTTTCGCCATGAGAGAACACCGTTGAGCATGCGTACGCATGCGAAAGGGGTTTTTAGGACGGTGTGAGAAAAGTTTTTCATATCTCGTGTCATAACCACATGACAGATGTGGCTATGACACGTGCGAAGTGTGTTGTGACCACAAGGAAAATGTGGGCATGACATTTGGTATCAGAGCCAGGTTTGTAAACACTGGGCGTATTTGGGCACGTTATTATTCCGCAACTTTGGCTAATTAGTTTCTACCTTGTTTTGTAGGATGCCTCCCTGACGTGTTCGACGAGCGCGATCACGCCACACAGCGTCAGTCAAGGTGCACAGCGATTCCTCAGCCGAGGGACTGGCACCTGCAGATTCAGCAGCACCACCTGCACCACCTGTGCCACAAGCACTACTAGTACCACAGGCGACACCAGTAGCGGATATAGGTCCACAGATCTTACAGGCACTACAGACTATGCTAGACAGGTTACCACCAGTGATTCCTGAGCCACGTATAGAGCCTCGTGTTGCTCCGCGAGAGGAGCCACGTGCCGAGTCACGTATTGAGCCACGTATGGAGCCCCGCGTTGATCCACTAGCGGTGAGACGTGTGGAGCCCTTCGTTGAGATTCCTGACACAACAGTAGAGGAGGTAGGGTCGGCCTCCCGAGCACGGAGCAGGAGTCCTCCGAGACTTTTGAGACAAGAACAGGTTCAGCAGGGAGTATATGAGGATGGTGTGGAAGAGCCACTTGGGAGACTTAGAGACAGAGGGGACCCTATCAGAGATCTACTGAGGCTCAACCCACCCACCTTCGCAGGAGCTACAAAGGGAGCTGTGGCCGAGGCTTGGCTAATTAGCTTAGACAGGTGTTTCGCATTGCGACCATATGAGAGCAACACGAAAGCACGAGTGGCAGTTCATCTTCTTAGGGATGCAGCAGCCACCTGGTGGCGTACAGAGGAGTGCAAGCGCCGACTCTCCGTGGATACACTCACATGGGACATCTTCATTGAGCGCTTCAATGCGCGGTATTTGTCCGAACATTATAGACAGCGCAGAGTCGATGAGTTTCATGATCTACAGCAGAGGGGACTCACCGTTACTCAGTATGAGAGCCGATTTATAGAACTTTCTCGTTATGCAGAATGCCTTCGTGACGAGAAAATCTTAATACACAAATTCATCAGGGGGCTAAATCACGGGATATCAGGACCAGTTCGTATGGCAAATCCCCAAACCATGAGCGAGGCTGTTGAAAAGGCCCTTATATCAGAGGAAATTCAGGGACGAGGACAGAATTCACGCCCACAGTACCAGGAACGAAATCCCCAACAACAGCAAAATTTTCGAAGGCCTCAAAACACAACACAGAGAGGAGGGTATAATGCTTCATCATTACCTCCTAGGCCTCCACAGCAACAGCAACATCAGCAAAAATCTAAATTTCAACAGAGGGGACAGGGAGGACAGAACCGTGGATGGCAGCAGCAGGGACCACGCAGGGATCAGAGACAGCAGGGTTCATCGGTAGGACCCGCAAGGTCCCAGTAGTCTTACAGAGGCTCACAGGGATCCACCGGACGGACCGGGCAACAACAATCGGGCAGAACACAGTCAGGGCAGTTACAGGTTAGAGGACCATGTTATGTATGTGGTGGGGCAGGGCATCTGGCTAGAGAGTGTCCGCAGGGATTTACTGCAGGGGGTCAGCCCCGATCAGGAGGGTCTGAGCAGACCGTAGGTGACGTGGGCAGATCTCACCACATGTTTGCAGCGGTTGATAACCGCCAGGCCGATTTTCAGGCTTCTGTCATCGAGGCAGCAGGTACGATTAGAGACTTTCCCATCTCGATCCTTTTTGATTCAGGAGCTACTGACTCTTTTTTGTCTACATCGTTAGTGGAGCGTTGCAGGCTGGTGGCTTCTAGGCAAGACATTAGGTGGGAAGTTGAGTTGGCCTCAGGGGCCAAGATGTCAGTAGATACCTTGGTTAAAGACTGTGAGATCACATTGGGATCCTTCACCACAATATGCGACCTTAGGATTATGCCATTAGGGTCTTACGGAGTAGTTCTGGGTATGGATTAGCTTGCGGCACATAGAGCCAAGCTTGATTGTCGCCAGAGAACGATTAGCTGTTTAGATGATCATGGTTCATCGGTTGAGATAGTGGGCATTCAAAAGCCCACGGCGGTTCGTATGATATCCGCACAACAGCTTAAGCGCTGTATGCGGAGGGGATGTCAGATGTTTGCCATCACAGTCAGTGATAGAGCAGAGGATGAACCTGAGGCTACTTTAGATGATCACCCTATCCTTAGAGAGTTTGCCGATGTGTTTCCGCCAGAATTACCTGGTATGCCTCCACGTAGAGAAGTGGACTTCCACATTGACTTAGTGCCAGGTGCAGAGCCGATATCCCGCGCACCCTATAGAATGATGACCCATGAACTCACAGAACTTAAGCTGCAGTTGGAAGAATTACTTGAGAAGGGACACATCCGACCTAGCGTTTCACCATGGGGCGCACCAGTGATCTTCGTGAAGAAGAAGGATGGGTCTCTTCGGCTATGCATGGACTACAGGCAGTTGAACAAGGTGACGGTGAAGAATCGTTATCCTCTACCTAGGATTGACGACCTTTTTGATCAGATGCAGGGAGCCAGAGTGTTCTCAAAAATCGATCTAAAATCTGGGTATCATCAATTGCGCATCACGGAGTCAGATATTCATAAAACTGCTTTTTGAACCAGATATGGCCATTATGAATTCACAGTGGTACCTTTCGGGTTGACGAACGCTCCTGCAGTATTCATGAGTCTCATGAACGGGGTGTTCCGTACATACCTAGACCGGTTCGTGATCATATTCCTAGATGACATTCTGATTTATTCACGGACTGAAGAGGAGCATGTAGAGCACTTGCGTCAAGTTTTGCAGAAGTTACGAGAGCAACAACTTTTTGGCAACTTGACGAAGTGTGCCTTCTTCAGGACAGAGGTGCAGTATTTGGGACACATTTTATCAGGTGATGGCATCTCTGTAGATCCATCTAAAATTAGAGCAATCCAGGAGTGGCCGGCACCCACGAACGTGACAGAGGTCAGAAGCTTTATGGGGTTAGCTGGGTATTATCGTCGATTTGTCGAAGGTTTCTCCAGGATAGCACATCCCATTACTTCCCTTCAGCGAAAAGGGAAGGGTTTCACTTGGACCGAGCAGTGTGAAAAGGCTTTTGGAGTCCTCAAAGAACGTCTTACGAGCGCTCCTATTTTAGCAGTTCCAGATCCGTCGGAAGAGTTTGTAGTTTGCACGGATGCATCATTAGAAGGTTTGGGAGCCGTGCTTATGCAGGATGGACGAGCGATCGCATACGAATCGCGGAAACTAAAGACACATGAGTTAAACTATCCTACGCACGACTTAGAGCTTGCAGCTGTTGTTCATGCCTTGGTTCGTTGGAGACACTTTCTTTTAGGGCGACGCTTTGAACTCCATTCAGACCATCATAGTTTGCAGTATATTTTCACACAGCCTAATTTGAACGCCCGCCAACGACGTTGGATGGAATTCCTATGCGAATATGACTTCGATGTCCATTATATAAAAGGGAAGGAGAACGTGGTCGCTGATGCTCTGAGTCGAAGACGCCACGAGATCCAGACCCTGACCTTGAAGATGGACTTGAAGGATCGCATCTTACAGCATCTGCCGGAGGACGAATGGTTTCTTGAAGTGCAGCAGGCAGTACTAAATCAGAAGGCCCTTGAGGGCAAATTTACAGGATATACCCTTGATTCTGATGGAATGCTTCGACATCGGCAACGCATATATGTACCCCATGTGGGTAATCTTCGTACAGTAATCCTATCAGAGGCTCATAGAGCACCCTACGCAGCACACCCAGGAGTGAAGAAGATGCATGCTGATTTACGACAGCTTTATCATTGGGCTGGGATGAGGCGTGACATTGCCGAATTTGTTGCTCGTTGCCTGGAATGTCAGAGGGTCAAGGCCGAACATCAGCATCCAGCGGGACTGTTGTACCCTCACGAGATACCTGAATGGAAATGGGATACCATTTCTATGGATTTTATCGTTGGTCTACCTATGTCATCACGTCGCCATGATGCTATTATGGTGACAGTTGACAAGCTGACCAAAGTGGCGCATTTTTCACCAATATGTACAACATACAATGCACCATCAGTGGCAAAGGTGTTTCTTGATCAGATTGTTAGACTTCATGGGATACCTCGCCGCATTATATCTGACAGAGACTCCGTATTCACTTCATCGTTCTGGAAAGCTTTACATCAGGCGTTGGGCACACAGCTCAACTTCAGTTCTGCATATCATCCGGAAACCGATGGACAAACAGAAAGAGTTAACTAGGTGTTAGAAGACATGCTTCGCATGTATGTGATGGACCACCAGTCTAGATGGGAGGAGTACCTGTATCTAGTTGAATTCGCCTACAATAATGGGCATCATAGCTCGTTGGGTATGCCTCCTTTCCAGGCATTATATGGCAGACCATGCAGAACACCTTTGAGTTGGGATCGTATAGAGGACAGAACAGTCATCGGCCCAGAGATAGTTCAGAATATGGAACTGCAAGTTAAACAGATAAGACAGAGGCTTCTAGAAGCACAGGACAGGCAGAAAAAGTATGCTGATGCTAAGAGGACAGACCGAAGCTTCACTGTGGGGGAAAGAGTATTTTTGAGAGTGCGGCCGCACAAAAGTCCAATCCGTTACGGAAAAGGCTCTAAACTCGCACCTCGATTTGTAGGACCTTTCGAAATCTTGGAGCGGATAGGACCAGTAGCCTATCGTCTAGCCTTGCCACCTAGCCTGTCACGTATCCACGATGTATTTCATGTATCAGTTTTACGTCAATATGTTTCTGACTTATCTCATGTGTTGGATTGGAGTGCTCTTCAGGTAGAGGCAGACGGACAACTGGCGTTGGAGCCAATTCGCATATTGGCTCGACGGACGCTGGCCCTTCGAGGTCGAGAGCTGGACCAGGTTAGAGTCCAATGGGACTTGTACGACAAAGTCACTGCAACATGGGAAGATGCAGAGAGATTGAAGACCCTGTATCCTCACCTTTTTGACGACTTCCAGGAGGAAGTACCGTCTTAGGGGGAGAGGATGTGAGGACCGCCTTTTTTTTTTACTACTGTTGTCATGACTATTTACAGTGCTGTTATTATTACTTTCATATTTGTGGGATAGCAGTTCCTGAAATTTGTCAGACTATTTAACTTTATTATGTTTTCGGAAAAACTAATTGGGTGATGTTTGGATAAGTTACTTTTCAGAAAAATGAATTAGAGTTGTTAGAGATGATGGAAAATTGTAATATGATTTTTAATTATGTTAAATTGTACTAAGGCATGAGAATGCATGTGTTATTTAAGTTGCTTCGGCTATGATGAATTTATGTGGTTACTGATCTTGTAATTGAGTGTGCAGGGACTACTAATCAAACCACAGATTTCGGAGATCATTCCACACCTTGTTAATTGTTATTCCCTGTTAAGCCGATCTGGTTCCACGAAGAACCAAGATCTCTTTGTGTTTGATGTCATGATGTAATGTGGTCTTTCGTATGGTCGAGTGGGTTAGGTTACCCTCATGTAATATTATTTTTTATAAGTAAGTGTTGTAAAGAGATTGAATTTGAAATTTCTATTTTTATTTAAATTATGAGGCCCTTTTTCTTGTGCTTTACCTTGACCTGGGGTGTCTTGTATGGGTTAAAATTGACCCTGGGTTCTACCCCATGGGTCCAGGGGCCCATTTGGCATGGGTAACCCTTGAGTAACCTCCATCTAGTCAACTTAACCTTTCCCTGAAGTTAAGTGGCGAAAATTGGAGGTAGGAGGGGACATGATGGGTTGTACCAACACTCAACCCATCCCCTCTACTTTTCCCTAGATAAGAGATGCCATCCATTAGTAAAAGTTACCTCTTCTTTAGTAAGATTCCCCCATGTACTATGGGGACACCCATGTGAAGAAAGGAGAAAGAGGCATGGGTCACCTGTCTTGTTCCCATTTAACTCTTTTTTTATTTCTCCTATGAGAAAGTGGAGTCACATGAAAGGAATAAGGAGTACCCTTGGGAATGGAGAGTGACATAAGCCACCTGGACAGAATAGTGATTTTTGGGAAGGGTGAGGAGGTGACAAGTGTCACTTCCCCATTTCTCAAAATTAGAAAGAAAGAGAATTTTGGGTTATTTATTTTCAAATTTTGGGATGAGAGGGAGTTAGTGGAATTTTGGGGAAAATCTTTCATCTTTGGCCTTACCCAAAATAGAGAAGTTAGTTTGGAAGATAGAGAAGGGAGAGGGAGTTGGTGGCTAAGCTTGGGAGTGAACCCTGTGGACTCTGCAACAACTTCATTCCAGGAGGGCTTTGCAAGGTTGGTCTGAATTTTACCTTTGTTTTGGTAGAACTGAAATGTGTATGAAATGTGTTTGGAATATGTGTTTAAATTTGTTTTCTGTGGGGTTCTTGTCGGGTGTTTGACAGAGCGTCTCCCACTTGGGAGAAATGCTCATCAAGTTTGGGGTAGGGGAGGAGAGATCCTCCTCGGGTGCATACCTGTTCCATCTTTTGGGATGTTGAAAGCCTTGAGGGCATGTATCTGTGACTGTATTTTTGACTTGAGAGTCATATACAGATTTCTTGCAAAATGTGATCACACTTGGTTGAGACCAAGAGATATTTATATGAGTTCATTTATCTGTCAGGGTGACACTCTGGAGTCGAGTGTATCCACTCTCCTGCCCCTTATGAAACTCACTGTAGTTGAGTTTCCGTATTGTGTAAAATAGCCACGGGTGTATGTGTGCTTTGGGATTGTTGTTGTTTCTGTTGTGAAGTGGAGTGTTTGAATACCCAGGTGTGAGTATGGTCTCCCTAGCTCGGGGGTGACCCTTTTGCGGGTCTACGGTAGGGAGGAGAGCTAGACAAGTGGTATTTTCTTCTTTGTTTGTCTTTGATATGCAGGTTTTTCTCTTGGAGCTTTCTGGTTGGCTATTTATGAAGAAACAGATCATCTTCTTGTCATGAGAATTAGGCCTGGATTATTTCATAGAAATGAAGAGAGAACACCTCTCTTGTTATTGTTGTAAATTACTGATATTCTGGGAGTGAAGAAAATCACCTCCCTGGTCTTGTTATTATTGGACTTTTATTGGTTGTCATAAGTTTTCAGTTGTATACTGTTTGGGAGGAGAAAGTTCATATCTGGGAAGTTGGTATTCATGTTTGAGAAGTTGTAATATGACTGTGCTTAAATTTTTAAGTTGATGTTTGCAACCTTTGTTCAATAGCAATTTTTGTGTTTCAAGTATTACTGAAAGGAATAAGTTCGTTTTTGCAACTTAATCTGAGTTGTTTACATTGAAAGTTTGGAATTGCTTCACTAGTTGAAATGCTGATTTTCTATTCAATATTAAAATGGAAAAGACAGTTTTAAATATTTGTGTTATCCTCCCTATTTAATGGATTCTGTTAAATTAGAAGGATTAGAGGAAATCTAGCATGTAAATATAATCTGGTTGTAAATTTACAAGTCTTGTATGTTTATAAAAATGGAAATTTATACTTTAAATGAGGGAATAGCTAATTACTTTTTGGTGAAATTGGCAGATATATATATCTAATTGTTATGACAATTTCTTATAATAGGTTGATTTGGAGAAAATGCTTAGAGTAGTGAATTTTGAGAAAATTGTGGAAATTGGAATTATAAAAATCTATAAAGAGTATTTCTTTTTCTCTCAATAAATTTATAAATATATATATAGAGCTATATATATATTTCTCATTTTGAGTAATTATCATTTTAAGAAAATAAAAGAGTAATTGAAAGTAATTATAACTGTTATATATTAATATAAAAAAAAAAGGGGGATATATATATATATATATGAACTATATATATATAGATATATATAAATATATTATTGTTGAAATATATATATATATATATATATATATATTTATATATGAATATATATAAATATATATATATATATATAATATATTATTATTATAAGAACCAACGAATGGTGAAAGACTGTCAACATGTTAGCCGCGGATAAAAGAAACACAGTCGAAATTTTATTTGGGCGGTGGGGAGTAAACCCCACCGCGAGCTGTTATTACATATGGAGGTGTGGAGTGGGGCGGAGCCCCACCCACACCCCACGTCGTGGGAATGTGGGTGGGGCTCCGCCCCACTCCACATCTCCCCCCCCCCTCCAAACCCTTATGCCTCCCGCGAAACCTTTCCGCCGCTCTGCGGCCACCGTGAAGTCTTGCCCGCCGCTCTGCGGCCACCACAAATCCCCGTCCGCCGCTCTGCGGCCACCACAGATCCCCGTCCGCCGCTCTGCGGCCACTGCCGCCCATGGCCGCCATCTGCTGTGGGTTGAAAGCAATAAAAAATGTAGGGCTTGGGCCCTAACATATGAATGGGTTATTTGGTAAATAAATTCAGTTTATTTTTATATAGCTCTATATAAAGGCATATATATATATTATATATGTCTATGTATATAGCTATATATATAATATAAGAATGATTATATATATACATATATATATATATATATATATATATATATATATATAGGTTTATAAGTTGTGGGAAACCAATTTGTTCATTATTGAGATATTAAAATAAATATATTATATGTAAGTATGTATATATATATATATATATATATATATATATATATATATATATATATATATATATATATATATTTATTGGGCCCTCGTTTAAAATCGTTAATAACTATGTTTCATGGATATAGAGAAAAAAAAAAATATATATATATATATAACAATTATAATCTCACAGGAGATGTTATTAAGTGTTGAACACAACAACCAAAGAAGCTATATTACCATGAACAGAGTTTTATAAAGTGGTGAACCACCTACATCTATTGACAACGTCATACGAGTTACAAACAGTGTATGAATCGTAATTAAGAGTAACAGTAACAACAGTAATTCTAAACAAGAGAAAATAAAATTAGATGTAAAGTGAGTTTAGGAATATTCAGTGATACTCTGGAAAGAGTTTCTCAGAAGTTTCATCTGTTAACGTACTTATAAACACCCGGAAAATGAAGAGGAAAATTACTCAACTCCTTGTGCAAAAGAACACTGGAAATAAACTTATGATGCCACCACTAACAATCCATGTGGCCATATTAATCTCAACTGTAGCAAACAATCTCATATGTAAACCTGTAAGAGGTTCCGAAGAAGGAAAAACCAACATTGGAAAACACAGAGGAGAAAATGCGCGACATATCTCACACGGGATAAGAGAACTAAGTTGACGGACCCTTCTGTCAATTGTGCTTAGGTACAAGTTGACTAAGTATTTACGAAGAGGAGGAACCTAGATCGGGGAAGATTAGGAGACTGAGTCCAGCGAAATAGTAAACCAGCCTTTGTGGCCTAGATCATCCTGAAATTAGGTTTAATATCAACAATAACTGCAGTAATAACCCTGATTGACGTAAATCACGAAGAAAGGACAGGATGCACATAAAGAAAGTATAGAAAATGAAAGAGAGAGAGAGACCGAAATATAAACACACTAAATGAACTAAGAGATAGTTAAGGTAAGGGCGATAAAGTTATAATCCAACTTAAGAACTTGTGGAAAGGGAAGAGAGGGCAACCAAGCCGCCTTGTTGAAAATGCTAAGTCATAGGAGTAGTATGTTTCAGGAAACAAGAGAGGAGACAGACAACCGTGCCTGGCTGAAAAAAAGACTAAATAGGGAGATCACTAGCCGGTTTAGTTGGAACAAGGCGTCGAGGGGAGTGGTTCCTCTATCAGCGAACCACGTGCGTAAATGAGTGCAGCGTAATTCCCACTAACGCCGTAAGGCATTTTGCTACCGAACATTGCCGAGGGTTCGATTTAAGAACTTGGGTAATCTCACTCTTGCAATGACGTTAGCAGCGTTGTATCGACCCTCTTGTTGATCTATATGTTTCCGTTTGCACGCCATTGTACTTGTATTCCGTCGATGAGTATAGTGTTTCGCCATGAGAGAACACCGTTGAGCATGCGTACGCATGCGAAAGGGGTTTTTAGGACGGTGTGAGAAAAGTTTTTCATATCTCGTGTCATAACCACATGACAGATGTGGCTATGACACGTGCGAAGTGTGTTGTGACCACAAGGAAAATGTGGGCATGACAGAATACACCAGAAGAATAGAATAAATATTAAAAACAACAAAGAATGACACCAGATTTACGTGGGAAAAACCCTTATGAGTAAAAAACCCACCACCACAAGAGAGACTATCTTTATTACAGTAAACAGAATAGTTACAATAAAGATCCTAGCCCTTTTGCTCAGGTATCGATTCTCAACAATTACACCACACCATTCATTGCATCTGTATATTTATAGAATAAACTGTGTAATTGAATCTCTTCATCAATCATCATCGATGTCAGTCGATAAGATTATATTATTAGTTTCCAAGAGCAAAAAACTATTACACTATTTTTGCCCTAACTAATCGTCTCAATTGATCCAACGTCGCTGCCTTCCAACCATCACAACGGTTCACATTCCAGCGAGACCTTTAGTCCCACATGCATCAGGTCGCAGACTTCTCTGCAGTTTATATGGCCAATGACTCGATTATACTATCATTGGCAATTTTGTTGCCGATGATACCAAACCAAAGACCCATCAGCCTAACCTACTCCATCAATGATCAGATTGCTTCCTTCACCGATAACACATAGTCTTCGCGATCCCCAAGTTCACTGCCCTTCATTGGAGTGACCTCTGCTATTGGTCCAAACACTTTACACTACGCCGATGAAGGTTCTCATGCCGATGCCCAATGCTTTGCCAACTTCCATCGGGGTGACCATTCACATCGGAGTGACTACCAAGATCTTGGCCGATGGTCAACCTTATGCCAATAGACATAAGTCATCGGTGAAACCATGCATATTAGCCACATGCTTCTCACTCTTGCCAATAGTGAAAGTCTGCCCGATAGCTTGTTCCTTTATCGATGTGAACACAACTATTGGTGTAACATTACCAAGATCTACCGATAGCTTCATGTGGCCGATAACCAAGGATAGACTAAGGTTCAAGCAGTAATTTGAGACACATGTTCTCTTCATTTTCAAGGTAGATACTTTAAGCATCATTGTCTATGCATCATCTCATCAATAACACATTGAAAAAATACCAAAAAATCATAAAATGTCCTAAAAAATACCAAAAAATCATAAAATGTCCTAAAAAAATACCAAAAAATCATAAAATGTTTTCAAAAAAATCCAAAAAATCATAAAATATCCTAAAAAAATCCAAAAAGCATAAAATATCCTAAAAAATAAAAAAATGATAAAATGTCCTAAAAAAATACCAAAAAATCATAAAATATCTTAAAAAAATCCAAAAAAATCATAAAATGTCGTAAAAAATATCTAAAAAATCATAAAATGTCCTAAAAAAATCTAACAAATCATAAAATGTCCTAAAAAAGCAAAAAAATATATAAAAATCAAATAGCCAACAAAAATACAAGCAATAAAATCAATCATCCTCATACAATCCATCACATCAAATCCAATCAAATCAATCCAAATCACATCATTTCACCCTATCACTATCTCATAATACACAAGAACTACATACCATCTCTATAGTTAAGTGCCTTGATCTCGCAGATACGGGTATGTAGGCAGTCTGGTGTATGAAGGAAATACCCAGATTCAGGCACAAGACGATATGCCTCCTCTATCTTCCATCCATCTTTTGAACATCTTTCTCTTAATCTCTGAGAACTACATATCATCATGTCTCATCATTCACGTACGATGCTTTGATCCCATGGATACAAGGTATGTAGGTAGTCTAGAGTATGAAGGAAGTATCCAGTATGCAAGCACCGATGATTCATTCTTCCATTCCCCATCCATCTCCGCTGTCTTATGTCTTCTTCTCATTGACTAACTCAAGCAAAACCAAACTATGCAACTCATGATAGCTCAAGCACTTATCAAATATGAGGTGAACTGAAGACATTTGTCTACACACCTTAAACCAACATATGCTATATCAACTTAACATTCTTAACCTTCAATAGGATATATCTTTCCTTTTAACAAGGTGCTATCCAATCTACCCAAGAGCACCCTAAATTTGGCAAGAGAACATGATGGCAAGGTCCTTTGTTTTTCTTTTGATTTATCTTTTGTCCCTTTCTAATACCTAGTCAAGACTACCTTGATTTATCATATTTGGGTATGTTGTGATAAAGTATGGACTGGGGCATGGTCATTTGCTTTCATATGTTGTGTTTGTAGGATGATCTTATTCTCTTGCTATGCCTAATGGTATCTTGACATGTTGGGATTAGAATCTTGTATATCAATATCTTTTGCATCTAAGAAGCTAAACAATCTCTTATGCACTAAGACTATTTTTCATACATATAACCAACAAGGTTCTATTATGTTTAGTGGAAATAAGCTCAAACTATTGCTTGTAGAGTCAAAGTCCATCTCTAAGCCGGCTAATATTCATATCTTGTATCTTGACAAGGTTGTATTAGTATGTACCACATTGAATACTCAACACCTTGGTCTTTATACCATGGTGCATAATATTTGGTGCCATATAAAAAATAAGGATTGCAATTCTCCAATGTCATCCACAACCATTCGAAGATGCCTTTCGTCATCCATTCTATATTTTGACATGATCAACGGTTTCATCATCCTCTCTTTGATCATCATCCTCTTTATCTTCATCAGCATTCTTTTCTTCCTGCAAAACAAGTGTGTTAGGCATATCTATATCATCCATCTAATTATAAGTCCATTTACCATATAACCATCATTAGTACATCTATGCATATCATTTTATAAGCATTTACCATGTAACCATCATTTATACATACATGCATATTCTAAATCCATTATAAGCATTGCATAATGCATTATCATAATATCAAATCATAATCATAGGCATCCATACATGTAACTACAGTGCATATCATAATCCATAGCATAACATATAAAAGCATGATCAATATCAATAACAGGTGTGCATCCATAGCAAATAAGAACCATAAATGAGCATCATCCAAGTCAGTCATCATATAGAAGCATCATGGGTCAATATATGCAGGTGCTTGTCATGAACAAGATATATACAAATTTGGCTACCTAAGAGCCATAAAAAAAATATGTACATTTGGGTCGCAAGCCTCAAAATGATACAACTGATATAAAGTGATATAATATATACAAATGGGACTAGTCCCAATGCCTGGTGGCACTACCTAATGAGCCCTCTCCTGGGTCTCTGCCTCTGTATCCTCCTATCCCCCTAGGTTGAGGAGGTCCCATAAATGATGCCACTGATCTAGATCCCCCTATCTATCTCAAGGCTGAGGCATCTAATCATCTCTTATAGCTCGACTGTCTCTGCTCTACTGAAACTACTCCATAGTATAGTCCCTGATAATACTCAACCTCACTGTGAGCTCTCCCTTTAATCTGGCTAGCTCAGTGGCCATGAAAACTATCACCTGATCTATCCCCATGGCATCTATAGCTGCATCTCTCTCATACATCACTCGCTGTGTCCTCTGCATGGCTATGTCCCTCTCAGTAGTGATGGCCTGCACTCTTTGCAGTGTCACATCTCTCTCAACTATAACCTTGGCTAGGGCCCATCACCTGGTGTGGCTTGCACTGCCTATTGTGTCTGCACCTGCATCTGAGCTATCTTCATTTGATAGATCTGTACTTGGCCCTGAGCCTACCTCATCACCACTATGTTCCTATCTCTATCTACCTCTATGAGCCTCAGTCTAGCCTATATCCACACCCGCCTGGCCATCTCTCTATGCAACTGATGTCTGTATCTTGTTGCTGCATCACCATCTTCTCCACCTCCCATGACCTGTTGTGGCTTTTGTGGAACCTGTACATGTCGAGGGACCTACCCATGTATCTGTATCTATCTGTAAGCCCCTCTAGCTACTACTACTTCTACTATGGGTGCTGCTACGGTTCCCACCTACAGAGCCTGTCTCTGCCCTCTAACTCTTGCCCGCCTAGGTGCATGCATAGCCACCTCTCCCATCTCTCCTAGTATAGTCAATCTTGTGAGCCTATGTAATATCTAATGTGAGTCATACTATGGTGTGGTCCCTACATCCGCTGGTCTCCCTATCCAGTCCCATACAATTAGTTGTAATGCCTCTACCTCCGCCAGAGCTACATCAATAATAATCTCCAGCCCCCAATCCAGAATCTCCCACCGTGTCCATCCAAAGATGGCATCACCCACTGGCTTGATCTGGGGCAAACCAAACTGTCGCAACACTCTCTTAGGAAAGTATCTCTCAATAACATATATGTAGCATCCAAACAGGTACCTGGCCTGTCGTGCAAATAATAACTCAGGAACATCATCATCCCATCTCTCGCAGTCCCTCCATGGTCGCCACATGAATTAATCCAACTCATCAAAATCCTGCCGCTAGTAAACAAGAGCATGGAGCTACCTGTATGTAGTCACTCCTCCATAAATGTGTGCATATGGCTATCCAGGTAATCATTGTCTCAACCCCATCAGCCTCATCACTACAATGTGCTCAAAAGCTCAGACATGCAACAGTGTAACTCCTGCTAACATGCTGGACCCATACATGTAAGCACAATCATGTAAATACTGGTAGAGATGCCCTAGTATACAAGGGGCCCATGCATATCTGACCCCATACTCAAAAATGCTCTCCATAACAGTCACCCATCCTACTAGGAATCCATGGGCCTGCCGATCTGGAACCAAAAATCTAATGATGGCAACCACCACTCTCTGTAGCTGATCGCATAGCTCTCTAATTGTCTGCATAGGAATCTCATGATCATCATCCTCTATATCAGGAGTCCCAAATAGTCGCTAAAAATTCATAGGCCCATGATCAGGATCATAGTCGACGTGCTCACCCTTGATCGAGATCTGCAAGATGTGCCTCACATCCTCCAATGTGACAGTGGCCTCGCCAGTTGGTAGTAAGAAAGAGCTATGCTCACTGTACCATCACTCCACTAAAGTAGTCATCATGGTGGAATGTGCTCACACAGGCATGATATGTGCAATGTTCTCTAGCCCCACAATCTCCATAAACAAATGCTCCTCTGCATCTAGCTGCCAAACCAATCTCAGGTCCGATGGGTGTACCTCCCGTGATCACAAAGATCACAACACAGACTGCAATCATAAAGTTGACTTAGTATTTATGACATTTTCAGCAAAAAACCCTAAAAAGTTGCTAAGTCTAACCAAAAGCGACACCTTCTTAACATAAGCGACTTTGCCCCTACCATATGCAACTTGTTTTACCATATGCAGCTTGTTGTCGCTCAAAAGCGGTCAGTTTTACCATATGCGATTTTCTGTCAATCAACTACGACATTTTAAACCAAATGCACATACCCATGACCTAAAACCTAAAATTTGACCATATGCACATTAGATTGACCAAATGCGACTGAACCGCATTCAAATGTGACGTATTTCACCAAATGTGATCCACTGTCGCTCAAGTGGACTTTTTTTAGCCCTATGTGCCTTTGGTGGCACGAACTTATTTATGATGCTTTTGGCCAAAAATAAATGTACAAATGGTAATTTTTTCGACACATACCAGTAGGGGAGCTCCTTCTGGTTGTCTGTATGTCCTCACCTTCTCAACCTAGTGATCTACACATGGAATCGGCATCTCGAAAACTCTATATGACTCTAAAACACTCAAGAAGCTTAAAGCACAAGATCTCTAGAAGCAAATGGCACAAATGACTTAGAATTAACCATTGGAACATACTCATAGGGTCCTAACCCTAATTAGTTTCTTTTGAGCCAAGGACCCTAATTTTTCTTAGGTACATTCCCATGGTTGACCGTCTGACCCTAATTATCTATGCCAATTTAACCTAGCCTATCCTTCTGCTATTTTCTCATCGCGAGTCAACCCAGCCTTTGTCCTGTAGCATGGTTTTCCTCTTGAGGGGGCATCATCTACCATTTTCACTATGGCATAGCCTGTTATCCAATGTATCATATCCTCTTTGAAACAACGCCCTAACAGACATTATCTCAAAGAGGGGCAAAATATAGACACCCAAAATTGACCCATGTCATTATTTAGGCATTATCTCATATTTTTGCATATCTATTGCATTTTTGTATTGCATGCATCATTTCATCTAACACACTTGCAATTAAAACCTAATTATTTCCTCTATTGTCTCCATCATTCTTCACGATTAATTAAATAAATTTTATTTATTTAATTAATCATTCTTCATTCTTCTATTTCTCCATCAATAATTAAATAATTTTTAATTATTTAATTATCATGTATTTCTTCTAACAAATAAATAAAATTCTTATTTTATTTATTTTTCTTCACCCAAAATATAAATTAAATAAATACATTTTAATTTAATTTATATTATTATTATTTCTTCTACCCATTATCCTCTCTCACATAATGAATTAAATAAACATATTTATTTAATTCATTATTTCCTATGCACATTCCCATAAAACTTCTCCATCGTTGATCTTTTCTCCCATCCTCCACCATTGATCATGCACTTGCTAAAAATCACTCACCTCTCCAAATAAAATCCCTAAAATCTCTCATTTGTGACTCTTGGTCATGGCATTTGCAACATGAGTCTGATTTTGTGAGTGGAGTCTCATGGTTTTACTTGGATTTTGAAACCCTCATGTCAATGGCCTAGAAGAAGACTTAATTTTCATCCATTCTCATGGAATCGATCTTTGCATGTATCAAATCGCTCTTTCATTTGTGATCATAAACATGGCAGCCTCCTCAAATTGGTTCACATGGAGAAGCAATCCACAATAAAAACCAAGAAATCACAACACCCAGGTGAACTTGTTTTATTTGCATGTTTTGTATTTTGATTTGGGTTAGATTTATTGAGGTTTTGGGTTGGATTTTGATCTAATCTCATTTTGATCTACAAATTTCCACCCATCACAGATTTCATTGAAACATCTGCATCTATAGCATGGATGGATACTACCAAACTAGTTTTGGCTTTGGCGGCTTAGTAGAGTTGGACAATTTATCAAATGGATGTAAAGAGTTCTTTTTTCAATGGATGTATTGATGAGGAGTTATATGTGTCACAACCCAGAGGTTTTGAAATACCTTCTAAAGAACACTATGTTAACATATTGAAGAAAGCCATGTATGGTCTTAAGAAACCACAGACGACATACCTACAACATAAGGGTTTTTTAATGAGTCAATTGGATCACAATATTTATATTAGGAGCTCAACTAATGATATTTTTATCTTAGTTCTCTATGTGGACCATCTTATCTACACTAGGAAAAAATAAATTGATTTGTAGAGTTTTAGAGTAGCTATGGTTGTAGAATTTGAGATGATAGATTTAGGATAGATGCACTATTTTCTTGGTATAGAAGTATGGAAAAATAGAGATGGAATATTTATTTCAACAAATATGCTTCAGATATACTATATAAGTTTAGATGAAGAGCTACAAACCAATTGTAATACCCATTAAAGTTGGTTTGAATGTGTCTAACTTAGATGTGTCAAATCTAGTGGACCTTGTTGATGGTCCTTTTAACACACATGCAACATAGGCAAGATGAGATTCAACCCACCTCTCCTAAAAGGACAACTGATTGAGAAAAGGATCAACTATCCCTAAGGTCTAGGGAGTTGGGTCACAACTGTGTTGCACAAGCACATGGTAAATGCAGATAGTTTAACAAGGGGCCTTAGTTTTCTACTATTTATTCACTAGATCAAATTTGATTTATACTTTACTACTATTTTAAAGAAATCCCAAAAGATCATAAGGAATGCAATAGATAAATGATGCAACACTATATATTTTATGCCTTTATATTAACACATCTATCTGAGAAATTCACTAATTGTAGTATTAAAATCAGTTTGTAAACTCAATTGTTCATACTATCGGTGCAACATTCAAAGGATTTTTCAAAATAATAAGATGAATTATATTTTTTATTATTGTATTTCACACGCAAATCAGAAATAAAATTTAGAATTTAATCCCAAATTCATAATTTCTCAAACAAATATGGAAGTAAGGATTGAAGTTTAAATCACTACACCATATGCACAAAGATGGATCCAAAGGAATTGATAGTCATCTTGTATTAATTTCTTCAAATTTGAGTACAATATATAAATCCAACAAGAACACACTGGAATTACAGATATGTTTTTAAAACAATGATCTCCTCTAAACTAAAATGCTATAAAAACTAATCATTTTGCTAAAAACTTGAAAATACTAAGTATGGACTGATAGCCTAATTCTTCAACTTTCAGACCCTTGAACAAAATAGGTACCTCCATTATATAGGCATCCAAAAAGTACAACACAACAGTCTTAAAATATATGCAGTGTCTTTGTACCTTGTTTCACATGCAACTGAAAAAGCAATTCTAATAATAGAACAGATTCCGCATGTTAATCTCTAAGTTTGACTTTTCAACTCAAAGATGTACAAAAAAGGAAAACAAAGAAGTTCTTTAGGGCCCACTTTATAAAATAATGGTTCCCTCTTTACAAAATTTGGATATACAAGATTCCTTAACACAATTATCCAAGATCAAAATTAGACTTAATAAGAATTGGTCACTCCTGTAGAGGACTGTGTCTTTTTATACTCAGCAAAATTTGACAAAAGTCAATCCACTCTATCCACTTCAGGTCCATTCAACTATTCGGTCCTAAATTTAAATGTATCAAAATGTTGAGAGACATGTTCACAGTTTCTTTCTATTTTTCTTATATCCACCATTGCCAGTTTAAAATGAGATTTATATTCTCCAAATTTATTGAGCACATCTTCATCAAAACCTGGAGCATTCAACCAACTATCCATTTTCCCCTTGAAGACTTCTTTTATTTTATCCAAAGGCTCTAGTCTATGCTTATCATGTGAATATACTTATGAATCCATAACTGTCTTAATACAAGTTTCAAAAATAACAATATCTTCATATATTTCCTTCTACAAAGTCAACAACGTGGGATGATATTCAACTATCTGCTCTATCTTATATTGAGTAACTTTTATAGACAACTTGAAAAAACTAGGATCTTCATCCTGTAGAATGTCAAATTCTAACAATTCTTCTTGACCCATGCTTTTGATTTGTTTCAATGTCCTCAACATATGTTCCAGTTTTCCATCTTCGCTCTTGGAATTTTCTACGAAGGTATCTATTTCTTGCTCCAACCCGCAAGATTCATCATAATGTGGATAATACCTATCAAAAATACCAAAAGCTTCTTTTGAAAATCTAGACACCCATCTATCAATTAAAGATGATTTCTCTTTCATCTCCTTTAGGGCATCAACTTCCTATTTAGTCATCAGCACTAGAATATCTGCCGCAATTGGCTATTGTGAAATAGGTGCTAGAAGACCCTTGACAAATGATTTCATTTGACTTAATTAAAGCTTTAGACCATCCTTCATTTGCTTATCCTTCTCCATGTAATGTCCCCTTCTAGGCTCATGGTTAGTCCATCATAGAGTTCCCGTGGACTAGCAGCTTAGTTAGGGAACTGGGGTTAGTTGGCATTGGAGGTTGTGTCAGTGGAGGAAAGATGGTTCGAGTTCAGAGGATCCAGTTGGCACCTTCAGAGTTGGCCTAGTTTGATCTTGAGCATTACTTACTATTTTTAGTAAGTCTAGGTTCAATGCCAGTTCAATGTTTTCAGAGTGGGGTCAGAAGCGTTTCGTCAAGACCTTTCCGACAAGCTAAAGAACATGGCAATCCGACACCGTTTTCATATTTATTTTAAAGTCTGAATTTTACTATAATTATTTATTAAGATTATATGGTCACTTTATAAAAATAAGTTATAACTTAAAAGTGACCCTCTAGGAGGTGGGAGCCCATGGGATCATAAGGGGATGAAAATTAAATAATAAAACAAGTGCAAATTCCCTCCAAAAAGAGGCATTGGGTTTGGAGAGTTTATAAAAAGGTACTGAGGGGCTCATTTGTGTTATGCTTGCTTTATGATATTTTCTTCTTGTGATCTCTGCTAGAGTTTTCTATTGTGAGGGTTTGAGGATTCGAACTAGAGGCTTGTGGAGATGGAAACCTCCATAGGTAACAACATTCTACAGGTGTGAGATACCACCCAACAGTGCCATTAACAGTGGACGTATTTAGCATTCACATTGTGCTTGCAATGAAGTCATTCAGAGGAGTTTTGAGCTGATTTGATATATAGCATTTCTCTATTATTGTTGAGTGCAGATTTTAGAGGGTTTGAAGGCAGTTTATTGTGTGGGCATTGTTCATAGCTATTGTTTGCATTTTTAGCCATGGTCGTACTGCTCAATGAGTAGTGTGGGAGTCTTAGAGTATCATTTCCCTTTGTGGGTGTCACATATTTTACATTGTGTGAGGTGTTTAGAGCCCATTTATATTGCTAGTTTCATTTGTAAGCTCAATCTCATATTTTCTAGAGTTTGGAGTGATTTCGACTATACCCAGTTGCTGGTGCACTCTCAACACATGTACCGAGTTGCATTTCTGAACATCAGTATGTCACAATAATTAATTATTGGTCATTTTACTATCTGGGTAGTTGATAGTTTCTTTATATCTATTGTATATTTTCTGGGTTTTCTCTCTATGCTCTATATTGTATGCTCCGGCAACACATCTGCAGGAAAACTGAAAACCCCTTTTGCATTCTTTTCTCTAGTCTAAAAGATCACATAAAAATAATAAAAGATCACACATAAAAGATCTTAAAAAATTACAAATAGGTACGGCACGTTACAATGGTATTAGAGCTATGATCTTGCCATCCTGTGAGGTTGAAACAGACACGCAAAAGTGAAAATGAGATATGCGACCGACAGATAGATATCCTTTTAGGAATACCAGAACAAGGCAAGGAACACAGTTTCTATAGAGGAATCCAATACCACAGAGTGATCCATTTGAGTCAAATCCAAAGATAGTGGTAGCAACTACAAAGGATGATTCCCTAGTGTCACGGACAGACCCCTTTTCAGGTGAGATACCTCCATTTCCAAAGCATACAGGGGAGATGGGTGATAGGGAGATTGAAGAACCAAGCACATGAGATATCCTCAATGACTTGGCTAGGGGTCAGCAATAGATCGTGGCTAGCTTGGATAGGTCTCAGCAAGCACTCAGAAGGCTTCTTGGCTGATTATTTCTTGAGCTAGATGAAGATGAGGAGAATATAGATCGAAATAGATATAGGAATGATTGAAATGGAGGCAGGAATGATAGAAATAGAGACCGGGATGATAGTGATAGACACAGGGACCGAGGTAATGGATATAGGAATGGTGACAGAAACATTGGTGATAGGAACGGACACCGGTATCATGATGGAGAGGCTTCAGTGAATAACCGGGGTGCTACATAGCTCAAAGCTGCAGATAGACCAGGCATTCTGACTTTCATGCCGAGAGATGAGATACCCAATAGGGATGCTACATAGTTGGAGTTTCAGGAGGAGATATTTAGGGATTGGCAGGCTTCCAGCGAAGGGTTTAGAGCTGAAATGACTTTCAGAGACTACTCAGATCTTCAGATGAGACACAAACCCAGAGGGGGTAATAGATAATAGAATAATGAACTACAAAAGAAGGTTAGCAAGATGACCTTACCATATTTTGATGGTTCAGGAAAAACTTTAGCAAGAGCATGGGTACAAAAGTTAGATAGTTACCTTCAGATCAGCCCCATGCCAGAGACAGATGCCATAGCATATGTAGCCTTACATTCGGAGGGTAGTGTGCATAAGTAGTGGAGCAATGGGAAGGTGACTCTGGGACATGACCAGATCACATCTTATGTTGAGTTCACAGCCAGACTCATTGATAGGTTCAACAAGAAGGACCCGGAGTTGTAGTTTAAGGAGCTGGCACAATTGCGACAGAGTGGTTCAGTGGACTCGTACATTTCAGAGTTTCAGGATCTTTTGGTCATGGTTTCAGACATATCCGAGAGGAGGTTGATTGTGCTCTTTGTTGATGGGTTGTCTGATCCTCTACATGGATGGGTGAAGGGTTTAGACCCTATGTCGTTACAGGAGGCCATGAAAAAGGCTCAGGATATGGAGTCTTCAGCATGGAGAAGCAAATTTTAGAACAAAAACTTTCAGCATAGGAGAGAAAAGGAGAGACATAGGAGGCATAGGTACAAGGACTTAGGACATCAGCCACACAAGAGTTCTTCCCGACTAGATGAGGATCAGCTGAATGATCTTAGGAGGAAGAAACTCTGCTTTCACTGCAAAGAGCCTTGGGATCCTAAGCACAAGTGTGCTACCCAAGGGAAGGCAAAATAGATTGAGTACTTCTCAGTAGATGAGTCTATGGAGTCAGACACACATTCAGAGTAGCATACAGAGGGTGATGATTCAGAGACAGATGTTGCATCTGAAGTACCAGATAAGGATGAGGATACCTCTCTACCTACAGCCCACATTTCTAGCATTTAGAGAGAAGGGTAATTCAGGATCCGAGGAGCATTGGGTGGACAGAGGTGCATTACCTTGTTAGACATAGGTGCCACTCATAACTTCATAGATGAGGGCTTGATTGCTAAGAGGGGCTTGCAGAGAGAGGAGTTTACAAGATTTAAGGTAAAGGTAGCCGATGGGTTTGTACTTACTTGCACTAGGAGAATTCCCAACTTGATGATCCAGCTAAACCATTATACGTGCCAGTCAAAGTTTTATGTGGTTAGCATGGGTGACATGGATGTTGTGCTAGGAATGAAATGGCTACATAAGATAGGGGAGTTCACTATCAATTTGAGGACAATGGAAATGAAGTTTGAAGTAAATAGAGTTAAGCATGTGCTCAGGGGCATTTCAGATGGTGGATTGAGAGTTGTTTCTCTCAAGTGAATGGAGAGGTTGATTTGCCATGATTAGGTACAATGGGCAGTAGAGATATTGGTGATGCCTAAAGTTGCAGAGCAGCAGAAACATGAGTATCCCCCTGACATACAGGCTCTTCTAACTAAACACACCAAAGTGTTTAGTGATATTCCACCAGGTAGACCACCCGACAGGGGTATCGAGCATGTGATTGAGTTGGAGGAGGGTACAAAACTAGTGATCACCACACCATACCAGTACCTGAAGAGATACAAAGATGAGATCGAGAAAGCTATCAAAGAGCTTCTCGCCATGGGACACATAAGACCGAGTAAGAGCTTGTTTGCATCATCCGTTGTGTTAGTATAGAAAAAGGATGGGACTCTTCGGATGTGCACTGATTATAGGGAACTCAATAAGAAAATAATCAAGAATAGGTACCCCATACCCAAGATAGATGAGCTACACGGGGCCTATTATTTCTCCAAGATAGACTTGAGATCTAGGTACCATCAGATTCAGGTCAGAGATGAGGATGTGGAGAAGACAACATTTAGGTGTCACTATGGGCACTTTGAGTTCCTAGTCATGCCATTCGGTTTGACTAATGCACTAGCTACTTTCCAGTCTTGCATGAATAGAGTCTTCAGAGAGCAATTGAGGATGTTCGTTCTGATATTTTTTGATGATATCCTGATTTACAACAAGACATAGGAAGAGCACTTGAAACACATTGACATTGTGTTGAGTATTCTGGAGAGGGAATCTTTATATGTTAAGATGTCAAAGTGTGATTTTGGGATGACCAAGTTGCTATACTTAGGTCACATCATCAATGCTGATAGCGTGAAGGTAGACCTAGAGAAGAATTGGGCAATAGTAGACTGGCCACCACCAAAGAATCTCACTTAGATGAAGGGATTCTTGGGTTTTTGTGGATATTACCGCAAGTTTGTGAAGGGGTTTTCTCAGTCAGCTGCTCCCCTCACAAATTTGGCTCACAAGGATGCATTTAGTTGGACATGGGGTACACACGAGTGCTTTGACAAATTCAAACAGATTATGAGTACATGCCCTGTATTGGCCATACTAGATTTCAGCAAGCCCTTTGAGTTGTAGTGTGATGCTTCAGGAGAAGGCATTAGTGTGGTAATTATGTAGGATAAGTATCCCATAGCATTTGAGAGCAGGAAGTTGAGGGGTGTGGAACTCAGCTATAGCTTTTACGACAAGGAGATGTTAGCCATAATGCATGCATTGGCTAAGTTCAAACAGTACCTTGTGGGCAGCAAGTTCGTAGTCAAAATAGATCACAACAGTCTGAAGCATTTCCTTGGCCAGAAAGACTTAAATGAGAGGCAACAAAAGTGGGCCAGCAAGCTACAGGCCTATGACTTTGACATTGTGTATGTCAAAGGAAAGAAAAATGTTGTCGCTGATGCTCTATCCAAGAGGCCCCATTTATGTGCACTTGGAGCCATTGCAGACGATTGGAGGGAGATGATTACAGCTGAGTATGCAAAGGATGCATGGGCTACTGGGATAATTGATGGCACCATCAGGGATGACAAGTACACAGTGGTAAATGATTTAATCATTTACAAGAATAGGATCTTCTTGGTGTCAGGTTCTCAAATGAAATAGAAGGTTTTGAGGGCATTCCATGACTTGCCAATGGCAGGACACCCGGGGTACTTCAAAACTTATAGGCAGGTTAAAGAGAGGTTCACCTGGAAGGGCCTCAAGACAGAGGTAATGCAGTATGTGAGAGAGTGCCTAATATATCAGCAAAACAAACAAGAGCACTCATTTCTAGGAGGTTTATTACAGCCCCTACCCATTCTTGAGAGGAAGTGGGATATCATTTCTATGGACTTTATAACAGGTTTACCAAAAGTCCAAGGTAGGGATTTCATTTTCATGGTAGTGGATAGGTTGACAAAGTATGCACACTTCTTTGCCATCCCTACCACTTTCACTATAGCATAGGTTACAGATTTGTTCTTCCACAAGGTATTTCGACTCCATGGGTTGCCTTGGAACATTGTCAGTGATAGGGACAATAGGCTCCATAGTAATTTTTAGTAGGTGGTCTTCAGGTTGATAGGGATAGGGCTCACACCTAGCATGAGTTACCACCCTTAGATAGATGGTCAGACGGAGATAGTCAATAAATGGGTGGAAGGATACCTCCGAAACTATGCTTCAGGGCAGCAAAAGGCATGGGTTAAGTGGCTTCACATGGGGAAGTATTGTTACAATTCCACTTACCATATGTCCATTCAGATGTCACCCTTCATGGCATTGTATGGGTATGAGGCACCAAGCTTTGTTGATTTACTATTTGGTGATAGCAGAGTGCCTAAGGCCAAAGACCTTCTCTAGGAGAGTCAATACGTCATGAGGTCTTTGAAGGAGAATATGCAGAAGGCTCAGAATCAGTAGAAGCAATATGCAGATCAGCAGAGGACTGAGCGATCTTTTGAGGTTGGTGACATGGTGTATCTCATGTTGCAGCCCTATAGGCAGTCCACTCTCAAGAAGAGTGGAGCAGAGAAGTTGAAGCCATAGTATTATAGACCTTTCAGGATCTACAAGAGGATTGGAGAAGTGGCTTATGAGTTGGAGCTTCCAACAAGTAGCAAGGTACATAATGTGTTTCATGTATCTCGCCTCAAGAAGGCGTTGGGGCATAATGTGACACCATCAGCAGAGTTGCCTCCTCTTGATGAAGAGGGGAAGTTGATACTGGTACCCGAGGCTATAATTGAGACTAGGGAATGTAATTTGAGGAGGAGGATCATTAGAGAGTACCTGGTTAAATGGAAGAACCTACCAGTGGAGGATGCTACTTAGGAGAATGAGCAAATATTAGAGCATCCTGACTTGAGATTGCTTGAGCCAAGCAATCTTAGGGAGGGTGGACTGTAATGTCCCCTTCTAGGCTCATGGTTAGTCCATCATAGAGTTCATGTGGACTGGCAGCTTGGTTAGGGAACTGGGGTTAGTTGGCATTGGAGGAAAGATGGTTCAATTTTAAACGATCCAGTTGGCACCATCAGAGTTGGCCTAGTTTGATCTTGAGCATTACTTACTATTTTTAGTAAGTTTGGGTTTAGTGTCGGTTCGGGGTTTTCAGAGTGGGGTCAGAAGTGTTTCATCAAGATCTTTCAAACAAGCTAAAGAACGTGGCAATCCGACACCATTTTCATATTTATTTTAAAGTCCGAAGTTTAATATAATTATTTATTGGGACTTTACAAATAAATATTATATGGTCACTTTATAAAAATAAGTTATAACTTAAAAGTGACCCTCTAGGAGGTGGGAGCCCATGGGAGTCATAAGGGGATGAAAATTAAATAATAAAACAAATGCAAATTCCCTCCAAAAAGAGGCGTTGGGTTTGGAGAGTTTTTAAAAAGGTGTTGAGGGGCTCATTTGTGTTATGCTTGCTTTATGATATTTTCTTCTTGTGTGCTCTGTTAGAGTTTGCTATTATGAGGGTTTGAGGATTCGAACTAGAGGCTTGTGAAGATGAAAACTTCCATAGGTAACGACATTCTACAGGTGTGAGAGACCACCCAACGGTGCCATTAACGGTGGATGTATTCAGCATTCACATTGTGCTTGCAATGAAGTCATTTGGAGGAGTTTTGAGTTGATTTGATACATAGCATTTCTCTATTATTGTTGAGTGCAGATTTCAGAGGGTTTGAAGGTAGTTTATTGTGTGGGCATTGTTCATAGCTACTGTTTGCATTTTCAGCCATGGCTGTACTACTTAATGAGTAGCATGGGAGTCTTAGAGTATCATTTCCTTTTGTGGGTGTCACATATTTTACATTGTGTGAGGTGTTTAGAGCCTATTTATATTGCTGGTATCATTTGTAAGCTCAATCTCATATTTTCTAGAGTTTGGAGTGATTTCGGCTATACCCAGTTACAGGTGCACTCTCAGCACATGTACCAAGTTGCATTTCTAAACATGGATATGTCACAGTAATTAATTATTGGTCATTTTACTATATGGGTAGTCGATAGTTTCTTTATATCTATTGTATATTTTCTGGGTTTTCTCTCTATGCTCTATATTGTATGCTCCTTCAACACATCTGTAGGCAAATTGAAAACCCCTTCCGCATTCTTCTATCTAGTCTGAAAGATCACATAAAAATTAAAAAAAAAATCACACATAAAAGATCTTAAAAAATTACAAACAGGGATGGCACATTACACTCCATTCTTGATTTTACTATACTGTAAGTAGAGTCAAATGAAATTAACTCCTTAGCATGGGTTTGTTTACCCAAATTCACTCTCATGATTTGGTAATCATCATTTGACAACTCCTGATCATCCTTATCAGTTGTAGGAGTAGTAATTTCCACAATCCTTTCCCCTTGATCATTTGTTTGAAAGGCTGATAGAGTCCTTGGCTTCCTCAGTTTTTCCTTTTCAATTTATACCATCATGTCCTAGAAACTTAAAGGCTTAATGACTACTTATTGCCTCTTTTCTAGATTCAAGTTCAACCAAGATGGTAATGTAGAAACCTGTCTTAGAGATTGATTGATTTAATTTTGTGCATTCTATTGTTGTTTGTTAGATTCTTTCTCCATTTTGGTTTCCTGTTCCTGCTATTGATCTCCATGGAATTGATCTTTCGCATCTTTTGAAAAGTCAGTACTTCCAAAATAAATGACAAACTTTCCTTTCATATCCGCAGCTTTGATCAATTCTTGTTGCTCTTCTGGTGTTAACACATGTTCTTCTTGAAAGTCTCCCCCTTTGTGTTCAAATGGGATATTTTTGATATATCCTAAACTTTCTAACATTCTTACTTCTCTCCATCTTCTTTTTCTCCTTCTTTCTCTCCTTGTTCTTTCTTTCCTTCTTCTTTCTCACAACTTTTCTTTTCTTTAGTCAACTCTTTAGTTTGTTCCTTAGGAGTGGAAGATGGAGTTTCAACAGTACCAAATGTACCTTGTGGATTTCTCATTCTAACTGTTTGCTCTCCCTCATCTGGATGTTGGCTAATTGACTCCCTTGGGGGAATAACTTGAGTCAAAGGCTTAGCCCCTAGCTTGGATGTTATTCCTGCAACCCCTTGTATGTGACAAAAGTCTCATCAAACTTCTCTCTGACTAGCCTCAACACATCCTCTAGAGAAGCAGTATCAATTGAAATCCCATTTTTTGTAGATTTTTGAGGCTTTCCCTATGTTTTATGTCTTTTGGATGTTGTTGACCTGGAAGATGAAGGTTCATCTTTTCTTCTTTTCCTGTCTTGGGGAGTAGGTGGCACAAAGTTATGAAGCCTTATATTTAACCAAGTCATGCTTCTCTTAATTGAATTGGAACTTAATGCCCTTATGGAATTCTCTTCTTTCAATGACCAGTTAATTGGTTCTAACTCCTTTTTATCAATAGTGTCCAAATGATATACAAGATCTAACACAACACCATCATCAAAAAATTCCTTTGGTATATCATCTCTCAAGCCAAATTCTCTCATTTGGAAAGTAGTGAGCCAAGTATATTGCTTCTTCCTCACATCAAAATCATATTTACAATTGGCCAAAAAATCTTCGAGAGCATGCTTCTATTTAAAATCCATTGTAGGAAATTGTAGACACCCTAAAATGACCATGTCTTCGCATCACTTGCATTTCGTCTAATCTGTCTAATCACCTACATTCAACGTCAATTAAATAATCTAATTATTTAATTAATTTCATCTAATTCCTCTAAAACTCCTAAAATGTGACATTAATTGAATAAATTCTCTTTATTTAATTAATTAAATCAAATTCTTCTATTATTCTTCTACAATTAAATAATTTTAATTATTTAATTAGATAATTATCTTCTTTCCAAATCTCAAGTCTCCATTAATTAAATGAATCCCATTATTTAATTAATTCATCACAAATTCCCTATTATCCAAACAATTAAATAATTCCCAATTATTTAATTAAATCAAATTCATTCTTCTAAATTTGAATAAATCAAATCAAATTTATTTAAATCCTTTCAATCTCTAAAAATAAAATACAATCGAATATTTTATTTATTCTTCCAAATCATGCACAACAATTAAATAAATTTATTTATTTAATTTGCTTTCTTATCTTCAAATTCTTCAAATATTCTTTCAAATCTTCTAAAAATAAGTCTTTTTCTCCATGCACACAAAATTAAATAATTTATTATTTAATTTCTCTCAAATCATGCAAAAGCAAATCTTAAGTTGAGTTATCTATTCACTCAACCTTGTTTTTATCAATTTCTCTTAAATTAGAAAAAAGCTTTCTAATTTATGAAAAACATGTCTTATCTTTAGAAAAGAAAGTGATTAACTCAAATAAAATAGCTTTTGTGTGACACTTGTCTTCTTCTTATTCGTTGCACGTTCCTCAACTGTTCTCCTCCGTTGATTCTTCTGAATTATCTAGACGGTTGATCGATCTTCCTTGAAACCTATATAAACCCCCTCATCTCCTTCATTACCTTTCTCTTCGATCACTTATTCTCAGGCATACTTAACAGCACTTTGAGCATACATCGCATCGATTGAGCAACTTCACGATCTTTTGACATTGATCTTTGAGCACTCTACTTGCTTGTTGCAACCATGGTTTCACAGCACTATTGAGCAATCCACATTCATATAAAGGGAACAATACAAATCTTGGTAAAAGCTTTCATGTTTTATTGATTATTATTAATGGCTTTTATTTAGATCAGTTCTCTTTATGTTATTGGTCTTTTTGATTTGTTTAGTTTAAATAGTCAATTTTCCTCATACATATTCTGGCACGCCCGGTGGGACCCATTGGTCCTGATCTAATATAAAATTTGTGGAATTTTTAGTTTGATTTCATATGTTTTTAACACTTTTTTTAGGAGAGATCCGAAATTTTTTTTTTAAAAGAAGCTTGTTGGGCAAAAACGGACATCACGGTTACGTTCAGAAGAGTCGAGAGGTGAAGAAAATAATATAATTTGGCCTATTTCGGTGAAGGTAAAAATTTGAAATTTTTTTTACCTCGGGCATGCAACCTGAGGCTGTACAATAACTGTGAGGTACAGTAAAAAATATATTTTTTTTTTATTTTTTTAAAGTTTTCTTTTTTGAAAAAAATTTAAAAAAAAAAAATCAATCAAAAATAAAAAAGCAAATCCAAAACTAAAAATAAAAAAAGCAAAGTCAAAAACAAAAAAAAACCAAATTAAAACAAAAAAAGGCACAAAGGTACTACGTAGGTACTGCACTGATAGTACCTTGTCCTTATCTGCAGTTTTCCTTTAATTAAAAAAAAAAAGAACATGCGTACCTTTGGTCTTCCTTTTCTTTTTTAAACATGAGCTTTTTTTAGAAAAAGTGCATTAAAGGTAAAAACATTAAAAATAAGTAAAGGTTCAATTTTTTTTTAAAATCTTTATTGTATTTAAAAAAAAAAAGCAAATCTAGCCCAGCAAGTCACATCAGTGACCAAGAGCCAGTTAGAGGGGGCTAAAACAGGGCCTTCTTCATTGAGCATTTTGATCCAATAGGCAATTTTCAAACCTCATTATCTTGGTCATACGGACACGTATTTCAGTGCTTTTTTTTTTGAAATAGGCTAGAATTTCGTGATCTACATCGTGATAAAATTGGTTTGTTCTCAAGACTCTTTGTTTTTCCAAAAAATTAATTTTCTCACTACTGTCTCTGTCTCATCACAGTTTTTAGACCTTCCAAGCTTCATAACTTTCACAAACGGACTCAGATTCAGGTGGTGTTTTTTCTGAAAGTTGATATTTTTCTGTCCTCTACACAATGGTAATATTGTTTCAAAGATTTATTAAGTTCTATTTTTTAAAGTCCACTCATTGGCCCATCTTCAATCTATGACTTCAAACGCTTGCTAACTTTTGAGTTTTTGGTGGAACTAATTGACTTGTTGCAGCTTCTTATCACTCACATAGAGCAAACATATTTTTCTAATATGTTCATGCAGGACGCGCATTGAAGAAATCTTGATTTATCTCACTAAGTCTTAGAAACATATTGTCTTCTTAAGGGACAATTGAACAAATCACTTTTGGCAATCTAAGTCTTAGGAACATATTGCTTTTCTTAAGGGACAATGGACATGTATGCAAAAACACCTCAATTTTCTAAGGGACAATGGACATGAATGCCAAACACTTCAATTTCATAAGGGACAATTAACAACTACAAACGTGTGTGTGCTTAATTTAGTTGCACCTTATTTTTCTTATAACGGGACAATTGAACCTTTGTTTGACGTGCTTGCTCTTACATTTCAGTACTTCCTTTAGAAGGGCCTACTTTTGGATTGCGTTTCATCCAAAAGGGATGACCCTAAGCGGATTTTTCCTTTGAACCGCTATATAAGAGGGATAAGGCGAAAGCCAAGTCCTAACCGACGTCAGCCTTACCTTGTGGTGCCAAACTGAAAAGAGGTGTACTAGCTCTTTGTGGAAATAATTTTCACATTGAGCAAAGTGTTTGATACTCTTAGTAGGATTGGTTAAATCTTTCAGTAGATTGTCGCATTGCTTGTAAGGCGTTGGTCCCTCAAAGTTACTAAGAACCATTCTAGATAGAGACTACCCGATCTACCTCTGAACATTGCGGTAATCATCAGTGCAAGGGGAATCGATTTAAGCCCTTAAGACACTCACCATTGGCTCCCTTGAGAAGAGATAGTATTCCCTTGGCCATAAAGCTCTTGTGACCTACTTGAGCTTTCTAAGGGGAGGGTGAGATATCCCTACCTATCGTCTCTCGCAAAGATACAAAATATCTGACACCTTTATGGAATGATATTTTTATTGACGGAGTATTAAGCTGTGAGCTAATCTACTACAATGAAACCTTGTCTCTAGGGATAAAAAGTGCTTGTTATTGATTGCAATTGTCTTATACATGTGGAAACATTGGTCTTTTTTGTGAGCCTCGAACATACACTATCTATTGTGTCAGCCCTTTTTTTTTACCACTTGTTTGTTGTGTTTTCTCTTGCCAAAGACAAATCCAATCAGAACCATAACCAAATATGTCAAATTTGCCTTTAAAAATATTAGACACTACTTCAGCACCTCTGGTATTATAGCAGCTCGCCCTTGGTGGTACAGTAGCTCGCTTTTAGTCACTATAGCTTGCCTTTGGTATAGCAGTACCTCACCTTTGGTATCACAGTAGCACGCTTTTGGTTGCACAGTCCTGCACCTCTGGTCAAATAGTATAGCGCCTTTGGTCCAGTAAATTGTGCATCAGAATTTGTCTTTTTCAAAGTACAAGCAAAATATCAGCATTACCTTTTGTCCTAGTGTATTCTATGGTAACCACTAGGCTCCAACAAACTATGAAGTCCAAGCAAGTTGTCCCTAGGAAATGCAAATTGCCTCCTCACACACCACAATCAGGCTGTCTCAACATTACTCCCAAGGTTACTCCTAGAACACCCGAAAAGATCTACCAATTCTCCCAACATGCCACACCTTGATCAAACCAACAATCCGCAAGAGGGTAGAACCCCTTTGGTAAGTACACCCCACTATACCACCGGCTTGCCTCCGGATTTTGTCCCACAAGGTTATACTACCAATCTAGTCCCATCTCAGGAGGAAAGAGTTCCTTTGGTAAGTACACCTCATTACACCACCAGCTTGCCTCCCGATTTTGTTCCACTAGGTTATACTGCAAATCTCAGCCCATCTCAAGAAGAGCGACACTTTGAAATAGGTCAATCCTCTCAAGAAGATGAGCAAGATCTTGATGAATTCATGCAAGATCCTAGGGCCATAGCTGCCATCTACAAAATCCTTAGCGAGAACCAAGATCATTTCTTTCACTTGCTAGCAAAGCAAGGAGCTAAATTACCCAAAGATTTTGATCTATCCAATCTTAGCGAGCCTAGCAACACCTAAGACACCCTAACGGCAGTCCAAACCATGTCAACAGTGACTACGTCTTTACCTGAACAAAGCTTACAAGTGAGAACGATTGAGAATCCCCTTTTTCAAAAACCAACAGGAAAGAGGGCCGTATCACCACTTCTGACTCCTATGGAAATCTACAAACACCAACAGGAGACTCTACATTAGCAAGTAGAGTTAGCAAGACAAGCCGCTCTAGCTAAATCAAACACACAAAACCCTCCTAAAGTGTCCACACCAATCGCAAGTGGAATATTGGTTACCCCCTCACGAATAGGTTTCCCTCCAAATTACAATCCAGGGAACAACTATGTAGCCATGCAACAAGGGTCTCAACACATACCACCTCCTATATCATCAAACCTTCATGTCTCTCAACCAAATAGAGTCATGCAATCACACCCTCAATATTCTTCTTCACTCATCCCCAATCAAGCATGGCAAATCACTTCTACCTATGTCCCTCCTCCACTACGATCATCAGCACTAAATTTCAGCACATTGCCTATCCACCCTCAACATTCCCAACATCAAGTTTCCCAAAGCTATGTGCCGCCATCACAACCGAATCCAACGCACTTTAGCTTTCCTCCACCCAATTCTTTTCTTCAACCATCACAAAGCCAACATTCTTACCTAGCACCACCTCCACCTCTTCCAAATCAAAACATCTAATTCCAACCCAATCTGAACCCAACGTACAACACGTACGACCCCAACCAATCTTACGACCCTTATAATACCAATGCTCATGGCTCACACTACAATCTTCCATATGGGCAGCAACAACCACTTCTAGGACAATAGGCGATGTTTCCAACCCCTCCCATAGTGATGGAGCTAAAAATCGTGGAGGTTCAACAATAGCTATCTGATCTTACATTTGGCCACACCAAGAAGACCTTCTCGTTAGAGGAAGTGTGTCCTTATCCTTTTGATCGGTCATTACCTATGATCCCTTTTCCTCAAAATTTCACTATTCCTAAATTTGATAAATACAAAGGAAAAGGTGACCCAAAAGACCATCTCAGGGAATTCTATCTTGCTTGCTTTGAGGTCTCACATAATGACACATATCTTATGCATCTCGTTGCTCGCAGTCTTGGAGGTTAAGCTATAGAATGGTTCTCACATCTCCCTACAGGTATTAAGTCTTTTAACGAACTAGCAGAGAAATTTGCCACCCATTTTTCTTACAACGTAGAGCATGAAATCTCCATGATTGATCTATGCAATAATAAACAGAAAAATGGTGAAACTTTCATTTCTTTCCTTCAATGATGGAGACAAATGGCTAGCAAATTCCCTTTCAAGATTCTTGAGAAACAGCTTGTTAGCATATTTGTATAGAACCTCAACCAAGAGTTAGGTTTTCATTTGCAAATCCTTAGTGCTACAATCTTCAATGAAATCACATACAAGGGAATCAACATCGAAAAGGCCCTCATTGCTAAGGGTGTGGTCAAAATCTTCAAGGAAACAAAAGACAATACTCCTCATCAACAATCGAGCGATAAACCCAAATATTGGAACAAAAACAAAAATGTGGTCAACGATGGTGTGGTTGATACTAAACATGTCCAAACGTTGCAAATGCAACTGCAGCTTTCCAAACCAAGTCAAGCTCCACCTCAACAACAGCAACAATAGTGGCAACCTTATCAAAACCAACAACAACGACAACAAGAGCGGCCTCAACAAGATTACCCTCCACAGCGTCAATTCACTCCCTTGGGAGAGCCCATAGAGATAGTCTTACAAAAGATTTTATAGAAAGGCCTCATCACCTTACCCGATGCTCCCCCATATGGTGAACCTGTTTACAAAAGTACACGGTATAGAGAAAATAAATACTATGAATTCCATAGGAGCAAAGGGCATAGAACCACATCGTGCATGAAGCTCAAGCACCTAATCCAAAATCTCATTGAAGGCAATCAAATATCTCTAAAAGATGATCCACCAAATCAGCACATGAACAAAGACCTCAATATGTACAAGGAACCATTCCCTCATCATGGTCCACCTCCTTCACAGGACAAAGGTAAAGGTGTCAATCATGCTTCCACTTCCTTTGACTCCATTGTGGGTCGTTTTGAAGAGAGTCGAGTATCTACCCTCACAATCAAAGGCAAATCTATGGATTATGCTGTTACAACTCGTCGTGGTCGTGTCACCATTTGTGGTCCTACATCCAATCTCCCAGCTCAATCTGATTATAATCTTATTGAACATCTAGGGAAAACGCTAGCATAGATCTCTATCTTGGACCTTCTACGGTCATCACCTGCACATAAAGTGGTGCTAGAAAAAGCCCTCCAAGAGTCTTCAGTTCCTAACAACATAGCGGTCATGGATTTCCAAGCTATAGTAGGTAACATTGCCTCACCCTACAATGTGGTCTTCTCTGAAAAAGATCTCCCATCCCACGATCCGTGTCACAATGATGCCCTTCATATTGAAGTTCTCATCCATAAGCGCAAAATCAAACGTATACTCATAGATGGTGGTGTTGGTCTCAACATCTATTCTTTAAAGTTACTTAAGCAATTGGGATGCTCTAAGGATCATGTCAACAATGATCAAAGTATTACAATCAAGGGATATGATGATGTTGAACGCCGTTCATAAGGTATTATCCGCTTGCCTATACAACTGGGCCCTGTCATGCTTGAAACCAGGTGTCAAGTCCTTGATATTGAGCTGCCTTACAACATTATCCTAGGCCGCCCATGGATCCATGCAATGAAAGCTGTTCCCTCCATGTATCATCAATCTCTAAAGTTTCCATTCAATGGTATGGAGATCACTATCCCAAGAGACCCCAATCCTTTTGAATTTTGCCGTGTCTTGCAAGGCAATTATAAGAATTGCAACCAAGTGCCTAAAAATGAAAAAGCCCTTGAATCCCCACTATATGTTGATCCTGAAACTCTGACACAAGCCTCTACAAGTGAACCTAATCCTCTGCCTGAAATCAAAGCTTACATCCGTGATATAGGCTTTGGAACTTATGATATCTCAAAATCTTGTTGTGTAGGGTGGATGCCTTTATCCCCTAAATCTTACGGCCAACCGCCCATTGCCAAAGCAACTAAAAAAGCAGCTATTCCTCCCCCAGCATTTCTAACCCAGTTCCAACAGGGAAAATTATTGGAAGAGGAAACTATTGAGAACATTTCTTCTTGGCACTATAAGGAGAAAGAACCAGTCACAATACCAGTCAAGCAATATGGAAATGGCTTAATGATAGTCAAAAACATGGGCTATAAAGGCACAGGTGGCCTTGGGAAACAGAATCAAGGAACTATGGAACCCATTATTGTGACAAAGAAACTAGACAAAAAGGGATTAGGATTTGGTAGAAAGGTACCACGCACCTTGGACATCGAGGGTATCCTCGACAAGGTAACCAAAACTTCTATCGCTGATTCGACGTCTAATGATGATATCATTGATGACTCTTCCCTCCATATGACTAACCTATTTACAGAATCATCCATCTTTATGTTATCCTCCGTATCCCTAACCTCCACCACAAACACCCAGAAGGTAACACTTGTCTACCCTGAACTTATCGATTGGGACCAACAAGGGTCCCCCGTTATAGATGTATTTCAAAATGACGAAGCTATAGCTAAATTCATGGGACTTCAGGAAGGTATCCCTCTTGGCGATCATAAAGTAGGTTTTGTAATGGAACTAGAGCCAACAGCTTATTTTGGTGAGAATGCCAAATCCTCCAGTCGCAAAAATAAAAATAAAGAAAGATCTCTAGGTGAAAACCACACTGTGGCACCTCCTGATCGCAAAATAGTAAAAACAAAGGACGTATCCAAAGGTGAAAACCCAACTGTGGCACCTGAGGATGGAGGATTTGACCTTCCCCTACCATCTAAGTATCAAGAGAAGTCAACTCTCCTAGTGGAAGATTCTACAGAGATAAACCTTAGCATAGAGAAAAATCCAAAGACCACATTCCTAGCAGCATCACTATCAGAAACAAAGCACAGGAATCTTAACACATTCTTCTTACAGAGAACCATCAACTTTGCATGGACCTATGCTGATATGCCAAGGTTAGACCCTAAGCTAGTGGTTCACTATCTCACGTTGATCCAAAAGTTACACCAGTCAAGCAAAAGCTAAGAAAGATGCACCCATAGATAGCCCTCTTGGTAAAAGTGGAAATATAGAAGCTGTTAGATGCAAAGTTCATACGACCTATTGACTATTCAGATTGGGTCTTAAACATTGTACCTGTATCTAAACCCAATGGGCGCATCCGCATGTGTAATGACTTTAGAGATTTGAACAAAGCGTGTCCCAAAGATGACTTTCCATTACCAAACATTGATATTATAGTAGACTTGACTGTGGGTCATGAAATGCTTTCTCTCATGGATGGATTCTCTGGTTACAATCAGATAAGGATAGCAGAAGAAGATCAACATAAAACAACTTTTACTTGTCCTTGGGGTAACTATTGTTGGTGTGTCATGCCGTTTGGTCTAAGGAATGCAGGGGCAACTTATCAGAGAGTAATGACAGTGATATTCCATGACCTCTTTCATCACATCATGGAGGACTATGTTGATGACATACTAGCTAAATCTTCTAGGGCAGATCACATACAAGTTCTAGGATAGATCTTTGATGGGCTTGAGAAATACCAAGTAAGACTCAATCCAAAGAAGTGTGTCTTTGGTGTAACATCAGGGAAGCTGTTAGGATACATTGTATCTCGTAGAGGCATCAAAGTAGACCCTACAAAAGTAAAGGCTATAGTGGAGATGCCTCCACCAAAGAACCTCAAAGCATTAAGGAGCCTTCAGGGAAGGTTGCAGTCCATCAGGTGTTTCATCTCACAGCTAGCAGATAAATGTCAACCATTTCAACACTTGCTCCGAAAGGATGTCTCATTTTTATGGGACTATAAGTGTCAAGCAGCATTTGATCAGCTTAAAGAGTATCTGGCTACACCTCCTGTATTGGTTCCACCAGTGGCTGATAAACCTTTGATATTATACATCTCCACTACAACCTCAGCCCTCGGGGCCCTTCTAGCACAAAATGATGAATCAGGAAAAGAGCATGCAATTTATTATATTAGTAGAACCTTGGTGGGATACAAACTCAATTATTCACCAATGGAAAGGGCTTGTTTAGTAGTCATGGTCGCTTCCCAAAAGTTGCAGCATTACATGTTGAACCAACACACAAATCTTATAGCCAAAATTGATCCCTTGAAGTATCTACTAGAAAAAGCAACTCTTATAGGTAGACTAGATAAATGGGTCATGATCCTTAGTGAGTTCGACATTGAGTATGTGGATCGTAAAGTAATCAAAGGACAAGCTCTAGCAGATCAACTAGCAGAAGCACCCATGACAAATACACAATCTATCGTAGTAGACTTTCTGGATGAGAATCTATTCACTCTTTCCAACTCAATAATGTGGAAGTTATACTTTGATGGTTCCTACACACAACATGGATCAGGGGCCAACATCTTATTCATCACACCTCAAAATGACTATATTCCAAAGTCATATCGGCTTGCATTCCCTTGCACCAACAACATTGCCAAGTATGAAGCACTCCTCATAGGTCTCAATACAACAGTTCAATGGGACATCACAGAATTACAAGTATATGGAGACTCACAGCTAGTCATTCGCCAAGTCATAGATGAGTACCAAACAAAAGATGAAAAGTTGGTCCCCTACAAACAACTAGTGGATGCCTACAAACCACATTTTTCTAGCATCACATCTGAGCAAATTCCAAGAGAGACTAACAAAGCTACAGATTCTATGGCTTCTGTGGGGTCACTGATTGACATGCCTGCCAATACACAGAAATGCAAATTCTTGATTGAGCAATTGTTGATACCAGCCGTCAATGTTCCTGTTACTGAAATCATCTGCGAACTTGTTGGTCCCAATTCCCCATGGTATGAAGATATCTATGAATACCTTAAACATAATACCTTTCCCTCTAACCTATCATCCACCCAACGCAAAACCTTTATCCATCGATCCTCCCGTTACACCATTCTAGGTGATACACTATATCGCTGGAGTCTTGATGGTATCCTCTTACGATGTCTTAACGCGAAAGAAGCCGAAGCTACCTTACAAGACATACACGAAGGTGTCTGTGGCGCACATTCTACCAGTCCTAATCTCACTTAGAAGATACTCAGAACATGTTATTACTGGCCTACAATAGAGCAAGATGCTGCACAGTTTGCTAAGAAGTGTCTCCAATGCCAGTAGCATGGAGATTTGATTCATGCACTAGCTCATTAATTACAACCTGTGACAACTCCTTGGCCTTTTTCTCAATGGGGTCTCCACCTCGTAGGACAAATCCACCCATCCTCATCCAATGGCCACAAATTTATTATTACTTCTACTGAGTACTTCACGAAGTGGGTTGAAGCCATTCCCATGACCTATATCACCGGTAAGCAAATAGCCAAGTTTATCCTTAACTATCTCATATGCCGATATGGTATCCCCCAAGCCATTGTCACTGATAATGGGAGACCATTCAAGAATCAAGATGTCCATGCCTTGTGCACACAATACAATATCCAACATTGCTTTTCAACTCCCTACTATCCGCAGAGTAACGACCAAGCTGAGGCTTCTAATAAAACCATTCTTAAGATCCTCAAGAAAATAGTCAATGAAGCTGGTCGTGATTGGCACTTGCAACTCAATCCTGCCCTATGGGCCTACCGCACTAGTATTAGAATATCAACTGGTGCCACACCCTATGCCTTGGTCTATGGCTCTGAAGTCATCCTACCTATAGAGGTCAAGATCCCATCCCTCAGAGTATCCACGTAGGACCTGATCGGCAGAGAAGAGTATCGCACTTCCAGATTAACTGAGCTTGAACTACTAGAGGAGCGGCACCTTGCAGTGCTTAATCATCTCTATGTCTATCAAAACTACCTCTAGCGTAATTACAACAAAAAGATCAAAGAAAGATGGTTTCAAGTTGGTGATCCTGTACTTAAAGAGAATCAAAGAAATCAAGTAGATCGAGAAAAGAAGGGCAAGTTTGAGCCTAATTGGTTAGGTCCCTTTATTGTCACAGCAGCATATGAATTAGGAGCTTATACCTTAGCTACACCTGACGACATTCCTCTAGATGAGCCACTTAACAGTGTCCATCTCAAGAAGTTCTATGCCTGATCCTCAGAGTATCCCCCTCAAAAAAAAAAAACAACAACAAAAAAATCCGTCCTCTAGTGAAAACCTAGCAAACAGGTGCCTTGGATAAGTACCATAGTGAAAACCTGACAAACAAGTGCTATGTGTAGAGTCAGCACCCATCATCTATTGAGTCTTGTTCCATGTCCATTTCGCACACACTTTCTCCATCCATGCATAATAAAACCATTGACCTTGTTTGCATTTCCATCTCCCTATCCAGTATAGCTTGGAAATTTGTCAATGTCCACCATCGTCATCCCACGTCTTGATCGGTGTCAACAGTTAACACTGTCTTGTCCTAGGTCAAACTTTTTATGCTTTCTGTATCAGTCATCCATACAAATTCCTCTACCGGAATGGGGGCAACTCTTTCCTTAACTTAGGTCTAGGATTGGTTCCTTGTTTGTGGTTCACAATGCGCTCTTCAATCTTTTCTCCTTTCCGTAGATAACACTCTTTAACAGACACATCACTCCTACGATAAGGCTGTTATCTTCTCAACACTTTTCCTACATCATCACATCAACCAGAACTACATATTATCTCATCTCAATCTTAAGGTACCTTGATCCCATGGATATGGGTATGTAGGCAATCTAGAATACGAAGGAAGTTTCTAGTACTCAGGTACATAAGATCCCCTCCTCTCCACCTCGACCCATCTATCACTCTATCCAGAACTACATATTTATCATTTTTCATCTTTCCTCGTAATGTGCCTTGATCTGGTGGATATAGGGTCTGGAATACGAAGGATGTATCCAGTACTCAGGCACACATGATCCATCATTCTCCACCCACCCCAATCCATTAGCACTATCATCCTTCTAGTCTTCCGTGTATCAAAGTCCACTCACCTCGACTTGACTAACTCAAGCAGCAAGCTAGTGTATCCTTTCAAACCAAAAGTCCTTAACAAACCTACAGCAAAGCAGCTTACTTCCAGAGTCATCTACTGTCCTACTATTCTGATTGCCAACATCAGCTCATTCCATCTTAACCAAAGCCCTAGATCAACAAGCTTGTCTTCTACAAAGTGTTCCATTATCGAGACCAACACACGCGTCTCCTACAACATGTGGCATTTCCTGTAGTGAGACATTGTCTTTTTTTAGGTAGATGGGCCCCTTTAACGGACATAGATTTCCTACGATAAGGCTGTTATCTTTCCTATCCAATCTATCATGAGCAACCTTTTTGGCAAGAGAATATGTTGGCCATATGTTTGCTTTGTAAGTCAGTCAATTTGCTTTATGGTTTATCTTTTGTTCCTTTTATCCATTACCTATTCAAGGCTACCTTGATTTATCTATAATCTTGGTATGTTGCGATGCAGTATGGATTGGGGGCATAGTCATTGCTTTTTGTATGCCATGTTTGAAGAATGATCTTTAGTATCTTTCTTAGCATTATATTTATCTTATGTGTGTTACGACCTAGCATCTTACATATTTAATATTCTTCTTAGATTTACATGTCTTGAAGTTTATTTTATGTTAAGACTATGGCTCATTCACATATTCCAACAAGGTTATATTATGTCCAAGGGATCTAAGTTCAAACCGCTTGCTTGCAGAGTCAACGTCCATGCACTTGGATATCACTGCACCTTAGTCTTTTATACCTTGGTGGCTAACTATCCACGTGCTATATCAAAAATAAGGATTGCTCTTTATAAACATTTGTGAAACCATTGCAACAAGCTCATCCATCTACCCATCCATTCATCCATGGCCTTATATATTTTTCTAGCAAAGATTGATCATATGTCTTTCTATCATGTTCTATTCTATCTCCTTTCTTCTATCTATCCAACCTCATCTATCTCAAACACAATCTTCTAGTCAAGCGTCAACCTAGTCCTTCTACCACTTCCCTGTCTTTCCTCTTGAGGGGGCATACGCTGGGGCAACTACCCACACTGGGGCATCAAAAATTATATCATGTCTTCAACAATCGATTTCTTTGACGCAACACTATAAACTGCATTGCATCAAAGAGGGGCAAAATGTAGACACCCTAAAATGACCATGTCTTCGCATCACTTGCATTTCGTCTAATCTATCTAATCACCTGCATTCAACATTAATTAAATAATCTAATTATTTAATTAATTTCATCTAATTCCTCCAAAACTCCTAAAATGCGACATTAATTGAATAAATTCTCTTTATTTAATTAAATAAATCAAATTCCTCTATTATTCTTCCACAATTAAATAATTTTAATTATTTAATTAGATAATTATCTTTTTTCCAAATCTCAAGTCTCCATTAATTAAATGAATCCCATTATTTAATTAATTCATCACAAATTTTCTCTTATCCAAACAATTAAATAATTCTCAATTATTTAGTTAAATCAAATTCATTCTTCCAAATTTGAATAAATCAAATCAAATTTATTTAAATCCTCTCAATCTCCAAAAATAAAATACAATCGAATATTTTATTTATTCTTCCAAATCATGCACAACAATTAAATAAATCTATTTATTTAATTTGCTTTCTTATCTTCAAATTCTTCAAATATTCTTTCAAATCTTCTAAAAATAAGTCTTCTTCTCCATGCACACAAAATTAAATAATTTATTATTTAATTTCTCTCAAATCATGCAAAAGCAAATCTTAAGTTGAGTTATCTATTCACTCAACCTTGTTTTTATCAATTTCTCTTAAATTAGAAAAAAACTTTCTAATTTATGAAAAGCATGTCTTATCTTTAGAAAAGAAAGTGATTAACTCAAATAAAACAGCTTTTGTGTGACACTTGTCTTCTTCTTATTCATTGCACGTTCCTCAACTATTCTCCTCTATTGATTCTTCTGAATTATTTGGACCATTGATCAATCTTCCTTGAAACCTATATAAACCCCCCTCATCTTCTTCATTACCTCTCTCTTCGATCACTTATTCTCAAGGATATTTAACAACGCTTTGAGCATACATCGCATCGATTGAGCAACTTCACGATCTTTTGACATTGATCTTTGAGCACTCTACTTGCTTGTTGCAACCATGGTTTCACAGCACTATTGTGTAATCCACATTCATCCAAATGGAACAATACAAATCTTAGTAAAAGCTTTCATGTTTTATTGATTATTATTAATGGCTTTTATTTAGATCAGTTCTCTTTATGTTATTAGTTTTTTTGATTTGTTTAGTTTAAATAGTCAATTTTCCTCATACACAGAAACAATTGGTTGAATTTACCTAAAGGATCAAAATCTTCCCTAGCCTCATATGTTTTCAAGTTAAGAGCATTTTGCTCTTCTGCTACTATTTTAACTACCCCAATCGAGGGACATTCATAAAATCCCAATTCAAAAGGATACTTTACCCTTGATTTATGTTTTCTATACAACTATAAATGTACCTTTATGATTTGTCGAGAAAATTTCATCAAAACGATTTTATCATTGCAATGCCTTGGAGGGAGAAACAATGCTCTCTTGAATCATGCAAAAGCAAATCTTAAGTTGAGTTATCTATTCACTCAACCTTGTTTTTATCAGTTTCTCTTAAATTAGAAAAAAACTTTCTAATTTATGAAAAGCATGTCTTATCTTTAGAAAAGAAAGTGATTAACTCAAATAAAATAGCTTTTGTGTGACACTTGTCTTCTTCTTATTCATTGCACGTTCCTCAACTATTCTCCTCTGTTGATTCTTCTGAATTATTTGGACCGTTGATTGATCTTCCTTGAAACCTATATAAACCCCCCTCATCTTCTTCATTACCTCTATCTTCGATCACTTATTCTCAGGCATACTTAACAGCGCTTTGAGCATACATCGCATCGATTGAGCAACTTCACGATCTTTTGACATTGATCTTTGAGCACTCTACTTGCTTGTTGCAACCATGGTTTCGCAGCACTATTGAGCAATCCACATTCATCCAAAGGGAACAATACAAATCTCGGTAAAAGCTTTCATGTTTTATTGATTATTATTAATGGCTTTTATTTAGATCAGTTCTCTTTATGTTATTGGTTTTTTTGATTTGTTTAGTTTAAATAGTCAATTTTCCTCATACACAGAAACAATTGGTTGAGTTTACCTAAAGGATCAAAATCTTCCCTAGCCTCATATGTTTTCAAGTTAAGAGCATTTTGCTCTTCTGCTACTATTTTAGCTACCCCAATCGAGGGGCATTCATAAAATCCCAATTCAAAAGGATACTTTACCCTTGATTTATGTTTTCTATACAACTATAAATGTACCTTTATGATTTGTTGAGAAAATTCCATCAAAATAATTTTATCATTGCAATTCCTTGGAGGGAGAAACAATGCTCTCTTGAATCCTACAATTTTGATATAACTAGACCTGGGAAACTGAATAAACCATTGTCCCCAGGGTTTAATCAAATCCATGGCCTTTTCCAACATTCTCCAAGCCAAATCACCTGCCAACTGTAAAATGATTGCATATAAGAATGCGTCATTGACTCTTTTGAAATGCTTTTCTTCCTTCTTCAATTGTAATTGGGGATAGAAATCCCAAAATTTATTTTCTCCTAGGCCTTCTCCTCTTCAACCCACAGCAATCAATCCTAGAAAGTTCCCAACTCTTGTAGCTAACCAAATGATATAAGATGCCATATAAAACTTCTTAGTATTTACAACTAACATGAGTTGCGCATGCAAGGTATCTGATACCATGGTAGCCTAATCTAGATGAGTTTCCCCTTTGATGGTAAAGTAGATAAACTAGAACATCCAAGTCTCATATGTCCTGGATTCTTCTCTACCAAAAGCTATGCTAAGCAAGGTAATGATATCATCAATTTCCCCTCGAAAGTTTGCTCTTGTCAACTTGGAAGATATCTTAGAAATAGACTTCTTGGGGTTAGATAACCAATGCCTAATCAAATATCCCTTATTTCCATTAACATCCAAATTATACTCTTTAGCAACTTTGACAATGGTCAGTGAACTGGCTTCCCTATACACTGGCATGTCAAAGACTAATTTGATCATTGTTGCTATAATATCAAGCAATAGGTTCCCACTTGAATCAAAACATTTCCTTTCCTCTAGATTGTAATGGTGGACCAAAGTGAGAATAAGTTCTGGACATTGAACAGCTCATGGGAAATTAGCTACATGTCCTAACCTAGATTCTACAAATTTCTTTACTCTAGGGGTAACATCTTCCACAAATGTATCATGTCTGAATTCTCCTAGATCTATATGTCCTAGTTCTTTATTAGTGATGTTCATAAGATCACTTTTGAACTTTGATTCCTTAGGAGCCCCTTGAAATTAGTATGTCATTGTTATCGATAGCTCCTTCACTCTATCTCTATTGCCTCTTGGGTTTTTGTTCTGATCCTCCACCTACTATTTCTTGCTTAGTTTCTTGGAAAGACTTATATGAATCTAATAAGGTTTCCTCACTTTGGTGGGTTGATGTCTCTCCCTCAAACATTTAACTAACCTAAAGAAGCAAAAGGGATGTATAAAAATCCAAGAACATTTGAAAAGAACATTAAATTTTAAGCATTTTGAGTGTTTCTATGTTCTGGCAGGGTCACAAGGCCATTTTGGATTTTTACACCTAGGTCCAAAAGTTGACTCGGGGCCCGCAATTCTATTTGGCTTAGTGGGTCAACGAAAGAAAATCATTTTTAGGCTTAAATGACTCAAAAGAGCCAAAAGGCTGATCCAAACCCGAAGTCCCAATCAAGTCCTTATGCTGAGTTTTAGGTCTTTAGATGCATGAGGAACAAAGCATCAAGAGGATCATGGCTTTTAGGCTTCTTGAACCTTGTAGGTCCAAAAGACCTTTCGGGGCTCGAGGCGAGGCATAGGAACAAACTAGGTTCTAAGCACTTTTGAAGTTTAGGTCCAAAAGACCTTTTAGGGCCTGAAGTCCTGAAAGGTTTCCTGACTTGGTGTTTTAACATGCTCAGCAGGGTGTAGGAACAATTCCAGTTTTAGGTCTTCAGAGTTTTTAGGTCCAAAGGACCTTTTGAGGCCCAAAGTCCCACAAGGGTTTTATGACTTAGTGTTTTAACATACTTGGCGAGGTGTGGGAACAATTTGGATTTTAGGCTCTGAAGTTCTTTGGCCAAAAGAGCTTTCAGGGCCTGAAGTCTCGAAAGGTTTGATGATTTGTAAAACTCCTTAAATACTTCAGGACTAATTTTAGATTTAGACTTTAAGGTTTTAAGGGCCAAAGGCTCGATAAGGACCTGAGGTTCCGATCAACTTTTTATAACTTAGAATTTTAATCTTTTTTTGTAGGAGGTGAGACCAAATTTGGATTTAAGCTTTGAGTTCTATGGGGTCAAAGAACCAATTGGGGCTCGAAGTCTTGAAAAATCTTTATAACTTAGTCCACTTTGCCATGTCGATTTTGAAACCTACTTTTCCCTTGGGGCTTGATGCATGAACAAGATGATTTGAATTGACTTTCAAAGGGCTTGGATAGTTGAAGATGACTAACAAAAATTTGAATCCATTTATTCAAATCCTAACTACTAAAAAAAACCCTAAAGTAGGAAGCAAAGCCCAAGGAAATAATCCTAAAACTACACTACAAAACCCTAAACTAAAACCTAAACTAAACCCTAAACAAAAAATACAAAAAACAAAAACCCAAGAAAAACAAATCAAATGAGAACCAAAGACGGACAATACAAGGTGGGTAAGGAAACCCTACCTCGCCAATAGACACATGAAGAAGGCAGACTCATAAGACACCACTACCCATGTGCACACACCAACAAATCACCCTTAATAAATCCTTGACCAACAATAATCATCTTGAATGTACAGTAGTTTACTCTAGGACTCTGAATAATTTACAATTGAGTGCAAAATGGGGCATTTACACAGTGATTTAAACCTTCATACTTCTCATCTTAATCAAAGAGAACTCACATTAATGTGGTAGGTGGTTGGGGATGTGGGGTCAAGACGAAACTTTGGACTTGGAGTCCAAGGTGGCCAAAAGGCTGATCAAGAGCTGATGTCCCGGATAGTCCAGATGTCACGGGAATGCAGGGACAAAACAAAAATTTGGACTTAGATTCCAAAGGACCTCAAAACCATCGGGGTCAAAAGGCTGATCAGAACCTGAGGTCCCGATTGAACAAAATAGAAAGGAGTTGTGAAGCTAAAAAGGGCCCAAGAACCCGAGAGCCTGAAAGTAAATGAACTTCTAGTCTCAAAACAAAAGGCTTCAAAATGCAAGTTTTTGAAATAAAACAAACTCCCAAAGGGAAAACTAAAAAATAGAAGATGATCTAAGGATAAAAAACAAGACACTCAAACAAACAAAAATGATAAAGGACAAAAAGGGGATCCCAGCCTTGAAAAAAGATGTGGTGGGTGTGCAGGGCATAAGAGACCCCACTCTATATAGATAGTTGATTGGCAGTTTGATCTACTTGACTACTACTCAACCAAATATTGCATATGTGGTAAGCTTGGTATCTAGGTTCATGTTAGAATCTATGAAAAAATGTTGGAGTGTAGCTAAGAGGATTCTCAAATACAGATAATAGGTTTATTAGTTGTACAAATTCTAATCGGGAAGGTCTGGTAAATGATCAAAAATCTACTTATGGTTGCAATTTTAATCTTTGTTCTAGAATATTCTCTTGGAAGTCCAAAAAATAGCCAATTGTATCACTTTCTATAGCAGAGGTGAAGTATAATGCTGCCACATACACAACCTTCTAGATAATATGGCTGAAACAAATATTGGAGGATTTGCACTAGATATAGAATGAACCTACCTTGTTGTGTTGTGATATTAAGAGTGTTATAAAAGGACAAAGAATCTAGTATTCATAGAAAGACCAAACACATTGAGATTCAACATCACCACATCAGAGATTTGGTTAAACAAGGATTGATTGAGATTGTGTACTATAGTATAGAGGATTAGATTGAAAATATCTTCATGAAGCCTCTAGCTTGTGAAATATTCTAGACACTCTGAGATCTACATCATGTTCTTTCCAAAGGTAATTATGGGGGATAATGACAACAATAATGTAATTGGACTTATTGACTTATTTGGATATTTTGTCTTCATGCTATAATAAGTATTGTAGTTTGGATATAGTTGAATATGGTTGTGTGTAATAATGTTCACCTACATATTGAGACTCTATGTTATAGATCCCCTATCTTCTCTTCTATCAAGGTGATTTGGGGCTTTTGCATATTTGTTTCTTCTATATGATCTATAGATCATTGTTTGTCATTTGCCTTATTTCTCGACTACCTTAAAAATCTATGCTATGGTAATGGAAATGATAATAAGAAAAGCAAAACCCTAAGGGGTATAATTGATGGTGAGTAGAAAATAAAGAGAAAAAAGAGGATATGAGGAGATGAAAAATAAAGATAAAGACACTAGAGGGTATTATGAAGGCTTTGATGAAGAAAGAGAGATGAGAATACGGTATATAGATGTGGAAAGGGAACAAGAGATATAAAACTATAATGATAGAGGGAGAATCAAGAAAAGGTTCCATAGCTCTAATTCTACAAACTTAATCTTCTATATAATACTCCTCCAAGATGCACTAGAAAGAACATAAATAAAGCTTGGGCAAGAAGAAAGTTGGAGAGATTTGAGAAATAAAACACATAGTAGCTTTGTGATGAAATAAGAGGAATTAGGGCTTATTTATAAATTTATCACATCTTGTAGTTCACGTTGAATTATAGCCACCACCTTTAGATGGAAACCCTTAGATGACACTAAGGGAGAACTACATTTTCTTCCATATTCCCCCTAAAAATCTATAAAACATGCCTCCCTTGTAATGAAATAACTTGCACAATAATATGAAATATTCTGCAAATACTTGATAATAACTGAGAATAATAGGCCACTTTGAGGGGGCAACCTCCAAATATCTCCAATGAGAACATACTTCACAATATGATCCTGAAATAAGACTCACATCCTCCTATATATACCTAATTATGTTTAGGATAAATAGACACACCCCTATATAACACCTAGTTCGACCTATCTAACTTAATAATAATATAATAATGATAACATGACTTAATTAGGAGTTAAGATATCCACAAGCCAACTATTCATAACCCTATGTACACCAATATTAAGGGCGTAGCATGCCCCCCCTCTTCAAAGAAGCATTGTCCTCAATGCTAACCAAGTGTGGATTCTTTTGAATGAACTCCTCATCCTCCCATGTGGCCTCTTCAACTAGTAAATTCTTCCATTGGATGAGATACTCAGTGAGGGTTCTATTCCTCAGCTTCTTCATGCATGTTTGAAGAATGCACTCTGGTTCCAAAATTATTCTTCCTTCCTCATCAAGCTCTGGTAGTACTGTTTGAGTAGGAATATTCTGCCCAATTACCTTCTTCAAACAAGAAACATGAAGAACTGGATGTATCTTTATTGTTGGTGGCAACTCTAGCTTGTAGGCAACACTACCAATCTTTTACATTTGATGAGAGCTTACCATCTATGGGGATTTTGCCTTCAACCCCCTTAGCTCCACTACCTTTCCTTCTGATTGAAATCTCATGAATAGTTCTTGGAAGTTCATCTCAATTGTTCCCAATGTAGTAAGTCATTGTACTCCCAAAACAATATCTGCTGCACCCATGGATATCGCATACATTGGGGTATCAAGTTGATAATCTCCCATGGATAATTTAATGTTATGACACTTCCCTGAACAACTAATTGTACCCCCATCTGCAATCAAAACCTAAAACTCTGGGGCTAGATATATAAAATAATTTAGACGAGTTGCCAACTTTTTTTTGATGAAATTATGAGTACTACCTGAGTCGATCAACCATTACTTTCTGCTTCTATAAGAAACCCACTATCTTGAGAGTTTGTGGTGCTCTAAAACCAAAGAGTGCATGAAAAGAAATGATTGGTTGAGAGTCATGTGATTCCTCACTTGACTCCCTATCCTCCTCTAATATGGGTTCCTCCTCTTCTTCCTCACTTGGACCTTCAATATAGAACAATTTCTTTTCACTACATTTATGTCCTCGACTATATTTGCTATCACAATTGAAACACAACCCTTTTTCTCTTTTCTCCTCAATTTGCTGTGGAGTCAACCTAGTAGGTTGAGGGAGAGAAGGTGTTGAATATCCTTTCTCTCTTGTCACATTAGCCCCTTGCTTTGTAGGAATCAAATACTTCTCCTCTACCCTGTTTCGCAAGATAAAAGACTCATTTACCGAGCTAGGACTAAACATGCGTATCTCATGTTGAATGTGATCCTTGAGACCACCCAAGAATAAATCATTCAAGTTCTCCTCTGTAATTGTATCCACTCTTAAGGATAGATTTTGGAACTTTTAAATATAATCCTTAACTGATCCTGTTTGTTGAGGTTTAGCAAGCTGGCTGAAGAAGTTGTCTCACACTATTGCTATATTGTGCTTGGAGTTCTTCTGTAAAAATTGACCATGAGATAGTGAGACCCTTTTTCCTCTGATAAGTACAAAGACAATGATACCAAATGAATTGATCTGGTTCTAGATATAGGGAAGCCATCGTGACCTTTTGTCCATATGGGATTTGATGTACTTCAAAAAAATTCTCCATTTGGTTTATCCATGTTAGAGGATCCTTACCATCAAACTTGTGCATATCCACCTTTGGAAAAAAATTCCTAGATCCCATAGGAGTATTAAAATTTGTGTCATTATTAGCCGACTTGAAGGTTTCACCTTGGTTACTTGAGAACTCCTTTCTTGGTTCATTCATATAGGCACTTAACATGCTTCGTATATCTTATAAAGTTTCATCTTGTTTTCTATTTTAGGCCATTTTTCTAGAAGAATTGAGGGTATCTTAACAATTATGGTGAACCCACAATAGTGTGTCCCACTTTTGGGAAATTAGAATTTTGCATGGCATGCCGAAAATCACTTTTGAACAAAGTTTTTTTAATTTTTTTTTAAATATGTTTTTAAGCTAGCTAAGGACCTTCATTCAAAGGTACCTTTGAATGAAGGTCCTTGGATAGGTCTTTCCACCTTGGTCACCTAATTTTTCTTATATTTTTATATTTCAAACTTTGGGTTGGAATAGAAAATGGATTCAACATGATAGGATAATTTGTAGGATTGTAGCCCTCATAACAAGCTTTCCAAAAAGTATAGATTTGAATATATTTAATTTAATTATTATATTTATTTTCTATTTTCTAGTGAACATAGGGTTTTCACCAAACATCAAGGTCTTTGTTCCACACATGTGAAAAATAAAAAAATAGATTTTTTTTTTGAAAAATATTTACATACTACGTGTATTGATGTCCTTGTTTCAACAAAAGAAAAGTTAAGTTGCATATATACAAAAAGGTTATGAATTATGGAATAAAATTGTCTAAATTATAATTAACCTCACATACAAAATTAACAATAAATAAAATATGCAAAAAAAAAGAAAAAAGAAAAAAATATGTGTGCACTAGATATTGGTGTTACTAATCTATGTTTAAGAATTTATAATTTTTTATCTTTTTTGTAAAAAATTGTGTTATGGAATAAATGTCTCTTATTAAAAACATTGTTAACTATAAAAAATAAGTTATTAAAAATACATAAAAAATTTACAAATTATTTTTTAAAATTAAAAAACATATATTTAGAATCTACACAGATTCTCAAAATCTAGTTCACATCATCTTTAAATTCTTAATTGTTTAGTTTCTACAGGTGACAAAAAGTGAAAATTTGGTTTAAAATGTTGATTATTGAAGACATGATATTTCCACAGTCCATGACATGAAATTGTAAAGCTTTTGGTTAGAAACTATGTATATATTTTTTGCATTGACATTTTAGATCACACTTCATGACCCATGACTAGGAAGAGAATGAAAAGAGCTTCTAGTTAAAAACTATGTATAGCTTTTTTGAATCAATTTTTTGGATCACAGAGAGTGATCCAAAATGTCGATGCAAAAAATCTATACATAGTTTTTAATCAGAATCATTACAATTTAAAAATGTTGATTTCAATGTCCCACTTGTTTACGTTTCCAATTGATTACCTGATTTTCTCTATGAAGTAGCCAACTTTAATACTCAAGACTCTCATGTCAGTGGCCAATGAATAGGAGACAATAACCTTGTTGTCCTCTAGACTTTAGGCTCTACTAGATCTAGGGGGTATTACCTTACTGTTGTAAAGAGACACTGCTTTGATGAAGGATTGAATGTTGTCATTGATGGCAACAAGGAAAAGAGATCTCACTAGCATGTCAAAGAGATTTTACTCTAGAAGACCAACTTGGTTTGGCATCGAGACACAAAAGTATTCTGGTCCAGAAGGCTAAAATGACTAAGTATGAGCAATATTCAGAGCAAGTGATAGAAAGTGGGTCAGTATTTCTCCACAGCTGAAGTCTAGTATATGCAGTTTAGATATGTTGTTCATAGCTATTTGATGATGATATGTTCCAGTGCTCAAGTATCAACTTCCTCCGGAGGTCATACTATGAAATGTCTAAGTCTTGGTGAACAAAACTAAGACAGGAGCAGTGCATAGTGCCAGAGTAAAAGGGTCTACATTCCTTTGCAGTTGCATATTATGTCCTGTAGTTCTGAAGGTATGCTAAGAGGTCAATGATGAATGTTGGATATGATTTTTAGAGTCTGTTATGGTCTGGAGTGGAAGATATGTTGTGACAGTTGAAAGGGTCAAGTGTGTATATGCGGAGAAGATATATTGTTTGAACAATCAATATAAGTGATTTAATGATTAATGCTGACCTATATGTAGACTATTGTATGATTTTTTGGGTCCACGTTGCGATTGGTGCACAAGATCAAGACGACAAGGTCTAACACTTTGTATACACATTTCATGTTTGGCTTGCTGACCTATTTGTGAGATGAACCTTGTTGCAAATATATATACTTGATGAATTTTGGTGTTGGAGAAGAGAATGAAATGGATGTAATGCGAATTCCATGATTGTACAACCTAAGGTAGTTTTGTGATCAATCAGAGGAATGGAAAGGCAAAATAATAGAAGAGTATGTGAAGTAGAGTAGAAAAATAGAGCAGACAGTATGAAGTCATTTGAATCTGTATATTGAGAAAATTGGTATTGCATCCAGCATTCTGAAGATGCACCTGTAGCAGTCATCTCTTGGCAGTAAGCCATCCTTCTTCTATCATCTCTTTTCTTCTTAAGACAATAAACCTATTGCAGTGAGCATTTCTTTTGAGTAGTGAGCTCTGGGTAGTAAGTCCTAAGGCAGTGAGCCTTCATGTAATCCAGTTTTGATATATATAATATTGTGAGCTAACAATCACCGTGGTTGTTCCCTTTTGGGGTTTTCCACGTAAAATCTATTGCAAGTATGGTCCTAACTTGTGTTGTTATTGATGTCAACATACTCTTGTTGCATTGATGTCAAGGATTGGATGAGCTGTGTGCTGAGGATATTGAGAAAATTAGTCCTATCAGAAATAGAGAAGAACAGTGAAGACAGTGAAGCTCTATGAAGTGAAGATCCTAGCTAAGATGAAGATCAGGGAAAGCGCATCAAAGGGTTTGTAGATATGTGTCTAAAGATGATCCAGTCAATATTTGAGAGGTCCACATGAAGATTTGAAGAAGTTATGGCCACTTGAGTGAAACCGGTTCTGGTAAGTGTTCAGAGGTGACAAAGTGACAAATACGTCTGGTAAGATCTAGAAATGCAATATCTTGTTCTATAAATTTGATGGAGTGTTTAGGAAGCCAATGTGAATTGACAACTCAATTGGTTTGTGGTCTAGAGGTCCACAAGTATCTATTCCAATATGACAGTGATGACAGACTATGTTCTTGAGGTTCTAGATGAGGAAGAGAATGATTTCAGTAAGCAAAAGTAGTATGGATGTTCTTGGTGATTCAGGCAAGCTTGTGGGGGTCTCTGGATTGTGTCCAGTTCATGTTGGTGATCTTCATTGAAGATTAAGCTCATAATTAAAGATTTACTTCTGGATGATGAAGTTCTTCATAGTCATGGCCGACCGGATGGTTTGCACATCTTGTGGATGATCTTGAAGGTGTTCTGCAAAGCATGGAGTGTTCCTGAAAGAAGATTTAAGTCCAAGATCTGTGTGGTTGACAATGTTGTGATTCGCATAAAGTCTTTTGTAATTAGTCAAGTTGTATTTGTGTATTTGCTCTGTAAAGTATACCGACTTTGATGATTATCCCAAAGTCAATGTCTTGTATAAATAAGAGTTGTGAAGTCATTTCAAAAGTATCTTGGTGAAGATGAGGGTGTAGTAGAGAGGAGAAGAGTGAAAGGCAGAGAAGAAGTGTTGAGCTTAAATGGAACTGACTCAAGCATGGTGAAGATGCTATTCTTTAGTTCAAGTATGTAATATTTATTATTCTATAGATAGTGTGTCTCTTGTAGGCAGTGAGCCTCTTGTGAGAAGTGTGCTCAGGAAGTGAGCCCTAATTGGCATGTGCCATTTTGTTCTTCTTATTCTTTTAATAGAGAATACAATCTTGGGTTAATCACCCCATGATTTTTCCCTTGTTCGGGTTTTCCACGTTAAAATCTTGGTGTCATATGTGCTAATGTGTTTCTGCTCTTGAATTGTTGCATTATGTTTTATGATTAATTCATTATTATGCTACTGAATTACAAAAAGGATTTAAGTGGTTAATAAAAGGAAAGTTTTGCGACAACTGATTCATCCCCCCTCTCAGTTGTCTATCTTGAATCTAACAAAATCTTGGTGTCTATGTGTTATGATTTTGTGTCTACTCTTCTTATGTTTATTTTGCTTTCATGCTATTGAATTTGAAAAATGGATAAATGAATGGGTGATAAAAAAGTTTTGCAAAATACTGATTCACCCCCCCTCTCAGTATTCTTTATATTTAGCAATTGGTATCAGAACCAAGTTCCTTTGAAGAAGCCTAACAACCTGAGGAATATCTAGGAAAGTATACACATGGAAACAAGAAGATATCTCACCTCTCAAGAAGTTACTTATCCAATTGGGAATCGAGCATATGAAAGAAATAAGGAATTAAAAGCTTCTCTTGAAGATCTTGAAAAAACTAAAGCATAAATTAGGGATCTGAAGGCAAATGTCCAAGAAGTTGATGAATGCATTCTGAAGCTAAGAGAGCAAGTCAAAAAGTTCAAATAAAAGAGAAAAGAGCTAGATGAACAATTATTTGAAGAAAATGAGAACCTAAACAATTTAGCATTGGAAATTGAAGAGAAACAAGAGATTGAAAAGCATCTAAATCAAGTTGTGAAAAACAAGTCTAAAGAATGTGAAAATTTGCAAAAGGATATCTTACTTCTGAAATATGATCTAGAAACAGCCAATAGTTACAAAGAAAAATTCAAGATAAGTTCTGAAAAACATGATGAGTTGCTTGCCAGTCAGAAAAGTGCAGATGATAAGCAAGGATTGGGATTTGAAAAGGGAGAAAGCTCAAAATCAAGAGAAGTCAATACTGAGAACAAGAAAGACAAAGGAAACTAGTTTCGAAATTAGAGAAACAGACCAAGAAGACCTCCAATAAGACAACCAAATGCTCAAAGGTACCCATCTTTCAATGGCTATTGTTTCAAGTGTAATAAGTTTGGTCATAAGGCTACTCAGTGTAGGAGTAGAATGAATTAGATTACACCACCATTCTTTGGCCAATGTTTTAATTGCAAGAAAATTGGTCATAAATCAAATGAATGTAGAAATCTAGTAAGGAATAGTTTTAACAATGCAAGATATATTCAATCTTTCAATGGAAAATGCTTTGCATGCAATAGATTTGGGAACATGGGTAACCAATGCAGATCAAGAATAAATCAAACAATTGGTAGAAATTAGGGATAGAGGAATGTGATATGCTATAGTTGTAATAGGTTTAGACATATTGCAAGATTTTGCTGAAGCAGGAGTGTGAAAAGAGACTACTTGCAGAGAAGAGGAAGGCAAAGCAAAGATAGGATAAAGGTAAGAGCAAGGTTGATCTGGTAGAAACTAAGAAAGAGATGGGTAAGATCTAGATAAAGAAAGATGTGACTAAAGTTAAGGATGGATCCACACTAGCCAATGGTGCAGATACTTTCTCTGAGAAGTGAATTGGGAGTTTTGGCTCAGGGGGAACTGTGTTGAAAATCCTTAACCTCCAGCCAGATAGTTAGTGCTGGAATCCAGCATGAAGATATGTTGTGGAGATTGATATGACAAATCTTATACAATAAACCCCAGAATAAAAATATTCAATGCGGTACACTATGGAACAATCTTGATCAACTATGTTTAACAAAGAAAAGTTTGACAGCTTTTTGGAAACAACATTTATGGCCATTAGGGTTTGATAAGAAAAAGTAATAAGGGTCTCAATTGAAGGATTGATCAGATTGCAGATGAGCTATCCAATATCAAAGAAGGATTAAAGCAAATTCCAAGAGTCTACAACGATTTCCTATGATTCAAAGAAAACTTGAGTGAACCCTAATCCAACAGAAGACATATTTTACTGTTTAAAAACTCTATTTGCAAGATTGTTTGAAACAAAAAAAGTTTACTCCTCAAGTAATTGAGATAACTGAAAATCCTCATCCCAAATTCAAGAAACATTTCTTTAAATCACTAAAAAGCAATCCTATTGGGGCTTTTTCAAACATTCCACATGGAGTCCTATATATGGAAGATGTTAGGGCATATATTCATACCAATCTAGAGGAAATAGATCACATGAATCTAAGAAAACTGTATTTAGATGAACTGACTACTTTTGATGTAGTGTTGAAAGATGAGTATAAAATTCTAGGAGAAAACAAATTGGATGCATGGTTGGATTTTCCTGCAATTCCAAATGATGCATGGGTAAGGTATATACTAAGCAGGATTCATGATGAATTTTTGTGGCTTGATGAACCATACAAGATAACAAAAGAAGTCATTAAGGTTGTAACTGGTATGTGTTCCACTAGAAGAATTCCTGGCTTAAAGAAAATGAAGATCAATGTGGTAATGCAGTTGATTGGAGCCAAATTTGACAAGAAATTGCTCACTATAAATGATATTAAGGATCTGGTTGTTAGATTTGCATCAATGGTTATTGGATACAAAATATACTTTTCAAACTGTGAGAATTCTGTATCTACATTAGCTATATACATAGCATATGACATGGTTAGAAACAATATAGAATATAGCCTATGTGAATTACTTTGGAGTGAACTAATGGAAAACTTGAAAAGAACAAAAGAGACAAACCATCCCTTCAACTATGGAACATTGATCACTTGTCTACTTTTCTACTTCTTGAAGGAGCTACCTAAACTAGGAAATATTGCTTGGCTTGATCATGCACCAGTAGCCACTCAAATAAGAAACCACATGATTAATTTGGGAAATGCAGACAAACAAAATGAAATCCTAGGAGAATACTTCAAGAACTTTCAAAAGATGATGTCATGCAGAGTCTGGATACTTGAAAATGTAGTAATGAAGTATGAAAAGAACACTGTATTCATGGTGGGAAAAGATAAATGCTTCATGGAAGCCATAGAACCAAGAACTGCATGGGTTCCTGCCTTAGGGTATGAAGCTACAAAAGATATTCTGACTAAATTAGCTGATGTATTATTGAGCAAACCAAAAGATCATAAAGAAGATAGGTTTGGAACATTCAAAGAGTTATCCTCCAAAATGGTTATGGAACCTAAGAGGTCAAAGAAAATATCAGATGAACATATAAGTGAGGCATTAACCAAAATAGAAGGATCAAAAATCACAAGAGTTGTGGTAGAAAGGACATCAAATACTCCAGAAAGAAAGATGAGAGATCCAAAAAAGAGAAGCCTACTTCTAGTTCTAGAAAAAGAACAAGGGAATCATCCACTACTACAACCACCACTAAAGTAGAGAAAGAAAAGCCAGTAGAAGAAAACAAAAGAATGAAAGTAACACTTAGTGAGTTGAAAGAAGAGCAAGTGGCAAGAGACACTTTAGCAACTCAAATTCAAATTAACTATGCTAGAAATTTTTTGAATGAGCAGCAGAGAACACAGGTCTTAGATTCACTTGAGGTGTACTGAAAGATCCAATCAACTTGAACTCAATGTCTCCATTACAAAAGTTAAAGTTTGGTGATGTAGAGAGAATACTTTGAAACCAATTGATGCAACAATGAGATACTAATCCATTCAAATCTGAAACACAACACTTCACAAGCCTCTAAAAGAAGGCTGAAAACAAAATGGAACAGCAAATAGAAGAAGAGAAATATGCACAATAATATTTAGTCAATCTGAAATTTCATTACAAAATATGGAAGCATATGAGCTTCTGAGAGATAAAATCCACACTTGCAAGAAATTTTTGTCATCATCAATTTGGACTCACACTGGTCGCATCTAGCTATGCAAATATCTTTATCCAAAGCCCCCCCCTCCCAAATGAGTAATCCTCAATATGTAGAAATTACGTGAGAAGAAAACCATTATTGGTTTCTCAAAACAACCTCCATAAATCCACAAGAAACACCCATCACTTCCAACCTATCAATTCTCCCTCAATTTTCACGATTTTCTAAAAGGGTTTCTGGGTTTTGTGTACCTTCTTTCCAAATTTCTAGAACATTTTAAATTTTTCAATTTAGATAAGAAATGAGAAAGTTATGTCTATTTTACTGAGACTAGGTTTCATAATAACGACCCAGACATGCAACAACATGCAAAGATTCTAGCCCCACCTCTTGGAAATCAATTCCAAGATTCTTGGCAACCCCACTTATGACAAAATTAGTAAAATCCCACCTAAATTACATTTGCAATTTCACCCAAGGGAAATTACATTTGTTGTAAATTAAAATATTATTTCCGAAGCCCATAAACCTTATTGAAAACAAACCAAATTAAAATAACAATATTTTTGGTGATACAAGATTGCCATTGACCGTGGATGCTCGTGCATCAGACACCTAGGGTAAGAAGTTTGTGAGTATACACTCACAAATATGTGCAAAAGAAATTGCTATCTCTTTTTTTTTCTCTTTTTCTAGCATCTACTGGAATACTTCCCATACTCCACCAACTCTACTCTGCACTCCTCTTTCTCATCATGGAATCACTGTAACTCGACCTCCTCCACCAACATGCATCTGCACTATCCTCTGTAACATCACACAAATCTTTCCCTACATACAAATCAACACTAACAACATCCAATTGTACTATCTCTTCTGCATTCACTAACTATTCTTCTACACTCACATGCAAATCATCCTTCACAAATTCAAATGAATACAATTTTACCTCTTTCACCTGTTCCTCTATTGTTTCTTCTACAACATCTATTTTCTCACTATCTGCTACAATCTTTTCATCTTCATACACTCTACTCTCATCTTCATCATAAAAATAAAACATATTATGTATTACCTCTTTCTCTACAACCTTTTCATCACCATTGTCTGCTGCCCCATCTTCTTCATGCTCATTCTCTACTGCTATAACCTCATGATCTACAACAACTACAACCTTCATCTCATCCTCAACCATGTCTACTTTGTCTTCTTCATTGCTTGATGTCAAAACAATCATATGTATACTCACCATTTCATTTTTTACCTCTTCTATTACTGCTATCCTTGCTTGTCTCATTCTTCTTTGAATAATCTTTCTAATGGGCCATGTAACCTTCCTCTTCATTGATAAGTGCCAACTTTGCAACTACTAAACTATTCTTTCCATATCTTTTTCCATCCCTTCCACAACTTGCCTCAGTTCTTTTATCTATTTCTCAACCTCTATTTGTCTCATCTTTTCCTCTTTCCTCTCCCTCTCTTTTCCTTCTTGCTTCTTCTTTTGTGAACCCCTAGCCTATAGGTACCTTTTCAATAAATCCATATTCTCTTCAAGCAAGTCCCTTTAACCTTGCTTCCTCTTGTCTTTGCCTCACCTAGATCTCTTCTTCTTTTCCTCTACCTAGTCTTTTGGCAACCAGGTTCTTTGTGTTGGATTCAGGACAGACAACTGAGAGGGGGGGTGAATCAATTGTCTAAAAGTTGCTTTCAATTCAAACACTGAAATCCACTCTGTTATTTAGCAGCATAATAATTAATCAACCATGAAAGCATAAAGCATTAACACAAGAGCAGATACACATCAACACATGAGACACCAAGATTTTGACGTGGAAAACCTGGTCAAGGGAAAAACCATGGGGTGATTAACCCAAAAAGTATTCTCTATGAGAAGAATAGAAAGAACAAAATGGCACATGCTAATTAGGGCTCACTACCCAAGCACACTGCTCACAAGAGGCCCAGTGCCTACAAGAGACACACTGTCTACAAAGTAACAAGTATCACAAACTTGAACTAGAGAAAAACATCTTTACCATGCTTGGATCAGTTCCATTTAAGCCCAAAAACTTTTGCTCTGCCTTTCACTCTCTTCCTCGCTACCACACACTCATCCACACAAGACACACTTTGGAATGACTTCACAAACCCTTATTTATACAAGGCATCGACTTAGGAACAATCATCTAAGTCGGCAAACACCTACAAGAACATCCACAAGACGTGTAACACATCCGGTTAGCCAATCTCAAGAAGAACACCAACATCCGGTGGTTATTCTTCAAATGCAAACTCTAACTTCAACACGGACCACCAACATGAACTGGACACGATCCAAAGATCACCACAACCTTTCCTAAATCACCAAGAACATTCACACTTCATCTACTTACTGGAATTCTTCTCTCCTTCATCTGAAACTTCAAGAACACAGTTTGTCATCACTATCACAAAGGAATAGGCACTTTCGGACCTTCAAACCATGAACCAATCTAGTTTACACTTTACAGGGATGTCCACAATACTCCCTCAAATTTGTAGAATGGGACGATGCATTTCTGGATCTCACCGGACCTATCTATATCACTCAGGCACCTCTGAATACCTTCCGGAGCTGGTTTTACTTGAGTGACCATAACTTCTTCAGATCTTCATGCGGACCTCTAAAAACTTGACTGGATCACCTCAAGACACATATCTACAAACCCTTTAAACTGCATCCTCTGATCTGCATCTTAGCTGGGGTCTTCACTTCACTATCTCCAATGCTCCTCTCTGCTCATCCAATCCTTCTCATCAATGACAACATCGGTTAGACCCATACTTGCAACAATCTACCCCTTTGTCATTGATGGCAACATATGATGTGAAAAACAATCAAGACAAGAACTTCTCCTTACTCTCACAACTCCCCCTATTAGCAACAACCATTCACATGTCTTCTCTTCCTTTATTGCTCCCCCTTTGATCATCAACCACTTGTTTTTCACATGTCTTTTCTCCCCCTTTAACATCAATGGCAATGGGCTCATACTTGCAACTCCAACACTTCATAATCATACTAGCTGCTCCCCCTGAGTAGCAGCTCCTCATCACCAATCTGGATCACAAGATATGACTGTGATATCCACCAGACTGATGTACATCAGTGCACCTTAGTTCATCACCGAAGGGGCAATAACCCCTAACGTCTCCCTAAGATACTCAAAAGAGTCCTTGGGAAGAGGTTTAGTAAAGATATCTGTAATCTGATCCTTGGAGGGCACAAACTCCAATCTGACTTCATCCTTGTTTACTTGCTCTCTCAGAAAGTGAAACTTGATAGATATATGCTTAGTCTTAGAATGCAACAATGGATTCTTGAATATATTTATGGCACTTGAATTATCACAGAATATAGTGATAGGCTCCTCATACTCTACTTTAATATCTCTTAGTATCTTCTTCATCCACAAAACTTGAGTGCAACTACCTGCTGTTGCAATGTATTCTGCTTCAGTTGTAGATAGAGATATTGCCTCTTGTTTCTTGCTTAGCCAAGAAACCAATCTCTTTCCCAAAAAGAATGCTCCACCACTAGTACTTTTTCGGTCATCCACATCTCCTACTGAATCTGCATCTGTATATGCATGAAGAGAGAAATCATGATCTCTAGGATACCACAAACCATTCTCAACTGTCTATTTTAGATATCTAAAAATCTTCTTGATTGCCATGACATGAGATTCCCTGGGATCAACCTAGAATCTAGCAACAAGACCAATAGCCTGCATAATGTCTAGTCTAGTTTGAGTGAGATACAATAGTCCTCCAATCATTGACCTATACTTTGTCTGATCAGTCTTAGGAGAATCATCATCTTTGCTCAATTTATATCCAGTAGCCATAGGAGTATGCATTGGTTTTGAGTCTTCCATCCCAAATTTTTTCAACAATTCTTTCACATATTTAGTCTGAGAAATGAAGATTCCTTTCTTTGTTTGAGTGATTTGTAGACCCAAAAAGAAATTCATTTCACCAAGCATGGACATCTCAAATTCACTTTTCATTTGATTTGCAAAAGTTTTACACATACTATGTCTTCCTCTAAAAATGATATCATCAACAAACACTTCAACAATCAAGATGTTTTCATGATCAATTTTGAAATACAAATTATTATTAGTAGTACCTTTGTTGAAACCAATCTTCAAAAGATGTTTATCCAACCTTTCATACCAAGCTCTTTGGGCTTGCTTCAGTCCATACAGAGCTTTCTTCAACTTGCAGACCATATCACCATGATCAGACAATTGAAATCCATCTGGTTGTTCAATGTATACTTCTTCTTCCAAGTCACCATTCAGGAAGGTAGACTTGACATCCATCTAATATACTTTGAATTCCTTAAAGGCAACATACGCAAGAAATAATCTGACTACTTCAATTCTTGCCACCAAAGCAAAATTTTCTTCAAAATCAATTCCTTCTATGCGAGAGTAACCCTTGCAAACCAATCTGGCTTTATTTCTGATTACATCACCAACTTCATTCAGTTTGTTCTAGAAGACCCATTTGGTTCCAATCACATTCTTGTCTCTAGGTCTGGGAACAAGATCCCAAGTGTGATTTTTCTCAATTTACATCAGCTCTTCCTTCATTGCTTTAGTCCAGTTGTCATCATTGCAAGCTTCATTTACTGTCTTAGGTTCAATCTTTGAAATCAGACAAAACTCATCTAAATCTTGAGCAATTCTTCTTCTTGTTTGAACACCTTTGCTTTTATCACCTATGATCTGATCTTCAGAGTGGTTCAGTCTTACATACCTAGGAACTTTGGGAGTTTCTTGATCAGGGTCATTAACACTCATCTCTTCTTCTTGATTTACCAGATCTGTTTGATTCAGAATACCGGAAGGAGTTTGGGCTCCTTGAATCGGAACACCATTCTGATCATCTTCATCATATTCATAAAACCTTGAAGGTTTCTCAATTCCTTCATCAACCTTCACATTTGTACTTTCTATCATCTTTCTCAGTCTCTTATTATAACATCGGTATGCTTTACTTTGAGTGGAGTAACCCAAGAATATTCCTTCATCACTTCTAGCATCAAACTTGCCTAGATCTTCATCTCTTTTAATGTAACATTTGCTACCAAAGACTCTGAAATACCTCATAGTAGGAGTGATGCCAAACCAAAGTTCATAAGGAGTCTTACCGGTATTACTTCTGATTTGAACTCGATTGAGAGTATAGACTACAGTGCTGACATCTTCTCTCCAAAACACCTGAGGAACATTTGCTTCCATCATCATTGTCCTAGATGCTTCCTAGATGGTCCGGTTCTTTCTCTCCACTACTCCATTCTACTGTGAAGTCCTAGGTGCAGACAATTGTCTCTTTATTCCATGCTTCTCACAAAAATCTATGAACTCACTGGATGTGAATTCACCACCTCTATCAGACCTTAGACATTTCAATTTTAATCTAGTTTCATTCTCTACCATAGCCTTGAAAATTTTGAACTTCTCAAAAGCTTCTAATTTCTCCTTCAGAAAAGTAACCCACATCATCTGGGAATGGTCATCAATTAATAACATGAAATATCTATCACCTTGCACACTCTTGATTCTTGTCGGACCACAAAGATCAGTATGAACTAAGTCCAATAATCTGGTAGAAAATTGATCCTTTCTTTTGAAAGAGATTCTGCTTTGTTTCCCCAACTGACATTCTTTGCACAAACTATTTGTAGGTTTCACCAATTTTGGAAGATCTCTTAAAGCCTGAGTATTGCTTATCTTGATGATATTATCAAAATTCACATGACACATCCTTCTATGCCATAACCAACTCTAATCAACTTGAACAAACAGATAACTTTTACCAGTACCGACTAAATGAAAGATATTACCTCTTGTTTGAGTACCGGATGCAATCTCTGTTTCGAAACTTTCAAAGATCCTAGATTTTCCATTCTTGAACCAGAGATCATAGCCTTTGTCCACCAACTGTCCAACATTGAGAAGATTGTGCTTCAATCCTTCAACATACAGTACATTACCAGTTTTGTTCTTTCCATCAAAAGAAATAGTTCCCCTACCTCTGATTCTACCAGCAGAATTATCACCAAACTTTACCACTCCTCCTTCATACCTTTCCAAATCTAAGAACTTATTTTTGTCACCTATCATATGGTGAGAGCATCCACTGTCAATGACCCAATCATCCTTTTCTTCAACTTGGGCAGCCAGAGCTCTTTCTACAACTTTATGATTGACAGATTCAGAGGGCATTGGATCTTCTTCCTTGATGGCAATAAACACCCATTCACTTCCAGATTTGTTTCCTGTTTCTGATTCATTATCTGTTACTCCTTCATTATCATCTTCTTCATGAACATAATAGCAATTCTTTTGGAACCTTGGTCTATTAGGGTTAGGCCTTGAAAATCTTTCCAGACACCTTGATGCAAAATGACCAATCTTATTGCAATTAAAACACTTAAAGGGCAATTTTCCTTCATACTTACCGGATCCTCTTGGCAGTCTCTTTGCAAAGAGGGCTTCAAGTTGAGTTGTTTCTACTTCTTCTTCTTCCATGTCTTTTCTTACTTTTTCATACCATGATAGTTTCCTTGAAGAATTTTCTCCCGGATCAAACCTTTGTTTACCTTTTACAGAGGCACTAGCTCTGAAAGCATATTCAGTCTTGGGGGGTTCATCTCCAAACTTAGACATTTCAAATGCAGCCAATTTACTAGCCAATTGATCTCTTGAGACAGTTGTATGGGCTCTGAATTCTTCAATGGAAAAAACCTTGACTTTATAGAAGCAGGAAGGGATCTAAGAATTTTGCCAACAATCTCATCTTCATCCAAGGCTCCACCAGCATTTCTAATTCCACAAACAAGCTCATTTACTCTTGGCATAAAAGTAGAGATATTCTCATCTTCTCTCATCTTTAGATTTTCAAATTTCCCTTTCAGACTTTGTAATCTTGCACATTTGACAAACTTGTCTCCTTCATGCAGAAGTTCCAATTTTTGCCAAATCTCAAAAGTAGTTGGTAGGTCAATAACATTTGAGAGCTCTATATTAGATAATGCACTTAAAAGAGCTTTAATAGTCTGCAGATTGTTTTCAGCGTCTATAATTTTAGTTGCAGATTTCGGACCACCCTATGGAGGTGTATACTGTGTTGTAGCCATGGTCCAGTATGCTGTACCCATACATTTCAAGTGACATTTCATGTGACCTTTCCACAGATTAAAGTTGGTTCCATCAAACTTTGGACTATCCTTCTTGTAAGATGACATCCTAGATCTCCTCAACTGGTTAAGCTCCTTTCAAAGTAACTTGGCTCTGATACCAATTGTTGGATTCAGGACAGACAACTGAGAGGGGGGGTGAATCAATTGTCCAAAACTTGCTTTCAATTCAAGCACTTAAATCCACTTTGTTATTCAGCAGCATAATAATTAATCAACCATGAAAGCATAAAGCATTAACACAAGAGCAGATACACATCAACACATGAGACACCAAGATTTTGACGTGGAAAACTTGGTCAAGGGAAAAACCACGGGGTGATTAACCCAAAAAGTATTCTCTGTTAGAAGAATAGAAAGAACAAAATGGCACATGCCAATTAGGGCTCACTGCCTGAGCACACTACTCACAAGAGGCCCACTGCCTACAAGAGACACACTGTCTACAAAGTAACAAGTATCACAAACTTGAATTGGAGAATAGCATCTTTACCATGCTTGGATCAGTTCCATTTAAGCCCAAAAAATTATGCTCTACCTTTCACTCTCTTCCTTGCTACCACACACTCATCCACACAAGACACACTTTGGAATGACTTCACAAACCCTTATTTATACAAGGCATTGACTTAGGAACAATCATCTAAGTCGGCAAACACCTACAAAAACATCCACAAGATGTGTAACACATCCGATCGGCCAACCTCAGGAAGAACACCAACATCCGATGGTTATTCTTCAAATGTGAACTCTAACTTCAATGCGGACCACCAACATGAACTGGACATGATCCAAAGATCACCACAACCTTTCCTGAATTACCAAGAACATTCACACTTCATCTGCTTACTGGAATTCTTCTCTCCTTCATCCAGAACTTCAAGAACATAGTCTGTCATCATTGTCACAAAGGAATAGGCACTTCCAGACCTTCAAACCATAAACCAATCTAGTTTACACTTCACAAGGACATCCACAATACTCCTTCAAATTTGCAGAATGGGATGATGCATTTTCGGATCTCACCGGACCTATCTATGTCACTCAGTCACCTCTGAACACCTGCCGGAGCCGGTTTTACTTGAGCAACCATAACTTCTTCAGATCTTCATGCGGACCTCTGAAAACTTGACTGGATCACCTCAAGACACATATCTACAAACATTTTAAACCACATTCTCTGATCTGTATCTTAGCTGGGGTCTTCACTTCACTATCTCCAATGCTCCTCTCTGCTCATCCAATCCTTCTCATCAATGCAACATGAGTATGTTGACATAAATGACAACACTGGTTAGACCCATACTTGCAACACTTTGTTCAACCTGTATAAACAAAAACCCACAAACACCAAACTCTCTTTTGCCAAGACCTTCTAAGCTTTGATACCAATTGATGCAGAGAGGATACTTTGAAACCAATTGATGCAACAATGAGATACTAATCCATTCAAATCTGAAACACACAACACTTCCCAAGCCTCTGAAAGAAAGCTAAAAATAAAATGGAACAACAAATAGAAGAAGAGAAATATGCACAATAATATTTATTCAATCTGAAATTTCATTACAAAATATGGAAGCATATGAGCTTCTGAGAGATACAATCCACACTTGTAACGAATTTTTGTCTTCATCAATCTAGACTCATACTGGTAGCATCTGGCTATGCAAATAACTTCATCCAAATTCCCCCCTCCCAAATAAGTAATCCTCAATATGTAGAAATTGCGTGAGAAGAAAACCATTATTGGTTTCTCAAAACAACCTCCATAAATCCACAAGAAAAACCTGTCACTTCCAACCTATCATTTTTCCCTCGATTTTTGGGATTTTCTAAAACGGTTTCTGGGTTTTGTGCACCTTCTCTCCAACTTTCTAGAACAATTTACATTTTGTAATTTAGATAATAAATGAGAAATTTATGACCATTTTACCAAGACTTGGTTTCATAATAACTACCTAGACATGCAACAACATGCAAAGCTTTTGGCCCCACCTCTTGGAAATCAATTCCAAGATTCTTGGCAGCCCCACTTATGACAAAATTAGTCAAATCCCACCAAAATTAAATTTACAATTGTACCCAAGGGAAATTACATTTGTTGCAAATTAAAATATTATTTCCCAAGCCCATAAACCTTATTGAAAACAAACCAAATTAAAATAACAATATTTTTGGTGATGAAAGATTACCATTGACTGTGGATGCTCCTGCATAATTTGGGAAAATCATGCAAGAAAAATCTCAAGAAGAGATGTTGAGAACATGCATACAAGACAAGGATCTTATTGATTCAGCATCTGATATTTTGGAAAAGCTTGTGACTTCATACAACAAGGATACATCTGTGTCATCAATTGATTAGCTCAAAGCTCTAATAAATTCCATAAGTACTCATTTTGAATCCTTTGCAAAATCTACTAACATTAAGGTTATAAAGGAATTTGAAGATAAAAGATTAATAGAGCTGAAAACCAAGTTAGATAGTGACAAAATATTGTTAGAAAGTAACATCAAGAATATGCAGAATGCATTCAAGGAAGCATGTGATATATATAAGTTTTTTTTGTCATGGCCTGAAACCACCAAGAAAATAGAAGAGAAAGTCAAAAACATGGAGCAAATATCTCCAAGACCTATGATCTAATAATTGATTCCATCAATAGTGTGGAAATGCAAGTTGCAACTACTAAAAGGAAGCTAGGTGTGTGGAAATTGCTTCCTACACTAATCTAATGAGGAGAGATGTATGCAAATTCAATTTTAATTCTTACAACTACAGCAACATAGAACATCTAACAGAGATATTACAGCAATACACATACACATAGAAAGTAGACAGAAGAGAGAGAAACAAGATATATGTGGGAAAAACCCTTACGGGTGAAAAACCCCACACTCCAAAACACAACTCAAATGTATTACAATAAACAATAACAGATTACAATACAGTTTTAGAGTGAATGCTCTTTTAGGAGTCTTCAAATGTCAAATCTAGAGATATTCCAGCAGCATAACAGTACATGTAAAACACACTACTTATCTCCCATCCAAGCACCTATTTTTATAGAGTTTACAAGGCAAATATGGAACCTTCTAGAGATGGGCATCCTTCTTGGACTCATGCCCCAAAACCCACTCCTAACGACACTTGTCCAACATCCCATCCCAAAGTGGACGCCTTGTCCCAAGATAGGCTATGACAGATGCTCTTACACACCTTACAACTATCATAGAATCCGTCATAACTGACAACACTTACAACTGTAAGAGAATTTGTCATACACTGACTAAAATTATCTTATTCCTCTTACAACTTGTCATAACCTCCCTTGACCGCCCAAAGATGCCTTTCTCTCATGCAAAGATACTCACCGACACTTGCGCTACCCCTGGACCCCGCAAGGGGCTCCGCCCCTTGACCCCGTCTTGGGGGCGCTACCCCCAAACCCCTGTTAATTATTCAAGGGGGAAACCGTGGCTGCCAAAGTCACCAAAATTTATCCTACTGCATGTACACAAGGTGCCAACTATGCCAACTCAACATGGGATAAATAGAGTTGGGATAAATAAATACAACATTAGGAATTTGCAAAGGTTGAGACACCTTAATTCCCAACAACTACTCAAAATGGCATAAGTAGTCTGCTCAGTAAAAAGAAAGAAATGAAGAACATAATGTGCCAATTGAGAAGATTGATAAGCCCTAAAATTGAGTATATGACAAGTCTAGTTTCAAAGGCCTCTAAGGTTCGGGGAATAACTGACATACCTATCAGTGTACAAATGACAGAGAATCTAATGTTCCAAGTAAATAGCCACATTCAAATTTTGGACAATGCAAAGAAGAATTGGGATGGGGAGCTGGCCCAAATCAAGATAATTTTTAGTGACATTCTACAACCTATAGTGAATTAAGTTGTGGACTATATTTGTACATATGCGGTAGAATATGATAGTTTTTGTAAGTTTTTGCTATTTTGACAAAATTTTGACTCTTGTACATACACCTTTGCCATTGATGTCAAAGGGGGAGAAGAAGACTAGTGAAAAATGGGTGAATATCCAAGGGGGAGAAGAAAAACAAGAGTGCATATAGAAAGGGGGAGCAGATAAGCATTTTTCACTAAGTGTTGCCATCAATTCCAAAGGGGGAGATTGTTGGCAAGAAAAACTGCTTTGATGAAGGATTGAATGTTGTCATTGATGGAAACAAGGAAAAGAGATCTCACCAACATGGCAAAGACACTTTACTCCGGAAGACCAACTTGGTTTGGCATCAAGATACAAAAGTATTCTGGTTCGAAAGGCTAAAATGACTAAGTATGAGCAGTATTTAAAGCAAGTGATAGAAAGTGGGTCAGTATGTCTCTACAGCTGAAGTCTAGTATATGTCGTTCAGATATTTTGTTCATAGCTATTTAGTGACAATATCTTCTAGTGCTCAAGTCCTGATTCCTTCAGAAGTCATACTATGAAATGTCTAAGTTCTATGTGAACAGAGCTAAGACAGGAACAGTGCACAATGCTAGAGTAAAAGGGTTTGTATTCCTCCGTAGTCGCATATTATGTCTTGCAATTCTGAAGGTATGCTAAGAGGTCAATGATGAATTTTGGATATGATTTTTAGAGTTTGATATGGTTCGGAGTGGAAGACATGTGATAGTTGAAATGGTCAAATGTGTATCTAAGGGACAAGCTGACAGGTATGTTGGATCTATATGTGGAGAAGATATATTGTTTGAACAATCAATATAAGTGATTGAATGATTGGTGCCAACCTATATGTAGACTATTGTATGATTGTTTGGGTCCACATTACGATTGGTGTACAAGATCAAGCTGACAAGGTATAACACTTTGTATACATATTTCATGTTTGGCTTGCCAACCTGTTTGTGAGATGAACCTTGTTGCGGATATATATACTCCATGGATTTTGGTGTTGGAGAAGAGAAGGAAATGAATGTAATGTGAATTCCATGATTGTGCAACCTAAGGAAGTTTTGTGATCAATTAGAGGAAAGAAAAGGCCTAGAAGAATAGAAGAGTATATGAAGTAGAGCAGAAAAAAAGAGTAGATAGTATGAAGTCATTTGAATCTGTATATTGAGAAAATTGGTATTGCATCCAGCATTTTACAGATGCACCTGTAGCAGTCATCTCTTGGTAGTGATCCATCCTTCTTCTATCATCTCTTTTCTTCTTAAGGCAGTGAGCCTATTATAGTGAACATTTCTTTTAAGCAGTGAGCTTTCGGTACTGAGCCCTAAGGTATTGAGCCTTCATGTAATCCAGTTATGATATAATATTGTGAGCTAACACCCACTGTGCTTTTTTCCCTTTTGGGTTTTCCATGTAAAATCTTGGTGTCTATGTGTTATGACTTTGTGGCTGCTCTTCTTATGTTTATTTTGCTTTCATGCTATTGAATTTAGGAAATGGATAAATGAATATGTGATAAGAAAGTTTTGCAGAATACTGATTCACCCCTCCTCTCAATATTATTTATATTCAACACTTACAACAATATCAACTAATTTAACTCTAATCACAATAGGATATTGTAAAAGTAGAAATGTTGGATCATAAATATGAATGAACGCTGTAAGATAAACTCAAAAATGGCTAATTTCTTAGAGACTAACTCATTGCTAGCTTTGAGAATAGATATCAAAATAAATAAAATAACATACAAAACAAAATAAAATAAAATGATTCAAATGATTTGTCTTTTAAGGTTGTGGTTCTAGATTTTGGACAAGATGAACTTATAATCGGTGCCTATCTAAGGTACAGAGTCAAATTTTCCCTGCAAGTGTCTCTTTCTGACATCCAAACTCCCAACTTAGAGGATAGACTATATCATTTTCTTACAATAACACATCCAAGAAAGAATTTTTTCCTCAATTCTTCTTACAAATCCTTAATGCAATACATAACTCTCCATATCTCATTCAAAGCATTTTAATCCATTACTTGAATAGAAGCAACAAACAAGATACACAATGCAGTAAACATGCACAAATAAGCTCAAACACCTTGATCCCTTTATTTATAAGAGTGATAAATACATTCAAGGAGAGAATTGTAAAAAACACATGTTGTAAGCCTATAGAACTCGACTTGAATTGAAAATATGCCATACATAGATTTTTCACTTACATCTAGAATTATATCTATAACTCAAGATATTCTTTTTTCAACAAAAATGTCTGCCCAAAAATTAGAATTTTAGAATCCCTTACAACAATACCACAAGTTCCTTATAAAGAAGAATGGGAACATGTCGGCCTAGGACCTAATTACAACTTTTTGGATACATTTCTAACATTTCATTTAATATTTGTGGCACATGGACTTGCACCCATTATAATATATGATAGTTACTAAAATAAGCTCATCATGCTACTTGTAATCATTGAAGAAGGTCAATCCTGATGTTGACGCCACCTCTTGAAACAACCACTACCAAAATTAAGTCACATGCTGACTTGGATTCCAATTGAGTTTCACTTGCAAACCCTAGTTTTCACCAGAACATAATGGAGAGCTTGATTTATTGAAAAATCTTTGTGTAGTAAAAAGTAATCATTGTAGTGACCCAAACACACTATTTATTCACTTCAAATAGCCTAGAATTGAATTGGTAATAGTAACTTTTTCCATTATTGCTTGTGTGCTTGAACAAGGTGTCTAGAAAAACAATTCAAAGTTTGAATGCACACTGTTGATTTTGGGCTCATCACGACAAGCTCAATGGTTTTAAATATTAGCATTTTGTAATGTAAACCCCATTATATCTTTGCATTATATGATGGGTATAAATACCTAAATGTTATAACAAATTCCATGAAACAAACTCACGGGACAAATAGATTACAAAACATACTAAAATAACCTATTAACAAATACATAAACAAACAACAAACCAAACAAACTAGCTACGAGAAGATAATGATGGAATATTCCAACATTCCCCCTTATTACATCATTGTTTTAAAGTATTAATAAGAAAATCTTGAAAACTATCAAACTTCACACATCCAAGAGGCTTGGTGAAGATATCAGCACATTGTTCCTAAGTTGAGTAGAACTGGAGCTAAATTTTATTTTGTTGAACATGTTCTCGTATGAAGTGATAGTCAGCTTTAATATGCTTGGTTCGTTCATGAAACACTAGATTACAATCAAGCTTGAGAACACTCTGATTATCATAATAGAGGATTGTAGGCTAGTTTTGTGGTACCCCCAATCCTTCTAATATGTGGCGTAGCTAAACAACTTCACAAACTATGGCACTTGCTGCATGATATTCTGTTTCTATTGAGGAACGAGCAACTGTGGCTTATTTCTTACTTCCCCAAGAAATAGGACTTGAACCCAAGAAGAAAAAAAATCCAGATGTGGATTTCCTATCATCAACTGAACCTGCATAATATGCATCTGTATACCATATCAAGAAGAATTTATCACTCCTTTAATATTCCAAACCATGATTCATTATACCTTGGATATACCTTAGTACCTTTTTGCTACTTTCCAATGACACATTTTTGGTTCTTGCATAAATATTGATAGATAATTAACAGAAAAACTAATATCTGGTCTAGTATAAGTCAAGTAAATCAAACCTCCAATCATTTGTTGATAGAAAGTTGCATTCACTTGAGGAGATGAATTAGAAAAAAATAACTACAAACCTGATTTCATAGGTGTAGACATGGGATTCAAATCCAACATTCTGAACTTCTCAAGTAATGTCTTGGTATATTTTCTTTGAGATACAAAGATATGGTGATTTGTCTACCATACCTCTAAACCAAGACAATAGTGAAGTAGCTTGAGATCTGTCATACCAAAGGTCTTCTTGAGATCATTCTTGGTTGTCTCAATCATTGCTTTTGAGCTACCTGTGATAACTAGGTCATCAACATATACATTAATAATCACAATATCCCCTTTTTCCTTGAGGTAGAGATTTGGATCATATGGATGCCTAGTAAAACCATGTTTTAGTAGGTGTTCATCAATTTTAATATACCAAGCTCTAGGAGCCTGTTTGAGACCATATATGGACTTGATTAGTTTGCATACCTTTTCTTCTTTACCAGGTGCAATATATCCCTCTAGTTGGGTCATATAGACCTCTTCCTTAAGGTCTACATTGAGAAATGAACCTTTTACATCAATTTGATACAATTTCCATCCAAATTGTGTAGCTAAAGCAAAAATCATTCTAATGGTTTTGATCTTTGTTGTGGGAGCAAATGTTTCCTCATAATCAATCCCTTCTTTCTAGGAATATCCCTTAGCTACATTTCTAGCCTTATATTTATCTATACTAGCATCTTCCTTATACTTAGTTTTGAATATCCATTTACATCCAATTGCTTTCTTACTAGGTGGTAGATCAATAAGCTCCCAAGTTTTGTTTTTCATGAGGGATCAATACTCTGCATCCATAGCCTCTCTACATCCATAGCCTCTTTCTAAGGCTTTAATTCTAGTGCTTTCGAAACATTAGATGGTTCAAAATTATCAACAACTAAAATCATTAATGCTAGATTTACCTCATTGTGAGCCATGTTGCGGGTCCTCAGTCTTGAAGTGGAAGTGTCTGGGACTCCATCTAGCTTTGCATCATGAATGGTACTAGTATACCACTTAGGCAAAGGTCTTGTGATATTTGTAGGTGTTTCAAGTTAATTTGACTATCAACATGATCCCCATTATTTTTCCCATCCATGTTGAAAATAGGAGCACTATCTAGATTAGGTGATGATGTGGAAGGTGAACTTGAATCACTCTTCTCATCAAAAATTACATCTCTATTGATATATATCTTCTTTGTATTAGGATCCATAAGGTGATATGCCTTAGATTCATTACTATATCCAAGAAGAATACATTGAATTAATTTTTCATCTAGCTTCTTCCTTTGTTGTTTAGGAATGTGCATGTATGATGTACAACCAAATACACGAAGATGAGAAATAGATGGATTTACCCCTATCCATGCTTCTTTTGGTGTGATTCCATCAAGTGTTTTGGTTAGTGCATGATTCAAAAGATAAACTACTATATGGACAACTTCAGCCTAATAAGCATGTCCCAAATGAGAATCCTTCAACATGCTACAAACCATCTCCATGATGATGTGATTTCTTCGTTCAGAAACTCCATTTTGCTGAGTTGTGTAAGCTGCAGTTAATTGATGCCAAATTCCATTTTCCTTCAAGTAGGTGGAGAATTCTATGCTGGTGTATTCCCCCCTCAATCTAAGCAGAGGACACGAATATGATTATTCATATCTTTCTCCACAAGACTGTAAAACTCTCTGAAGTAGGAAAAGGCTTCATCTTTACTCTGTAAATAGTAGAACCACATTTTCCTTGTGTGATCAACAAAAATATGAAAGTACTTGAATCCATTATGACTAGGTGCCATTGGCCCGCATGGATTGATATGCACCAGCTGTAGGGGTTGGCTTGCATGATGCTCACTAGGGTAGAAGGGTGCTCTATGTTGTTTGCTAGCAACACAACTAGAACAAATAGCACTCAGCTTCTCAAGTGAGGGAAGCCCTTTGACCATGCTTTTCTTACTAAGTGTTAGCAAGTAGCTAGTGCTTAAGTGACCAAATCACTAATGCCATAACATAGCAAGATCATTATCCTTAGTCACTAAGGCTTGATTGTTTGCAATTGTATCAAGCCTAAACATTTTACCAATTTCAATAGCACTTGCAACAAACTTTGCCTTTTTAGACTTATCACGGATTAGGCATACCTTTTTATCATCACTTTTATCAAACTCTATCCTTAGATTGTGATCAAGAAATTGATTAACAAAAAGGAGATTTTTGGTAAGTCCAAGAACATATAATACTTCAGTGAGCCTACACCTATGTATACCAAATTGCAAGGAGATGTCACCAATAGCTTGAATATCATAGGTGGTATCATCTCCAAGAGAGACTTTACCATGATGAGGTTTCAATATGAGAAACCACTCCTTTTGTCCAGTCATGTGCTTGGTAGCACCTAAGTCCACATACCATATGGAATTGGATTATGAACTATCTTCTGAAGTGTGAGATGAGAATGTACATACTCATCTTCTTGAGAACCTTCTTCTTCTTCTACAATATTTCCATGTTGTTTCTATTTACTCTTCTGCTCCCATCGTGTATTGCCACCTTGAAATGTCTTCTTTTGAGGTGATTTGTTGGAAAATCCTTTGTTCAAGGAGTTGTACCAACAATTTTTCACATCATGTCCAATCCTTTCACTAATTAGACACTTCTTCTAAGATCCAGATGAATTACTAGATTTGGGTGGTCCACCAGACTGCTTCATAGGCTTCATGCCTTTATGATGAGTGGTCAGGGCATGATCCTCCTCCTCATGTTTGTGCCTTAGATAATCTTCTTTTTAGAGTAGATTCACAAGCTTCTGAAAAGTGGGTGTTGTCTTAGTGACATTCAAAGTTGTCACAAAGACTTTATATTTGGAAGGTAGTGCCTGTAGAACAATAGGTACTAGGGTAGCATCCTCAAAATTTTCACCTAAAACTTGTAGTGAAGCTCTCAACTTAGCAATCCTTTTGAGAAAGGATTCCAATTGTTCTCCATTATTCATCTTCAGACTGTGTAGCTAACTTTGCAAATACAGGATCTGGTTCTAATTCTTTGCCTCATACACTATCTTGAGCTTGTCCCATGCATCTTTGGCTGTGGATGAGTCTCAGATAAAGGTTTAAACTTCATCAGACACACTAAAAAGAATGATCAGTTTGGCCTTCCTGTCGACTTGATCAAATTTCTTTTGCTCATCAACATCACTTGCATGGCGTTTTGTGGTTCCATCAACCACATTCTAAACTTCTTCAAACTCAAGTTGAGTTTTGAGTTTGGTTTTCCATGCAGAATTTTTTTTTCCGCTCAATAGTTGAGAGTTAGGAAAAAGGAACTATGGAGAACTTCCTACCATTTTGTCAACAAGATATAGATGCTATTTTGTCCTAAAATAACAATTCATTACTGAGGAGAGGATAATATAAGCACCAAAATTAATGCCTAAGTTGAAATAGAACACCCCTAAATCTTACATTGGCTCATAATAAATACATAACAAATAAAAACTCTTCTATAATACCAAATATAAAATGCTTCAAATGAAATCAGATCCCAATGATAGCTAATTCATAGATGAAATGTCGATCTGCAGATATAAAAGCAAACACAATAGTGTTGTCCTCCACATTATGAGCCATTTGTTGTCATTGAGATATATCAAACTTCAAAATCAAATTTTTTGCATCCCTCTATTGATCCAATTGCAATGAATAGCCCTTTGATTAAAAAAATGAGAGGTAGCCTATTTTTAATACCACACACTGCCTCTGTCAGTGGGTAGAATTCAATTATATGTGCCTGAGCATTGTGTTCCACCTCTGCAAGTAGAGATTTAAATGGAAAAACTCATGGCTTGTATAGAGAAATTGCCCACAGATTGTGAGAGATTGTGACGTCTTCAAGGAAGAAGATTCGTCATGCAAAACTATTGCTCCCTTTAAAGGAATTGGCTCTCTTTCAATAGATCCACTCACTCTTTGACTATCTTCTCTGACCAACGACCTTCAAAAACAATTCTCTGTGAACTTTTCTTGGCCTCTTCATGCGCCTATCAAACCTTCAATGTCCATCTTGGGCGATTGGAAAAGATCATCAAATTTCATGCAATCACTACAATAGTCGTGACCGCTATGATAGATAGAAAATGCAAACTTTCAAATCTTTTCACTAATCACCATGTGCTACAGAATGTACTCACTCAAGTATGTAATCTCTCACACTGGCTATGGGAAGATAATGATAGAATATTCCAACATTAAATGTTCTGAGAGGATTTAAAAAATCCACCCTGTGCATTGAAAAGTCTTGACCAATCATCTTATGCCATGAGAGAAAAATATATCCACTTCATCATATTGACTACATACATAAGCTTTGGTCTTTGACACGTGTCATTATATCACATGCTTTCACTCCTTACTGGGCCCCTTCTAACACCACAAGCTTGCACGTGATTGCCAAGTGGATGGCACTATCCTCATGCTTCTATGAATATTGGCGGGTCCAAGACACATGGAACCAAACGACAATAGTGTAATGCTTACTAGGATCTAACAACTTGTCCTCAATAGTAGAGTGCAACCAATCATAAGCTGCATGACTAGATGTCCTTTAGCTTGACTTCGATGAAGACTCGGGCCTGCTAGATAGGTGCCAACATAGCATAGCAACATAACTTTGACAGAGTACAAATTTCTAGAGCCCATGGGCACATACTAAGCCACCAAGTGTCATCATCGCATAGCAGTGCTCATAACTTTATGCTTAGTAAGACCAAAGGGGTCAATAAGAACAATGACATAAAGGGCTCAATTTGTAACTTGACTGACCAACAACCGAGACTAAGGGGTCAACAATGAAACATCAAATAAAGTGACTAGGCAATCAAAGGTCTTAGGGTTACGATTCTAGGGCACGAAATGAGCTTGACATACATAACAAACCCTAGAAATTTTTGAAGACAATCTAAGGAAATTTGACAAAACCCTAAAAAATTTTCAAAGGCTACCAATGACTCTAGTTGGGGATGAATGATTTAACAAGGCATAGCAAGGATCACAGAACTCTAAGAAGTAGACCAAACCAGACACAAAACAAAGCAAACTAAACAACTATACAAATATTTACATATAATACAATGTGCATGGAGAATAACCTACTTCAAGAAAAGTAAGATTTCAAGAATTGTCCATGCATGGGTAATTCTTGAAATTCACCATTCAAACTCTACAAGAAATAAGAATTTTCACCATGAGTGTTGTTGATCAAATACAGACCGGTCTAGAGTGGGTCAAACTTGACATGTTTTCCCTTTTCCTCACACCTTGCATTACACATTAGCACCATGTCATCTATTTTGATTTTTTTGTCTAAGGCCTTTCTATCAAATAGATACTTGACTTGTCGTTGCTTCTTAATATTGACTTTCTGTGTTGACCTCCTGAACTCATCTAATTCTACCAACTGATTAATCCTATTATACATAACTATATCAATGTCATCATCATATTCCTGTACAAATTTATAAACTAGCAAGAAGTTGTTGATAGGCATCCTAGCATCCATTCCATATACTAGTTCATAAGGGGATTTTCCAGTAGCTCTCTTTACTATAACCCTATAAACCCACAATGCAAGTTTGAGTTTTGAGTCCCATGACTTCTTGTTTTTACCTATCATTCTTTTATGATCTTTATCAAACTCTTACTACTGGACTCTTCTTGTCCATTCCCTTGGGGATGATAGGGTGAGGAATAATACAAATTAATCCCATACTCATTGCAAAAACCCATAAATTCTACTAATTTGAAACACATAGAATTGTCTGTTATCAATTTATATGGTACTCTAAAGATGGTGATAATATGCTCCAACACAAAGTTTGAAACAACTTTACTTGTTGTTCTTCTAGTAGGAATTGCTTCAATCCATTTTGTGATGTAATTAGTAGCAACAAGAATCCAACTGTACCCTCCACTAGACTCCTCTGTAATTTCCCCAATGAAGTCTACTCCCCATTGCTGAAATGGTGCTTCCACAGTCATAGTTCTTAGTGGCAAAGCAGTAGAGTATTTCAACTTTCCAGAGAATTTTTGGCATGTGTCACAATTTCTCACTAACCTCTGAACATCAACAAAAAGAGTGGGCCACCAATAGATGGACCTAAGAATTCTATGTGTAGTAGTCTTGTCCATAAAATGACCTCCACATACTCCATTATGCATTTCATCCAATATCTTAGAAGCCTAACTACTATCAACTCATCTCAACAAAACACCATCTCTGTTTCTCCAATATAAATCTCCTTGAAGAGTAACATATTTTACCGCTCATAACTTCAAAGTCTTCTTCCAATTTTTATTCATCTCATTAGGACATGTCATAGTTTGCAAATAATAAATGATATCCTTATACTAGGGGGAAGCTTGTAATTACACTCTTGGAGAGAGATTTCCTCTTGAACCTGATTTACGTGAACAACTTCTAAGTTAGATTTTGCAATTAACTTGGTTAACCCTTGTCCTCTCACTAGCTTTTTGATCTAAATGTCAATATTAAACTCCTAAATTTTATTGATTCACCTACATCTCCTCCATGTGACCTCCTATTGTGTGAAGATATCTTTAATTGTGGCATGAGGAACATAGGTTACTATCTGGGCTCCTACCAAGTAAGACCTAAAATTCTTGGCTGCCTTCACCAAAGCATATGCTTGTTTTTCCATGATATCATACTTTAGTTCTGTAGCCTACAAGGATTTATTGAAAAATACAATAAGTTGTTCATATCCCTCATTTTTTTGCAAGAAAAATACAGCTATGGTGTGAAAAGAAGAAAATGAAAACAACTGAAATGGCCTTGAAAAATCAGGTGATTTTAGTACAGGAGCTTTCTTTATTGCCTTCTTGGCATACTAAAAAGATTTCATAGATTCATATCCCCATGAAACATATTCTCATTTCTTTTGCATTTTGGAGATGGCCTTTGTGGTTTTTGCAAAGCTTGAGAGAAATCTTCTCACAAAATTTATTTGGCCAAATAAGGATTGTATCCCCTTCACATTTTTAGGAAGTGGTATCCTATCAATAGCAGCAACTCTCTCAGGGTCAATTTTGATGCCATCTTTTGACACAAGTGACCAAGTAACTTTTCTTTAGTGACACAAAAAGTACACTTCTCTTGAGTTAATGATATACCATATTTAATTGCTCTGATAAAAATCTTTTCAAGGTGCATGCAATGCTCTTCTTCTTTCTTGGAAAAAGTAGTTAAATTATCTTGATATACCACCATAATAGTATCAATCAAGTCATCAAATGCAACATCCATTGCTCTCTGAAATGTTGCTCTAGCATTTGTCAATCCAAAAGACATTCCTTACATAAACATAAGTGCCCCAAGGTGTAGTGAAAGTTGTCTTATATTGTTCTGATTCTTTTACTTTTACCTAATTCTACCTAGAGAAACCATCCATCATGGATAACAATTCACATCCAGTTACCTTTTACAACAAGGCTTCTATGTTAGGTAATGGATAGTTATCTTTTAGTGGGGATACATTTAGGTTGTTGAAATCAACACACAACCTAATATCACCATTCTTTTTCCTTATTGGCACCAAATTGGAAACCCAAGTAGAGTGCCTGATGGACTTTATAATACCTCCATCTATGAGCTTCATAAGTTTTTGTTGCATCTTGGGTGCTAGGGTTGGATTTGCTCGCCTTTGCTTTTGCCTAAAAGGATTAGCTCCTAGTTTTAGAGGGATTTCATGTTGGAATAAATCCTCTCCCTAGGCTTTTCAGTCATCATAAGACTAAGAAAAGACATGTTTATATTTTCTGGGTAGATCTATTAGCATTTCTTTTACCTTTGTATTCAACGTCTTTCCAATATAGACCTTTTTGGAGCAACTTCCATCCCTAGATTAATCTCTTCAAGACATTGATCATGAACTAAGGTAGACTTTGAAATTTGTCTATCATTGTTGTCAAAAATTCTTTTTAGAGCAACCAACCCTTTGGTAATCTTATTTGTCTTGAACAAAATTTTGAAAATCAATCTCTTGAATATCAAACTCATCTATGCACTTTAGAAACTTTGCCAAATCTTTGTCATCATTGAAAACCTACCAATTGCAAATGTTGTTTGGGACTAAATTCCTTGTCTTGACTTCAAATTTAGATATATCAGCTAAATTAACATCATCTAGCCTAATAGTAATGTTTTCTAGAAAATCTACCTTTACATTTCTAGACCTTTCAACCCAATCAATATAAAATACATCAAATAATTTTATTGTATCCCAAACAACATTTTTGTACTATTTTAGTCTCTTATACTTTGATGCATATTTTCCCCTCACCTGTGAAACTACCAACTCTTAATCACCAAGGACTCTTAACATTTTGATCCCATACTTAACAATGATATTCAATCCTAAAAGGAGTGCTTCATAATCTGCTATGTTGTTTGTGTACTCAAAATTTAGAAGAAAAGAGAATTTTAAGGTTTTTTCCTTAGGTGATAAAAAACTATTCCAGCACCAGAATCATTTTTTGAACAAGAACCATCCAAATACATTGTCTTGTTATGTCATAAAATGTCCCCCTAGGACTTTTACCTCCTAAGTTTAAATCCTAGGTCCCTTTAGTTTGATCATGCTTATTTAATATGAATCTCAGAGAAAATTCCCCCACAACCCATGTCAAATGGGGCCTAGGAGTGCATCTTAAACTTAATCAAGTCCTAAAATAGGCCCCCTAGACTTGGACGCTCGTTCCCTAGTCTAGACCTATTTTGTCAGGACCCAAATTTTGGATGTCGGCTTGTGACCGTTAAAACGGTTTCCCTTGTCGGCATTTCAAGTTTTAATTATGAAAGTTTAGTGGGAATTCATATTTAAGTAGATTAATGACTTCATTTTACTCCTGTATGGATAATGCAAACTTGTGATCTTGTGCTAAGGATATTCAAGGCTTTCATTATGTTGTAGAGCAGTATTGTGTTGTGTTTGTATGTGTTTGTTGCAAATTTGGCTTCATCAATCCATCTCCTCATGATTTGAAGGCTCTTCATCTATGTGAGGGTTTACACCTATTAAGGTGATATCTTATTATGCTTCAATCAATCTATTTCATCATTTCCTTTTTCCTTTGTCCTACAAGGGCATACACTCTATCTAACAATGGTGTTGGAAGGCTTGAATCCCATTCCAGGGCTTGACCGAGGCAAGCTCCTAAATACCACAACCCCTAAACCCCTCTCTTTGTGATTGCAGGTTATAGGTGTGGAATTCTATTAGAGATGAGTTGCAAGGAAGCTAAGTAGAGGATATAAAGTCATGATATGAAGAAAAGAGCGAAGAATATTCCCTTTTAGACTCAGGTGCCCACCCTATGTCCCCCATTTCACCACTCCGGAAACTTTGAAGTAGGTTGTTGTTATACTCACCTCACTATTCCAAATCTATAGAAAAATGGCTTGTTGGACTTGGGCATCTGCCCCAATGTCCCCAAAGTTTCTGCCTCTAGAAATTTGAATCATGGTATGTTTCTAATCTATATTTAGTACCTCTCTATGCGAGTATTTATCAAGTTTCATCTATTTGTTTACAATTCCATAAAATTAGGCTTTGAGGCCTAATAGGATTAGGGTTTAACAAATCATCAATCTATTCTATATTTCCTATCATCTCATAGTGACATTAGACCTGTAGTTAAGTCCTCTATCATTAGTAGTGACTTAGCTCAGTCTATGTCCTTGAATGAATGTGTGAAAGGAGGGTTTGATTGAATCTACACTTAACTACATTTTCATCCAACCCAATTTTCATACATTACATTTTGGTGAACCTATGTTTTGATGAACAATGCATCTTTTTGAGTGTTGTAAATCAGATTTGCATTCATACATATCATATTCATCATCCTACATTAAAAAATTTGCATAAATTTGAAAAATTTGAAAAATTAAGCATCATAGGCTTGCATTAAGGCATAGTTTGCACTATTTTCATTGCATTTCATTTAAATTATTTAAATCTTTGATATTTACATCAGATCTAAGATAAATTACAGAAATACATCATTTCATGGTCATTTACCTTGCATTGGCATGTCACACTTGCTATGGTTTTGCTTGCAATTTTGCATTTTTCTCATAACCTAGTAATTCCAAAAGCTAGGGTTTGTAGTTAAAATCTTGTTTCAGATTTTACTACTCAGGTTTAAATACTCTTTCAAATCTGACTTTGGACTGTATTATTTCATCATTGTGTGTTTTTGCATCTACATTTCACATTTTGCATCTACACATTGCATAGTTCAACAAAAATAGGCATATTCATTCATCCTTCCTTGAAATTTGACTTGCATTGAGCATTGTAGAATTTTGGAATCCTTTTTACATCTGATCTGAGTTATTTTACATATTAAATCTGATTAGATTCCATTCATTCATCATTTTGTGTAGTTTCATGCTTTAATTTCACAATTAGGGCTTCAAAAATCCTTGCATTTTTAGAACATTTTGGCTAATCTTTCACATAGCATTGCAAGATTGGTGTTGTTTCATTGAATTCATCCCAAATATCTTGAATTTCAGACCTTGCATTCATATTAAAGCATATATTCAATTATCATTTGAATTTTTTTCATAATTTTATATCATTTTATGAAAATTGGTATACTCTTAATTACACAGTGTGTATTTCAACATTGAGTGTTTTAACACCTTTTTCACCTCTTTGATCAAATCCTTTAAAAACATTAACTTTGACTTGTTGTGTAGTACTCTTTCCTTCTACCCACTCTATTTGTTGTGGACTCTGTGTGTCTTTTAGTACCTATTTCCCTCAAACAAGTGCTTGGGTGCAAAATAGTCTCACATCTATGGCTTCTCACCATAAAAGCAATGCTATGGTCCGTCCTCGCCCTTATAGGAAAAGGAAGACCCCTGAACCTGAAATAACATTTGAACCAAACATTAGAATGCATGGAGACATTGAAGGTCCCCTCTATATTACCATTAACATCATGGGAACTCCTATAAGAGGAGCCCTTGTTGATCCAAATTGCATGACTAATATAGTAACGAAAGAGTTCCTCTATTCACACAAATTAATATAGGAAACTTATGAAGCTACATACATGATGATAAAAACAAATAATGGAGCTTTCATCCCAACCATAGGGAAGATCTCTTTGATGATTCAAGTACTTGATAAATCTTTGGAGCAATCATTTGATATTATTCTGACATCTGACCTCTTCCATATAAAACTAGGCCATCCATGGCTCAAGGCTATTAAAGTTGTCCCTTCAACCCTTCACCAATGCCTAAAATTCCCTCACCATGGGTCCATATGAACTATTCCCCATAGTCAATGGAAAGCTATTGTGGCACAGAAAAATATCATCCTTGACTACTTTTGGTTGGAACCTAATGAAGAACCTTAACCTCGAACAGACCAAACCTTCTTGAGATATTGGTATTACAAAGCACAATTACTATCTAGATTGGTTGGTCCCCCTATTCAACAAACAACACCTAAAGAGCAACCTACATTACAAGAACCCCCTAGACTAAGAGGAAAGGGGATATATGCTGAGGTTCCTCCTCCGTCATCCCTACAATGATTAGGAGATAACTGTAGAAAACAAAGCAATGTACCACCACGAGTTAATCACATATCTGCTTCTTCTTCTGAGATGTCCAAACTGATGGAAAAATATGAGACTCCTTTTAAAAATATCATTAACAAAACAAGAAGAAATAGACAAGAAAGAGAAATAAGGAAGAGAAGACAAGCCTTGGCTCGAAGCACATCACCTTAACAAGAAAACATCAAACAACCTAATAATGAAGCAAACAAAGAAGAGCCTAAGGTTGATAAAGTAAAGGATAAAGATTATGAGTGGGCACTTGTCCCCTATGTACCTCTCTCCTTTGGCATTCAGGATTGGGAGGAAGATGATTTTCTCATTAACAACCACTAGTATGATTGTGTTTTTAGGTAAGTATTTCTAACCCTTTGTGGTCACCATTGTCGTATTCTTCTACTCGTTTACATGACCCCCTATCTGTGTTGTGTTACCTCATGTTGTGCTATGTCTTATTTAGGTCTCTTTGGATGACCCTTGATACTCTTGTAAGGTCAAGGATACAGGGAGACCACCTCTGTTGTGACCATTCTTCAATTGCACCTCTCATCTATTTTACTATTGTGTGTTGTGCCTTGGGGGCATAGCATTGCAGAGGGTGTTTTGGGGGCATCCTCCTATGTGATGTTCCTAAGGCATTTTGTTTCCTATCTCATTTTTATTGTTTACCTTCTTCAGTGATCCTACTTAGTCAATGGATGATGAAAATAAAGAAATACTGATACGGACCGCATGTCCCTTCAACAAGCAAGCAAAAATGGACCTAGTCCATACATGAAGATGGGGTTGATATATGTATATCCAATGCTTGACTAGTAGATTCACTTTGTGTGATGTATCATCTTATGGCATTTGTTGTAACTAACATTTTACAATCCACTCAATATGCTCTTGCACACTTTGATTGGTATCTCACCTTGTTGCTACACTTAGTTCTGAGGTATCTACAGTATATCCCAATGGTTATACTTGACTCTGAACTCGTCAATATAGCCTTGGTCCTTGATGTAATTGTTTTCATGTGTAGCTTTAATGAATTAATTTGGTTATTATATTAGAATAAGATTTCTAACTTTTCTTGATGTTTATCTTAGCAAATCATATCAATGTGTCTGTGAGAACATTTGGTGATCGTAAGCACATGTCACCTTGGAAGCATGGGCTTTGTGAAGGCTCTTGTTTCCTTGCGTGTCTTCTCTCTACCTTAATGTGCTTGATATTGGTATACGACATCAACTGCCTTAAGGTGGGGGCATATAAATGACATCTGTCTGATGATTTTGATACTAATGAAGCATGTTTGTAAGGCCTCTCTACAAGGTGGTATGTTGTATCTCTTACATAAGTACGCATCCTTATTTATATTGCAATCAAAATAAGCCCTCTGTGCGAGGAAGGATAATGTATCTCTTGAGCTAGTGCATATCCTTTTATACAAAAGCCCTTATGTAGAAGGTGGGATGGTGTATCTCTTGAGTTAGTGCACATACTTTTATTACAAAGTCCTCCACAGAGGCGGGGTTGGATCTTGAGTTGTCCTCCCTTAAGTGTATTTTTGGTGGTTGTTGTAGCATAAGCTCAACCGTTAGGTCTGTTTGGCATGTTTTAGATGGTGGGACTTAGCAATGAGCTCCTTCTATCGCTCGTGTTTGTCATGTATAAGATGTATAGTAAATCTATGGCATGCTATATGATGCTCACGTATTCCATATTTTTTTCGTGTGTTTTCCCTACATGTTAGGCGTGTTTGGCGTGTTTCATAAGTGTCTTTCATATTTTTGATGGTGGTATGTGGCAATGAGATCCCTCCCCATCATATATATATATATATATATATATATATATATATATATATATATATATATATATATATATATATATATATATATATATATATATATATATATATATATATTGTGTGTGTACGCATGTATTTACTTGATCATGTCTTCTATCAAAGAATTCATCATGTATTTTGTGCTTCCACTATCTTCACCGTGTTTTTCTTGCCTCTTACTATATTCTCCATGTGTCTTATAGTGCTTACCTAAGATTGGGGGCTAGAAATGATTCCTCAACCTTGGTGTATGCCTTAGCTTCAAGTGCCTGGCATGTTTGATATGTTTTAGACTATACTTTAATGCATGTATGGGTCGTAAGAACATACATTAATTAAAGTGGGGGCTAAATGTTATGTCATAAAATGTCCTCCTAGGACTTTTACCTCCTAAGTTTATCTCCTAGGTCCATTTAGTTTAATAATGCTTATTTAAAATGAATCTTGAAGCAAATTCCCCTGAAACCCATGTCAAATAGGGCCTAGGAGTGCATCTTAAACTTAATCAAGTCCCAAAATAGGCCCCCTAGACTTGGGTGATCGGACCCTAGTCAGATCTACTTTGTCGAGACCCAAATTTTGGATGTCAGCTTGTGACTGTTAAAAAGGTTTCCCTTGTTGGCATTTCAAGTTTTAATTATGAAAGTTTAGTAGGAATGCATTTTTAAGTATATTAATTACTTCATTTTACTCCTAGATAGATAATACGAACTTGTGATCTTGCGCTAAGGATATTCAAGGCTTTCATTGTGTTGTAGAGTAGTATTGTGTTGTGTTTGTATGTGATTGTTGTAGATTTGGCTTCATCAATCCATCTACTAATGATTTGAATGCTCTTCATCTCTGTGAGGGTTTACACCTACCAAGGTGATATCTTGTTGTGATTCAATCAATCTATTTCATCATTTGCTTTTGCCTCTGCCTTGCAAGGGCACACACTCTATCTAACAATGGTGTTGGAAGGCTTGAATGACATTCTAAGGCTTGACCATGGCAAGCTCCTAAACACCACAACCCCCAAACCCCTCACTTTGTGATTACAGGTTACAGGTGTGGAATCTAGCAGAGAGGAGTTGCATGGAAGCTAAGCAAATGATATAGAGTTGATATCTAAAGAAATGAGTGAAGAATATTCCCTTTTCGACTTGGGTGCCCGCCAATGTGTCCCCCATTTTCACCACTTTGGAAACTTTGAAGCAGGTTGCTATTATACTCACCTCACTATTCCAAATCTATAAAAAAATTGGTTTGTTGGACTTCAGCACCCGTCCTAGTGTCCCTAAAGTTTTTGCCTCTAGAAATTTGAATCATGGTATGTTTCTAATCTATATTTAGTGCCTCTTTGTGTGAGCATTTGTTGGGTTTCATCCATTTTTTTGTGATTCCATATAATTAGGGTTTGGGGCCTAATCAAATTAGGTTTAACAAATAATCAATCTATTTTACCTTTCTTATCATCTCATAGTGACATCAAACCTGTAGTTGAGTCCTCTATCATCATTACTAACTTAGCTCATTTTATGTCCTTGAATAAATGTGTGAAAGGAGGGTTTGATTGAATCTACAATTAACTACATTTTCATCCAACCCAATTTTCATACATTACATGACCATACTTCATTTTCATCATCAGATACTTGATCTTCTTTCATCATAGGTTCTTTACTCACTGATTCAGATTCTAGTGTAACAACTTCAAAATTATCACAGTCTACAACAAGGAAACATACCTGTTATACAGGTTCTACATCTTTAACCAAAGAAAGAGATCTCTCTTCTCTATCTAATCTAACATTCTTACAATTTATGGGAATCATAGCATAAGACAAGTCTAACTGCATACTTCCACCCACTGTTGCAACCCATTTTCTAGATAACAAATTCCATATTCAAATGGAATATCAACCACAAGAATATTCCTGCTATACTTCTTTTCAGGAAAAGTAGCAAGTTAGAATTCTACATATTTCACAATCCCAATCATAGGTACTTGTCTGGAGTCCATAGAAAATAATCTCCCATATGCCTTTCTTACTTACATTCCCAACATTTTCATGATTGCTAAAGGCATAACATTTGTAGAAGCTCTAGATTCATCATGCAATTCCTGATAAACTTATATTTATGAGCAAAGTAACATAAAAATGTTATACCTGAGCAGGACATTTGGTTAAAGTTGTTCCCAAGTAAACTTTTGGAATCCCATCATTTAATTCCTCCTCAACCTCATTCACTTGCTCTTTCTCCTTTTTAGTCTAATCACCAGTCTTCTTTCCTACAACTGACTGACTTGCAGTGTTTTTTATCAAGGCCAGTGTCATATCCTTATGTTCCTCTATTCTCATCATCTCCAATAATGGCACTAAAAATTTATCTGAGACAAAACCTATGTCATATCAAAAGGAACATAATATTTCATAGGAGCAAGAGGTTAAACTACACTTGAAGACATATTTATACCCTTTTATTGAGTATGTGTTGCCTTAGCATTGGCAGTATTTGTGGGAATGCCAGTATTAGCCTGAGAACTCTTCACTGTTTTCTTATCACTATCTATTTTTAATTTTCTATTCTTATAAATCTTACCTCTTTCCTCTATATCCTTAGCAGCACTTTGAATTTTAACAGGATTTTGGGTTTGTTTCATAAATAAGCTACCTAACTTTCCTTGATCATCACTTTGAGATTTTCTCCTCAGATTATAATTTATTTTAACTTATGCAATTGCAGTTACTATTAGTTCTTTAATCTCCTCATTTGAAGGCCTTCTTAATCTTGTATCAGAATTGTAAGACTCAAAAGCATACACACTAAAATCATTTTTCTCATCATCAGAGAAAAATTACTAAAAATGACTTTCCTTCTTATGTCCTCTGTCATCTACACTTAAACTGGTGGACAACATGTTTATCTGATCATCCTCATTGTAATGGGAATAATTGCATTCATCACAAGGATTAACATAATCTTAAAAAGACGGAGCTACCATACATTGTATTTGTGAATTTGGCATTTGACAAACAACACACCAAGGAGTTGCATCAACCATATTAACTTTACCTTTCCTAAGAGGATTTGGATTTTCACTATTTGATGGGCCTCTCTAATTGTTATGCACTATTTTACCATTGTGCCATGTGGTATTATAAGGTTGATCTAACAACTTAGGCATCCTTTCCTTCTTGGGATAATTTTGTCTGTCATAAGGTAAACCTTTTTTAGTTCTTTTCATTTTGTAACTCAAATCCTTCGGTGCACTCATTACTTTATTCAACTTGTCCATAGATGAAGGTGCTTTACCTTGTTTTCCTTTAGGATTAGAATTCGACAATATCTTAACATCATCCCTTTTAATTAATTTTCCTGATGCTTTTCTATTATTTTCGATATGTGTTTCTATTTTAAAAGATTCTCTCAAAGATTGAGGGTTCTTATCTCTCAATTCATAACTCATATTAGTATTATATGCATTACAATATAATACCAAACACATTGATTCATTTGTCCTTATGTATGGTGGGATCTTGTTAAAAACCCTAGTAAACCTAGCATTAAAATCTGTGATAGGTTCATTATAGCCCTTGGTAATTCTAGTAAACTCATTAATATCAAATCTTGGATCAGTCTTATCATGATAATGCTCTTTGATAACTCTTTTAAATTCATCCCAATAATTAATACTTGCATCAGGCAAACTCCTATACCAATCCCTAGCTTCATTCGTTAATGATTGCATAAACAATTTCATTATTATATCTTCATTTTCTACTTAAAAATCATCCATAAGATTTGAAAATTCTTTCAAATGATCCTCACCAGATAAGGCATTATTTTTAGAAAAAATTTACCAAATCTTTTCTTATATCATTTGGAATTGGACTTGGGTAGCTAGGGATACCTATGAAATCAAGCTACCCATACCTTTCAAGTTGCAAGGGTCTTCTAACCTACACATTTGCTATGGAACATTGCTTGCATATTAGGATTTCTTTGTGCATTTTGTCATCCATGAATATTCTATTGTAGATTTTCTTGAGGATTTTGCTGACTAGGAAGATTTGGACCTCCTTGCATGTTATGCATATGACCACCCCCATATCCTACATGAGAATAATGCATGTAATTTTGACCCACCCATCCCCTATTATCATTCTAAGGTTGGGGCATTTGCCTGTGTTTGTGGATTTGGCACAAGATGTTGTTGGGTATGCATAAGAACAAACATAACAACTATAGAAGTTGGAACAATCCTCTGATATGGTGTAGAAGTATTTATGTTTATTAATGGTGCACTTTGAATAGAACTAGGAACAAACCTTGTGAAACATTGCTAGCATTAGAAGCTTGGGGAAAAAATAGAAAAAGGAGCTCCATAACCATAAGAAACCTTCATTGCATCAATTCTCTTTTTCATATCATCCCTAATTCTCATAGCTTCTAATAAATCTAACTCAATTTTTAAATCATTTACTTCCTTTAATAACTCTTCCTCAATTTGCACTCTTGTCCCAAATGCTGAGGCTTTAGGGTAAACATGGATATTTTGTGTACTAGCCATTGTAGTTGCATTAACAAAATCTATATACAAAGGGTTGGAAAATAGTTGAGACTGGGGTACTACTTGGGCATTATCTTGTTGGGAGAAATCATGTTCACTATCTTTCAATGTTGTTTCCCTATCAATTTCCTCCATGATGGCATGATACTTAGGACCCTTCCAAAGTTCATTATTCCTGATATTCTCAACAGTAAATTCTGGAACTCTAGGGGTAACATATCTGACACGGGGTACATCCCTAGTAGGGCTTTCATCACTACTTGAAGATATGCATGTGGAAAAGGATCATACGGAGAAACATGTGACTTACCAGTACCCTTTATTTTCCACTCTTGTCTTGTGTTTGATTGATCTCCAATCATCAACCTCTTTTCAGGATTAGTCTTTTACAAGGATCTTCTTCCAACCATTTTTTAAGAAAATGCAATTACTATCCTTCTTTAACCTATTTGGAGATATCAGAGTCACCACCCAAAACTTTGGGAATAAAAAATGTCAAAAAGGTAGTCAAGTGACCATATCTAGGTCCTTAATAATAAATCAATCCTTAATCCCTAGTGAAGTCACTAATCTGTTGGTGTTTCCAACTGATTGCTTGATTATCTCTATGAAGTATCCAACTTTAATACTCAAGACTCTCAGATCAGTGGCCAATGAAAAGGAGACAATAACCTTGTTCTCCTTTGCACTTTAGGCTCTGCTAGACCTAGGGGTATTCCCTTACAACAATATCAACTAATTTAACTCTAATCACAATAGGATATTATAAAAGCATAAATGTTCTCATAAATATGAACCAAGGATGTAAAATAAACTCAAAAATGACTAATTTCTTTAAGACTAACTCATTGGTGGCTTTGAGAACATATATCAAAATAAATAAAACAACATACACAACAAAATAAAACAAAATGATTCAAATGATTTGTCTTTTAAGGTTGTAGTTCTGGATTTTGGACAAGATGAACTTCTGACCGGTGCCTATCTAGGATACAACGTTAAGTTTTTCTTTGCAAGTGCCTCTTTCTAACATCCAAACTTCCAACTCAGAAGATAGACTGTATCATTTCCTTACAATAACACATCCAAGAAAGAATGTTTTCCTCAATGCTTCTTACAAATCCTTAATGCAATACATAACTCTCCATATCTCATTCAAAGAATTTTAATACATTACTTGAATAGAAGCAACAAACAAGATACACAATGCAACAAATACGCACAAAAAAACTTAGAAACTCTTAATCCCTTTATTTATAAGAGTGATGAATACATTCAAGGAGACAATGGTAAAAAACACTTGCTATAAGCATTTTTCATAAAACTCAATTTGAATTGGAAATATGCCATACAAAGATTTTTCACTTACATGCATAATTATATCTATAACTCAAGATATTCTTTTTTCAACAAAAACATCTACCCAAAAATTAGAGTTCTAGAATCCCTTACAACAATACCACAAGTTCCTTATAAAGAAGAATAAGAACATGTCAGCCTAGGACCTAATTACAACTTTCAGTTATTTATGACAAATCATTTAATATTTGTGGCACAGGGATTTGCACCTATTACAATTTATGATAGTTACTAAAATAAGTTCATCATGCTACTTGTAACTATTGAAGAAGGTCAATCTTGAAGTTGATGCCACCTCTTGAAACCACATTTGCCAAAATTAGATCACCTACTAACCTAGATTCTAGTTGAGTTTTGCTTGCAAACCCTAATTTTCACCAGAACACAGCGGAGAGCTTCAATTTCTTGAAAAATCTTTATGTAGAAAAAATTAATCATTGCAACAACCCAAACACACTATTTATTCACTTCAAATAACCTAGAATTGGATTGTTAACAGTCAATTCCACCATTATTGATTGCGTGCTCAAACAAGGTGTTTGCAATGAACCAATTCAAATTTTGAATGCACACCATTGATTTTGGGCTCATTGTGGCAAGATTGATGGTTTTAAATGTCTCAAGAGGATTTAAAAAATCCACACTATGCATTGAAAACTCTCAACCTTGAATCATCTTATGCCACAAGAGAAAAATCCATCTACTTCATCATACTAACCACATACATCATCTTTGGTCTTTGACTCTTGTCATTATATTAGGTACTTGTACTCCTTGTTGGACCCCTTACTTTTGACACTGAGAGCTTGTGTGTGCTCACCAAATAGATTGCACTATCCTCATGCTTCTATGAATATCGATGGGTTCAAGACACATGGAGTTAAACCACAACAACACAATGCCTACTAGGATTTGACAACCTATATGTGACGAATCAGGAGCTACTTGACTTGATGCCCTTTAGCTTGACTTTGATGAAGGCTTGGGCCTGCTAGATAGGTGGCAGCGTAGTGCAACAACACAACTTTTATAGAGTAGAGATCTCTAGAGCCCACAGGCACACTTTAAGCTGCCAAGCGTCATCATCACATAGCACCACTCATAACTTTAGACTTAGGCATTAATTTATTGAAATATGTCATGGAGATTTCATCTTATACCTAGACAAAAGGGCCCAATAATAACAACGAATTAAAGGGCTCAATTTATAACTTACTGACTGGCAACCAAGACTAAGGGGTCAATGACAAAACATAAAATAAAGTGACCAGGCAATCAAAGGTATTAAGGTTACAATTATAGTGCATAAAACAAGGTTGAAAGACAACAAATCCTAGAAAATCTTGAAGACAACAAGAAAATTTGACAAAATCCTATAACTTTTGCAAAGGCTACCACCACTTTGGCAAAAAAGTGGGACACACTATTGTGGGATCACCCCTTAGAATAAATGGGAGGGGATCATTTTTCTTCCAATTTCATCATAATGTCAAAACCTTTAAAATATAACAAATAATTTTATTTGGTCAATAAGGCATTCTTAATATGAATACATCTTGTAATTGCCAAAAATTTGGTAGTCCTTCATGTTAAGAAATCAGTTTTTGAATTTTTTTCATCCACATTTTTTTTTCTAAATTTAATATTATTATGTTTCTAAATTTAATACATATCTACTAGATAAGTGCACCAAATCAAGGGACAAAAAAGTGGGCAAAGAATCAATTTTGAATTAAACATGTTCATGTTATGTAAAAGTTCACATAACATACATGCATTATATAGAGTTTTAAGAAAAAAAGGATAGTCATGTTTGGCAATCCTATGGAAGAGACTATAAATGGGAGATTGCAACACTATCTACCAAAAGAGAAGGATTTGTATCGTAAGTGTGAGGATCACTAAGGAGAAGTCAAGGTGCTTCTATCACTAATCCATTAAGTTGGAAAGTCAATTCATTAAGATTGCAAGTCCTACACTAAGTCTAGTAGCCAGGCACATGCTTGATTGTTTTACAAAAAATGAAAATCCTTGTAGGTTAACAATGAGAGAAATATATATTTTATAGGTTAATAGTGAGTGAGAAATATATATTTTATAGGTTAACAATGGGTGGTATCTATATATTTTCTTAGTATTTAGTAGATGCATAACTCAAGCTTATGACCTAAGAAAAAAAGATTGCTCGAGGAGAGAGAATGACGTAAAAGAAAATAAAATATATAAAATTAGACTAAGACAACATAAATAATCATGAAAGTGTAAACATGCTAGAAAGAAGTAAGAAATAATGGATCTTCATCTTGGGATAAGTATATAAGTGAAGTGAAATTTGTCTAAAATCCTAGTTCAAATGTATGACAGAGAGGAGGGGGAGAGAGAGATATAGAGACAAAGAAATAGAGATAGATAGATAAATAGAGTCAGGGAGAGAAGGAGAGGGAGAGATAGAGATAGAGAGGGAGGAAGAGAGAGGGAGAGATAGAGAGATAGAGATAGAGACAGAGGGAAAGATATAGTGAGATAGAGAGGGGGAGAGAGATAGAGATATAGAGGAAGGGAGACAAAGATCATAGAGAAGGAGAGGGAGAGAGAGGGAGAGAGATAGAGATGGAGAAATATAGATGAAGTGAGGATAGAGCTCTAGAAAACAGGAGAGATGTGTAGATAAAAAAATGGATCAAAGGTAATAAGAAGATAAATGACAACAACCCATTACCTTCACCTTCAAACCAAGTCCTCCACACTTGATAGAATGTAGTAGATGCACCCAAATCTACTAGCTAAATTCTCTATGATAGATAGGATGAGATGTTGATTGCTCAAATCTGCAACATAACACTAGTATGAAGATGATGGACAAGAGGATCTAGAGTGATATAGACAACATGATGTTGTATGAAGATGTGATTGTCTCAAATGGATTGGGTGAGAATTGATTTATAGGAGATGAGGGATAGAAATGGATGGCTAGGATTAGATTAGTGATGGATGGCTAGGATTAAGTGAGATAAGGAGTTGTAGTCATGTGACAAGTATCACATGAGGGTTGAATGACAGGAACAAAGTCAAATGGCTTCCATGTAATAAGGATTTCTAGAAGCTTCTAGTCATGTGAAGATAGAGACAAATATGAACTTAATTAAATAAATCTTTAATTTATTTAATTAATTTGGATCTTGGAGAAAAAGTGGGAATTAATTAAATAAATATAATCTATTTAATTAATTGGCTAGTGGGATTAAAATGGGATTGAAATGGGATTAATTGGGATTTACTTAAATAATTATGATTTATTTAACTAATTAGGTGATGAAAGGGGTTATGAGGGTCCTAGGACAAAATGTCTCATAAGGTGCCCCATAAGGTGTTTACAAGGTGATATCATAAGACGTGTCAATTTTAGGTGTCTACAAGATGGATACAATTATAGAGAGGTAGAGAGATAGACGGAGAGATAGAAAGAGATAGAGAGACGATTAGAGATAGATAGATAGATAGATAGATAGATAGATAGACAGACAGACAGACAGACAGACAGACAGATAGATAGATAGAGACAAAAATATATAGAGAGATAGAGTCAGAGAGAGGGAGAGAAAGATGGAGAAATAGAGAGGGGGAGAGAGATCAAGAGAGGGGGGATAGAGATATAGAGGGAGAGATAGATACAGAGATAGAGTTAGAGAGAGGGAGAGAGGGAGCAATAGAGAGAGAGAGAGAGAGAGAGAGAGAGAGAGAGAGAGAGAGAGAGAGAGAGAGAGAGAGAGAGAGAGAGAGAGAGAGAGAGAGAGAGAGAGAGAGAGAGAGAGAGAGAGAGAGAGAGAGAGAGAGAGAGAGAGAGAGAGAGAGAGAGAGAGAGAGAGAGAGAGAGAGATAAGGAGAGATAAAGAGAGGGAGATAGAGAGAAACTATAGATAAACAAATAGATAGAGGGAGAGATAGATATATTCAAAGGGAGAGAGATAGAGATAGATAGATAGGGAGAGAAAAAGAGAGAGGGATAGAGAGATAGAGAGAGGGTAAACCCACAATACTGTGTCCCAAACTTGGGACATCAAAATTTTTAGCACGGATGGAAGAAAACTTTTTAAGATATCTTTGTTCAAAGATATTTCTTTGAAAGAATGTACCTTTGTTTGATTATTTCACAAAAATCACCTTCGAACAAAGGTTTACCTTCGTTCAAAGATAATATTTTATTGATTAAAAATCAATAAAATATCACCTTCGAGAAGGTAATATTTTATTTTTATTTTTTAGTAGAGTTTATAAGGTGAAAAAAGTCATTTTTGTTGTCATTTCTCTCAACAGTCTAAATTTACAACAATGTTCTGAACACATTTTTAATAGTGCTCTGAACCTACATTTTTTAACCATGTGGTTGGATGTTGAGGATGACTTTGAGGATGGGTTTCCACATGGCTTTGTATAAAGGCATCCAACATACTATCAAGGTTAATAGGGTCATGGGTTTCTAGTTTTTACCATGTATTTTTCCATAACCAATTATGAAAATTACATTTTTTGCATTGATTTACATTGTAGAAAAATTACAATTTGGTTTCAATTTTTTACCCAAAATTTATTAGATTTGAAAGCATAAAATGTCAAATTCAAACCATAAAACATCAAATCTGAATAACCCTAAAATATCAAATTAAAACCCTAAAACATTAATGATAGAACGGTTGCCAGATGCCTAACTTACCATCACGTAAGAATTTCGTCCACAACTTCCAAGACCGATGGAAGGATTCAAATCATAAAACACACCCATCAATTTCACAATAAATTCCAATTCAAAAATGATGACAGGAGATTAAGAGTTCTTCTTACAGTCTTAACATACAATACCAAAAATGAAAGAGGTATAAATATGCATATTTTTATTAACTATGAAATCACAAAAGACAATGTCTTGAATTAGATTCTTCTTTGTTCTATTCTACTATCAAAACATGACATTACATATCTTATGGGCTTGTGGCCTCACTCTCTACTCGTCCTCCTTTTCAGTTCTACCATTGTCGGTCTTTCTCTCCTCTCGAAACAAAACTATTCTCCCTATCTTTTTGTCTTCTACCCGACTCTCCTTATCTTTTTCTACATTCGACCTTCTTCTTCTTCTTCTTTATACAACCTCTATTCTTCTAACAACCCTCTACATTTGGCCTTCTTCTTTATTGTGTTTGGCCTCCTTGATCTGCAACATTTCAGCCTACTTTTAATCAGCCTTCTCTATTATTTTTGGCCTCTTCTAGACTGGCCTTAGTTCAAATTGGCCTTCTTCTTCTCATTTTTGTAGCCATCGGCCTTCAGTCCTCTTTTCCCCCCTCTCTTCTTCTTATCAGGAATAGTTGTTTTCATTTTATCTTCCAACTTGACCATTCATATTCTTAGTCTCTTTCCAAGAGTTGATGAACTCCTTCATCATTTAATTGCAACAAACATATCTCTAATCCTTTCAACTACCCTATGCATTCCATCTGGTGAGTGTATAGAATAACTGATGACAATTTAAAGCCCTTTTTGGATTTAGTTTATGTCATTCTGGTGATAGGAGATTCCTTGCTGTTGGTGATAGGACTCTTTTACTATCTTAGGTTACTAGTGATAGGAAGCAACACCAACAAACATGCAAACCACCAAAACACTACAGAAATCCCAAAACTGAAATGAAATTCAAACCAAAATTTTGAAGGAGAGCGATGCCCCTACATCAGACTCCCCAGGGGACAAAAAGAGTGTGCTCCTGCACATGAAGTAATACTTCATACTTACTCTCTATTTATTTTCTTTCTCTTTTTCCAACAATACTCAGGTACATTCATCAAGCTCTTTTGACAGTCCTACTCCAATCTCATTGTTCTAGTCCTATCATATCTATGGCTGCACTATAATCTTCTCACCCACTCATCCTCGTACCAACTAGTATAAATCATTAAAGAAAAATGTAGGTTTTTCCTATCCTCAAACTCATACCCTTCATCGATTTGTCTATCAAATTCATCTAATTCACCTTTCCCTAATGGCTCAATTTGTGTCTTCCCATACTAATCATAATTCTCCATATCCTCAAAAAAATAAATCTCATCATTCATCCTTCCTAACTTCCCACTATTCAACCTACCAACAGAATGTAAAACCATATCTCCATAATAATCTAAAAAATTTACCTTTCTCTATAGCTCTGCTATAACTTCATTATCACAGGCTGCCACTATTCTTTTTGCATTCTCAGCTCTTCCATTTGGCTTCACATTTTCTTCATTATTATGCTCCATTATCTTGATTGCATTCTCACAAAAATCCACCCTAGCTACACAAAAAGAATTTGAAAAGAAAAATACAACCTCATTATCTACTGCCCCTTTGCATAAGGCAATGCCTTCACTTCCATTACCTTTAATCCCCTTTTCATTTGTTGGATCTTCATAAATTCTTCCACCTTCAATCTTTGTTGCTACAACTTCTACAATTGTTGTAAACTCATTTGTGCCTTCTTGATTTTCTGCTTCTTTTTCTTCATTCTCCATGCCTCCATTAACCCAGGCTTCTGTTGTCCATTCTTTCTTTCCATTATTCCTATTTAATTCATTCTTTGCATCCATTCCACACTCATCTTTATTTATTCTATGTCTTCCAACCTGCCTCTTTTTGCTTTCACTTCTCTTCTTATATCTTGCCCTTCTTATGGCCTTTTCATCCACAAGTCTCTGCAACTCCAGTTCATAGTCTAAGATCTTATCACTATTCCATTCCCCATTCTTATCATTTTCTACTTCAACAATATCATTCCAATATTCAAAAGTAGAATCAACATGTTTGCCTTTTTCATTATATCTTTTCTCTTCTAACTTTTTCCAATTTGTTGCCTCTTCCTATAAAATCTACATTTTTATTTTCCTCTTCTTTTCTAGACCCCTTGTCAATCACAAGATTTCCACCTTTCCAAGTACTTCCATTCCTCACTTCTTTAACCTTTGTCATGGCTGCAATCTCATAATTTACTTCTTCATGGTTCCCATTCTTCTGTGCTTCTATTGTTACCTTGTTTTTCTTTGCATAACTCTTCACCCACTTGAGCTTTTCCATTTGCTTTTGTTTATTTCCTTGTTTCTTACTATATTTTCTTCTCCTCATGTCCTTCTCATCTACAAGACTCCACAACTCCATGCCATCTTTACTATTTATTTCTACACTCTTATCTTCAACCACTTTATCTATACATGTAAAATCTTCATTATTTAATTCAACTAAAACAATTTGATTACCTTTTCCCTGACATGTGTCCTCCTCAAGATTCTTCCAAACTACACTTGTAACCATTTCAGCCTCATTCTTTCCTCTTGCTTCTACTTCTCTAGGCATGTCCTTTTCATGGAGTGCCTTCCCTTCTTCCCATTTCTTGAACTCTGCTTCATCATATTTTACAACTTCACTTTTCTTTCCTGTTGTACTAATTCCATTTGCTGTTGTCCTAGCTTTCACCATCCATACTTTATTTCATGTAGCTCTAGGCTGCTATCTTTTCATGGCTGCACCTAATACCTCTTATTTATGCTTCCCTTCTAGCCAACTTGTTCTCTCTTCTTGTCTCTTCTTGTTTTAATTCATGCCCTTCATGCTTGGCATTTGTTTTCTGCTACAAACCCTATCATAACCATCTCCTAATTTACACTTTTCATGCTTCCCCTTAAGCCAACATGGTACTATATAACCAATTTCTTCCTTCTTTTCTCTATCCTTTTAAATAACCACATTCTTATTCTTAATTTCACTTTTATGATGAAAATCAGCATTTGTACTCACATGTACCTCTTCTTTGTCCTGTTGTCTAGATTTTCTATCATCCTTGTCTTCATTATTTGATAACTCATCTTCCTTATAGGCTTCCTCCCTTTCATCTATAACATCTTCTAGGGCATCTTGAAATTCATAATTATCCTCAACGTCTACAATATCATTTGAAATCAATATCATACTATCCTCTTCTGAACATTTAAGTTATTTGTATTGTACCTCCTCCTATTGTCATGTTGCAATTCATTCATGCATACTAGCTACTGCAATTTGGTTTCCTCTTCTCCCATCTTCATCTCATTCTATGGGGGCTTTCTTAGACCCTTCTATTATCCATTTCAAGGTCCCATTCTGGACCTCCCTTGTAAATCTCTTCAGACCTGCACACACATTTGCAAAAATAATATTAGCAAACAAAATAAGAAACCACAATGTCTCCATTAGTGTCTTCTTCATGGACACTCTCCAATCTTCATTACTTTCCTCCTCAAGTGCTACTTGTTGCACTTCTTCTTTCCTCCTTTCCTTTAAGTCCTCCACTATGAGAACTTCTTTGGCCTCTTCTGATCCATGTTTCTCAATAGGCAACTCTCTGTTGTCCTAAACTCTCTAGGATCCTCTCATACTCCTTCCTCTTTTCAAGGCATTCACCTTTTTCCTTTTCCTTTTCTCCATGATCATCTTCACAGGCCACTTTACTTTCTTTTCCATTGACCATACCCAAAAATACTCCTAGCTTTCTTCGTCCAACCTTTGTTGCCTTGCAATCAGGTATTGTGCCAAATCTTTTCTCAATTCTTCCAGCTCTCTTTTAAAATATGCATCGTGCTTCTGTATCTTTCTTCCTTCCTTCATCTTCTGGACACTTCTCTTAGGGCTTCTTTCTTTCCCACTTGGCCTAGTCTTTCAGTGCCTTGACATACGTATCTATCCAAGTATTTATGAGTATGCTCACTGCCTAGATCTTTTAGAATTTAGGGTCTACATGCCTATCAATCTGCAACACACTTCCCAAACATTTATGAATACCCAAACATCAATGCCCCTCAAATTTAACAATACACTTAGTGTCCTCTGTTTAGATCTTTCAGGGCTCTAATACAAATCTGATAGAATGGTTTCTAGATGCCTAACTTACCATCACATAAGAATTCCATCCATGACTTCCAAGACTGATGGAAGGATTCAAATCACAAAACACACCCATCAATTTCACAATAAATTCCAATTCAAAAACAATGACAGGAGCTCAAGAGTTCTTCTTACAGTCTTAACATACAATACCAAAAATGACAAAAGTATAAATATGCAGATTTTTATTAACTATGAAAAATCACAAAAGACAATGTCTTGAATCAGATTCTTCTTTGTTCTATTCTACAATCAAAACATGACATTACATATCTTATGAGTCTGCGGCCTCACTCTCTATTCGTCCTCCTTTTTAGTTCTACCATTGTCTATCTTTCTCTCCTCTTGAAACAAAACTATTCTCCCTATCTTTCTATCTTCTGCCTGACTCTCCTTATCTTTTTCTACATTCAACCTTCTTCTTCTTTATATGGCCTCTATTCTTCTAACGACCCTCTGTATTTGACCTTTCTTCTTTATTGTGTTTGGCCTCTTTGATCTGCAACGTTCCAGCCTACTGTTAATCAGCCTTCTCTCTTGTTTTTGGCATCTTCTAGACCGGCCTCAATTTGAATCAGCCTTCCTCTTCTCACTTCTGCAACCCTCAGCCTTCGGTCCTTTTTTCCCCCTCTCTTCTTCTTATCAAGGAACAATTGTCATTTTATCTTCCAACCCGACCATTTGTATTCTTAATCTCTTTCCAATAGTTGATGAACTCCTTCGTCAGTTAACTGCAACGACCATATATCCAATCCTTTCAACTGCCCTACGCATTCCATATGGCGAGTGTATAGAATAACTGATGATAGTTTAAAGCCCTTTTTGGATTTAGTTTCTATCATTCTAGCGACAGGAGATTCCTCACTGCTGGTGGTAGGACTCTTTTACTATCTTAGGTTACTGGAGATAGGAAGCAACACCAAAAAACATGTAAACCACCAAAACACTACATAAATCCCAAAACTAAAAGAAAATTCAAACCAAAATTTGGAAGGAGAGTGATGCCCCTACATCAATCAATTTCAAACCCTAAAATGTCTATTTGAAACGCTAAAATGACTATTTAAAACCCTAAACATGTATTTTCAAACCCTAAAAATTTTAATTTTGAAACTCTAAAATATGGATGTGAAACCCTCAGTTACAAATTTAAAACCCTAAAATGTCTAATATTGTAGAACATTTCTTTGGTTTGATAAATCTTGTATATGTATCTATTCATATTTTAACTCTCTAGCTAGTGATTTCATTAAATATTATTCTAGGCATAGAGACTATAGTGTGTATTTGAATTTATTTCCTTCTCATGTATCTTTTGATCCAAATCCATTAATAAATATGTCTTAATTTTTTGATAGGCCAAATTCATTTGATTTTGTAGGACATATACTAATCAAAAGATAGGATGAACATGTAAGAAGTCAATTTTCCACAACCTAGACCTTATAGTCATGCTTGAATACATGCTCTTGACCTTGTAGGACATACACATCAAAGTTTGGTAAGAGGAGAAAAACTAATTTTCCAAACACTAACATTCCTCCTCAAACAATTAATCTTCCATCTACACCTTAAGATATATCTAAAAATAAGGAGTATGATATCATTCAACAAATGAAGAACACATGTGCAAAAATTTCTCCATAGGACTTAGTATGCACATAACCTTTTTCTTAAAAAGTTAGTGAAGAAATATTTTAGGATTGCTTGTTTCCCTTTGTTTTTTCAGCATGAGTTTGAAAGTATCCCTAATCTCAATCCTCAACATTCTAAAATTTTAAGAATTCTTGGGATCATGGATTTGGCCCTCGTTTGTTGGCATTAATTTTTAGGTATCAATTTTACATTGTTTCCAATCCCTAATTCTTGATCAATAAAAGCATTAGGGTTTTGGGATCGGCATATTAGGCTCTCATGGTTTTGATCAATATTTCAACAATGGTTTGATGACTTCCCTAACCCATAATCCTCGATAATACAATGTACTAAATTTTAGGATCACCATGTCGGGTTGTCTCATTTTCCTTTTCTTTTAGATAATAAGTTTGAAGGTTAGCTGGATCCCCAATCCTCAATGTATTAACTCATTCATCTTTCAGGATCAATGGGTTGGAATTGTGGGTTTTTTCTTTCCATCTTGGTATGAGTTCGCTGGTATCCCCGAACCCTGATGTTTCACATAGTACTATCCTTGGGGGAGGTATTGAATTATGGGCTCTCTGATACTCTATAATGAACTAAGGATAATCTCTACAATTTTTTTGTTTGTTCCTTTATGTACTTCAAAGTTAATATCTTTAAAGAGAATTTGATAATCTTGATAGATCTAATAGACCTATCTAACCAATTGGGTATCATAATGATTTATAATGGATGGTTTTGTGTATATTATTGTAGAAATGCAAGAGGAACCCCCATCAAAAGAAATGAAGTGTGATTTTAAGGGGTGTAATCCCTCATCCAAGATCTCTCCCTATTCCAAAATTGGAGACACATATATAGGGCATGTTGATGTCTAAGAATTCTTGCAAAGGGTCAACAAGGAGATAAGACCTTTAAATGCATAGCTAGTTATAGGCTAGTTCAAGTTGTTACATTTCCTATATCCCTATAATCTCCTGAGATAGTCCTCACTTGTGCACAAAGATATGACCAAAGGAAGAGGGAGGTGTTTGGCCTAGCAAGATAGGTGGTGTTGGATATAGGTGCAAACATGATAAAGGGAGTCCTTGAGCTCGCCACCTATGCCAAGTATGAGAAATTCAATATCAAGACCACCATAGACTACTATGAGAAGATGCCTAAAATGGAAAATGACTACATCAATCAGCATCTACTCATCACATAGAGGAAAAACCCTTTGAAGATGGAAAAAGTACAACATAGGAGTGAATTAAAGAAAATGGAAAGTCCTGGATCACTCCTACAACAAGAATAAGGTGTTTAATAAACCCATGGATGATATTTCTTGGGATTTCGTGGAGGACTCCTCCATTGATAACAAACAAAAGTGTTGATTGACAAAAATTTGGATTGGTTGAAGAGGCCTTATGCCATGATTGATCCATACCCAACTTCCAAGGAATCCAAAGACTAAAAGAATATTAAAATTGAGAAAGGAAAATCTATAGCCCCTCCCAAGGAAAAGGATACAACATGAGTAGTAAGACAAGAAGAGTAAAGGGAAACTAAAGATACCAATTCTACAAAGGAGAAATAAAAGGTCAAGGTTGTGGAGGTTTAGTCTAGTAAAGATAAGGAGGATGAACTACCTCTAATTAGAATGAAGAAGGATTTCTAGCCTCCTACTACTCAAGATTCCAGTCAGCCTGCACCTGAGGCAAAATCTCTTACAATATCTCCCACACACACGCCTTCCTCATCACCTCCATAAATTGTCTCCACCTCCACAAACCACCACCCATTTACCCACACCTTCCTCTTCACCACCTACACAAGATACTACACAACCTCAAATGTCTCAACCACCTCTTCAAACTTAGAAACCACCACTTCAAATTCCAATTGCAGCTACCCAAGCCACCACACAACCACCCCCATAGGTTCCTTAACTAGTCTCTTCACCCCTTCTTCGATCTACTCCATCATCACAAGCACCTGTCTCCCCCACTACTCAGCCTCCTACTTCTTCATGCATTCCTCAACCTCCTCCTTCATAGGCAGAAGCACCATCACTCTCCCAAGTTGTTAAACTAGAGAAAACTTTAGGGGATGATGGTAAGCAATTAGAGGAAGATAATATAGCCGAAGGTTCTCTTGCCCCAGAGGTAGATATTAAAAATCTAGATCAGCTAGTGTAGGACATCCCTTCTTCATCTCTTGAGTAAGCTAAGGGATCACAAGAGTTAGCGAAAATCATGGTCTTGACTCCATCTCCTCTCTATTCTCCTCATCCTTCTCCTTATCCTTCTCTTGAATCCACTCCAAGGCCTACACAACCATCGCAGTGGTGGAAGTGTTCAATGATCAAACAAAACCAAAAAAGATATAGAACATTCTCCACCATAACCACTGATGCATAGGGAGCTAGGATAGCTCAAGTGGCAACACCGCTATTTGATAAAGAGGAATCATTGATGACCCCTAGAGATTACTACATCTAACCATTCAATTTGGGCCACCAAACTAGGGAGGAAAAAAAGAAGACATTGTAGGGAGATATGATCACCATCATAGAAAGGATGTAGAAATATGAAGTAACCAAGGAAGAACCAAAGAAATAGTTTGATCAACTCACCACATACATTTCACATCTGGTGGGCCTAGTTGATTCAAGTGCCCTTGCACCAACCATAATGGAAGCCCTGCATAAAGACAATTAGCCAATGGATCCAGAGGGAATCCTCCCTACTAATACTGCATGGAAAGATACAGTAGAGGCTCTTAGCAACAAGATAATCAAAGAGGTGATGAGATCCTATCACACTATCCGTGATGAGGAAGAGAAACTACAAAGATTAGAGAGCTATATAGATTAAGAACTATTGGTATGGGAGGAATAACTCCCAATTTTGTAGAGAATAAAGGAAATGGTTTCTAGTAGAATCTTTCTATAGATGAAATAAATATTCAAAGAACATAAAACATGGAAATGAAACCAATAAACAAGTATTATACCTTTGAATTCTCCCTCGCTCCTTGATAAGGTTGAGGAAGTGCACCCAAGCTTCCTAGTTTTACCCAAACAAGATGGTTGAATGTGGAATGATATCAAATTGGACACACTATGGGCATAACCTAGCTATGGAGATGAGAAATTAGGAATTATTTTGGCATAATAGATTTACTTCAAACTTGGATGTGAAAATGGCTTGTGGAGGCTTGTATTTATAGGCAAATTGGAGGGGATTTGAATCCAACATTGGAGATTCAGAGTTGAGATCAATGGTGGAGATGAGAGGATAAGATGGAGGGTTGAGATTTCATCAACAAGATTGGATGGATGAGATTAAATGTGAATTTCAAATTCACATGGGGAAAGGATTTGCATTTAATGAAGATTAAGACAAGTGAGGAATAAAAAGTTATTTTGTGTGGGAGGAGGTGGAATTAAAAATTACATTTTATGGGTGAATGTGTGAGTCATGTGACACATGTGTTTATTTGGAAACCACATGTGTGATCTCTTTGCATAAAAAAGAGATATAACATGAAAGAGGAAAGATGAGTTGGAAGGCTCATCTAACCCTTTGGAATAAAAGTTAATTTTTTTATTTGTGGGTTATGGGAATGGGTGTTAAGCATGCTTTGACCAAGTTAATCAAGTGATTAACTTAATTAATGTGGCTGAAAAAAATTAGTGAGTGGGCTAATGAGGGATTAAAGTTAATTAAATAAGGATTTATTTTATTAATTTTGGTCTAGGGGTCATGTAGGCTAGGGTAGCTAATTAAATAATTAGTATTTATTCAATTAGACTAGGTTTAGGGATAGGGTAGAATAATTAAATAAGCATGATTTATTTAATTAGTTAGGATTAGGAAGGTGGCTAAATTAACCAAATAAATATTAGAAATATTTATTTAATTAATTGTGGACATAGTTGTAAGGTCTAGTGTTAAATTAATTAAATTAATTCATTACTAAGGGTAAATTAGGGGTAAATGGTTAAGGACATCATAGGGTTAATTAATTAAATAATTATGAATTTATTTAATTAATTGGTGAAAGGGTTAAGTTACTAATGCAATTGATGTAGGAAAATGGTTACCGGGGTCAAGAGATTTTCACATGTCTACATTTTTCCCCTCTTTGATGTGGTGTCATGATCGAGTAGGGAAATGGCATTAGGTCAACAAATTTTTCCCTAGTTAATGGGAAGGAGTGGAAATGGATGAGGGATGCCCCCTCGAGAGGTCAGGTGAAAAAATTAATCTTTTTAGACAAACTCTTGAAAAGGAGGAAATGGTGGTGAAAAAGGGATTCATGACAAAAATAGGGTTGATAGAAGAAAAAACTGGAGGAAAGGGTTAAGATTTGTGGCCTAGGGAGAAGAAATGGTGAATTAGGGATGACATGACACCTATAGATAGGTAAAAGTGGGACCAACATGCCACATTTGCACACCTTTGCTAACTAGACTTGAGAGCCTTTGAGAGAAGAGTGATAGTGATGGTGCAACCTATGTTCCCATGACATGAGAATTGATCGGAGAGGGTATGGGAGTTCTAGCGGATGGTGGAGGCTAGACAATGGGTATGTCATCTAACATTGATTTTTTTTTTTAGGTTTTGGGGCAATTAGGGAGTCAAGAAAGGGTAGGTTAGTAGTTTAGCGCTATTGCGTAGCCGCATAGCACAATTGGGGGGTGGTTTAGCACCAATGGGTAGTTTAGTTCCAAAAGGCTAGGGGCTCAGAAAGGTGGTTTAGCACCATCTGTTAGCGATTTAGTGCCAAAAATGTTAGTGTGTTTGGTGGTTTAGTGCCAAACTCTGGGTTTAGCGTTATCGTGGTGGTTGTATCTAGGTTGTGAGGATTGGATTGATGGTGATGTGCACATGCCATTCATGTGACAGCCTTAGTACCTTATCGAGAGGACCAGGCATATCATTGATCATTACCTTCCTTATCAGGTGCTGAGACAATTTAGTATACATCAAGATCTACCATAGGTTATTGCTATTTTTATACGGGTGAGGGCAGATGTGCCAGCATGGCCACCGATGATAGATGCACAACTAGCACTGTTGGATTGGGCAGCATTATAGCTAGTGATGTGGCATTGGGGGAGCATGTTGGTGGATGCGGGGACTACCTCAACATATGATGCATGGTGGGCATAGACTAGACTTGTGTGGATTACACTTTTGGATGCCAATCCTAGTGAGGAGGAGGAGGAGATCATAGAGATGGAGGTAGAGGAGGAGGAAGATGGTGGAGAGAGGAGAGATGGGGGAGGTGGTGGGGGAGGTGGAGGAGATGATGGAGGAGATGACAAGAGGGATGGGAGAGATGGGAAGGATGGAGGAGATGATGGGAGGGATGGGAGAGATGTGAGAGATGGGAGGGACATAGGGATTCAAGTTTTGGCTGAGACAACAGTGGGGTAGGTGGGGACATCAGGTGCTGGGCCTTCTAGTACAACTCTTGATCCTATTGTGTCTAGTTGATGTTGAGTGTGGCAATAGTGGGGGTTGAGGAGGAGGATATGGCTACACTGAGGGCTCAGGTTGTGAGCCTAAAGGACTAGGTGGCATGATAGCAACAAGAGTTAGCTTCAGTGACTACATAGTAGGATAGCGCGTAGACAGAGTTGTAGAGACTATCTAGGGTCTGTTGGATGGAGTGGTTGGGGATGGAGATCCACAGGTACAGATTTTATAGGCACAAATTGGGCATCTGTAGAGCCAACTATAGGCTCAAATTGCATACATTATCACAGATTAGCATGTTGAAAGAGTACAGAGATAGGGTACAGAGGTTAGGATGCAGAGAGTGGAGGCACATGTGACCCAATTGTAGTAGCAGGTTATCTAGATGTAGGGGGTTATTGTTGGGAGTAGCATGGCACATATGTGGTAGGACTATACTACATCTCAGAGAGAGCTAGTCCAGGTGCAAAGAGATCTAGCAGATGAGAGAGCTCAGGTGAATTACTATAATGGGGCTTATCAGATAGTTATTCTTGAGGGGAAGAGGGTTCCTAGATTTAGCCAACAAAGCCAATAAGGTGCATCAGTATCTCACAGGTCAGTCACTCTCAGAGATCGGTCCAGCAACCATTACCCCAGCATCAAGTTCCTCAACAACAGCCACCTTAGCAACCTCCTCACCAGCAAGTACCTATGGAACCACCTCTTTCATGACCTACAGGCTTTACTACTCCACACAGGTCTCCAACTGGTTCTTTGACTCTGTCTCATCAAGGGAGCTCGATGTATCTATTTTATATATGCCTTTGGGATTTTGATATGTATTTTAGCCCTATGGGCATTTTGTATCATGACCCTTTTGATTGATATATATGAGATGATTTTTTGGTGATGATATATAGACGTGTTGTGATATTTATGCGTATGCATTTATGATGTATGGATGTGCTTATATTTATGATTATGTCCATGATGATGTATGGATGTATGATGTTTATGACTATGCACTTGTTGATGCATGTATATGGATGTTTTATGGTTTTATGATTTATGATGTGAATGATGTGGATTATGATATGGATTATTCATTAATTTAATGTTTTTATGGATGAATATGGTAAATGGATATATACTTAGATTAATAAACATATATTATGTATGGATAAATAAAATACAAATGCAAATGAAATTTATGCTTAGATTAAAAAATATATATTATGTATGGATAATGAAATGCAAATTAAAATATATGCATATATTATGTATGTGTTATGGAGTAAAAAGTGGACACATGCTTTTTTACCTCCTAGTTTAGCTCCTAGGTCCCCGTGATTACATTATACATCCTAATTATTCATCTCAACGCAAAATCCCCCAAAACCAATGCAAATTGGGAACGAGGGGCCCATATTCTTCCTTGTCCCAGACTAAAAAGGTGCCTTGGGACTTGGGCAACTGTGCTCAAGTCCTCCCTGATTGGTCAGGGCAAATTTTAATGTATGCCAGCATAGGACCATTAAAAGGATCTCTCCTTGTCATCTATTTTGGACAATTTAATGAATGTTAGTGGGAAAACATATATAATTATGTTTTTGAATTCATTATGAACCTAGATAGAAATAGCCAACTTAAAGCATTGGAATAAAGAGCATTCAAAGAATTCATTATGATTCTAGAGTAGATTTGTGTTTTCATTGTGTGTGTTGTTGCAAGTTTGAAGTTTTCATCTATCTCTCCTTATGAGTTGAAGAGATTTCATCCTCCTAAGGGTTTCATCACATAGGTGATATCATTTATGTTCATCATCATTTGATTTCATGTTTAGCCTCTATCCTACAAGGGCACACTCTCTCTATCAAACAATGGTGTTGGGAAGCTTGAATGCTATCCCAAGATTTGATTAGGCAAGTCCCTAAACACCATAACCCCCAAACCCCTTTTCTTCTTGTGTGTAGGTTACAGGTGCAAGATACAAAAAAGTGAAGATGTAGGAAGACTAAGTAGGGATTAGGGTTTCAGGATCTGATAACATTTTGGGAATATTCCTCTGTGCAATACTTGGGTGCCCACGAAATTGTCTTCCACCCATTTTAGGGTCCAGACTTAGCTCCAGGGCAATCTTTACAACATTTTCTCAGTTCAAACCTTTGGTAGATTCTTAATTCCAAGACTTGGGCACCCACAAATTCATATCTTGACACCTCTGCTTCTGGAATCAGGTTCTCCATTGTTCACTAATTTTAGTGCTTCTTTTGGATTGTCCATATCTCTCATCATTTTTTAGTTATGCTTTGATCATCATAGAACTAGGGTTTAATGCATTTTAACCTAGGGTTTAATAAAAGGCCTGATTAAATATGATCTTTCCATAGCACTCTTGAGCTCAAGATCTATAGTTGATTCCACCTCCATTTGGTAGTGATTTGGCTTAGTTTTGTCCTTGAATGTTATTATGGAAGAGGGTTTGATTTAGTATGCATGTTAGACTTCATCATTCATCTTTTTTACACATAACATTTTGGTGAACCCATAGCTTAGATAATTCACATCTTTCTAAGTGTTGAATTTATATCTTGCATTTATTCATAGCATACTTATCATTATTCATTGGAAGATCTTTCATAATCTTGAAAAAAGTGAAAATTTTAAGCTTGCAAAAAGGTGTAGTTTTGCATTGCTTTCATTGCATATGATAAAAAGATTTAAATTTCTAATTTTTACATCAGACCTGATCCATATTATAGTATACAATCATTTCATGGTGTTATACCTTGTATTTGAAAATCTCATTTTCTAGGATTTTGTTGAAAAAGTTGCATCTTTCCTAAAACCTAGTCAATTTCAAAAGCTAGGGTTTGTAGTCAAAATCTTATTTCAGATTTTGCTGCTATCATAAACATTTTCAATTCAGATCTGGCATTAGTTTATAGCATATTTTCATTGTCCATTTGAAAATTTTGCATCATTTCACACCTTGGTTTGAAAATCCACATGTCTACACATTGTGTATTTCAACATAAGGAATTTGACATCTCTTTAACATTTCATTGCAAGAAATTGTCTATATTACCTTTTGTACAACACTTTTAACATCTTGATTAATTCATTTGTAGTGACCCTAGTGCATTTTTTTTCTTTGTAAAAAGCTTCAAAAACCTGGTTTCCTCAAACTAGTGTTGTGTACAAAAGTCTCTCATATTGGTGGTGTTTGATCATAAATGAATAGATCTAATTATACATTGTTGTTCCAAGATATTTTATTATGGCATCTTCATGTCATTTCTCTTTGGTATCTTTGCATGCATATATCAAAGATCTTCATTTTCATAGATTCATAACCCTCATGGGTGAGCATCCTTCAATATTATAAAATCTCACCGAATTCATCTCAATGAATACTCATGAGAAAGATGATTGTGAAAGATCTTATTCTTCTATTACTACTATAAATCATGATAATGCATTGGATCCAATATCTAAAGTATATGATGATGATGATGATGATTCCATGAGTCATCCTACTTCTTTAGTTGAATGTTCAAGCACCTTGGATATCACTAAGGAAGTGAAGACCTTCAATCTTCCTCCTTTGGCTAAATGTTCAAGTACTTTGGACATTACTAAGGTTGTGAAAACCATGAATAGTTCTCCTTTGGTTGCATGTTCAAACCCATTAGATATCACTAAAGATACAATCATCACCAACCCCCTTAACAACATTATACCTTCCCTTCATTCCAATTCTCTCCCTTCAAGAGATGAAACATTGGTGGATGAAGAAAGGTCTCTCACATTAAATCCTTTAGGGATGGATGTCGAGCTTAATCAAAGTAAATACAATATTAACTCAATCATCACTAATAGACTTATTCCACCCACTAAGGGAATAGAGAATAAGTGTACTATTGTTCCTAAACTCATTGTGAATGGGGCACATAATGTGCCTCCTCGCTTCAAATCAGTGATTATGGTTCAAGGTGCTCCAACACCACCTAGACCCCTGGGTTACATTCTCAATTATACAAAATAAATTTTTCAAGGAAATCAAGTGTGTAAAAAAGTGTCACAACAACCCAATCACAATGTGGTTGCTCACACATACAATACAAAAAATAATAAACAACATAAACAACAATTGAACATTATGATTTCTTTACCAACTTCTTAACCTATGCTTCCTTAACCACCTTGTTTAACACGTAAAGTTGGTCAAGATTATGATCTTGTTGAGAAACTTCATGCTACTCCTGCTAAGATCTCTCTCTGGGAACCCATACAAACATTGTCTACATACCATATAATGCTCTAGGAAGCTTTACAAAAGGTGATTATACCACCTGTTGTTAAGCTAAATGATGTAGCAGCCCTGTTAGATTGTATGCGTGAAACAAAAATGGACATTTTGTTTCAACAACATGAATTACCAGGAATTGAAGTTTAAAATCAATATGATCTTCTTATAATCTTTATCATAATAAACAAATAGTTGATAAAGCAGGTTATGGTTGACAATGGATCAGCTCTTAATGTTTGTGGCATTGATTTTCTACATAAAATCAAGGTTGACACATCTTTAATTAAGCCAGATAAGCTTAATATTCATGGCTTTAATAATGTTGGTAGACAATCCTTGGGTACCATAACTTTACTCATAAAGGTTGGACCCGTGACATTATCTACCCTTTTCTATGTCATGTCTGGTGCACTTTCATATAATATGATCCTTGTTAGACTATGGATTCATGCCATGGGAGTAGTTTTGTCTACCCTTCACTGATAAGTAAAGTTTATTTATGAAAATAAACTTCACACCATTGAAATTGATATGGAGCCAGAAAGTTGTTTACGAATTGAAACACAAAAATAAGTTATCAACCATAAGACTCTAAATAATTTAAAAGTTGATTCATTAATACCTCTTGCCACAGATAATATTGTGCAAGATTCTAAACCATCATCAAATGCACTTTTTGGTGACGATTGGGGTTCATTAGATTTTACTCCTTCCTTTATAGGGGAATATAAAATTAATAACCCTAATCCTAAACCATCATCTAAGCAATCTTTGGAAACACATATGAAACCTAAAGTTCTTTAGTAGAAAAAAAACAATACTCCGACTTATACTACAAAACATGAGACTTATGAGGCCCTACCTTCTTCTAAAGAGATGGAGTCTCTTTATGGTCATGGATCTCAAATCCTTTATAAAAATTGCAACTATAAAGGCAATGGTTGTGGTGTAAACCAACAAGGAATCAAAATACCTTTACGAATTGTTGCAATTAACTACTCGACTCGAATTGGATACCATTCTTTGAAGCCTGCTAAGGCTTATCGTCATCCTAAACTTAATGCTAATACAATATCAACAAGTCCAAAATCTAATATGATATATCCTAAGATGATAGACATGGATTGTCCACCAGGAAATATCCCATTGAATCAGGTAAGTATTTCTCCCTCATTTAGCCACACTTGATGTAGCACCTATTCTAGCTGCTCTTAAGGGTGGCCTCCTCCTACATATATATGTTGATAATGTTGTGTTCCCCCATATTGTGTTAAATGTTATTTAGGTCTCCTAGGATGACCCTTGATACTCTTGTAAGGTCAAGGATACAATGAGACCACCTCCATTGTGATACTTCTTCTATTTGTTTCTCTATTCTTCTACTCTCTCTTATTGTAATTGTAATGTGTGGTGCCTTGGGGGCATGATGTTGTGGAAGATGTCTTAGAAGCATTTTCCTACATTGTGAACCTAAGTCACTTTTGTTTTCTCTCTCATTTTTAGTGTTTACATTCTTCAGTGGCTCTACTAGTTAGTGGATGACGAAAACAAATAATTACTAATAAGGATCATGCGTCCCTACAACAAGAAAATAAAAATGAACCTAGTCCATATATGAAGATGGGGTTAATGTGTTACTAATGCTTTACTAGTAGAATCACCTTGTGTTGTGAAGATTTCTTCTAACAAACCTTTGCAATACTCTAATTTGCTTTTATGCACTTTGGAATGTTTTGTGTCTCACCTTGTGCTACACTTGGTTCTGAGATACTTGAAGTATAACCTAATGGTTATACTTGGATCCGAACCCACAAGTATAGCCTTGGTTTGTTTATGCACTATGTTACCTTATTTTTATGCATGAATATTGTTGATGATTAAAATTTGATACTAACTTGTGTTTGTTGGGAACATGCAGTGATTGCTAGCACATGTCAGTTTGGGGCATGGGCTTTGTGAAATCTCTTGTTCCCTTGCATGTTTTTACTTTACCTTAAATGTGATTGATACCAACAAGCGGGGTCAACCACTTTAAGGTTGGAGCATATATTATGGTATTATGCTTAGATATTGATAAAGCATGTTTGTGTATGCTTCCTTTTCACCATAAGGCATCAATGGATGTAGTTGGGGTTGTGTACTTTGTTTTGCTTTACGTATACCTCATTTTCACTATAAGGTGTCTATGAATGCATGTGGGGTTGTATAATTTGTGTGTACTTCCTTTTCACCATAAGGCACTGCGGATGCGGGTGGGGTAGCATTTTGAAAGCCCTTCTATAGAAGGTGGGATTGTGTCTTCCCTTGAGCAGTTGTACATCCTTTTAAAAGTCCTCTATGGAGGCGGGGCTGGATCTTGAGTTATTTACCCTTAAGGCTATCTTTGCTAGTTGTGGTAGCATAGCTTAATTGTCAAGTGTGTTTGGTGTGTCTTAGATAATGGAGTGTAGCGATGAGATCCTCCCTATTACTTGTGTTTGTTGTGTATAAGACATAGTGTGTTGACGACATACTATACGATGCTCATGTATTCCATGTGTTCCTTGCATGTCTTGTGTGTTTTTAGTGGTGGCACATAGTGATGAGCTCCCCCTCACACTGTGTGTTTTGTGTGCCTTTGATGGTGGTGCGTAGTGAGGAGCTCCCCCAGTGCCTAGTTAGGGTTATATATATAATTGTTTAATCATGATGCTTCATTGTATTCTCCATTTATTTAATTCTTCACGGTATTCTCTATTTATTGCATACTTACTTACTATATTCACCATGTTTTGCATGACTATCAAGTGTTTTCTTATGTTTGCCTAAGCTTGGGGGCTAGAAATGGTCCTTCAAACTTAGGGTGTGTCTTCTCTCTAGTGTTTGACGTGTTTGATATACTTCAACCGTACTTTAATACATGTACTAAATTGTAAGATCGTACACACATTAAAGTGGGGGCTAAATGTTATGGAGTAAAAAGTGGACAAATTCCTTTTTGCCTCCTAGTTTAGCTCCTAGGTTCCCGTGATTACATTATACATCCTAATTATTCATCCTGATGCAAAATCCACTAAAACCAATGCAAATTGGGAACTAGGGGCCCAAATTCTTCCTTACCTCAGATGAAAAAGGTGCCTTGGGACTTGGGAGCCTGCACCCAAGTCCTCCCTGATTGGTCAGGGCAAATTTAAATGTATGTCGGCATAGGACCTTTAAAAGGGTCTCTCCTTGTCATCTCTTTTGGTTAATTTAATGAATGTTAGCGGGAAAACATATATAATTGTATTTTTGAATTCATTATGAACCTAGATAGCAATAGCCAACTTGAAGCATTGGATTAAAGAGCATTCAAAGCATTCATTGTGATTCTAAAATCTAGAGCAGATTTGTGTTGTCATTGTGTGTTGTTGCAATTTTATAGTTATCATCTATCTCTCCTTATGAGTTGAAGAGTTTTCATCCTTCTAAGGGTTTCATTACATAAGTGATATCATTTGTGTTCATCATCATTTGATTTCATCATATTAATTTCATGTTTATCCTCTATCCTGCAAGGGCACACTCTCTATCAAACAATGGTGTTGGGAATCATGAATGTTATCCCAAGATTTGACTAAGGAAAGTCCCTAAACACCATAACCCCCAAACCCATTTTCTTCTTGTGTGCAGGTTACAAGCGTGAGATACAGAAATGTGAAGATGCAAGAAGACTGAGCAAGGATTAGGGTTTTAAGATCTAGTAGCATTTTAGTAATATTCCTCAGTGTAAGACTTGGGTGCTCATGAAGTTGTCTTCCACCCATTTCAAGGTCTAGACCTAGCTTCAAGGTAGTCTTTACAATGTTTTCCCAATTCAAACCTTTAGTGGATTCTCACTTCTAGGATTTGGGTATCTATGAATTCATCCTTTGACACCTCTTCTTATGGAATTAAGTTCTCCTCTATTCACTGATCTTAGTGCTTCTTTTGGATTGTCTGTATCTATCACCATTTTTTAGTTATGCTCTGATTATCATAGAAATAGGGTTTAATGCATATTTTACCTAGGGTTTGATAAAAATCCTGATTAAATCTGATCTTTCCATAGCACTCTTAAGCACAAGACCTATAGATTAGTCCACCTCCATTTGGTAGTGATTTGGCTCGGTCTTGTCCTTGAATGTTATTGTGGAAGAGGGTTTGATTTAGTATGCATGTTATACTTCATCATCCATCTTTTTCACCCATAATAGTATGAAATGATATGGTGATGATTAATGCAATGTAATGGTATGGTAATGATTAAAATGCAACAGTAATGATTAATTATGTGGTGTATGCAAGATGCAGGATGCAAGTCATGATACATGTGATGCTTAGAGTCTTGGTGAGGAGTTGTAGGCCTAGTGGATGGTTAGGAGGGGGTTGGATTAGGAAGGGTGTATCCTTAGTCACTTAAGCCACATTGTAAGAGACATTTTTTGGGTGTGGTGGAAGTGGATAGGATTGGTTAGGGGATGGGATGAAGTTGGTTAGTATTTCGTAGGATAGGAGGAATTTGTTAGGATGGGGAGAATAGTTATGTCTTTTTATTCCTTAATGCTAAGCCAATGTGAGATAATCACATGGTTTGGTGGATGGGGGATGAGGGTAGATGATGGATTGGGGTGAGAAATTGTGTCGATATTTTGAGAGCAAGCCTAGATTTATTATAGTAGAGAGGATATTTTCACCAAGGTATTGATGAAGGGCGTAAATCAGAAAACACACAACAATAGAAATTGTACACATAAAATAGAACTTTCTTTATTGATTTGGACAACTTATTACAATACAAAAGCTCAGATACAATTAGAGGAATCAACCCTCCACAGGCTGCAACACATTACAGCTTCCTCTCACAAGATTCTGGAATCATCTACCATCTGTGACCCCAAATCTGCTAGGGTTTCTATTTTCCCACCTATTCTTGACTCTACACTTCCTCCCTTCACTTTACTATTGCCCAGGGTTCCCAAAAAATGGTTATTAATAGCCTTTTTGGCGGCCAACAACTTAATTTCAAAATTTGCATCTCCCTCCAAAAATAGGTCAACTTCTGGGAGCCATAACTTTTGATCTGCGTGTCCAATTGACAAACTTTTTTATGCATCAAAAAGCTCACGAAGTGCTCTATGTGCTAGTAACCCACTCTGCCAGTTACAGCCATTTTTAGGCTCGTACGGGGCCATTTAGTGTCTCAAACCTGAGTTTAAATAATTTTTAGGCATTTTTCAGGAAACAAAAACTTTAATATCTTTCAGCTCGCAAATGATCTTTGCATCATTCCTTCACCAAAGGTCTTATTTTTCAATTATGAACCTTCCTGTAAATTTTCACTTCATTCCGTACCCAAATGTAAACTTTCTAAAAATAGCAAGTTGTTATTTTTAGCAGTTTGGAAAAATTGAAAGTTCTACATCATTATTCAAGTGATTATGGAACCAGAACCACAAATTTTGAAAAGAAATGGAAAGAATATCAACAATTTTGAAACACATCTTTTTGTGGGTAATGCAAGATTGCCCTTACACCACTGGATGCTCCTGCGTCAGACACCCAAGGTAATTTGAGAAGTTACCCTATCACGTCTCGGGTGTTTGTGTGAGGAAAACCCAAATAGTCAACCTCTGCCTTAGACAACCAAGAAGAATCTTCAACAGGTCTTCCCTTCCATTTCCCCAGATATTCTTCGTATTGCCTGTTCTGAGTACTTCTTCCCACATGGCTATCCAAGATCTCTTCTATCTCCTCTGTTGAAGTAGATGCCGGAATACTCCACTGTTCTTCTGTTGGTCCATCCTCTGTTCCATCTTCATGATATTCTGATAAATCAGCAATGTTGAAAATAGGGGAAATGTTGATCCCACTCGACAGCTCTACCTCATATGCATTTCATGAATCATGTTTCTTCAAAATTCTGCATGGTCCAAATTTCTTCATTTTCAGCTTATTGTATGTTCCAATTGGGAACCTTTCTTTTCTCAAGTGAACCATGACTTCATCTCCTACCTCGAACCCTTTATCTCCTCTTCTGATCTACCTTAGACTTGTACTAAATATTCATCTTATTAATGTGCTTTTTCACCTCTTCATACAAATTCTTCATGTGTGCTGCAAAGTCTTCAGCCTCGACACTTGTCTTTTCTCCTTTGTCCAGATTCCTTAACTCTAAAGCATTTCTTGGACTATTCCCTTATACAATCTAGAATGGTGATTTACCAGTACTCCTATTGACAAAATTGTTGTAAGCAAATTCTGCCTGTGGTAAAATTAAATCCCATCCCTTGGGCTTGTCTCCTACTAAGCATTGTAGCAGGTTACCCAAAATCCTATTCACCACTTCTATCTATCCATCAGTCTATGGATGGTGTGCAGAACTAAACTTCAAGTCTATCTTCAACTTCTTCCACAATGTCCTCCAGAAATAACCAACAAACTTGGTATCTCGATCTAAAACTATGCTCTTTGGTAGACCATGTAATCTCACCACCTCTCTAAAAAATAATTCAGCAATATGGACAGCATCATTAGTCTTCTTGCAAGGAATGAACTGTGCCATCTTCGAGAATTTATCCACTACCACAAAAATGGAATCATTTCCTCTCTGTGTCCTTGGTAAGCCAAGAACAAAATCCATACTAATATCATCCCATGGCTTCTCTAGTATAGGTAGTGGCTGATATAGACCTGTATTCTAACTTGTTCCTTTCACCATCTAACATACTCTACAACTCTGCACAAATTTCCTCACATCCTGTTGCAACTGTGGCCAATAATAATTTTGACCAACAATAGCAATGGTCTTATATCGACCAAAATGTCCAACCAATCCTCCACTATGCTTCTCCTTAATCATGTTCTCTCTCATGGAACTCCTTGGAATGCATAACTGGCTTCCTCTAAACAACATGCCATCTTGGATTATGAAATCCAACCATTTTGTCATGTCCATAGTAACAGGTTCCAAACAAGCTTTCCAGGCCTCTACAAAATCTGGATCTTCAGGATACAAACTTTGAGCTCATCGAACCCAACAACCTCTATCTTCATTTCTGTCAACAAATTTTGCCTTCTACTCAACGCATCTACAACTCTGTTGGACTTCCCACTCCTATGCTTCAAAACAAAATTATAGTTCTACAAAAACTCAACCCATTTTAAATGCCTTTGGTTCAATTTTCCTTGACTATTAAGATACTACAAAGCCTGATGATCAGTATATAAAACAAACTCTTTTGGAAATAGATAATGTCTCCATTTCTTTGAAGCCTAAACTATTGCATAAAATTCCTGATCATAAACATAATACTTTTTCTTGGCATCATTAAGGTTCTCACTAAAATAGGCAATGGGCTTACCTTCTTGACTCAAAACAGCTCCTATAGCACTACCACTAGCATCACAATCTACTTGAAATACCTTATTGAAATCTGGAAGTGCCAAAATAGGTTGCTTTGTAACTTTCTACTTCAATGTATCAAAGCTTTCGTCTGCTCCTTTAGTCCATCTAAACTCTTTTCTATCCCCTCTCATTGTCTCTGTTAGGGGTGCACAAATGCTATAAAATTCCTGATAAACTTTCTATAAAAACTTGCCAAACCATGAAAAGATCTTACCTCGGAAGCACTCCTTGGCGTAGGCCATTCAATGATAGCCCTCAGCTTCTTTGGGTCCATCTTAAGACCTTCCTCTGAGACAACAAATCCAAGGTATACCAACTCCTTTGCAAAACTACATTTCTTTAGATTAATCAACAACTTCTCCTCCCTTAGCTTCTCTAAAACTCTTCTAATATGCATCAGATGCTCATCCCAAGTCTTACTAAAAATCAAAATATCATCCAAATAAACAATAACAAAACTTCCTAAAAATTCTTTCAGTACGTCATTCATGAGAAGCATGAATGTGCTCGGAGCATTGGTTAGCCTAAATGGCATGACTAACCACTCATACAAACCCTCTTTTGTCTTGAAGGCTGTCTTCCATTCATCTCCTTTTCTGATTTGGATTTGGTGATACCCACTCTTCAGATCAATCTTCGTGAAGTACTTGGCTCCATTCAAACAGTACATTATGTCATCCATTCTGGGCAATGGAAATTTATACTTGATTGTGATCTTATTGATGGCTCGAAAGTCTGTACACATTCTCCACTCTCCATCTTTCTTTGGTGCTAGTATTGTAGGTATCGTACATGGACTTAGGCTCTCCCTTATCAGTCCCTTAACAACTCTTGAACTTGTCTCTTCAGCTCTTCACTCTCTACAGGAGTCATTCTGTGGGCTGTCTTATCCAGAAAATTAGCCCCTAGTATCAAATCCATTTGGTGACTTATCTTCCTCATCGGTGGTAAACCTTCTGGTACATTATCAGAGATAATATCCTAAAATTCTTCTAACATATCTGAGACTTTTGCTGGTATATCTTCACATTTCTCTTGACTAATCTTAGGAATCAATGCAAAGCAATGACACTCATGCTTCATACCCTCCAAAAATTTCCTACCATCTACCAAGCAAATTTTGGCAGTACTACATACATTTTCTTCCACCTCCTTCAAGGGCTTCAACTTACGACGAACTCCATCTTTTGTTAGGGAATATGTGTTTGCACGACCATCATGGACAGTGCTCCTATCATACTACCACGGCCTCCTCAATAGCTTATGACATTCATCCATTGGTATGATGTCACACAACACCTCATCATGGTAGTCTCCAATCTTAAACTTCACTAAACATTGCTCATTGACCAAAGCTCTATGGTCCTTCTGCAACCATGCAATTTGATTTGGATGTGGATGCTTTCTTCTTGTCAACTTCAACTTGTCAACCATCTCCTCTGAAACAAGATTATCAGTGCTTTCACTATCAATAATAATATCACAACACTTACATTCACATTTGCACCTTGTGCAGAATAAACTCTTCCTCTGATTTGGTTCTTTTTCCTCATTCAGCAAAGTTCTTCTGACAACTAGGGTTTCTCCCCTTTCAGCATCTTCATAATGCTCAGATTACACATCTTCATCTACATGTGCAACTCGTGCATTACCTTCAGGTCTTCTATTTGTCCTTCCTTGATGTTGCGGACACTTGTATGCTTGATGCCCTTCTTCTCCACATTAGAAATAGGTTCCTCTGAAACCTCCTTTTCTAGGTCCTTTCCCAGGTCTACCTCTTCCTCTTCCTCTTTGCTCACCATTGTTCTCGTCAGGAGGGCGGTAGGCATTATCCCCTCTCTGATTTCTACTGGTGCCAGCTTCTTCACTTTTCTTTTGATCTTCATTATAGCCTCCATAGGGTCTTCCACCAGTCCTTCTACCTTGACCTCTTCCCCTTTGCTTTCTATCAAATCTTTTATTCAGCTTCTCTTCCACCTTTAGGGAAAACTGGTATGCATCTTCTATGGTCGTCATTCTGACCAGGCTCAACTCCTCTTGAATACTTGGCCTCAACCCATTAATGTAATGGGCTACCTTCTCCTTATTTGGCTCTACATGGCCTGTCCTAATAGTAATCTTATAAAACTCTTCTGTATATTCCTTGACAGACTTGTTACCTTGCTTCAATCCTTGTAGCTTCGTCAATAGCTCCATCTCATAGTCCATAGGAATGAACTGCTTCTTCAGTTTCTCCACCATCCAATCCCATCTGGTGATCTTTCCTTTTCATCTTCTGTTCCTCTTTAACTGGACCTCCTTCCACTAAATATTTGCATGGCCCTTCAACTTTGTTTTTGCAAACTTGACCTAATCTGGGTCCTCCATGTCTTCATACTTAAAATACTCCTCCATGTCATTGATCCAATCAATGAGTTGTTCCAGATTTAAATCTCTAGAATATGTAGAAACTTCAATTCTGGGCCTCTTTACAATCTTAGAAATGGCCCTCAACAACGTAACTTCTATAGGATCTCCTACAACTTCTTGTTCTTCCTTAGATAGCTCTTCTTCAGCTTCATCTTCACTTTCTTCTCTTGTTCTTGGCTCAAACCCTCTTCATAGCTCCTCTTGCAATGCATTGATTTGCCTTTGCAAGGCTCTAAACCCTCTTCCGTTAAAGCATTCCTCCCAATACAATTTCTTCATGGAGGCATCTTGATCTCCGTAGCAAACCCACAACCTCAGGTCCTGGTGAAAACTGCCTCACGGGCGGCGATCTGTCTACACACTCAGGAACGCTTTCTCTAATACCACTTGATGAAGGGGATAAATCATAAAACACACAACAACAAAAATTGCACACAGAAAATAGAACTTTCTTTATTGATTTGGACAACTTATTACAATACAAAAGCTCAGATACAATCAGAGGAATCAACCCTCCACAGGGTGTAACACATTACAGCTTCCTCTCACAAGACTCTGGAATCATCTACCGTCTATGACCCCAAATCTGCTAGGGTTTCTATTTTCCTACCTATTCTTGACTCTACACTTCCCCCCTTCACTCTACTACTGCCCAAGGTTCCCAAAAAATGTTTATTAATAGCCTTTTTGGTGGCCAACAACCTAATTTTGAAATTTGCATCTCCCTCAAAAAATAGGTCAACTTCCAGGAACCATAACTTTTGATTCGGGTGTCCAATTGATGAACTGTTTTATGCATCAGAAATCTTGTAGAGTGTTCTACGCGCTAAGAACCCACTTTGCTAGTTTTGGCCATTTTTGAGCCTGTACAGGGCCATTTAGTGCCTCAAACCTGAGTTTGAATAATTTTTAGGTATTTTTCAGGAAACGAAAACTTTAATATCTTTCAGCTCGCAAATGATCTTTGCATCATTCCTTCGCCAAAGGTCTTATTTTTCAGTTATGAACCTTCCTGTAAATTTTCACTTCATTTTGTGCCCAAATGCAAACTTTCTAAAAATAGCAGGTTGCTATTTTTAGCAGTTTAGAAAAACTGAAAGTTCTATATCATTATTCAAGCGATTATGGAACCAGAACCACAAATTTTGAAAAGAAATGGAAAGAACATCAACAATTTTAAAACACATCTTTTTTTGGGTGATGCAAGATTGCCCTTACACCACTAGATGCTCCTGCATCAAGTATGAAGGACTAAGGTGATGATGTATATATGTCCTTTTCATGGACTAGACCCACAAACAATAGGGTGATCCCATGCATGCCCAAGCTAGTACAACCTTGTCTAGATGAGGAAAGGTGACTCATAGCATAAGTCCTTAGTGAACAAAAGGTATGATGAACCCTAGATGTAAAAGGAACTCAATATGCTAGAACCGACCCTATGATTTACAAGATATGAATACCAACTTGGAGTAATGAAACCAACCCACAAGCACAACATACAAAAGCAATGACCATGCCCCATTCTAGATATTTTTTGCCACATACCATGATATAGTGAGATCAAGGTAGTTTTGAAATGATCCTTGGAATGAGACAAAAGATAAAAATCAATAATTAAAAAGACCAATTTGACCAAATAAACAACCATTGTATCTCTTGTCAAGATAAGTGTTGATTTGTTTGATTCTACCTATTATAGGAATGATATATTCATTAAGGAAGGGATCGATTGGATGATAAGGATAAAATTTGAAATATAGGAAAAAAGATATAGGCCATGTGTCATGGTTGAAGTTGGTTTGATGATTAATGATTTTTTTCATGAAGGAATAATGCTTTTGATAGTATGCTTAGTGTGTGTATTGTGTTTGGATCAAGCACAAGCTCAGGGGATAGAGACCATCTAAGTGGGTTGGATGGGTGAATCTTATGTACCTACATATTGGATATGTCCTTCATATTCCAGACTGCCTACATACCCTATATCCATGGGATCAAGGGACATTAAGATGCAGGTGGTGATGATATGTAGTTTTGATTTGTGGTGATGATGTAGGGATGGTTCAGGATAGGTTAGAGTATTTAGATGATGATGGAATGTTTTGATGATGATGTTGAAATGTATTTGGGATTTTGGGAATATTTTGGTTTTTTTTGGATTTTCTAAATCTTTTGATTTTTTGGTGTTTTTGTAATGTTTTTATATTTTTATATTTTTTGTTGTACAAGGACATACAAATATCCTTTTTTCAAGAATCTGTCTTGGGTGGGTGATGAAGGGATGGGATGGGTGATGTTGAATGTTTGTTATTCCAAACCATGTGATGGAAGTGAGATGGAGTGATATGATGGAGGTGAAGACTTATTAGATGGTAGAACTGACCACTACACATGGCACCTAAGATAGGTTTTTACCATGGCACTTATCCAAGGAATCGCTGAAGTGATTTTCACCATTGGATGACTTTATTGCACTCAATTTTTTCTTGATTTTTTGATTTTTTGTTTTGTTTTGTTTTTTTTTTTTTTTTTTTTTTTGTATTTTTATTTGGATATCCAGATGGGTCAAGCATAGAATTTTTTTAGGTGCATGATATTCATCGACTCATCTAGAGGTTGCCCCTCAGGTATTGCAAGCTGATAGGCTCCTGATCCATAACTGGTTGTGATGACATAGGGTCCTAACCAATTAGGTTCAAACTTACCCTTCTTGTGATGCTCTTGTAGATTTCTATAATTTTCCATAAGGACTATATCACCTATCTCAAATCGGTGAGTCTTGATCTTCTTGTTATATCTTATGTGGAGGTGATTATGGTAGGCTTGTAGGTGATTAAGAGCATTGAGGTGCCTCTCATCTAGAATTTCTAGCTTGTTTAGGCATGCAACTCGATACTTCTCCTTATCAATGAGATAAAGCAGTGAGATTCTAAGAGAGGGGAGCTCGACCTTGATGGGGAGGATAGCTTTGAAACTAAATACCAAGGAATATGGTGTGGCCCCTGTGGGGGTTCAGATGCTTGTGTGATAGGCCCAAAGGATGGGGTTAAGTTGTAGGTGCTAGTCACAACCAACCTCATTTACCATCTTCTTCATAATTTGGAGGAATCTTTTATTCGAAGCTTCAGCTTGACCATTACCTTATGGGTAATATGGAGTGGAGAAACGATGTTGTATGTGAAATTTATTACAAAGTGTATGCACTTATTGATTTTTAAATATTTTTCCATTGTCAAATATGATGGCGAGGGGGATGCCATAATGACATATGATGTAATGGAGGATGAATTTGGTGATTTGGATACAGGTAGTGAAAGTGAGTGGAATGGCTTCTACTTAATTGGTGAAGTATTGGTAGTGGTGATAATGAACTTATGTCCATTAGATGATGGTGGGTGGATTTTTCCAATGAGGTCAAGGCCTCACTATGAAAAGGGCCACAGAGTTGTGATAGGTTGCAATTCTTATGATGGAGCATGGATGAGATCTCTGTATTGCTGACAAGGAAGGCACTTCTTAACAAATTGGTTAGCATCATTTTCCATGGTCAACCAATAGTACCCTATTCTCAGAATATTCTTCGTGTTGGTAGGTCCACTAGAGTGTACCCCACAGATACCTTCATGTACCTCTTGTAAAGTTGTTTTGGCTTCTCGAGAATCAAGACACCTTAGAAGGGTACTAGTCAAGACTCTTTTGAAATAATGTGTCACCGATGAGGGTGAAACGGGAGGTTTGCCAGATGAATAATCAATGTTGGTTGGATGAGAGGTTAGGTGAGATGATGTTGTCCTAGAGATATTGGTAAATATCTTGGTACCACATGGATAAGAGACCAAAAATGTCACACATTAATGTAGATTGTGGTACATCATATGTGGGCACATGTAGCTCTTCAATGAGGAACTCACACTTTTGGCTATTCTTCTGCATATCGACCAAAGATCCTATGGTTATCATAGCATCTATTGCTTTGTTGTTTAACCTCGGGACCTGCTCAAAGTGGATCTCAAAGAAATACTCTTTGAAATCATCTACTCTCAACTTATAGGGCAAGATCTTATCATCTTTTGTCTTGTACTCATTGTTGACCTGTTTGATGACTAGTTGGGAATCACTGTAGACCATTAGCTTCTCAATTTTCCATTAAATGGCCATTTAGAGTCTTGTGATAAGAGAATCCTACTCTGCTACATTGTTGGTGCATGGAAATGTTATTTTGTAAGATTTTGGTATGCAATCTCCTTGAAGGGTCACAAATAAGATTCCTTCCCTCGAGCCTTGATGTGTGTAGGATCCATCAAAATACATCTTCCATTCTGTTGCAGGTGCCACTATGAGAATTGACTCATACAGAAACTTTGAAAGGAGTGGATATTTAGTATGGATTGGTGCATTAGCTAGCTGTTCTACAAAGGCTTGTCCTTGAATGGCCTTCCTTTCTATATATTCTATATCAAACTCACTTAAGATTATGACCCACTTAGCCATTCGTCATGTAAGAGCTACGTAGGACAACAAGTATTTAGTGGATCAATTTTTGCTATGAGCTTCATCTTGTGATTAAGCATGTAGTGTCTTAGTTTTTGAGATGTGAAGACAATGGCAAGGCATGCTTATTCAATAGGGGTATAGTTAAGATTGTAAATATATACACCTAAAATTGACATAACTCTGCTTAAATAAATATTTTAAATATTTATTTCATCCTTCGTATGCTTCTACCAATAAATAAATAAATTTACTTGTTTATGTGGTTCACTTCCTCCCATTTAATTAAATAAACAGATTTATTTAATTAATTAAAATCACTTACACCAACTTCATTCTTCTAAAATAATTAAATAATTTTAATTATTTAATTAAGATCTCTTATTCTTCCAAATTTAAATAAAATGCAAATTTTATTTAAATAAAATCTAAAATCCTCACAAAATAAAATATATTTCTATATTTTATTTATTCTTCTCAAATATCCACAAAAATAATTAAATAAATCCTTTATTTAATTATGCTTTCTTATCTCTTCAAAAAATCATTTTTATCTTCCAAAAATAACTTTCCTCTTGTCACACAAAAGAAAAACTTTGAGTTACAAAAGTAAAATCACTTTTAAAGCATCTTCTAAAGCAAATCTTCTCTTAAATTAGAAAAATAAACTCTAATTTAAGAAAATCAAATCTTATCCTCATCAAGAGAGGAGTTAACTCAACTAAATTGCTTGTGGAATGACATGTGTCCTTCTTCTATTGGATGCACGTTCCTCAACAAGCCTCCTCCGTTGATTCCTTTTTTTCTTCTCAACCATTGATCTTCACTCACTCTCTTCTATAAATACAACCTTCTTCTCTTCATTTCATATTTGGATTTTGTGTAAACTTATGCTGTAGAGATATCAGCGCGCCTTTGGTACCCCTACTCCTATTTGAGCATCCTCATTCATAATCCATTTCTGTATTTGAAGCTCATCTTCAAATACACAAGTATCACAACCATTCACTCTTTGTCATCTTCAAACAAGCAAGCAAGCAAAAGCTTCTGAGGGCTTTTATTATCAAGATCAAAGAGAGATAGGCGAGCTACAGAAGGCGAAAGGTAAAAGGTGAAGGTATCATTGTTTTTCATTGTTTTTAATCTACCTTTATCTTCATATTTTGTAGATGTTTGGGTTTCATATTTCATTGATTTGAATAACCTGTTTTCCCCCTCACATTTTGGTGCCCACCGTGGGGCCCTTGCCCCTCTACAAATCAAAAAAAAAATCTAAGTTTTCTTGAAGACAGGTTCGTACAGGTGACAAACAGGTTTCTGACAGAGCTAGTCTTGCGCATACAACCTCCCAAAGGGTGCATTTACCTCTCGAGGTTGCGCATTTATTTTTCTGGCGCATCTGACCTTCCAAGTGATGCTTTTACATTCTATTGTAGCACATCTGCTTTTCTGGCGCATACGACATCCGAAGTCGTGCATACAACTTGACTTCGTTTCTAGTTTCAAACTTGCGCATATACTCTATCAGATTGCGCTTCTGTTAAAATTACGCATTTACCCTACCTTAATGCGCATTCACCTCCTCCTTTTGTGCATCTATTGTTTTTGTGCATGTACCTCATCTTTTTGTGCATTTGATCTCTGTATTTGCGCTTCTGTTCAAAAAGCCGCACACTCCCTATTTCTGTACATTCAGGCTGCAGTGTTGCGCATCTGTCTTCTGATTTTTGTTTTAGGTTTTCTGATTTTTGCATGCTAGAGCTAACATCTATTTTGTAGGAGTAGTGGCTAGATTAGGTCATCTAGATATTTTGCTTAGTTCATCTAGCCTAATTAGGGGTGAAGTAATCAAATGCATTTCATGACAAACTACACATAGTCCCTAACTAGGAAGGAAGTAATTGGACCAAATTGCTATCTTGCATTGTGGATTTATTTTCTAGTTTAATCACTGCTATCTTCTACAAACGGGAAATGAACAATGCTATGATTAATCACTTTCAAAGTTAACAAACGGGAAATGAACAATGCTATGATTAACCACTTTTCAAGTTAACAATCGTGTGAGTGCACATATTAGCTTAGGCCATTTAGTTTTTTTATTTTAACTAGGGTGAACAAATGTTTTCTGTGCTTGCGAATGACAATAGGCTTATGCTCTCCCCTTAACTGGGTGATCAAAGTGCCAGACTTGTCATTCTTTTTGTCAAACCTTTAGGGGGGCCTGCCCTTGGATGCATGCTTGTCCAAGTGGGAACGACCCTGAGTGGTAACAGGCTAAAGCCAAGCCCTACCAAGCCACTTAAAATAAATTGTGTTTGGGGTGAAACCTCAAGCAACGAGTAATGCTATGTTAAACCGATGGCCAACCTCCCCCAAAACCCTCATAGGCGTAACCCTTTGAGGCTGGGAGACTCCATAACGGAGAATAGCGCCACCACACGTGTAACCACTCGAATGGTTGCCCTAACTAAAAACCAATTGTGTAGTAAGCCAAAAACCCCTATTCATTGATGCAAACGACAGAGCTCTTAAAGCGGCCTCGATTCAAGTGACTCTTAGTAGAGGTAGCAGGGATAATCCTAAGGTTCGGTGTGGGGATGAGCCTAAGGAAACCTAAATCTGGTATGCGTGAGAAGTGAGTGCTGCGGAGGGGAGCCGATACTATCAAATTCTGGAGCTACACGCTTTGAGTGGCACAGCTAGAGGATTCAACGAATATTGTCACATCCAGCCTAGGTTGTACTTGTTTTGAGTCATAATAGTCCAAAAACACAAAAAAATATAAAAAGATAAAAATCATGGAAAACTTCTATGTGTTTGCTGTACTTTTTCCATAATTGAACATCAACATCATCAGAAACACCAAGTTTTTCAAACCAAAAATAGCAAAAATCTTAAAAATGATCCAAATTTTCCAAAATTCTGCAAAAACCAAGAAAAAAGCTAGAATTGCGCATTTGCCTCAACTTCTTGCGCATCTGATTCAACTTATTGCGCATTTGATTAGGTGGCACATTTAAACAAACTTCACTAGTATTGCGCATGTGTATCGACCTTTTGCGCATCTGCCTCCTATTGTTGCGCATTTAAAACTAGAGAGCAAAAAACTATATCTTCCAAAGGGCAAAATTTGTCAATACTTTTCAAAAACCAGTTCAAACCTGTCCTAGTTTTCAAAATCTGGTTAAAGACCTTGCAAAATCAACCATTTGTCCCTTATCCGCACCATAGCTGTTTGTTCATCCAAAATTTCACCACTTTTCTCCAAGTTTCCAACAAGGTTATAGTAAAAGTTTTCTTGATCAAAATCAAATATCAAACAAGACCTAGTGAGCCTCCAAGTATCAAGGATTACTTAACCTTCTCTATCAGAACTCCACTAGTGGATTGTGCAAAGGCTAGTCAACGTCAAGTAATGGATTCCTAACATCCTAGCTTTTGACTATCACTTTTGTATACCCACCTTGTTTGACACCACCTAGATCTAAGAGGAACCTTGCTAAAACCTTGTTTCATCCTAGCACCTTGCTCAAAATCTTCCAATCTCACCTCATCCCATCTCTTTACTACCTTGCATGGTCTTGACAAGATTACAAAAACAAAAGTAGTTAGAAATGGCAGAGAAAAGTATTTTTGACGGTCACAAAAGTGATGAAGAACCCTCCATGGAAGAGATCCTCAAAATGCAACATGACCCAAAATTTCAACACCTATTAGATGGAGTACTTGCACAAGACCCTACAAAATTCTTCTTACACCTAGCAAACCTAGGAGTAAAACTTCCTAAAGGTTATGATGTAGAGGCTCTAAGAGAAACTAAAGAAGAGAGAATCCCATAAGGAAGTAGACAAGATGAAATACCCACGAATAAGAGAAAAGCAACAATTGACTCCTTGGATGCCATAAGTCTAATGAACCAAAAATATGAAGCTCTCAAACAACAAATTTTAGACATGAAAATGGGAACATCAACTAAAAACTACACCCTAGAGGATAGTTCACCATATCCTTTTGATAGGTCCTTAATCATGATTCCCTTCCCCTCAAGATTTGAAATGCCTAAATTCGATAAGTATCGAGGGAAGGGCGATCCAAGAGATCATATCAGAGAGTTCAATGTTGCTTGTCTAGAGGTCACACATAACGATACTTACCTTATGCGACTATTTCCATGGAGCTTGGGAGGACAAGCCATGGATTGGTTCTCTAGACTACCACCTGGTATTAAAACATTCAATGAACTTGTCAACAAATTTGTCACCCACTTCTCATACAATATTGAGCACGACATCTCAATATTGGATCTCTGTAACACCAAACAAAAAGGAGGAGAATCTTTCGCTACCTTCTTACAAAGATGGAGACAACTGGCAAGCAAGTGCCCACACCAAATACCAGAGAAATAGATGCTAGAGATGTTTGTCCACAATCTGCAAATGGACCTAAGCTACCAAATCCAAATACAATGTCCCACTTCTTTTAGCAAGGTCATTGAGATGGGCCTTATCATAGAAAAAGCTCTAATCGCAAAAGGTCAAATCAAGCTCTATAAAGACACTCCTAATACCAACACCAACAATGACAAACCTAGATTCTGGATGAAAAACAAGAACGTTGTGAATGAAGGGGTGGTGGATGCCAAAAATGCGGCACCTAAACAACCAATTTTTAACCTATCAACACCTCAAAGTAACCCCCTGCAAAACAAACCAAGAAATACTGAATCTAGGTTTACCAACTTTTGACCTAGGAGAACGTTCACACCTTTGGATGAGTCACTAGAAACTGCCCTACGAAACCTAATCGCCAACAATCTCATAACGCTTTCCTCAGCATGAGAATACAAACCAAAGGTCAAACCTCATTGGTGGAATGACAATGATTTTTGCGAATACCACCGAAACAGGGGGCAAAAGACAAATGATTGTCTTGCACTCAAGCATATAATCCAAGACTTAATAGAGCAAAATAAAATATCTGTTAACGGACAATCTCGTGGACATACTTCCAACAGCGATCATCAGGCATTCAAGGATCCTCTTCCTAACTACAAGCAGGGAGGACCTTCCAACAGAAATAACAGTGGCTCTAACAACGCAAACTACACAAATGTCAGCTTCGACTATGTTGTTAACCATATCTCAGAAGGTGATTCACGCATCAATGTGATCACTACCAACAAGGATCCAAATTGTAACGCTACTACCCATAGTAACAAGGTCACCCTTAGAGGAGCTTCTGCTCCTCCGTCTAGTCAATACAGCATCGTGGATCAACTCCACAAAATGCCTGCACACATCTCCATGTTGGAACTTCTGCATCTATCTCCTTCTCATAGGTCCATACTTGACAAAGCCTTAGCAGAAGCCTCCGTTCCCACAAACCTAGTTGAAGAGCAATTCCAAACTATGGTTGGTCACATCACCTCACCGCACTCCCTATCATTCACTGAGAAGGATGATATGTCTATCACTCAACCCCATAATGCCTCCCTTCACATTGAAGCTTTCATACACAACCACAAGATCAAAAGAGTCCTAATCGATGGAGGGGCTGGTTTGAATATCTGCACATTGAAGCTGATCCTTACATTGGGGTTTTCAGAGAAGGCTATAGATCCAAAAAGAAAAATCACCATAAAAGCCTATGATGAGGAAAAAAGAACATCTAAAGGAATTGTTACCCTACCAATCAGGGTGGGCCCCATAGTGAAAGATGTAGCTTGTCAAGTCCATGACATGGAGCTAGCATACAACATTCTTCTTGGGCGACCATGGATCCATGATTTGAAAGTAGTACCTTCTACATACCATCAATGTATCAAGTTCCCACATGAAGGACAAGAGATCACCATCCAAGGTGATCCTAACCCCTATCAATACTGCAACTCCATTCAGCCCAAACTAGAAGTTGTGATCCCCAATAACCATGCCTCTACTTCTTCCTCTTCTCATGTTGACCCAGCCACACTTGCTTCTTCTTCAGGGGCATCTCAACCTAAACTCCAACTCAAAGATAAAGGCTTGGGTGAATACACGGTATCTCAGTCCCTCTACTTGGCACAACTACCTCTATCTCCTCGATCCTATGGGAGACCTATCTTAAAAATACCAACAGCAGAGAAGCCAACCAAAGGACCATTTGTGAAATGGGGAAGCCTAGAAGATGAAAGCGATGAAAAAGATATCCTATAGTGGCTATACAAGGAGGAAGCTAGCTCCTCAACACAACATGACCATCCCACTCTACCAACAGAATAGTACGGTCAAGGCTTTCAAATACTACAAAGAATGGGGTATGAAGGACATGGTCCACTTGGTTCAAGAAAGGATGGCATCACTGAACCCATCCAACCTCATACCTTAATAGCCTAAGACACTACAGGGCTAGGCTACACTGGAGCACCAAGAAACAACAGAACCAACAAAGGCAAACAACTAGAAACCTCTACTAGTAATCTGGTTGAACAAATTCAGCGAATGCAACTAGGGAACGAAACTGATTTTAATGAGTATGAATGGGATAGCCTCTTTGAGATGTCTTGTGATGAAAAAGATATTGATGTTGTCCATGAGTACGACCTGACCCATGCCAATGAGGGACAAGGTCCAAGGGCTAGGCCATTAGAGTCCAACCCGCATAACAACAATAGTGAAAATCATGAGGAAGGAATGTTTCACCCCTTGACGGACCCACTAATAGAGAGTACCATAGCAGACTTTGTCTACTCCTTCAATAACTCTATCCTAACCATCAACGCCATTGAACCAAACCAACCTAATGATCTCTTACCTTTGGTACACCCAGAACTTATCGATTGGGACCTAGAAGGTACCACCCCTGAATTAGACACCTTCGAAAATGATGATGCAATCATCAATTACCTTGAGCTTAGAGATCACATTCCTGCAGGTGACCACAGAGCTGGCTATGCTATTGAACTCAATGAGAAGGCCTATTTTGGAGAGAGAACCAAGCCTTTCAGTCATAAAAACATCAAAATAAAAGAACGATCTAACGGTGAAAACCGCTCCATGGCAGTGTTAGATCATCAAAATAGTAAAAATAAAGACATATCCAATGGTGAAAACCTCTCTGAGGCACCAAAGGATGGAAGGCTTGACCCTCTCCCCAATCTTACACACCAAGAGAGATCGTTGATCTTGATAGAACCAGTAGAAGCAATCAATGTCAACACAAGTGATAATCCAAGAATGGTCCACATGGCCAAGGCTCTAACAGAACATGAAAAACTAGCATTTATAGATTTCTTCAAAAGAAAACAGATCAACTTTGCATGGACATACACTGACATGCTAGGGCTAGATCCAAATCTTATCATGCATCATTTATCTCTAGCTCCGGGAGTTAAATCAGTCAAACAAAAACTAAGAAAGATGCACCTGCATGTGGCCCTCATGGTGAAAGAAGAACTAAAGAAGTTGTTAGACATCAAATTTATCAGGCCTATAGACTATCCTGAATGGGTTTCGAATATAGTACTAGTGGCCAAACTAGATGGCAGGGTCAGAATATGCAATGATTTCAGAGACTTGAACAAGGCTTGTCCCAAAGATGACTTCCCCCTGCCCAACATAGACATGATTGTCGATCTTACGGCGGGACACACTATGCTATCACTCATGGACGGTTTCTCGGGATATAACCAAATAAAGATTGCACCCGAAGACCAACACAAAATAGCCTTCACATGTCCTTGGGGCACTTACTGCTGGTGTGTTATGCCGTTTGGTCTGAAAAATGCTGGGGCAACATATCAAAGAGCCATGACAATGATATTCCATGATATGATGCATACTATAATGGAAGACTACGTCGATGACATTCTAGCAAAGTCTCTCACAAGAGAAGGGCATCTAGCAGTACTAGACAAGATCTTTAACAAACTGGAATAGTTCAATGTGTGACTTAATCCAAAAAAGTGTGTGTTTGGGGTTACATCAGGAAAATTACTGGGATACATAGTGTCTGCAAATGGTATCAAAGTTGATACCGCTAAGGTGAAGGCCATAATGGAGATGCCACCTCCTAAAAAATTGACTCAATTGAGATCCCTACAGGGCAAACTACAGTCTATTAGATGGTTCATTTCCCAAATGGCAGATAAGTGCCACCCATTCTCTCATCTGCTATACAAAAATGTACCCTTCAAATGGAACGAGTCATGCGAGCAGGCATTTCAACAACTAAAGGAATACCTAATGAAGCCACCAATTCAGGGCAAGCCTCTATTACTGTATATCTCAGCTACACCAATGGCTCTGGGAGCTCTCCTTGCTCAACAGAACTATGATGGAAAAGAACAAGCTATCTACTACATTAGTCGAACACTCGTCAGATATGAATTGCAATACATACCAATAGAAAGAGCATGTCTAGCAATGGTCTTCGCCTCACAAAAATGGAGACATTACATGCTGTCACACTCTGTTAAACTGGTAGCAAAAATTGATCCACTAAAATACTTACTCAATAAGGCTGCCTTAATAGGTAGATTATCCAAATGGGTCATGTTTCTCAGTGAGTTCGACATCGAATATGTGGATAGAAAGGCGATAAAAGGACAAGTGCTTGCAGATCAATTAGCAAAGGCACCTTTAATGGATGACAACCCCCTGAGCTTTGAATTTCTAGATGAGTTTACCTTCCATGTCAACACAGCAAACTGGAAAATGTACTTCAATGGCTCCTACACTCAACATGGATTGGGGGCAGGTATCTTATTAATCACACTGAATGGTGACACTATTCCAAAGTCATACAGATTAATGTTCCCTTGCACTAACAACGTAGCGGAATACAAGGCTCTGGTCATCGGTATCAAGCTTGTAGTTGAGTGGAACATCAAGGAACTTCAAGTCTATGGTGACTCACAACTGGTCATCAACCAAGTAAATGATGACTACCAAACGAAGGATGAGAAACTGATTCCTTACAAACGAATGGTAGATGACTTCAAGGAATATTTTGTCAAGATATCATTTGAATAGATACCAAGGATCAAGAATAAAGTTACAGATGCAATGGCTACAATTGCATCTCTCCTCGACATTCCAAGCAATCAAACACGATATGAGTTCTTAGTAGAGCTAGTCTCTTGTCCTGCTTATGACACTCCAGATTCCCATATCATATGCCACATCGTAGGAACTGATTCCCCTCTCTATGGTAAAATATTTGCCTATCTAAAAGAGAATACCCTCCCACCTGACCTCTCCCATAACCAGAAAAGAACCTTCATCTGGTAGGCATCCCGATATGCCATTGTTGCTAACACCCTGTATCGCCGAAGTCTCGATGGTACTCTCCTTAGGTGTCTAGATAGAGAGGAATATCAAACTACTCTAAGTGAAATACACGATGGAATATACAGGGCTCACTCTAGTGGCCCTACCCTAGCCAAGAAACTCATACGCATGGGATACTATTGACCAACAATGGAACAAGACTCCTATCAGTTTGTAAAGAAATACAAAAAGTGCCAAATCCATGGGAACCTGATATACACACCAGCGCAAGAGCTACAGCTGTTGATAACTCCTTGGCCTTTCTGTCAGTGGGGACTCGACTTAGTGGGCAAGATCCACCCTCCTTCCTCAAGCGGCCATAAATTCATTATCACTGCCACAGAGTACTTCACGAAGTGGATTGAAGCTGTGCCCTTAGCCAACATCATAGGCAAATAGATTGCCTCATTTATCCTGAACTATATCATTTGTCGTTATGGTGTCCCTTCATCCATTATCACGGATAACAGATGACCCTTCAAAAACCAAGATGTCAGGGAACTATGCGACAAATTCCATATCCAGCACCGCTTCTCAACTCCTTACTACCCACAAGGTAACAGCCAAGATGAAGCATCAAATAAAACCATTCTAAAAATCCTAAAGAAGATTGTCAATGATGCCGGCCGTGACTGGCATGTCCAATTAAATCCTGCACTGTGGGCCTACCGCACAAGCATTCGCACACCCACAGGTGCAACACCATACTCCCTAGTCTATGGATCTAAAGCTATCTTGCCCATTGAAGTCAAGATCCCATCCTTGCGAGTCTCATTAAAAGGTCTCATATCAGATGAAGAGTACAAAGTAACCCGACTCCAAGAATTAGAGCTGCTCGAAGAGCGAAGGCAATAGGCCTTTAACCACTTGAGAGCATATTAGCAACGCATGTCCAGAAGCTACAATCACAAAGTAAAACCCCAGATATTCCAAGTCGGTGACCTAGTCCTAAGAGAAAATCCCAGAAATCAGCAAGACAGAGAAAAGAAAGGAAAGTTTGAACCTAACTGGCTAGGTCCCTATGTCGTCATCACAGCTTATGGATCGAGGGCATATCAATTGGCTATGTCTGAAGGTGAACTATTTGATGATCCTATCAATAGCATGCACCTTTGCAAGTTCTATACCTGAAAACCCCAATGTAAGGGAGTCCTGAAAAAATCAAAAAAATGATCAAAAAATAGAACAAAAAAATCAACAAAATGAGAAAATAACAAAAAAATTGTCCTATGGTGAAAACCTTGCAAACAGGTGCCTAGGATAGGTACCATGGTGAAAACCTGGCAAACAGGTGTCATGTGTACTTTTAGATTCTCATGAAAATAAAAGCAAGTGGTGAAAACCTGGTAAACAGGCGCTATCTGCGACCAAACCGCTTCCTCCATCGGTTTCAACTTCATATCTCTTGTGTCCTCCATATCATTCATCTTGAACCAGTCTTTTGTACCATTGTCGAACTACGTCACCTCTGAGTTATCATGTAGGCAAGGCCATTCTCAATGTGCCCCCAAGGCTCCTCTCCACTCCACTGTCCCGTCCGTCCCATATCTAGTCCTTCCATCAATCTCAGTCCCTGCTCTTTCTGCACCACTTTGCCATCACCTAGGTCTTAGGTCCGCTAAGGTTTACCCTGAACTACGTTGCCTCTGTGTCGTCACGTAGGCAAGGCCACTTAGCAATGAGCCCCCGAGGCACTAGGTCAGTCCCTTAGGGTCCATCTCTCCATGTCTGTCTGTCATCTCACTCATAGTAAGTCAATCCTTGTCTACACTGGGGGCAACCCCTTGACCTAGTTGCGGATTTGGATTCTTGAATGCCATTTTTCTAAGAGGATACCAATAAAAGATTGTGATACCTTTCCCTAGACAAGCAAGAGCAACAAAGCAAGCTACCCAACAACAAAAGTCCTTGGCTCAAAACATCAACCTGTCCTAAACAAAGCGCAGCACCGTTTCAAAACCCTCAAGATAATTCTATATCAATTATGGCAAAAAGGCACATCTAATGCAAGAATGTTTTATGAACAAATTAACTTAACAAAGTCTTTGATTTTTGTCATTATGTCTTCCTATGCTACTCAAGGATGCTAAAAGCTAGAGATGCTATGATGGAGGCATAATTTTTCTTTGTCTGCTGCTTGTGGATTAAACTTTAGTAATGTGATGACTTATGTCTAATGACATGATCAGCAAAAGATCATCGAGGACTTCGAGGTCTAAACATGTAACGGGGCAATCCTTGTCTGTTAAAACACAAGAAATACTCAAGTCATCTAGATTCAATTTTGACTAGATGCTTGTATTAACTTGCTATATCAAAATCCAAGTAAGACATACTCAGGTCATCTCGGTTTAATTATACCTAGATGCTTGTATCTTCTTACCACATTTCAAAAAGTGAAAAATACCAAAAAGTGCCCAATGATGAAAGTAAAAAGCCTTGCAAAGATGACAAATCCACATCCATATCCGTCTCATATCCAGCAAATCCATATCATCCATGCCATAAATTAATCCTGTAGTATATCCAATGCAAGTCAGTATTTCTTCATCTCTTCTTCCTTCTATGTCATCACCTGTGTCGATTGAGTACATTTGGACATATCAAAAACATAGCATAGATTGCATATCACATCACATGAGATAGTCATTTACATAATTAGATCAATTTCCATACATTTTTTTAGGTCATCCACATACATGTGCATCCATATATCATATCCAAAGAAAATCAAAAAAACATAGGTCACATACATATAGAACTGCATAACTCATATCCATCCACATTAGCATTTGTATAAATCAAAATCATTCATTTAGTATGCATCACATATAACACATCACAAGACAAGCTACATCCATAGCATATAAACATCAAAGCATCACATATATAGCCCATGCATATAGATCAGGAAAAAACAACATCATCACATAAACATCAAACACATGTCCAAATGTACAATATATCACAATCTCTATCTCAGAGTCATGTCATAAATGTATACAACAAATGGTGATACATGTCTCAGAATAAAAGTACATATATTAGCTATCTCGGCCCTCTATCAAGAATGTGCTACGATACAATCAAAACTGGTACAAGTGTCTGGGTCTGTCTAACCCTACTGTCGGGGAACACTACTCCCTGCACTGGCCTCTCCTCTGTCTCCCCCTAACTGCTGGGGACCCCTCACTGAGCCTACAGATCGAGAACCACCTGCCCATTGGAATGCCTCTGACTGGCTCCTGAAGCTAGGGGCATGATGCTCCACTGACACAACTCTATGATATAAACCTCTATAGTACTGAGCCTATGTTTGAGCTCTAGTAAGCTCACCCTGCACCTGGACCACCTGTGCCTAGGCCTGCTGCACCTATGAAACCAAAAAACTAGAAGTCCCATCTGTACCCATGGCCATCATGGCTGCGTCTCTCTCTGACCTCATAGCCCGCATGCTAGCTAAGGCTGCATCTCTCTCCCGTGTCAACTTTGATATTTGAGTCACATCTGACTCTCTCTAGGACTTCCCAGCTCTCAGATGAACCCTCAACTACCTAATATGGCTCTGTAGCGAGACCATAGCTTGCTGATGCACATCAGGCTGTGGAACCTACTCTACCTGTGCCAACTACTGTGCTAGCACCTGTCCCTGTACTAGCTGTGCCACCTGCTACGACGGTGACGTTTGTCTCTGTGCTACCTCTGGCTAGACTAGCCCCTGAACCTGTGCCTGTCCAACTGCTTGCTGGCCCACAAGCCCCTCTCTGACCCTCTACCTCTGTCTTGCTCTCCCATCATCTCCATGATCTCTCCTCCTCCTCTCCCCCTGCCAGCTGCACCCACACTGTCTGAATCACCCTCATCTATACGAGGAGCTAACTCTCCTGGCCCTGAATACCTCAGAAATGGGTGTCCCACGAACCACTCCTCATAGTCTGGCGTCATGCCAGCATCTACTATGTCTCTCCTCATCAACCAGGCTGCATAGGGAATCTGCTAGAAATCAGCCAATGCCTCCTCATAAGATGCCACAGGACCCCACCTATACTTCTCTGCATGAGTCTTGGCAAAGCATGCCTCACCCTGCGGTCTGCCCTGTACACGGCCAAACTGTCTCTGAACTCGACTGATAATCTGTCGCTCCAAAATGTACCGAGTCTTGCCAATAAGCCATCTCATCTGGAAGTAATAAGGTAGCTCATCTGCCTCGTCGTCCCACACCTCGTAGTCAATATACGGCTACCAAACAACTGCATCTAGTCCATCAAAGGCATGCCTCCAATACTCAAGCTTCCCCAGCCTGTGCTGGGAAATCACACCTGCATAGCCGTAGCTATAGGGCTCACCCCTCTGCTTGTGAAAAACACACACCGGCCGTGTGATCGCAATGTACTCCCACAACCAAAACTGTAAGAGAGACGTGCCTGCTGATAAACCAGAGCCTCGATGGTACACTGCCTGATGCATGTCTCTATATAGGTGGGCAAGCACGCACACACCCCACGCATATCGGGTCCCATCTGTGATCATACTCTCCAACACCCGTCCCCATCTAATGGGGAAGCCATGTGCTCTCCTATCAGGGCATACTATGCCACCGATCAGTCCAGCCACTATGCCTGAGAAGTAGTCATAGCAGTCAAGCATGTCCTGCCATGAGACCTCCTCCCCCGCCAACTCTGAATCATCAAAAACATGCCTGCACTCCTCTAGCCCAGCATCGCACTGTGACTTGTACTCAACCAACTCTCCCTGAATAGGGAGGTGCAGAATCTGATAGCATCCTCCAGAGTAATGGCCATCTCTCCCGTTGGAAGATGGAAGGTCCCATCCTCGCTGTGGAATCGCTCCACGGCTGCAGTCACCATTGCCCAGTTCATGCAAACCTCAGGCATGAAGAGCACATGATACAAACCCATAGCACCTAGACCCTCCCACTCTAGCTCGGTCAGCATATATCACTGCAACAATAGCAACGGGAATTTCTCACGCAATGTAAGAACGTCCCGAATATCCTCCTGCAACCAAGTAACACATATCGTCAGTGAAATCCATATCCATATCAGACCTACTCAGAGCAATCAAGCTATCCTATCGTTGGATTAACATATCAAATTAATCAAAATAGCATATCATCTCTTGACTAGATTCTCAAAAATCTCAGAGATCGCTAATCAATTGACGCATCGATCAGGATGCCAGTTGGGTTAATTTCGTTAAAGTCAACTGATTTTCCTAAGTGCAAATGCACCAATCCAGGTGGCAAATGCGCCGTTTCATACCAAAAGCACCAATTCACCATGAATGCGCCACTTTCTGACGCGTATGCACCATTCTGGCACATGTGCCACTTCCCATATCAAATGCGCAATTTCCAAGCAAATGTGCCATTTCCATTTCGGGGATCACATGCGCAACACTATCATATGCACCCATTCAAAATGCATATGTGCAATTTCCAGATGTATGCGCCACTTGGTAGCTCAAATGCGCAATAGTGAAAAATGTGCACATTCATGACCCACATGCGCAAAAGGCACACATGCGCCACTTCGCAGTGTAAATGTGCCATTTCGCAATGCATGCGCCATTTCGGCGCGCATATGCGCAAAAAGGATGTTTTTGCGCATCTGTCTCAGTGGGATTCCCTAGCCATTAATTTGCATACAAATCAACTTTTATCAAGTTTTGAAGAAACACATACTGGGGGTCCTACCTCTACTGGCCGGTCGAATCGTTGAATCCTCTCAAACCGATGCTCCTCGCGCAGAATATCCAACTCTCTAGCTGCCATGCTCTCCTAAGCTCTCTAGAGGACAAATCAACTATGGACAAGTGTACAAGTGAGTAAGATATGTAGACCCAGCTCCTATATATAGCAAATGACCCATACCTAACTGCATGACGTCTGTGGCTACTTCCCATGTCATTTTCTCTGAACCACATCCCATTTTTCTCCGCCTTAACCCGTTCTTCACCTTCTTCTTTGTGAGATTGTCCGTCTCACACCCTTCTGTCTTCTTCCCATCCAATTTCCTGAGGGGGCATCCTGTCATTAAATTTACACCAGGGGAAAACTGGGGCATGTATCACTGTCAAAAATTCTTATTCTTTGAAACAACGTGATAAAACACATTGCATCAAAGAGGGGCAAAATGTATACACCTAAAATTGACATAACTCTACTTAAATAAATATTTTAAATATTTATTTCATCCTTCATATGCCTCTACCAATAAATAAATAAATTTATTTATTTATGTGGTTCACTTCCTCCCATTTAATTACATAAACACATTTATTTAATTAATTAAAATCACTTACACCAACTTCATTCTTCTAAAATAATTAAATAATTTTAATTATTTAATTAAGATCTCTTATTCTTCCAAATTTAAATAAAATGAAAATTTTATTTAAATAAAATCTAAAATCCTCACAAAATAAAATATATTTCTATATTTTATTTATTCTTCTCAAATATCCACAAAAATAATTAAATAAATCTTTTATTTAATTATGCTTTCTTATCTCTTCGAAAAATCATTTTTATCTTCCAAAAATAACTTTCCTCTTGTCACACAAAAGCAAAACTCTGAGTTACAAAAGTAAAATCACTTTTAAAGCATCTTCTTAAGCAAATCTTCTCTTAAATTAGAAAAATAAATTCTAATTTAAGAAAATCAAATCTTATCCTCATCAAGAGAGGAGTTAACTCAACTAAACTGCTTTTGGAATGACATGTGTCCTTCTATTGGATGCATGTTCCTCAACAAGCCTCCTCCATTGATTCCTTCTTTTCTTCTCAACCATTGATCTTCACTCACTCTCTTCTATAAATACAACCTTCTTCTCTTCATTTCATATCTGGATTTTGTGTAAACTTATGCTGCAGAGATATCAGCGAGCCGTTGGCACCCCTACTCCCATTTGAACATCATCATTCATAATCCATTTCTGTATTTGAAGCTCATCTTCAAATACACAAGTATCACAACCATTCACTCTTTTTCATCTTCAAACAAGCAAGCAAGCAAAAGCTTCTGAGGGCTTTTATTATCAATATCAAAGAGAGATAGGCGAGCTACAAAAGGCGAAAGGTAAAAGATGAAGGTATCATTGTTTTTCATTGTTTTTAATCTTCCTTTATCTTCATATTTTGTAGATATTTGGGTTTCATGTTTCATTGATTTGAATAACCTGTTTTCCCCCTCACAGTAAACACCTAAATTTGACTATATCTTATGACATTACATTTCAACATATTTTGCCCTAGGTCCTCTTCCATGACCCCTTCCATCACTCTTATTAGTTAAATAAGTTATATTTATTTAACTAATTCCTCTCATCTATTTATCCTTCTCTTTCATCGAATTAATTAAATCTTATTTATGTAATTCCATTTGTCCTCCATTTGCACCAAATTAAATAAATCTTATTTATTTAATCTCATTTTCCTCCATCATCCCATTTAAATAAATTAAATGTTTATTTAAATGCCACCTGTCTCTCATGATTTAAATAATTTTATTATTTAAATTACTTATTCCCACTCACATCCCTATTTTTATCCTCATTCATTGTCCGTAATAAGCACTTCTTCTCCAAAATCAATTAAAAATCCCATTTATTCCCACTCCCCTCCTTATTTTAGTCACTTGTCATCCTCATTTATGGTGCATCATAAGCACTAAAATTGACTTTCAATCTTAGCCATCCACCCATCCCTTACCCTTCTAATCTTGGCCATCCATTTTATTCCCTCTCTATCTATAAATTGAAACTCTTATTTCAATTCCAAACCCTCACTCACTCACTCACACAAGTCATTTTCATGCAACGCTTGAGCTCTGTTATGTTGCAACAGTGAACAATCAACAATCCTTCGACATTCTACATTCTTATGTGAGATTGAGAAGAGCCATGAAGATAAATCAAGCCTAGCTTGAATATTGGTTTGCTTTGCATTTCTATTTTCATTTTCATGCTAGTTTGTACTTTATGGTGCTTGTTAGGGTTTAGTTAGTTTATTGTTTTTTGACACTAAATCTGATTTTCCCTAACAACAAAATGGTGAACCTGATGTGAATCCCTTGATCTAGATTACTTTTTGCAAGTTAAATATTAACTTTTTGTTACATGTTTATGCCATTTTTGGACAAAACCCTAGGTTTTAAATATTTCATCATATCCTCCAAAAGGCTATGAGTTTTTCACCAAGATTTTCATAGATGTTTGTACATCCTCTGAGGAAGCTACAGTAGAAAAATTGCATGTTTATTATTATTTTTGAATGAGTTATAGCAATTTTATGTTTTTTCATAAATCAACATTTCTGTGTGCAAGTCAACAAATTTTCTAGAAATTTTTACATTTTTGGAAATCTCTTGAAATTATAATGGGGCTATGTTCTTTACAGATTTAATTTTGAGGTCATATGAGATGCGAAATGATCAAATCTTTGTCAACTATAGGGTTTTCATAAATCTGCATTTCTGAGTGCAAATCAAGAAAATTTGTATGACTTTTTTATATTTCTGGAAAGCTCTCATAAAATTAGTAGGGGTCTCTTCTTTGATTTTTTAATTTTTAGGTCAAAAACATTTCAAAATGACCAAATCTATGTCACTATCTAAAAAAATATGTATCTGAAATTGCATTCTTCTAATGAGCTTATCTTTTTATGGCTGCATTATAACATTATTTTCTAATTTTTTTCAGGGATTTATTTTTGTGCTAACACTTTGGTTGTAGCTATCTCATTTGTCGAAGACTAGAAATTCAAAGTACTAACAGTTGTTTTGCAGGGATTTCATTGATTATATATCTTTTTCAAATGTTTCTTTGCACATAGATTAACTAGGGGGGTTAACTAATCACTATTTGTTGTGCTTGAAAGGTGGTAGGTGTATGCTCTCACCTTGTGCAAACTCAGAGATCAAAAGCCAGACCCATCTCTTTTATGTTTTTAATCCCTTAGAGGGCCTACCTCCCAATTTGTGAGAGGGAACGACCCAAGCAGTACTTTCATTTCGGTCCACTATATACATAATTATGGTTGTGGAAAAAGTCATCAATCACTTGGTGCTGTTGGGACTGAAATTCCCAGGTTGTTTTCTGGAAAATATTAAGTTCCAATCATCCAAAGATTTCAGTATGTGAGCATATATGGAAAGATCCATAGTTGTTTTCAAGCAGAGATTAACAATTGAGTTGATAGAAATATTTGGATTTGATCTATTTTGATTCCTAAAGACTTAATACAACATGGTTGAAGTGCTCATTAAAGATGAACCGTAAACACATGACACCGTTAACCCTTTGTTGGATAGAAAAATTCCTAGTCATAACGATCGGTGTAAGATGACTTGATCAGGGTATGTTTCCCAAGTCTCTCTGACTATGTAGGTCATACCGACAATAGAAGTCATAAAGGATTTCAGACAAGGTCAAAGATAGCATATCGGTGGGATTATTGTATCGGCAAAGATTATTTAAACTACACCGATCTTACATCTCTCACCGACGGAGCTTCGAGAGATATGCAAAGGGAAACGAGTACCAACGTGAGACTGATCATCGGGGAGAAGATATTAAGAATCACCGATTGATAAATTCACACCGATGACCTTCGCCAATATGCTAAATTATTGTATATACAAGACATGACTTGTTATCACCGGTTCTCTTTATCGTTTCTACAAGTCACTCTTTGCATCTGACGAAGGATACATTCCCAACATACATTCTAAAGATACATTCTCGATATGCTTTTGTGATATATGTATGCAATGTACATTCGACGAAGATACACAGTAATATACAATGCGGAACTCAGGAGAGAATTAAATCGGGTTAAAGAGATGCATCGAGACTTTATGTATATCGGAGGATGCATATACAAGTCGGAGTCAAAAATAAATGAACCATGGTTCATAATAGCAAGGAGTCCAGAAAGGAGATACAATTGAATTTGTATTTATCAGGCATTTTATATGAAGGTTGGATACAAGTAGTGGGTCCCGCCGCTTGCACATTGGGCTTGTATAATAACAATGTATATCTTCGATATACAAGCCAATATACAAGTGAAGATACAAGTCGATGTACAAGCGAAGATACAAGCCGAATGTCTAGAAAAGTCTTTGTATGTTTAATGCTTGTATGTATACAAGATACAAAGGAAATGTATATACAAGTGCATGAAACACCATGTGGGCCCAATCGCCAATGGATATACAAGTTTATACATGACCAGATATGTAATTAATTCTAGTTTGTTTCATAGAAATGATGGAGTCCGTGTCTTGTATGAATGTCCTGTGAAATAGAACTAGTGGTCATTGGCAGAAGAGGAGTGTCGGAGTAAAAAACTAAGGAGTCTCCGATATCATGATGTCTCAGTGACAAGGTTCTCACCAATAATTATATTGGGGACACCAAATATATCTAGGAAGAATGTTATTCTTACAGCGATGTAGGAGGTCTTGCCGATACAAAATATAGAAACCCTAAAAATGACATTAAAATCTAAATGGTTAAGATATTCTTCTGACATTTGAAATATGGGTTTTTTGCAGGATATACATAGCGGGGATCAAGTTATAAAAACACCCATGAAAGGATCATGAGAAACTGATAAATTATTGATAAGGGAAGTAATTAGCAGAGTAAATACATATGTTTAAATGAATTGGTTTTGATCATTTGATCAAAGATTAATTTGTGTTTTATCTGGTCTTTTAGGGATAATAAAGAAACCCTCGAAGGAGATTAAGTGGAACTACAGTTAAAGAGCTTTGCTTGACCCTGAAATGGTTATCCATTTGGTGATTAAAGATGAGTATTAATTTTCTTGAATTTGTTTATTAAGACAAATTTTGTTGTTCGGTTATCAACCATCACAACTATTGTAACTGGTCTGAAGCTTGTATGCCTCTCTTTATAAGAGATGACCAAGACCAGAAGAAAGATATAGGATAAAATAGAGAAAAAGAGAGGAGAATAGGAAGAGATTATAGAATAGAACAGGGGATACTATAGATTAGATTTGAACAACAATGCTAGTTCACTTTTAATATATTTTATTCTGATAGACCATATGCAAGCATTCTCTGATGAAGTCAAGTCTATGAACATGAAGCAATAACTGTAGATTTTGGTATCAACTATCTATTTCACTTATTCAATTATATGACTGTCTCCTTTCAAAGTTTTCTCTGTTATTCAATTTGAGTTATCAAGTATATCTTCAAGTTGTCTATACACATTTGTTGTTATAGTGTGATAAGATTAACTGGTTTCTTCTTTCAGAATTAAATCCTTTAAATCTATCATAGTAACTGTGAAGGCATTGCCATGGATCTGTAAGAAGAGTCATATAGTTAGGGTTTGTATTCTGTCTCCAGTTTTTGATAAATCTATTACAATTGTAGTATTATTCTGATAGGTTCCTTCAAAGAGTGATTAAATCCTTTTAGATGAATGCAGGTAATTTGATTTTATCAATTGGATATATATAAGTATGGAATATTAACTATTTCCTTGCAGGGTTGTACAAGTTACATACCTATTCTCTCATGCCAGATAGTTTGAGTTTTTACCAAACAAATAGTCATTTATTTTATGATCATACTGACTCTATATTCAATAAGGCACAGGTCTATTGTTTTCATTTTCACTTTTATAAATTCACTTCAGATTTGCTTAGTTAGATTGCATTATTATTTTAGCATTACAATTTAGATCATTTAGAATTAACTCGTTGTCTTTTTATCTGTTTTATAATTTGTACCATTATCAATAGTTAGATTAATTCTGATCAAAGTAGTGATCATCTCTTTATTTGCTTTATTAATTAGAGGTTTACCTGCCTAGATTTGGTAGAGCCTGAAGTGAAGGGGGTTTACCCATATCTACCCTGTGTCAGTTAGCCAAAAACGTCAAGAGACCCTGGCAACCTCTTAGGGTTAACGACCTGCATTTTTGAGACCTAACAGAATTTGCAACTCTACTAGGGAAAACACATAGAGAAACTTGGTAGCAGACCATGTTATTAGAGCCAGAGAATTAAAAGGCATAAGTCTGCTGGTGGAAGGAAAAACCCAAAAGATTGATTAGTCCTCTAAATAGAGGTGGCGACTCTACACAAAACTCAAATTGGTTTTCTAATAAAAGTGTCATAATGGATCGTAGGAGATCTAAAGCTGATGGTAAAAAACTGCAATCATCCCCACATTTAAGGGCTCCTACTAAGAAGACTGGGATATCAAGTCAGTCTCATAGTACTAATAACCAAATCTCTCCAGAGAATACCTCAGAACAGCCAATAACAACTCATAACAGCTTCACTCCCTTGCATGAATCAGATGAATTCCAATCCAAGAATTAGTATACTCATTCTGATCATGACAGATCTGATGATGTCCTTGCCCGATACAGACCTTCCCTTTAGGAACAGCTTGAACATCAAGCTCAGATTATGAAAGAGATAGACCAAAACCAAGTAGAACATGACTTCCAAGCGTCACTACAATAGGGTGAAGAAGATCAAGATGAATTCCCTCCCATCCCATTATAGCAATAGTTGGGGGATAAATAAAGATAACTGGAAAAGATGCTAGTTCAAGGTCATTAGTCTGGTCAACAAGCTATCGATCTATAACTAGACGAAGGGTAGCTGGGCACCACACTACGAACTATGGCTCTCAAAATGGGTCTACCGCGTATGAGTACGTATCTGGATGAGATGCTTCTTTCACTTGATCAATTGGGGCAATTTCTATTGCGACTAATGGATATGCATATGGATTTGCAACTAGACGATCCGTGTATGGATCTGAAATTGGTGGAACTGCTACTCCCTACTCTGCTAGAGAATCTGCATCTAGATCTCCATCTGGATAAAGTGGCTCTGTCTCTGTATGTTATGGATCTTGAAACATGCAGCAGACATCACTTCTTTGGGCAACTTTAGTCCAGGGTGGGTGGTGAGTGGGGGGTCCCCTACCATTCTTCTGCCACCCTATAGTTCCCACCCGGGGTGGGTGGATATAGTTTGGGCCTTCTGGGAGGTTAAGTCTAGGTGAACAGGGGGAGATATAGCATTGGGTGGGAGATGAAGTTCGTGATGGGGTGGGTGGGAGAACCAACACCCCACCCATCCCCACACATGTTGACCCCCTGGGTATATTTGCTATTATTGTGACGGGAGGTTAATACTCTCCTGAACGATAGTGAAGGGGAGGGCCCCCCCGTGAGGTTTCTTTAGTTGTTGCTAGCCGAGTAGTAGAGAGTCCCCTGGGGTTAGGCGGTTGGCCCCTAGGGCATCTCCCACTACCACTATATAAAACATCAGGTAACATCTACACAAATCTTTAATACTCAGCTAGAAGACATGAGAACTAAGGATCAGATACAACATGAGGTATTTGAATTACAGGAAAAACTTGAGCAGGCTAGATTGAAAGAAGAAGAAGAAAAGATGAAACAAGAACTACAACAAATAAGATCTAGAACTAAGGTAACTAGTTCAAAGTATCTGTCTCCTCATAAGTAGGGTGGACATGTTCAAATGAACAATCAAATAGGGTTACATCAAAATGCAAGTGGTTCACATACTTTAGCAATGCCACATGTTAGCCATGCCCAACAAAATATTCCGCTGCAAAATCTAAGACCATCTAATGCCCACAACCCATCTTAGCATATAGCTAATCCTTATCCACCACCTGGTCATCACCATGTTCCACCTCACCATCAAAATGTAAACATGGCATCCCACAATACACACAATAATTTTCCTCTGCAAAATAGGCAAATGCAGAGACCTCCACCTGCAAATACTGGGAATGTTCACCAACAACATCCACCGCCAGGGCATAGACATAACAATTAATATCAGCAACCTCCCCCACAACAGAATATGTATCATCAGCAATATGCCCAACCCAATATGTATCCACAACCTCCATTTGGATACCAATATTATCCGCCATACCCAAATATACCACCTCCAAATCCTACGAGTATGGCCAAACAATTTGATTTGATTGGATATCAGGTATATCCTTATCCCATGGATAATAGTTGGAGGAACAATGTGCCTAAGTTTACAGGAAGCAGTGAATTGACTGTTGAAGAACATATCAAACGATTCAATGCTTTTATACAGGACATTGGTAACGAATATGAAGATATAAAAATGAAACTGTTTATGATATCTCTTACTAATGAAGCAAGAGATTGGGTAAATAGCTTACCAGATGCTTCAATATATTCCTTGGCAGACTTCCACGATCAATTTTTAGAACAATTTAGAAATCAATGTGCCCCAGAATTTGCTCTTCATGAACTAATAACTATTCAAAAGTATCAAAATGAACAGGTGTATGATTTTAATTTGAGATTCACTAAACTGTATAACAAGGTCCCACAAGAATCCAAATTGAACAACCAAGCAGCCCTTAGCATATACTTGAAAGCATTTGACCCAAAGACAGGCTATGAACTCAGGGGCAAAAGTCCTAGAACCTTGGCAAAAGCACAAAAAATGGCTCTCACTATTGAAAACAATAAAAAGGTTGCTGGGATGATCAGAAAAAGAGACAATATAAGAGTTCCTCAAAATCCTAATCCTCCTGTAAACAAGCAAGAATACTCACATAAGAATGAAAGGCCAAGACTCCATGATATGCCATATCATATGAATTGGAAAGATGGAAAGCCCGTGGACACTAACAGGAGACATAACTATGGAAAAGACACCCCTGACCATTTGAAGAAAAATGGAGTCCATGTGATAGAAAATAATCCATGGTGTATGCCTTGTAATTTACCACACTCTCTTGATTATTGTGTGGTGGCACAATCAATACAAAAAGATCAGGCATCTTATAACCCTGAGATGGATCATCACACTATAAATATGTTGGGTATCACACCTTTCACTATTAAAGAAGATTATTCATCCGGCGAGGAAGCAGGGAATGAATATGATGTAGGAGCACAAAAATATAATGTGAACATAGGAGGACAATAAGTATTTTCTGACCATGAAGAAGACTTAGGAAATTGTGGATATGACCTCAATGTAGCGCAAAGTTACAATTAGCAAAAACCTTCTGAGGAAGACAGAAGAGCCTTAACATTAACTACGGTGGCACAAGCCAAAAATAGCTATAATCTGAGAAACAGAACAGTAAGTGCTAAACAAGGAATTCCCAGAAGTATATTTATAAAAAATCAGACTTCCGGTAAAAATGATAAAAGTAAAGCTGAGAAAACACCTCATGATATACCTCCTGTTGACACACTGAATAAAAAGGACAGCACAAAAACTGAGACAAATGTATCAAATGTATCAGACAAAAAACCCGAACAACATAGTCCTAAAATAAATATGCAATAGGAATCTACCAAATTACCTGAGGTATACCTGGGTGAAACATTAATGAAAAATCCATATCAAATAGATCCATTATATATTACCTTGCTGATAAGAAACAAATTAGTCAGGAATTGTATGCTTGATTCAGGAGCAGCAGTAAACATAATGCCCATGGCTGTTATGAAAGAGTTAGGAATGTGGGTGGATACTACATTCGGTAAATGTTATGCAATGGATAACCGATCTGTCCCTATGGTTGGAATCATGAAAGATGTTGAGATAAAATTAGCATCTCATCCTAAAGCCTCTTATAAAATTGACATCACCGTGGTAGATATCCCACCTAACTATGGAATGTTGTTATCTAGACAATGGACTGCCATGGTAGGGGGAAGTGTGCAATTAGATTTATCTTATGCTACTATCCCATTGGGAACACAGGAAGTTAAACTCTATAGGGAGCCAAGGTATGAAGACATTATAGAGAAAATTAATCCAAATCAAATGATTTGTTTCTGTGACACAAACTTTAGTACATTCAGGGTGGAAGAACAGTCTAAATTGCATAATACAGACCCAATTTACTACGAAGCCAAAATTGATGAAAATGAAGTATGGACCATGTATTTCGATGGCGCATGTAGTAAGGCAGGAAATGGAGCTGGGGTGTTGTTTATATCACCATCAGGAAAAACATTCAAATACTCTTTTTCTCTAAATTTTGAGTGCACAAATAACATAGTTAAATATGAAGCACTTTTAATTGGGCTAAACATTGCTAGAAAACACAAAATCAAATTGTTAGCAGTGTATGGAGATTCTGAATTGATTATTTCACAAGTCAAAGGTAAATATTCTTCAAAAAACAAAAGACTAAAACAATACAGAAATGCAGTCCTGGATGATATAGAATTGTTTGATGCTTTTTCAATAAGTTGGATAGATAGGTCAAAAAATATAATGGCTGACTTCCTTGCAAACATAGCTTTGAAGAGGGATGACATTACCTTGACAGGTATTTCAGAAGTTGAGCTCAAAACTAGACCAACTATCTCAGACAACATATATAACTGGCAGGTTTTTGATAGTGATGCTGATTTACTCAAATTTTTGCACTATATAGATCAGTATGAGAATCAAGAGATTAATCTTAATGCTTTTGTTGAGGAGAATGATGGTAAAGAGACTTTATTTGGGAAAGAAAATGTCCATCTTAAAACAAATAAAATTCCAAAGGGCTTAGTAGTGTTAGAAAGAGTTTTTTATGCAAAATGATCGATCCATTACCAAAGAAGTAACAATAAAGGAGGATGATTTGGAAGAAATAAATTTGGGAACTGAATTGTCACCTAAAAAGGTCTACATTGGAAAGAAAATAACCCCTGCAATCAGAAGCATGTTAATTACATTATTGAGGAAATATAAACATGTATTTTCCTGGTCTTATGATGACCTTAAAGCTTATAGGGAAGATTTGTTCTAGCACAAAATCATACTGAAGCCAGATGCTAAGCCTTATAGACAAAAGTAGAGACCCATCAACCCAATGTTAGAACCAAAGATGTATGAAGAACTCATGAAACTCAGGGAGGCTAACATCATAAAACCAATTAGGCATTCATCTTGGGTTTCAAATTTAGTGCTTGTTAGGAAGAAGAATTGGGATATTAGACTTTGTGTTGACTTTAGAAACTTACACATATCCTCCCTCAAAGATAATTATCCATTGCCTAACATGGAAATTTTGTTGCAGAGGGTTACTAGCTGTGAGTTGTTATCCGTGATGGATGGTTTCTCTGGTTATAACTAGGTGAAAGTTAAAGATTCTGAACAATACAAAATAGCTTTTACAACCCCATGGGGAACATACGTATATGTAAGGATGCCATTCGGCCTTACAAATGCTGGAGCCACATTCCAGAGGGCAATGGACGTTGCTTTTGCAGGTTTAATAAATGAAACCATGGCTATATACCACGATGAACTCACTGCATATTCAAAAAAGGCTGATGATCATGTGAATCACCTTGAGAAAATATTTATCAGAGCATTAGAGTATGGTATTTCCTTGAACACCAAAAAATGCAATTTTTCAGTCACAGAAGGGAAATTACTTGGGCACATAGTATCCAAAGATGGAGTTAGGATTGATCCTGAGAGAATAGAGGCAATAGACAAAGTTCCTATTCTAAAGACAGTCAAGGCTATACAATCATTCTTTGGACAAATAAACTTTGTGAGAAGGTTTATACCAAACTTTGCAAAAATAATTAACCCTATATCTAGAATGTTGAAGAAAAATGCAAAGGTTAATTGGTCAGATGAATGCATAGGAGCTTTTGCATCCGTAAAAAGAGCAATTAAACAAGCTCCAGTGCTAAAGTCTCCTAATTTTAGTAAACCTTTCCAGATCTTTTCCTTTGCATCTTTTCATATAGTAGAAGCAATTATGTTACAAAAGAATAATGAGGGTTATGACAGCCTGTTTCTTTTTTCAGTAAATCACTCCAACATGCAGAACTTAACTATGATATCACAGAAAAACAAGCTTATGCATTGGTGAAAGTTGTCAAGGCATTTAGACCTTACTTAGTTGGGGCTAAGGTGATAGCTTATGTACCAAATGCAGCAGTCAAAGATGTGTTCATGTAGAGTGAAGTAACTGGGAAGAGATGTAGGTGGATAAATCGACTTCAGGAATTTGATATAGAAATTCAAATTACAAAACTTGTAAGGGGACAAGGGTTAGCAAAACTGATGACTGAAACAAATCTTGAGGCTGCCCAAGTATGTAATATTGAAAATGAAGAGGACATGGTAACAAGTATTGAAAAAACTCCTTGGTATACCGACATAGTGTATTATCTCAAGCACATGAAATGACCTAATGGATTCAATGATAATAAGAAAAGGACTCTAAAATTACATGCTTCAAAATATGTGCTTATAGAGGGAGATCTTTATTGGAAAAATAAAGATGGTATCTTATTAGTCTATTTAGATGAAGAGCAAGCAAAATCTACCTTAAAAGAGATGCATCAGGGAGTGTGTGGTGGCCATTTCTTAGCTAAAACCACAACACACAAGATATTAAGGGCTGGATACTATTGGCCCAAGGTTTTTAATGATGCTTATAGTTTTACCAGGAAGTGTGAAGCCTGTCAAAGATTCTTAGGAAAGCTAAAATAACAAGGGGCATTATCGTTGAGACCTATGCAAGTTGATGCCCCATTTCACCAATGGGGAATTGACTTTATAGGAGAAATTATGGAAAAATCAAGTGGTGGTCATAAATGGATATTAGTAGCCACTGACTATTTCATGAAATGGGTAGAAGCAAGGCCCACTAAACAAGCAACCACCAAGGTTGTGATCAACTTCCTATTGGAAAACATTTTAACTAGATTTGGGGTACCTTTAAGGCTTATAACTGATAATGGAATGTGTTTTAGATCGGATGAGTTTAAAAAATTTTATAAATCTTATGGCATTACGATCTCATATTCTTCTCCCTACCACCCACAAGGTAATGGGCAGGCTAAGTCTAGCAATAAGAGTATTTTGAAGATTGTAAAAAGAATGTTGGATAACAACAAGAAAACCTGGGATTCTAAGTTGAGATTAGCACTATGGGCTAATAGGACCATAGTAAAGAAAGCAATTGGCAAATCACCATTTGAACTAGTATATGGAACTCATGCTAGACTCCCAATACACAACATATTGCTAGTGTGTAAGTTTATCCTCCAAGAGGATGGGGATGTCCCAGAACTGATGGAGGAAAGGCTAGAACAGCTAATGGAATTAAACGAGGTGAGGGAATAGGCAATATAGTAGAATAAAAAAATGCAAATGCAGATGAAGTACCTATATGACAAAAAAGCAACATTCAGAAAAATTGAGGTAGGTGACATAGTGCTTATTTGGAATGTCAGAAATCAAGAAAAGGGGAAACATGGAAAATTTGATGCCCTATGGATTGGACCTTTTGTCATCAACGGTAAGGTAGGGGAGGATTCATATCATGTACAGAACATGTCTAGTGAGGAGCAAGAACTGCCAGTACATGGGCAGTTTTTGAAACATTTTTTCTCTTAAAAGGAACCTGAGAGAAAAGAATTGCCAGTGCATGGACAATTCTAGTTAAACTCTCTAAATGGTCTTTTCCATGCACAGTAGTTTAGAAGAGTCAAATAACTTTCTCTCTTATAAGGAAATAAAAGTTTTTCATAAAGCAATAACCTAGGATCTTCACCACCCTTCATAATTCACCCATCATCAAATGAAGAAGGCATTGGTCTGCTCCTTCAGAAATTTGGGATCTTGCTATGCCCACAAGGGGCATACATCCCCAAAAAGAGCCACTGTTGGGATTGAAATTCCTAGGTTGTTTTTTTGGCAAATATTAAGTTTTAATCATCGAAAGATTTCAGTATGTGAGCATATATAGAAAGATCCACAGTTGTTTTCAAGCAGAGATTAACAATTGAGTTGATAGAAATATTTTGATTTGATCTATTCTAATTCCTAAAGACTTAATATAACATGGTTGAAGTGCTCATTAAAGATGAACCATAAACACATGACACCGTTAACCCTTCGTTGGACAGACAAATTCCTAGTCATAACGATCGGTGTAAGATGACTTGATCGGGGTATGTTTCCCAGGTCTCTCCGACTATGTCGATCACACCGACAATAGAAGTCATAAAGGATTTCGGACAAGGTCAAAGATAGCATATTGGTGGGATTATTGTATTGGCAAAGATTATTTAAACTACATTGATCTTACATCTCTCACCGACGGAGCTCCGAGAGATATGCAAAGGGAAATGAGTATTGGCATGAGACTGATCATCAGGGAGCAGATATTAAGAATCACTGATTGATAAATTCACACCGATGACCTTCGCCGATATGCTAAATTATTGTGTATACAAGACATGACTTGCTATCACCAGTTCTCTTTACCGTTTCTACTAGTCACTCTTTGCATCTGACGAAGGATACATTCCCAACATACATTCTAAAGATACATTCTTGATATACTTTTGTGATATATGTATGCAATGTACATTCGATGAAACAATGCAAAACTCATGCCGATACATAGTATACAACGCAGAACTCAGGAGAGAATTAAATTAGGTTAAAGAGATGCATCGAGACTTTATGTATATCGGAGGATGCATATACAAGTCAGAGTTGAAAATAAATGAACCATGGTTCATAATAGCAAGGAGTCTAGAAATGAGATACAATTGAATTTGAATGTATCAAGCATTGTATATGAAGGTTGGATACAAGTAGTGGGTCTCGTTGCTTGCACATTGGGCTTGTATAATAACAATGTATATCTTCAATATACAAGCCAATATACAAGCGAAGATACAAGTCGATGTACAAGCGAAGATACAAGCCGAATGTCTAGAAAAGTCTTTGTATGTTTAATGCTTGTATGTATACAAGATACAAAGGAAATGTATAGACAAGTGCACGAAACACCATGTGGGCCCCATTGCCAATGGATATACAAGTTTATACATGACCGGATATGTAATTAATTCTAGTTTGTTTCATAGACCTGATGGAGTCTGCGTCTTGTATGAATGTCCCGTGAAACAGAACTAGTGGTCGTCGACAGAAGAGGAGTGTCGGAGTAAAAAACTAAGGAGTCTCCGATATCATGATGTCTCAGCAACAAGGTTCTCACCAATAATTATATCAAGGACACCAAATAGATCAGGGAAGAATGTTATTCTTACAGCGATGTAGGAGGTCTTGCCAATACAAAATACAGAAACCCTAAAAATGACATTAAAATCTGAATGGTTAAGATATTCTTCTGACATTTGAAATATGGGTTTTTTGCAAGATATACATAGCGGGGATCAAGTTATAAAAACACCCACGAAAGGATCATGAGAAACTGATAAATTATTGATAAGGAAAGTAATTAGTGGAGTAAATACATATGTTTAAATGAATTGGTTTTGATCATTTGATCAGAGATTAATTTGTGTTTTATCTAGTCTTTTAGGGATAATAAAGAAACCCTCAAAGGAGATTAAGTGGAACTACAATTAAAGAGCTTTGCTTGACCCTGAAATGGTTATCCATTTGGTGATTAAAGACGAGTATTAATTTTCCTGGATTTGTTTATTAAGACAAATATTGTTGTTTGGTTATCAACTGTCACAACTATTGTAAGTGGTTTGAAGCTTGTATGCCTCTCTTTATAAGAGATGACCAAGACCAAAAGAAAGATATAGGATTAAATAGAGAAAAAGAGAGGAGAATAGGAAGAGATTACAGAATAGAACAAGGGATACTATAGATTAGATTTGAACAACAATGCTAGTTCACTTTTAATATATTTTATTCTGGTGGACCATGTGCAAGCATTCTCTGATGAAGTCAAGTCTGTGAACATGAAGCAGTAACTGTAGATTTTGGTATCAACTATCTATTTAACTTATTCAATTATATGATTGTCTCCTTTCAAAGTTTTCTCTATTATTCAATTTGAGTTATCAAGTATATCTTTAAGTTGTCTATACACATTTGTTGTTATAGTGTGATAAGATTAACTGGTTTCTGCTTTCAGAATTAAATCCTTTAAATCTATCATAGTAACTATGAAGGCATTGTCATGGATCTGTAAGAAGAGTCATATAGTTAGGTTTTGTATTCTGTCTCCAGTTTTTGATAAATCTGTTACAGTTGTAGTATTATTCTGATAGGTTCCTTCAAAGAGGGATTAAATCCTTTTAGATGAATGTAGGTAATTTGATTTTATCAATTGGATATATATAAGTATGGAATATTAACTATTTCCTTACAGGGTTGTACAAGTTACATACCTATTCTCTCATGCCAGATAGTTCAAGTTTTTACCAAACAAACAATCATTTATTTTATGATCATACTGACTCTATATTCAATAAGGCACTGGTCTAGTGTTTTCATTTTCACTTTTTTAAATTCACTTCATATTTACTTAGTTAGATTGCATTATTATTTTATCATTACAATTTAGATCATTTAGAATTAACTTGTCTTTTTATCTATTTTATAATTTGTGCCATTATCAATAGTTAGATTAATTCTGATCAAAGTAGTGATCATCTCTTTATCTGCTTTATTAATTAGAGGTTTACCCGCCTAGATCCGGCAAAGCCTGAAGTGAAGAGGGTTTAGCCATATCTACCCTGTGTCAGTTAGCCAAAAACGTCAAGAGAGACTGGCAACCTCTTAGGGTTAATGACCTGCATTTTTGAGACCTAACAGGTGCCATTGTTCTATACTAAGAGAAGTCTCCCTCAATATCCATGAGATGTGTAAAAACCCTTTCTGAGGGTTGGGAGGCCTCTTAAATGAGTGAACCACTGCATGTATAGACACTAGATTATCTTGAAACACTGACTAGAAACCACTTATTGTAGATGCCAAAAACCTTTTTTTCTTGCTAGTGCAGGAGGTCAAAGCTCTGAAGCTGCCCTATGCATACTATTTAGGATAGAGATAGAAAATCCCTCAGTTCATAAGATCTCTGAATCTTAAGGATAAGAGATTTGGTGTGCTCGTGCCATGGTGGGGGAGCCAGTGTCACCAATATCTCTAGTTGTCCACCTTGTCTCAGTATATGGAGTGATCCAAGTAGGGACTCAGCAAGTAGTATCCTCTTTCTAGCCTAAGTTGTGCATGCTTACAAGTGTTTTCAAATTTATCGAGACCAATGAAAAATTTTGGGGCTAATCTAGGTCCCCATTTAGGCTTCTACTCTAATTTTATATTAGATTCATCTAAAATATTTTGTCTGTTGTATTTTTCTTGTGTGTTCAAAAACAAACATTGTCAATCTCAACCAAACACCACACTTGAAATCTACAACAATCCAACCTTGCAAACATGAAAAGGTTGCTCAAAAAGTCAAACGACACAAAGGTAAAAATATCACTTGTCCCAGTGTCTATCCATCATAGCACAGGTAAAGTATTACATCACAATTGTCTTTAGACCTAGAGTTACCTTGATCTATTTCAAATTTGTCATCAACCCACTTGAAGTTTAGTAGGCATCGTCCTGCTCATATTCTCATCCTTGCCTAGTCTAATCTTCATTCGTTAAAATGGTTATGATCATCAACAAATCTAGGCCAAATCCAACACCATACGTACTCCGAGGTGGCCCAAAATTCACTCCTAATGATGATGAGAATCTTGTAGATTTTGAGGCATACTTGGAGGAACAAGCCAAAATACAAAGACTTCAACATATGTGTAACTCCATCCCAACACCTACAAATGATCCCATCTTGAATGAAATTAGAGCACTAACACAAGAATTAGACACTCTCAAGAAAGATAAGACATCATCCTACAAGTTTTCTACTACAAAGGTATCAAAGCCAAAACCATATATCCTCCGAGGTGGGTCAAAATTTGCTCCTAGTGATGATGAGAACTTTGTAGATCATGATGCATGATTTGATACTCATGAACCATATATCCCCCCATATGCGCTTCCATCAACTTCATATAAACCTTCATCCTATAATAAACACCTTCACATAGAAGTTATAATCAAAAGGTGTTTAGTCAAAAGGGTCCTAATAGATTATGACTCAAGGATAAACTTGTGCACTCTAATGTGTTTTAAACAATTGGAACAATTGGGATACTCCACTATGGATATTGAAAAATACCATTCCATCACTATTAAAACCTATGATGAAATTGAAAGGAGAACTAAAGGTATTATTTGATTATACATCCAATTAGGTCCAGCCCTAGTGGAAATCACTTATCAAGTCCTAGACCTCAATCTCCCATATAATATCCTCCTAGGACATCCGTGGATTCATGCCATGAGGGCTATTCCTTCCACCTATAACAGATGCATCAAATTTCCATTTAATGACCAAGAGGTTACCATTTATGCTGATCCAAATCCTTTTGAATGTTTCTCAATCAATGACAAGGACCAACCATCTACCTCACATATTGATCCATCCAACTTAGCCTCTCCACAACATGAGAATGATAATACTAGTCACTCCTCACATGACGATCAAGAATCCTTAATCCATCTTAATGATACTTTTGACAAGGGAAATACCACCTCAAGTTTGGAATCATACACCAATCCATCTACTAGTCCTCCTCATCCATCCATCCCTATAGAGCCTCCACTATATTGTCCTTCCACACATGCACTTACAAAGGATGTGATCCATTGGCTACTTGAAAGGGATAAACTCTCCCCATGTCAAACACCTATCTTGGCACCTATCAAAGAACCTTTGGATGTCATGTCTAATCCCTCAATTCCATCATGTGGTCCACAACCTATTGATCCTATATGTCCAAATCAAAGTCCATCATGCCCTCATGTTATTCACCATCTAGAACATACAAAGCCTCCTCTAGAGCCTTCCACTTCCACTCAAAGTCAAGAGGTATGTCAAGAGAATAATCCTAAGCAAGTGGAAACAACAAACCCTAAAACAAATCAAGATCAAATCCCTTTCATCCAACCCATACATAACCTATATATTTTCCATGATCAAGATATCTATGATGAAGAACCTATGCATGAGCAACTTGATCCTATTCATGAGCAAGACACCCAAGACCTAAATACTCCATCTAATGGAAGTCTTGTTGACCAACTTAAGAATTCACCTTGTTTCATGGCCTTCCTTCAAAACAAAGAAACTTCTCCTCCATCTAGTCCTATCCATGATCCACTTCCATCCACTTGTCATGATGATACACTTACCTCCAAAGAAAATATAGAAGATCAAATCAATACCTTGGATCTAAATGAACATAATCAAGATCCAAATAATCCTTCCACATCCACTGTTGACCCCATTTCAAATCCATCATCATATTTTGTTGGTCTTTCCCCCTTCATTCATGAATGTTCTCCCTTAGGACAACAACAACCTTTGTCCTCCACCTCACTTTCTTCATCCAATAATAAACTCAAGTCTAGTGTTCCAACCACACATAGTCCCATTGTCCATCGCATACTCCAAAAAATGAACTACGAAGGTAAAGGCTTAGGCCTTCATGAATAAGGCATTTTGGAGCCCATCCATGTCAATGTCCCTTCACGCTCGTATGGCCTTGGATATACACCCCAAGGTAAACAATCTCAAGATGTTGGTAATACTTTCATGCCTCCTAAATCCACATCCTTCCATCCCAAATCCCATAAATCCTATCACTCCTAAAACATATGTTGCCATTCCACCTCCATTATCCTACAAATGTCAAAATCATGTGACCATACACCTTCCTCCCTCCAATTTACCTACATTACTTCCAACTCCTAATATCCCCCCATCTACTTTACCTCCACTTCTCTCAATGCCTAATATCCCTATCATCCATAAAACTGTTGATAACTGAGAGGGGGAGTGAATCAGTTATCCTAATTAATTCTACTTTTTGAACTTTCTTAATAATCAATGCAGCATTAATTCAAGTAAAAATGCAAATACACATGACACAATATTTTTGACATGGAAACCCTGTTAAGGGAAAAACCATGGGGTGATTAACCCAAGATTGTATTCTCTGTTAGAAGAATGGAAATACAAAATGGCACTTGCCAATTAGGGCTCACTGCCTGAGCACACTGCTCACAAAGAGGCACACTACCTACAAGAGACTCACTATCTACAAATAGAGTGTTATACAATACTTGAACTTATTGGGAGCATCTACATATGCTGGAGTTCAGTTCCGGTTAGGCTCAGTACACTGATCTGCTGCACTTCATCTTTCCTCTTCTTTTATGTTGCTTTCCTTTCACATACCAGACCTTCCTTGCTGCTTTCGCTTTGCTCTTCTACTTTTATTCGCACATCAAAAACAACCACAACACTTCTTACAACTAAATACATCTTGTATATATATCCGCACAAGTGATTTCATCACTTTTCAAGTCGGCATCCGGAATAGTCAATCTTTTCACAAACTCTGATCTGTCGGTTGAATCTTGCACATCAAGTAATGTGGATCAAGCATATACTTGTAAAAGTCATCAAACATGTCGGCCAATCATAACTTATGCCTTAATAACCTTTACCAACATCAGAAACACATCCGGAATAATGTCTGATGTTCTGCCAGATAGTTCTTCCTCTGTTCACATTGTCATTTGGGAACCCGATACTCAAGCATTCATATCTCTTTATCATTTCCACATTGGAGGCTCAAACCTTGGAATCTATTAGTCAAGATAGTCCTCTTGACTTCCCCAAATCTGCACTTCACCAAGATACTTCCTCTGAGAGATCCAAACCTGTCTGTCAGACCTTACTGACTGCTCTGTTCTTGTTTACCAGACCACAACATTCTTCACTCTGACTTCCGGTATAGACACACCATGTCCTGTGGATGTGTGGGATGAACTTTGTTGCCATCGATGACAACATTCATGAATCCATATAGTGTCTCTTGCCAACAATCTCCCCCTTTGGCATTGATGGCAACACTTAGTGAAAAATGACTAAGTGTTTACACTATGCTCCCCCTTGGCTGATGCTCTATTTTTATATACATTTTCTGGAACTCCCCCTTAGTTGGATTCCTCATTTTTCACTTCTCCTCACTCCCCCTTTGACATCAATAGAAAAGGGTAGGGTCCGCATACCAAAATTTTCAAAACTTTAACTATACTTAGCCGCATATTACATACTCACATAAACTGAAGAATGTCTGCAAAAGATGTCTTCAATTGGACGAGTTCTGCAGCCCAACTTTGCTTCATTCTATCCAAAATTGAGATGTGACCACTCAATAGGAATGTAAAAGCTTCTACCCTCTTAAGATCTGTTGGATCATTGGTCTGGGCGGTAGTCTGAGCATCACTTATGGCCTCATGCATGGCCTCTAACTTAGGGATAATGATCCTTCTAAGTTCACCCATCCGGCTAATTATGTTCTTCCTTTCCTTCTCAAAATTTTTTATTGCACTTGTGATTACAATAGTTTGACACTCTTGATTTACTATGGAGGAAGAGAGAGGATCAAAACTTTGAGACAAACTTAGTAGTTTATCCTCTTGCTCTTTTACTTTCTTCTCAATATCTTTGGTCACTGTGGGCCAAGATAAACAAAATTTGTACATATTTCCACCATCTTTAAGAGCATTTTCCAAGCTCTTTATCCCAATATTCATATTTCTTCTATCATTAATTATCAGACTCTATACTTTGGAGAATCTTTTATCCAAAAACTCCTTCCGAACCTTTTCTTTAGCTGACTTCTCTAGAGAATCAAAATGTGTGCTAACACTATTGACTAGAGTTTTGAGATTACTGGATGAGGAGGCTGTGGGATCCTTCTGAAATGATGGCATAATCTTTTCTAGCACTCTGGAAGTAGCTTCTATCAGCACACAGTCTTCCATGTGAGACTTTAGGAGTTTTTCTTTAGCCTTTGCATTAGCAAATGAAGCTATCTTCATTGTCTGTATCAGAGAAAGAGAATCAAAATTAAATGGTTCTTGTAGAAGATCCGGTTCATCAATCTCCATTGATTCTTTGTTCAAGAATTCTTGGATAGTTTTTGTAGTGTCTCTTGCCGGAGACAGATTTTTCTTTTCTTCTATATTCTTAGAGCTGTCACTTGGAGTTTTCTCTCCTTCTACATTTTTATCACTGGTATCTTCTTTTCCCTTCACCTCTACTTCTTTCTCCTGTATTCTTTCTTCTCCTTTAGATCCAGAGACTGTAGGGGAAACCGGAGGAGAAATGTTAGTCTGTTCAGGGCCCACCTCTTTTGTCATTTTCTTAGTAGATTCTTCTGCAACATTTGTAGTCGAGGGATCAGTACCCAAGTGTTCTATAGTAGGAAGATTAAATCTTTTGAAGGCCTTCCAGATGATCTCTTCTGTGTCCTTGGCTACTTTGTCAGTCTCACCAAGCATAAGTTGATTCATCCTTACTTTGCTTCTGAACTCATCCTTACAATCTTTGAAAACCATATTCATTGTCTTGGGATCGATTGAAGGATATAGCTGAATTGCTATCTGTTCCTGGATTTCTAGGTCTTTGGCTTGGGCATTGTTCTTTCTTGATTCTAGTTCCTTCTCCAAGCTTTTAGGGATCATAGATATTTTTTCAATAAATGCATTGTTGTAGATATTTAGGTACCTAACTATGGCATCTTGCAATATTTTCTGATCTGCTTCACCATAATTATCATAGAACTCAACCTTTGGCTGAAGATTTCCATCCACTGTGACTGATTTGATTATGTCATCAATGTGAAGGGTGGGTTTTTCAACATATTCCTCTGCCATTTCTTCCTTGTCTTGACTTGTGGAAGGTTTACCAGATCCTTTCTTCTTCTGCTTCTTTATTTCCTTTATCCCCTCATCAGATTCAGTCTCTTCTTCATTCTTTTGACTCGCATAAGCTCTTGTAGCTTTTATCTTTGTTCTTTTCTCTCCTTTTCTGAATGATTGTGCTTCTAGTTCTGATGACCTTGAGCCTTTGGCAGTGGTAGGTGCAGATTTCCTTGATGATCTGGTCCGAGTGGAAGGTTTCGCTGGAGCACTTTCCTCATTTTTCTTTTCTGCCTTCTTCTTCTCTTCCTCAGCCCTTTCCACCTTTTTCCTGTGGGCATCAAGTGCCTCCTTTGAGATGCCAAGACCTTTGGCAACATTTTCTACTTCTTTTCTCACCTTCCTCTTGATCTCTGGTTCTCTGAGTTCCACATGAATCTTTACACTCAGCTCCTCAAAGGTTCCAAACCTTTCTGCCTTTGGATCCTTTGGCTGACTTAGCATGTGTTGAACATGGAGCTCCACAATTTGTTCATCAACTTCATACCCCATGGGCATGATCCATACAGTTCTTGGTTCTACTACCTCCATTAGGCATTGATCAGTCTCTACCATAAAACAAACTGTTTCTTTGTATTTCTCAACAAGAGACTGGAGAATCCTTTCTCTTGCTTGCATCATGTTCTAAAAATTTTTGAAATATCCCCATAGAGCTGTATTTTGTGCTTTGTCATTACCAAGTCCATACAAATAATCTCTGATTTGGATAGCTACTGGTCTATCATTCTCCCACACCCAGCCACTAGATCTGGGAAGCTCATTCATAAAGTAGAAGAATAAGCACAATATCAATCCACCATACTTGAATGAATTCTTTTTATCTTTCTTTATTTTCTACAGATTCTCCAAGAGTTGGTTCAAGAGAAGCTGACAAAGATCGTAGTCTGCATCCTTTCTTAGCATTTCATAAGCAGTGTAGATGGCAGTTCCAGGTACTGAATTGTCCCTGCAAGAATGATATATTTTATATCTAATGATCATGAAGGCAAACTTGACATCCGGATCAGAGATGTCATCTACTGTCATTGCTCTTTTGTCAAACTTGGATCCGGTAGCCTCACTCACAGTTTGATTCTTCACAGATTTAAGAATAGGAATCCCACCGGATGAGTGTAATATAGTAACTGCCCTAATGGCATCTTTTGTGATTTTCAATGGTCCATTTAACCACATGAAGTTGTCATGTATTCTACTCAAAATGTACCTGACCCATTCATCCTCAGTAAAATAGGGGAAATGTATGTACTGTGCAAAGTGCTTATTCCGGAGGCCCTTGTATTAGGGTTTGAGTTCAAATGAATCATCTAACAGTTGTTTGTGATAGATATCTCTTAGTTTGAATTCCCCAAACTCTTCAACATTTACGTGTATGTAAACCCTAATATCTTCGGTGTGCAAAACACCATGCGAAACACTAAAGAAGGCTCCTAGGGGATCTACCTCCAAGGATTTGTATGGATGCTTCTTAAATATGGGGTGAGGTCTATCAGAAATCTTTACTATATTCAGAGTACCCATCATCAAGGAATCTTACTAAGAGATATCAAGAACAAAGAATACCTTTTATGCTATTTAGGGCACACACGATGAAATTTGGATTGAGCTGTATGAAGAATCATCTTGATCTTAGGGAGAAGTAGTTGCAGAGCTCCTTTTCTCTTTTCTTCGAATGTGAGTGTACAAATGATGAGCGTATGAACTCTTTTATTTTTGAGAAGCCCTAATTTTCATTCTACAATAAATGTGCAACCTAATTCATTCCGGTTTGCCTTGTTTATCTTATTCAGAGACAAAACCTTTCTGGATCACTGAGACAGATTTTAAAATAATTCTAGGAGAGTAGTGATAATCCATCTTCCTTTCATTAGTCATTTGTTCTATTTGTAGATCAAGACACCATAGTTTGAATCATACCAGACCAAACTTGTAAGGAATCAGTTTTTACCAGAAGACTGTTTTACCGGATCAATTCTGGAAGGATTAGATTCTTCAAAACTTCTTATGGATCTTTCAAATCTTTACCATACCTCTTTTAGATGTTTCTTGTATGATCCCTTTTAATCCGCAGGCCAGTTCCGACACCAATTGACTAGCTGGGGGAACAAGGTTTTCTTTGTGTCTCCCCCTGAGCCAAAGCTCACCTTTTAATTTTCGGAAGGAATATCAACACCAGAGTCTGGTGTGGATCCATCCTCTACATTCTCTGTACTATTCTTCACCCAAATCTTATTCATCTCACTTTTAACTTCATCTGCATTCACTTTTTGTTTACCCTTATCTTGATTCTGATTATGATATACCGGACCTCTTTTGTCCTGATTCTTGCTTCTACAGAATTTTGCACTATGACCGGATCTATTACAGATTTGGCAAACAACATTTCTTTGCATATTTGACTGATATCCTCTTGATCTACATTGATTAGCCATATGACCTAATCTATTGCATGCAAAGCATCTACCATTGAATGATTTGTTCATTTGCATATCTCTGCATTCATGAGATTTGTGACCATACCTTTTGCAGTTAAAACACTGTCTGGAGAAGGATGAATTAGTCTAATTCATTCCCTTTCTGCACTAATTAGCTTTATGACCAAAGTTATTACAGTTGTGGCAGTATCCATTGAAGGATGGATATCTTTGAGCATTAGGCTGTCTTACCGGAGGTCTTCTAGGCCTGTTCCTTAGATTTTCTGATCCAAAATTCTTCTGACCAGATCCAGAGCTTTCTCCTTTCTCATATCCCAAACCACACTTGTCATCTACCTTCTTTTGACTTCCAAGAAGAACTTCAAGTTGAGCAGAACTTATCTTGAATTTCTCTTTACATTCATTTGCTGTTTGAAGATCCCTTTTGAGATAGACAATTTGATCCTCAAGTTTTTCTTCATTATTTTTAGCATCTTCAAGATCAAATTCAAGATGTCTGATAATTCTATCCATCTGGTGGCAATCTTCTGATTTCTCCTTGAGAGATTGTCTTAGATTATCTTCAATTTTTCTTTTCTCTTCAATTTCTTGGCTAAACTTTATAACTCCTGATTCCATTTCATGTCTTACCATAATGATCTCTTTTGATAACTTTTCACATAACTTAGTTTTCTCATTCAGCTCTTCATTTGCATCATTTGCTTCACCTTGTCTTGCCAATTGCTGAAGTAGCTCCTTTCTCTTTTTCATAGAGAGACTTAATTTGTCTTTTAGTTCTCTCATGAAATCATCAGCTTGTTTGAGTCTTTCCTTTAATTCATTGACTTTAGATTTTGACTGTTCAAGATCATCAAGGGTAGTCTTGAGTTGCTCCCTTAAACCATATGCATTGATTTGGATTCCCAGATCTTCCTCAAGCTGTTAGACTTTGTTAAGATGAACTTGGCTCTGATACCAATTGTTGATAACTAAGAGGGGGATGAATCAGTTATCCTAATTAATTCTTCTTTCTAAACTTTCTTAATAATCAATGCAGCATTAGTTCAAGTAAGCAAACATAATTATGAAATACAAATACACATGACACAATATTTTTGACATGGAAACCCTGTTAAGGGAAAAACCACGGGGTGATTAACCCAAGATTGTATTCTCTATTAGAAGAATAGAAATACAAAATGGCACTTGCCAATTAGGGCTCACTGCCCGAGCACACTGCTCACAAAGAGGCACACTACCTACAAGAGACTCACTGTCTACAAATAGAGTGTTATGCAATACTTGAACTGATTGGGAGCATCTACATATGCTAGAGTTTAGTTCTGGTTAGGCTCAGTACACTGATCTGCTACACTTCATCTTTCCTCTTCTTTTATGATGCTTTCCTTTCACATACCGGACCTTCCTTACTACTTTTGCTCTCCTCTTCTGCTTTTATTCACACATCAACAACAACCACAACACTTCTTAGAACTAAATACATCTTGTATATATATCCGCACAAGTGATTTCATCACTTTTCAAATCGGCATCCAAAATAGTCAATCTTTTCACAAACTCTGATCTGTCGGCTGAATCTTGCACATCAAGTAATACAGATCAAGCATATACTTGTAGAAGTCATCAAACATGTCAGCCAATCATAACTTATGCCTTAATAACCTTTACCAACATCAGAAACACATCCAGAATAATGTCTAATGTTCTGCCAGACAGTTCTTCCTCTGTTCACACTGTCATTTGGGAACCTGATACTCAAGCATTCATATCTTTTTATCCTTTACACACCGGAGGCTCAAACCTTGGAATCTATCAGTAAAGATAGTCCTCTTGACTTCCCCAAATTTGCACTTCACCAAGATACTTCCTCTGAGAGATCCAGACCTGTCTGTCGAACCTTACTGACTGCTCTGTTCTTGTTTACTGGACCACAACATTCTTCACTCTGACTTCCGGTATAGACACACCATGTCCTGCAGATGTGTGGGATGAACTTTGTTGCCATCAATGACAACATTCATGAATCCATATAGTGTCTCTTGCCAACAAAAACAACTTACATTCCTAATCATTACCAATCAATGCACACATCGTCTAAATATAAAGCTTCCACCATGTCCATGTGATTCAAAAATAAACATTTGGATGTCTCTACCCATAAAGAGAAAAATCCTAAGGGTCCTAATTCCTTAGGACATCAATTCAAAAAGTCAAAGCAAAGTACATTCAAATCCATCTAAAAGGTTATCCAAGCCCATACCTTCAAAAGAAAAGGTTAAAACTAAAATGGTTTGGGTACCTAAACAAAAATCAATCAAGTCAAATGAGGTATCCACATCTCAAAAATCCCAACCATTCTCTTCCATCCAAAAATTTGACTTCATTCAAAAATCTCAAATTCCTAAATCCCACAAGCAAAACAAAAATCATAAAAATACTAAGTCTATGTGGGTACCTAAAGCACTTTTTCAACCATCTCCTAAGCAAACATCTCCATTTCTTCCTACACCACCTCCAAATCAAAAGCTTTAATGTCTATCATGGTGTGTGCAACCATTGGACATGGTTCCCTTTCATTCCAAAACAATTCCACATACCTCCATCTCCCTTTCATGCAATCCCTTACCAACATCTATGAGCATAATGACACTTGACATGGTCCATAGGTGACATCCATATCTAGTGGTACTATCACCTTTCATGGAACTAGACACTTGTGGTTTGCTTTGTTATGCTACAACAGTGAGCAATCAACAATCCTTTGACATCCTGCATTCTTATGCGAGATCGAGAAGAGCCATAGAGATAAATCAAACCTAGCTTGAAGATCGGTTTGCTTTACATTTCTATTTTCATTTTCATGCTAGTTTGTACTTTATGGTGCTTGTTAGGGTTTAGTTAGTTTGTTGTTTTTTGACACTAAATTTGATTTTCCCTAACAACAAAGCTCATACACCACTAAGGTATGACTCATGTAGTAAATAGTTCTTTCTTTCCCTTGATCATTGTAGTGTGCTATCAAAGCCCCTATCATTGTTTCTATCATGGAGATATAGAGAAGTAGGGGTTGCCCTTGTTTTGGTGGAATTAGGACTGGAGGTGTAGAGAGATATTCTTTCAACTGCTCGAAGGCCTTTTGACAATTTTCATTGTGTATGAATGCCACATTTTTATGGAGGAGATGTTGAAATGGTTGGCACTCATTGTCTAGTTGAGCTATGAAGCATCTTATTGATTGAAGTTTTCCATAAAGGCTATGCCATTGTTTAAGATTCTTGGGTGGAGGCATTTCAACTCTTGCTTTCACTTTTGTGGGGTCCACTTCTATGCCTTATCTTGATACAATGTAGCCTAGGAGTTTTCCGGAGGTGACTCTAAAGATGCATTTCTTAGGATTAAGTTGTACTTTGTATTGTTCTATCCAATCAAATATCTTAGCTAGCACTTGAAAATGTCTATCCCTTGTTTTCAATTTTCTCAACATGTTGTCAACATAATCTTCCATGATACTGTGAAAAAGGCCATGGAATATCATGATCATTGCTCTTAGATAGGTACCTCCTGCATTCTTGAGGCCAAAGGGAATTACAACCTAGTAGTATGTTTCCCATGGACATATGAAATCTATCGTGTTGGTCTTCTTTGGCAATCTTGATTTGATTATAACTAGAAAATATGTCCATCAATGATAGAATTTCATGCCCTACTATGAGATTGACAATGATATCAATGTTTGGGAGAGGAAAGTCATCTTTAGGACATGCTTTGTTGAGGTCCCTAAAGTCTAGGCATACACAGATGCCCCCATTAACTTTTTCTATGGGCACAATGTTCGACACCCACTCAGGATAGTCAATAGGATGAATGAATCCCACATCTAGGAGCTGTTGGTATGTGGCGACTGATCATGCAAGTATTGTACACAAGTTATGGAAAAAAAATTTCCCTCTTTTTTTGCACGATCAGAGTCGGTTGTTAATTTTTGTTAAACAACAAAAGAAAAATGACATTGCAAAACCCTAATTCTAGAAGCTTCCGAAAAGCTTGTTATAAGCAGCTGGGATGTATGGTACAGTGAGGTATTTGTGAGATTGTAATCTATTTTGCATTGGATAATAAAATCATTGGATGGCTGAGTTTCTGTGGATGTAGCCCATATTGGGTGAACCACGTTAAATTTTTGTGTTGATCTCTTTTTGTGTTATTCCTCATTGTTATATTTGGGTTATTTAATCTGCATATAATTGTTAGTGTTTATTGCTTTGATCTGTGCTAACCCTAACAAATGGTATTAGAGCGGGTTGTGTTTGATTATCATCTGCAAGAAGATCTCACGGTTGAGTGAGAGTCTCACGATTAAGTGGGAGCAATGGCAGATGAGGGTAAATTGAAGGTAGATAAATTCAATGGGCAGAACTATCAATTATGGAAGATGCAGATGGAGGATTATCTCTATCAGAAGGATTTATGGAGGCCATTAGAAGGAGTAGCCAAGAAACTGACAGCAATGACTGATGAGGATTGGGAACTCCTAGATAGAAAGGCATTGCGAACCATTCAGTTGTGCCTGGCACCATCTATGGCATTTAATATAACATAAGCAAAGACAACAAGTGAACTGATGAAAGCTTTGGCCAAATTATATGAAAAACTCTTAGCCTCTAATAATGTATTTCTCATGAAGCATTTGTTTAATCTGAAAATGATTGAAGGTGGATCTGTGTCAGATCATTTAAATGAGTTTAATACGATTATTAATCAGTTAACTTCTATAAAAGTGAAATTTGATGAAGAGGTAAGGGTTCTCTTGGTTTTATGTTCTTTGCCAGAAAGCTAGAATAGCTTGGTAATGGCTGTAAGTAACTTTGTCTCTGGTTCAAATACTTTGAAACTTGATGATGTTGTTGGTGTTATCCTCGTAGACACCTAAAAATGTCTCGACCACCAAACTGACTCCCGATATCCCTAATCATGTCAATTTCCCTCATAAACCAATTAATTAAATTTTATTTAATTAATTATCCCTTCATTACCCCATTTTTCATCAGCTTATCCCAGACAATTGAATTAATTTCATTAATTCAATAGTTTCAAACTTAGCTAAATGAATTTAGTAAATATGCAATATTTACTAAATCATTTTTTCCCTTTTGCCACTAAATTCAATTAATTAGTTAAAATCATGTTAACTAATTAATTTAACCCATTTATTCTAGCCCTAGGGTTAATTAATAAAACCAATCTTTAATTAACCCTAAACCCCTCATTTGGATGGTCAAACCTAGTTTAACCCACTTTCCCACATTCTCCAAATAAAGAAATGGGAATAAATCCATCTAAAATCCCACATCACAATAAATAATCATTTTTCCCATGCCTATACCTCTACTTCCCCCCAAATGAATTTTTAATTCATTTGCATTTCCCCCCATGAATCTTTTATTTAGAAATAATCTTCCCTCCATAACTTATTTAATAATTTCCTCTTCCCCAAAATGAATAAAAGATTCACTTTTATTCATAGCCATCCATTCTCCTAGATTAGATCTAGGCCCTCCATATCATCTCCATCCTCCACCATTGATCTTTTCAATCAATCTCCACCCTTGGATCAAAATCCCCTCTAAAAGTCTATAAATAGAGCCTCTCCCAAGCCATTTTCATAAGCCAAGTCTATGCAAAGTCATAATGCCAAAATCACTCTTAACCTAGGATAGTGAGTTGCATAATTTGAATGAGCATTTCACATTGGAATCTATTGTCTAGGGTAATCTTTGTCAAGGAGTTTTGTTTTGGGTGCAAAGGCTCCTTCCTCCCTTGATGGGATTGGATTTGCTTGTAAGGTATAACTCTATGTTTATTGCACTTTGTTTGGTATTTTCACCCTACTTGCATTTCTAATCTACAATCCTTAGCGAGGAAATGCGACAAAAAAGCACAGGTGAGACTTCAACATCTGGTAATGCTTTAACTGTAGACAACAGGGGAAGAACAAAGGAAAGAGGAAAAAGCCCTACAAATCGTGGGAAGTCACAAGGAAAGTCGAGGAAAGGTAGATCTAAATCCAGAGGAAGAATGGATTGTTGGCACTGTGGAAAGCTAGGACACTTGAAGAAGGATTGCTAGTCTCGAAAGGGCAAACAAGGAGACGAACAACATGATGATAGTAAGGAAGCTAATGTTGCAAGTAATAAACTATAGGATGCTTTAATTCTATGTTTAGATAATGCTAATGATTCCTGGGTAATAGATTCAGGGGATTCATTTCATGCCACACCCCATAGGAAATATTTTGTAGATTATGTTCAAAATGATTTTGGACATGTATATCTAGGTGATTATGAACCTTGTCAGATTGTTGGAAAAGAAAAAATAAAAATCAAGTTATAGAATGGAAATGAATGGTTACTGCAGGAGGTAAGACATGTTCCAAATTTGAGAAGGAATTTAATCTCTGTAGAACAATTGGGTAGTGAAGCCTGTATAGTTACCTTTTTAGAGAAAATTTGGAAGGTCACTAAAGGTGCATTAGTAGTAGCTAAAGGTGAAAAGGTAGGCACATTGTATTTGTGTACTGGTAATACTTATTCTACCTTAGTTGCTATAGAAATAGTTGCTACTGAGATAGTTATAACACTTGTTGCAGGGACAAAAATAGAATTGTGGCACCATAGACTTGGGTACATGAGTGAGAAAGGGATGAAGATTCTTCACTCCAGAAAGTTGCTACCAGGTCTAAAGAAGATTGACTTGGAGTTCTGCAAAAATTTTGTTTATGGAAAATAGAAAAGAGTCTGATTTCTCAAAGTTGGGAAAGAGAAGAAGAGTGAGAAATTAGAGCTTGTGCATTTAGACATATGGGGACCAGCTCAAATATCTTCTCTTGGAGGCTCTTGCTATTATGTTAGTTTTATTAATGATGCAACTAGGAAAACATGGGTGTATTTCTTAAAATAAAAATTAGAAGTATTTGAAACTTTTAAAAAGTGGAAAGCTTTGATTGAGAATGAGACAGGAAAAAAGTTGAAGTGTCTCAGATCTGATAATGGAGGCGAGTATTGCAGCAGAGAATTTGAGAATTACTATTCATATAATGGAATCCGTAGGCAGAAAATAGTTCTTGGAACCCCACAAGAAAATGATGTGTCTGAGAGGATGAATAGGACCATTATGGAGCATGCAAGGAGCATGAGATTGCATGCTGGACTACCCTTACACTTTTGGGCAAATGATGTACATACTGTTGTTTATTTAATAAACAGGGGACCTTCAAATCCTTTAGATGGGGGCATTCCAGAGGAGGCATGGATGAGCAAAAAGGTAAACTATTCATTTCTAAAAATCTTTGGTTGTGAAGTTTTTGTCCATGTTGATATTGAAAATAGAACCAAGCTTGAGGCTAAGTCTAAAAAATGTACCTTCATTGGATATGGAGTAGATGAATTTGGTTATCGGTTATGGGATTATGAAAATCATAAAATCATTAGGAGCAGAGATGTTATATTCAATGAGAAGGTCATGTACAAGGATCAGCTACAAGAAAAGAAGCATCAACAGGCCAAAAAGGAATATGTGGTGCTAGATGAGATTCCAAAAAATAAAATGCCAGTGGTACCTGATGCTCAGCAACAAGTTATCCCACAAACTCTTGCAAGTGTTAGATGTTCTACAAGGATAACTAGACCTTCTGAAAGATTTTCTCCATCATTATATTCTATATTATTAACTGATTCTGGTGAACCTGAAGGTTATGAAGAACCAATGCAGATAGATACCAAAAAGCAGTGGAGCTAGGCATGAAAGAGGAAATGGATTCCTTGCTACAGAATTAGACTTGGGACTTAGTTCAATTGCCTACAGGTAAAAGAGCATTGCCAAATAAATGGGTTTACAGGTTGAAGGAAGAAGATGAAGGCAAGAAAAGATATAAGGCCAGACTTGTGGTAAAATGTTTTGCACAGAAAAAAGGTATAGATTTTGATGAAATATTTTCTCCTGTTGTAAAGATGACTTCTATTAGAACAATTCTAAGTCTTGTGGCTGCGGAAGACTTGCATCTAGAACAACTAGATGTGAAAACAACTTTTCTGCATGGGGATCTGGAAGAGGAAATATACATGCAGCAACCATAGGGATATGAGGTCAAGGGTAAGGAGGATTTTGTGTGCAGGTTAAAGAAGAGTTTGTATGGCCTGAAGCAAGCACCTCGGCAATGGTAGTTGAAATTTGATAGTTTTATGGCTGAACAAGGTTACAAAAGATGTCATTCTGATTATTGTGTTTATTTCAAGAAATTGGGTAATGGCAGCTATATTATTCTATTGCTTTATGTTGATGACATGCTTGTTGTCGGGTCTAACATGCAACATATTAATGAACTTAAGCAGAAATTAACAAATTCATTTGCTATGAAGGATTTGGGTGTAGCAAAACAAATCCTTGGTATGAGGATCACACGGGATAGGACAAATAGACAATTGTTTCTGTCCCAAAGTGAGTATGTAGAGAAGGTGTTGAAAAGGTTTAACATGCAGAATGCAAAAGTAGTTAGTACACCTTTACCTAGTCATTTTAAGTTGACTAAGGAGATGTGTCCAAAGACACAAGAGGAGGAAGACAAAATGTCTAAGATACCATATGCATCAGCAGTTGGCAGCTTGATGTATGCAATGGTATGCACAAGGCCAGACATTGCACATGTAGTGGGAGTTGTGAGCAGGTATATGAGCAATCCGGGAATGGAACATTGGAATGCTGTAAAATGGGTTCTCCAATATTTGAGAGGTACTACTTCAAAGAAACTATGTTTTGGAGGAACAAATTCTACTCTAAAAGGATATGTTGACTCTGATTTGGTTGGTGATATTGATAGCAGGAGGAATACTACAGGGTATGTTTTTACTGTAGGAGGTACTGCAGTTAGTTGGATTTCAAGGCTACAAAAGGTTGTTGCACTTTCAACCACTGAAACTGAGTATGTTGCTGCCACAAAAGCTAGCAAGGAGATGATTTGGTTACAACATTTTCTGGAGGAATTGGGGCAACAACAAGAAGATAGTCCTTTGTACACTGATAGCTAGAGTGCCATTCATCTTGCTAAGAACTCAGCTCTACATTCAAAAACTAAGAATATACAACTCAGATACCACTTCATCCGGTCAGTTTTGGAGGATGCGCAGTTGAAACTAAGAAAATTCACACAAGTGAAAATCCTGTAGATATGTTCACAAAGGCAGTTACACGGGAGAAACTGATTTCCTCATTAGTTTCTGTTGGCCTTCATGACTGATAATGGTGGACTTAAGAAACTAGCCAGGCTTGTAATCAAGTGGGAGCTGCAAGCGTGGCAATGTCATCTAGGATCAGTCTCCAAGTGGGAGATTGTTTGGTGTGGAGCCTAATCAATCTCCAAGTGGGAGATTGTTGGTATGTGGCGACTGATCATGCAAGTACTATACACAAGTTATGTATCCTCGCCACAAAAAATATTTTCCCTCTTTTTTTGTACGATCGGAGTCAGTTGTTAATTTTTGTTAACCGACAAAAGAAAAACGACATTGCAAAACCCTAATTCTAGAAGCTTCCAAAAAGCTTGTTATAAGTGGCTGGGATGTATGGTATAGTGAGGTATTCATGAGATTGTAATTTTTTTTTCACTGGATAATAAAATCATTGGATGGCTAAGTTTCTGTGGATGTAACCCATATTGGGTGAACCACGTTAAATTTTTGTGTTGATCTCTTTTTGTGTTATTCCTCATTGTTATATTTGGGTTATTTAATCTACATATAATTGTTAGTGTTTATTTCTTTGATCTACCATAACCCTAACAGGAGCTTCTTGAGTTCTACTTTGATAAGGAGTGCCACTTGTGGATTCATTTTCCTTATTTTTTGCTTTACCGATTTTGCATCAGGATGAATAACACGATGATGGATGACTAGTGCAGGGCCCAACCCCAGCATATCAACAGAGGTCCATGCAAAGTTATGACTCCTTTGTTTGAAGAAGGCCAAGAATGCTTCTTGTTTTGTGAATGTAGGTGATCTTTGGTGACTCCTTAGTGCTGAGGTTCATTTCTTATGATTTCTCTACAAGGATTGGTGACCTCTCTTGATATATCTCAAGGACCTCAGGGAGATCCATTCTCTCATCTCCTAGTGCCTCAAGGAGGTTTTCACTAGGAGATACATCCTTTATTTTGATTTTTTCTTCATTTGAAAGTGCCACAATGTGGTTTTCACTTGGGGATGTCTTTTTTTTTTTTAATATTTTTGTGACTGAGAGATATGGTGGGCTCCCTAAAGTATGAATATGTGTTTAGTTCCATGATGTAGCTAGCTTTATGATCTGCAAGAGGTAAGTGATTTCTAACCCCCATTAGTTCGGTTATTACTTCATCATTTTATGCGACATCGAGGACAAGAGGTCCTTGTTGGTCCCAGTCAATGAGTTGTGGATAGAGGATCGGAAGGTCATTGGATGATGATGGTGTGGTTGATAGGCTGTAAATAGTGTAGATGGAGGATTCAAATAATTCAGTGCAATTGGCAAAAAGATTCTTGATAATCCTCTTCGTTAGTGTTGTTGATTGTAGGAAAAGCTTTAGCAACCTCACTTAAGATGTATTTAATATCCACAGAGGTGGACTCTAGTTTTCCATACCCCAAACTTTGTTAACAGAGATTATTTGTTGCTTGGATAGGTTCAATGATCCCTTGTTTGTGAGGGCCCATGCTTCCTTGTCCTTTATAGCCCATGTGTTTGACAATCTCTAGACCCTTGCCGTATTTCTCAATGGGTAGGATAGGAGCTATTGGTTCTTCATCCTCATATTTTTAGAGCCATGATGACATGTCTTCAAGGACATCTTGTTCCATCAAGTGTTTTCTTTCGAAGACGGGAGGTTGTGAAATGCGAGGTTACAAAATGGGGGTTATACGTATGTGAAGTTGGATGCCTATGAAGGGTTATTGCATGGATTATTGTTGGATGTATTGTAAGGTGGTTGGGAGAAAAGTTATGTCATGAAGGCTATGGTGTTGGCGTCAAATTGAGGTATACTTGTGGAAGCACTTATGTGTGGTATTGTTAGGGATGTTAAGGGTGATTTGAGGGGTGGATGTAGTTATGGTTGATGTTGATGTGGAGGTAGGGATTGATGTTGTTGAGGTGGTGGTGTTAGATGATGAAGGTTGTGATGTGTTAGGCATATTGTTTGAGGAGGATGGTTGTGACCTAGTAGGTACCTTAGCACCATTTTGGGTTAAGAATTCAAGATATTTATTAGGGTTTGACTTTAGGATGTGGTCTAATAAATCCATTGACTCGGCATGTTGCATAAAGTCTACTACATCTTGATCGATATTGTTGGTGTTGGATGGTGGTTCTATTTGTTGGGTTCCCCAAGGGTTCATCATAGTATTGGCATCAATAGATGTTTGTTGTTGGACTATTGGGACATTATTTTGATTGAGGGTGCATTCCCCTAGAATATTTAGCTCCATTTCCTTGTTCTTCCTGGCTTAGGACCTTGTTTATGGCATACAATGAAAGGGTATGTATTGGTTTGATTTTTTGATGGTGGGTATGACCTTATAGATTGATTTTCAAATGGTTTTGGACCAAGGATAAATGGATGAATGGATGAGTGATTTTGGTGACCTTAGGGGTTAATTTTCAAAAGATTTTGGATCAAATGTCAATAGATAAGGGGGTGAGGATGATAGGATTTGAGGATGATTTTTGGATGGGTGATCAAAGGGTATTTTAAGTAAATTTGGATGGTGATTTTGGATGGATGATTAGGGTATACTTGGGATACATTTGGATGATAAATGATCAAGAATACTTTGTATAATGATTTTGGATGAGTGATTGTGAGGGATACTTTGGATGAATTTGGATGATGTTTGATAAGGATAACCAAATCAAAAGAGGGCTAAAAATAAATCTAGATCTAAAGGATTTCAAGGATATTCTCCTCTTTACTCAAGGTAGACTAAGGCACTTAAGAAAAAAGGGAATGGGGATTATTTTATTTGGGGTAGACAAAACCTCTAAGAAAAATGGGGAACCTTAGAATTCACTAACTTAGGAGTAGTTTAGGTTCCTAAGGAAATTTATCCTAAGGTTGATAAGGCTAATTTATAAAATAACTTAAGGTAGACAAATGCTTAAGATTTCTTATAAATTAGAGGATGGAGGATGAGATCTAGATTTAGATTTGCACAAACTTGATTTGGGGGATGATTTTGGATATGTTGATTTGATTTGATTTTGGATAAGGTTGATTGATGTTGGATGATATGATTTGGATTATGGTTAGGACGCTTTGGATTTGGGTTGGATTAGGGCTATGGTTTGATGTTGGGAATTTTGCTTTGGATGAAATTGAGATGAAAATGTTTGAATGATGTTGATAGGGAATGAGATGGATGAAATGAGATCTAAGGTCCAAAATGAAAATCAAAATGTTTCCCTAAGGTCAAATGGATAGATGTGGGAGGACAGAGTTGGACTAGGATTTGGATGAGATGAAAAATATTTTTGGATTTGGATGGAATTGGAGTGAAAGGTTTGGGGATATTGATGATAATTGGAATGGAAGGATGATGTCAAAGGTCCAAGGTGATAATCAAGATATTATCTAAGGTCAAAGGGATGGATGGGGGATAATGGACTTGGGATAGGGTTTGGAAGAGGCGAACAATCTTTTTGATTTGGATGAAATTGGGATGAAGGTTTGGAGATATCGATAATAATTAAAATGGGTGGATGAGGTCAAGGGTCCAAAGGGAACATCAAAGTGTTTCCCTCTGGTCAAATGATATGGTATGGGAGGGTAGAAATTTTGACAAGGATGGATTTAGGTGGATGATTTTTTAATGATCTTTTGAGATGTTGCCATGTCACAAGGAGGAATGAATTCTGCTAGGAAGGTCAACTATAGGTCACTTAGTGATTTTTGGACACAGGGGTAAATGGCGCTAAAATCTAGCCCAATGGTGCTATGTTAGGAACCCGTGTTTAACCCTTCTCTTTACTTTGTTAGTATATTGTTGTTGGATGCATATGCTTTGTAAGTTGTCCCATGAGTATATTGTATTATCCCACATTCATGGGAAGTAATAGTTGTTTAGATTAGACTTAGTATATAAGTACTTGTTGAGGCCAATGAAGGCATCCATGAAATTATTATATTGAGCTTGCTCAAAGGAGATTGTCCCCTCGAAGTGGCATGCGATCAATAAATTCCTTCTGTGTTTCTAATATTTCTATTATTTCATGCATTTTTCATTATATTGTTGCAGGAGGTTCCTCTCATCTAGTATCAGAGCACTTTCTTGGGCTCGCTGGGTGGAATTTCTACTAAATTGTTTTTTTAAAGTGGCCTCTAGGTGTTGTGATTATTGCAGTAGTTCTTTCTTTTTACATCTGAATTGTTCATTTCAATTACAGGTTCGGATCAGGGAATAACCCTATCCACTTAACTATGGGAATTACATGGGCATAGCCCTAAAACTCATTGTGAGGAGTACCACAGGAACCTTGAAGTAGCTGGCCCATTGAGAGGACCTGCCAATGAAAAGGGCAACAGCCCCTACCTGATTGACTAGTTCCCATCCGTGAGGTAAACCAAGAGCTATCATTTGTGGCAAAGCAGTTATCAGTTTTACCTGAGCCATGGAGTGAGGGGTACTGCCCCAATATGCAAGTCGTTAGACAACATTGGTGGCCGAGTGACTCCCCTGAACCTTTAGGTAGCCAAACATACCTTGGGTTCATATCTATTGCCAGCCATCAAATTGCAGATTGAATCTATCCAGAGCCATTTGCAGATCCCATTGCAGATTGTTTCCAAAAAAAGAAAGTAAGAAAAATTCCATTTTTTTGCCATATCTTCCTTGCTTTAGTTCTGTTTCCTCTCAAAATTCACTGGAACCCCTGGAATTTCATTCTGCATATTTCCTTCCTTGAGGACCCTATCCCAAATTCCACTTATCGAAGCCAGAAATCCCACATTTGTCTATTTTTAGGGTTTGCCATAACTTTGATTCTCACCCAATAGCCTTCAAATTTTGCAATGGTGTTCATTTACTATTTCTGCTCCTTTGTCCATCTTCAACAAATTTTGCCATTCTTTCACCCCGCTTCTGAAAGCCCCATTTTCTGCTTCCCTGTCCCTTAGAAAGTATCCAAAACCTAGTCAAACCCCAATTACCCATCAGAGTTTTTCCCAAATCCAAATTTTCCTTTACTAAAAAAGTTTTTTTTTTTTGTTTTTCTACCCATTCCCCAAAAAAAAATCTCTTGGTATGGTTGTCACCTGCGTAGGAGAAAAAAATATGGAGGATGAACTTGCATCCCTCAAGACCAAACTCCAGGATCTGGATGAAAAAATTCTCGGCCTCAATCTTTAGCATTCAATCATGAACAATAGACAGTAGCCAAAGTCTTCTGCAGACATTGGGTTCTCTTCTTCTAGCAATTTTCATGGGCCGAAGCTTGATTTTCCTCACTTCAATGGTGATGATCCGACTTGATGGATATACCAAGCAAAACAATATTTCAATCTGCATAATACTTTTGATGTCAACAAAGTCCCACTTGCATCTTTTCATTTGGAATATGAAGCCATTCAATGGTTCCTGTTGTGATGTTCAAAACACGCCCCATTATGCTCCTTAGCAAAATGGGGACCCCTGCTGATGTTTTGCTTTTTGCTTGTGCTTGTGTTTTTCTGCTTTCTGGCGGTTTGGTAAAAATGAAGGTCAGGTGCATCATCATCATGATATATGATAAGGTAGGTCATCATCATGAGGTCAGTTTGTCAAAGTTCATATTTTGTTTCTATGACCTCATATTTAGAAAGAGCTTGAAATTCCATGCAGGTTTGCCTTTTACTTCACTTGAAAATTCGTCCATATGTGGAAGTTATGCACAGTCAAAGTTTTGGTCAAACCTGATATTCGCAGGAGGATCATCATATTTTTATATCCTAAGTCATGTTGTCAACATCATCATGATCTTGGTCTATCACCCGATAAAAATCATGCAGTCACAACATCCGGACGTCAATCTTAGGTGGCAGTGCTTTTTACCCGTCAAAAGACCTTATGCGCATTATGCATCATCATGATATTTTTTTGGGAGGGTCATACGTTATAAACTCGGTTTTGGTTACATGAAGAACATCATCATCATGATATTTGAACCCCCCCCCCAATAATATCCTGAGGCGCAAATATCATGATGACATCAACTTTAAGTCAAGGTAAGTTTCCCCGTCGAGCGGTCTTTGTATAGCGAGCATCATCATGATATTTCAACATTACCTAATCTTATCATATCATGCTGATCACCCTTAGAAAATCCACCTTCAGCATATTTGCATGCGCATGTTATAGTCCTATCACAGGGTCATCATCATGATATTTGCTGAAGTTCAAAATATGATGATGACAACTTCATATCATGATGACCTCCTTCTGCATAATCATGATCATCATCCTGATCTTTCACAAGAGGGTCGTATTCGCTGAAATTCGCTAAGTGATGGAGACATCATCATGATAATTCGAGAAAGAGGATCATCATGTTCATATCCTCCTGATCGCCTTTTTTGCAATATCATGATGATCACCCTATCAATTCAGAAGAAGTCGATATTGCATTCCTCAACAGCATGATCATATTTTACAATATCACCCTAGCGCAAATATCATGATGACCTCAACTTATCCTTGTGCTCTGAAAACGAAATATGATGATGATGTCATCATCATATTTTTATCCTGTCCTATTGTCAAGATCATCATGATCTTGTTTGTCCACCTGATATTTCGTAAAGTCCTCCTGCCGATGAAGTAAGACCTTTTGAAAATATCCTGATGATCCTCATCATCCTGATTTCCCTTCGGCAGGATATTTTCCAAAACAGGATCCGGTTGGCGAAATATCATGATGACATCATGTTTTAAGTTTAACGAAGGCCCCAGATATCCTGATGACGTCATCCCGATCTAATAAACGAAGAAACAAATATCCTCCTGATGATCATCATCATCACATTTTTCCTTCAGCAGGATATTTTCCCAAGCACGATCCGGTTCACAAATATGATGATGACGTCTTATTCTAAGTTCGACAAAAGCTGCAAATATGATGATGATCATCATCATCCTGATCTTTCGAGAGGGTTACCTTGGCCGCAAAAAGGATCATATTACATTCATCATCCTGATCATGCTCCTTAGGTGACCCGATATCACAATTATCCCCTGATCTTAACCGAACATCATGATGACGTCATCCTTAGCATTCCAATGAAGCCCGAATATCATGATGACGTCACCATCATTTTCCTTTCCTCGGCAGCATGATCATATTCATATCCTCCTATTCTTCTTCAACATGATGACGATGAGCATGATGATGATGTTATTCTTTTCTCCAATATGCAGAAGCGAAATATCATGATGACATTCATCTGGACCTTCAGAAGCGAGAGCATCATATTTCCAGAATATCATGATGATGAAGTGTATCGACCAACATGTTTTTTTTTTTTTTTGACGCGCCGATAGCGATAGTCATGCCGATGGGCGGGAAATGAGGCGGTGGAGTTTTAAAGTGTTTTTTTTGGCGCCTCTGGCATTTTTCGGTCAGCGATGGTTGACCCGATGAAGTTTGAGCAGTCTGAGCGCATTTTTGACGCGTTTTGAGAGGATTTCTGATCCGATTTCCACAATCTTGCGCGGTCACCTGGATTTAAACGCTTATTTTAATTTCATGCTGTTTTTTATGATAAATGTGAAACTTATTGCTTGTCTTGTCTTGCAGGCTTGCAGTTGAGGAAGCAACTGGAAAGTCAACACAGTGATCTCATGAAGGAAAGAAAATCTGATCTCAGGAGCAAGAAGATAAGGATAAAGTGCGAAAAGTCAAGGCCATTCAAGTGAAAGACAGAGTTGCAGTTGGAGGCATTACTACAACAGACAAACAGAAGTTATTACCCAGCTGCCGGAACTTCTCAGAAGGGGCAATATTTCGCCCAGATTTGACACTGCTCAGAGATATTTTTGAGAACTGGTTCACCTGTATTTATTGCTGTAACCAGAGGTTTGAACCAGGGGTTCAGTTAGGTTTTTTTCTGTAGTGAGGACAATCAGAATGTTATATATTGTGCCTCTCTACACTGTAATACTTTACAACAGGGGCTACAATAGGGATTCTAGGAAAACACAGCAAGTTAGCTTAGCATAGTTTAGAAGTAGAAGAAGGAGGTCACCTGTTTGTCTGCAGTAAGGTGCGCGTGGAATGTCTGGCTGCCTTACTGTATCTGTAAAGCTTGTAAGTTCTCTGTAGTATGATCAATGAAACTAAGAGTCATTCCTACATTGTAAATCATGTATGACTATTCGTTTCTAATACAATAGAATCTGGAGTTCTGCATCTATCTTCTGAGTGTTCTCCTGCTCTTCTTTGTGTTTTGAAATTTCTTCTTTGAGAGCTTGCAATTTTAAATGTATGTTTGTGAAAATGCTCAGAACTTGCATTTAGGGTTTTTACTGTGGATTTGATCAAATTACTGTGGTATTTACATAGTGCATAACAGAAACAATTAGATCCTTCGGTAGATTAAATAAGGTGTAGGTTAGATCTTTCTAACTTTTCCCAACCCATCTGAAATATTTAGCTGAAAACGTAGAAATCTAAAGGAAATTGTCTCAAATTTGAAGAAGCATGCATAACAGAGCTACAAGTAGACAGTTTTCATAAATAGATAAGGAAGAAAGCTGCAAAAATTCAAGAAAACCATCTGAAACTTGCAGCCCAGTATCACTCTTATGCAAAGGAATGAAAAGTATTGACATATCTCATGACCTTTTTGCATATTCTTAGGCCAGTGAACCACAAAACAAACCTAAACTACGTAAGGCCCCTTGAACATTACAGCTTCACATTGACCAACTGAACTTGACCAACCGAACCATTGTAGACTTGGGATTAGTTGAATCTTAAATGATTCCTTCTCATCTTTCAAGTATAGTTACAGTTCATGTCATGTGAATTTTAACTTATTGTTATGATTGCATCAAAACAATCATCAACAGTTTTCTGGTGCTAAATAGAGGGCTAGAAGGCTGTATATTGCAATCATCAACAGTTCCGTTGGTACATTAAGGCTAATGAAGAGCCAAAATGGATAGATTTTTGCAAACTCATTTTGCAACAATTTAGCTCTAGTGCTTTTGATGACTTCACAAGAGCACTCACTAAACTTTGCCAACCTAGCACTGTGAGAGAATATCAGACAAAATTTGAGAAAATGGCCAATCACACAGAGGGATTATCTGATGAATTCTTCAGGAGTTGTTTTGTCAATGGTTTGAAGGATGCAATCCAATTTGAGGTTAAAATGTTTCATCCTAGCATAATGATGGAATCCCTAGGGTTGGCTAAGTTGGCAGAGGACAAGATCACAGCTCAACAGTGCTCCAAATCCACTTTTGTTCCATTCAAAAATATGGTTTCCCAAAGACCTCCAATCACGTCAGCTCCTAGAACAACTCCTATCAAGCATTTGTCTGAAGCAGACATGCGGGCACGCAGAGAAAAAGGGCTTTGTTATAATTGTGATGAGAAATTCACTCGGGGACATAGATGTGTTGAGCAAAAGCTCTATCTCTTGGATGTGGTTTCTCTACCTACAACTGAAGTTTATGAAGATGCTCAAGATACAATAGATGATCAGGTCAAAACTCAACAGCCGCATGCTGACCCAACTTCTTAGGAAGACCACCCAGAGATCTCTCTCCATGCTTTAGCAGGAGTCACCACCCCACAAACCATGCAGGTCAAGGGTTACTTCAAGAAGCTCCCTCTTACAATACTCATTGATTCTAATAGCACTCATAACTTCATTGACCCTCGGATCACCGAATAGGCTGATTGTTTTGTCCATCCTTGCTCCAACTTTGAAGTCATGATTGACAATGGGGGCACATTACCTTGCAAAGGGAAGTGTCGCAATGTGCCTCTATTGGAGATTGTAACCTGTGCTCTGACATGTTTGGCTTGCCCTTAGGTGGATATGATGTGGTTTTGGGTGCTCAATGGTTACGCACACTTGGACCCATCTCATGGGATTTTGCTGAACTTTGGATGTAGTTTTCAAACAATGGGCAAAAACACACATTGAAGGGCTTACAACCAAGGTCTCTCAATATCATCAGTTCACATTGCATGGAAAAGCTCCTTAAGAAGAATTCACATGGTGTTATTGCTCAGCTCCATTCCATTCAGATGCAACCATCAGCGGTCTCCACTACTCCTTCAGATCTACAATGAATTTTGGATAGATATGCATGTGTCTTTACCGAACTAGTGGGATTGCCACCTTCACAACTAGAAGACCACCATATTCAGCTCCTTCTTGGAAGCATTCCTCCCAACATCAGGCCCTACCGCTACCCATTTCACCAAAAGACAGAGATTGAGATGCTCGTTCAGGACTTATTGAAGCAAGGTATTATTTGCCCTAGTACCAGTTCCTTTTCTTCACCAGTTCTTCTTGTTCGAAAAAAAGATGGGTCATGGCGCCTTTGCATTGACTTCCAAGCACTTAATCAAATCACAATCAAGGATAGGTTTCCAATTCCTGTTGTTGATGAGCTTCATGGCGCTCATTTTTTCTCCAAGTTGGATCTTCATTCTAGGTATCACCAAATTCAGGTTCATGAGGATGATATCCCTAAAATGGCTTTCTGCATGCATGATGGCCACTATGAGTTTTTAGTCATACCCTTTGGCCTCACTAATGCTCCTTCCACATTCCAGGCATTGATTAATAAAATATTCCAGCCCTACTTGCGGAAATTTATTTTGGTCTTCTTTGATGATATCCTAATCTATAGTAAAACATGGGCTGAGCATCTCCAACATCTGGATCTTGTACTGCAACTTCTCTCTGATCATCATCTCTATGCAAAATAGTCTAAATGTGTTTTTGGGCAAGAGGAAGTGGAGTATCTCGGGCATATTGTTTCAGACCAAGGGGTTCGAGTGCATCTTGCCAAAATAGATGCCTTGAAAAATTGGCTGCATCATTAGACACTTAAGAGCCTCCATGGTTTTTTGGGACTGACTGGCTACTATCACAAGTTTGTCAAAGATTATAGGAAGATTGAAACTCCATTAATAGCTATGTTGAAAAAGGATGCTTTTACATGGACACATGCTACTGAGTGTGCATTTTAAAAACTGAAACAAGCTATGTGTACTACACCTATTCTAGCCAGATTTTTCCAAGACCTTCACTATTGAGAGTGATGCTTGTGGCAATGAACATCCCATTGCGTTCACTAGAAAATCCATTTCTAGTAAGAATTTAGTACTCTCTACATATAAGGAAATGATGGCTATTTTGCATGCAGTATACAAGTGGCAGCCATACCTACTAGGGAATCATTTCTGCATCAAGACTGATCACCAGAGTCTAAAATATTTCTTGGAACAATGGGTCTCCTCCCCAGAACAATAGAAATGGGTTAGCAAACTCATGGGTTATGACTATGAGATCACTTACAAGAAGGGTAAGGACAATATTATGGTGGATGCTCTTTCTCGCACATTTGATGACCAAGCTTCTCTTTCAGCTATTTCTATGCCTATTCCAAATTGGTTGGAATCTGTCTAAAAGGGCTATGTCAATGACTCTTCATTATCTCAAATCATCTAGCAGTTGGCCAATAACCCTTTTGTTGTACCGCATTACTCTTGGGATGGTGCTTCTCTGAGATACAAGGGTCATCTGGTGCTTCCCCAGAGCATAGTTCTTCAACAAGCTATCTTCTATGAACTCCATGCTTCTCCATTGGTAGGGCACTCTGGGTTCCTCAAAGCTTATGCCGAGCATGACAACTTTTTTTGGAAGGGAATGAAAAGGGAAATTTAACAGATGGTTGTTGAATGTGATACCTGCCAATGCAACAAGGGTGAAATGACACTCCTTAGATTGCTCAAACCCTTGCCCATCCCTACATGGATTTGGAAAGATATTTCTATGGATTTCATTGAGGGGCTCCCTAAATCTAGAGGGAAGATAGTGATCTTGGTTGTGGTTGATCACCTCTCCAAATATAGCCATTTTTGTGCCCTCATCCATCCCTATACCGCCTCCTCAGTCGCACAAATTTTCATGGACCAGATCTTCCATCTTCATGACATCCCTTCTTCCATTGTCTCAAATCGTGATGCAACTTTCACCAATCATTTTTGGACAGAACTATTTTGACACATTGGAACCAAACTAAAGATGAGTTCATGGTATCACCCACAAACAGATGGTCAGACTGGAATTATCAACCAATGTTTGGAAACTTATCTTCATTGCTTCACCTCAGAACAACAGCATCAGTGAGCAAAGTGGCTTCCTCTCGCTGAATGGTGGTACAATACCTCCTACCACACTGCATCTAAAATGACTCCATATGAAGTAGTCTATGGTCAGGCACCGCCAGTGCTCATTCCACACACCCCCAGTAGTTCACCAATTTAGGCAGGCAACACGGTTCTCTGAACCTGAGATCAAATTCTTTGCATTTTGTAGGACAATCCTCACATGGTAAGAAATCAAATGAAACAACAAGACGATCAGCACTGTTTTGAGTGCACTTTTCAAGTAGGTGATATGGTTTTTTTCATCTACATCCATATAAGCAATTATCCATGAAACTCAAAGGGCATCATAAGCTAGCTCCAAAGTTCTATGGGCCATATAAGGTTCTTCAAAAGATTGTGTCAGTTGCTTATAAATTGGAGCTTCCTCCTTCCCACGTTCATCCAGTATTTCATATCTCTTATCTAAAGAAAGTTCTTGGTACCAACATCAGAGCACAAACTATTTTATCATAACTGGATAACAAAGGATCCATCATTTTGGAGCTAGAGGCAATCCTCGATAGGCACACTCATTAGCTTCACTCTCGATCCATCATAGAGGTATTAATTCAATGGCACGGAATGCAACCAGAGGATGCTACATGGGAACCACTCCTTTAGATTCAGCAACAATTTCCACATCTTAAGCTTTGAGGACAAAGATTTTCTAAGATGGAGGGGATGTTAGGAATCTATGTTTAACCCTTTTCTTTACTTTGTTAGTATATTGTTGTTAGACGCATATGCTTTGTAAGTCATCCCATGAGTATATTGTATTATCCCACATTCATGGGAAGTAATAGTTGTTTAGATTAGACTTAGTATATAAGTACGTGTTGAGTCCAATAAAGGCATCCATAAATTTATTGTATTGAGCTTGCTCAAAGGAGGTTGCCCCCTTGAAGTGGCCTGCAATCAATAAATTCCTTCTGTTTCTGCTATTTCTGTTATTTTGTACATTTTTCATTATATTGTTGCAGGAGGTTCCTCTCATGCTACCAATTGGCCCAATGGCACTAACAGAGTAACTAATACACTAATTAACAGACTAAAGGTGCTAACAAAGGGTCTAATGGTGCTAGCAGTTAGGCATAAAGCACTGACACGGCTTCCAATGGCGCTAAACAAAGGATATATGGCATTGTTTGATTGTTAAAGGTTGAAATTGATTGGTCTTGATGAAAATTTTGGATCTTTTGGATTTTAAAGGTTCTTGGAAAGCATTAAATCAAACAAGAAAACACAATGGCTTGACTCCAAAGGTGGACTTGAATAGTTGGTTTTTATGGGTTTGAACAAAGAAGACACACCATTCACATGAAAATCCTAGAAATTAGTCAAGTGGGAGTGTCATATCTTGTGGATCTCACAAAATGGACATGGGTCAATCTCAACTCAAAAGTGAACCAAGATTCCCACCCCCATTAATACCTTCATGCCATAGCTTGGATAGATAGGGAAAATAAGGTCATGGACCACCCTACCCCCTTACCTTGGAGACTTTCCTCTTGCCCAAAGTAGACCCTATCTCAAGTATAATGGTACAGTGAGAAATCTTTCCCTCCTACTGCAACGGTGCACCACAAGATATAATGACCGAAAGGTCTTAAGCTACGATAGTACAATCTTCTAGGGAGTCCTCTATATACTCAAGGTATGTGGGGCCCAAACCATGAACACTAATCCATTGAAGGGATGTGGCACTAAGTGGTTAAGTAAGCACCACTTTACCTTGTGTCCGAAATCACATGGGGCTCCAAGGCTATCCCAATGACAATGCAACTAGATTGGGGTACAAGTTCCCTTCTCCCCCCTTTGATATACCCTACTGGTACACGTTGTTGATGTCATCCCTTGGGGTGATGAAATCCCCAAGTAGGCCTCTTCAGAAGAAATTATCCCTTACTTTTGATCACCCAAGATCACACTAGGCATGAGGGGAGTGTTGCAAGTATGGGCCTAACCGGTATTGTCATTGATGTCAACATATTCCTATTGCATTGATGATAAGGATTGGATGAGCTGTATGCTGAGGATATTGAGAAAATTAGTCCTACCAGGAACAAAGAAGAACAGTGAAGGCAGTGAGGTAAAGATCCCAGCTTAGATGAAGATCAGAGGATGCGCATCAAAGGGTTTGTAGATAAGTTTCTTAAGATGATCCAGTAAAGATTTTACAGGTCCGCATGAAGATCTAAAGAAGTTATGGCCACTTAAGTAAAACTAGTTTTGGCAGATGTTCATAGGTGACAGAGTGACACAGATAGGTCCGGTGAGATCCGAAAATGCAATATCTTGCTCTGCGGATTTGGTGGAGTGTTTATGAAGTCAATGTGAATTGACAACTCAATTGGTTCATGGTCTGGAGGTCCGCAAGCATCTATTCCAATATGACAGTGATGACAGATTGTGTTCTTGAGGTTTCGAATGAAGGAGAGAATGATTTCAATAAGCAAAAGTAGTGTGGATGTTCTTGGTGATTCAAGCAAGCTTGTGGAGGTCTTTGGATTGTGTCTAGTTCGTTTTAGTGGTCCGCATTGAAAATTGAGCTTGTAATTGAAGAATTACTTTCAGATGATGGTGTTCTTCCTAAGTCTGGCCGACCGGATGAGTAACACATCGTGCGGATGATCTTGAAGATGTTCTGTGAATAATGGCATGTTCCTAAAGGAAGATTAAAGTCTCAGATCTGTGTGGCCGATAGTGTGTTGATCCGCGTGAAGTCTCTTTGTAATTAGTCATGTTGTATTTGCTCTGTAATGTATGCCAACTTGGATGATTATCCCTAATTCGATGTCTTGTATAAATAAGGAGTTGTAAAGTCATTTAAAAGATATCTTGGGGTGATGAGAAAGTGGTAGAGAGGAGGAGAGTGAAAGGTAGAGTAGAAGTATTGGGCTTAAATGGAACTGACTCAAGCATGGTGAAGATGTTGTTCTTCAGTTCAAGTATGTAATACTTATTATTTTGTAGACAGTGTGTCTCCTGTAGGCAGTGGACCTCTTGTGAGCAGTGTGCTCAGGCAATGAGCCCTAATTGGCATGTGCCATTTTGTTCTTTCTATTCTTTTAATAGAGAATACGATCTTGGGTAAGTCACCCCGTGGTTTTTCCCTTAACCGGGTTTTCCATGTTCAAAATCTCAGTGTCATATGTGTTAATGTGTTTCTACTCTTGAATTGTTACATTATGTTTCCATGATTGATTTATTATTATGCTGCTGAATTAAGAAAAGGATTTAAGTGATTAATTGGAAGAAAGTTTTGGACAACTGATTCACCCCCCCTCTTAGTTGTTTGTCCTAAATCTAACAATTGGTATCAGAGCTAAGTTCCTCTAAAAGAGCTTAACCACTTGAGGAGATCCAAGATGTCGTCCTAAAAGAAGGATAGTCTAAGGTTTGATGGAACCAATTTCACTCTTTGGAAAAGTCACATGGAATGCCACTTGCAATGTATGGGAATGCAGTATTGGATCATGGCTTCAAAGAAGTATACTCCTCCACAGAATGGTCCAAGTACCGTAGATGAAATCAGAGATGTTGAAAATAATATGCAGACTAAAGAAGCTCTTCTAAGTGCCTTATCTAATTCAGAGCTAACAAATGTTATTGATCTAGAAACTGCATATGAGATTTCGCAAAAACTAGAACTTCTGCATGAAGGAGATAAGTATGTTAAATGTGCCAAGCTATAGAGTCTGAAAGGAAAATTCAAAAACTTGAAGATGAGAGAAGATGACAATATCACTACATTTATGCCAAGAGTAAATGAGCTTGTGTGCGGCATTAGATGTGCTGGTGGAATCTTGGATGAAGATGAGATTGTTGGCAAAGTTCTCAGATCCCTTCCTGATTCTTACAAATATAAGGTTGCTACTATTGAAGAATTCAGATCCTTTTCAGGTATCACAAGAGATCAATTGGTTGGTTAACTGGCTACATTTGAATTGACCGAGTTTGGAGATGCCCCCCCCAAGACTGAATCTGCATTCAAAGCTAGTGCCTCTATAAAAGGAAAACAAAAGTTTGATCCGAGAGAGAACTTTTCAAAGAAACTATCATGGTATGAAAAAGCAAGAAAAGACCTGGAAGAAGATGAAGCAGAAGCTGCTCAACTTGAAGCCCTTATTACAAAAAGATTGCCAAGAGGATCCGGTAAGTATGAGGGGAAATTGTCTTTTAAATGTTTTAACTGCAATAAGATTGGTCATTTTGCCTCAAGGTGTCTGGAAAGATTTTCAAGGCCAAATCCTAATAGATCAAGGTTCCAAAAGAAATGTTACTATGTTCATGAAGATGATGATGATGGAGTAACATATGATGAATCAGAGACAGGAAATAAATCTGGAAGTGACTAGGTGTTTATTGCCATCAAGGAAGAAGATCCAATGCCCTCTGAATCTATCAATCATAAAATTATAGAAAGAGCTTTGGCTGCCCAAGTTGAAGAAAATGATGATTGGGTCATTGACAGTGGATGCTCCCACCATATGATAGGTGACAAAAATAAGTTCATAGATTTGGAAAGGTATGAAGGAGGAGTGGTAAAATTTGGTAATAATTCTGCTGGCAAAATCAGAGGTAGAGGAACTATTTCTTTTGATGGAAAGAACAAAACTAGTAATGTACTGTATGTTAAAGGCCTGAAGGCACAATCTTCTCAGTGTTGGACAGTTGGTTGACAAAGGTTATGATCTCTGATTCAAAAATGGAAAATACAAGATCTTTGAAAGTTTCGGAACATAGATTGCATCCGGTACTCAAACTAAAGGTAATATCTATAATATCCCTTGCTGGCTCTAGTATGAATTTGCCCTCAAGGAATATTGTCAAACACTTCTGATGCAACCTTTCTCTTTTCTGATTTTTGTGTTTCAGATTGTTTGATATAGTTTGAATGATGCCAAGATAATTTAGAATGATTGCAAATGATATTTACAATGCCTCTAATATGCAAATGCATTTTTTTTGGTATTTTTCAATGCATATACATGAAAATTAGACATGAAATGCACACCTACAGCCAATTGACATTTTGTCAAACACTTGGCATGCATACTATTATGCTAATCATGAAGGATATTAATATGCACATTAAATCAAATAGATGGCCTACAACTTATCACTCCTTTATTGAGATATATTGTCTAATACAATGCTGATATGAATGGCCAAGACTCTTGGCTTTACAATTTTATGTAACTCCTAAAATCTGAGAACAAATGACAACTATGAAACAATGCTGATATAAATATGCTAACTCATGAAAGAACCTGGAAATGTAAGCTGCTATGAATCGATGATGAAGATGAAGGAATGGCAGCCTCAAAACAGCTCATAAACATCCCTCTCAAGCCCAAATCGTGCCTCTTCAAGTGTAGCACCCAGCCTTCTCATCAACCAAGGAAAGGAGTCCCTTCCAAACCCAAATTGAAATCTTCTCCCAGCTACCCTGTACTGTAGCGTACTGTTCATGGCACTGTAGCAATCGCTGTAGTGTACTGTAGCAACACTGTAGCGATCACTGTAGCGCGACACTGTAGCATTACTATAGCAAACACTGTAGCGTACTATTCATGTCAATGTAGCAGCACTATTCACAGCACTGTAGCAGCCAATAGAAAAACTTCTAATATGCAAATTAATACCTCCAAACCCTTAGTTAATACTACAGATTTAAGCACAAATGAAAGGACTGAAATATCCCTTCCAATTTGCAACCCTTCGGAGGATATTTCACCACCTCAGTTATGCTAATCTATGGGAGTTTTCGTTCCCAAAAATTAAATATGCAGAAACCCTTGGCTCCACAAAACTCATCAAATGCAAATGACAATAATCGGATGCCTGGAACCTGCCTTGCCCCTTCTTTTATACATTTTTTAATCCCACTTCAAGAGGCTTCTAGAAAAATCTTATTATTTCATTTTTGTGACTTTAATGATATAATATTTATTTTAAGTCACTATATTAAATTAATTAAATATAAGGTTACCTTTTGATTAAAAGTTAAGTAATAACCTTATAAAATAATTAATTTAATAATATCTCCCTTATTTCGTCAATTAGCCTTCGGGAGATAAAGGCTAAATTACTCATCATGAAAATCACCTAGGAAGGGGACATTACAATATCTTGCACTTGGTTGATACTAGTAAAAGTTGTTTATTTGTTCAAATTGATCAGAGTTGGTTGTGGTATAGAAGAATGTGTCATGTGAATTTTGATAATATCATCAAGATAAGCAACACTCAGGCTGTGAGAGATCTTCCAAGACTGGTGAAACCTACTAATAGTTTGTACAAAGAATGCCAGCTAGGCAAGCAGAGCAAAGTCACATTCAAAAGTAAGGAATAATCTTCTACCAGATTATTGGACTTAGTTCATACTGATCTATGTGGTTCAACAAGAATTAGGAGTGTGCAAGGTGATAGATACTTCATGCTATTAATTGATGACTACTCCCAGATGATGTTGGTGACTTTTCTGAAAGAGAAATTTGAGGCCCTTGAGAAATTCAAAATATTCAAGGCTATGGTAGAAAATGAAACCAGATTGAACATAAAATGTCTAAGGTCTGACAGAGGTGGAGAATTCACATCCAGTGAGTTTATAGAATTCTGTGAGAAACATGAGATAAAAAGACAGTTGTCTACTCCAAGGACACCATAGCAGAATGGAGTAGTGGAGAGAAAGAACTAGACCATCCAAGAGGCATCTAGAACCATGATGATGGAATCAAATGTTCCTCAGATCTACTAGAGAGAAGCTGTAAATTGAGCAAAGATGATGACTTTCCTAAGGTTGATCAGAAAAAGTATAGGTCAATGATTGGAGGACTTTTGTATCTCACTCAAACTAGACCTGACATTGTGAATGTTGTTGGTCTTGTTGCTAGATTCCAAGTTGATCCTAGAGAATCTCATGTCATGGCAATCAAGAGGATTTTTAGATATCTAAAAGGGACAGTTGAGTATGGTTTGTGGTATCCTAGAGATCATGATTTCTCTCTTCATGCATATACAGATGTGGATTGGGCAGGAGATGTGGATGACCAGAAGAGTACCAGTGGTGGAGCATTCTTTTTGGAGAAGAGATTGGTTTCTTGGCTGAGCAAGAAATAAGAGGCAATATCTCTATCCACTACAGAAGCAGAATATGTTGCAGCAGTAGGTAGTTGCACTCATGTATTGTAGATGAAGCAAATGCTAAGAGATATCAGAGTGGAGTATGAAGAACCCATCACAATCTTCTATGATAATTCAAGTGTAATTAACATATCAAAAAATCTGGTGTTCCATTCAAAGACTAAACATATATCCATCAAGTTTCACTTTTTGAGAGAGCAAGTGAACAAGAATGAAGTCAGATTGGACTTTGTGCCTTCCAAGGATCAGATTACAGATATTTTTACTAAACCTCTACCTAAGGGCTCTTTTGAGTATCTCAGGGAGAAGTTAGGGGTTATTACCCCTCCGGTTCTAAATTAAGATGCACTGATGTGCATCAGTCCGGTGGATCTCACAGTCATATCTTGTGGTCCAGATTGATGATGGGAAGCTGCTACTCAGGGGGAGCAGCTGGTATGATTCTGAAGTGATGCAAGTATGTGCCCTTTGGCATTGATGTCAAAAGGGGAGAGAAGACATGTGAAAAACAAGTAATTGCTGATCAAAGGGGGATAGGAAAGGAAGAGAAGACATGTGAATGGTTGTTGATAGGGGGAGTTGTGTCAGTGGGGAGAAGTTCTTGTCTTGATGGTTAAAATAGTTTTTCACATCATATGTTGCCATCAATGACAAAGGGGGAGATTGTTGCAAGTATGGGCCTAACTGGTGTTGTCATTGATGTCAACATACTTCTGTTGCATTAATGATAAGGATTGGATGAGCTGTATGCTGAGGATATTGAGAAAATTAGTCCTACCAGGAATAGAGAAGAACAGTGAACGCAGTGAGGTAAAGATCCCAGCTCAGATGAAGATCAAAGGATGCGCATCAAAGGGTTTGTAGATATGTGTCTTAAGATGATCCAATAAAGATTTTAGAGGTCCACATGAAGATCTGAAGAAGTTATGGCCACTTAAGTAAAACTAGTTTTGGCAAATGTTCAGAGGTGACAGAGTGACACAGATAGGTCTGGTGAGATCCGGAAATGCAATATCTTGCTTTGCGAATTTGGTGGAGTGTTTATGAAGTCAATGTGAATTGACAACTCAATTGGTTCGTGGTCTAGAAGTCTGCAAGCATCTATTCCAATATGATAGTGATGATAGACTATGTTCTTGAGGTTCCAGATGAAGGAGAAAATGATTTCAGTAAGCAGAAGTAGTGTGGATGTTCTTGGTGATTCAGCAAGCTTGTGGAGGTCTTTGGATTGTGTCTAGTTCGTGTTAGTGGTCTGCATTGAAGATTGAGCTTGTAATTGAAGAATTACTTTCGGATGATGGTGTTCTTCCTAAGTCTAGCCGACCGGATGAGTAACACATCGTGCGAATGATCTTGAAGATGTTCTGTGAATAATGGCATGTTCCTAAAGGAAGATTAAAGTCTTAGATCTATGTGACTGATAGTGTGTTGATCTGCATGAAGTCTCTTTGTAATTAGTCATGTTGTATTTGCTTTGTAATGTATGCCGACTTGGATGATTATCCCTAAGTCGATGTCTTGTATAAATAAGGAGTTGTAAAGTCATTTAAAAGATATCTTGGGTGATGAGAAAGTGGTAGAGAGGAGGAGAATGAAAGGCAGAGCACAAGTATTGGTCTTAAATGGAACTAACTCAAGCATGGTGAAGATGTTGTTCTTTAGTTCAAGTATGTAATACTTATTATTCTGTAGACAGTGTGTCTCCTGTAGGTAGTGGGCCTCTTGTGAGCAGTGTGCTCGGGAAGTGAGCCCTAATTGGCATGTGCCATTTTATTCTTTCTATTCTTTTAATAGAGAATACAATCTTGGGTTAGTCACCCCGTGGTTTTTCCCTTAACCGGGTTTTCCACGTTAAAAATCTTGGTGTCATATGTGTTAATGTGTTTCTGCTCTTGAATTGTTACATTATGTTTCCATGATTGATTTATTATTATGCTACTGAATTAAGAAAAGGATTTAAGTCATTAATTGGAAGAAAGTTTTGGACAATTGATTAACCCCCCCCCCCTCTCAGTTGTCTATCCTAAATCTAACAGGGAGAGCATACGCAATAAAGATAACCCCTTCAAGATTACACTAAAAAGCAATAAAAATGTTTGCAAGTAGACTTTTGTTCCCCAAAATCACCCTAAGGTGTGAGGGGAGAGCATACGTCTACAAGCAAACCAAACACGACAAAAAATGGTTAATTCCCAACTAAGCTAACTTTAGTGCAACTAAATCTAGTGATTTAAAGATAAACTTTGATAAGCCATCCTGCACCAAATTATTTAGTAGTTTGCTAAAAATTCCTTGGATAAATGTTCTTAACACATGCACAAACAAGTCAAACCCCTGTATAGACCTACAAACCTTATCAAAGAAATGGTGCTAAAATAGAAGCAAATAATGCTAATAGACAAACAAATAATGCTAAATAGACAGCAAATAACACTAAAACAAAGAATAATAGTGCTAAAACAAAACCTGATAGTGCTAACAGAGACACCAATAGTGCTAAAACAATAAAAAAATCTTTATACCTATGTCACCTGCACAGAAAATGGATAACCTGCACAAAAATAGAGACCTCTTTTGCACAAAATGATGAAATAAAAGGTTAGAGGTCCTAGAAGGTCAGTCCAAGTGATAAAACAATAGGTTGTCACTCAAAACATAGAGTTATTTGTGTTATATATGCAAGACAAAAATCAAACCTAGGTGCTCTTTCTAAAATATGTTGAACAAAATGAAAATAAAGCACCCTAAGGCCTAAGAACCCTGTCAAAAAATAGAAAGCCCAAACCTGTAGACAGTTATTAGCATAAAAAACCATAGACCAAAGTGTTAGAAAGCTAAGAAAATTTGCAACTATCGTGTAAAATAGTGTTGAAACAAGCACTGATAACGTTGACAGAGCACCCGATGGTGCTAATACAGACTCTAATAACATTGAAGCAGTGATTGGTGATGCTAAACCATGAGCAAATAGCATAACTATGAGCTCCAACAGTGCTAAACTAGACTTGCACAAAAAAACCTTCACAAAAACTCACAAAATGGTTAGTTTAGGACTGAGGGGTCCCATCGAGCGTGCCAAATGAAGATGAAAGAAATATTCAAAGGACATAAAACATGAAATGAAACAAATAAACAAGTGTTATACCTTTGAATTCTCCCTCACTCCTTGATAAGGTTGAGGAAGTGCACCCAAGCTTCCTAGCTTTACCCAACAAGATGGTTGAATGTGGAATACTCTCAAATTAGACACAATATGGGCATAACCTAGCTAGGGAGATGGGAAATTAGGAATGGTTTTGGATTAATAGGTTTACTTCAAACTTGGATGTGAAAATGGCTTGTGGAGGCTTGTATTTATAGGCAAATTAGAGGGGATTTGAATCCAACGTGGAGATTTAAAGTTGAAATCAATGGTGGAGATGAGAGGATAAGATGGAGGGTTGAGATTTCATCAACAAAATTGGATGGATGAGATTAAATGTGAATTTTAAATTCACATGGGGAAAGGCTTTGAATTTAATGAAGATTAAGACAAGTGAGGAATAAAAAATTATTTTGTGTGGGAGGAGGTGGAATTAAAAATTCTATTTTATGGGTGAATGTGTGAGTCATGTGAGATGTGTTTATTTGGCAAACACAAGTGTGAGCTCTTTGCATAAAAAAGAGCTCTAACATGAAAGAGGAAATATGAGTTGGAAGGGTCATGTGACTCTTTGGAATAAAAGTTAATTTTTTATTTGTGGGGTATGGGAATGGGTGTTAAGCATGCTTTGACCAAGTTAATCAAGTGATTAACTTAATTAATGTGGCTGGAAAAAATTAGTGAGTGGGCTAATGAGGGATTAAAATTAATTAAATAAGGGTTTATTTAATTAATTTTGGTCTAGGGGTCATGTAGGCTAGGCTAGCTAATTAAATAATTAGTATTTATTCAATTAGACTAGGTTTAGGCTATTGGATAGGGTAGATTAATTAAATAAACATGATTTATTTAATTAATCAGGATTAGGAAGGTGGCTAAATTAACCAAATAAATATTAGAGATATTTATTTAATTAATTATGGACATAGTTGTAAGATCTAGTGTTGAATCAATTAAATCAATTCATTACTAGGGGTAAATAAGGGGTAAATGGTTAGGGACGGCTTAGGGTTAATTAATTAAATTATTATTATTTTATTTAATTAATTGGTGAAAGGGTTAAGTTGGTAATGTAATTGATGCAGGAAAATGGTTACCAGGTTGAGACATTTTTAGGTCTCTACACTTTCAATTAAGTATTTTTTATAAGGTTGATAAGGGTTTGGTAATAGAATGGATGCAAACAAGCAAACTGAGAGTCAAGGTATTGTAGAAGTGTAAAGATAAACTTAAAGTTAGGAGGGATGCAGTAGATGGGGCCATGACAAGGATGGAGAAGTTCATTGAGGCAATTCTGTGTACATTCAAGGATAAATCCTTCATGGTCCTCCCTACAGTCATATTGGTCAAGGAGTTCATAGAATCCCTCCTTCAACAACTAACTAAGTAGGGCACTGATGAATTGATGAGATCAAAATCTACCTTCAGTGATTTCCAGGGGTAGCTGATCGAATTCATAGAGCTCCACAACAAAATCAAGCAATCAACATTTTCCCAAAGGATGAAGATGAAGTACTACCAAGGGTCAAACCAAAATTATGTAAATGAGGCCATCCTAACCTTTCACAGACATTTTCCTAGCGAGGCATGACTCCACCAACCTTGGTTTTGGTTCGTTCAAATTCTTTCAGTCATTATTATTTCAAAGATGTAATAACTCAATTCAAAATGAATTAATGCTAATATAGCTCCTAATGGGATGACACATTTGGTAACTTGTAATGTTGAAAGCCTTGGTGTAGATATGGGGCTGACCTAATTTTGGAATTTTGAAGTGAGCATGTAACTTGTAAATTTGAATTAGGTCTTGTCTTACTAGGCTAACCTAGTCATGAATGTAATAAAACATTACCTCTATAAAAAGGAGGAGTGCCACTTGGTTTTTGGGGGGAATATAAATATTTTTCTACAAGTCTAGAATTTTGTAATTTTGACAAGGCATGTAATGATGAATTGTAACACATGTACAATGTGGGAATCTTGTTGTTGCATGTAATCTACCAATTTTGGTGCCAATTAATAGAAACTTCTAGTCTTCTGTATGTTCCTACCATTTGGTGGTAATGTGTTTAAATTTTCATTTGTATATATCTTGGTGAGACAAATTCTTAATTGTTATATCTTGATTTGGGATCGAGGAATAAAGTTTGATTATTGCACATGTAATATGGTGTTTTCATACTTTTCATTCCAATGTCTCACGTAGTTCCTTAGACTCTTGCATCTAAGATGTACATGATTGTGTGAAATACTGACCATTTCATTTCAGGTTATTCTAAGTCTCATCAAATCTAATAAGTATAGTGGAGTCAAATACACCGGCTATCCACTTTATTTTTTTTCTTTCTTCAAAACCTTAACCTTCTTTTGCATTTTCTTTATAGTTATATTTGTTTAGGATTAGACCTAGGAATTTTGAACTTAAAGATAATACTTGTCTACTTAGAGACCTTACCCATTTGATTCAAGACTAATTTTAATAGCACATTCCCCTTGAACAAACACTCACATAGACCACTTAGTTTCTCCAACATTGTTGTGACCCACCCAACAGGGACCTTGGAGGTAACTAATCTTTTGGTTAGTCACCTTTTTAGGAGTAGAGTGATCTTTGTTCTACTTGAAGTTGATGTGTCAAAACAACCGTTAATAGGACTCCCTTAGGGTTTTCCATTCATAGGTAGTTTTATTTAATCACCAGCTCAATAGGCTTAGGAGGCCATAATATAGGCTTGAAGATGGAAGGAAGTTAAGGCACCAACATGCTTCTAGATGTGATCATTATATGATTTGGCACAAAAAGCATTGATGATCACTTATATTCTACCTAACGTCAATAAGTCACAAGACCATATGTGTCCCGAGGATTACTCCATTCATGCTATGGGAATGAATCTAGCACAGGCTCACCCTAAGGATAGAGTGGAGTTGATGGAGGAAATTCACAAATCTATCACTATAGATTTTGTGAAAGTGAGCAAAAAGCTGGAGAAAAGGGGCTAGAGCTAAAATGCACTAAGGATATAGTAAACCAATTTCAAGCTCAAGTGAAAGCCCAAGAACAAGAGGTGCAAAAATTAACTTTGGAGATTCAAGCTAAGATTATGGTGGATAGATTTCAGGCCGAGCAATCAAAGAAAGTGGTCTTTTTGTTTGAATTAGGTAAGGCAAATCTTACATTAGAAATATACAGGAAAACAATTCAAAATAAAAGAGAGAAGGAAAAGAATAGAGTGAAGTTACCAAACTTTATGCTTCACTAACTAAATTGATGAACTCAAATGAGTCCTTGAAACCTCAACTCAACGCAAAGAACCAACAAATTAAACAATTAAAAATAGAAATTTGAGCTACCAGTCATGTGCCTAAGGTTATCTAGGTGATAAAGGACCTATACACATCCCATTGGGAAAGAATAATAGCTAGTGCAATAGAGCTCAAGGTCACACTCAAGTTTATTTCATCATATTAGAAATTAATTATGCAAGTCAAAGAAGAAGTTAATCAGTCTCTCTTGTCACTTGCACCTAAAGTCTCCCAAGCCCAAACCTTGGTTGAGAAACTTTATAGTTTGATAGATGAGGTTCTCCTATCTATAGGAGTGGATAACATGTATGGTGTAGTTGCTAAGGTTAATAAAGTGAGGAGCTGAAACAAAGACACTCTAAAGTGGAAATCTCAACTGAGCACTTTAGAGCATGCTATGAAAGGAATGAGAGGGAATATATAAATTCTCTAGTGAAACAAGGACTACCCTCTCTATTCCAAGATGATAATGGTGTAGTGGTAAAAGAATATTTCAAGGAAATTCTTGCAAAAAAAGTAGACCAAACATCATTTCAAGGCTGGGAACAAACACCAAGCATTACAAAAGTTGAAGTAATCCTTCACCTAGTAGCTTAGTTAGAACATCATGTGAAGTCTACAATCGAAAGGTTTTAGAGTATCTCCCACAAAGAGGTCATAGACTATATAGGGCTTTTGAAGCCTTAAAGAAGAAGGGACAACCTTTTGAAGGAGAATGGGTGTCATTGCATACCTCCCTAGAGAATCTGTAACTTTAACTTTTATTTTCAAAATTTTGAAATTTTGTGATAGGTACCCAAATAATGAATCTAGATTCTTGATTGTCAGAAAATATCCCCTAAGAGGTCATCAATAATTGTAGACCCTTGCCCTTCATTATCCTTTAGGTCATGTTTCATTTTTGGGATACTGTGTCATTTTTTACAAACATTATCTTTGATTTTGTTTTCCCACAAAGTTTATACTCGACATCAGGTTTTCTAATTATCTTGAAATTTTTGAAAATAGAAAATTCATTTTTCCTTGTACAGTATTTTGGTTTGAAGTGCTCGAACAGTCTTCAGAATCATTGATCAAAGATAATAGAGATATGTATTGATATCACACATTATTTAAACCTTGTCAATATGATAGGTTTAAAATGATGCTCCATTGGTCATTTCATACAAGTTAGTAGCTAGTGAGGCCTACATTTCAAAAGTTTAGGGAACATGGGGAATATTGGAGCTATATATATTTGGGGTGAAGAAGCTCCACAAGGTACCATTTCGTAACTTATAAACATTGTCATTCTGATAGCTTTACAATGTTGTACCATTAGCTAGAGCAAATGAATCAACATGTATCATGGGTCCCAGTTCTTTGTCAAAAGGATGGACGAATAAAGTAGATGGTGGGTCTTGATGCCATATGGAAACTGTAAGGGTAAAATGTCGAATCAATCAAATGAATTAAATAAGACCCAAACATCAACAGAATAGAGAAATAAGGAAGATTCAAATAAACAAAGCAATGAACAAACACAACAAACCTCTTCCATTTCGAAACTTCTGTTGTTCGCCTATCACGAATCGTCCTTTCGCAGATGAGATGAGCCCTCAGAGAGTGCAATCTTTTAAAGATGTTTGAGGAAGTCGATGGTGAACGGCTATGGTGTGATATGCAATGAAGGTGAGCTCCAATGCAACAATGGTGATCTCAAGCATGTAGATGACAAAAGGGTACCAAAGGCGCGCTGGTGATATTTCTGCAGAGTAACGATGTCAAAAGCCTGGATGAATAGAATGGAGGGATGAAGCTTCATTTATAGACTTGGAAGAATGGAAATCAACGGTTGAGAGGAGATATGCAGATCGACGGCTGAGGATGGTTGAGGAATGTGCAACCAGTGGAAACGTGACAAGTGTCCCAGCTCCATCATGAAAGGTGGGATGTGACAAAACTGATTGGAGAGTTAACTCCATTGACTGGTCTGTTAACAGAATTGACTGATCAGTTAGAAGAGTGGATTGTGGAACTGACTGGATTGATTGAGGATTTGACTCAACTGACAGGTTAGTTAACAGATTTGATTGATTGGTTAACTGACCTCTGATTGGAGAAGAAATAGGCCATGTGGGTGAGGGAAAATAAGGTAATTAAATATTAAATATATTTAATTACATGTGCAACCTGATGAGGTGGACAAGGTGAGGTGGAAAAAGGTGAGGTGTAAAGGTGATGTGGAATTTTGAATTTAGAACTTTAGGATAGAGGAATTAGGCTTAATTAAATAATTTATGATTATTTAATTGTGAAGGACTTTAGAAAAATTTTAATTAAATAAATAGAATTTATTTGATTATGGGATAGTGAATTGATTAAATAAATTTGGAATATTTATTTAATTAATAGAAGAATGGAATAAATATTTAGAATATTTATTTAGGATGATTTGTGTCATTTTTAGACGTATACAGAAACATTGCATTTTTTTAGGCTAGCAAGTTTGAAAACTTCAAAATATTGTGTCATTGGTTGATTTCAATGACTCATCAGTTGGTGGGCCCCATCCCCTTAGTATATATAAAAGAACCTGAGTTATTGATCATTAAAATGATCTAACGATTGCACAATGCATAAATGTTGCTAGTCTAACAACTTTATAGCATTGTATTATTGGGTGAATAGTATTAAGTCAACATCAGTGGGCCAAATAATGTAGATTAATGAATGTCATCCTAGCAACACTTGGCAGCTTGGTGCTCCTTGAAATGATTGCTAGATCTGACACACTTTTCTATTATGCCATTGATCAAGAAAAAGAGAATTACAACTCACTTGGCATTCCTTAGAACCAATAGATTTTGAGAGTGATCTCTGTCATTCATCTTCCTAATGCCCCAGTTCACTAGTTCTTTTATAACAGTCTCCAAAGAACGACCGAGTGCTTAGCAATTCAGAATTTACGCATCAAATTACTACCATCACTCTAGTGCCAGAGCATGCAAGGATTCATTGCAAATATAAGGTACATGTAATGTTAGAAACATGCTAGTGTTTTCGTTGATGCCAACTCTCAATAGATGGTTCACTTGGTTTCCAAGTGCTTTTGAGAAAATTTGATAAAAAGGTGTACAATGTAATAGAGGTACTCTCATTATTCTACTCCTCATTTCTACCTATTTGAAGATATGCTTATGCAGTTTGGAAGTGTTGATTAGAGGTGTTTAGAGGTGTTATATCCAGTATTTTTGGTTCTAGATTGTGCAGAAGTAAAATATGTGTTTAATAGAATATTTGATTGTGAAGGAGGTTTTTTGGGAGAAATAAGAATACTATGCATTTCTCCGCATTGAGATTTCCTATCTTGCGGCTCTGAGAGAGTACTTATATTATTTGTATCTACCTTTCTTTAAAGTTTCCTATGTTAGGGTACTCCACAAGTTCAGTTCTTATGATGGTGATCAGTAGCAGTGTGTCCTAATATGCATAATGAAGACATTTTCTATTTCAGATGGTTGCGGTAGTATTGCAGAGGATTATGATGATGATGAATGTTTTAGGAAGGTGTGTGGATGTTGTAGAGTGCCTCTCTAGTCTGCATGATGTTTTTGGACTTGGAGAAGAATGGATGTGGTCGTTAGCTCAGGTTTGGTCGACCTAGCTTGCTAGCACTATTTGTGGAGGTACCTCATGGATTGTGTTGCAAGTATGTGCCTAATCGGTGTTGTCATTGATGTCAACATATCTGTGTTTCCATTGGTGTCAATTATGCCCTCATTTTGTTACCTGCTTGTAGATGTTGAGGATATTGAGAAAATTAGATCATCTAATAAAAATAGTGAATTGCAGTGAAAATAGTGCATTACATGTAGAAGAACAGTCCAAAAGAATGCTTTGCATTTCTCGTAGGATGAATATCTTTGCTTGTGGATTGGAAGTTATTTAGAAGCCTATCTGAAGATGTTATATTCCAAATTTGAGCCTCCAAAATGAAGATTTGAGTAAGTTATGTTCACCAGAATGAAAATAGCTTTTTCTGTATGGTTGGCAGTGACATGGAGAAAGTGTTTTGCTCCACATTCCTCCGCATTGAAGTATTTTGGCCTGTGGCTCTAAAATTAAGTTTGTGATTATGTTAAGTGCCTTCAACTACAATGGTTCATGATTTGGTGGTTTGCAAGCTATCTTTTACTTGTGATTGTGGCTGGCAGTGTTGTTCTTGTGCTCTGATTTGAAGAATCCTATTGACAGAGTGATTAGAGATCGTGTGGTTGTTCCTGGTGATTACAATGTGCTTGTGGATGTCTCTTGATCATGTTCCTACATTTGGATTGGTCTGCAAAGAGTAAATTGGATTGTGAGTGAAGATTGTTCTTGCAGACCCAGTGCTATCATTAGTCTTGGCTGACCTGATTGAATTCATCATTTGTGGAGATGCATTGAAGATTGTAGAAGCATGTCGTGGCATGGAAGATTGTGTTTGAGTCCCAACTAAGGCATGGCGTGATCTGCATACATCTTTACATATTTTCCTTAGCTAGTTTGTATTAGGTTCAGACCTATTTTATGTATGTTTGTAATGCCGACCTTGGAAATTGTTCCAATGGTTGATGAATTGTATAAAAACATGTAACGAAGTTGTGGAAAAGGGAGTGAGCTATGAATATGAAGAGATAAGTGTGAAGGTACGAAATAGCAGAGCAGAGGAGTCATTTGTACTTCAATGGAACTAAACCCTGGCATGAATTAGATGTTATTCAATCATTTCACAAATTTGGCAGTGAGCTACCTATTGACAATGAGCCACCCATCGGCAGTGAGTCATCTTTAGGCAATGAGCCATTCTTTCCAGTGAGTATTTTGGGTAGTGAACCCTATAGGCAGTTAGCCTCTATTTTTCGGTATTGATATAACATATATATTTCTGTGGGCTAACACCCACCGTAGTTTTTCCCTTTTAGGGTTTTCCATGTAAAAATCTGGTGTCTCCTATGTTGATTATGTTAATGTGTTGAACTTCTCATTTCTTTCTTTCATGGTTATTTAAGAATATAAGTGATTGATAATTTGATGTTCTTAATTGGTTAAAGTTTTAGGACAACTTATTTCCCCCCTCTTAGTTGTCCTGTGCAATTCAACAATTGGTATCAGAGTAGGTTCCTCAGAAGAAAGTATAACAGCTTGAGGAAGATTCAGGATGTCGTATAAGAAGGAATCTCCATAGTTTGATGGGAGAAATTATGCTCTTTGGAAGGTACAAAATAAAACCCATCTCCTATGTCTTGGTTATAAAGTATGGCTAGCTACACAATCACAATTTGTCATGCTTGAAGGTGGTTTGACAACTGAAGATGATATCAAAGAATATGAGTTGGATATCAAAGCAAAGGATGCTCTGTTAAGTTCCTTAAGTGACTTAGTGTTGACAAAAGTTGTGGACCTTGAATCTGCAAATGAGGTATGGGAAAAGATGAAAAATGTGTATGAAGGAGATGATTCTGTAAGAGAAGCAAATCTATAGAGCCTAAAAGTGAAATATGAGGGTTTGAAGATGAATTAAGATGAAAACATAACAGCCTTTATGCAAAAAGTTGATGAACTTGTCACTGGAATAAAAGGTATGGGAGGAACTCTCAGTGATAAGGAAATTGTGATGAAAATTCTCAGATCACTACCAAAGTCCTATAGTCACAAGGTAGCTGCTATTGAAGAATTTGTCTATGAAACCTATTGACAGAGATCAGTTGCTTGGAAATCTTATAGCCTTTGAGATGAGAGAATTTGGTGATACTCTGCCAAAAGTTGAATCAACTTTTAAAGCTAGTACTTCAAAAAAGATTTCAAGATCTGAGAAATACAAGGTGGATGATGATGACTTTGATGAAATTGAAGCTAACTTTGTTGATAGGCTACAAAGAGGCTCCGGCAAGTTCAAAGGTAAATTACCTTTCAAATGATTCTCTTGTGGTAAAGTAGGTCATTATGCTTCCAAATGTCTTGAAAAAATTGAAAGGAATAGGAAAAAATATGAGAGTAGGCCTAGAGTTCCAAAGAAATGTTACTATGTCAGAGATTTTGATGATGAAGCTGTGACTGATGATGAGTCATGATGCTAATACTGGTGCAAATGAATGCCTGTTTATTGCTATTAAAGAAGATCATGTGTCTACTAACTCTACTAGTTGTGTAAAGGAAGAAAAACCAGTGGAAGAAAGAGCTTTGGTTGTTCAGGTTGAGAAAGATAAAGATGAATGGATTATTGATAGTGGATGCTCACATCACATGACTAGTGACAAAAGTAAGTTTGTAAATTTGGAAAAGTATGATGGTGGACTGGTTAGGTTTGGAGATAATGCAGGTGGTAAGATTTTTGGAAAAGGATCTATTTCATTTGATGGAAAGCATAATACTAACAACGTATTATATGTGAAGGGTTTGAAGCATAATCTCTTGAGTATTGGTCAGATGTGTGACAAAGGATATGACCTGAGATTCAAAGACAATGGGTGCAAGATCATGGAAAGCTCTGAAACTGTGATTGCCACTGATAAGAAGACAAAAGGTAACATCTATCAATTAAGAGGAACTAATGATTACTATTTACTGGCCCGGTAGATGAAAGTTGGTTGTGGCATAGAAGGATGTGTCATATAAACTTTGATAATCCAGTAAAGATAAGTTCAGGTCAGACTGTGAGAGATCTATCAAAACTTGTGAAACCCTCCAATGCAATTTGTAAGGAATGTCATTTGGGAAAGCAGGCAAGGACAAGTTTCAAGAGTAAAGAACAATTTTATGCCAGTTTGTTGGATATAGTGCATACAGATCTCTATGGTCCTACAAGGGTGAGAAGTCTACAGGGTGACAGGTATTTCATGTTGTTTATTGATGATTATTCTAAATTGACTTGGGTTACTTTTCTAAGAGACAAATCAGAAGACCTAGAAAAGTTCAAATCTTTTAAGGCAATGGTTGAGAATGAAATAGAGTTAAAGATCAAATGCTTGAGGTCTGATAGAGGAGGTCAGTTCACATCAAATGAATTTAACATTTTCTATGAAGAGCATGTGATAAATAGACAACTGTCTGCACCTAGGACTCCTCAGCAGAATGGAGTTGTGGAAAGGAAAAATAGAACAGTTCACGAGGTTGCTAGGACAATGATGAAGGAAGGAGATCTACTAGAAGTCTTTTGGAAAGAGGCTATTCATACTGCTATTTACATCCAAAATAGAGTTCAAGTGAAAGGTAATGGTACTCAAACTCCTTATGAATTGTGGTATCCTACAGTAAAATATTTCAAAATATTTGGAAGCAAATGTTATATCAGAAGAGATAAAGATCTAGGGAAGTTTGATGCAAGGTGTGATGAAGGAATCTTCCTTGGATACTCTACCAAGAGTAAGGCTTACCGGTGCTACAACAAAAGGCTCAAAAAGATTGTTGACAGTGCAAATGTGAAGGTGGATGAAATCAAGGAACCAGATGAACCTATGACTATAGTAAATGAAGAGAAAAATGAACAAGAAGATAGTCAAGATGAAGAAGAGGATCCAGAAAATGTTGTCAAGACTCCCAAGTATGTAAGGATTAATCATTCTAAAGATCAGATTATAGGTGACAAAAACAAAGGTGTGCTGACAAGAAGAAGAGTTGCAGAAGAACAAGTGAATTATTGTTTTCTTTCAAAGGTTAAACCAAAGACTGTAAATGAATCATGTAATGATGAAAGATGGGTAAAAGCCATGAAGGAAGAGTTAATGTAGATAGAAAAGAATGATACTTGGGAATTAGTTCCCAGACCTGCTAACAAAAATATTATTGGAACCAAATGGGTTTTCAGGAATAAGTTGAATGAGAATGGAGAGGTTGTCAGGAATAAGGCAAGGCTTGTGTGCAAGGGATATGCTTAGATTGAAGGGATAGATTTTGAAGAGACTTTTTCTCCAGTGGCTTAGATTGAAGCAATTAGAATATTTCTAGCATTTGCAGCCCACAAAGACTTTAAGGTGTATCAGATGGATGTAATGTTGGATTCAGGACAGACAACTGAGAGGGGGGGTGAATCAGTTGTTCAAAACTTGCTTCCAAATTAAACACTTAAATCCACTTTGTTATTCAGTAGCATAATAATTAATCAATCATGAAAGCATAAAGCATTAACACAAGAGTAGATACACATCAACACATGCGACATCAAGATTTTGACGTGAAAAACCCGGTCAAGGGAAAAACCACGGGGTGATTAACCCAAAAATATTTTCTGTTAGAAGAATAGAAAAATAGATGGCACATGCCAATTAGGGCTTACTGCCTGAGCACACTACTCACAAGAGGCCCACTGCCTACAAGAGAAACACTATCTACAAGGTAACAAGTATCACAAAATTGAACTAGAGATTAGCATGTTTACCATGCCTGGATTAGTTCCATTTAAGCCCAAAAATTTTTGCTCTATTTTTTGCTCTTCTTCTTCGCTACCACACATTCATCCACACAAGACACACACTTTGGAATGACTTCACAATCCCTTATTTATAGAAGGTATCGACTCAGGAACAATCATCTAAGTTGGCAGACACTTAAAGATCATCCGGAAGACGTGTAATACATCCGGTCGGCCAATCTCAGGAAGAACACCAACATCCGATGGTTATTCATCAAATCTAAACTCTAACTTCAATGCGGACCACCAACATGAACTAGACACAATCCAAAGATCACCACAACCTTTCCTGAGTCACTAAGAACATCCGCACTTCATCAGCTTACTAGAATTCTTCTCTCCTTCTTCTAGAACTTCAATAACATAGTCTATCATCACTGTCACAAAGGAATAGGCACTTCTAGACCTTCAAACCATGTACAAATCTAGTTGACACTTCAAATGGACTTCCTCAACACTCCCTCCAATTCGCAGACTGGGATAATGCATTTCCAGAGCTCACCAGACCTATCTGTGACACTCTGTCACCTCTGAACACTTGCTGGAACCGGTTTTACTTGAGTAGCCATAACTTATTTAGGTCTTCATGTGGACCTCTAAAAACTTGACTGGATCATCTCAAGACTCATATCTACAAACCCTTTAAACTACATCTTCTGAACTGCATCTTAACTGGGGTCTTCACTTCACTGTCTCCAATGCTCTTCTCTGCTCATCCAATCCTTCTCATCAATGCAACATGAGTATGTTGACATCAATGACAACACCGGATAGACCCATACTTGCAACAATCTCCCCCTTTGTCATTGATGGTAACATATGATGTGAAAAATCATTAAGACAAGAACTTCTCCTTACTATCACAACTCCCCCTATCAGCAACAACCCTTCACATGTCTTCTCTTCCTTTACTACTCCCCCTTTGATCATCAACCACTTGTTTTTCACATGTCTTCTCTCCCCCTTTGACATAAATGGCAAAGGGCTCATACTTGCAACTCCAATCACTTCAGAAGCATACCATCTACTCCCCCTGAGTAGCAGCTCCTCATCACCAATCTAGATCACAAGATATGAATGTGATATCCACCGGACTGATGCACAACAATGCATCCTAGTTCATCACCAGAGGGGTAATAACCCCTAACTTTTCCCTGAGATACTCATAAGAGTCCTTGGGAAGAGGTTTAGTAAAGATATCTGCAATCTAATCCTTAGAGGGCACAAACTCCAATCTGACTTCTTCCTTGTTCACTTGTTCTCTCAGAAAGTGAAACTTGATAGATATATGTTTAGTCTTAGAATGCAACACCGGATTCTTAGATATATTTATGGCAATTGAATTATCACAGAATATGGTGATAGGCTCCTTATATTCTACTTTAATATCTCTTAGCATCTACTTCATCCACAAAACTTGAGTGCAACTACCTGCTGCTACAATGTATTCTGCTTTAGTTGTAGACAGAGATATTGCCTCTTGTTTCTTGCTTAGCCAAGAAACCAATCTCTTTCCCAAAAAGAATGCTCCACCACTGGTACTCTTCTGGTCATCCACATCTCCTGCCCAATCTACATCTGTATATGCATGAAGAGAGAAATCATGATCTCTAAGATACCACAAACCATACTCAACTATCCCTTTTAGATATCTAAAGAGCCTCTTGATTGCCAAGACATGAGATTCCCTAGGATCAACCTAGAATCTAGCAACAAGACCAATAACCTACATAATGTCTGGTCTAGTTTGAGTGAGATACAACAGTCCTCCAATCATTGACCTATACTTTGTCTGATTAGTCTTAGGAGAATCATCATCTTTGCTTAATTTACATCCAGTTGCCATAGGAGTATGCATAGGTTTTGAGTCTTCCATTCCAAACTTCTTCAACAACTCTTTCACATATTTAGTCTAAGAAATGAAGATTCCTTTCTTTGCTTGAATGATTTGTAGACCAAAGAAGAAATTCATTTCACCAAGCATGGACATCTCAAACTCATTTTTCATTTGATCAGCAAAAGTTTTACACATACTATCTCTTCCTCCAAAAATGATATCATCAACAAACACTTCAACAATCAAGATGTTTTCAGGATCAATTTTGAAATACAAATTACTGTCAGCAATACCTTTGTTGAAACCAATCTTCAAAAGATGCTTATCCAACCTTTCATACCAGGCTCTTGGGGCTTTCTTTAGTCCATAAGAGCTTTCTTTAACTTGCAGACCATATCACCTTGATCAGACAATTGAAATCCATCCGGTTGCTCAATGTATACTTCTTCTTCCAAATCACCATTCAGGAAGGCAGACTTGACATCCATCTGATATACTTTGAAGTCCTTGAAGGCAGCATAAGCAAGAAATAGTCTAACTGCTTCAATTCTTGCCACCAGAGCAAATGTTTCTTCAAAATCAACTCCTTCTATTTGAGAGTAACCCTTGCAGACCAATCTGGCTTTGTTTCTGATTACATCACCATCTTCATTTAGTTTGTTCTAGAAGGCCCACTTTGTTCCAATCACATTCTTGTCTCTAGGTCTGGGAACAAGATCCCAAGTGTGATTTTTCTCAATTTGCATTAGCTCTTCCTCCATTGCTTTAGTCCAATTTTCATCATTGCAAGTTTCATTTACTGTCTTAGGTTCAATCTTAGAAATCAGACAATACTCATCTGAGTCTTGAGCAATTCTTCTTCTTGTTTGCACACCTTTGCTTTTATCACCTATGATTTGATCTTCAGAGTGGCTTAGTCTTACATACCTGGGAACTTTGGGAGTTTCCTACACTTATAATTCTTGATCAGGCTCATTGTGACTCTTCTCTTCTCCCTGAATTACTGGATCTGTTTGATTCTGAGTACCAGAAGGAGTTTGGGCTCCTTGAATCAGAACACCATTTTGATCATCTTCATCGTATTCATAAAACCTTGAAGGTTTCTCAATTCCTTCATCAACCTTCACATTTGTACTTTCTATCATCTTTCTCAGTCTCTTATTGTAACACCGATATGCTTTGCTTTGAGTGAAGTAACCCAAGAATATCCCTTCATCACTTCTAGCATCAAACTTGCCTAGATCTTTATCTCTTTTAATGTAATATTTGCTACCAAACACTCTGAAATACCTCACAGTAGGTGTGATGCCAAACCAAAGTTCATAAGGAGTCTTACCGGTATTGCTTCTAATTTGAACCCGATTGAGAGTATAGACTGCAGTACTAACAGCTTCTCTCCAAAACATCTGAGGAACATTTGTTTCCATCATCATTGTCCTGGATGCTTCCTGGATGGTCCGGTTCTTTCTCTCTACTACTCCATTCTGCTGTGGAGTCCTAGGAGCAAACAATTGTCTCTTTATACCATGCTTCTCACAAAAATCTATGAACTCACCGAATGTGAATTCTCCACCTCTATCAGACCTCAAACATTTCAATTTCAATCTGGTTTCATTTTCTACCATAGCCTTGAAAATTTGAAACTTATCAAAAGCTTCTAATTTCTCTTTCAGAAAGGTAACCCACATCATCTGGGAATGGTCATCAATTAATAACATGAAATATCTATCACCTTGCATACTCTTGATTCTTGTTGGACCACATAGATCAGTATGAACTAATTCCAATAATCTGGTAGAGGATTGATCCTTGCATTTGAATGAGACTCTACTCTGTTTCCCTAGCTGATATTCTTTGCACAAACTATTTGTAGGTTTTACCAATTTTGGAAGATCTCTTACAGCCTGAGTGTTGCTTATCTTGATGATATTATCAAAATTTACATGACACATCCTTCTATGCCATAACCAACTCTAATCAACTTGAACAAACAGACAACTTTTACCGGTACTAATTAGATGAAAGATATTACCTTTTGTTTGAGTACCGGATGCAATCTCTATTCCGGAACTTTTAAAGATCCTGCATTTTCTATTCTTGAACTGGAGATCATAACCTTTGTCTACCAACTATCCAACACTGACAAGATTATGCTTTAATCCTTCAACATACAGTACATTACCAGTTTTGTTCTTTCCATCAAAAGAAATAGTTCCCCTACCTCTGATTCTACCAGTAGAATTATCACCAAACTTTACCATTCCTCCTTCATAGTTTTCCAAATTTAAGAACTTGTTCTTGTCACCTGTCATATCGTGAGAGCATCCACTGTCAATGACCCAATCATCCTTTTCTTCAACTTGGGCAGCCAGAGCTCTTTTTACAACCTTATGATTGACAAATTCAGAGCGCATTGGATCTTCTTCCTTGATGGCAATAAACACCCATTCATTTCTGGATTTGTTTCCTATCTCTGATTCATCATCTGTTACTCCTTCATTATCATCTTCTTCATGAACATAATAACAATTCTTTTGGAACCTTTGTCTGTTAGAATTTAATCTTGAAAATCTTTTCGGACATCTTGAGGCAAAATGACCAATCTTATTGCAGTTGAAACACTTAAAGGGCAATTTTCCTTCATACTTACCGGATCCTCTTGGCAGTCTCTTTGCAATGAGGGCTTCAAGTTGAGCTGTTTTTGCTTCTTCTTCTTCCATGTCTTTTCTTGCTTGTTCATACCATGACAGTTTACTTGATGAGTTCTCTCCCAGATCAAATCTTTGTTTACCTTTCACAGAGGCACTGGCTTTGAATGCAGATTCAGTCTTGGGGGGATCATCTCCAAACTTGGTCATTTCAAATGCAGCCAGTTTGCCAGCCAATTGGTCTCTTGTGACAATTGTATGGGCTCTGAATTCATCAATGGCAGCAACCTTGATTTTGTAAGAGGCAGGAAGGGATCTAAGAATTTTGCCAACAATCTCATTTTCATCCAAGACTCCACCAGCATTTCTAATTCCACAAACTAGCTCATTTACTCTTGGCATAAAAGTAGTAATATTTTCATCATCTCTCATCTTCAGCTTTTCAAATTTCCCTTTTAGACTCTGTAACCTTGCACATTTAACATACTGGTCTCCTTCATGCAAAAGTTCCAATTTATTCCAGATCTCAAAAGCAGTTGGTAGGTCAATAACATTTGAGAGCTCTGAGTCAGATAATGTGCTTAGAAGAGCCTCTTTGGTCTGCAGATTGTTTTCAGCATCTGTGATTTCATTTAGGGTTGTCGGACCACCCTGTGGAGGTACATATGCTTTTGTAACCATGCACCAGTACGCCATTCCCATACACTGCAAGTGACATTTCATGAAACCTTTCCAAAGAGAAAAGTTGGTTCCATCAAACTTCAGACTATCCTTCTTGTAAGATGACAGCCTGGATCTCCTCAAGTAGTTAAGCTCTTTTTAGAGGAACTTAGCTCTGATACCAATTGTTGGATTCAGGACAGACAACTGAGAGGGGGGTCAATCAATTGTTCAAAACTTGCTTCCAAATTAAACACTTAAATCCACTTTGTTATTCAGTAGCATAATAATTAATCAATCATGAAAGCATAAAGCATTAACACAAGAGCAGATACACATCAACACATGAGACACCAAGATTTTGACGTGGAAAACCTGGTCAAGGGAAAAACCATGGGGTGATTAACCCAAAAATATTCTCTGTTAGAAGAATAGAAAAATAGATGGTACATGCCAATTAGGGCTTACTGCCTGAGTACACTACTCACAAGAGGCCCACGGCCTACAAGAGACACACTGTCTACAAGGTAACAAGTATCACAAACTTGAACTGGAGATTAGCATCTTTACCATGCCTGGATCAGTTCCATTTAAGCCCAAAAACTTTTGCTCTACTTTTCACTCTTCTTCTTCGCTACCACACATTCATCCACACAAGACACACACTTTGGAATGACTTCACAATCCCTTATTTATACAAGGCATCGACTTAGGAACAATCATCTATGTTGGCAAACACTTAAAGATCATCCAGAAGACATGTAATACATCTGGTCAGCCAGTCTCAGGAAGAACACCAACATCCGGTGGTTATTCATCAAATCCAAACTCTAACTTCAATGTGGACCACCAACATGAATTAGACACGATCCAAAGATCACCACAACCTTTCTTGAGTCACCAAGAACATCCGCACTTCATCAACTTACTGGAATTCTTCTCTCCTTCCAGAACTTCAAGAACACAGTTTGTCATCACTATCACAAAGGAATAGGTGCTTCCAGACCTTCAAACCATGTACAAATCTAGTTGACACTTCAAACGGACTTCCTCAACACTCCCTCCAATCCGCAGACTGGGATAATGCATTTCCGGAGCTCACCGAACCTATCTGTGACACTCTGTCACCTCTGAACACTTGTCGGAACCGGTTTTACTTGAGCAGCCATAACTTATTCAGATTTTTATGCGGACCTCTAAAAATTTGACTAGATCATCTCAAGACTCATATCTACAAACCCTTTAAACCGCATCTTCTGAACTGCATCTTAACTGGGGTCTTCACTTCACTATCTCCAATACTCTTCTCTGCTCATCCAATCCTTCTCATCAATGCAACATGAGTATGTTGACATCAATGACAACACTGGATAGACCCATACTTGCAACATGTAAAGTCTGCATTCTTGAATGGTGATTTGGAAGAGGAAGTTTACATTGAGCAACCGGAAGGATTTAAGTTATCAGACCAAGGAGAAGTTGTGTACAGGTTGAAGAAAGCTTTATACGGACTCAAGCAAGCTCCTAGAGCCTAGTATGCAAGGTTGGACAAGTACTTATTACAGTTAGGGTTCAATAAAGGTATTGTTGACAGTAATCTTTACTTCAAAATCAATGGTGATCAAATTTTGATTGTTGAAGTCTTTGTTGATGATATCATCTTTGGAGGCAATGAAGGTATTTGTATTAAATTTGCTGGTGAAATGCAAAAAGAGTTTGAGATGTCCATGTTTGGTGAAATGAATTTCTTTTTAGGTCTACAAATCAATCAATTAGATAAAAGAATCTTCATATCTTAGTCTAAGTATGTAAAAAAGTTGTTGAAGAAGTTTGGTATGGAAGACTCTAAAATGGTGTGCACTCCCATGGTGACTGGCTACAAGTTGAGTAAATCTAATGAATCACCTAAGACGAATCACACAAAGTACAGATCCATGATTGGAGGATTACTTTATCTAACTCAAACCAGACCTGATATTACGCATGTAGTTTGTCTTGTTTCAAGGTTTCAAATTGATCGAAGAGAATCACATGTGATGGCAATTGAGAGAATCCTGAGGTATTTAAAAGGTACTCCAGATCATGGTTTATGGTATCCAAAGGACAATGACTTCACTCTTAGTGCTTATACAAATGCAGATTGGGTCGGAGATGTTGATGACAGAATGAGTACAAGTGGAGGTGCTTTCTTCTTAGGTAATAGATTGGTTTCATGGCTGAGCAAGAAACAAGATTCAATCTCTTTGTCAACTACAGAAGCAAAGTATATTGCAGCAGCATGTTGTTGCACTCAAGTGCTATGGATGAAGCAGACTTTGAAGGATATAAGAGTTGTATATGAAGATCCAATTGCAATCTTTTGTGACAATACAAGTTCCATAAACATTTCAAACAATCCAGTGATGTATTCAAGAACCAAGTGCATATGAATAAGGTATCACTTTTTGAGAGAGAAGGTGACAAAGAATAAAGTAAAATTGGAATATGTGTCCACAAAGGATCAGATTGTAGACATTTTCACTAAGCCTCTACCGAAAGATACCTTTGAGTATCTCAAAGAAAAGTTAGGGTTCATTACCCCTCCTACCCTGAACTAAGATGCATAGGAATGCATCAATCTAGTGGATCTCAAAGTGTCATTCTTTGATTTGGATTGATGTCTTGAGGGCTACCTCTCAGGGGGAGTAGTTAGATGTTAAAATAAGTGTTGTTGACAGAGAAAGTTTAGTGGATCAGAGAAGTGGCATGCAAGTATGTGTCCTTTGCCATTGATGTCAAAGGGGGAGAGAAATCATGTGAAAAACTCAAGGGGAGAAAGAACGCAGATGTGTAAAGAGAAAGGGGGAGAATCTTGTCTTGATGGTCTTTTTAGTTTTTCACATCATATGTTGCCATCAATGACAAAGGGGGTGATTGTTGCAAGTATGTGCCTAATCGATGTTGTCATTGATGTCAATATATCTGTGTTGCCATTGGTTTTAACTGTGCCCTCTTTTTGTTACCTACTTGTAGATGTTGAGGGTATTGAAAAAATTAGATCATCTCATAAAAATAGTGAATTGCAGTGAAAATAGTGCATTACAAACAGAAGAACAGTCCAGAAGAATGCTCTACATTTCTTGTAGATGAAGATCTTTACTTGTAGATTGGAAGTTATTGAGAAGCCTGTCTGAAGATGTTATATTCCAAATTTGAGCCTCTGGAATGAAGATTTGAGTAATTTATGTTCACCAGAGTTAAAACAACTTTTTCTGTATGGTTGGTAGTGACAGGGAGAAAGTGTTTTGCTCCACATTCCTCCGCATTGAAGTATTTTTGATGCAGAGGAAAATGCAACAGAAGCTTACAAATGGGAAGGAGGAGTCATTAACACAGCCAGCATGTTAAAATCCTGGACATGTAATATGTAATACCTATCGGCTTATCATCATCATCATATTTCTTGCTAACACAGACAGCATCATCATATTTCGAAGAGGCATGAAATATCCTCCTGCTAACTACTGTTCACTTCCTTATCGCCTTTCGCCTTTCGCCTGTCAGCAGCATCATCATATTCGGTTATCGGCAGCATCATCATATTCAGCAAGCGCAAACATCCTCCTGATGTTCACTGTTCATCTTACCGCCAAACTCTATCTTCATCATCATGATGTTCAGCATCATCTTCATCAGCAAGATATAAAATATCTGGTTCCTCCCATATATCCTGATGACGACAACTTCAAGCACCTTTCCTTCGATGCTTACATCACCCCGATATCCGACTATTCAAACAACAGCATCAGGATATGACTTATCCGGTCATATTGAAACATCCTGATGATGTTAACCAAACTTTATGCCGATGACTTACGCCGATGCCAAAACACTTAGCGACAGCAGGATAAACTTGCATAGGGTGATATTCACAATATCCTGATGACGATGACGTCACTTGCACCTGATGATGATGTCAACAGGATATAAGACACTTATATCCTCCGCAACATGATAATGAATATCCGGTGATCTTTTCAATATCCTGATGATGACCTCTCCGGTCCTTAGCCAAAAAGTGAACTTTCACTCCTGCATGCGATAGCGATATGCGGATGATGAATACACATGAAAGATGATCCTGATGATGATATACACACTGAGTATATATCCAACCTATATCATCCTGATGCACTTGAAACATACAGTCTTCGTCAACTTCATAACCCGATCCGGATAGCGATATACTCGTAGATGACAATACGATTCACTCTGTCTGGAAAAGCACATGCAGATCCCTGTATATCCGTCAGCTGCATGCAAACTCATAGAACCGCACAATTTCACAAAGAAGACATGATGATCGGGCCGGATCACCTTCAGATCAAAACTTAATAGTTTATCTTCCTAAACCCTAGCACATGAGGATGCTAGGTTGATTCATAGCATGCTACCAATCGATCTCCCACACAATGAAATGCATAAACAGAAAACTAAAATACAACCTAAACTAACATGCATGACCATTCCACTGATTCACAGAATCAACCGGTGGAAGGGTTGAAAGAATCCATTAACCTGTAATCAGAACAGAAATCAAAACATAAACAGCTGATAAACCAGATAATGCAATTGATGAGATCTTATTTAGATGAAACACAAATGTCCTGAACAATGTTTCACAATGTCGGGACTGATCTCTGGATTTCAGTCAATCACCAGTACAACATAACATAACTACTACTCTCATCATGATCTCAAACCCTAACTGATCTGAGTTATTTATAGCAATATCCTACGAGTACTACCAACTCGATTCCCAGCGGCTGGGAGCTTCCAAGCGGCTGGGAGAGGACCGCTCATACTACCTGATCACGAGCTCTAACTACCTGCACACTCTCCTAGGCTGATCTAATACATATGCATTGGTCCAATGGACCTTATTACATTATGAAGTCAAACATGCTAACAATAGACTAATGTCCTATCATGCAGACAATGAACCTATATCCTGTCTTGTAGGGGTGCTCTTGCACCATACTCCCCAGAAGAAGAAATCTCAAGTCCACTTGAGATGAGAGTATGAAGATCTGCACCATATTTCTGGATCTGCTCTTCAGTCATCCAGACTGCTTCAGAATTAGGTTTTCCCTTCCAAGAGACTAGATACTCCAAGTACTATTTGTTCCGGGTCTGTTTGACCACCCTGGTGTCCAAAACCTTCTGCAACTGTGGAGGATCATGCTTGGGAATGTTATCATGGACTGTATCCTGTAGGAGCTCCTGATCTGCATCTGGATAAGACTTGTAGGGAGTTAAATCACATACATTGAATATAGGGGACAAACCAAGATCAGGGGGGAGTTGTATCTCATAAGCATTCTGTCCATGCTTGTGCAAGATCTGACATGGTCCAACTTTTCTCTGCATAAGTTTAGTATATTTTCCCTTAGGAAGTCTGTCCTTCTTCAAATGAACCCATACCAAATCTCCAACATCAAACTGAACATCCTTCTTCTTTTTATCAGCATATTCCTTATACTTCAAGGTGGTTTGTTGTAGTTGGGTCTTGACTTGATCATGAACCTCTTTTATGGCTTCTGCAAAAGCTTCTCCTTCTACACTAACAGGGTCTACTGTAGGTAGATCTCTCAATTCCAAAATTCCTCTTGGATGCATACCATAAACTATCTGGAAAGGTGATTTCCCTGTGCTCCTATTGACAGTATCATTATAGGAAAATTCAGCTTGAGATAGAATATTATCCCACGTTTCTCCATGTTGTTTTGTCAAACATCTAAGCAAATTTCCTAAGGAACGGTTCACTACTTCAGTCTGTCCATCCGTTTGAGGATGATATGCAGAGGAAAAAGACAAATTTGTTCCAAGTTTCTTCCAAAGAGTTCTCCAGAAGTGACCAATAAACTTCACATCCCTATCTGACACTATACTCAATGGCAATCCATGGATTCTGACAATCTCCCTGAAAAACAAGTCTACAATGTATGAAGCATCAGCAGTGGTTTTGCACGGCAAGAAATGTGCCATTTTGCTGAATCTATCCACTACAACAAAAACACTGTCAAACCCTTTCCTTGTCCTTGGTAAACCCAAGACAAAATCCATACTTATGCTTTCCCATGGTCTGGAAGGAATGGGTAAGGGCTGATATAAACCTGCATTAGTCGACCTGCCTTTAGCTTTCTGACATATCACACATGTCTCTACAAACTTTCTGACATTTGATTGTAACTTAGGCCAAAAGTAATGTCTTCGGACAAGATCAAGAGTCTTATCTAGACCAAAATGACCTGCCATAGCTCCACAATGTTTCTCCTTAATGATGTTGAACCTCATAGAACACCTTGGAACACATAACTGTCCACCTTTGAACAACAATCCATCCTGAATCAAAAATTCAGAGAATTCAGCATGATATTTCTCTCCAAAAGAAGTACATACATGATATATCTCCCCAAAATCTTCATCAGTCTCATACATGGTCTTTAGTGAATCAATGCCAACACTTTCTAACTGAATCTGGTTGACTGTTAGAACTCTCCTGCTTAAAGCATCTGCAACTTTATTCTTGACTCCTTTCTTATGCTTCAATGTAAAAGTAAAAGCTTGTAAGGTTTCTACCCATTTCATGTGTCTATGGTTCAGCTTTTCCTGGCTGTTTATGAAAATCAGAGCCTGGTTATCTGTGAATACTATGAATTCCTTTGGCATCAAGTAATGCCTCCATTTTTTGAGTGACTGGACTAAAGCATACATTTCCAAATCATATGAGGAATACCTCTTTTTAGCATCATTGAGCTTCTCACTGAAAAATGCAATAGGTCTACCTTCTTGGCTGAGTACTGCTCCAATAGCCATGTGACTGGCATCACATTCCACCTGAAAGATTTTGTTAAAGTCTGGAAGTGCAAGGACTGGCTGCTGTGCCACCTTCTTCTTCAACGTTTCAAAAGAATCATCTGCTCTTTGAGTCCAAACAAATCTGCACTTCTGTCCTCCTTTGATGGTATCAAGCATGGGTGCACAAATATGACTAAACCCTCTTATAAACTTCCTGTAGAAGGTTGCTAACCCATGGAAACTTCTGACATCATTCATAGTCTTTGGGGTTGGCCAAGACAATATGGCACTTACCTTCTCCTTATCCATTTGTAATTTTCCTTATGAAATGACAAAACCCAAATATGTGATCTCCTCTTGCATGAACAAACACTTGTCTAAATTTATCATCAGCTGCTCTTCATGTAACCTCTTAAGAACCAAATCTATGTGTCTGAGATGTTCTTCTTTTGTGTTGCTGAAAATCAGAATGTCATCTAGATATACTATGACAAACTTACCAATGAACTCTTTCAAAACCTCATTCATCAACCTCATAAAAGTACTAGGTGCATTAGATAAACCAAAAGGCATAACCTTCCACTCATATAACCCTTCATTAGTTTTGAATGCTGTTTTCCATTCATCTCCTGGTCTAATCCTGATCTGATGATATCCACTCTTCAAATCTATTTTTGTAAAATACTTAGCACCTCCCAAACAGTCAAGTAAATCCTCTATCCTAGGGATTGGAAACCTATACCTGATTGTGATCTTGTTAATAGCTCTGGAATCTGTGCAAAGCCTCCAAGTACCTTCCTTCTTTGGTGCTAGTACAGCTGGTACTACACATGGACTTAAACTTTTCCCAATCAGACCTGAATCCAATAATTCTTCAATTTGTCTGGCTACTTCTGCATTCTGTTCTGGAGTTAGCTTATAGGCTGCTTTGTTTGGAAGTGTTGACCCTGGAATTAAGTCTATGCAGTGACTGATATCCCTGATAGGTGGTAGGGATCTTGGCATTCCCTCTGAGATGATACCTTTGTACTTATCCAATAGCTCTTGGATAGCTGGGTCTATGAACCTTTGCTTTTTCTCTTCCTTGACTTCTTGCTGCTGTTCTTTGTTCACCCTCATACATGGGATTAGGGCATATGCAATTGCACCTTCTGCTGCTACTTCTTTCATGAACTGTTTACCTTCCATCAGCATTACCTTCACCTCTTTTCCTTTAGATTTCTCCTCCTTCTCCGTCAATGGTAGTAACTTTATAACCTTACCATCTTTATTGATTGTATAGGTGTTTCTAACACCATCATGTTGTGCCTTCAAATCATACTGCCATGGTCTACCAAATAAAAGATTGCAAGCATCCATCGTGGTAATGTCAAACAACAACTTATCCTTATATGCTCCAATATGAAATTCTACCCAAGCCTGCTCTTCTACAATTGTCTGCTGACCTTGGGTAAGCCATGAGACTTTATATGGGGATGGGTGAGGCAATCTCCTAAGCTTAAGCTTTGTCACCATTTCTTCAGACACAAAATTTTTAGTAGAACCAGAATCAATCAAAACTTTACATGCCTTACCTCCTGCTTTGCAAATAGTCCTGAAAAGAGACTTTCTTTGAGGGAATTCTTTGTCAGGTACCTTCATGGTAGTCACTGTTCTTCTCATCATTAGAGACTCTCCACTTTCTGGGTATCCATAATTATCAAGAGCGTTCACACTCTGAAAATCATTAGAGCCTGTCATACTTTGATTATCAGGTTCTTGGACCAGATTTGTTCTCCTTTCTCCTGTTGAGCTTGTGGCCTTTTCTAGACACCTGCTGGCTATATGGCCTTCTTTGTTACAGTTATAACATCTGATGGATCCTCTGCCCTGGGATCTTCCTCTGAAAGGTCTTCTACCCCTGAAGTTTCCTTGCTGACTATAATTTTCCCTCTGGTTCTGACTATTGTTTCCCTTACTATTGTCATGACTAGATTCTCCTTGATATCCATGTCCATGTCCTCTACCTCTAAAAGGACCTCTTCCACCCCTTTGTTGTTTTCCTCTTCCTCTATTGTGTTGTTCTTGTTTTCTCTTTAACTTCTCTTCCACTTTCAATGCCAACTGAAAGCATTTCTAAACTGTATCTGGATTATGCAGACTTAAATCTTCCTGAATATTGAACCTCAATCCATTAAGGTATCTGGCTACCTTCTCTTCTTCACTTTCCTTTACCTTTGTTTTCATACAAAGTTTCATGAATTCTTCTGTATATGAGCTGACATCTAGCTCCTTCTGCTTCAGGTTTTGCTTCCTCTTGTGTAATTGGATACTGTAATCCAATGGGACATAAGCTTCCTTTACTAATGCCATCATTTTCTTCCATGTAGTGACTCTACGCTTTCCTTCCTGTACTCTATCATCTTGGACGAAATTCCACCATGTCAAGGCAGCTTCTTTCATTTTTGACTGGGCTATTTTCACCCTCTATTGTTCTGGTATCTCCTCTGTTTCAAAGAAATTGTTCAAGGAGTCTATCCACTCCATCACTGAATCAGGTTCCATCTTTCCTGTAAACACTGGCAAATCCAATTTCACATCCATGGTTCTCCTCTCCATGGCCTTGAGGGCGTTCAACAGTGGTCTCTGGTCTGCAGGAACGACCTCTTCGTTCCAACTAGGGATCTCTTCTTCTTCCCTATCTTCTTCTCTACCAGAACCTACTCTGTTCCTCAACTTCTCTAACTCATCCTTCAATTCCTGATTCTGAGCCTTCACGGCCTTACTCTCTGCAATCTGTTTCTTTACCAGAACTGCCAACTCAACGTTGGTCATCCTTGCCGGAATCTCTGATGTTCCTTCTTCATCTGACATCCTGCTATATCCTGATCTTTTCCAGAAGATCCTTCCTTTGCTCTGATACCACTATGATGCAGAGGAAACGCAACAGAAGCTTACAAATGGGAAGGAGGAGTCATTAACATAGCCAGCATGTTAAAATCCTGGACATGTAATATGTAATACCTATCGGCTTATCATCATCATCATATTTCTTGCTAACACAGACAGCATCATCATATTTCGAAGAGGCATGAAATATCCTCCTACTAACTACTGTTCACTTCCTTATTGCCTTTCGCCTTTCGCCTGTCAGCAGCATCATCATATTCGGTTATCGGCAGCATCATCATATTCAGCAAGCACAAACATCCTCCTGATGTTCACTGTTCATCTTACCGCCAAACTCTATCTTCATCATCATGATGTTCAGCATCATCTTCATCAGCAGGATATAAAATATCCGGTTCCTCCCATATATCCTGATGACGACAACTTCAAGCACCTTTCCTTCGATGCTTACGTCACCCCGATATCTGACTATTCAAACAACAGCATCAGGATATGACTTATCCGGTCATATTGAAACATCCTAATGATGTTAACCAAACTTTATGCCGATGACTTACGCCGATGCCAAAACACTTAGCGACAGCAGGATAAACTTGCATAGGGTGATATTCACAATATCCTGATGACGATGACGTCACTTGCACCCGATGCTGATGTCAACAGGATATAAGACACTTATATCCTCCGCAACATGATAATGAATATCCGGTGATCTTTTCAATATCCTAATGATGACCTCTCCGGTCCTTAGCCAAAAAGTGAACTTTCACTCCTGCATGCGATAGCGATATGCGGATGATGAATACACACGAAAGATGATCCTGACAATGATATACACACTGAGTATATATCCAACCTATATCATCCTGATGCACTTGAAACATACAGTCTTCGTCAACTTCATAACCCGATCCGGATAGCGATATACTCGTAGATGACAATACGATTCACTCCGTCTGGAAAAGCACATGCAGATCCCTGTATATCCGTCAGCTGCATGCAAACTCACAGAACCGCACAATTTCACAAAGAAGACATGATGATCGGGCCGGATCACCTTCAGATCAAAACTTAACAGTTTATCTTCCTAAACCCTAGCACATGAGGATGCTAGGTTGATTCATAGCATGCTACCAATCGATCTCCCACACAATGAAACACATAAACAGAAAACTAAAATACAACCTAAACTAACATGCATGACCATTCCACTGATTCACAGAATCAACCAGTGGAAGGGTTGAAAGAATCCATTAACCTATAATCAGAATGGAAATCAAAACATAAACAGCTGATAAACCAGATAATGCAATTGATGAGATCTTATTTAGATGAAACACAAATGTCCTGAACAATGTTTCACAATGTCGGGACTGATCTCTGGATTTCAGTCAATCACCAGTACAACATAACATAACTACTACTCTCATCATGATCTCAAACCCTAACTGATCTGAGTTATTTATAGCAATATCCTACGAGTACTACCAACTCGATTCCCAGCGGCTGGGAGCTTCCAAGCGGCTGGGAGAGGACCGCTCATACTACCTGATCACGAGCTCTAACTGCCTGCACACTCTCCTAGGCTGATCTAATACATATGCATTGGTCCAATGGACCTTATTACATTATGAAGTCAAACATGCTAACAATAGACTAATGTCCTGTCATGCGGACAATGAACCTATATCCTGTCTTGTAGGGGTGCTCCTGCACCAATTTTGGTCTATAGTTCTGAAATTAAGTTTGTGATTATGTTAAGTGCCTTCAACTACAATGGTTCATGATTTGGTGGAATACAGGCTATCTTTTACTTGTGACAGTGGCTGGCAGTGTTGTTCTTGTGCTTTGGTTTGAAGAATCCTATTGGTAGAGTGATTAGAGATCATGCGGTTGTTCCTAGTGATTACAATGTGCTTGTGGATGTCTCCTGATCATGTTCTTACATTCAGATTGGCCTACAAAGAGTAAATTGGATCGTGAGTGAAGATTGTTCTTGCAGACCCAGTGCTATCATTAGTCTTGGCCGATTTGGTTGAATTCATCATTTGTGGAGAAGCATCGAAGATTGTAGAAGTGTGTCATGGCATGGAGTATTGTGTTTGAGTCCCAACTAAGGCGTGGCATGATCCACATACATCTTTACATATTTTCCTTAGCTAATTTGTATTAGGTCCAGACCTATTTTATGTATGTTTGTAATGTCAACCATGGAGATCATTCTAATGGTTGATGAATTGTATAAAAACATGTAACGAAGTTGAGAAAAGGGAGTGAGCTATGAATATGAAGAGATAAGTGTGAAGGTGAGAAAGAGAAGAGCAAAGGAGTCATTTGTGCTTCAATGGAACTAAACCCTGGCATGAATTAGATGTTATTCAATAAGTTCACAAATTTGGCAGTTAGCCACCTATTGGTAGTGAACCACCCATCGGCAGTGAGCCACCCATCGGCAGTGAGACATCTTTAGGCAGTGAGCCATTCTTTGCAGTGAGCATTTTGGGCAATGAACCCTGTAGGAAGTGAGCCTCTATTTTTTAGTATTGATATAACATATATATTTCTGTGGGCTAACACCCACTGTGGTTTTTCCCCTTTAGGGTTTTCCACGTAAAAATCTGGTGTCTCCTATGTTGATTATGTTAATGTGTTGTACCTCTCATTTCTTGTGTTCATGGTTATTTCAGAATATAAGTAATTGATAATTTGATGTTCTTAATTGGTTAAAGTTTTAGGACAAATTATTCACCCCCCTCTCAGTTGTCTAGGTGTAGTTCAACATATTGTGGATGTGATGAGGATCTTGGTGATATAGATTTAAGTCTTGGCTAGCCCTTGACATGGTCCATTTTCACTTCTTTCCACTATGGAAGTGTTTAGTGCCAACCTAATTGACATGGGTATCAATTGTAGATGGTATAAATGAAATATGAAATTGAATGGAGCAGGGTAGAGAAGATGATGTGAATGTGAATCAAGGGTAGTGAATTGTGTGTGATCTTAAATGCTTATGACTCCACAATGCAATGAGTAGTGTCTACATTTTAGCATGCCAGAAGTTGTTGGAGGCAGTGAGCCAAAGGTTGTAGATGGCAAGGAGTGACACTGGAGGATCCCTCCTATTGCATTGAGATAGTGAATCTCTCTGTAACAATCTTCTTCTTTCTTCTCTCATCTGGGTAATGAACCCTTGGCAGTGAGCCTTTCTCTTACCAGTGAGCCTTTCTTCTGGGCAATGAGCCTATTTGATTTCAATGTTGTTATTCATATATATGTGAGCTAATCCTCACCATGGTTTTTCCCTTCTTGGGTTTTCCATGTAAATCTAGTATTCTTATGTGTTTGAATGTATTTGCATTGTTTACATTATGCTAATGCATAATAAGACGTTGATGTTTGGAATTACTTTGAGGATTTAATGTTTTAATAGATAACTGATTCACCCCCCCTCTCAGTTTTCCTATGCATTCTAACAATTGGTATCAAAGCCAAGTTCCCTAAAGAAGCTTAACTGCTTGGGATAGATCTGAATGGCGCACAAGAATGGTATGGAGTTTCCATTGTTTGATGGAATGAATTATGCTTTTTGAAAAACTAGGATGGAAATTTTTCTTGTCTCACTGGGATACAATGTATGGAAGATAGTTGACAAAAGTATACTATACCTCCTAATGGTCTAAAGGATGATGATGAGATCAAAGATTATGAGAACAATGGCAAGGCAAGGAGTGCTCTTCTGAACAATCTCTCTAATTCTAAACTAGTAAAGGTGATGTGTTACAAAACTGGTCATGAGATCTAGAATAAGCTGGAAAGTACCTATGAAGGAGATGACAAGTTTAAGAAACTAAAGATGCAAATTTTGAAGACCAAGTTTGAAACCCTAAATATGTCAGAAGATGAAAATATTGCAATCTATATGTAGAGAGTGGATGAAGTTGTCAATTCCATCAATGGCCTTAGTGGGAAGTTGGAGGAAAGTGAAGTGGTAAAGAAGGTATTAAGAACTCTTCCAAAGGCTTATAGTGCTAAAGTTTCTACTATTGAAGAGACTCAAAATTTGGATCAGTATTCTAGAGATCAAATGTTTGGTACTCTAACTACTTTTGAGATAAGAGAGTTTGGTCAAGATGGTTCAAGAAAAGAAACTACTTTTAAGGCCAACAAGTTAGAAAAGAAGGTTGAATTATATTCAGATGACTTTGATGAAGTGGAAGAAACTTTTGTAAGCAGATTGAAAAAGGGCTCTAGAAAATACAAAGGTAAGCTACCTTTCAAATGCTTTAATTGTAGAAAGATAGGTCATTATGCTTCAAAATGTCCAATCAAAAGTTTAAATGACAAATACAAGGACAACAAAGGTAAATCATTTAGTAGAAATTATTATGTTAAGGAAGATGATAGCATATCTAATAATGAATTTGATTATCTAGATGATGAAAGTAATGAATTCTTGTTCATGTCTCTGAATGTTGAAACTAATTCTGAAAAGAGTATGAAGGAAACTACTCTAGAAACAAAGCATAATATCAAAGGAGCTTTGGTAACTATTTTTCATGCAAGAGAAGATGAGAACCACTGGTTAATTGATAGTGGATGTTCAAATCATATGACAGGTGATAAGAATAAGTTTGTGAAAATTGAAATTTTTGATGGAGGTTTTAGTCAATTTGGAGATGATGCATCTGCTAAAATCTATGGAAAAGGTTCAATCTATTTTGATGGCAAACACAATACAGATGATGTTCTGTATGTCAAGGGTCTCCAACATAATCTTCTAAGTGTAAGACAAATGTGTAGCAGAGGATATAACCTTGGTTTTTAGGATGGTGGCTATGAAATCAAAAAAGACAACTCTAAAACTCTAGTTGCTACATGAATAAGGACAAAAGGAAATATATATTAGCTCAAAGGTGTTAATGGTATGTGCTTCATGACTCAGGTTAATGAAAGTTGGCTATGGCATAAAAGGATGTGTCACCTCAATTTTGACAGTCTAGTGAAGATTAGCTCTACTCAAGCTGTGAGGGATCTGCCAAGGATTACAAAGCCTATCAGTGCAACCTACAAGGAATGTCAGATTGGGAAGCAAAAAAGGAAGAATTTAAAGATCAAAGAGTATTCTACCATCGAACCTCTAGAGTTGGTGCATACAAATTTGTGTGGACCTACAAGAGTAGGAAGCTTTCAAGGTGACAAGTATTTCATGTTGTTGATTGATGATTATTCTAGAATGACTTGGGTAACTTTTTTCAGAGAAAAATCAGAAGCTCTAGATAGGTTTAAAGCATTCAGGGTCATGGTTGAAAACAAAATTGATTTGAAAATCAAGTGTTTGAGGTCTGACAGAGGGGGTGAGCTCACCTCCAATGAGTTTAATTACTTTTGTGAAGATCATGGGATAAATAGACATTTATCAGCCCCTAGGACTCCTCAGCAAAATGGAGTGGTGGAAAGAAAGAACAAGACAATTCAGGAAGCAACAAGGACAATGTTGAAAGAAGAAAATTTACCTCATATCTATTGGAGAGAAGCTATTCACACTACAGTCTACATACAAAACAAAGTGCAAGTAAGGGTCAACAGTTTAAAGACTCCATATGAGCTATGGTATGGAAGAACTCTAACTATGAAATATTTTAGAGTGTTTGGAAGCAAGTGCTACATCAGGAGAGATGAAGAAAACTTGGGAAAGTTTGATATAAGATCAGATGAAGGAATCTTCCTTGGTTACTCTACAAAGAGTAAGGCTTACAGGTGCTACAACAAGAGACTGAAGAAATTAGTGGAAAGTGCAAATGTCAAAGTAGATGAAGAACCATATCAAAGTTCAGTGTTAATAGAAGGATATGAATCTAATGAGATCCCTTGCAGAGAAGAAGAAAGAGAAGAAGAAAAGGAAAAGGAGAAGCAAGTTAATGAAGAAGATTCTCCAGAAAGGATTCCTAAAACCCCTAAGTATGTGCAAAAGAATCATTTTGAAGATTAGATCATTGGGGACAACAAAGGTGTATTGACAAAAAGTATTGCTACGGTAGATGAGTAGGTAAATTTGTACCTATTATCTAAAATTGAACCCAAAACAGTGACTGAAGCATGCAAAGATGAGCACTAGATTAAGGCTATGGAAGAAGAATTGACAGATTGAGAAGAATCAAACTTGGGTAGTTGTCCCAAGACCAGTAAACAAGAATGTGATAGGAACCAAATGGGTCTTCTAAAACAAATTGAATGAGAATGGAGAAGTAGTCAGAAATAAGGTCAGACTTGTGTGTAAAGGGTACTCACAAGTGGAAGGAATAGATTATGAAGAAACATTTGCTCCAGTGGCAAGACTGGCCATTAGATTGTTCTTAGCCTTTACAACTCACAAGGACTTCAAAGTCTATCAAATGGATGTGAAATTTACTTTCTTGAATGGATAATTGGAAGAAGAAGTATACATTGAACAAACAGAAGGCTTTCAGTTATCAGATGATTCAAATATGGTCTGTAGATTGAAGAAGGCACTGTATGGACTCAAACAAGATCCTAGAGCTTGGTATGCAAGGCCAGATAGGTACCTACTACACCAAGGATTCAAAAATATCACTACAGATAGCCATTTGTACTTCAAAGTTGAAGTAGATCAAATCCTGATTGTGGAAGTGTATGTTGATGATATAATCTTTGGTGGAAATGAAGGAATGTGCAAGAGATTTGCAGAAGAGATGCATAAAGAGTTTGAAATGTCAATGTTTGGGGAAATGAATTTCTTCCTTTGGTTACAAATCAGTAAATTAGAAAAAGGTATTTTCATTTCACAGTCAAAGTATGCTAAGGAAATGTTGAAGAAGTTTGGAATGGAAGACTCCAAACTGGTGTGTACTCCCATGACTACTGGTTGTAAGTTAAGCAATGATGATGAATCTCCTAAGACTGATCAAAGAAAGTACAGATCAATGATTGGTGGATTGTTATATTTGAATGCTACTAGACCGGATATCATGCATGCAATTTACCTTGTGGCTATATTTCAAGCAAATCCTAGAGAGCCACATGTCTTAGTAGTAAAGATGATATTCAAATACTTGAAAGGCACTCTAGAGTTTGGCCTATGGTATCCCAAATATGATGAATCTCCTAAGGCTGATCAAAGAAAGTACATATCAATGATTGGTGGACTATTATACATGACTACTACTAGACTGGATATCATGCATGTAGTTTGCCTTGTGGCTAGATTTCAAGCAGATCCCACAGAGTCACATGTCTTACTAGTAAAGATGATATTTAGATACTTGAAAGGCACTCTGGAGTTTGGCCTATGATTTCCCAAGGATACTAATTTATCCTTGATTGCATATACAAATGCAAATTGGGGAGGATGCATAGATGATAGAAGAAGTACAAGTGGTGGTGCTTTCTTTCTAGGAAGCAGACTTATCTCATGGTTAAGTAAGAAGCAAGACTTAGGTGTTGTGGATGAAGCAGACATTGAAAGATATCAAAGTGTCATATGATGAACTAATTCCTATCCTCTGTGATAATACAAGTGCTATCAACATTTTCAAAAATTTGGTAATGCATTCAAGAACAATGCATATTTCAATCTAGTCTCACTTCCTAAGAGAAAAGGTTGTAGAGAAATGTTAGATTCAGGACAGACAACTGAGAGGGGGGGGTGAATCAGTTGTCCAAAACTTTCTTCCAATTAATCACTTAAATCCACTTTGTAATTCAGTAGCATAATAATAAATCAATCATGGAAACATAATGCATTAAGTCAAGAGCAAAAACACATTAACATATTTAAGACACCAAAATTTTAACGTGAAAAACCCGGTTAAGGGAAAAACCATGGGGTGACTAACCCAAGATTGTATTCTTTGTTAAAAGAATAAGAAGAACAAAATGGTACATGCCAATTAGGGTTCACTGCCCAAGCACACTGATCACAAGAGGCCCACTGCCTATAGGAGACACACTGTCTACAGAATAATAAATATTACATACTTGAACTGAAGAATAGCATCTTCACTATGCGTGAGTCAGTTCCATTTAAGCCCAATACTTCTACTCTGCCTTTCGCTCTACTCCTCTCTACCACACAATGCCTTTGAAATGACTTCACAACCTCTTATTTATACAAGACATTTGACTTTAGGATAATCATCCAAGTCAGCATACATTACAGAGCAAATACATAAATACAACATGACTAATTCAAAAAGACTTCACGTGGATCAACACACTGTCAGCCACACAGATCTGAGACTTCAATCTTCCTTTAGGAACATGCCATTCTTCACATAACATCTTCAAGATCATCCCCAGGAAGTGTAACTCATCCGGTCGGCCAAACTTAGGAAGAACATCATCATCTGGAAGTAATTCTTTAATTACGAGCTTAATCTTTAATGCGGATCACCAACACGAACTCGACACAATCCAAAGACCTCCACAAGCTTGCCTAAATCACCAAGAACATCCACACTACTTCTGCTTACTGAAATCTTTCTCTCCTTCATCTGAAAGCTCAAGAACACAGTCTGTCATTACTGTCATTTTGGAATAGATGCTTGCTGACCTCCAGACCACGAACCAATTGAGTTGTCAATTCACATTGACTTCCTAAACACTCCACCAAATCTGTAGAACAAGATTTTGTATTTCCAGATCTCACCAGACCTATCTGTGTTACTCTGTCACCTCTGAACATCTGCCAGAACCAATTTATCTTTACTAGATCATCTTAGGACATATATCTACAAACCCTTTGATTTGCATCCTCTGATCTTCATCTTAGCTGGGATCTTCACCTCACTGTCTTCACTGTTCTTCTCTGTTCTTGATAGGACTAATTTTCTCAATATCCTTAACATACAACTCATCCAATCCTTATCATCAATGCAACAGGAGTATGTTGACATCAATGACAACACTGGTTAGGCCCATACTTGCAATAAGAAAGAGGTGAAGTTGGAGTATGTGCCTATCAAGGATTAGGTTGCAGGCATCTTTACAAAGTCTCTCCCTAAGGATACTTTTGAGTATCTCCGACAGAAGTTAGGGGTTATTGCCCCTCCACTTAACTAGATGCATAAGTATGTGCATCTATCCAGAAAGCATTTCAAGATATAATTTTTGTCCTGGACTAATGTTGATGGCTACCTCTTAGGGGGAGTAGGTAGAGATACTATTGGTTGGTATAGTCAGATGAAGAATATCCTATGAGCTTAAGGGGGAGAGTACAGAAAAGTGAGAGAAATGGAGATGAAGCAAATACTTGTTGGTGTTGTAGTTGCCTCCCTTTGCCATTGATGTCAAAGGAGGAGAGAGAGTCAAAGTGATTGAAAAACCATTATGTAGAAAGGTGTGTGAAGAGTAAGAGTTGTTTCTGTCAGGCAGAGTAAGAGCTACTTTAGGTCTTGATGGTTTTTCAAAGAGCTGGTGTTGCCATCAATGACAAAGGGGGAGATTGTTAGAAACTTGCTGGTGTTGTCATTGATGCCAACTCCTAGAAGATGGTTCACTTGGTTTCTAAGTGCTTTTGAGAAAATTTGATAAAAAGGTGTGTAGTGTAACAGAGGTACCCTCAATATTTTGCTCTGCATTTCTTCTTATTTGAAGATATGCTTATGCCATTTGGAAGTGTTGATTAGAGGTGTTCATAGGTGTTATATCCAGAGTTTCTAGTTCTAGATTGTGCAGAAGTAAAAGATGTGTTTAACAGAATATTTGACTATGAAGGAGGTTGTTTGGGAGAAATAAGGATGCTTTGCATTTCTCCACATTGAGCTTTCCTGTCTTGCAGCTCTGGGAGTACCTATATTATCTGTATCTACCTTCCTTTGAAGTTTCTAGTGTTAGGGTGCTTTGCAAGTTTAGTTCTTATGTTGGTGATCAATAGCAGTGTGTCCTAATGTGCATAATGAAGACATTTTCTATTTTAGATGGTTGCGGCAGTATTGCAAAGGATTATGATGATGATGAATGTTCTGGGAAGGTTTGTGGATGTTGTGGAGTGTGATGAGGAGCTTGTTGATACCGATTTAAGTCTTGGTTAACCCTTGACATGGTCCACTTTCACTTCTTTCCACCGTGGAAGTGTTTAGTGCCGACCTAATTGATGTTGCACATTTGAGGTGCACACTCTTCATTAGGACCAACCTAATTGAAATAGGTCTTAGTTGTAGATGGTATAAATGAAAAATGAAGTTGAATGGAGTAGGGTAGAGAAGATGATGCACATGTGAATCAAGGGTAGTGAATTGTGTGTGAACTTAAATGCTTATGACCCCAGAATGTAGCGAGCAGAAGGTGTCTACATTTCAGCATGCCAGAAGTTGCTAGAGGTAGTGATCCAAAGGTTGCAAATGGAAAGGAGTAATAGTGGTGGATCCCTCCTATTGCATTGAGATAGTGAATCTCTCTATAACAATCTTCTTATTTCTTCTCTCATGTGGGCAGTGAGCCCTTGGTAGTGAGCCTTTCTCTTGACAGTGAGCCTTTCTTCTAGGAAGTGAGCCTATTTGATTTTGGTCTTGTTATTCATATATATGTGAGCTAATCCCCACTGTGGTTTTTCCCTTCTTGGGTTTTCCACATAAATCTAGTGTTCGTATGTGTTTGAATGTGTTTGCATTGTTTACATTCTGTTAATGCATAATAAGAGGTTGATGTTTGGAATTACTTTGAGGATTTAATGTTTTAATAGACAACTAATTCACCCCCCATTTTTAGTTGTCATGTGCATTCTAACATGTAAATTCTCAGAAGGAGGAATTTTTGTAATAGATAGTGGCCTTTGTGGGTAACTTTCAAGAAGATCACATATTTGAGAATTGTGCATTTTTTGCCTCTTTGTCATGTTTTGTTCTCAGTTCGACTATGAATAAAATTGATACCTTGTGTCTGATTTTGTCTTTGCAATCTCTTCTCTTTATTACACTCTTTAGCCTTTGATTCATACGCTTGATAATTGGTGATTCGATTGATGTAATGACCGTGTGCCTTTGCACCCTTTAATATAGTAATTTATTATCATGATTTAAGTAACTGATGAACATTGTATACACTATTTGTCTATTAGAATCTTATAACTTGGCACATCACCTTATATTTAATTAGGTTGATAATTCCTCTTCTCTTTTCTTAATTCTAATTTAGAAGAGCATGATGAATATCCTATGAAGAGCCAACTTCAGAATTCAGGAGAAAATTTCATGTCTTATACATGTGAGATTTTTTATGTTGGTATAGAATTTTTCATAAGCAAAATTTGAATATCAATAGGTAGACCACTCCTCTAAAAGGCTATACATTTATTTTGTTTCATTGTTGATCTTGATAAATGCCAAATTCTGTTGGATTTTTTAAATTCTTTGAACTCACATCGCAGGTAAGAGGAAAACTTTTTAGATGGTGTGTTTTGTTTGAAGTTGGAAGAGTCTTTTAGACTTAGATTATATGTTTGTTCATTGTTAAGATCATGGTATTCTTGGAATATGAAGGTGTTGGTCTATGAAACCCAACCATATTGTAGTCAATAATGTTTGATTCTTTGGGAATGGTTCACATCGTATTCATTGTCCACTAATTTTGGAGTATTTTGGTAAGACTACATGATTCTAAAGTGGAACTAACTATTATACTAACAAAGATATAACAAAATTTTGATTAAGCTTAAAGAGGCTTATCCAAGAAAGCTATCATGAAACGACATTGGAGAACCATCAGAGCAGAGCTATTATTAACAATAATGATCGCACAAGAAGCTCCTTTGCAACCACCTCTTCCCTCCTCTATAATCACAAGCATGCCATTCGATAAGTTATAGTATTTTTCAAAAACCCCACAATAATTTAAAAGGTTATTGTAAATTTGTTAAAAACCCATAAAATTGTGAAAGGTTATTATAAATTTGAAAAAGCTCAACAAACAAGTGGAGCACAAAGCTAGAAAAGGCATCAAAGCAACATAAATGTGAAAGGCAAAGAAATATACCATATTGCAAACCCTTCTACGCAATGAGTACTCAATTTCCATTTGTAACTTGTAATGGTAGAATTAAGCATGGAGTAGGGTCATTTATGTTTTGAATGCATTTGTTTTTATTTAGAATGTGTTTTGAAATTTATTTTTGGCTTGATAAATGGGATGACTTGGCGATAACTTCCACATGACTAGGAATGCTAGCTAAGACAGTGGTGTGTGCTTTTATGATGATTCACATGTTATGATGTTCGTATGTAGCATATGAAATTGCCATGTTAGGATGTTAGGGAGTATACTATGTGTGGAGAATAGCCAATTGCTCATATTAAAATGAATTGAGCATTAAAACACTCTATTTATAATAGAGCCAAAAGTAAATATAAAACAAAGAAATAAAAACGTATACAATTTTACCCCTACAACATTAAAAATATGTTATCATTAATGCCGAGAGGCATTCTACAATGGTAGTAAGGAGTGGAGTGTAATGGTGTGAGTGTGTTCTTACCTTTTACTTTAAAATTGACGATCATTTACATGTCAAATTATTAATATTTAATAATAAATATAATATAAATATAAAAATAAAGATATTAATAAATATAATATAAATACATTAGCCTTAAAAATAAAGATATTTTCTCATCAACTTTTTTGATTTTTTAATTTGAAATTTTTTTAATTTGTTAATTATTGTTGAGAAATTGAAGGACATAGGGTTGATGCACAAATAGCAATTTGAAGTAAAATGAAGTAAAATAAAATAACTTAAAAGTAAATAAAATAACTTCAAATTAATATCTCTTTAATATTAATATTTAATAATAAAACAAAGATATGTCATCATCAACAGTGTTCACTTCTCCATCATATTTGGATATATCCTTTTTTCTACAATTTTGTAAAACCCTTCTACAAAGAAAATATTATTTTGTATATATTAAATGAAAGAAAGCCTGTAACTTTTGTGTAATGTAAGAAATAATTTCAACCAAAATTTTATACATGGTTTAGGTTTGAATCTTAATTAATTTATGTAAAAAAATGCAGTAGAAAGTTTAAATTTGATTTGTTAATTTGAGATATTTTTATAATAAATAAAATGGTTGTAATATGAAATAAATAAAATAGCTTTAAGTTGATATCTCTAAGCATTTTTTTAGATAGATGTATTTAAGATATCTATACTAATTATAAAACATTTAAATCCTACACAAATTAAAATTCCAATTAAATTATTGAAATGGTAAAAATGGGACACTCATACCCTTTTCAAGCATTCCAATATTTTCATAAAAATGATAGAAGAATAATTTTGTTGCCTTGATGACATTCTTCTCTCTCCTCGTAAAAGTCTTCACGTGCTTGAGAAGCCTTGTGTGAAGACAGCTGCCCTAATTCATAGTGCTGGACTCACTACCCTTTTGAAATAAAGTCAAATATAACTAAGAAGTGTTAAATATTTAAGTCAAAGGTCGCAATTTTAAAACCTCATCGGTACCCTAAACCCAAACTTATTTTAGCCGCCGCCAAACGCAAACTCATTTTTGCCGTCGCCAAACGCAAACTTATTTTGAAGGGCGAAAATCCGCGAACTTTGGTAACCCATGAGATACAAACTTCTCAAGCTTGCATAGAACAATTGAAGGGCGCTTTTCTGAGATTTTCTTCCCACTCCCCTGCCATCATTACATTTGCAGGTCAGTATGTTGTACTTCACTGTAGTTTGATGTTTCTAAAGCATAATTCATACTTCCTTAAATCTTTGTCTGCAACAACAGTTTGCGTGCTTACTGGTTTCGTGTATGGTGGTCTCAGTTGGAGGGATGAAATCTTGATAGAGCACTTGAGCTGACTAGTTTGTATTAAATTCTTGATGTTGTTGTTTGCAATCATGCTTGAGCAGGACATCCCAGCAATTTTTTGAGAAAAACGTCATCCATGGCTTCCCATGTGGTTGGCTATCCACGCATGGGTCCCAAAAGGGAGCTGAAATTTGCATTGGAGTCCTTCTGGGATGGTAAGAGCACTGAATCAGAGATGCAGAAGATAGCCAAGGATTTGAGAATTTCAACATGGAAGCAAATGGGTGATGCTGGTGTGACTTACATCCCAAGTAACACCTTCTCCTACTACGATCAGGTGCTTGACACCACAGCCATGCTTGGGGCTGTTCCTCCCAGATATGGATGGAATGGTGAGGAGATTGGATTTGATACTTACTTCTCTATGGCCCGTGGTAATGCCAAGCTGCCTGCCATGGAGATGACCAAGTGGTTTGACACCAACTAGTAAAGACTTATTATTCCCCTATTTTTGCTTAATTCTGTTATAGAGATTTTGTTGATTCCAGAGATTCTAAGGATGTTGGTCGTTTCAGCTACTACATTGTTCCAGAGCTGGGACCAGAAACTAAATTCAAGTACTCCTCACATAAAGTGGTTGATGAGTACAAGGAAGCTAAACAGGTAACTAGCACATATCCACAGACCCATATAAATTAAATAGATGGTACTATAATTTCTTTTAGCTTCCATGGTGGTGGACTTTATATAGCCTTGCAACCCTTCTTTTGATGTGTCCTGGTGGGCTCTGGACTCTCCCTTTCGGGGAAATTGAGCCCATTGGAGGGGCTGATGGTAATGTTTAATAAGAACTTTCCTCCCCTATACCTTGCTGTGATTGTCTATTGCTTATTTTTGAGGCACTGTGGTTCATTACTTCCTGTCCCCTGGTTGTAGATCTGGAAATGAGGCAGAGACTAGATCCATTCTTCATTAATTTATATCTTTTTTAGTTTTGAAATTGAGCATGTTGAACGCTCCATCAAGCTTGCTTGTGAAATGCTTTTAATTTCCTCTCATGGGAACCACAAATAGTTGGGTATTGAATTGAAGAGACCACATTGTTAGCATTCTACTGCAATGAAGAATGTTAAATGTGAGCCCATTTTGATATGTTGGTTGATTTTAGAATCTGTGATTGATGTACCATGTTTGTTATGCAGATTGGTATCGAGACTGTACCTGTCATTGTAGGACCATTGACATACTTGCTGTTATCCAAACCTGCAAAGGGTGTTCCTGAAACCTTTGAGCCCATGTCTCTGCTGGATGCAATTCTTCCGGTCTACAAGTGAGTTCCGCATTAGAAAGTAATCCATAACTGCTTGCATTTCATAATTGTGAGAAATGATAGTTTCTTGATCCTGTGATTACTTTTATTACCGTTCACTAATGCTCTGCTTTATGCTATAATTACTTCAGAGAAGTTCTTGGTGAGTTAAAGGCAGCTGGGGCAACCTGGGTGCAGTTCGACGAGCCCTCACTTGTAATGGACCTTGAATTTCACCACTTAGAGGCCTTCAATGACGCTTATTCTTTCTTAGGAGGATTGGATGGAATCAAATTGGTCGTTGAAACATACTTTGCTGATATTCCTGTTGAGACTTACAAGTAAGCCAACACAAATCATGTCTGCTCTTTGAAATTTGAACATGCAGTTGGCACTGCGTTGTTTCTTTCAAATTAGATAGATGATATGTTCATAAAAGAAAAAAGACAGAACTTGCTAATGTCATGAAACATTTTTGGCCTCAGGACCATCACTCAGGTAAAAGCTATATCTGGTCTTGGGTTGGATCTAGTACGTGGAACAAAAACACTCAGCCTTATTAAAGATCATGGCTTTCCCAGTGACAAATACCTGTTTGCTGGAATTGTTGATGGGCGGAACATCTGGGCAACTGATTTGTCAGCAGCATCTGCCATTTTGAAGGATCTTGAAACTCTACTTGGTAAAGGTATGTGTGCATATATATTGGCTCAAAAAGCTCTTGGAACAAGGAATTTCATGGTAGATGCTTTGATGTTTAATTTTGCTGTACTTAATGAGAGTATAAAATCTGCTTGCATTGCAGGCAAAGTAATTGTCTCTACTTCCTGCTCTCTTCTTCATACGGCAGTGGATTTAGTGAATGAGACAAAACTTGATGATGAGATCAAATCTTGGCTTGCATTTGCTGCACAGAAAGTAGTTGAGGTAGTTGCTTTGGCTAAAGCATTGGCTGGCCATAAAAATCGGGTAAAGATTCTCCAACTCTTTTTACTTAGACCTTTACTGATTGTTAAATTTAAATCTTGATAGTACTTCTGAAGAGGTATGAGAACCTAGGGGAAAATTTGCACTGCATTCTCAGTACAGAATTACTCCAAACATCATGGATGGGGGGCAATTTTTGCCCTAGATAGTCTTTGCCATTTCTGCAGATAATTCTTCGTAGAAACCATAAATTAGTATTCATTTTCCACACAACATAAAAATTGTAGATTGGATTTGACAGGAGTCTAGGTCTTCAAAATTAAGGATTGGTTTTCTCACATTATTAAAATCTCAAGATCAGCGGCAGGAATTTTCTTTTTCAATTTGACCAAAGTTTTGTTGGCATTTCAATCGAAAACTTAGGTTTAAGAAATTCAACCATTCTATACTGCAGGAATACTTTGCTGCTAATGCAGCTGCTATATCTTCAAGGAAGATGTCTCCAAGAGTGAACAATGAGGCAGTGCAAGAATCTGTAGGTTATCAATTGATCTTTTGTTTGATTATGTTTTATTCATTCTGCTTTTTCGGTTCAAAATGTTCCTCTGTAACTGACTGCTTATATCTGTGTTCTAGCTATTTTTATAGTAAAACATGTCTGCAAATGATCAAGTAAATATTTGTTATATGCATCCTATCAGGGTATACGCTAGCTTTTAAGAAAATAAAGAATCTGCACAATGTAATGAGCAACAAATCACTATCTATTAGGCGTAGTGTCTGAATTTTGCTGATGAATGAAATAACAGGCTAAAGCTCTCAAGGGCTCTGATCACCGGCGTGTAACTCCTGTAGTAGTGCGTTTAGTGGAACAACAACAGAAGTTGTACCTACCAGTCCTTCCAACTACAACTACTGGCACTTTTCCTCAATCACCAGACCTTCAGAAAGCTCATCATGAATATAAATTAAACAGGTATGTTGTTCTGGCATTAGTATTTGTGAATTTTACCAGGCTTAAATATGCTTAAAATGTTTTTGGATGTAACTGTGTCAAGATTTTTAAAATCAATGCTTCGGATCACACTCTGTGATCCGTCATCAAGTTTTAACTTTTTTCTCTTCCTAATGATGGATCACAGAGTGTGTTCTAAAATGTTGATTTTGAAAATCTTGAAACAATTACATCCAGAAACATTTTAAGCATTACTGTGGACTGGAAATATCATGGCTGTTACAGGCTTAAATATTTCTTTTCCCATTCTTCGTTCAGAAATCATGTCTGTGATAACATCATAATCCACATTTCTGACATTTCAACAGGATTAATAAGCTAGAATATTTTCGATCAACCCGTCAGGAGATTGCCAAAGTGGTTAAGATACAGGAAGATCTTGACATCGATGTTCTTGCTCATCCTGTACCTGAGGTGGGTGTTCTGTGTATAGGGTTAGAAAAAAAGCATAACTTGTAGTATCTGCCAATGGAAGCTAATTTGATTCGTTTCTGCAGAGAAATGATATGGTGAAGTATTTTGTAAAACACCTTGGGGGATTTGCATTGACAGTAAATAGTTGGATACAGTCTTATGGTTCACATTGTGTGAAGCCACCAATTATCTATGGTGATGTCAGCCGCAAAAAGCCAATGACTGTGTATTGGTCAAATTATGCCCAAAGTCTTACTGCCCGCCCCATGAAGGGAATGCTTACTGGCCCTGTTACAATTCTGAACTCGTCCTTTGTAAGAAATGATCAGCCCAGGTAAGGATGGTATATTGCTGATGCATATTTGCTAAATACTTCTAATCTGCATCATCTGATATGATTCTTGATACTTTTTCCTTTATTGATGAATCCTTTGAGCCTGATTTCACTAGTTGCTCTTATTAATATGTGTCTTGTAGGTCGGAAACCTGCATGCAAATCGCTTTAGCCATCAAGGAAGAGGTTGAAGATTTGGAGGCGGCTGGGATTCAGGTATACCTTTGCCCTAGCTCTATGTAAAATCTTGCCAACTTGTTATTGTTTGAATTTCAACTTGTTATTGTTTGAATTTCAACTTTATGGGCAAGTCCTTTGATATTTGATTCTGACATACCATAATTTTGAGTCCAGGTAATCCAAATTGATGAGCCAGCTCTAAGTGAAGTATTACCTTTACGAAAAGCAGAGCAGGCTTACTACCTTAAATGGGCTGCTCATGCTTTCCGAGTCAGCAACAGTGGTATAAAGGATACTACCCAGGTTTGTTTAAACTTTGAAGATGTACTCTCTACTTTCTATCTGTTGCATGAATATGTTAAAAGCTGAACTATACTTTTCACATCTCTTACGATTCCAATTTTGTCAGTCCTCATGTGGTATTTTATTTTTCAGATCCACACTCACATTTGCTACTCAAACTTTAATGACATCATCCATTCCATCATTGATATGGATGCTGATGTCATTACCATTGAGAATTCCCGTTCTTATGAGAAATTAAGATCAGTTTTCCCTGAGGGTCTGAAATATGGGGGTGGGATTGGACCTGGTGTCTATAATATGCACTCTTCTCGCATCCCAGATACACAAAAGATTGCAGACCGTGTCCGCAAGGTAGTATGGCATAATCTTTTTAACCATGCTACTAATTAAAAATATTGAAAGTGTACTTGTATTCACTTTTGGTTTACAACTCACCTTAATTGTTTGTTTTGCCAGATGCTTGATGCGTCGGAAACAAACAACTTTTGGGTCAATCCAAACTGTGGTTTGAAAACCAAGAAGTATTATGTGGCTGTTTCGGCTTTAAAAAATATCGTTGCAGCTACAAAGTTGGTGCGATCTGAACTAGCCAGTGCAAATTGAAGATGGAAGACATTAAAATTCTAGCAAGTTAATCTGCTTGTCTTACGTACAAGGCTGATGGGTTACAATGTAGTCAGACATATAGTGTATCTCTGTAATAACAGTTACTTAAGCTATTAGATTGAAGTAGAGTTAGACATATGTTGGGAATGTTAGAAATAAAGCAAAGAAAAAAAGAAAAAGAAAAAATAAGTGCCTCAACCTTGCATGGTTGGAAATAAAAAAAGAGTGAGTCAATAAAAGAAGATTTTGTGATAGGTGAAAAGCTGCTATTTTGCATGGAAATAAAAGCAGAGTGAACCAAATTATCTGTTTTATTATATGTAATGCTGCCGAAATTCTTTTACATTGAGTTGAGGTGAAGACTTCTATAAGAACTCGCATTGCAAGTGTGCTGTAATGTGTTTCAAGATTTGATAATACATTGTGCAAGTTTTGGAGTAGGGGGTTTTTCTCCCAAAAGGGTTTTCCACACATAAATCATTCAGTTATGGTTTTATGTTATTCTGTTTATGTTATTTCATGTGTTTTTTAAAATCTCTGTAATAGTTGATTTAAAATTTGCATAACACTGCTCTCAAGATTAGCATAGGAAACGTTTCGGCACACCTTTTGCTTCCTTACAGGGGAAACTACATGTTACTCAGAGCTTTTCGATATGGCTGTCGTATGTTTAAATACAAGATCAGAAGGCAATATGTCGACAGGGGTTTCTTGGATTATTTTACTTTATGTTTCACTTTCCTGTTGTCCATGTGCTTCTTTGAAGGATTCAATCTGTTAGGATAGTCATTAAGTACTGCGTGATCTAACTTGATTTTGAGAGAGCTTTTTGAATCAAGCGACAAGAATCTCTTCCCACCTGAAGATAAAGATTCCATCATATTCCTCAATGGGCTAAATAAACCTTTTAACCGGTGCTTGAGGGGCTTGAAAAAATGGGTTTACATCAAACATACGAATATGCACTAACAAGTTCTCTTCATGCCTTACTGTACATTTGCATATTTATTTTAAAATCTGTCATGGTACCATGGCTTAGCATCATTGCAGCATTAGGACATGAAGACGTTTTATTTTTACTTTTTATCAAATACTGTCTTTATGAAACATGGCATTTGGACTAGAGCTATTCATAACCATTTACCCACCCAGTTATCCATTTGTCGTTCATCCATCCACCTATTCTAACTGTCACTTCATCTTTGATGACTATCTTTCAATGCAGCATTAGACATGAAGATGTATTTTAAAAATACTGTCTTTAGGAAACTGGAATGTGGACTACTCTTGACTATTTAGCCACCTGGTCATAGCTTCACCTATGCTAATTTCCACTGCATCTTTGTTAGACCATCTTCATTTCTATACAAGTCAATGTTGCCATGCACTGTATCAAAGGTGAGATTTTTCTTAAAGTATGCTGTCTTCATGAAAGATTTGCTTGCTGTTAAAATTTATGCTTCTGTGATTTACCTTGAAGTGTATGATGTATCTTCAGATCTACGGTATAAAATATGACAGCTAATCTGTGAAATGTTTATCTACTGTGAGATTTTCCACTACAAGATCTTCAACATCATTTGAGGTTCAACATATGCTATTGAAGATCTAGTCTTCAGTGAGGTCTGTTATTGCAGGGTTTTCATATTCTATGAGATTTTCTGCTGTTAGGATCCCACCTCCTTCTAGGTCCACTAATTCCCTCTAGATAGACTACTAAGCCATTTGTGAGGTTTGTTGGGTAACTTCATTTGTTTCCAAGAACATCATCCCAATTTTTATTATTCTTAATCTTGGTATGAATTTTTGGTCTTGGAAAGTACTTTTAATTCTCCAAGATCATCCTGATGCAAAGGTAAATGCAATGGGAGCTTACAAAGGGGAAGGAGGAGTCACTCACACAACCAACATGTTAAAAATCCTATCGGCTTAGCATCATCATCATATTTCTTGCTAACACAGACAGCATCATCATATTTCGAACGAGCACGAAATATCCTCCTGCTGACTACTGTCCACTTCCTTATCGCTTTTCACCTTTCGCCTTTCAACAGCATCATGATATTTGGCAAGCGCAAACATCCTCTTGATGTTCACTGTTCATCATCATGATACTCAACATCACCTTCATCAGCAGGATATAAAATATCCAGTTGCTCCAAATATCCTGATGACGTATATCCTGATGACGATGACGTCACATGCAATTCCTCAATATCCTGTTGCTCTGATATCCTGATGACGTATATCCTGATGATGATGACGTCATATGCAACTCCTTCACTATCCGACTACTCGAACAACAGCATCATGATATGACTTATCCGGTCATATTGAAACATCCTGATGATGTTAACCAAACCTTATGCCGACGACTTAAGCCGATGCCAAAACACTTAGCGACAGCAGGATAAACTTGCATAGGGTGATATTCGCAATATCCTGATGACGATGACGTCACATCCTGATGACGATGACGTCACACAATATCCTGATGACCTCTTCAATACTTAACCAAAAAAAATAAACTTTCACTCCTTATGCCGATGCGCTCCTCCTCGGCAACACCTGATGATGATCACCCCAAAACGCATTTACCTTATGCAATCTATTGCATCATGCTCTCCTCCTCCTACTCGGATGACGCCCGAAGCGACTGCAGGATATACACCGAAATATCCTGATGATGCCGTTTTGACGAATTTCTAACCTTAGCGAATTTTCAATCCGCCGAGCCTCCTGGGGTGACCCGATCTACTTCCTGGACAACTTTCCAGACTGTAACTATCAGCACGACCTAGCACATACCCATGCTAGGGTTCTCAACACATCTCGACCGCGATCCTGCACACCTGCATGCAAACAGAAAACAAACTACCTCCTAAACTACTGTACACAACCATTCCACCGATTCGACGAATCAACCGGTGGAATGGATCAGCATATCCATGAAACCACCAGATCAGCAAATCGATTCAACAATGGAATCCAACCAGAGAAAGAACACAAACAGGATCTCTTTATTGATTTCAAAAGATGCAATTACAATGATCAGTCTCTCTCTCTGTCTCACTCTGTGCAACCTAGCTCGATGCAATTCTATCTCTAAAACCAACCGATCCTCATGTATAAATAGGATCTCATGCGAGTAATACTGACCCGACTCCAAGCGGCTGGGAAATCTCTCCAGGCGGCTGGGAGATCCAACCGAACATACATCATGACAACTGTCCTAACAACCTAGCTAAAAATAGCAAAGTCTGGTCAACATGACCTTATTACATGCATTGGTCTTATATGACCTTCTTGAAAACATTAACAAGACTCAAACTAACTAACTGCCTCATGGAGGCCAGCTGTCAGGTAGGTGCTCCTGCACCATACTCCCCAACAGAAAATAACTCATGTCCCATGAGTTAGGATATGGAAGTCCTCCACCTTTACACTTTGCCTTGTCAGTCTTCTGACCTGTTCCAGCTTTATCCTCTGCTGGCTCTTGGCTGCTCCAAGACTTCTGAACTGTAACTTGCCTTCTTGCAAGTGAACCCTCATGCCTGTCAATGTAGGCCCTTCTCTCACATACCTTGTGTTTGTTAGGTTGTCTGATTAGAACCTCTGTCTGAACTGCCTCTTGAACTTCTGCAATGGTCAACTCTGTCTTTCTTTCAACTCTTATAGGACAAACAATAGTCCCAACTATGACAACATCCTTGTCATTCCTCTCAACTGGGTGCTGTTTACACACCTGTTTCTGAACCTGCTGCTGACCTCTGTCAGTCACAACTAAAACTTTCTTCAACCTGTTGGCCTTAACAACTCCTTTCCCTGCAGTGTCCTCAACTGCCTTTATGCCTGCTCCTATAGGCTTCTGCACAAATTCCTTCTTTCCCATTAAAATGACTTGGGCTGCCTTCTGTGTTGCAGCATCTTCCTGTAATGGCATCAACATAATAGTTTTCCCATCTTTCTTGATGGTGTAGGTATTAGCATACCCATCATACAGTACCCTCCTACCAAATTGCCATGGTCTACCCAACAGTAGGTGACAACATTCCATGGGCAATATGTCACACAAAACTCTATCCTGATATGCTCCAATCTGAAAATCCACATATGCCTGTTCATAGACAAAAAGTGATTGACTATCACTCACCCAAGATACCTTGTAAGGGTGATGGTGTGGAATCCTTTCCAAATGTAGTTTATCCACCATTTCCTGAGATACCATGTTGTCTGTTGAACCAGTATCAATGACAACCTTACATACTTTACCTTTGCTCTTGCATGTGGTCTTGAAAAGAGCTCTTCTTTGCATCATATCCTTTGATGCCTGCAAACTAATTCTCCTTACCATCAATGCTTCTCCATCCTCAGGATATCCATAATTGTCAGGAACTCTATCTTTTTGATAAGTGTTTGAACTCTGTACACATTCCTCTACTTTCTCTTCTTGCACAAGTTGCACTCTCTTGTCATTCGTTCTATCATCTCTGGATGATGAACCTTTGTTTTCTGGACACTTGAAAGATGGATGACCAAACTCACCACAGGTGTAACATTTCCCTGAAAATGTAGTAGAACCTCTACCACCTCCAAATCTGCCTTTATTACCTTTCCATCCACCTCTGAAATCAGACTGTCCCTGTCCTTTACCAGTGTCTTCTTGACCCTCATTGGTTTGCTTTGTTCTATGGGCTGATCCTCTTCCCCTCATATTGTGTTGTCCTTGTTTTCTCTTTAACTTCTCTTCCACTTTCAATGCCAACTGAAAGCATTTCTGAACTGTATCTGGATTATGCAGACTTAAATCATCCTGAATGTTGAACCTCAATCCATTAAGGTATCTGGCTACCTTCTCTTCTTCACTTTCCTTCACCTTTGTCTTCATACAAAGTTTCATGAATTCTTCTGTATATGAGCTGACATCTAGCTCCTTCTGCTTCAGGTTTTGCTTCCTCTTGTGTAATTGGATACTGTAATCCAATGGGATATAAGCTTCCTTTACTAATGCCATCATCTTCTTCCATGTAGCGACTCTACGCTTTCCTTCCTGTACTCTATCATCTTGGACGAAATTCCACCATGTCAAGGCAGCTTCTTTCATTTTTGACTGGGCTATCTTCACCCTCTGTTGTTCTGGTATCTCCTCTGTTACAAAGAAATTGTTCAAGGAGTCTATCCACTCCATCACTGAATCAGGATCCATCTTTCCTGTAAACACTGGCAAATCCAGTTTCACATCCAGGTTCTCCTCTCCATGGCCTTGAGGGCGTTCAATAGTGGTCTCTGGTCTGCAGGAATGACCTCCTCGCTCCAATTAGGGATCTCTTCTTCTTCCCTATCTTCTTCTCTACCAGAACCTACTCTGCTCCTCAACTTCGCTAACTCATCCTTCAATTCCTGATTCTGAGCCTTCACGGCCTTGCTTTCTGCAATCTGTTTCTTTACCAGAACTGCCAACTCAGCGTTGGTCATCCTTGCCGGAACCTCCGATGTTCCTTCTTCATCTGACATCCTGCTATATCCTTATCTCTTCCAAAAGATCCTTCCTTTGCTCTGATACCACTATGATGCAAAGGTAAACGCAATGGGAGCTTACAAAGGGGAAGGAGGAGTCACTCACACAACCAACATGTTAAAAATCCTATCGGCTTAGCATCATCATCATATTTCTTGCTAACACAGACAGCATCATCATATTTCAAACGAGCACGAAATATCCTCCTGCTGACTACTGTCCACTTCCTTATCGCTTTTCACCTTTCGCCTTTCAACAGCATCATGATATTTGGCAAGCGCAAACATCCTCCTGATGTTCACTGTTCATCATCATGATACTCAACATCACCTTCATCAGCAGGATATAAAATATCCGGTTGCTCCAAATATCCTGATGACGTATATCCTGATGACGATGACGTCACATGCAGTTCCTCAATATCCTGTTGCTCCGATATCCTGATGACGTATATCCTGATGATGATGACGTCATATGCAACTCCTTCACTATCCGACTACTCGAACAACAGCATCATGATATGACTTATCCGGTCATATTGAAACATCCTGATGATGTTAACCAAACCTTATGCCGATGACTTAAGCCGATGCCAAAACACTTAGCGACAGCAGGATAAACTTGCATAGGGTGATATTCGCAATATCTTGATGATGATGACATCACATCCTGATGACGATGACGTCACACAATATCCTGATGACCTCTTCAATACTTAACCAAAAAAAATGAACTTTCACTCCTTATGCCGATGCGCTCCTCCTCGGCAACACCTGATGATGATCACCCCAAAACGCATTTACCTTATGCAATCTATTGCATCATGCTCTCCTCCTCCTACTCGGATGATGCCCGAAGCGACTGCAGGATATACACCGAAATATCCTGATGATGCCGTTTTGACGAATTTTGAACCTTAGCAAATTTTCAATCCGCCGAGCCTCCTGGGGTGACCCGATCTACTTCCTGGACAACTTTCCAGACTGTAACTATCAGCACGACCTAGCACATACCCATGCTAGGGTTCTCAACACATCTCGACCGCGATCCTGCACACCTGCATGCAAACAGAAAACAAACTACCTCCTAAACTACTGTACACAACCATTCCACCAATTCGACGAATCAACCGGTGGAATGGATCAGCATATCCATGAAACCACCAGATCAGCAAATCGATTCAACAATGGAATCCAACCAGAGAAAGAACACAAACAGGATCTCTTTATTGATTTCAAAAGATGCAATTACAATGATCAGTCTCTCTCTCTGTCTCACTCTGTGCAACCTAGCTCGATGCAATTCTATCTCTAAAACCAACCGATCCTCATGTATAAATAGGATCTCATGCGAGTACTACTGACCCGACTCCAAGCGGCTGGGAAATCTCTCCAGGCGGCTGGGAGATCCAACCGAACATACATCATGACAACTGTCCTAACAACCTAGCTAAAAATAGCAAAGTCTGGTCAACATGACCTTATTACATGCATTGGTCTTATATGACCTTCTTGAAAACATTAACAAGACTCAAACTAACTAACTGCCTCATGGAGGCCAGCTGTCAGGTAGGTGCTCCTGCACCACATCCACCTTATCGTTGGACCAAACCCTTATTACTTTCAGTGTTGGCTTTTTGCTACACTTTATGGATCGTTCTTTGCGATCTTTGTTTCCTAAGAATTCTTTATTGTTTGTTTGTTCTGTTTACAGCTAACTCTTAACCTCCTCCTACTATAGAATTTTCAAACTTTCAATTTTACTTACTGGCTTTGATTTTGTTACTTGCTAGCTTTGATTTTGGTTTCAAATATCAATTTCCTTCACTTTTCCTAATTTCTGACCAGTCTCTAAGAATTCACTTTATCCTTAAATTTGGTATAAAATAAATATTTGATTTTATACCATATAATTTCATTTGCTATTTACGATGGGGCTAAAGATTGTTTGCCTTTTGGTCCTACTTTGACACAGTAAGGTTTGTAATTGACTCCGCTGGGAATCGAATCTCCAAATCCGCAGACCGGCGTGTTATCCGTTGGACTCTTGAATCATGTCGACGGAGTCTTGAATCATGTCAATAATTATTACTAGCAATTGCACCTTAGTGTGCAATGGGTATGCCGAAAATGGATGTGGAAAGGGGTTTTGTGTGGATAAAATAAAATGTTATTTTGCATATGAGAAACTTAAAGTATACATAGTTTGTAAAATTGAGTCTCTAAGAGCAATAAATAAGGGGGAATATTTGTAAGAGTAATAAAGAGGAACTTTTTATATGTTTATAATATTAGTATTTTCAAAAAGAGAGTATATAGAATGTTTGTATTAAATTTTTGGGTCTACTTTGATTTGTTGAATCGTGGTCATCATTTGAACATTGAAACCATGTAATGATGTGTCTTGTTGTTTTGTAGTAGTAAGTAAAGTTTGAGTACATGATTTAGACCAACTCATACCAAGCTCTACTTTTTACAGTGTAAAAGTACCTTAGCCTAATCTTTAATGTAGGGTTTTCCATTGAAATGCTTGACCGTAATCTCAAGTCTATCACACAATGGAACACTTTTTATCACCATGTTTATGCAGTTACGCTTAGTTTTGTAATCCCATGATAAGTAATGACTTTGTGTTCTAGGAAATCTCTCTTGAATTGCGATGGGTGGTAAAGGTAAAATTTGGAAATAATTATTCATAGGAAGTTTATGCATGTAGCCAAGTTCTATACTTTAAATGGAAAGGTACTCTACCTCTATCTTTTTCTCTATCTCTTTCTCTCTTTCTATCTTTGTCTATCTACCTCTCTCTTTTTCTCGATATCTCTCTCCCTATTTATCTCTCTAGTTCTCTATATATCTCTATCTCTCTCTCTAGCTCTCTATTTTTTTTTAATCTCTCCGTGTGTCTATTTCTCTGCACATAATATTATTTTAATGATTTAGAAGATCGGTGAAGTGAATTAATTAATTATACCATGCACAAGATGCCAAATATCTCCCTCTCTAGCTCTCTATTTTTTATCTCCCTCTCTAGCTCACTATTTTTTTTTATCTTTTTATGTGGATGCAAAATATCCTTATAAAATGATTTACGAAAAATTCTAAACCTTCTTTAAGGAAAATACATTGTCTTAGATGTATAAAGGTTATAAGTGATGCTCATATTTAAGATATCAATTAGTTCCATTTTAGTTAATTCATTACAATGCCACAGTCGTTATTGAATTATGGCATATTTGGATTGCATAGACCTTACCTCTATAATAAAATTTGTTGATCTAAAACATATGTAACCTTAATTAAACATAGAAGAATAAGTGAAAGAAAAAGAAAAGATAAGATGACATATATACTTGGGAAAACCCCTTTGAGTAAGAAACCCACCACCAAAAGAAAACCTTAATATATTCCTTCAAAATAAGATTACAATAGATCAAGAAACTCCAGTAATGTTGTAGCCCATGTGTTAACACTTTAGTATCATGTTGATACTTAGACTTAAATTCTATCTCCCTCTCTATTATTCTCTTCATATATCACTCTATCTCTCTTATCTAGGTTTCTATCTCTTTCTTTCTCTATCTATCTAGATTTCCCTCTATATATCTTATCCCTATCTTTCTCTCCTACTCTCTCTCTCTATATATATATGTGTGTGTGTTTCTCTATCTTCCTCTTTCTCTCTTTCTCCTCATCTCCATCTGATCTCTTTGTCTCTCTCTATCTCTACCTTTCTCTTCTCTATCTATCTTCCTCTCTTCCTATCTTACCCTCTCTATATCAATCTCCCTCTTTATTATTCTCTCTTCCTCTATCACTTTATCTCTCTTCTCTAGGTTTTTCTTCCTCTTTCTCTCTATATACCTATACCCATCTCTGCCTCTATTCCCTTTCTCTCCATTTCCTCTATCTCTCTTTCTCTCTACCTAGATCTCTATCAATTTGTTATGTCTCTCTCTCAATCAGTAGAATTAAAAAAACACAGTGATATGTGTTGTTGAGACATTTTTGAAAACACAAAATCATTGGCCATCATAGGATTACAAAACTAAGCTTAACTACATAAACATAGTGGAAAAAAGTGTTGCATTGTGTGATAGACTTGGGGCTATGGTCAAGAATTTTAATGGAAAACCCTATATTAAAGATTAGGCTATGGTACTTTTAAAATGTAAAAAGTGGAGCTTGGTATGAAATGGAACTTTTACAACAATAGAGAGAGAGAGAGAGAGATTTACTCTCTCTCTATCAGTGTTTCTCTCTCCCCTTCTCTCTCTAACTCTCACTTTGTCTTCCTTTATCTCTCTTACTCTTCCTCTATATGTTGATAATGGTTCCATTTTTCATCATCAATATTCTTAAAAATGCATGGAGATAAAACTAAGCTTAACTACATAAACATAGTGGCAAAAAGTGTTTCATTGTGTGATAGATTTGGTGTTAAGCGTTCTTTCCATTTGTTGGAATTTTGAATTAATTGTTGCAAATGTCCATTTTTGAGCCACTTCAATAAGTGGCATTGTTTCCAATTGTATTGGTCATGCCATGTATGAATGAATGAAGCTTGGAGATGGGATGGTTTTACCGCTACCTCCCATTCCTACAATCCTCATGATTTTTACTCTCATTACTTGCAACAGATTGGAATCCTTGTACAAGCTCATTCAATCCCTATGGATGTTCGGCTATTGGCAAGGGGACTTTTTTCATGAATTTTAATGCACAATTCACAATATTCTTCAAAATCTGGCCTCATTCCTAACATTTTCAACTAAAATTTTTAAATAAAATAGAACACAATATACTGCTTAAATACTTAAATGTCAACAAAATAGAATAGAAGTAGAACCAATGGAAAATATGAAAGACTTACTATCGAAGATATAGAGAAAATTGTTAGAGATATAGAATAAAAAGACATATATTTTGGGAGAGAGTTAGGTAAGGATCTCATGGAGCCTAATTAGTTTTGTGGAGCAAGCGGTTTTATGAGAATAAAAATTATAGTAAAAGATAAATTATTAGGTCATTAAGCAAATGATATGTTTCACTAATATATTAAGGCTTACTTTTGGTGGTGGGTCTCTTACTTAGAAGGGTTTTTACAAGTATATATGTCACCTTATCTTCTCTATCTCCTTCACTTATTCTTCCATTTTAATTAAGGTTACATGTGTTTTAGATCAATAAATTTTTGTTACTTTCCATTACTCCTAATTGAGGAATAAGCATTGTAAAACCAACATTTAGTATAAAAGCTTTGTTTGGATTGATCCCATGAAGGAAAGGATACATTACCTATGTTTAATTCTATTTTTGTTGTGGGATAATTTGTGTGGATTTGAAATAACATTTGAAAATCAAAAGTCATGGGCAATACCTTGACAGTTGAGATTAAGAAGTCTAGTAGTTAAAATTTTGAGGTTTGGAAATTGAAGGTTGAAGATCTTTTAGTGGAGATAGATCAGTGGATCATAATAATTGTTGCATTCACTTTTCTACCATAAGTAATGGATCAAGACTGAAGTTATGGATATCATAACTATTGTAATGTATAACAAATATGCTAGGTCTCAACCCTATAGGAACATAATGTATGTTTGATCTTGATACTAATATGATTTTGTGATGGTAAAAATGAGACATTGTTATGTACTAAGATGAAATGCATAGTTTTTAACATGCTTAATTCTAGTTTATTGATGTCTTGACAAATTGTAAATTAGAATAGGTATTATTTGTTTAGGATATACATGATCTACACAGTTTACAAATTAATTATGTAAAAGTAAATCTCAAGCAAGAAATGGCCACGAAAGTAAATCCAACTAGTTCTGTTGAAGAGAAGGTGCATCTTTATTGCATATGTCACATTTTATTTTTCTTTGTTTTATTATTTTTAAAATTCATGTATCATTTATTGCATGTACAAGAACAAAAGAGTTACATATGGGTGCGACATTTAAGAGGCCCTATCTACAAAATGGAAAGAAGAACCAACACATTTGCTCTTGAAATTCAATATATGTAATGGGTTAGCCAAAGAGGTCTTGAAGGTCAATTGTCAGATCCTTAATCAAATAACATGTTGTATTTAATGTAGCTCCCCATGAACAATCTCACCTATTTCAATTGTTTATACATATATATCTCTCTATCTCCCCTTTTCCCTTTCTCTCTTCTTTCTCTATCTCTCTTACCATCTCTCCCTCTTTATCTCTTTATACATTTATCTCTCTTTCTCTTCATCTTTATCTTTCTATCTCTCTATCTCTTTGTATCCCTCTCTATCTATTTCATCAACCTTCTTGGTTGGTCCAAATATGATTCAAAGGAGAATTATTCAACTGGTTCTTTTGAAGAGAAGGTGCATCTTTATTGCATATGTCACATTTTATGTTTCTTTGTTTTATTATTTTTAAAATTCATGCATCATATATTACATGTACAAGAACAAAAGAGTTACTTATGGGAACTACATTTAAGAGGCTCTGTATATACAATATAAAGAAGAACCAACACATTTGCTCTTGAAATTCAATATATGCAATGGGTTAGCCAAAGAGATCTTGAAGATCAATTGTTAGATACTCAATCAAATGACGTGTTGTATTCAATGTAGCTCCCCATGAACAATCTCACCTATTTCAATTGTTTATACATATATGTATATCTATCTCCCCTTCTACCTTTCTCTCTTCTTTCTCTCTCTCTTACCATCTCTGGGTAAGTGCAAGAAGATGGGGAGCCAAAAAGGGGTCTTAAGTGGCCACTTTTTTTCTGAAATCAAGAAATACTGGCCTTGGATGAGAAATTGAGCATAGTTACACTCAAAATTTAGAGATGTAACCAAAACAATGTTCGTAGTGCTTCGAGTCTACTTTCTAAAATACTATTTTTTTTTGAAAATGGCATAGATTAAGGGGTTCAAAAGAGGGAGCCACAGAAATTGGTGTTGTTTCTATCAAAAAAACATAACATAGCATGTTTTGTGGCTCCCTCAAAAGGTCAACTTATTTTTGGTATTTTTAAAATCGCTTCAGTGAGATATTAGCTAATAGCATGTAGTTTATGCCCGATTTTTCTGATAATTTTTTGATGAATATTTGATTTTTTACTAATTTTTAAAGTGGACACATCCTAAAAAATAGAATTTTGGCCGTGATACCCCTATAAATTTTGAAAACTAATTGAAAATTATTTTTTTATTTTTTTAATATTTGTAGAATGGAGTCTAGTTTCTAAATATGTAATTTTTTTGAAATTTGAATGAATAGTTATTTTACAATGAAAAAAAGACCAAATAGTGGTTTTTGTTTAAAAACGGACACACAAACAAAAGAAATTAAAGATGAAAGGCTTAACATTGTTAAAATGTGAAAAAAATCACATCATCAAATAGCTAAGAGAAATCCTAACATTACCCATGTGTTCGATTTGTTCGACCTTGAAACACGTGCAAATCTGAGAGTTAGCACGAATGAAATTATGTAAAATTTTGAAGAATATAGAAAAACACGTCTATGACTATTCATAAGGCACTCCAAGCCTTTGGGTTGGAAATCCAAAGCAAATCCCAAGCCCAAGGCTTGGGATTCCCAAAGCAAGAAATAATGCGAGCGCGTTATAACGCACTCGCGTTATGTTTTGCCTTGCATTTTTTTCCCGCAAGTCTGTCTTTTGTCATGTTTGACATAACGCAAGCGTGTTATAACACGCTCGCGTTATGTCCCACTCAAATTTTTTTACGTTCAAGGCTATTAATCATGAGGGTTAAGGGATAAGGGATAGAGTTGGAGGGTTTAGGGATAAGGGATTAGTGTTTAAGGTATAGTATCGAGCCCGTTGAGGGTCTAGGAATAGGAATAGCGTTTAAGGTTTAGGGATGAGGGATGACAGATTACGGTTGAGGGTTTAGGGTTTAGGGATAGGGTTGAGGGTCGAGGGATCAAAGTTAATGGTTGAGGGATTAGGGTTTGACATTGAGGGTTGAGGGTTGAGGTTCAAGGGTCAAGGGTTTAGGGATGGGGTTTAGGGTCCAGGGATTAGGGTTAAAGTAGAGTGTGGAGGGTGTAAGGATTAGGGATAGGGTTGGAGGGTTTAGGGATAAGGGATTAGGGTTTAAGGTATAGTATCGAGTCTGTTGAGGGTTTAGGAATAGGGATAGCATTTAGAGTTTAGGGATGAGGGATTATAGTTGAGGGATGATGGATTAGGGTTGAGGGTTGAGGGATTAGGGTTTAGGGTTGAGGGTTGAGGGTTGAGGGTATAAGGTATAGTGTTGAGGGTTGAGGGTTGAGGGTTTAGGATTAGCATTTAATGTCGAGGTTAGGGTTAGAGTGTCGAGGGTAGAGGGATTAGGGATAGGGTTTAGGGTTGAAGGTTTAAGGATTGAGGGTTGAGGCTTTAGGGATGAGGGTTTAAGGCTTAAGATATAGTGTCAAGTGTTGAGGGTGTAGGGATAGGGTTTAAGTTTTAAGGGTTAAGGGTTGAGGGATAGGGATTAGGGTTTAAGGTATAGTGTTGAGGGTCAAGGGATCAGAGTTAAGGGTTGAGGGATTAGGGTTTGATGTTGAGGGTTAAGGGTTGAGGTTCGAGGGTCAAGGGTTTAGGGATAGGGTTGAGGGTCAAGGAATTAGGGTTAAAGTAGAGTGTGGAGGGTATAAGGATTAGGGATAGGGTTAGAGGGTTTAGGGATAAGGGATTAGGGTTTAAGGTATAGTATCAATTCTGTTGAGGGTGTAGGAATAGGGATAACATTTAGGGTTTAGGGATGAGGGATTAGAGTTGAGGGATGACGGATTAGGGTTGAGGGTTGAGGGATTAGGGTTTAGGGATAAGGTTTAGGGTTGAGGGCTGAGGGATTAGGGTTTAGGGTTGAGGGATTAGGATTTGACATTGAGGGTTGAGGGTTTAGGGTTTAGGGTTTAGGGTTACGGTTGAGAGATGAGGGATCAGAGTTAAGGGTTGAGGGAATAGGGTTTGATGTCGAGGGTTGAGGGTTGAGGTTTGAGGGTCAAGAGTTTAGGGATAGGGTTGAGGTTGAAGGGATTAGGGTTAAAGTAGAGTGTGGAGGGTGTAAGGATTAGGGATAGGGTTGGAGGGTTTAGGGATAAGGGATTAGAGTTTAAGGTATAGTATCGAGTTTGTTGAGGGTTTAGGAATAGGGATAGCATTTAGGGTTTAGGGATGAGGGATTAGAGTTGAGGGATGAGGGATTAGGGTTGAGGGTTGAGGGATTAGGGTTTAGGGATAAGGTTTAGGGTTGAGGGATTAGGGTTTAAGGTATAGTGTTGAGGGTTGATGGTTTAGGGATAGGGTTTAGGTTTGAGGGATTAGGGTTTAGGGTTGATGAATTAGGGTTTAATGTTGAGAGTTGAGGGTTAAGAGTTGAGGGTTGAGGTTGAGGGATAGGGTTGATGGTCAAGGGATTAGGGTTAAATAAGAGTGTCGAGGGTAGAGGGATTAGGGTTTAAGGTATAGTATCGAGCCTGTTGAGGGTCTAGGAATAGGGATAGCGTTTAGGGTTTAGGAATGAGGGATTAGAGTTGAGGGATGACGGATGATAGATTAGGGTTGAGGGTTGAGGCATTAGGGTTTAGGGACAAGGTTTAGGGTTAGGGTTGAGGGATTAGGGTTTAAGGTATAGTGTTGAGGGTTTAGAGATAGGGTTTAGGGTTGAGGGATTAGAGTGAAGGGTTGAGGGATTAGAATTTGACGTTGAGGGTTGAGGGTTTAGGGATAGGGTTGAAGGTCGAGGGATCAGAGTTAAGGGTTGAGGGATTACGGTTTGATGTTGAGGGTTGAGGGTTGATGTTTGAGGGTCAAGGGTTTAGGGATAGGGTTGAGGGTCGAGGAATTAGGGTTAAAGTAGAGTGTGGAGGGTATAAGGATTAGGGATAGGATTGGAGGGTTTAGGGATAAGGGATTAGGGTTTAAGGTATAGTATCAATTCTGTTTAGGGTGTAGGAATAGGGATAACATTTAGGGTTTAGGGAAGAGGGATTAGAGTTGAGGGATGACGGATTAGGGTTGAGGGTTGAGGGATTAGGGTTTAGGGATAAGGTTTAGGGTTGAGGGCTGAGGGATTAGGGTTTAAGTTATAGTGTTGAGGGTTTAGGGATAGGGTTTAGGGTTGAGGGATTAGGATTTGACGTTGAGGGTTGAGGGTTGAGGGTTTAGGGTTTAGGGTTTAGGGTTAGGGTTGAGAGATGAGGGATCAGAGTTAAGGGTTGATGGAATAGGGTTTGACGTCGAGGGTTGAGGGTTGAGGTTCGAGGGTCAAGGGTTTAGGGATAGGGTTGAGGTTGAAGGGATTAGGGTTAAAGTAGAGTGTGGAGGGTGTAAGGATTAGGGATAGGGTTGGAGGGTTTAGGGATAAGGGATTAGAGTTTAAGGTATAGTATCGAGTTTGTTGAGGGTTTAGGAATAGGGATAGCATTTAGGGTTTAGGGATGAGGGATTAGAGTTGAGGGATGAGGGATTAGGGTTGAGGGTTGAGGGATTAGGGTTTAGGGATAAGGTTTAGGGTTGAGGGTTGAGGGATTAGGGTTTAAGGTATAGTGTTGAGGGTTGATGGTTTAGGGATAGGGTTTAGGTTTGAGGGATTAGGGTTTAGTGTTGATGAATTAGGGTTTAATGTTGAGAGTTGAGGGTTAAGGGTTGAGGGTTGAGGTTGAGGGATAGGGTTAATGGTCAAGGGATTAGGGTTAAATAAGAGTGTCGAGGGTAGAGGGATTAGGGTTTAAGGTATAGTATCGAGCCTGTTGAGGGTCTAGGAATAGGGATAGCGTTTAGGGTTTAGGAATGAGGGATTAGAGTTGAGGGATGACGGATGACAGATTAGGGTTGAGGGTTGAGGCATTAGGGTTTAGGGACAAGGTTTAGGGTTAGGGTTGAGGGATTAGGGTTTAAGGTATAGTGTTGAGGGTTTAGGGATAGGGTTTAGGGTTGAGGGATTAGAGTGAAGGGTTGAGGGATTAGAATTTGACGTTGAGGGTTGAGGGTTTAGGGATAGGGTTGAAGGTCGAGGGATCAGAGTTAAGGGTTGAGGGATTAGGGTTTGATGTTGAGGGTTGAGGGTTGAGGTTCGAGGGTCAAGGGTTTAGGGATAGGGTTGAGGGTCGAGGAATTAGGGTTAAAGTAGAGTGTGGAGGGTATAAGGATTAGGGATAGGGTTGGAGGGTTTACGGATAAGGGATTAGAGTTTAAGGTATAGTATCGAGTCTGTTGAGGGTTTAGGAATAGGGATAGCATTTAGGGTTTAGGGATGAGGGATTAGAGTTGAGGGATGAGGGATTAGGGTTGAGGGTTGAGGGATTAGGGTTTAGGGATAAGGTTTAGGGTTGAGGGTTGAGGGATTAGGGTTTAAGGTATAGTGTTGAGGGTTGAGGGTTGAGGGTTTAGGATTAGGGTTTAGGGTTGACGGATTAGCATTTAATGTCGAGGTTAGGGTTAGAGTGTCAAGGGTACAGGGATTAGGGATAGGGTTTAGGGTTGAAGGTTTAAGGATTGAGGGTTGAGGCTTTAGGGATGAGGGTTTAAGGCTTAAGATATAGTGTCAAGTGTTGAGGGTGTAGGGATAGGGTTTAAGTTTTAAGGGTTAAGGGTTGAGGGATAGGGATTAGGGTTTAAGGTATAGTATCGAGTCTGTTGAGGGTGTAGGATTAGGGATATCATTTAGGGATTAGGGATAGGGTTGGAGGGTTTAGGGATAAGGGATTAGGGTTTAAGGTATAGTATCGATTCTGTTGAGGGTGTAGGAATAGGGATAGCTTTTAGGGTTTAGGGATGAGGGATTAGAGTTGAGGGATGACGGATTAGGGTTGAGGGTTGAGGGATTAGGGTTTAGGGATAAGGTTTAGGGTTGAGGGCTGAGGGATTAGGGTTTAAGGTATAGTGTTGAGGGTTTAGGGATAGGTTTAGGGTTGAGGGATTAGAGTGAAGGGTTGAGGGATTAGGATTTGATGTTGAGGGTTGAGGGTTTAGGGTTAGGGTTGAGAGATGAGGGATCAGAGTTAAGGGTTGAGGGATTAGGGTTTGACGTCGAGGGTCGAGGGTTGAGGTTTGAGGGTCAAGGGTTTAGGGATAGGGTTGAGGTTGAAGGGATTAGGGTTTAAGGTATAGTGTTGAGGGTTGATGGATCAGAGTTAAGGGTTGAGGGATTAGGGTTGAGGGTTGTAAGGATTAGGGATAGGGTTGGAGGGTTTAGGGATAAGGGATTAGAGTTTAAGGTATAGTATCGAGTCTGTTGAGGGTGTAGGATTAGGGATAGCATTTAGGGTTTAGGGATGAGGGATTAGAGTTGAGGGATGACGGATTAGGGTTGAGGGATTAGGATTTGACGTTGAGGGTTGAGGGTTTAGGGATAGGGTTGAGGGTTGAGGGATTAGGATTTGATGTTGAGGGTTGAGGGTTTAGGGATAGGGTTGAGGGATTAGGATTTGACATTGAGGGTTGAGGGTCGAGGGTTCAGAGTTGAGGGTTTAGGGATTAGGGTTTGACGTTGAGGGTTGAGGGCATTTTCTATCACGAACTTGATTATGAGGGCTTGCCCTTCATTGTTATGCCTATCATATGGCCGAGCATCTGGCAAGCCCTTGCAGGAAAAAGATGTGATCAATGCAAAGGATGTGATGAATCTATAGCAGGAAAAAATTTTATATTTCTATTGAAACGGTAAAAAAGTGGTTACCCCCGTGATCCAGGCCCACATGCTCTGTTTTCTTACTGATTCTGCGCGTGCTCCGACAAAAAAGAAGTGCTTTCATGCTATTGGGAAGTTCACATGCACATTTGACACATTGTACCACCTTTGCATGATCTTTCCACCACCTTTTCTGCTTTGCCAACTTGAGGAGGAAATAACATAGTTTTCACACCAAGTTTGATATATATCTATTCAAGTTTCAATTTTTGTAGTGTTGCAATGTTAATTGTGATTCAATTTTAGGAATTTAACATTGAAAAGGAAGCAAGTGGTGAAAAACTCAAATTGTTGAGGAGTTTGATGCAAGAAGATAAAAACACTACATAATTGGGTACTCTCTCTATTCAAATCTTTATTTTTTAGGTATGTCAAGCCTTTACATGCATGTTCTTTACATTTTCCTTATTTTGGATTGAATTACTTTATCATGCTTTATCATACATGTTTAAAATAGACACTTTCCCAATCAAGAAAGCAACCTACAATCTCACATGATGCCATGCATATTTTCTACACTTGGGCTCTTTAATAATTATGTGTAATAAACAAACCTTAGTTCATACCATGATGTCAAACTATACAAGAATAAATCCTTACAACATAAAAAAAATACAATCCCACTATTATCATGTATTCATTTCTTAGGAACTAATATTGGTCTCTTTATCATGCTACAGACAAATTCTCTATCATGCCGAGGAAACGATCAAGAATTAAACCAACACAGGAAGAAGCTAAGAATGCAAAGAAAGCAATGGCTATGAGGGAACTTCATGAGAAGAGGAAATTGGACACGATAAATGAAGACATACCAATTGAAGAGGAACCACAACCATCACAAAGAGATATGGTATTGGCGGCACAAAGAGAACGAATGCAAAAACTTTGTGGTACGAGAGATTTGAATACCATAGTTGGAGACACGTCCTTTACCGCAAGTCAACATGTGGGGACACCATCTACCACATCTCAAGTTGAGAGTACATCATCACTCACATGTGATGAAGGAGGTACGCCATCGTTACCACCTCAACCTCAAGGTATATCATCTATTCCATCTTCGATCGAAGGTATGCCATCTAACCCATCTCATTTAAATATTGATGAAATTCCTAATGTTGAGATGAATTTACCTAACTTGACACCACCTAGAATTTTGCATAGAAAGCCAAAGTATTTGATTGATATTGATGAGAATATTTTGCAGCCAATGGAAGGTAAGATTCTAAAACGTACTTGTAGAAGATATGCTAATAAGATTTGGAGATTGTTCTTTGAAAAGTTAAATGAGACTGCAAGATGTCAACTATTCGTTGAAATGATGCGAAGTATAAAGTATAGGTCTATCATGAAGATTCTTGGGTTGAGAACATCAGAGGCTTCAAGTGAAAAATCTATTGTCAAGAATCTAATGAGTGCGTATGAGAGTGTGGGTAACACCTCACGCACAAAAGATAGTAATGCAACACGGCGTGTGATTACATCGACTATAGTAAGTAGTCAAACGAGGAAAGCTCGTCTCATTAGAAAGACAAGTCAAGAATTGAGAATTAATAGGAAAACTTTATCAAGAGCCGTTGGAAGACGCCAAAGAATTGAGGACACTAATGCCAATGAATTATGGGCGTTCTCAGGGAAACTACCACGAAAAGATAAACCAATTGTTGAAGCATTGAGATCACTAATTGAAGACTTTTGGAAGAAATACACAAGGGTATCTCTGAATCAAAGGGATGTGGTAAGAAGGAGAATCGATAGTCAGAACCGCGAGCCACATCCAAAGCATTTTTTGGATGAGACTCAAACACAGTTTTATGGTAAATTTATAGAGAAGTATCCTCAAATTAAAATTTGTCAAAGATATTTTGAAATGCTAAAACCTTTCTATGTTAAGATAAATCACACACGCACTACTTGTTGTTGTAGATTACATATTGAATTTTCTAACCATTTTGATGCTTATAGGTCTATATGTTTAGATATGCATACTAACAATGATTTGTAGGGTTGTGCCATATGTGCCCCACCAACATCTTCAAGAGACTTCATATCAAGAATTTTATGTGAAAGAGAGGAAGGTCAAATATTCTACAAGAAATTATGCTTGGATGGCACATGTCATCGTTGCGGTGGCTTGCAACATTTGCTAATATGTGAACATATGGAAATAACACATGCGGTTGGAAATGAACTAGTAGAGTTTGGCAAGTATAAAACAGTGGCATACAATACAAAAGATGGTAAAGAAGCAAAGAGGTGTGAATTAGTTATTGAAAAGATTCCAGTGTATCAGTTTATGCCTATATTTCGTGACAACATAGTGTATGAGTATGCAAGACATGCCCATAGAGCTCAATGGTTGGACTTGCAATTCAAGTTATGCAAGGACACATTTCCTGTTGGTAGCATTGTTTCAGTCGTCGACTTTGTAGAGAACTATAGTCTACAGCCACAGCGTGAGGTGCAATCACAATATTACAACTCCACACAGGTTTCTATATTTGTGCACATCGCATTCATTCATGCGAATGATAGTATAGAGGATGACAGAAAGATCATAAGGGAGTATAATTTCTATATTAGTGATGATCGCACGCATTCTACGGAGTTCGTGCAAGGTTGCTTTTAGGTGTTCTACAATGATTTGGCTAGAAGGGGCATATCGTTCAGTCAGCATATCATATGGTCAGATAATTGTGCGTCACAATTCAAGAACTCATAGAATTTCTATTGGCTGAGTAGGAGGCATAATTTTATAGGTATTCAACATATGTGGAACTTTTGTGAGGCCGGGCATGGAAAGGGGGAGCATGATGGTGCAGGAGCATGTATCAAAAGAGCCATAGCATGAGAAGAGTTAAAGTATAAAGACAATGCAAAGTTGACAGATGCAAAATTGATTGTCAAGTGGTGTAATGCTTCCATGGGTCCAAGTAATGAAGGTAAGTCTTTAGTTCGTAGATTTTTTTGGTTGATAGATGATACTAACATTGCACCATATGAGGATTGTTGTACACTGACAGGATCAAATGAGATGCACTCTTTCAGAAGCTCAATTGCAGGTTCATGGAGTGTCCATACACGAAAGATGTCATGCTTTTGTTCTTCCTGTACAATTCAAGTCTGGGATGAGTGCGAGTCAAAGGAGTGGGTTGACGAATGGCAGTTAAGTTATCTTAGCCCACTTCACATGTTTCGACCCCCGACGGCACTGGAACTAACACAGATGGAATCGTCAGTTGACTTTGACCACATATCAGATTTAGTTCAACCAGGTAATATAGGGCACGTATATGCATCTAATTTCATCTAGTTCAACCAGGTAATGTCATCTTACTTTGTAGTGTTTTTGTAATGTTGACTAATTTCATCTAATTTGCTACACATATCAATGTAGGGCACGTATATGCAGTTATTGCAGATGAAGATAATGAAGAGGGAATAGATTATTACTTATGTCATTGTGTTGAGGCCAAAAAAAATTGGAGGCCCCTGTTACAGATGGAGAAAACATCAAATACCCTACAGGATCAGTGGTTATTACTGGAACATGGCTTAGAAGGTACCCACATAAGAGTGTTAATATTTGGCTATTTCAGGACTTTGACATGCATCAGAAGATTCTTCATTACTCAAACCTTGTCGTGGCATCCAATGTTCATTTGATAAAGTATCGGGGTAGACCTTTGAACAAAATATTGTGGAAGGTGCGTGAGTCTGACCATGAAGTAATACTTGACACAATAAAGAGTAGAGCAGACTCGGATGGTTCATTGGATTAATTTGTAAGTATTCACATTGATTTTGTAAAGTTATGTTACATTGATTTTACACATATGTACACATTTTTACATCATCATGTTATGCATTTTTGGTGTCCTGCTCCTGATGCGACCAAACTCATAACTCACCCTACTAGACACCATTTGATGATCTCTCCAACACTCTGGGTCCAGGGCGCCCAATCATGATGATGACCTATATACCATTCTCCCAAGGCACTCATAATGAATGAAAAGAAGACCAAGGGCGCCCAAGCTTAATAGACTTATTTCTTTCAATTTTGATGATCCAAACTCTTGCAATATGACATCCACTTTCATGCCTTTAGATCTTCCTTCACATATAGGGCACCAAATCAAGTTGAAAAATCTACATAAGGGCGCCAAACTGGATGAAAGGAGACATGAAATGCGCCTTAGGACTCCATGCTAAGGTACATTGGGCACCAAATCAAGGTGATTTTAAGTCACTTTGAGTCATTTGGGGTCAGTTTGAGTCTTTGAGTCATGTTGCAAAAAAGTGTCAATGTTGTCAAGTTGCACAAAGCAACTTTTGCATTTTTGGTGTCCTACTCGTGATGTGACCAAACTGACTATTCCAACGCGTCCGGATGGGTACATTTACGCTAGGCATGGTCTTGTTTTTCACCTAAACATGTCGAAACAGTCTAAGCTACATTGTACCAACGATATCCCTGAAGAGTCCAAAGTGCAAAAAGGTAGCAATCTTTGACGAGATGTTACTCAAAAACTGTGTCACTTAGAAACATTCTGTCTGAGACAACGCGATCATGTAAAGTGCCTCTACAATAACCTCTCTCAGTTTTTTATATCTCTAAGGTATTTGCCCGTGGTGAAAGGTTTTCTGCTGCCCCAAAAATCGTCAGAAGGAGGCAGTGTAAAGTTGAAAAGGGGTGTAACTTTCATCCTGCTCCTGATGCGACCAAACTGACTGTTCCAACGCGTCTGAATGGGTACATTTACGCTAGGCATGGTCCTATTTTTCACCCAAACATGTCGAAACAGTCAGAGCTACATTGTACCGACGATATCCCTGAAGAGTCCAAAGTGCAAAAAGGCTGCAATCTTTGACGAGATGTTACTCGAAAACTATGTCACTTAGAAACATTCCATCTAAGGCAACATGATCATGTAGAGTGCCTCTACAATAACCTCTCTCAATTTTTTATAGCTCTGAGGCATTTGCCCGTGGTGAAAGGTTTTCTGCTGCCCCAAAAATCGTCAAGAGGCAATGTAAAGTTGCAAAGCGGTGTTACTTTCGTCCTGCTCCTGATGTGACCAAATTGACTATTCCAACGCATCCGAATGGGTACATTTACGCTAGGCATGGTCCTATTTTTCACCCAAACATGTCGAAACAGTCGGAGCTACATTGTACCGACGATATCCCTAAAGAGTCCAAAGTGTAAAAAGGCAGCAATCTTTGACGAGATGTTACTTGAAAACCGTGTCACTTAGAAACATTCTGTCTAAGGTAACATGATTATGTAGAGTGCCTCTACAATAACCTCTCTCAATTTTTTATAGCTCTAAGGCATTTGCCCGTGGTGAAAGGTTTTCTGCTACCCCAAAAATTGACAGAAGGAGGCAGTGTAAAGTTGCAAAGGGGTGTAACTTTCGTCCTGCTCCTGATGCGACCAAACTGACTGTTCCAACGCGTCCGAATGGGTACATTTATGCTAGGCATGGTCCTATTTTTCACCCAAACATGTCGAAACAGTAGGAGCTACATTGTACCGATGATATCCCTGAAGAGTCCAAAGTGCAAAGAGGTAGCAATCTTTGACGAGATGTTACTCGAAAACTGTGTCACTTAGAAACATTCTGTCTGAGGCAACGCGATCATGTAGAGTGCCTCTACAATAACCTCTATCAATTTTTTATAGCTCTGAGGCATTTGCCCATGGTGAAAGGTTTTCTGCTGCCCCAAAAATCGTCAGGAGGTAGTGTAAAGTTGCAAAGGGGTGTTACTTTCGTCCTGCTCCTGATGCGACCAAACTGACAGTTCTAGCGCATCTGAATGGGTACATTTACGCTAGGAATGGTCCTATTTTTCACCCAAACATGTCGAAACAGTCAGAGCTACATTGTACCGACGATATCCCTGAAGAGTCCAAAGTGCAAAAAGGCAGCAATTTTTTGACGAGATGTTACTCAAAAACTGTGTCACTTAGAAACATTCCATCTAAGACAACATGATCACATAGAGTGCCTCTACAATAACCTCTCTCAATTTTTTATAGCTCTGAGGCATTTGCCCGTGGTGAAAGGTTTTCTGCTGCCCCAAAAATCGTCAGAAGGAGGCAGTGTAAAATTGCAAAGGGGTGTAACTTTCGTCTTGCTTCTGATGCGACCAAACTGACTGTTCCAACACGTCCGAATGGGTACATTTACACTAGGCATGGTCCTATTTTTCACCCAAACATGTCGAAACAGTCGGAGCTACATTGTACTGACGATATCCCTGAAGAGTCCAAAGTGCAAAAAGGCAGCAATCTTTGATGAGATGTTACTCAAAAACCATGTCACTTAGAAACATTCTGTCTGAGGCAACGCGATCACGTAGAGTGCCTCTACAATAACCTCTCAATTTTTTATAGCTCTGAGGCATTTGCCCGTGGTGAAAGGTTTTCTGCTGCCCCAAAAATTGTCAGAAGGAGGCAGTGTATTAAGTCAGGATGAAAGCCTATTCACTCGAGGCACCTGTTTTTGACCAAGTCACACATGCGCCTTGAACAAGTGATACTACAAGTGGTGAACAAAATGGGCGCCTTGAAGAATTGAGCCCTCCAAGACATCTTGCAATTACCTAAAAGTCCAAAATTTACATAAGTGAGTTAGGGCACCATTTTCCATCTCCAGAGCCTCCTTTGAGTGCCTTAACATGGAGTGAATGTTTTAGTCTATGAAAGATTGCGCCTAAAGAATATAACAACCCCTTGAGTCACTAGGATGAACTAAGTTAACAAAAGGAACTTCATTGAGGGAGGCGCACTTGTGCATCTAGACAACTCCAGTTTAGCGCCTGAGAAAAAGCATGTTTAGAGACACCCCTCGAATGAACCCTCTAGAACCAATAAGAATCTTCTCTAGGTCCATAATTAACTCATGCCCATATCCAAGTGAAAGTCTCCTTGGTCTTCCTGCTAAAACCTCTAAAGGGTAACCATCTCAACAAGTGTCTCTAATCCCAAGAGAACTCTAGCCTCACCCAAGTCTCGAAGTATGTATGAGAACCTACAACCAATCAATCCATGTTAAGCTCCAAATGCAACACCACATTATCATGAAGCTTCCAAGCACATGACCAATGTACTCAATACCAAGAGAACCAACAAGACCACTGTCAAAACTCCAACTACAAAATTAGGTATCCAAACATGACATCATGATCTAACATCTCCTCCTAGAAGATCACATGCACCAATACAGACATCCTAGTCTCAAGAGAACTTGTATCATGCTAATACTCTAATCTAGAATCAAGAGTCCACCAAGACACACTACCAAACACCTCTAAACCAAGGATCAACATCTACAACTACATGAAGATAACCATTACACCCAACCACTATATAAGATCATCCATCACTAGGTGATGAATACACATCACTATCAAAGCAACATCCATCCTCTCATCCCAACCAATGTGCAAATGAGCATAGACAAGGAAAAATAACAAAGTCATCCCGTGGATATAGGAAATATGCATTCAAGTCATCCCACTACAATCAATGAGGTGTGCATCCCAAAAAAATGCATAACTTGTAGATCCCAACCATTGAAAACATGCAAAATCATCATCACATTAGTAAACTAGTAAACATCATTTGCATCCATACTTAAACCAATCTTATTGTTGTGTTTGATGTGTCCTCTTTCAAACAACCATTTAACAAAATTTGAGTCTAAACAATAAATATTTACAACAATAAACATCTCAAAGTCCAAAATCCAAACATTCTATCATCCTTAATCATTTCCATCATGGACCCTTGGTTTGAAAAAATCATTATGCAAGATAAAAACCCTATGCCTATTACCTTGTCTGAGGCTCATGCAAAACCCAAAATGATTAGCCTAGTACCATGTGTCATGTCCCTATTCCCGGCTTGATCATCAAGTGTATAATGGATTAGCCTATTTGACTAAGTATGGAAGCTTGGGAGCCTAGGCGCCCATTTCACTCCAGTTTTCCTTACTAAGTGCCTAGCACAAGGATCATCCAAATTAAGTGCCTAAGAACCTCAAGGCGCCTATACATGTTTCTAGGGATCCTCCAATTGAGCGCCTAGCATAGATGGATGAAGATTGAAAGTTTTCAAGTTAAAGATGTCCTTTGGGTGAACTCACAGCACTAGGCACATGTGTTGGTTGGAACTCCTTGGATCTGGCACCTAGGATTGAAAGCCTTTGATGAGGAGAGAAGTCTCAAGGCTTGGTCTGGCACCCTCCCGTGCCTACCCCACCCTCAGAATGTGCCTAACCTTCATAAGGCGTTAACACTCTATTTTGAGCGCCTAGCAGGGGGTAATGGATAGATTGAAGGCTTGGGAGCTAAGGAAAGTCACTTAGATGAATAATCAAGATTGAAATGAGAAACTCCTAGCCAAGGCACAAAATTCCTCAATTCTGGCATCCAGAAATCAAATCTAAGTAAGGCGCTCTTTCCATTTGCCAAAGGCTCTATTCGCGCCCTTGGTTGATGATCTCTCCAGACACCTGAAATGGTGCCCAGTGGATCTTTCAACTTGTATCAGGAAGAAGGGAAGCATTCTCAATGTTGTTTAGATAATCTAAGTTGTAAAGTTAACAAGGAATAGAGCCAGAGGACAAGGCACACTTATTGGTCTCCATCACCTCATAAATGCGCCTAATGCAGTTGGTGTCAACTTCCCTCTTTCTAGCCTCCAAATGGCACCTAGAGTCAAAAAAGGATTTCACTAAATAATGTTAATGTTTTGAGCATCAAACTCTACTTGGCGCATACCTATGCTCTTGCAACCTCAAATTGGTGCCTAGGGTTCAGTCATCCTCCTAAAGCATGGTTCTGCTCCTCCATAACCCTATTTTGGCGCCTAAACTTGGAAGTACCTTGAAGACTTGGATTAAGATGGAATTCACCTCCAGAATGTTAGGCGCTTGATAGAAGATATAGGCGCTAGGGTAAAAGAGCTTCAAAAGTTTGATGTCAAGTGTGAATTGAGATAATAGGCGTTGATACCAGTTAACATTACTCCAAACATGCACCTAAGAGAGATGCAAGTCCCCAAGACCAATTTTGGAACAAGGCGCTCCATCAGAGGGTAAGATGATAATCCTTGGAAGTCAAGTGTTTCAAAGATTCTCTGAGAAATTGACAAGTTGTAACCTAGGCGCCAAAACCCCTGAGAATCCTCCTAGCTGGCGCCTAGTTAGAAGAACACTAATATTGTGCCTAAGTGAATTTGAGTGTCAATATAGAGTCATCAAACCCCACCAGACGTTCATCCATGTCTCTACCACCTCAAGGAAGCGCCCAGCTTAGGATGGCGCCTAGTCTGGTCTCTACTACCTTTAGTTGGCTCCTAACCCTAAGAGTCTTACAACTATGACGTTCATCCATGCAACAAACAAGGTGATGCTCCCTTGTGATATTGTGAGGTGTTGACATTCAGTTGACATCATTGAGTTTGATTGAGTTGATCAAGTGTAGACGCCATTGTAACATCAAGGCTTCAAGGCCTTTCTTTTGTATCTCCATTGAATAAGTTGTAACTTCATGCTATTGAAAGCATTATCCTTGTAATAAGACATTGCAAGTTGATTGAGTCAAATAACTAGACAAGTACCCAACTCTAAGGTTGATTCATTCAAGTAGTTATCTTTGATGTATATCTTTGTGTTGTTGAAGTAGTTGATGAATTGATAGCAAGTAAAATTGTTTAAGTAAGGAAAAAATTTTGTAGAACTAGTTGGGTATCTTACACCATGCCTATCCATCAAACATCACAATGCAATCAAAATCCTAACAACATGCCCATGATCCAAGATCAAGTGCAATCATGCAAAGATATTATCAATCACAAGCCTATCAAGAATGAACTAGAGTCTTCTAGTACCATACTTTTCCATAAAACACCATCATGTAATCCATGGCCTATCAAGCCTATCAAAGAAAATGCAAACATCCTATGTAATACAATCGGACTTTAAATATTTGAAGTAGCCATCTACAAATATCCATTCAAAAGTGGATTTATAATGCAAGTATGGACGCCATCACTAAAAAAGATTTGTATTAACCAAATATCCATAGAGGCATACATCAATATCTGTCGATATAAGTATAACATATATACAAAATAGCCATATAGGCTTACAAGAATGCCATATAGGCATACAATGTCAACTATGTACAATACAAAATATATGTCCACAAATGCCATATAGGCATACAACAAAGGAACACAATAAAAAGTCATTCCCCTCTGGTTGGTGAAGAGAATAAATCACGAGCAGCCTTTGATCTTCTAGGGGATGGAGACATGCATGTGGGTGGTATACTACGAACCCGAGGGCTACTCCTCCTATTTAGTTCTTCCTGCACCTTTACCTGTTACAAAAAAAAGCATAGACATTAATATATAGAAATTACATGTTATAAAAAAATGAAACATTTAACAAAATAATCACTTACCGCTAACATATAATCTATCTCCTCACTTGCCTCAGTAGCAGGAATAGGCCCTGGTGATGTCATGTCCTATAGAAACCATCCAGATAGAAATTAAACTTCAAATCAATAATCTTTTGATTTTTCAAAAATAGACAACTATAACAATGAATGTAAATTGAAATTTACTAATCTGCCTCATACCCCTGTCAATGCCATGGAGCTATGAATCGCAGAGGCCACACCCTGCTCCATTGCCCTATGAACATGGGGAGGTGTCTCCGCAGCCTGCATCATCTGGAAATAAAACAACATTATTCAATTACAAAAACTATAATAGTGATGCAAATCATGGCTCCTAACATACACACACGTTCATCTAAACATGGAAGTACACACAATAAAACACACAAATCACATACAAAAATTTAGTAAGTACAATTCATTCATTAAACTATTTATTTTATTACCTCAGTAAAGCTTTGAAGTCCACCACCGCTGGTAGGTGTTGCCATGAAATCTACAGTATTAACCTATTCAACATCCAAAATTAGAAATTAGAATACCATTCATATAGCGATGCTATTCACATGTAATATTTATAATTGTTTACTAGTTACATACCTCGACAGTAGATGATCTAGTGAAAAATGTAGGTGGAGAACCACTGAAAACTGCATCGACGCTATGACCCTGAAATTTCATTAAAATCATCAATTTAAATTAGTTAATCTTGTATTTCAAAAATAAAATTTAATAAATTAAATTCAATAAACTTGTTAATATTTACTTGAGTATCAAGGCCGAAAGTCTCACTCAGGAGGGTATCTGTCATCACCATCTGCTCAGCTGCAGATGTAGCCTGTGCACCTGCGTCCTGACTATCCATGGGGTCATAACCATAGGCTGACCCGCAAGCCTGGCAAGTATGCGGTGGGACCCTACTCCTTGCACTATCTCCCAACCCACTCTGTGTTGCAGGATCGGCATGCTCTATGATGCTCTGGGTCAAGGCACTAATCGACCTCAGTGTATCGACCTCAACACTCTCCTTCACAATGGAAGGGATAGAAACATGCTCGTGGGCTAGTCTGCTGATTACTCGTCTCACTACTCGCTGTGGGTCAAGACGTGCCCCTAGTCTATCCTGTGCTGAGCCCCCACCTCTACCCTGGAAGTCCCGCATATCAAAATAGTTTGGCACTTTATTGAGGACAAACTCGCAGTAGAGTTTCCTCAAAAAGTATTGCAGGACCTCATTATTATTGCATGGAGGATGGTCAAAAACCATCCACCACCTCTGCCCGAAATTGTCCCTTATCGCTTGGTTGTTGCACCAATGGATAGGGAACCTCTTGCATGTAATGGGTGGAGGTTGATTTGTTTGTGGGTTTGTAAAAATTGAACACAAGTCTAATTTTGTAATTTGTAATTTTTTGACATCTTGGTATGACAATTTATCTGCATAGTAATCTCTAAACTCTCTCTTTTTATCGATCCAACTAGTTATTTTCTTGCTAATTGAATTTACATTTGGTAACATAGACTCAAGAGATTCGACAAGCATGGACCTATGCAAGGTTGAAGTGGAAGGATCTTTCAACCTTGCAATTATATCTTCAATTTGTTTTTTGTTGTTTTCAATTTGCCCCATTATATTATCTTGTGTTCCAGGGGCATGTCGAGGAATGAATGGAGGAGGTTGTTGTTCTGCAGGTATTTCCTCCTCAGGAGTTTGTGGATTTTGAGGAGGAGGAGGAGAAGAAGGTGCATTAACATTTCCTGACAATTAACGAAATATACATCAAAAATCAACAAAAACCTACCTATTTAGAAAGAAATTCAAACAAAAAAATAAAGATAACTCACCCCTTTGGTGTGCTCGACATCGCGGTGGCATTTTGGTGATGAATTGATAAGCTTTTTGTGTTGATTGGCATTTTGTAGAACGCGAGCGCATTTTTGAGGGTTTGGAAGCCGCGGGCAGAGGAGAAAATGAGAGTGAAATGAAATTCACTTGCTTTTTTTTATTTATACTCGCTCATAAAGCGAGCACGTTATGGCTCGGTAATGACGAGCCTGAGGCTTGTCATTACCAAGCCATAACGCGAGCGCGTTATAATGCGCTCGCGTTATGACTTAAATTTTTTTGAAATTATTTTGGCCACTTTTTGGCCCCCCATCTTCTTGCACTTACCCCTCTCTTTCTTTCTCACTCCCTCTTTCTCTCTCCCTCTTTCTCTCTCTATATATTTATCTTTCTCTTCATCTTTATCTTTCTATCTCTCTCTATCTCTTTGTATCCCTCTCTATCTATTTCATCAAGCTTCCTGGTTAGTCTAGATATGATTCAAAGGAGGATTATCTTGGATAGCCTAGGATAACTATCTTTGAATTCCTTTGCTAGATTGTTTAAGTGAAGGCATGAGAAAGGCATTGGATGCAAATTGCTAAAGTAAGGAAGCTCGGGGAGCAAGAAGATTGCTGAGGATATGTTGAGCTTGGAGCAAGGATGCTAGTGACATGTGAGTTTTGGGCCACAATGTCAAAATTTTGAGACAAAATCAAGAAAAATAGTTAAGTTGTTAGATTTGTTATAAATTAATTTAAATAGTATTTTATTATAAATATGTAATGTTATATATGTATTTAATAATTTGTATTATTTATAATATCATATTTAATTATAAATATAAGTATAATATAAATTACAAATATAAAATTAATATATAATAAAATAACAATTATTTTGAAATATTAAATATATAATATTTAATATAGATATATGATGTTATTTTAAAAATATATTAAATAATGTACACAATATATATTATTATAGTAGATATTGTATATTATATATAAAATAAATATTTAATATAAATATATGATTTATAATATAACATTATTTTAAAAATATATTAAATAATTGACATTATATTAAATATAAGTTATATAACAATAAATACAATCGTATTAGCTATTCTATAAAAAATAAATATAATTAAGTTATAAATAAGTATAAATAATAAATAGATATGTTTTATTTAAATATACAATGTTATAATATATTTTATATGATATATAATATTATTTTATAATATTGTATAAAAATGAATCACAAAGAAAATATATATGAAATAAAACAAAATAAGATATATCATTTTATAATATATTATGTTATTTATTTTATATATATTTTTTATTATGAATTTATTTTTTTAATGTAAATTAATAAATATTTACAATATAAAATAATATTATAAAGTTTTATAAATATAATGCATTCTATCCAACCCTATCTAAAAAGATTTATTTTAAAAAACTAAACAAATTTTAATAATAAATTAGGAACAAATACTCATTAATAATACGTGATAAAATTATAATTTTTAAAAAATTGATTAAATTATGTGTGAATATTTAATAGTTTTTGTATATCCCATTTAAGAAACAAATGAACTCATTAGAAAATGGCATTTTAGGGAAAACAAATGAATTTGTATTGGTAATATATTTCCCTTTGTTATTATTTTATAAGAAGCTAAGAAAATCTGGGTTTACATGTATGTAAAGTCAATACCAGTTAAATGTTTCAAGCCATCCCCAAGGGGACGACACAAAAACAAAAATGGCAAATAAAATAAAATGAAATGCAATTATTTGAATGATTTAATGTGAAAGTTAAAAAAAAACAAAGTTATTTTCTATTAAATTTCCAACATCTTCTTGTGAAGTTTATGTTTAAGGATCTAAATATGCACTCACCTACCAAAGGAAACTTGATAGCCAAAGCACTTCATAATTTTGTTAGAAATGGTAATTAGCACACCTAAATCTTTAAAACCTGACTGTGTAACCATAACCACAAAGAGTAAGCTTCCTATCAAATTAGAATCTGCCAAATTTATAGAAGTTAAATCCCCTTAAACATCACATTCACAAATTTTCTTAAAAAACTAAGACCCATTTTGCATCTTACAAAATTCACCCATAACCATTATAACCATTATCTGAGATCAATCTCTGAAGCCTAGGAACATTAAAACCTGCTAATGCAAATATGGCAAATATACTCAGCTCCTAATGTACTAAATGGCACAAACCCACACAAAACATCTAATACCAAGCATCCATAGCCTATTTGATTATGCCCAATTCCTCCAATTGAACCACATAAATGACAGAAACCCACTTAAGATTTGTATTTTCTATTATTCATCTGCCACATACCTAAAATGAAAATAGGGGCAAGATTTAATTGCTTTTGACATTGAATCCTCTTGACAAGATTTAATTGCTATTGAGTTTTGTTAAAAGAACAATATAAAGTTACCAACTACAAAGGCAAATGTCCTTTTGTGCAGAAAACGAAATCATCTCATAGGCCTGCCATGAATCCTTGTCAAAAATAATAAGGATGAGGTAAATCCCTCAACCTAAAAACATGTACCCCTACCAATAAAGCCAAAACTACTTTGCTAACGCAAAGCATTATACCAAATTTATCCAAAAAGGAAATTAAACATAAGCACACAAACCTGCTTAACATTTTCTAAAATCTAACCTCATTTTGCATTTTGCAGTTTTCATCCACACTCCTCAACTACACAAAAGCGGAAAAAAATAGCCACATATCTAAAAGATGAAAGCTAGAGCAGGGGTTCTATGTGATATTAAATCCATTTCACAAACTAAAACTGCATCTGGCATAAGCCTATCTAATTATGCCAAATTCATCCAAAATTCAATTAAGTCATATAAATTACAAAAGCCCAATATAAGATTTACATCTTGTAATATTCATCCACATTCCTAGCATGCAAAAAGGAAAAAATAACCACATACCTAAAATAGCCTTTAACTGATGTAATATTCCCACTTTATTCAATACCAATATATATATATATATATATATATATATATATATATATATATATATATATATATATATATATATATATATAATGCCTCTTAAACTACTTTGTTACAATGATCCTAGCTAATAAAGTATTAGATTTTATACGCTTAATACATGTCTCTCCCTGGTTTATTTGGTTTTCCACTTGTTTAATGCAAGACAATTGAGGGACACTTGTCAAGTGGTAGAAAGCACAGCACTATGTGTGACAGTGACAGGGAGAATGAAATAATATTGAAGACTTGAATTGAACAACCATCTAAACAAGCTGTTGCCCCAGACTCTATCATGGAATCCTCAAATATAGCAATAGTGTATTACCAAAGCATATTCTTCTGCATCCCAATTACACAAAACTATGCTCCTCCTTGGCTTCCACCCTGCCTTAAGCAACTTCCCCAATCGCTCAGCTATCTAACAAGCAAAACCAAATTGGATAACTCATAAATTTTCACTGGTAAAGAGAATAATAAATGGTGTTCAAGTGAGTTGTGATCCAAATTACTTGAAGAAGAGTTGCAGTGCCTCCATCTGGATCTCCAGTGCCAAAAGTCCATGCATCACGATGGTTACCCAGCAAAAAATACCTGCTTCTTACCAAATTTAGACTCTGCTTGCTTATACGAACCCCAAATTTTCTAAAAATTAGTAAACTGCTCGAATCATAAAATGAATTTGACATACCTGTCAGGCTCCTCTGAACCTTTGATGATGCCGAACACATTTGGAATTGGGGCGATGGTATGATTCAACTGTTACAAACACATAAACATTTTGAATTGGGAGAAATCTGCAGATGTTGAAATGGAAGCCAAACGAATGTTTTTTTTTTATTGATATTTTCCCTTGTAGTGAAGATTGAGAATGGTAGGTCCTCCACCAAGGTAATAAGCCAGCACATTGAGAGCGCCATGCCAGCTGGGAGGAGCAAGTGGGCCATTTAGGGATTTCATTATGAGCGTGGCATCCTCTGCAAAAATTGGAATGGATGGAATTGAAGGCAATTTAATGTGAGGATCATCCACAGACAAGCGTTCTGCATCCACAACACTGGGCCATCCAGGCATTAGAGGATCCCGAATGCCCTCGAAAAGTGAGCCGCGCTGAACTCCAGATGGGGGTAACCATCTAGACTGAGGATAATATCCCTCTGTTCTGTTTCCTCCATACTCTTCTAGATCAGAATACACAATTGCTCCGACTACTCTTGCCTCTGCAGCAATCTAGATAATGTCCCCTCTATAAATCTTGCCATATTTGGCAATTACTATAGCTCCTTTGGGATCCATGCCCATTGCCCTCAAAGTAGTGCATTCTTGTTCTTGGCCATAGTTAGCAAAGACTATCTATGCAAAAATGTCTCCAGATGGAGAGTGGGCATGGAAAGTGGGGATGACATTGGGGTTAAAGGTGGAAGGATCGCCCTCTACTGGCTACTCAGTGAGCTTTAGATGAAGGATGTCCCCCAAGAATACTGTTAAATCTACTACCAGTGATTTTCTTTAATGTTTTCTGAAATGATTTTTCATTAGTATTATTACTATTAGATCATAAATACTCCTGCCATATCAGCTGTTTGGACATAACTGTCAATCCTATCTGCACCCATCAATATTAAAAAAAAAAAGAATTGCAATAATCTTGATAGAAAGTAAACGATCAGCAAAAACCGGTGAAAAACTACAGACGAATGGAGATTGCAACACCAGGAAGCAAGACTGAAAAAGATGAATAGGGAGAAACAAAATCTGGCAAATCAAACGGTTTAGGAAGCCGCAATCATCTTGCACGCTTCTGCAACAATGAAGATCGTTGATTTCCAAAGTCAACACACTCTCTCACAAAGGGAACGCCTTTGGCGTAATTATAATTGACATGACACTTTACAACAATGTTTTGTTATATTGCATTTTATCGTATCACAATCACCCATGCTTCTTATGCTAAACAATAAGTTAATTTATTGCTTGAAAGATTTTTTTTAAAATAATTTGTTTATAATGGGAAGAAATATATTGCTTGAAAGATGTGGCATGGCTACAAATAATGGTCTTCGGTGTAGGAGACTAAGAGTATGTTTAGTACTCTTTCAATTTAGGTGTTTATTCACTATAAATATGATATTAATTAATTTTGATTTTTTTTAGTATAAATTATTTGTAAAATATTTTATTCAACTTAAATATGATTTTACATATGTGAGAGATATTATTTTATTTATGTTTGTATATATGTTATACTTAAAATTATGTTTCTTTATAGAATATATGTATTTTTTCAACTCCAATTCATGTGTACTAGTGATATTAACTTTAAGCATGCTTATTTGAGCAAATTATTACAAATAGAAAACACCTTTCTTTTTTGAAACCATCTAAGACATCTTTCATAAATTTTGTGCTCACATCCATCCCCATTATTGTACTTTCATGCAACAATATCATAGGGCCACACAGTGTTGTTAAGGGAAATTGTGCATGAATATTAATGATATCAATAGTACCCAATAATTCAATGAAATAAGAAACAAAGAAGAATTAAACAAACAAAAAACTCAAACCTTGCAAACCTCTTGACTTCGTGGCTTCCATTGGTCGCCTATCTCAAATGATCTTGTGTATGAATATGACCCTCAAAAGGTGCACTTCCTTGCTATTTTCCAAGATGTCAAGTGGGAATGACTATGATAGGTTTGCAATGAAGAGATCCTTCAATACAATTGCAATGATAAAAAGGTGATCGCAAGCTATGGAATGGTTTGGTGCCAAAGGCGCGCTGTAATTTTTGCAGAGTAAGTTTACTAAAAGATTGGATGATAGAAATGGAGGAATAGGGTTGTACTTATAGACTTGTGAGAGAGAATATCAATGGTGTAGAAAGAATAAGAAGATCGACAGAGGAGGAGACTTGAGAGGATGTGCGCGAATAGAAAGAGGACATGTGTCCTACTCTATTTTGCATGAGAGGAATTAATAAAATAGAAGAATGAGTTAACTAAAGAGATTAATCAATTAACAAAATAGATAGAAGAGTTAACTGACTAGAACTAGAGGATAAATATGCATGAGGATGAGAAGATATTTTAGCTCAATTAAATATTTAGAATATTCAATTGCATGTGCACAAGGATTGAATTATATTTAGAGATAACTCAATTTTTAGAAGAAATGGACAACTTAAATAAATATTTGATTTATTTAAATTTAGAGAAGATATTATTGGAAGAAACAATTAAATAATTAGATTTATTTAATTTAGAATGATTTTGGAAGAACTAATTAAATAATTGGTATTATTTAATTTGTTGGAGGATTTGGAGGAATTTAGGGATTTTAGTTAAATAAATTAATTTTGTATACACCTAAAAATGACACGATTTGGTCTAGATAAATATTTTTAATATTTATTCCCTTCTAATTCTTCTATCAATAAATAAATAACCAAATTTATTTATTTGATTCATATTCTTCCAAAATTAAATAAAATCCTTTATTTAATTCAATTCTTCCCAAACAATTAAATAATTCTTAATTATTTAATTAAATCAAATCATTCTTCCAAATTTAAATAAATGAATCAAATTTATTTAAATCCTCTCAATCTCTAAAAATAAAATAAATCAAATATTTTATTTATTTATTCTTCTAAAATCATGCACAACAATTAAATAAATTTATTTATTTAATTTACTTTCTTATCTTCTAAATTAAATAATACCAATTATTTAATTATTTCTTCTAATAATATCTTCTCTAAATTTAAATAAATCAATTATTTATTTAAGTTGTCTTTTCTTCTAAATTGAATTATCTCTAAATATAATTCAATCTTTTTGCACATGCAAATATTCCTAATATTTAATAGAGAAAAATATCTTCTTATTCTCATGCAAATCCCTTCTTCTTGTCACTGAACTAATTATTATATTCTTTTAATTGCTTTAACTCATTCTTCTATTCTTAGCAAATCCTCTCATGCAAAAGAAAGCAAGACACATGTCTTCTTCTTATTCGTTGCACGTTCCTCAACTATTCTCAATCATTGATCTTCTCATTCTCTCCATACCGTTGATCTCCATTCTCTCAAGTCTATAAGTATAGCCTCATTCTTCCATTTCAATCATCCAAGCTTTAAGTATTGTTACTCCGCAGGAATTACAGCGCGCCTTTGGCACCAATTCCTTCATTGCTTGTGATCACACTTTTATTACTACGCACTACTACCATCATTGTGAAGCTTCTCTTCATTACGACATTATCACCGCCATTCTCAATTGACATTCTTAAGCAAAACAAAGAAGTGCACTCTCTGAGGGCTCTATTTCATACACGCAAGGATGATTTTGATAGGCAATCAATGGAAGTTTCGATCTAAGGAAGGTTTGCTTTGTTATTTGATTCATTGCTTATTTGATTTAATCTTCTTAGTTCCCTATTCTATTGAGTTTTGGGTATTTGATATTGTTTATTATTGCATCTTCATTGTTGATCTAATTTTACCCTAACATTTTTGGCGCCCACCGTGGGGCCTAGCCCCAAATTTAACCCAAAAACTAAGTTTTTATGTTTAGAAAGCCGTACATAGGAAGAAACAATGCATACATCACTTCCTAACACGCATCTATTACCTGTCACAGCGCATCTATTTAATCAACGCATACGTTCACTGTTCCAATGCATATACCATCTGTTATGGCACACCTGTTCACGTAGCACATATATACATTGTTCTAGCACTTTTACCCTCTAAGACAGTGCATACATTAGATCGGCACATATACACTTTATTTCTACGCATTTACTGTCTGTTTCAGCGCATATGTTATTACAGCATTTCTGTTGACTATTTCTGTGCATTCAGTCTCTAAAGCGGTGCTTCTGTTGTAGGTAGTGAATTTAGAGTTTTTTAGGAAGATTTTACTAACGCTGACATATTTGCAGGTACTTTCTGGAGCTATTTTATAGGCTAGGTAATGGTTTAGATTCACATAGTTTCATTTGTTAGCTCACACTTCAATTTCTAAAGGGAAAGTAAAACGGATGATCATGCAAATCTCACGTAGCTTTAACTAGGAAAGTGGTAAATGAATCATTGCTATCTTGCATTGCAACATTGCTATCTTTTCAAAGTTATTGCTATCTGGATAAAACTGAACTCATCATTTCTATCTGGGTTAAAACTGAACCATTACTATCTCGATTGACCATCACTTCAAAGTTAACAACTCATGTTATCGTGATATAAAATTGAACTCATCACTGCTGTCTGGGTTAAAACTGAACCATTGCTATCTTGATTGACCATAATTTCAAAGTTAACAATTCGTGCTACGTGGTTAAAAATTGAATTCATCATTGCTATCTTGGTTAAAACTGGACCAGTGCTATCTTGTTATCACTTCAAAGTTTTGTGCTTGCCCAAGTAGATAGCTCATCTAGTTTTTTTCATTTTAACTAGGGGAAAAAGAACCATTGTATACTGTGTTTTGGGAATGAAACCAGGCATATGCTCTCCCCTATCTTGGGTGACAAAAATGCCTTACATATCATTTTCGCATGTGTATTTCCTTTAGAGGGGCCTGCTCTTGGATACCGTTCATCCAAGTAGGAATGACCCAAAGTGGTAACAGGCTAGACAACAAGCCCTTTCAAGCCACTATAAATAAATTGTGTTTGGAGTGAAATTTTTAAACAACGAGTGAAGTTGTGTTATACCGATAGCCAACCTCCCCTAAAACCCTCCAAGGTGCAACCCTTGCAGGCTGGGAGACTCCATAACAGAGAGTAGTGCTACCGCATGTATAACCACTTGAATGGTTGCCTTCATTAAACACCTTTGTTCTAGTGGCCAAAAACCCTTGTTATTCATTTGAAGCCTAGGATTTGTACTTGTTCTTTCCTTTTAGTCCAAAAAGAGTCAAAAAATCACAAAAAAATAAAAAACCATAAAAATTATTTGTGTTTGTTGTGTCTTCTTATTGTAATTTTAGAAAATCAGATCAAAGAGACCTTCTTGCAACCAAAGTTCTAAAAACATTAGAAAATTTCCAAAAAATTGCAAAAAACAAAGCCAGAGCGGTGCATTCGTCCTCTATTCCTACGCATCTGTGTCGACCTGCGGTGCATTTGTTTAGACCTACATCGCTTTCATTGTCTGTTACTGTACATTCACATTTTACCAGTACAGCACATATATCCTGACTTATAGTGCATTTGTCAATTTCTACAGCGCATCTGTATCAGCGCATACGTGACAGTGAGCACTTGGGCAGTTTTCAAGAGAAAAATTTCACCAGTTCTAGATACCCATTTCAGTCTAGTCCCAAAATCAGAGATCAGGTCTTACCTTACAGTCAGTTTTCCATCCATTTCACACAAAATCTCTCTTTCATTGGTCATCCCATTCACTTTCTATTAGGTCTTTTCTAGTCCAAAGTCAAAACTATCCCATATCAGGTTAGCATAAGCCCATTTTTCGTATCACTTGTGGATTCAAGTAAACCTAGTTAGTCACAGAACTTTGCTAGTGGTCTTGGTGCACGACTAGTCCCTACACAGTAAGACAGGTATCGAGTACCCTTACTAGTGGCTATCGTCTTGTATCAGCCATTTTGCTTGGAGTCATTGATCGAGAAAGTCCTTTTTCCAAATAATGTCATAAGTATCCTATTCTCAGCAGTCTCCATCGACACCTTGCCAAAATCTCATGTCCCATCCCACCTCGTCCCACGTCACCTTGCATGGTTCTTACTAGATCTCAATACAAAAAATAACTTGAAATGGCTGGATCATCCAACCACATCTTCACACCTCAAGATAGTGATGAGGAAATCTCTAATGAAGACTATCAAGGAAGCATCCAAGATTGGAAATTCTAATGCTTAGTAGAGAAATTGCTCCATGCAGACCCTCATAAATATTTCTATCATCTTGCTAGTCTTGGAATTAAACTCCTCATGGATTTCAATATAAGCACAATCCTGGAAAACATAGAGGATGATCATGAAAAGGGAAAGAATGCCATAGACCCAAATGCTCCTATGGAAGAAATGAGGAAAGAACTCGAGGGTCTAAAGCAACAAATGTTAGATCTCAAAATGGGTACAAACACTAAAAACTACTCCTTGGAAGATATTGCACCGTACCCCTTTGATAAAAGTTTGATCATGAAACCGTTTCCCTATCGATTCGAAGTTCCTAAGTTTGACAAGTACAAAGGGAAAGGGGACCCTAGAGATCACATTAGGGAATTCAACGCAACATGCTTGGAAGTAGCTCACAATGAGACTTACTTAATGAGACTATTCCCTAGATCTCTAGGCAGTCAAGCTATGGAGTGGTTCTCACGGCTTCCACCGGGCATCAAAACTTTTGACGAGTTATTCAACAAATTTATCACACACTTCTCATATAATATTGAACATGAAGTCTCTATGCTTGACCTATGTAACACCAAGCAAAAGAGTGGTGAATCATTCGCCACCTTCTTGCAAAGATGGAGACAACTAGCAAGCAAGTGCTCGTATGATGTACCTGAGAAGCAACTAATGGAGATGTTTGTCCATAACCTCAACACCGATCTTGGCTATCAAATACAAATACAATGCCCTACATCATTCTCAAAAGTCATCGAAATGGGATTATTTATTGAAAAAGCTATGATTGCCAAGGGGCAAATCAAGTTATACAAGGACACACATACCTCCAACTACATGACTGACAAATCAAAGTTTTGGACCAAGAATAAGAATGTTGTCAATGATGGAGTAGTTGACGCCAAGGTGGCAGCTCCCAAGCAACAACCCATACTCACTCTCAAAGAAGAAGCAAACAATGTCACGCCCAACAAAACATTCTCTTGGGAGCCAAGACCATGGTTCAACGCGAATCCAAGACGAAAGTTCACACCGTTGGGTGAGTCCCAAGAATCCGCGTTAAGGAAGTTATTGGCTAACAATGAAATCTCTCTACCGCCAACAAGTGATTATAAGCCTATAGTGAAACCTCCCTACTGGAAAGACACTGACTATTGTGAATATCATAGAGGAAGGGGGCATACAACCAACAATTGTATCCGTCTCAAACATGTTATCCAAGATGTGCTTGATCAAAATCAAGGAGGAACCCAACAGCATACCTCCAATGAGACACATGTGGCTTACAGGGATCCACTTCTCAATCACGACAGGTCGTACAACAACAATAACAACCATGGCAATAACAACAACAACAACAACCATGGCAATAATAAACAACGGTAACAACAACAACAACCACAACATGCCTAATCAAAATAGTGGGAATAGTAATGCCAACTATGCAAGCATGCCATTCGACTATACCATCAATTGCCTATTTGAGCATGTCCTACAAATCAATGTGGTCACACCCAATCAACAATCAGAACCTAACAGAATTGGTTCTAGTATCATTACCCGCAGTGGTAAAGTCACCTTGAATACCGTCCCTCCAAGGTCATCACCTTCTTAATCCAACTTCTATCAATATAATGTCATAGACCAACTACAGAAGACTCTGGCCCACATTTCTATCTTGGAGTTGTTGCGTCTATCTCCTTCTCATAAGGAGATTCTAAATAAAGCCTTTGTGGAAACCATTGTCCCCACTAACTTGGCCCAAGAGAAGTTTCAGGCCATGGTAGGTAATCTGACCTCCTCAAGTACCATTTCATTTATCGAGCAGGATGACCTCTCTGTGTCTCAACCTCACAACACCCCTCTACATATTGTCGCCTTCATCCACAAGCACCGCATCAAGAGGGTTCTCATTGATGGGGGAGCTAGTTTAAATATTTGCACGTTAAAGCTAGTCCTTACATTGGGCTTCTCTAAAAACGCAGTTGATCCAAGGAAGAAGATTACTATCAAAGCCTATGATGAAGAGGAGAGAACTACAAAGGGAACAGTAGTCTTACCCATACAAGTGGGACCAATGATAAAAGATGTTGTGTGCCAAGTCCTAGATAGGGAGATCACCTATAATATTCTCCTAGGAAGACCATGGATTCATGCCATGAAAGTTGTCCCTTCAACCTATCACCAATGCATAAAATTCCCACATAATGGCAAGCAAGTCACCATCCAAGGATACCTTGATCCCTTCCAGCATTGCAACTCTGTCCTTTCAAAACCCGATTGCATCATACCAAACAATAGAGCATCTACATCTCCTACCCCACAGCATGATCATACCTCTGAAGCTTCTCCATGAAGGCCCAAAGAGCAGAAGATTACCATCAAAGAAACCAGAGTTGGGGAATACTCCATAGAGCACAACCTCAATCTAGCCAAGATGTCATTATCTCCTAGATCCTTTGGTTGACCCAAGCATTTTCTAAATCCATCTGCTCCTCCTATACCTCCCACAACTCCCTTTGTAAAATGGGGGACCTTATCATATGAGACAGAGGAAAGAGATGTCCTACAATGGCTTTATACCGAAGAAGAAGAGAACATACAACAGGAACCACCTAGGCTCCCAATAGAACTCTATGGGCGAGGAGAAGTCATCCTACACAGAATGGGTTACGAAGGACAAGGCCCCATCAGCCTAAGGAAAGAAGGAATCATAGAACCCATTCAACCTTCTTCATCCTCATTGGCTAGAAATACAAATGGCCTAGGATATAAAGGCAAGGGCAAAGCTAAAGAAAATGCTTGTCTTGTAGAAGTGATCCATACACTTCAAGTGGACAGTGACACAGATTCCAATGACTATGAGTGGGATGAGCTGACAGAGCATTCCTACGATGACAAAGAGTGTGATACCATTCAAACTTATAGCCCCTACCATGAGGGACAAGCGCTGTCGAATAGACCACTAGAGTCTGATTTGCCTATCTCTGAGAATACGATTTTCGAGGAAGGTTTGAGTTCTATCACAATAAACAATTTGGAGGAAAGTACCATCCCGAACACTCCCCATACCAATACTCCTAGTATATCCATTCAAACTATCAACGAATCAATCTATCCTCCGACTCCCTCCCCCTTGTGCATCCTAAACTTATTCACTGGGATCTATGAGGAACCCCTCAACTAGATATGTTCCAAAATGATGACGCCTATATTGACTATATGGAACTTAGGGACCACCTACCCAAAGGAGATCATAAAGCTGGTTTCATTATTGAACTAATTACCGTGGCTTATTTCGGAGAGGGTGCCAAGCCTTCCAGTCGCAAAAATATCAAAATAAAAATTGGATCTGATGGTGAAAATCGTTCTGTGGCAGTGTTAGATCCTAAAATAGTAAAAAGAAAGGATGCATCCGAAGGTGAAAACCCAACTGTGGCACCTGACGATGGAAGGCTTGACACTCTCCCTAATGACATGCACCAGGAGAAGTCTTAGATTGTTGTGGAACCTACAGAGCCAGTTAACATTGGAACAGAGGAACAACCTAAGATCATTCACTTTGCTAAATCTCTTACTCCACTAGAAAAGACCAAGTTTATACCATTCTTCAAGAAAAAGAGAGGCAACTTTGCTTGGTCATATGCAAACATGCCAAGTCTAGACCCAAACTTGATCTTGCATCATCTTCCACTAGATCCAGGTGTGAAACCAGTCAAACAAAAGCTTAGAAAGATGCATCCGCACATAGCACTATTAGTCAAAGAAGAACTGAAGAAGTTGTTAGATGTGGGATTTATCAGAGCAATAGACTACCCGGAGTGGATATCCAACATTGTACCAGTGTCCAAACTAGATGGCTGAGTCAGACTATGCAATGTCTTTAGAGATCTAAACAAAGCTTGCCGCAAGGATGATTTCCGTTGCCAAATATAGATATCATAGTCGACTTAACAGCAGGGCATACCATGTTATCTCTCATGGATGGCTTCTCAGGGTACAACTAGATCAGGATAGCACCGGAAAACCAGCATAAGATAGCTTTTACTTGTCCATCGGGCACTTTTTGCTGGAATGTCATGCCATTTGGGCTAAAGAACATAGGAGCCACATATCAACGTGCTATGACTACTGTATTTCATGATATGATGCATGTAACAATGGAAGATTATGTCGATGATATCCTAGCAAAGTCACTCACAAGAGAATCACACCTGGATGTGTTAGAGAAAGTCTTTCAGAGATTAGAGCAATTCAAGGTCAGGTTGAACCCAAAGAAATGTGTATTTGGAGTCACCTCAGGCAAGCTTCTAGGCTTTATTGTGTCAGCAAATTGAATCGAGGTAGACCCCACCAAAGTCAAGGCTATTATGGACATGCCACCACCCAAGACTCTTACTCAACTAAGATCTCTACATGGCAAGCTACGAGCAATTTGAAGATTCATATCACAACTGGCAGACAAGTGTCAACCATTCAATCATCTCCTGCACAAGAACATTCCATTTAGATGGGATGAGAGGTGTGAAGAGGCATTCAACAAACTGAAAGAATATCTTATGAATCCACCTATTCTCATGCCTCCTATCCAAGGGAAACCATTGATACTCTACATATCTGCTACACCTACAGCTCTTGGGGCTCTTCTAGCACAACAAGATTATGAGAATAAAGAAAGAGCCATCTACTACATCAGTCGAACATTAGTGGGCTATGAGTTGCAATACTCTCAAATAGAAAGATCATGTCTTGCGGTAGTTTTTGCTTCCCAAAAACTCTGACATTATATGCTTGCACACCTAGTCAAACTTATTACAAAAATAGATCCACTGAAGTACCTACTAAGCAAAGCAGCTCTCACAGGTCGCCTAGTCAAATGGGTAATGCTCCTAAGTGAATACGACATTGAGTATGTAGACAGAAAAGCTATCAAAGGACAAGTCATTGATGATCAGTTAGCGGATGCACCACTACAGGACACCACACCAATGCAATTTGAATTTCCAAATGAATCCCTATTCAACATCTCAACACATTCCTGGAAGCTCTACTTTGATGGATCCTACACAAACCATGGATTGGGGGCAGGAATCTTGTTTGTAACTCCTCAGGGCGACACCATTCCAAAGTCTTACTGTTTGTTATTCCCATGTACCAACAACATAGCTGAATATGAAGCTTTAGTCATTGGTATCAAAATGACAATAGAGTGGAAAATCAAAGAGCTACATGTCTATGGGGATTCTTAGCTAGTGATAAATCAGGTCAATGATGATTACCAAACCAAAGATGAGAAGCTTATCCCATACAAGCAGATGGTCAATGACTTTAAGGAATACTTTGTGATCATCTTTTTTGAGCAGATACCTTAGATTGAGAACAAAGCAGCAGATGCCATGGTGACCATTGTCTCTCTCCTCGAGATACCAGAGAATGAGTCACGGTATGAGTTCTTAGTGGAAACTATTCGGCAACCAGTTTATGATATTCCTTAGAACCATACCATATGCCTTTTGGTTGGATCTGATTCACCTTGGTATGATAAGATTTACACTTACCTCAAGGACAACACCCTCCCACTTGACCTATCTTCAAACCAACGATGAACCTTTATACGCCAAACCTCTCGCTATACCATTATTGCCAATACCCTATACTGACGTGGTCTAGATGGTACTTTACTCTGTTGTTTAGAATGAGAAGAATCCCTAACCGCCTTACAAGATGTGCACGAAGGGATCTACAGAACACACTCTAGCGGTCCTTCCTTAGCCAAGAAACTCATGCATTTGGGTTATTACTAGCCGAACATGGAAATAGATTCATATCAGTTTGTCAAGAAGTGCAAGCAATGACAAATACATGGGAACCTGATACATGCACCAGCTTAAGAGTTGAGACCTTTAACGACACCTTGGCCCTTTTGCCAATGGGGACTTGACCTTGTGGGAAAGATCCATCCACCCTCGTCCAATGGCCATAAATTCATCATAACCACCACTGAGTACTTTACAAAGTGGATTGAAGCCATTCCCCTAACCACCATCACAGGTAAGCAAATCTCCTCATTCATCCTGAATTACCTCATCTACAGATATAGAATTCCTTCATCCATTATCACAGATAATGGAAGACCCTTTAAAAATTAGGATGTCCAAGAACTCTGTGACCGATTCAAAATCCAACACCATTTTCCCTCACCCTACTACCCCTAAGGCAACGGTCAAGCTGAAGCATCCAACAAGACCATCTTGAAACTCCTCAAGAAGACAGTCAATGATGTTGGCTATAATTGGCACATCCAACTCAATCCCGCTCTGTGGGCCTACAGGACCAGTATACGCACTCCCACAGGTGCTACACCTTACGCCCTTGCCTATGGCTCAGAAGCTATCCTCCCCATTGAGGTCAAATTACCATCTCTCAGGGTGTCGTTGAAAGGTCTCATATCAGATGAAGAATACAGAGTCTCCAGATTGCAAGAACTAGAGTTGCTAGAGGAAAGGAGACAGAAAGCCTTTGACCATCTCAAAGTATATCAACAAATGATGTCAAGAAGCTATAACCACAGGGTTCGCCCAAGAATCTTCAAAGTTGGAGATCTAGTCCTTAAAGAAAATCTTCGCAATCAATAGGATAGGGAAAAGAAGGGCAAGTTCGAACCCAACTGGCTTGGGCCTTATATAATTGTAGCTGCTTATGGATCAGGGGCATATCAGTTGGCAACATCAAAGGGTGAGTTGTTCAATGACCCAATCAACAGCATGCACCTTCGTCGGTTCTATACCTAGGAGAACCCCAATGTAAGGGGGGTATAAAATACAAAAAAAATAAAAAAATCAGAAAAATACAAAAAAAACAAAAAATATAAAAATATAAAAAAATCAAAATATCAGAAAAGTACAAAAAAAATCATCCTTGGGTGAAAACCTGGCAAACAGGTGCCTTGGATAGGTATCATGATGAAAACCTAGTAAACAGGTGTCATGTTTACTTTCTAGCTTTTCATGCAAATAAAAGCAAGTAGTGAAAACCTGGTAAACAGGCATTACTTGTGATAAATTGCCTTCTCCATCTTTGGGAAACCAATCACGTTGTGTCCATTCTTCCTTGTGTCCCATTCGACCCATATCTATCCCATAATAAAATCCTAACAGTAACCTATCATGGCTTGATACTCTATCTCTGTGTTGGCCTTGTCAACCAAGGTTTTATCCCATATCATATCCATAGTGTGAGCCTAGCATAGTGTCTCTCGTCAGTATCCATTGTCCAAGTCCATGAACTACGTTGCCTCTACGTCGTCACGTAGGCAAGGCCATTATTCTAATGCGCCCCCGAGGCTCCACTGTCCCATCCATCCCATGTTTAGTCCTTCTATCTATCTGAGTTTGCACCACTTTCTACCACCTAGGTCTTAGGTCCGTTAGGGTTTACACCAAACTATGTTGCCTCTACATTGTCATGTAGGCAAGGCCATTTAGCAATGAGCCCCTGAGGCACTAGGTCAGTCCCTTAGGATCTGTCTCACCAATAAGGATTGTGGAAATCTTCTCTCACCAAGCAAGCAAGCGCAAGAGAAACCCGCTCTTTTCAAGCAAAAATCTTGACACGAGGCACTTATCCAAAGCAAAACAAAAAGCACCTAAGGCATTCTAAAATGATTTTACTCAAATTATGGAAAGAAACAAACACATCTAAATGCAAGAATGTTTTGTGTCGGTTAGGTTAAACTTACAAAGTCTTGATTTCTGCTATCATGCCTTTCTATGCTACTCAAGGATGCCAAAAACTAGAGATGCTATGATGGGGGAATGATTATTTTCTTTGTTTGTTGTTTGTGGATTAATCTTTAGTAATGTGAAGCCTTGTCTAAGGACATGATCGGTAAAAGATCATCGAGGACATCCAAGGTCTAACATGAATGAGGGAAATCCTTGTTTGTTGATACGCAAGAAATACTTAGGTCATCTCGGTTCAATTATACCTCGATGCTTGTATTAACTTGCTAAATCAAAATCCATGTAAGCAATGCTTAGGTCATCTCAGTTCAAATATACCTAGATGCTTGTATTAACTTGCAACATTCAGAAAAAGTACCCAAAAAAAAACCCAATGATGAAATAAGCACTTCAAAATACTTGCACCATCAAGATGTCAAAAAAACCATTCACATCCACTCTCATCCACAAAGCATCCATTATACATCCATACATCTGTATCCCATGCAATAAAAGATCCAAACAATGCAGAGTATCAATGTTTACAAATAAAAGCTTGTGATTCCTTCTATCAAGTCATTCTTCTATCAATCAGTATTCTATCTATCATTATGGTCCATTCTTCCTAATCCAGTTAGTCTGAGCAATGATCCAGATGTAGGTCCATCCTTAATCCATGCCAATCGAGTCAAGTCAATCTTGTGAAATGATCCAATCACAATCAGTGGTCTTGATCCTTGTCGGGTCATAAACCAACTTGATCAGTTATAATCAATCAATTGTCTTATACAGGATGTGGCATTGTCAAAATCAAACCAACACACGCATCTTACACGACATGCTTCATTTCCTGAAACCAGACACTATCCTTCGTGTTGCTCTAGGGATCTATCATTCCTCACCATGACAACACGCCTGCCGTGTTGGTCTAGGGATATATCGTTCCCCACCATGACAACACTATCGTATATTGTTATCAGTATATCATTGGTTTACCGCTTGACAGGGGCAATACCTTGTTTGTTCTTGTATCATTTGTGCATACTTGCTTATTTTTTTGTGTGTGTTATCATTCTATCTTGCATAGCATATCATTCAGCTCTTTCTTCATCCTTCTTCTTCGTGAGATTGTCTGTCTCATGCCTTCTGCCTTCTTCCCATCCAATCTCCTGACGGGGCATCCTATCATCATAACTTGTACCAGGGGCAAACTGGGGCATGTATCATTATTCAACAATCTATTCTTTGAAGCAACGTCGTAAATTGCATTGCATCAAAGAGGGGCAAAATGTATACGCCTAAAAATGACACGATTCGGTTTAGATAAATATTCTTAATATTTATTCCCTTCTAATTCTTCTATCAATAAATAAATAACCAAATTTATTTATTTGATTCATATTCTTCCAAAATTAAATAAAATCCTTTATTTAATTCAATTCTTCCCAAACAATTAAATAATTCTTAATTATTTAATTAAATCAAATCATTCTTCTTGCCAATGATGGCATGGTTCGGTGGTTAAGTCGCTCAGTTGTAGTGGCGGCCACCAGAGTTCAAACCCCCGCTGGGCCAATGAGCTCGCAAGGCTTTACGCCTTCGCTGGGCCAATGAGCTCGCGGGTTTGAAGTGTTCTTCCTAGGGGATGAGGTCCCCCAGTTGTGGCCTCACCGGTTCATTGCTCCGGGCAAAAGCATTCGCGTGGACCCGGAGGGCGTGTCGCACCAGCGTCGCCGGTCACGTTAAAAAGTTTACCAGGCGCATTTAAAAAAAAAAAAAAAAAATCAAATCATTCTTCCAAATTTAAATAAATCAATCAAATTTATTTAAATCTTCTCAATCTCTAAAAATAAAATAAATCAAATATTTTATTTATTTATTCTTCCAAAATCATGCACAACAATTAAATAAATTTATTTATTTAATTTGCTTTCTTATCTTCTAAATTAAATAATATCAATTATTTAATTATTTCTTCCAATAATATCTTCTCTAAATTTTAATAAATCAATTATTTATTTAAGTTGCCTTTTTTTATAAATTGAGTTATCTCTAAATATAATTCAATCTTTTTGTACATGCAATTAAATATTCCTAATATTCAATAAAGTAAAATATCTTCTTATTCTCATGCAAATCCCTTCTTCTTGTTTTAAATCACTGAACTGATTATTATATTCTTTTAATTGCTTTAACTCATTCTTCTATTTTTAGCAAATCCTCTCATGCAAAAGAAAGCAAGACACGTCTTCTTCTTATTCGTTGCACGTTCCTCAACTGTTCTCAATCGTTGATCTTCTCATTCTCTCCATACCGTTGATCTCCATTCTCTCAAGTCTATAAGTACAACCTCATTCTTCCATTTCAATCATCCAAGCTTTAAGTATTGTTACTTTGCAGGAATTACAGCGCGCCTTTGGCACCAATTCCTTCATTGCTTGTGATCACATTTTTATTACTACGCACTACTACCATTGTTGTGAAGCTTCTCTTCATTATGAAATTATCACCACCATTCTCAATCGACATTCTTGAGCAAAATAAAGAAGTGCACTCTCTAAGGGCCCTATTTCATACACGCAAGGACAATTTTGATAGGCAATCAATGGAAGTTTCGAACTAAGGAAGGTTTGCTTTGTTATTTGATTCATTGATTATTTGATTCATTCTTCTTAGTTCACTATTCTATTGAGTTTTGGATATTTGATATTGTTTATTATTGCATATTCATTGTTGATCCAATTTTACCCTAACAGATTTTATTTAATTGTTGAAAGAATATGAATCAAATAAATAAATTTGTTTATTTATTTATTGATAGAGGAATTAGACTTAAATAAATATTAAGAATATTTATTTGGACAGAGTCATGTCATTTTTAGGTGTATACATTTTGCCCCTCTTTGATGCAATGTATTTTATCACGTTGTTTCAAAGAATAGATTTTCTGATAATGACACATGTCTCAGTTTGCTTCTGGTACAAGTTTAATGACAGGATACCCCCTCAGGAGATTGGACAGAAAGAAAAGTTTGAGGGAAGTGAGACAGACAATCTCATGATGAAGAAGGTGAAAAATATATTAGGATGAAGAAATTGGTCGAAGAAAGAGCTAAATGACACGTGATGCAAGATAAAATGATAACACACACAAGCAAATAAGCAAGTATGTACAAATGATACAAGAACAAACAAGGTATTGCCTCTGTTTAGCTGTAAACCAATGATTAATCGATAATAATTGACGATAGTGTTTTTCATTGCGAGGAATGATATATCCCTAGAGCAACACGATAGGATAGTGTTGTCATGGCGGGGAATGATAGATCCCTAGAGCAACACAAAGGCTAGTGTTGTCATGGCGGAGAACGATATATCCCTAGAGCAACACAATAGGTGTGGGAAAAATTCATCCCACTAATAATTATGACTGATTTAGTTGGTTTATGACCAGACAAGGATCAAGACTATTGAGTGTGATTGGATAATTTGACAAGATTGACTTGACTTGATTGGTAAGGATTAAAGATGGACTTGCATTTGGATCATTGCTTGGATTTGATAGTTAGAAGGGGATGAGAGATAAAATGATAGATAGAAGACTGACTGATGGAAGGATCACAAGCTTTTACTCTGCACAGAATTTTAATTGCATGGGATATGGATGCTTTGTGGATGATTTTTGGATACGGATATATGTCATCTTGATATTGCAAGTATTTTGAAGTGCTTATTTCATCATTGGGCATTTTTTTTTTTTGTGTTTTTAAATGTTGTAAGAAAATACAAGCATCTAGGTATAATTAAACTGAGATGACCCGAGTATCGCTTACTTGGATTTTGATTTAGCAAGTTAATACAAGCATCTAGGTATAATTGAATCGAGATGACCTGAGTATTTCTTGCGTATCAACAGACAAGGATTGTACCTATTTCATGTTAGTCTTCTGATGTCCCCGATGATCATTTGAGTTGATCATGTCCTTAGACAAAGCTTCACATTACTAAAGATAAACCCATAAGCAACAACCAAAAAAAAGAATCATGCCCCCATCATAGCATCTCTAGCTTTTGGCATCCTTGAGTAGCATAGAAAACATGATAACAAAAATGAAGACTTTAAGATGCAACTAATTGAAACAAAACATTCTTGCATTAGATGTATCTTTCTTGCCATAATTTAGATAGAATTATTTGGATTGTTTTGCTCTTGTTTTTGCTTTTCTTTGATAGGTTGATGTCTTGCGTCAAAACTTCTATTTGAAAGCAGGCTTTTGTTTGCACTTGCTTGCCTGGTGAAGGGTACCACAATCCTTGTTGGGGAAATGGACCCTAAGGGACTGACCTAGTCCCTCAGGGGCACATTGACAATGGCCTTGCCTATGTGACGACGCAGAGGCAACGTAGTTCAAGACTTGGACTTAGATGCGGATGGACTAAAGGATAGACGACAAGATACAGGATGGATGGGAAGCCTCGGGGGCGCATTGATAATGGCCTTGCCTACGTGACAGTGCAAAGGCAACATAGTTTGGGATTGACCCTATGATATTGATGACAGACGCTATGTTAGGCTGACACTGTGGATAGGATACTAGATAAGACCTTTAGTTGATAAGGTGACAAAAGAGATAGAGTATCAAGCCATGATAGGTTATCATTAGTTTTTTTATTGTGGAACAGATATGGATCAAATGAGGGATGATGGTAGGAGGAAAGGACACGAGGTGATTGGTTTCCTAAAGAAGGAGGAAGCAGTTTATCACAAGTAGCACCTATTTACCAGGTTTTCACCACTTGCTTTTATTTGCATGAAAGCTAAAAAAGTACACATGACACTTGTTTGCTACGTTTTCATCATGGTACTTATTCAAGGCGCCTGTTTTATAGGTTTTCACCAAATGATAATTTTTTTTTGTTGTATTTCCATTTTTTTATTTTTATTTTTTATTTTTTTGATTTTTTTGCCCCCCTTACATTGGGGTTCTCTTAGGTATAGAACTGGCGAAGATGCATACTGTTGATTGGGTCATCGAACAACTCACCCTCTGATGTTATCAACTAATATGCTCCTGATCCATAGGCAACAATGATTACATAAGGACCAAGCCAGTTGGGTTCAAACTTACCTTTTTTTTCCTGATCCTGCTGATTGTGGGGGTTTTCCTTGAGTACTAGATCACCAACGTTGAAGACCCTTGGATGGACCATGTGATTGTAGCTTCGTGACATTCTTTGTTGATAGGCTTTGAGATGATTGAAAGCGTTCTATCTCTTCTCCTCTAACAGCTCTAACTCTTGCAGTCTGGAAACTTTGTAGTCTTCATCAGTGATAAGACCTTTTTAACAACACTCTTAGGGATGGTAACTTGACCTCGATGGGCAAAATGGCTTCTAATCCATAGACAAGGGCATAAGGGGTAGCACATGTGGGAGTATGTATACTGGTTTGATAGGCCCATAGAGCAGGATTCAATTGTATGTGTCAATCACATCAGGCATGATTGACAGTTTTCTTGAGGATTTTCAGGATTGTTTTGTTGGATGCCTCTACTTGGCCGTTGCCTTGTGGATAGTAGGGGGTGGAGAAACGGTGTTAGATTTTAAATTTGTCACAAAGCTCTTGGACACCCTGGTTCTTGAAAGGTCTTCTATTATCTGTGACTATGGATGAGGGAATTTTGTATCTGCAAATGAGGTAATTGAGGATGAATGAGGCAATATGTTTGCCTATGACAGTGGTGAGGAGAATGGCTTTAATCCACTTGGTAAAATACTCAGTGGCAGTTATTATGAATTTGTGGCCGTTGGATGATGGCGGGTGAATTTTGCCCATAGGGTCGAGTCCCCATTGACAAAAGGGCCAAGGTGTCGTTAAAGGTCGTAGCTCTTGAGTTGGTGCATGGATGAAGTTACCATGAATCTGGCATTGCTTGCATTTCTTCACAAACTGATATGAATCAGTTTCCATGTTTGGCCAATAGTATCCCAAATGCATGAGTTTATTAGCTAAAGAAGGACCACTAGAGTGCGTTCTACAAATTCCTTCGTGCACGTCTCATAAGGTGGTTTGAGATTCTTCACGTTCTAAACATCAGAGTAAAGTACCATGCAGACCTCGTTAGTATAGGGTGTCGGCGATAATGGTGTAATGGGAGGTTTGGCGAATGAAGGTTCGGCGTTGGTTGGTAGACAAGTCAGGTGGTAGGGTGTTATCCTTGAGGTAAGTGTAAATCTTACCATACAAGGGCGAATCAGATCCAACTAAGAGGCAAATGGAGTGTGTTTCAAGGATATCATAAGCTAGTTACATAACTAACTCCACCAAGAACTCATACCATGACCCATTCTCTAGGATCTCGAGGAGCAAGGCAATGGTTACCATGGCATCTATTGCTTTGTTTTCAATGTAAGGTATCTGCTCAAAGGAGATGATCACAAAGTACTCTTTAAAGTCATCGACTATACGCTTGTATGGTATTAACTTGTCATCTTTGGTCTGATAGTCTTCATTGACTTGATTGATTACCACTTGGGAGTCGCCATAGACATCTAGCTCCTTTATTTTCCATTCTACTGCCATTTTGAGACCAATGACCAAGGCCTCATACTTTGCTATATTGTGTGTGCATGGGAATAGCAAACGATAAGACTTAGGTATGGTGTCGCCTTGAGGAGTGACCAACAAGATTCCTGCCCCCGATCCATGGTTTGTATAGGATCCATCAAAGTAGAGTTTCCATGAGTGTGTTGTGACACTGAATATGGATTCATCTGGAAACTCAAATGTCATTGGTGTGGTATCCTACAATGGTGCTTCTGCTAACTGACCGGCAATGATTTGACCTTTGATAGCCTTCCTTTCTACGTACTCAATGTCGCATTCACTTAACATCATTACCCACTTGGCTAGGCAGCCTGTCAGAGCTGCTTTGCTTAATAGGTATTTTAGTGGATCTATCTTTGCAATAAGCTTGACTGAATGTGCTAGCATGTAATTTCATAGTTTTTGGGAAGAAAAAACCACAGCAAGGCACAATCTTTCTATTTGCGTATATTGCAGTTCATAGCCCACCAATGTGTGACTAATGTAGTAGATAGCTCTTTCTTTGCCTTCATAATCTTGTTGTGCTAATAGGACTCCGACAGCTATTGGCGTAGCAGGTATATATAGATACAGTGGTTTACCTTGTATAGGTGGCATTAGAATAGGCGGGTTCATGAGGTATTCCTTCAGTTTGCGAAATCCTTCCTCACACTTTTCATCCCATCTGAATGGTATGTTTTTGTGTAATAGGTGAGTAAAAGGTTGGCACTTGTCTGCCAGTTGTGAGATGAACCGACGAATTGTATGTAACTTGCCTTGTAGAGACCGCAGTTGAGTGATGTTCTTTGGCGGTGGCATTTCCATGATAGCTTTGACTTTGGCAGGATCTACTTCAATCCCATTTGTTGATATAATGAAGCCCAAGAGCTTGTTGGAGGTGACTCCAAACACACATTTCTTTGAATTCAACCTAACTTTGAAGTGTTCCAGTCTTTGAAAGACCTTCTCTAGTACATCTAGGTGGGATTCTCCTGTTAGTGACTTTGCAAGGATGTCATCTACATAGTCCTCCATTGTGATGTGCATCATATCATGGAAGATAGCGATCATAGCATGTTGATATGATGCCCCTACATTCTTTAACCCAAATGGCATGACATTCCGGTAGAAGGTGCCCCATGGACAAGTGAAAGCTATTTTATGTTGGTCTTCTAGTGCTATCCTAATTTGATTATACTCAGAGAAGCCATCCATGAGAGATAACATGGTACATGTCATGTTGTTAAGTCGACTATGATATTGATATTAGGTAACAAAAAGTCATCCTTGTGGCAAGCCTTGTTTAGATCTCAAAAATCATTGTACAATCTAACTCTGCCATCAGGTTTGGATACTGGCACTATGTTGGATACCCACTCTAGATAGTCTATTGCTCTGATGAACCCTACATCCAGCAGTTTCTTGAGTTCCTCTTTTACTAGTAATGCAATGTGTGGACGCATCTTCCTGAGCTTCTACTTGAATGGTTTGACTCCTAGATCTAGTGGATGATGATGTAGGATCAAATCTGGATCTAAACCAGGCATATCTATGTATGACCAAGCAAAGTTGACTTGCTTTTTCTTGAAGAATGGTATAAATTTGGTCTTTTCTGGTGGAGATAGAGACTTTGCAAAGTGAATGATCTTAAGTTTATCCTCTGTTCTGATGTTGATAAGTTCTATAGGTTCCACAACAATCTAAGACTTCTCCTAGTACATGTCATTGGGGAGAGTGTCAAGCCTTCCATCGTCTGATGCCTCAAAGAGGTTTTCACCATCCGATGCATCCTTTATTTTTACTATTTTGGGGTCTGACACTGCCACAGAGTGGTTTTCACAATTCGATCCAGTTTTTATTTTTATGTTTTTGCGACTGGAAGACTTGGTACCCTCTCAAAAATAAGCCACGGTGTTGAGTTCAATGGCGAAGCTAGCTTTATGATCTCCTGTAGGTAGGTGGTCCCTAAGTTCCATGTAGTCAATATAGGCATCATCATTTTGGAACATGTCTAGTTGTGGGGTTCCTCATAAGTCTCAGTCGATAAGTTCAGGATGCACAAGGGGGAGGGGATCAGAGGATAGTTTTGATTCATTGGGTGTGATAGTTTGAATGGATACATGGTCAGGATTTAGATTGGTAGGGATAGGATCTGGGATGGAAATTTCCTCCAGATTGTTTATTGCGATGGAACTCTGGCCTTCCTCATAAGTCATACTTTCAGGAATGGGAGAATCACACTCTAATGGTCTATGCGTTTGCGTTTGTCCCTCACGGTAGGGGCTATAGGTTTGAACGGTGTCAACTCCTTTGTCCTCATAGGAATGCTTTGTGAGTTCCTCCCACTCATACTCATTGGAGTCTGTGTCACTGTCTTCTTGTAGGGCATGGATCTGGTCCACAAAACAAGCATTTGCCTTAGCTTTGCCTTTGTCCTTGTATCCTAGTCCTCTTGTATTTCTTGCCAATGAGGATGAGGAGGGTTGGATGGGTTCTATTATTCCTTCTTTTCTTAGGCCAATGGGACCTTGTCATTCATAACCCATTCTAGGTAAGATAGACTAACCAAACCCATAGATTTCCGTTGGGAGCTTAGGTGGTTCTTGTTGTGTGTTATCTTCCTCTATGTAAAGCCATTGCAAGACATCTCTTTCCTCAGTTTTGTCTGATAGGGTCCCCCATTTTACAAAGGGAGATGTGGAGGTTTGGAAGGAACAGATGGCTTTGGAAAAGGTGTAGGTCGTCCAAAGGATCTTGGAGATAGAGGCATATTGGCTAGGTTGAAGGAGTGTTCAATGGAGTATTCTCCTACCCTTGTTTCTTTGATTTTGATTTTCTGCTCTTTGGGCTTGGACGAGGAAGCTTCAGAGGTAGAATCATGCTGGGAGATGGGGGATGTGGAAGCTCTATTGTTGGGAATGATGTAATCAGGGTTTGAGCGGATAGAGTTGCAATACTGAAAAGGATCTGGGTCACCTTGGATGGTGATCCGTTTGCCATCATGGGGGAATTTGATACATTGGTGATAGGTAGAAGGCACAGCTTTCATGGCATGAATCCAAGGTCTTCCTAGGAGGATGTTATAGGCTAGCTCCCTATCGAGGACTTGGCAAACAATGTCCTTTACTACTGGTCCAATCTGTATTGGTAACACCACTGTTCCTTTTGTAGTTCTTTCTTCTTCATCATAGGCCTTAATAGTGATCTTTTTCCTAGGATCCACTGCAGCTTCTAAGAACCCCAATGTAAGCACTAGCTTGAGCATGCAAATGTTTAAATCGGTTCCTCCATCAATGAGAACTCTTTTGATACGGTGTTATGAATGAAGGCGACAATATGCAAGGGTGTGTTATGAGGCTAGGATATTGATAGGTCATCCTATTCGGTAAATGATAGGGTGCTAGAGGAGGTTAGATTTCCTACCATGGCTTGAAACTTCTTTTGGGCTAGGTTCATGGGCACAGTTGTTTCCACTAGGGCTTTATCAAGAATTTCCTTGTGGGAGGGAGACAGACGCAACAACTCTAAGATAGATATGTGAGCAAGAGTTTTCCGAAGTTGGTCTATGACACTATACTTATGGGAGTTAGATAGAGAAGGTGATAACCTTGGAGGAAGCGTGCTTAATGTGACCTTACCACTGTGGGTGATGATGCTGCAATCAGTTTTGTTGGGTCCTGATTGTTGGTTGAATGTGACCACATTGACTTGTGGTATGTGCTCTGGTATGCAGTTGACGATATAATCAAACAGTATGTTCGCATAGTTAGCATTGTTGTGTCCGTTATTTTGATTCTGCCTATTGTGATTGTTATTGTTGTTGTTGTTGTTGTTGTATGGTCTGTCATGGTTGAGGAGTGGATCCTTGTATGCCACATGCATCTCGTTAGAGGTATGTTCTTTAGTGCCTACCTGTTTTTGGTCAAGTATGTCTTGAATTACGTGTTTTAGATGGATACAGTCGTTGGTCTTGTGGCCTCTTCCTCTATGATATTCACAAAAATTAGTATCTTTCCAATAATGAGGTTTTACTTGAGGTTCATAATCGCTAGTGGCAGGAAGAGTGATCTCATTGTTGGATAATAGCTTTCTTAACGCGGACTCCTAGGACTTCCCTAGTGGTGTGAATTTTCATCTAGGAGAGGAGGTGAACCATTGTTTTGGCTCGCAAGAGAAGGTTTTGTTTGGTGTAGCATTGCTTACCTCTCCTTTGAGAGTAAAGATTGGTTGTTGTTTGGGAGCCGCTACTTTGGCATCAACTACTCCATCATTGATGATATTTTTGTTCTTTGTCCAAAACTTTGACTTGTCTATGGTGTAGTTAGAGTTAGGGGTGTCCTTGTACAACTTTATTTGCCCCTTGGTGATCATAGCTTTCTCGATAAATAATCCCATCTCAATGACTTTCGTAAATGAAGTAGGGCATTGAATTTAGATTTGGTAACTTAGACCAAGGTTAAGGTTGTGAACAAACATCTCGATCATTTGCTTCTAAAGCACATGATATGAGCATTTGCTCACAAGTTGTCTCCACCTTTGTAAGAAGGAGGTGAAGGATTTGCCACTCTTTTGCTTTGTATTGCATACGTCAAGCATGGAAACTTCATATTCAATGTTATATGAGAAGTGTATGACGAACTTGTCTACTAACTCATCAAAAGTTTTAATACTTGGGGGAAGTCATGAGAACCATTCCATGGCTTGTCCACCTAGAGATCTAGGGAATAGTCTCATTAGAAGGTGTCGTTGTGAGCTACTTTTAGGCACGTGGCGCTAAATTCCCTAATGTGATCTCTTGGGTCTCCTTTTCCTTTGTACTTGTTGAATTTTGGTACTTCAAATCTAAAGGGGAAGGGGATCATTTTTAGGCTCTTGTCAAAGGGATACGGTGAGATGTCTTCTAAGGAATAATGTTTAGTGGGTGTGTAAAGGCCCTCAATCCATCACAAAAGTAAAACAAAGTAAAAATAAGTAATAATTCACTTGAATACAACATCAAAAGAAACGGAAGTAAAATGATGAATATAATCCACTTAATTACAATATTAAATTAAAAACAATAACTTCATCAAGAAGAATCAAGAGTCAATAAATCTTCACAAAGAAAATCTCATCGATATCAAACAAATACGTCTTTAAATCTTACATATTCATGAGCTAAATCTAGGTAATATGCACTATGAATCAATATACATAAATCCTTTGGCAACATGCCATAATACATCCAAATAGGTACAATAACAAGTACATCAATGAATAACAAATCAACACTCTCTAGCTGCATGAACCAAGTGGTCCACCACCTACAAGCCGAGAGACGGGAACATGGCTTAGGTGCTTTTCCACCCAACCATGAAGTATTTACACTTCCCCGGATCCCTTCATGACATGAAGGAAACCCAGCCCTGCATGAAATGTATAGCTACCTGATAACAACTGTATGAGGGAACACTCGATGCAAGCTTGGTCTAAATGTGCAATTCTAAAATGAAAAGCAAATCGACTAACAATAGGATGTGGCAGAGATATACATAATAAGTTTTACTAGATGAAATAAACATCTTTTTCAATGGCATTCCAATTAGATCTAATCATTTCAAGTAGCCTGGACAATTCCCGAAAAGAGGAAAAGCCATCCTTGATATATCCACAATGGCATCCAAGACCAGAAAGCAACCCAATACATTATTATCTACCTCTTTCCCAAAGAAGCAATAAAGGAATAAAATAAAGGAAATAAATAGAAAATCACATATGACCACCTCTAATCCCTTTCCAGCATTAATAAAGAAAGAACACTTTTCAATCAAGTAGAAATGAAGATCACAATGAATCCTTTTTAAAAGCAATAATCTGATTATATTCTCAATCATATTTCCATGGTTTAAATAAATTGTTGAAACTAATGATTTACTTCACAACCAAATATTGTTTCATAATCCAAGCAATAAAATAAAATGGTGTTTGACTACTCCACACTCATACAATAAGGTTTCATACATACTTGTGTCAACTTTTATTTCTATCTTTCCTCCAGATCAAGTAAATAAATAATAGAATAGAATAATCAATGTTTCCCTATAAATCATTTCACATTCTTTTTAACAAAACATCAATCAGGAAATATAAGCTATGAATAAATGCACTAATTTAGTCATTCATTTCTTTCAATAATAATCAATTTAATTCACAATTCTGCCTTCCTGTCATTTATGTGATAGGAGGTTTCTAAAACACCTTTAAATAATTAAAACAATCTTCATGTCACTTCTGCGACAGGAAGTTAATTTAAACGTAATAACACTTCAAACAAACTTTCTGTCGCTATGGCGATAGGAACTGCTACAAAAACTAAAATAGTGAATAGGAACAAGTAATTCATTTGAACTGCATGCTAAATAATAAGACTTTTATTCTATCGACTTGATTTTACCAATATGTTGTTTATTCAGTTTAACAGTTTTGTTGTCATTTATTTTTATCTATCCAAAGGAACATTATTGTTGTCTAACTTCGGAAGTCTACTATTCAATCATACAGAGGTCATTTTTTTTTTGTCTACTGTTATCTCAGCTAATGCATAAATGCAAAATGCAGTCATAAGATAAGTTTACCAAAACAACAGAAAGCTTATTTCAAGAGGTTCGTTTATCTAACAAAGAGGAGGTCGATTTACTTAGTTTTTCTCTCATTTCGGCCAGCATGATAATAAAATACAGTCACAAGATCATGCTACAGGAACCTACAATTTTTGTTTAAGTTTGATCTCAGCCATCATACAGAGAAGATATATGAGTTGAATCATTTTGTCAGTCATTTAACAGTCTATTAATCAATGTAAGCATAAGAAAATTACCTGGATTTCCTAAAAGAAGATGGCGATTCTGTCTTGGTTGCTCACGTTTTGCTCCATTCGCTGCCCCATCCGGACACGTCATATTCCTCCATAAAAATGCTTAACCAAAACTGTGAATTTTTTTAAAGGATTTCTGGGTTTTGTTCTCCTCTTCTCCAGCTTTTTGGAACATTTTTCAGTTTCAAATTTTGTTTTGATATGAGAAAGTTATCACTATTTTTTGATTGTTGTTCCAGACTGGCTTTCCAAACGCCTTCCTTTTTTTTTCCAAAGAAAAAAAACCCCTTTTTAATTTTGGCGACCTTGTTTTAGGTTTTGGAACTAAAGTCTATATTTTTAGTTTGCATGAATTTAAACCAATAAAAAGGCTCACAGTTTCTATTAAAATAAATAATAGCTAATTAAATTAGCTTACTGTCATGCAAATGTTAACTAATCTTTTATTTATTTTATCAAATCTCAAATATAACAATGATATTTCAATATAACTTAACTATTTTAAATATCTCATAATCTCTTTAAATAATTAAGAAGTGGAATATAATATAATATATATATACATCTATTATAATTTAATATAATTATTTAAATTTAATTAACATATTGTCTTCCAAACATCCTTGTTTCACAAAAATAGAAAACAATATTTATTATTTAATAATATAATACACACACAATTTTGAATATAAAAAGAACATTAATATTGATTTTGACAAAAATATACCTTTGAAATAACTTGTAATAATTAAAACATAATATTTTCTAATTATTCCTTCATCAATCACATTTAATAACCACACATTAATGCATAAAATAAGCCATTCAAAAATGGATATGCAACTACGTGAGTGTGTGATTGCATCAAGGTAACCATTCCATTAGTCATTGCCAAGTGGCTAAAACACTTCTGCCTCAACCATGTTCTCGTCTTCGACGAGTACCTGCATTCATTCGCACTTAACTCGACGTCAATAGGTTAGTTCCCAAAATATAACCGAAGCAAAACATCATAATCAAACCCATAATATTTAATATTTAAATCAACTTTCTAATTTATGTAAATATATCATCATGATAATTACCTTTACACATGTGTAACTTAATCGAAGTAAAACAATCATGGTAAATGTTCACTAATCTAGAATAATAATATAGTCCATAAAAATAAGACGTGATAGGGTGGCCCCGTTTGGAGATCCGCCACTTTCTGCGTTAGGCCTTCAATTTGTTTCTGCAATGCTTCCATAGGTGTATTTGGGTCTGTGACTTTCTTTCCTTTATCCTCACTAGTGTGGTTTTCATGAGTTTCTTCTCCTACGGACTCCTTTAGTTTGTCAAGATTAAAGTCTGGGGGGAGTGTAAATCCTTGGTTTGCAAAATGAAGGAAGTACTTTTGAGGGTCCTCTTTGAGCATTCTATCTAGCATGCATTGAAATTTTTAATTTTGGAGGGCTTCTTGGTAGTCCTCAAGAGAGATTTCCTCATCACTGTCGTGAGGGGATACAAATCTGTTAGATGTTCCAGCCATTTCAAGTTGTTTTTGTGTTTGGGACCTAGTTAAGACCATGTAAAGCGATGTGGGAAGGAGTGGGGTGAAACTAGAGACTCTAGTAAGGTGTTGGTGTAGGCTGGTGAGAAGGGGATACTTGCGGTGACGAGGTTCAAACAAGGGACTCTTTTGATCAATTATTCCAAGTAAGTTGGTTGATACAAGATGATAGCCACAAGTAAGGATAGTCGATACTTGTTACTGTGTAGAGACTAGTCTTGCACCAAGACCACTAGTGAAGTTTTGAGAGAAAAGGATGATTGATCCTTGATAGTGGAGACTTACTAGGGTTACTTGAATCTGAAATGATCTGAAAAAAGTCTTGCACTAATCTGATATAGATACTTTGACTTGTTTATGGGAAGACTTGGTAAAAGGTGGACGAGACGACCGACGAAAGAGAGGGTTTGCTATGGAAATAGATGGGAGAAGCGACTGCATGGTAAATCTGATCTCAAAAACTAGAACAAGGCTGAAATAAGTACCCCGAAATGCTGAAAATTTTCTCTCAAAAGATGTTGAAAAGATCACTATCTTGGATGCGCAGCTACAGATGCACTGAAATAGAAGGTATAAGTGTAGCAGGTCGATGCAAATACGCAGCTCTAGTTAATGTTAAAAGCACAGTAACAGATCACAAATGCACAGGAAGTTGATGTAAATGCGCAGCAGGTCGACACAAATGCGCAGCTCTGCAGGATAAATGTGTAGCTCTAGTTTCTTGACTATTTTTGTAATTTTCTTGGCACATTTTTTGGTGTTTTTGGTTTCTTGGCTGAAAGTTGGTCTTTTTGATCTGATTTCTCAATTATGGCAAGAAAGACACAACAACCACAGAATATTTTCATGGTTTTTGATATTTTTTTGTAATTTTTGGACTCTTTTTGAAAAAAAACTAAGTACAAATCCTAGGCTAGTAGGGACAATATAAATTGAATTCTCACTATTTCCAGTTGAGGCATCTTCGGGAGGTGATAATCACCCTTCCCTGCACTAGTTTATAGGGGTTTTTGGCTACAAAAAATAAAGGATGGTTAGTAAGTGTAACTGTTCGAGTGGTTATACATGTGGTAGCGCTACTCTCTATTATGGAGTCTCCCAGCCTACAAGGGTTACGCCTTGGAAGGTTTTGGGGGAGGTTGGATGTCGGTATAACTTAACAACACTCGTTGTTTGAAGCTTTCACTCCAAAAACAATTTATTTATAGTGGCTAGATAGAGCTTGGCTTTAGCTTGTTACCACTTAAGGTCATTCCCACTTGGACGGAAGGATATCCAAAGGCAGGCCTCTCTAAAGGTTATACATGCAAAATGATAGGTTTGGCATTTTGGTCACCCAAAAGAGGGGAAAGCATAGGACTACTATCATTCTAAAAACACGGAAGACAATGGTTCTTTTTCCCCTATTTAAAATGAAAAAGACTAAATGAGTTAGCTACTTGGGCACACACACGATTTGTTAACTTTGAAAGCAAAATAGCAATGGTTCAATTTTGTATCCTTCTAGTAGGGACTACGTTTGATTTGTTTGATGCAACAAGATCAAATCACAATCCTCCTAGTTAGAGCTAAATGAGATTTTGCATGAACATTCCATTTACTTTCCTTTAGATATAGAGATGAGTTAACAAATGCAGCTATATGACTAAACCAGCCCCTAACCTGCAAGTAGATCAGAGAATATTCCTGTGAGAAGAGCTAACGTTAGCAAAATCACAAGGAACAACTCAAAAAGTCACTGCCAGAACATATGTGCAGGTACATAGATCAGATGCGCAGAGATAGAGGACAGATGCTCAAAATTACAAAAGCATAGAATCAGAGCTCATATGCGCAAAGACAGAGGACATATATGTAGAAAGTATAGATGCACTGTTACAGAGCACAGATGCGCAGCTTCAGGGGGTATATGTGTCGAAACAGAGCTCAGATGCATGTTAGAATTGATCAAATGTGCAGAATTCTCCTATGAATGGAACCTACACACAAAAACTCAGTTTTGAGGTTAAATTGGGTCAGGGCCCCACGGTGGGCGCCAAAAATGTTAAGGGAAATTGTGCATGAATATCAATAATATCAATAGTACCTAGTAACTCAATGAAATAAGAAACAAAGAAGAATTAAACAAACAAAGAACTCAAACCTTACAAACCTCTTTACTTTGTGGCTTCCATTGGTCGCCTATCTCAAATGATCTTGTGTATGAATATGGCCCTCAGAAGGTGCATTTCCTTACTATTTTTCAAGATGTCAAGTGGGAATGGCTATGATAGGTTTGCAATGAAGAGATCCTTCAATACAATTGCAATGATAAAAGGGTGATCGCAAGCTATGGAATGGTTTGGTGCCAAAGGCGCGCTGTAATTCCTATAGAGTAAGTTTACTAAAAGCTTGGATGATAGAAATGGAGGAATAGGGTTGTACTTATAGACTTGTGAGAGAAGATCAATGGTGTAGAAAGAATAAGAAGATCGACGGAGGAGAAGACTTGAGAGGATATGCGCGAATAGAAAGAGGACATGTGTCCTGCTCTATTTTGCATGAGAGGAATTAATAAAATAGAAGAATGAGTTAACTAAAGAGATTAATCAAATAACAAAATAGATAGAAGAGTTAACTGACTAGAACTAGAGGATAAATATTGCATGAGGATGAGAAGATATTTTAGCTCAATTAAATATTTGGAATATTCAATTGCATGTGCATAAGGATTGAATTATATTTAGAGATAACTCAATTTTTAGAAGAAATGGACAACTTAAATAAATATTTGATTTATTTAAATAATTATTGGAAGAAACAATTAAATAATTGGTTTTATTTAATTTAGAATGATTTTGGAAGAACTAATTAAATAATTGGTATTATTTAAATTGTTGGAGGATTTGGAGGAATTTAAGGATTTTAATTAAATAAATTAATTTTATTTAATTGTTGGAAGAATATGAATCAAATAAATAAATTTATTTATTTATTTTTAAAATGCGCCCAGTAAACTTTTTAACGTGATCAGTGACGCTGGCGCGACACGCCCTCCGGCTCCACACTAACGCTTTTGCCCAGAGCGATGAACCGGTGAGGCCACAACACGGGGGACCTTATCCCCAAAAAGGAACACTTCAAACCCGCGAGCTCGTTGGCCCAGAGAAGGCGTAAAGCCTGCAAGCTCGTTGGTCCAGCGAGGGTTTGAACTCTGGTGGCCACCACTACAACTGAGCGACTTAACCACTGAACCACGCCCTTAACGGCAAAACAAGTGAAACATTTCTTAGCTTGTTTATTTATTTATTGATAGAGGAATTAGACTTAAATAAATATTAAGAATATTTATTTGGACAGAGTCATGTCATTTTTAGGTGTATACAAGTGTAACTCTTTCAATAAAGTTGAAACATGTTTCTTAGGGGCTTGAACAAGGCAAGCTCATAAATGTGCCATAAGCACTCATTTTCTCATACTTTTCAAACTTGGCAAGTACTGTAGTAGGTGGTATAGGTTATAATACCTATAATTTTTTACGTTAGCAAACACAAAGGACATTTCTACACCTAAAAGATAATATTGCACCCAAAAGATAATTTCACATCATATGAGACATTTATGTGCCTTTGGGGCATTTATGTGATTTTGTAAACACTACAACAAATTTTAGGATGTTTTTCACTGTGGCCTTTTCTAAACCTAATTTTAGTCATCCAGAGTATTCTCCCGACATCTTTTCATCCTTCTACCACTATTACAACTTCTAAAACTAAAAAAGATTACTCTAACCTTCTCTTTTTTCTATTCCTAGTTCTTTTTCAACCTTAACTCTACATTCCTTTTACTTAATCAAATTTGAAAAGTAATTCATTGCTTTTATTTTTAGTTGAAATCAAATTATTAAGTAAACAAAAGTTACTCTAGTAATAAAAATAAATTGTCGTTAAGGGCGTGGTTCGGTGGTTAAGTCGCTCGGTTGTAGTGGTAGCCACCAGAGTTCAAACCCCTACTAGGCCAACGAGCTTACAGACTTTACACCTTTGCTGGGCCAATGAGCTTGCGGGTTTGAAGTGTTCTTGCTAGGGGATGGGGTCCCCCGTGTTGTGGCCTCACCGGTTCATTGCTCTGGGCAAAAAGCCTTATCGTGGAGCCAGAGGGTGTGTCGCGTCAGTGTTACCAGTCACATTAAAAAGTTTACCAGGTGCATTTAAAAAAAAAGAAATTAAAAGGAACATCTCTAGGTTAGGATGTTTATTTTTATTTACATTTTGATGTTTCTTACACAAATAAAAACCCTTTTTGTAACCTTCTTAAACAAAAAAGGTAGCCTTTAATCAATCTATTACCTTTTCACATTTTCCTTTCTATTTTTCCTCAAAATCTTCGACCATGGATGCATTCTTCTCCTTTCTTAACACCCTTGCTACATTGTAATGCAAGAGCATCCAAGGTGTAAGAGCGATTGTGTATCAACCAATTTTTTTCTTTCACGTTTGTTTTGTTTTACATGTTTCCTAATAATGCTCCAATTGTCATACTTTTAACAAAAAATATTATTCATATTGTAGAAGCATATTCTGTTATAATCATTCTATCATAACATAAGAGTTCATTCCAAACATGAGATTTTACTATGTGGCACTGAAATTAATTCTAGAGCTTCCAATTGATATCACAATTCATAACGATTTGATTCTACACTAACGCTATTTGATTTCTCAAGACTAGTCATTGCTCAACAATGTGACATCAAATTTCTTATCACAAAAGATATAGTTAGATTGTGCACCAAACATAAAAGCTTCGAGCCAAGATTTGAACACATATATAAGCTTCGAGCCAATATTAAATAGAAGAAATATAAGAAATAAAATTCAATTCTATAAAATAAAATTATTTTAATTTTACAAAACTGAAGAATAATCAATAAATAATATTAATTGTCTACATTAAAAACAAACTCCCTACATAAATGGTGTAACCTACCAACAATTGTACGCAACACACCCACACTTTTCCACTCTTCACCTTTTTTCACCTCTATCTGAAACCCCTTCATTATTCGATGCCTCCTTAAAACATCTTCCCCATTTTTATAATACCAATGGTAACTCCTATCATCACATGCTACCATTGTAATTATCCATTTTCCTGGACACACGTACCTCGGCAGGCTAACTACGTAGCCATCATGGTACCTCGGCAGTGTTTTGGATATTTCCTCTACCAAACTACACCTATCAACCATAACCACAAAGCATCCGATAACGAATCTCAATTCTGATGACCTCATTTGAAAGCCTTCAGAAAATAAAGAAGATATTTCAGTGACTGCATCGGCCTCAATATCAGCCTTAGAAAACAGATGTTCGTTTAAAGTTAACTCCGCTCCATCCACTGCTGTTCCACTCACAAAGGTGTATTCTGACGGCATACTCTGAAATAAAAGACAAAATACTCCCTTCATCCACGGTAAATTCTTTTCATTTACAAATCACTTCAAACATTACTTACGAAAACAAATGACAAAATAAAGCTGAAGGTCAATAACGAAATAAAACAACACTTAACTTAAAAATGATATTTATGATTGCCGGGTTAAAAGGAGTACTGCAAGCATTACCTTCAACTTATGTATGCAATTCCGTATTACTGCGTTCCTGCAATAACAAATTTTCATATACTCTGGTTCATGCAACTCTGATATGTTCTGCAGCTTCTCCATCCAGCTCAGTCTGACAAGACTTGACAACTCCTCAAGCCCAGGACACCGTCTAATATTCAGCCGTCTAAACTTTGTAAGATCACCGGTTCCTGCTACACTCTGCAAATTTCTACACCTTCATAGAGACAGACTGAGGAGTATTGTAGGCACCGTAATGCTCTGCAGCTTCTCACAAGAATCAATCGCAATTTCCTCCAAGCAACTTAGTCTGGCAAGACTTGGCAACTCCTCAAGATTAGGACACTGTTCAATAATCAGCCGTGTAAGATTTGTAAAATCACCGATTCCTGCTACACTTTGCAAATATCTACAACGTGGTATAGATGGAGTTGTTAGCAGAATCGCAAGTTTTTTAAGCTGTGCAAGATCTCCGGTTCCTGCTACACTTTGCAAATGATCCCTCAGACAGCTTGTCCCTTCCTCACTACTTTGAAAACTGTGGTGATCCTCAGAGAAGAGATCTTTGAGGAGTTGCCTTTGCAATTTAGGCAATTTACCGCTGGCACAGGCTTCCCGCACGTCAAACAGAAAACTTGCTCTTGTGTCTTTTGATCTCTTTCTGTTGAACAACTCTTTGGAGAGATTTGTCTTCCCAACCCCACCCATACCAAAAAGCCCAATCTTCCCAACCCATCTCATGGCTCCTGTTGTTGGCATAATGTTCTGCAGCTTCTCACAGGAGTGAATCACAATTTGCTCCAAGCAACTTAGTCTGGCAAGACTTGGCAACTCCTCAAGCTTAGGACACTCTTTAATAATCACCCATCTAAGCTTTGTAAGATCTCCGGTTCCTGCTACACTTTGCAAATCTCTACAACATCGTACAAACAGAATGAGGAGTGTTGTTGGCACCATAATGTTCTGCAGCTTCTCACAAGAGTCAATCCAAATTCCCTCCAAGCAACTTAGTTTGGCAAGACTTGGCAACTCCTCAAGCTTAGGACACTCTTCAATAATCAGCCATCTAAGCTTTGTAAGATCTCCGGTTCCTGCTAGACTTTGCAAATCTCTACAACATCGTACAGACAGACTGAGGAGTGTTGTTGGCACCATAATGTTCTGCAGCTTCTCACACGAGTCAATCGCAATTTCCTCCAACCAGCTCAGTCTGGCAAGATGCAACTTCTCAAGCTCAGGACACTTAGTAATGTACAGCTGTCTAAACAAGTTACCTGACACACTTTTCAAATTTTGACAACCATCCGGTAAAAGATATTCGAGTTTCTCACATGCATCAATTAGAATACTTTCCAGGCAACTTAGACCTCTAAGAACTGGCAACTCCTTAAGCTCCGGACATCCCCGAATGCTTAATTCTACAAGCTCTTCACAACTAAATCTTATTATTTTCAAATTTGGACAACCATCCAGCTCAAAATATTTTACCTTCACATTTCTATCAAATGTTATCCTCTCCAGACACTTCATACGACTCAGACACAAGTACTCAAACTTTAGCTTCTCACAAGAGTCAATCCAAATTTCCTCCAAGCAGCTCAGTGTGGAAAGACTTGGCAACTCCTCAAACTTAGGACACTGTCTAAAAATCAGCCGTCTAAGCTTTGTAAGATCTCCGGCTCCTGCTAGACTTTGCAAATCTCTACAACATCGTACAGACAGACTGAGGAGTGTTGTTGGCACCATAATGTTCTGCAGCTTCTCACACGAGTCAATCGCAATTTCCTCCAACCAGCTCAGTCTGGCAAGATGCAACTTCTCAAGCTCAGGACACTTAGTAATGTACAGCTGTCTAAACAAGTTACCTGACACACTTTTCAAATTTTGACAACCATCCGGTAAAAGATATTCGAGTTTCTCACATCCATCAATTAGAATCCTTTCCAGGCAACTTAGACCTCTAAAAACTGGTAACTTCTTAAGCTCCGGACAGCCCCGAATGCTTAATTCTACAAGCTCTTCACAACTAAATTTTATGGTTTTCAAATTTGGACAACCATCCAGCTCAAAATATTTTACCTTTACATTTCAATTAAATGTTATCCTCTCCAGGCACTTCATACGACTCAGACACAAATACTTTAGCTTCTCACAAGAGTCAATCTCAATTTGCTCCAAGCAGCTCAGTCTGGAAAGACTTGGCAACTCCTCAAGCTCTGTACACCCCTTAATCTTCAATTCTACAAGCTTGGAAAGATCAGGTGTTGCTGACAATCTTTTGAATTTTTCACAGCCGGTAATCTCAAGACAATTCAATGTCTTTATCCTTGCTAAATCCGCTTCAATAAGATTTTCCATTTCACAAATTTTGAGAGATTGCAGACGTTGACAGCAATTTCCAGTAATTAAAATCTTTGTTACAAGTCTTTGGCCATTAATCTCTAGATTTTCAACATCACCCATTACTGTTCTAGACCACACATCATTATTCAAAGCCACATCCCCCTCCCAAAGTTGTTTGCAATCAGAGATAACTAAGGGCATAAAAGTAGTACCCTCTGCAGTATCATTAGAAGCCAGGTCCCCTGTTATTTCCGAGCCCATCACATTTAAACTACAGAGATTCATTCTAAGTAGACATCCTAATAAATGCCAAATATCCATTTGCATGTCCTTAGCATGTGAGACTAACTTTTCCATCTTATTTAATTTTCCTGACAAATATGGAAACTCTTCCAGATAGGTGTCATGAATCTGCAGCTCTTTTAAATGGGAAGGTGCCTGATATTCAAACCATATTTATTTCAAACTTTCGGTTATAAACAATATTCAGGATATTACATAACATAAGGCACATCTAATATACCATTAATGAAGCCTAATTTTCGACGGAGAACAACAAAATACCTGCACATCGCTCTGCCACAATTTTTGGAAACGCCCATTGCTGATTCTTAAACACTGCAAGTTTTGAAGAGAAATCCATGAAGGAATGCTTGAGTTTATATCTGAATTCAGGTCAAGTGCAGGACAACTCATGTACTCAAGCTGAAGCCACAGCAGAGAAGTATCAGAACCATCTTCAGGTTCCCCTAAAAAGTATGTAATGCCACAACCCATGGATTTGTCCAAAACGGAATGAAAACACCTGCCTTTGGTTTGCGCCAAGATGTATTGGAATCCCTTTAATTCCTGCATTCATAGAATGCACCTTACATTTGTGTAGTAGTAGGAATTTCAGAATTTAAATATCAATAAGAAATGAAAATATGGAGGAAGAGCAAGCATACCAAAGATTTAAGATGCTGGGGTTGCCACACACGACGAGCGTGGCTCTGTTCATTGGCTATTTCTCTTCCCAAGTCCCACAGGTGGTCATGCATTCTGAAAACAGACCACTCTGAGCTAAATACTTCCACCTGAACTTCAACAAGACATTTCTCTTTTAGTGTTTCCAAAGCATGGTGAGCACTCCATCCAGATGTCTCCCATATGCTCATGGCCTTGGAGATAGTTTTGTCAATGAAAAAGCATGCCATATCCAAAAAAATCTGTTTTTCTACATCATCTAATGTATCAAAGCTTATCTTCAGTCTCTGCTTTATATCTCCGGGTAGGGTCTTACTGACTTTTTTCAATTCTCCCTGCCAATACCACCGACCTCTACCAGAAACATGCCGGCCCAGAACTTGAAGAGACAGAGGTAAGCCTCCACACAGGTTAACGAAGGCCTGAACTAGATCTTCGAATACGCTACATGGTTGGGGTCGGCCGAAAGCGTGCCAACAAAACAGCTCTCTCCCATCTTCTCTATCCAATCCTTTTAAATGATAACCTTTGTCAATCCGTGCACTCACAAGGACCCCTACATCTCTGGTTGTAATAATTACCAGATAGTTACCAGACTGGGCAGACTTATTTAATATATCCATGTCTAATAGGGCATCTAACTGTTCCACATGATCAATGTCATCTAAAACAATTAGGAAATTGAAGGAGTTGCTCCTTTCCAAACGATCCCTCAGATAGCTTGTCCCTTCTTCACTACTTTGAAAACTGTGGTGATCCTCAGAGAAGAGATCTTTGAGGAGTTTACTTTGCAATAAAGGTAATTTACCGCTGGCACAGGCTTCCCGCACGTCAAACAGAAAACTTGCTCTTGTGTATTTTGATCTCTTTCTGTTGAACAACTCTTTGGAGAGAGTTGTCTTCCCAACCCCACCCATACCAAAAATGCCAACGACATTAGCTTTATCTTTTGCTGCTTTCCTCATTCCACACTGGCTTTCAAAATCTTGAACAAGCTCATCAAGGCACCGCCTTTCAAAATCTTCTACAAGCTTATGGAGTCCGACGGGATATTTGGCAACATGTAAACGTTTTGTCCTTTCTACTTCTTTTTTCACAGCGGACACTATGGCTTTGCAGTCACTAGAAGTGCAAAAGAGGGGGAAATTTGATGAGAAATTGCAATTAACCTGATTTGCAAGAAGAAAATATAGAAATAGATTGAAAAGAGGCAGGAAACTTACTCTGAATTGTTGAACTCGTAGCCTGCTGTAAATGAAACTGATTGAAGGGCTTCCTTCCAGTCCTGAAGCTTCTCCATATATCTGCCCTTCTCTTGATATTTATGAAATGCGTCAGCATATACTCCCTTTTCGATGTGGCGGAGTTCCCATGGTTCCACTTGATAAAACACAGGAATAATCTTGGCCTCACTTTGTAACATAAGATCCAGCTCAGCCAGACACCAAGCTGACTCTGCATATTTTTTTGAAAAAATAGCGATATGCACTGAAGCAGATCTAATCGCGTTCTCAATGGTTGAAGGAAACGAGTCCCCAAGTTCCTTCTCTTGCGAATCAAGAAATGCCCGTATGTCTAGCTCCTTAAGAGAGTTGTAAAGCTGAGCAGCCAGGGTTTGTTTGACATCGGGGCCTCTGTGGTTGATGAACACATCAAACAGTCTGGAAGATTCTTCTACTTCTCTCCTTTTTTTGCTAGTCTCAATTCCAGTGAAAGCATTTTGTTGGCGAGATAAGGATGAAGAAGCCATAGATGCAAGGTTGGGTCTGAAACACAAAAGCTAAGAAAACCCTTGAAACGATGGATATGTTTTGAGGAAGAATGGAGTGAATCGGATTAGAGCAAGGCCTGCATATAAATAGATGCCAGTGCATCCTCCTTCGAGGAAAGGATGGGGAAATGAAGGAAGCCGTTCCCTGTTTGTTTTTTCCCGGAAATAAGAAGGAAAATGTTGAGAGAAAGACCAAGAGCACCATTTCACCACCGTCCTTCCTTGAAAGGACGGGGAAGAAGCAAAATAACGCGTCCGCTTCAAAGCAATATTCTTAGTCACACGTCAATATTCTACTTTCTATGCAATTGTGCAAACTTCATGTAGGCCTTTTGTCTTTGGCAGACTTTTCATCCTTGTGTGTAGTCACGCAATCTCAACTTGATTGCCTCTAACCTTCGCTTCTCATGCCATTTCTCTTTGTTGGATTGTGTACCTTTCTGATATTCCAACAATTGTTGGAAATTGCTTTCATAGTTTCGCTTTCACTTTGGTTGGTGCCCTCTTGCAGTAATTAAAAATAAAAATAAAAAACTTTAAAATGGTGTGTATATCTTTTATTTGTCGGCTTCGTTTGGTTAAAGTAGTTCATGTTGTTATATTAATTATATGTTTTAGGTGGGAAAGAGCCGTATCAATATAACCCTTACAATTTCTTTAAAAAACCATTACCTAGTCATCACTATAATTTTCATTAAATATTATTTGTTACTTCACTCACTCTACAATCGATGAAAGCGCGTTGGACTGAATTATGGGAGGAACATTGTGTCACATCACTAGTGGACAATCTTTCGGCAGTTCTTTTAAAGATTCCTTTCCCGCGCAGCCACTTGGAAAAGAGGGGGAATAGGAAGACGACGACATTGTAATAATGAATGAACCGTATGGTCATTCAAAATTTCTTTTCCACGCGGACCTGGAAAATTAATGGATTTCTTCTTCACCTTTTGGACTTTGAAAAGTTAATCGGATCTTCTCGTACGTTACACGGCCCTCAAATTTCAAACTCTAGCTATTTAATTAATTAATCATCATGATATTATTTATTTAATGAAAAAAATCCAAATCACATTTTCTTCTCAATTTTTTTTTTTAAACTTATGTTTATCTAATTAGATAATCTCTCAATTATCCTTTCATCTTCTTTTTGATTTATTTCCTTTTAAATCAAATAAAAATCAAATTCGTTTCCTCTTTTCAATATGATCTTCTACTTGATTTATCAAACAAAGCCAAAAACAAATCTCTATCTCTAAAATCAAATCTTCTTCACTCCATCATCGAAAATCTATAAATCTAGCCTCAACCAAGCTATTATCATCATGCAACAAAGTAAAGTTATCCTACACGAATCATGAGCAACCAACATATCAATCATTCTATCAATCTCTTAGAACAAAACTAGTAGATTCGGGTACATAGATACTCTATTCTATTAGTATGGAGGACTTGGTTTAAAGGTGAAGATATCAAGTTATCTATTTTCTTAGTTACCTTTGATCATTTTCCTTCTATATAATAGATTAATTTACAATATCTTAAAGAAAAATATAAATGATCTTTTTAGAATATTTATCCTTAAGTGTTTTCTAAACATCAATTTAGTAACATTTTTCCTTTATATACCAAATACAAGTACACAATTTGGAAGAATCAATTTAAAAACTTACTTTTAAAATTTGTTATAGAAATATAGATTAATTTACAATATTTTAAAATAAAAATATAAATAAACAATTTGGAAGAATCAATTTAAAAACTTACTTTTGAAATTTTTTTATATAAATATAGATTAATTTACAATATTTTAAAAGAAAAATATAAATGTTTTTTTAATTTTTTTTTAAATATTTATCTTGATTATTTTTTAAACATCAATTTAGTAACATTTTTCCTATATATACCAAATACAAGTACACATTTACAAATTACAATTACAAAGAGACATGAAGAAGAGTCGTCGTGTTGTGTAACTTGTAAGTTGTTAGTCCTATTTTTTGTCAGCCCTAGAATATGCATAAGTTATGCCTAAATCCATCAAAATTCCTCTTTTATGTTATGCCCCTCTGTCTTTACCTTGTGGTTGCCTTTGAAAATTTGAAAAAACTCAAAAAAGAAAAAATGGCTAAGTAAAGTGGCTGCAAAGAATGAGATGGGAAAAGTTCACAAATGCAAGAAATTGTAGAAATGGTAAAATGAAAGAAGACAAAGTCAAAGAGGAATAAATTGTTGAACACATAGAAGTACTGAGAGGGGGGTGAATTAGTACTTAATCAAATTCTTTTTATCTTCCAACAGTATTCAAATTAATGAAAGCATTTAAAACATGAGAAACAAAAGAACACAAGAGCACACAACCATAACACCAGATGTACGTGGAAAACTCTAGAAGGGAAAAACCATGGTGAACAAGATGCTTGGACTTACTGTCCAAATCCAACCTCACAAATAAAACAAGATTACAATATTATTTATGGGCTACAACCCAAAGGAAGTTGCAACTCCCTGATCAAATACATCACTTACAACACAATTATTCTACAACCTCTGTAACACAAAACTCATTTGACTCAGAAGTGTCTTCCATAAGACATTGACTGCTCCAACCTTCTGCTGACCTTTGCACAACAATCTCACCTCTTCACAAATACAATACCAACCTCCACAACATCAAAACAACTTTAAAAACTCTTCTTAGTTATCACAACTTCTACAACCACCTTTGCAACAATATTACTTCACATGAATTGATCCCTTCCACTCTTCATCATTATATATGTTTCTACGGTAAGTTTATTCACACATTATCAAAGGTTTCTCACAATGCACAACACGCACTTCTCTCAACAATTTTGATCTTACATTTATATCCTCTGTAAGCTTCAAAAATATTTTTCCTTGGTTGACCAAGATGGAACATACAGTGGCCACACCAGTCGGCTCCAAAACATATGCAGGAAGTAGAAATCAAGTGTGGTTCAAAAACAAAGCATAATCAGGTCCTAATTTACCTTAGCACACTCTTCCAAGCTAGCACACACTCCACACACACAAAAAAGTTCTCATTATACACCAAGTCAACTCCGCAAACACTTATCTTTGTATTTGGCTCCAGACCCAAAGCGGTACCAGAGGAGAAAAAATTACATCATGTGGACCACATACTGAATATTATATACTTGTAAAACATTCATGTACACTTCTCTTATCATCTTAGGCTATTTCATGCTAGCGCAAACACTTGATCTCTGATGCTGGTGTCCTTAACAACCTCTACTTACTGTAACACTACTTTTCCCCTATGTATTTAACTAATAGCAGCAGATTTGTTATGGTTAATATTTAGAGTTAAGATAGAATAATATATTCAATGATGTTAAAATAGATGTAATAACAAATGTAAATTACAATAGGTGATAATTTAATAAGAACTCTTAAGTAATCATTAACAAAACAAATTAGATAACATAATCACATAATCATATTAACATCAAAGCCCAACAATATCTTTTATTGACAATAAGTTTAGTACTTCATTAATTTTCATCATAGAAAGGAATAGATACGTATCTTTTGGATCCTGGAAGTTCTTCCAAATGTCACTCTAGAGAATAGATTATAGACTTAACCCCCTTTCAGCAAGTGAGCACTTCCAGGAGGAATTCGGTTCTTGTTTAGAACCCACAAGTTCTTATGCAAAACTCACCATGCTTTGCAGTACACACACACAAGTGCTCTAGAGCCATGTTCAACAAAACATGCTCAACACAAGTGCACAAACAAGCCCTAGCCAGGACAATCCCGGGTGTACTCTATACCTTGAGTTGGACACACATTGTGTGCCCCTTCTCCAATGCTCACCGCCTATTAAATCTATAATCCTTCTCCTTCATGATTTATTGCCTTTATTTCCTTATCTTCCTTGAGTTTTCTCCATCTTCTTCCTTCTATGAGTGATCTCTCCATCTTCTTTCCTTGAGTGGTCTCTCTATCTTCTTCTTTCCTTGAGTGATCTCTCCATGCCCATTCCAAGTCTCACACAAATGCCTTATATAACCTTTTAAGGGGTGGTTTCTAAACCATCACACCCTTTCACATAGGTTGTCATTAACAATTAGTTAATAAACTTAATAATTCCTCCCTTTTAAAAGGGGTTTTCATAATTATTCTTTATTTATCTCTATTTTAACCAAAAGATCATAATATCCTTTATTTTTCCATCTTCCTTTTAATTATAAAGGGTAAATAAACTTTATCCTCTTATATTTTCAAAGTCTTGTTCATAAAATAGCCTTCTTTTCTGTTTTGGAGAAAAAGTCGCATAACAATTCTCCCCCTGTAATTAGCTGTTGTCCTCAATAGCTCAAGTTGAATCTACAACATAATTCACCAAACTTGATTAGTCAAGTGTGGATGTAACACTATCAGTATCCCAATGAATCTATTTCATTTTAACTTCATATATAGTTATGTTTCTCAAAAAAATTAGATCTTTTCAATAACTCTGCTACTTTAATTGAAACCAAAATGAGATCACATAAAAGTACTTTGTTAATCAATAACAGGATTAGAACTATAAGTACATTTTCATGTGAAAGGGTTCAAGAATTTGTACTTGAGAATCTAATACAAGTGTATACAATTAATCTCCTATCAAATAATCCTTGAAATTTAGTCATTAATGTGTAACCTTATCTTTAATACATATATTTTAATGTTGTATATGTCACTTCAACATAAATAAACAAAAGTATTATCATGTAATCGCATAGTACTTACCTAGTGAATGACATGCATATCCCATACTATGCAGTCACTCATCACTAAGTATTATATAATCATAATACATTCAAAGATGATATTCATTCATTCTGGACTACATGAATATCCTCTTTTCATATACCAAATACAATTGGATAGTAACAAATACATCAAAACATGTACAAGGTTATTGGGTTGATCAAGTCCAATAACGAAGTACAATAAAACAAAGATGTTTCAAGGCAACTTAAGCAACAAAACATCAACAACTATTACCATCATAAAGTACTCCATAGAGAAACACTAGATCTGATATTTCCTTTAAGTAACTGAATATTTTTCTTCATCTTTTCCATCTTAATTAATCTCACAACCATCTAATTATGACTTCCTAAACTAATTAAAGACACAATTCAAGGTCTTTTGATTTATTTCCCAAACCCAAATCCCCAAACAACATTTAAAAACTCAATATTTCAGAAGATGGGTTACCAATATAATTATAGTAGCTATGATCATGTATTTTTTTTTCCATCTTTTGCCTTTCCTTGGGGTTATATTTTAATCTTATATAATAAGCTCATAGGAATTCTAATTAAATATCCATGTGCCTAGGATGTGTAAGATGATTAGATTTTTACTCACAACAATGAGCTCAACAAAAATTTGCTATAAAATATAAAACATGTTGATGATTTAAACATTACATAAACTAGCTCTTTTCCAAAAAACTTCTTGAGGAACTTGTATATCACAAAAAAAGTTTTATCTTATATAAAGAATGGCTTGAGATTGGGATTGGCTCTCCCCCTGTAAATTCCAACATGTCCTCATGACAAATGCTAAGATAATCATTTTAGTTTCATATCTTGTAACAACATTGTTTCATTTCACCTAAACAACACCATATTTTCTAAATTTTAAGATGTGAAAGTGATATTGCGACCTGTGAGTTATGGGCCCACAATGTAACTTATGTTAAAAAAATACAAGTATTAATTTTCAACTATATATAACCCTTGGTCTATTATTTATTTCTTGATTATTGTAGGATCCCTTATTGTCATAAGACATTTTATGATGTTTCTTGTATATGGTCATCTCAATTATAAAGTTTGTTGGCAATAAGCATTAAAAATAACACACTAAAATGGAGATGTACATTAAGAGCTAATGAACAAGTCAATCAAAACCAATAAGGAAAGAGAAGTGAAGTTAAACAAGGAATTTACAAATTCCTTTAGGACATATTGATATGAGAATGCATAGAAGATAGGAGTATGAGCAAAACCAAGTGTCTAGAGAAATAATCTAGTTTGAAAATTGATCAATGGAAGTGCAATCTACCTAGTCTCTTGTCAAGGCATTATAACCTTTTTTTCAAGTCTTCTATAGAAGAAGAGAACAAGAGCATGAATTATAACATTTTCTCTTCTTATGTACCTCTACTTGTTTTTTATGTTATGAGGAGATCCCCAACATTAACTATTATGGCTCACTTTATTTTTGAGATTTCTTACTTAGTCTTTAACCAAGGATGGTTACACACATTCTTGTGTTGCATTGAAAATGACCAACAAAATCCTAATGAATACTTTAGAAAACATAATTTTGCCTCTACAAGTAGGACTTAATGATGTGGGTATAATATTTCATATCATTCCCTCACACATATTGGTAAACCTAACACATATATGGATGCAATATTCTATAGACATTGAATGTGAGAATATGATGTCTACGCAATCAAGAATGTAAAGTGATGACCACAATGTCTATAGAAGCTTTTGCGAGTGATATAATGTGAATGCTATGCAAACCTAAGGATAACACAATGAAGGATACAAATCATGGACAATGAACTAATTATAGGAAGACTAGCACTTAACCTTAACCACTAAACTTCCTTACTCCATGTAGGTTGCTAAGAATAGATCTTGCGTTTGGACCAGACCCTCATAAGCCACATGTAACACCAATACTTAGAGCCAACATGTGTGTACCTGATTTGACAATGAGTAGGAAAACACTAACTTGGTTTGAATAATATATCATAACAAGACTAGTAAAGAAAGGATGATCCACATTACTCTCTTATCAAATTCATCTTTTATATTATGATCGATCTCTTATTATGAATTCCACCTAATTTGTTTTTAATCACTAAGTGGGAAGGGAAGGTTACCATGTACATAGCCATTCCCTTAAATGTTTTGGTTAAGGATTCAAATCTCCACGATAAAAGTTCCTCTTTTATTTAATGGCTAGTTTGTTTTATCAAGATTTTTTTTATTATTTTTTTTTCCTAAAACGAATGACATCCTTTAAAAAGGATGCGACCCTTCAAGCATAGCTTGGTCGAAATAGATACTTGGTCGACTATGTAGGTGATAAAAAACTAGATAATGTTTTTTTTAAAGGACTAAAGTACATGGGTAGTGAGCGTAAGAAGAGTGATTTAGTATATATATATATAATTGAATATGTTTTAGAGGGAGGTCGTCTTTTATAATTAATTGTTTAAATTCTAAAAATATATGTATAAATTTATTTAATATTAGAATGTTAATAATTAATTTGATAATATGAAGAAAGGAAAATGATTATAAAATTGGTCATAAAACTTAATATACTTGAGGACAAGATGTCAACAAGGCAATCTCATAACCATAAGTCTCAAAGGAATGTTCTTGTAAGCACAAGATTGTTTAGGTTCATATAGCCTTATGATAGAAAATATCTTACAATTCAAACCATTTGTTTTAGGAAACTAAAATGTAATGCTAACTATGGACAAGACTTTAAACATGGTTATGCATTCAAAAATGTCAATGAAGAAATGAAGAAACCAAAATTAGTATATGGGCAAAGGTTATAAGTTAGAACTTGTAAAAGTGGGTTTGATGTCTTAGAGGTTAGGGTGCATGTATTATGTTGGATATACACAAAGGGTACATTATTGGTCAATATGAAATTTGAATGCATATAGCATACTTTAGATAGAAAGGCCTGATCATTAGGCTCTGATACCAAATGTAACGCTACTTTTCCCCTATGTATTTAACTAATAGCAGCGGATTTGTTATGGTTAATATTTAGAGTTAAGATAGACTAATATATTCAATGATGTTAAAATAGATGTAATAACAAATGTAAATTACAATAGGTGATAATTTAATAAGAACTCTTATTACTGACAAGGGTTGCTCCCCCTGTAACAGGGCTGTATGGGCCTCTATTAATGTTGACAACACCCTCATTGGGGTGTGCTCTATCTATGCGTCCAATGACTATAAGGAAAAAATTGCCCTTTGGGATTGGATTGCATCCTTACCTGATATTCCCTGGATCCTTGGAGGAGACTTTAATATGATTGAGAATTGTGATGATAAAATGGGGGGTAATGCTTTTGAATGGAAAGGCTCTGAAAAATCCCATTGGGATAGAATGAAATTTATTAAAAACCTGTTTGATCCTCTTCTCGGTAATAAGGCCGATACCAGGGGTCTCTGGAACACTTGGCGTAATTTCCAAAAAGGTTGTAATAGAATTTATTGCAGACTTGATCGTTTTTATGCCAATAAAGATGTTTTTCATTTATCCCTAGTAACCATAGCAATTCTATTGTTGTTTAGCCTTTTACTCTCTCGGATCACCACCCTATTACTGCTCACATCAAACTTGCTAACTCCTTACCTGCTAATGTGGTGGGGCCTAAGAAGTTCATTCTTAACACTAATTTACTAAAAGATCTTGATGTTCTTGCTGCCATTAACTTCATCAAACTCCTAAATAAGGATAATAAGAACTTATCTTCGCGTATTGATAGGTGGAATTATAATGTTGTTTCCTGGTAAAAACTCTTGTAAACTATTAGTCAAAAAAGGGCCAAAGACTTTAGATTTGTGGAAAAGACTCTTAATCTTAATTTGCTTCACCTTGAAAATGAAATTTAGTTGACTCCTTCCTGCCCTGACCTTGCCAACCAAGTGGCGAAAGCTAGGGATGCCCTTAGATTGCATCAGCAAGTTAAGATCAAGGGGGCCATGATTAGAGCCCGTAGTCATTGGCTCTAATTTGGTGATAAATGATCCAAGTTTTTCTTTAATCTGCTTAAACATAAACAAAATCAGGAAAAGATTGATGGACTAATTGTTGATAATCAAGAAATTGTTGATTTGGACAACATTAAAGAGGCCTTTGCCCTCTTCTACCAAAAACTTTTCACCTCTAAAGACTCTGAGTCTGCCAAAGGCCCTTAGACTTAAATGCAAATCCATCATTCCCTATAGGATCTTCAAGGGGGAATCTTGCCTCCTTAAGCAGAATTTCACAATTGATGAAATTTAGAAAGCCATCAACTCCCTCCATAATGACAAAGCTTCGAGGCATGATGGGCTCCCAGTTGAGTTCTACATAGCCAACCTTAACCAAATTTGCTCTGATCTTCTTGAGATCTACAATGAGGCTTTGGGTAAGGGTTCCCTTGGCGATGTTATCAATAAGGGCATTATTAAACTCATACCCAAGGATGGTGACAAGGTCCTCGTTAAGAACTGGAGACCCATTACCCTTCTTAATGTGTCCTATAAGATCCTGGCTAAAATGTTGGCCATCCGACTGGAAAAGATCTTTCCCAAGTTCATCTGCCCCACCCAAACCAACTTCATTAAAGGTAGGTATATTCTGGAAAATCTCATCACAAGTTGGGAAGCCATGGAATGGTCTAAAGTTTCTGGTCAAGACAATGCTATGTTTCTCCTTGACTTTGAGAAAGCCTATGATAGGGTGGAATGGGACTTTATTATTACGATGCTTGAAGCCTTTGGCTTTCCTAGTGAATTATGTACTTATGTCAAGGTCCTCCTTCAAGATGCCTCTGCTCAGATTGATGTTAATGGCTCCCTCTCCTCTTCCATTATGCTCTCTCAGTCCATTAGGCAGGGCTATCCCTTGGCCCCTGCTCTCTTTGTTATTGCCTCTGACACTTTATTCTACCTCCTTAGGGATAACTCCCTCTCCCCAAAGGTTAATGGGATTAGGCTCCTTGATGATAATGAATTGATGAATATTCAATTTGCCGATGACACGACTCTTTTTCTTGAGCTCACCAAGAAAAACATGGATAACCTTAGCCTTAAAATCCAATGATTTGGGTCAATTTCTGGAGCTCGGATCTCCCAGACCAAGTGTACCTTCCTTAGCTAGAAGGATCACCCCCCTGACTGGTTTGGACACCTTGGTTACCAATGGGGTGGTCCTAACAAAATCGTTAGATACCTTGGAGTTCCCTTCTCGGTGTCCCCTTCCCTCAAAGATATGTGGCTCTGGGTTAAGGAGAAAATTGATAAGAAACTTAGTAAATGGAACAATAGATTCCTCTCCCTGGCTGGCAGGGTTCAAGTGTGCCAAAAAATCCTCTCCTCCTATAATATCTACTACTCCTCTGCTTGGATGTTTAGTAACTATCAGATCTTTGAAATTCAAAAGGTTGTTAGACGGTTCCTTTGGTCTGATGGCAAAGGTAATAATAAATTACATGCTATTAACTGGAAGTGGTGCCATATTGAGAAATCTCCAGGTGGCCTTGGATTTAAAGATCTTAGGATCCAAGGTATTTCCCTTGCGGCTAAATGGATCTTCCACTCTCTCGAAGGTCAGGAACCTTGGAAGGTTTTAATCAAACACAATATTGAGAGGGTTGTCCCTAAGAATGCTAAGTCTTGGAAGGGTTTACCACTCACCGACCTTGTGCCCGGTGGTTTTCCTATTTCTGTCCAGGGCACTTGTGTGTTCAAGTCTATTTGGAAAGCCTAGGAACATGTTAGGGGGTTTTTGGTCAACACTAGTGTCAACAATGGTGACCTGATTCATGTCGAGAGATCCTTATGGTGGAACCTCTTCCACGCTGGCAAACCCCTGGGCCTTACTCAGGGATGCTCGGCTAGAGCCTGGGCCAACAAAGGGATCAAATATCTTATTGACATTTTGGAACATGATACTCTTATCACATGGGAAGATCTCAGCTCAAAATTTAACCTCCCCCCCACTCAAAAAAGAATCTACAACATGATTAAGCAGGCTTGTATTGATTTTGGTCTTCCTAAAGACTATGATGTTGATTCTCATAGATTTATGTCTTTTAAACAGGCTGATGGTACTCTTTTGGCTAAAATTAAGGCTCGTAACATTTACTCTGTCTTGACTTATGAGGCTTCCATTATTAATCATGTTAACATATTATGGTATTCTGATCTGTCTATTATGCAGTGGCAGAAGACCTTCAGTAGGCTCTGAAAAAGTCTAATTGAGCCAAAAATCAAGTGCTTTAAATGGCTTATGATACTTAATAGACTTCCTCTCAGGAGGAATTATGATAATAATAATTTGTGCTCTATTTGTAAACTTCCTGAGACTGGCAGGCATATTTTCTTTGATTGCTCCATTGCTAAGGAGATCTGGTTAATGTTTGGCTTTTCTATCCCTGATCTTGTGAATATTATGGAAATTATTTCTGGGCACATTCAAGGATTGAAAAAGGATGCTAATATCTTTTGGTTTACTTTATCTGCTAATATTCTTTGGTATATAAGGAAAATTAGGAATGCTGATAGGTTTGAAGGCCAAGCCAGGGCCCTTACTGAGTCTTTTCGAAGACTCACATTCTTCAAAATTGCTATGCAGGTTGCCTCTACTATGAACGTTGAGAGGAACAAGCTCCTGAGGTTCCTCAAGGATGGACATGCCACCATGTTCATCTATGAGATGAAGGATGGTTATGAGTGGAGGCACAACATGGACAACCTATCCTCCTTTGAGGAGGCTCTCAAGAAGCTGAACAATGAAATTAAAGACAATGGGGAGCCCTCCTATGCCCAAGTTGAGATGCTGACATAGATTCAGAGCCAGAAGACTATTGTTTGGATTGAATAACCTCAGGGATGAGTGGCATGGGTTGAAGCCCATGATGACATCCTCTCTTGATGCTTTTGTTGATGTTTTGTAAATACTTTCTTCTCATGATGTAGTTAGTTTGTTAGTACTCTTTTGTGCGGATTACGCACCCTGTTGTAACTTTGGTTTTTGTTGTCCTGTGGCAATGACAACTATGTTTTGTTGAGGTCTGGCCTCCTTGTACTGGATTCTCTCAAATTTTAATATAAAAATATGTTTTAGAGGGAGGTCGTCTTTTATAATTAATTGTTTAAATTCTAAAAATATATGTATAAATTTATTTAATATTAGAATGTTAATAATTAATTTGATAATATGAAGAAAGGAAAATGATTATAAAATTGGTCATAAAACTTAATATACTTGAGGACACGATGTCAACAAGGCAATCTCATAACCATAAGTCTCAAAGGAATGTTCTTGTAAGCACAAGATTGTTTAGGTTCATATAGCCTTATGATAGAAAATATCTTACAATTCAAACCATTTGTTTTAGGAAACTAAAATGTAATGCTAACTATGGACAAGACTTTAAACATGGTTATGCATTCAAAAATGTCAATGAACAAATGAAGAAACCAAAATTAGTATATGGGCAAAGGTTATAAGTTAGAACTTGTAAAAGTGGGTTTGATGTCTTAGAGGTTAGGGTGCATGTATTATGTTGGATATACACAAAGGGTACATTATTGGTCAATATGAAATTTGAAAGCATATAGCATACTTTAGATAGAAAGGCCTGATCATTAGGCTCTAATACCAAATGTAACGCTACTTTTCCCCTATGTATTTAACTAATAGCAGCGGATTTGTTATGGTTAATATTTAGAGTTAAGATAGACTAATATATTCAATGATGTTAAAATAGATGTAATAACAAATGTAAATTACAATAGGTGATAATTTAATAAGAACTCTTAAGTAATCATTAACAAAACAAATTAGATAACATAATCACATAATCATATTAACATCAAAGCCCAACAATATCTTTTATTGACAATAAGTTTAGTACTTCATTAATTTCCATCATAGAAAGGAATAGATACGTATCTTTTGGATCCTAGAAGTTCTTCCAAATGTCACTCTAGAGAATAGATTATAGACTCAACCCCCTTTCAGCAAGTGAGCACTTCCAGGAGGAATCCGGTTCTTGTTCAGAACCCACAAGTTTTTATGCAAAACTCACCATGCTTTGCAACACACACACACACACACACACATACAAGTGCTCCAGAGCCATGTTCAACAAAACATGCTCAACACAAGTGCACAAACAAGCCCTGGCCAGGACAATCCTAGGTGTACTTTGTACCCTGAGTTGGACACACGCTATGTGCCCCTTCTCCAATCCTCACCGCTTGTTAAATCTATAATCCTTCTCCTTCATGATTTATTGCCTTTCTTTCCTTATCTTCCTTGAGTTTTCTCCATCTTCTTCCTTCTTTGAGTGATCTCTCCATCTTCTTCTTTCCTTGAGTGGTCTACCTATCTTCTTCTTTCCTTGAGTGATCTCTCCATGTCCATTCCAAGTCTCACACAAATGCCTTATATAACCTTTTAAGGGGTGGCTTCTAAACCATCACACCCTTTCACATAGGTTGTAATTAACAATTAGTTAATAAACTTAATAATTCCTCCCTTTTAAAAGGGGTTTTCATAATTATTCTTTATTTATCTCTATTTTAACCAAAGGATCATAATATCCTTTATTTTTCCATCTCCCTTTTAATTATAAAGGGTAAATAAACTTTATCCTCTTATAGTTTCAAAGTCTCGTTCATAAATAGCCTTCTTTTCTATTTTGGGGAAAAAGTCACATAACACTTACTTACATAGTCTTAAGATAAAACAATGAAAACCATACTTGCGGTGAACATAATCATTTGAAACTTGAACAACACATACCAACCAACCTTATGAGCTTATCTCTCAATTAGCAAGGCCAATTACCATTGTGCGGTGAACTGCAGTGGCCTTAGCTATCTTCCTCTACTTACTTCAATTAGCACTAATGCATGTCTTCACATAGTTGACTCCAGAGAAGTAGTTGTAGTACATATTAGCACTTGAAACTTGAAGCACACATAGCTTTGACTCATTTCTACTTGTCCTCCAAGCCGCAACATCATATCTTCATTTTCAGAGAAGTACAGAGCATTCTCTTGTCACCCTATGACTGCACTTACCCTATTTCAATATTGTCTTCACATTTCTGTCTCTAAAACATCTTGCGGTAAACGTTATGACCTCAAATCTAAAACATAGGTACCTGAGTGTAATATCTAGCCATTAGTCCAATCTGTAGACCCTTACCTTCAACTATGGTAGAATTCGGTACCTTCTTGTGAGTCTGTGACTCCTTCCCTGACTTGTACTATACTTAGATAATTTCCTTCAATCTTTTACAACTATAGAATTTTATCATGCGGTAAGTATCATGAGTTCATATCATCATCATTTAGCAAGATGCCAACTCTACTCATCACTGACTTCAAACATAAATATACCAAGGCTGTGAACTTACACAAGAACTTTAGAAGATATGATAAGATCATGTATAGATGATACTGATCCATCTCCTTCTTTACAGATAATACTAATCCATCTCCTTCTTTATAGATAATACTGATCCATCTCCTTTTGTCTTATTTCTTGATCTACTCCTTTGGCTATAGAGCATATATTCATCCCTTTACTCTTTGCTTCACAATACTTCTAATCACTTATTATATAATGTCTTCATTGATCACTATATTGCTTCAATCTCCCTTTGACTTCACTTACACTCTTCCATACTACAGCACTTCATACCACTATCGACATCAATGACAACCCATATGCAACAACCCCCCCTTTGTTATTGATGGAAACACTTGACCTGATATGTATATATTTCTCCCCCTTTGACATCAATGGCAAAGGACTAGTGATCTTCCTCTGTTCTGGAAAAAATAGGTAGACTCCCCCTGCCTGAATATTTCTTATCACCTTTTATCAATCAACCCCCCTTAAGGAGTAGTCTCTATCTCTTCAAAACTGAAGTTAACAAAAACTAGTTCTTCATTTTCCTTAATATATACATAGATGATATATACAAAGTGCCTTTCACTTATTACTCCTAACTTATTCTCCGCATATCTACAAAATCATCAAAATTTGTCATACCTTCACAAAATTTTCTATTTACTTGGAAGGTAGAATGTTCTTACAGATCACCTTCAACTGGGCAAGTGTAGTGTCCCAATTTTTCTTTACAAAAGATAAGACGTTCAGTTGACTTTCAAAATGAATGTATAAATCTTCTACTTCCTCCTGAGTGGCTGGCACCTTCACTTTTTGTGCAACATATTTTCAGCTTCTATCAAAATGCCAGTTAAAACTACTAGCCTCATACTTACTGCTTCTCTCAATTGGCCAATTTCATTCTTTACCCACTCCCTTTGATCCAAGAGCTACTTCAACTAAGTATGGAGATTTTCTATTTGGACCCTAACGGTTCCATCTTTATCTTTCAAAGGATCATATACATTGGCCGCTTGAATTAGTTGTGACTCAATAGAGTCAGCTTGATATTTTATGCTATTAGTAGTTGTAGGCCAGTTCAAACAAAATTGATACAAAACTTTGGCATCCTCTATACATTTTTGAATAATTTTCACATTTTCTTGTAAATTATTATGTGCCTTAGCACATCTAGTAGAGGCATCAGTTAATCTTTTATTATTTATTTGCTCAGTTATCTTCAGCTCAGGTTTCTTCTCAAGGTAAGATGAATGAGCCTTAAAAGACTCCAACATAAGCTTCATTTGCTAAGTAAGTGGCAAGGATGGATCTCTTTTTGCCTCAGACGATTCTTCCTATATTATCTTGATTGCCTCTTCCAATACTTCAACTCCTTCCACTTGTTGTTGCAGAATCTCTTGTCTTGCAGTAGACTGGAGTATGTCTCTCAATTGTAGCTTCTGGAGGGGAGATATCCTAGACAAGTTAACTTGTCCATCTAGCATAAGTAACTGTAATAGTTGTATAATAACTACTAGTTGAATTTACATCTATTGAGCTAAGAACTTATTAATTGAATCAACTAGAGATGAGGAGGAAGATGTGTCTTGTTCATTTTCTGAGCCCTCTCCTATATCAACATTAACCTACTCCTCATGTTGTTCCAGGATACCCTAATGTTCAGTGTTCTTTGGAGGAGGGTTATCATGCACAACATTATGACCATGTGCTACCTGTTCATCTTGTACTACTAGCTCTTCTTTCTCCTCTAGAGAATCTTACTGATGTGAGAAATGCGAAGGAGATATTGTACTATGCGGTGGAGAATCATGTGGCTTCTCCACATTCTCAACAACTTTCATACATTTAATTATCTTGTTCATCACTTCTTTAGTTTCTCTCTGAATTTAATCTTTATCTCTTTCTTCCATACTCATAAGGGTATCTACTCTTTGCTTGGTTCTCAATTCCTAAGATTGCATTTGAGCTAATTTATCCTTTTCTTCTTGTGACAAGGAGGATCCAACCTTATCAAGTACTTGTTGTCCTAGTTCATCATCTATTTTAACAGCTTTTTCTCTTCTTTGCCTTGGAACATATGCAAGGCTTTTCAAAACTTGCTCAATGACATCATTAAAGGGGAGATCAAATTTGAGTATATACATTACAATGGCCTTTTCAATAGTGCTCTTGTCTTCAGGAGGCACATACAGATATAACTCTATTGTATCCTTTATAATGCCATAATGCACAATTCCATTGAAGATATCATCTAATTGTAGAGGTGTATGTTCATACACCACCGGAGGATCTTTCTTGGACTTCTTCTCTTTCTTCTTAGGCAATGAGGTGCCTTCCTCTCCTTCTTCTTCACTTCTTATGCTTTCTCAACCTTGAATTTCTTTCTTTTAGCAAGTTGCTTTTGCCTTGGTTCCTTCTTTTCACCTACCTTCATCTAAGTTAGAATTTCAAATGAATCCCTTCTCCCGATTGAGGCAGTTTGAGATGATTCGAAGGGTTGTGGTTCATTCACTGTAGCAGAAGTGGATCTACTAGTTCTTCTTGGTCCTCATGTAGTAGGAGGAACATCAAGAGCATGTTGTGTTTCCTCCATAGGGGCTTCAAAGATTGATTCAAATGATATTCCCCATTTCTTATGTAACCCACCTTTATTCTTCTCTAGATGCTCTTTTGCATTTTTCTTGTGCATCTTGTTCATGATTTCATCATAACTCCCAAACCTCTCAGTCGATGTATCCTTCGGTTTGCTGAGAAAAATATCAGCATAGGCCTTAATATCTTCAATTGAGACGTCATATTGTAATTTGGGAATCCAAACAGTCCTAGGCTCAATTGCTTCCATATAGGTGAAGTCCTTATCAACCAAGAAGGTATTTTTTCCTTCATACTTCCTTATGATGCTTGTTGGGATTCTATCTCTTGTTTGCATGTTAGTTTGCAAGTTTTTAAAGAAACCCTAGTACATTTGTTTGTAGTGATTAGGATCACGGAAACTCTTTATATGAGTTTTAATTTGTTCTACAACAGAAATATTTTGCTGCCAGACCTTTCCTCTCAAACTAGGTAACTCATTCATGAAATAAAGTGCAAGGCAGATGATATTGGAAGGATTAATATCCTTTGAAAAAATATCATCAAGTCACAATGTCTCCAATGTGATGGTAGATGGAGAAGTGGTAGGAGAAGAACTAGAAGAACCCTCCTCGAAATGAACACTCCTCTTAATGAACAAATCATGAGTGTTGGGGTGAAGAAGCATGTAGCCTTTGAAACCATCTAGGTACCCAAAAAATATGCAAGGCTTGCTCTATGGATCCATAGCCTTGTGTTTCTCTACTAGAATGTTGGCCCATGCAGGGACACTAAACACTCAAAAGTGCTTTACTATGGGTTTATGACCAGTCTAAGCTTAGAAAGGAGTTACCCCCTTCACAACTTAGTGAGGAATCCAATTCTAGATATAACATGCATTGTTGATAGCCTTTGCCCATTATTAAGGTGCCAATGATCTGGAGTGTATCTTAAAATTCACCATCTCTTTCAAGGACCCATTCTAGCATTCTATGACACCATTCTACTAAGGACTGTAGGGAACTCTGTGTTACAAGTCAATACCTTATGAAGCACAAAACTATTCAAACTGATGGTTAACATATTCGCCCCCATTATTTGTGTGTGGAATCTTAATGGTCTTCCCTAATTATTTCTTTGCAAAAGATTTGAAGTCATAAAAAGAATCAAAGACCTCATACTTTTGTTTAAGAAAATATACCCAAGTGTATTTGGAAAGATCATAAATGAAAGTCAAGATATATCTATTGATCACAAAGGATGCTGAGAGGGGGGTGAATCGGTATTCTATAGAACTTCTCTTTCACACATGTATTAATCCATTTACCATATTCAATAACTTGAAAGCAAAACAAACATAAGAACAACAACCATAAAGACATAACACATAGACACCAGAATTTTTACGTGGAAAACCCCAAAAGGGAAAAACCACAGTGAGTGTTAACTCACAATATATTATAATAACAATATTGAATTACATGAAGGCTCATTGCCTTAGGGCTTACTGCCCAAGGACTCACTATCCAAAGAAGTGCTCACTGCAATAGGCTCACTGCCAAGAAAATAGAAGAGAAGATAGAAGAAGGATTGGCTCACTGCCAAGAGATGACTACTGTAAATGCATCTATAGAATGTTGAAGTGCAGTTCCATTAATAGCTCAGTATATAGACTCAAATGTCTTCATAATGTCTACCCTACTTTTCTACTCTGCTTCACATATGCTCTGTCCTTCTACTCTTATTATCCTTTTTCTTATCACAAAACTACCTTAGATCACACACATATTTAATTCACACAACATTCACACTTATACATAGATCCAACACCAAAATCCATCGATTATATATATCCGCAACAAGATTTTTCTCACAATTAGGTTGGCAAGCCAAACATGAAACATGTATACAATTGTTATACCTTGTCGGCTTGATCTTGTGCACAAATAGCAATGCGGACCCAAACAAACATACGATAATCTTTATATAGGTCAGCACCAATCATTCAACCACTTAGATTAATTATTTAAACAATATGTCTTCTTTGCATATAGATCTAACATGTCTGTCAGCTTGTCCCTTAAGAACACGCTTGACCAATCCATTTGTCACATCATAACTCCTACTACGGACCATATGAGACTCTAAAATTCATATCCAACATTCATCATTGACTTCTTAACATACCTTCAACGTGGCAAGAAAAAATATGCAACAACGGAGGAATGCAAACCCTTTTACTTTGGTACTACACATTGTTCCTAACTTAACTCTGCTCATCCGGACTTAGCCATTTCATAGTATGACTTCTAGAGGAAGTCAGGACTTAAATACTGGAACATATCATCACCAAATAGCTATGATTAACATATCTGAATCACATGTAATGACCTTCAACTGTGGAGGCATACTAACCCAATCTCTATTACTAACTCTGTATAATGTCCATACTTAGTCATTTTAGGCTTCCAGACTAGAATTATTTTATGCCTTGTTGTCAAACCAAATTGATCTACCGAAGTAAAGTCTCTTTTCCTTGTTGGTGGAATCTCTTTGCCTTGTTTCCATCAATGACAACATTTAATCATTCATCAGAACAGTGTCTCTTGCCAACAATCTGGCCCTTTAACATTGGTGGCAACACTTAGTGAGAAATGCTTATCTGTTCCCCCTTTCTATATACACTCTATTTTCCTTCTCCCCCTTAGGTGTTTACCAATTTTTCACTAGTTCTTTTCTCCCCCTTTGACATCAATGGCAAAGGTGTATGTTCAAGAGTCAAAATTTTGTCGAGACAACAAAACTACAAAAACTGTCATACTCTGCCGCATATGTACAAATACAATCTTCAACTTAATTTGATGTGGGTTGTAGGATGTCATTAAAGATGTTCTTGATTTGAGCTAGCTCTCCAACCCAACTCTTCTTTACATTTTCCAAATTTTGAATATGGCCATTTATTATAAAGATCAATTTTTCTGCCTTTTGTATATCAGAGGGTGTGTCAATTTGTGCACTTACCTGCAGTGCTTCTATTGCAAGATTAGACATTGAGTCTAGCTTAGGACTTATTAGTCCTCTCAACTAACACATTCTATTTTTCATTTGATCCCTCTTATTCATTAGATTACTTAAGTCATTATGAATATTGATAGCTTGTATCTCTGTGTTGCTTACTGACTCAACTGCCAAATCAAATGACTTAGAGATATTTGTCAGCTGCAGTTTTAGATCCTTGATCTTTTCTTCTAACTCCTTTGTGGCTTTCGGCCATGATAAACAAAATTTATACAAATCACAGGCTTCTTTAATAGCACTCTATATACATTTTATTCCATCATCTAACAAAGTTTTATCACTGATCAACATGGTCTTCAACTCAGTTAACTTCTTCTCATCAAACTCTTTTCTTACTTTCATTTCTGCAGACTTTTCAAAAGATTCAAAATGCACACATACTAAGTTTATGAGTTCCTTGAGTTGATTTTTTGAGGACATTGATGTATCCTTTTGATATTATGGCATCAACTTCTCCAAAATGTTGGATGCCACACCAATGAGTTCATTGTCCTCTATATGTGACTTCAATATTTCTTCCTATGCCTTTGCTTGCACAACTGATACCAATTTAAATTTCTATACAGGGGACATTGAGTCCAAGTTTATTAGACCTTGCAAAAACTCAAACTCATCCAAGACTTGTTTTTCTCTTTCCAAAAATTCCCTGACAGACTTGGCAGTGTCTCTTGCTATATCAGAGACTTATTCTTCTATATTTTTCTTCGAAGGATCTAGATCCATAGCCTCATTTCCATCAACATTATGCTCTGGTATAGGGCCCATCTTAGCTTGATGATCATCATCTTTATTATGTTCCTCAGTCTTCTCCTTGTGTGCTTGGTCACCAGTTTGTTGTTTCAGAGAAAGACTTGTCTCAATTTTGTCCTTGACAGCTATATCAGTAGTAGGGACTTCTTTCTCCTTTGGCTCTTTGTCAATTGTGTCATCTCCATCATTTGTTTCTCCAGTGTCATATGTTGTTGGGAGATGAAATTCCTTCAACACTTTTAAGATGATCTCCTTAGTCTCTTTAACTAATTTCTCAATGTCATCTGACATGAGAGTATTCACCCTTTTCTTTGTTCTAAACTCCTTTCTAAGCACTTTGGAATTTTTTGCCTTATCTTTAATAGTGATCCTCGGACATAACTTTATCAGTGTATGCTCTCTGAGTTCAATGTCCTTTGCCATAGTAGTTTCTTTCCTTACAGACATTATACTACTCAGGTTGTCTGGGAGATCAACACTTATCTCAATGAGATCTTTATTGTATATGTTCAAGTATTCTATAACAGAAATCTCAATAATGTATTTGTCTACATCATTATAGTCATCATATAATTGGGCAATAGCTTTTAGATTGCCATCAACTATAATGGCCTTCAAAACTTCCAAGCTTATTGTAGCCTGTTCTTTTGTAGGCTCAACCTTCTCTTTCTTTCTTCTTTTGCTGTCAAAGGGTTTGTCTGATTTACTACTAAAGGCTTCAGTTGTTTTGACTTTCATTTTCTTAACCTCTTCATCTGATTCAATTTCCTCCTTATCACCTTGGCCTACACTGACATACATTCTTCTTCCTTTTGTCTTATATCTTTTGGGACCTTTGTCATTGAGTTTCTTGGTAGGTACCTCCACACTTGCAGGTGATGTGGGACTGGAGGATACAGATGCAACTTCTGTAGAGGTAGATCCTCTGGTTCTTCTATTTGTCACCTAAGGCTTTTCTGATTTCCTTTTAGGTTCTTTTGGAGCCTTGATTGTTTAATTTTATTTCTTCTCTTTAGCTTCCCTTTTTGCTTGTCTCTCTAACTTGTTCTTTGGTAAAACCCTTTCTCAGGGCATAATCTTCTGCTATCTTCTGGGCCTTCTTTGAAATCTCAGGTTTTCTCACTTCGACATGGATTTTTGTAGACAACTCCTCATATGTCCCAAATCTTTCTTCTTTGGGATCCCTGGGTTTACCTAGCGTATGTTGTGCATAGTTGTCCAGTATTTTTCCATAAACTTCATACCCCATTGGTAAGATCCAGACAATTCTGGGCTCCACAACATCCATCATACTATAAGAGTCAATGTGACTCAGCAAGCCAGGATCACCGACAATCAAGACAATATTCCACACAAAGATGACAAGAGAAGATGCTAAAACAATGGAGCAACTATATTAAACTATCATGTGAAATACAATGAGAGAGCCTTGCTTATAAAGGCAAGGTGAGAGCTAGAAAGGTGGAGTGGAAAGTGGAGATATTCCTATAACATGTGTCAATTAGAGGATGATAACTAATTTCACATGTGGAAGATAAGACAACCCACTCCAACTATCAACAACTCAACACACAACTAGACTCAACTAGACATCTAGAAGACTCACTAAGTCAACTTAACATGTGTGAATTATGTGTCCACACATACACCCCCCCTTAAGTACAACTTAGGGAGTAGCTAACTAAAACAAAGATGTAATGATGGATGGGTCCCTGCTACTAGGCCATGTTAGGTACCCATGTATAACAAATCTCATGTGGAGAAAAGGAGAAAACCTCATGGGACAAAACTCCTCTCCAAAAGTGAGAATGCAGAAAACAAATGAAATATGTGATGGAAGGAGGACTCAAGACCCTCCAAGGACTACATCCAACACATATGTACAATCAATTACCCCCCATAGGAGAGCAAGTGTGAGACTATAGGTCCTCCCCATAATGAAGTAGCTCCTATGCTGATGGTGAATCCCTAAAGAAGAATGCTGAAGAGAATCCAAAGCCTGCAAACAACGTTCTTCCCCTTAGGAAGAAACAAGTCCAAAGGCTGATGTTGAAGAAACTCCATCTCAAGGTATGAGGGAAAAAGCCTCATGATGTATGATGTCTCTGAAAACTACTCAAGTGTCCACCAGTCATAACCAAAAGATGTCACATAATCAGGTGTTGCATGCCTAATCAAAGACGGTGACAATCCAAGATAAGATGAAAACTCAAGATCATCAATCTCCAAAGACAAAGAATCCTCCGAATGATGCTCAAGATACTCCAACTCAGTGCTAAACTGTGACAAGTAAAGAGGAGAAGATGATGCATGCTCATCCGAAGTAGAAGAATCAACTATGTCTTTCAAGTCATCAAGATAGGACTCACAAAACAAGTCTGAAATACCTGTCAAGTACTCATCCCACAAACCTGTATCTGGAAGACAAACAATATTCTGCTCAACTGAAGTGGATGAAGCTATGTCAATGCCAATATCATTAGAAGCAGAAGAAGGAGGAATCTCAGAACTAGTCTCAGGAACCGAAGTAGATGTAAGAACACCAAGGTTCAAGTGACCAAACTTCTCCCTACAAACATGATTCACACTTGATGCATGAGTGTGAATAGAAATCAATGGATCTACATCATCATCAGAAACAAAATGGGAGAAAGTATACAAGTGAGATGCATGATCAGCCATCCCAACAGTAATGATATCTCTGCTCTCCAAGTCCTATATGATCACAGAATTAGGAATGAACTCAACTGTCTTCCCTACACCACAATGAGTAATCTCGTAGATGGAAAAGAGATTGGTTGTCAAGGAAGGTACACATAACACATTGTTAAATGTATTCTAACCAACATCAATATTTCCTTTGCCAGTTGCATGCATGTATGTATTGTTACCCATCAACATAGGTGGTGAAGTACATGACTAAAATGAAGAGAACATCCCTTATGAAGATGCCATATGATGAGAAGCTTCTAAATCAAGAAGTCATCTCTCTGATTGTAGACTTGTTGAAGCAAAGAGTTCTTATCATTTTCCTTTGTCTATCCCATAAGAAATGCCTGCTGTCCTTGTAGATGTATCTATGATGATGGTGGTGAAGAAGAAGACCTGGGTAAAGCCATTGTTGATGGAGAATACTCAATGTTATGTTTTTGAAGAAGTTGTGACATCTCCTCAAACATTTTCTCATAACATTTAGTCTCATCATGACCCAATTTCTTACAATAAGAACACTTTGGCCTCTTCTTCTTGTTGGACTCCTCTTTGGAAGAAGAGTTGGGGGTTTTCTTTGATTCTTTCTCTTTTGCATTAGACTTTGAATCCTTTTGTTTGTTTCCCTTATTATGTGAAGCCTTAGGATCTTTTATGCTTTGTGTTGCAACTAGAGCCTGTTTTCTAGGAGACTTCAATGTGCCCATGTGTAGTAGCTTGGCTTGTTCCCTTGTGAGTTGTGCAACAAACTTCTCAAGTGAAGGCATTTTAAACTTACTACCAAAGGCATCCATTGTAGCATAAAAGGTAGAAGCATAAACTGAATATGCAGGACCCAATTTTGTAAGAATGGATAGAATCAATTGTTCATCTTCTTTCTCAAGACCACTTTGTTTGAGCTGTAACTTGAGAGACCTAAATTTGGTGAAGAAGTCTCCAATTTGATCAAAATCTTGAGGATTAAGGGCAATTAGCTCATTCTCCAATTTGAACCTTCTTATTTTATCTTGCTTGCCAAAGAGATTGTCTAGTGTTGTCCATATCTCATTTGGTGTTGTATAAGACTCAACATGAAATCTTAGATCTAGAGAAATAGCAAGACAAAGTGTGCCGTAAGCCTCATCTCTTCTATCTAACCATTTTCTTCTCTCAGTAGCACCTATGGGTTTAGGATCTATGCCTAAAGTTATTCTATGTAACTTTTGTTTATACAATACAAACTCCATGTTTTTCTTCCATTCAAGATAATTATACGGAGTTAAAAGTGGAAATTGAGGCACATCCATAATGAAAAAGAAAGACAACAACACAACACCCCTTTACTATGTAAGAGAGCTCCCCAATTTGTTGTGGTACTTTATAGTTAGTGCATTTTACAATTGTCCTCAAGGACCAAAATTGGGAAAACAATAAAAATCTCTTAAAAAAGTGATCCAAGTGGGATTACAATCACTCACAATGATGTATTACAACAAACAAATCCTCTCAAAATAAATTTCACCCTCTCAAGTATAAAAATGTCCAAGTTATCACTCAGATGCCAAAAATGTGACAAATGAAATATAAAGCACCTAGAGCAAAATCTGATAAAAGTGCATGGATGGCTTTGTAGAGCTCTTGAATACCTTTCTAATGCCACAAGAATCGCAAAAATTAAAGTTCATGGAAAAAAAGTTATGAGCTCAGGAGCCAAAAAGAGTGATCTATCTTCAACCTACAATAAATTCTATTAAAAAGAAAAATCTATGAAAATGACTAATACCATTGCAAAGTGCTCTCTGTCATCTTTCCATCAATATCTCATCTGCCCAATTTTGACACTAAGGGCAAAATTTGTGTAAAAAAGAAAAAAAAGCCCTACTTTAGAACTTTGAGGGGAAAAACAAGCCCCCTATTGATGGAATATTCTCTTTTCAGCCAGAATATTTTGTGTTTGCTGGGAAACCACCAGTTTGTTGCGAAAACCACCTAAAACCACCCTCCTACTAGATGGTCAAAACTGCTTCAAATAATGAAACCCCCCTATGGAAAGTCTAAATTGCACATCGAAAGGCAAAACTGCCAATGTGTTAGGTGAGACAGGTGGTCAAAAAACTTCTTCCTCTTGCAGACTCAAGAGTCCAATGACCGGTTAGTACCTACCAGAAGATCAAAACACCAATGGAATCAACTAACAAGTATGGAAACTTCTTTATGACTGTCGATGGTTTAGATTTCACTGCAGATACAACCAACATGTATAGAAAATTTAGATATCGACCAGTATGAAAGACAACCACCCACGAACATTGTTAACGAATGTTGGAAGGGATCCACCGAAGTCTCACAAGGCAAACGCTGGGAGATTTGTGAAAACTGCTTGATCTCACACAATGCCGAAGGAAATAGATGAATGCTAATTGTTAATACGTGGTCACTGAATTTCCAAAGGCCGCCAAACGCAATTAAATGGAGATCACTGAAGAAGATGTGGCTGCCACTAGTCTTTGATTTGGGCTTATAGACTGTCAGACTGAGATCGCCGGTGAGAACAGTTGACTTAGCATAACTACCGATGAAAATAAACTGCTGTAAAGATTGTTGTTACCGCCAATTGAACAAAGATGAGGATTGTTTAATGAAAACTGACCACCAAAGAAACTGTTAAATCGCTGGTGTTTGCATGTGATTTGCCCACCAAAGGCAGATCGAAGACCACCGACCCTCAGGTATCCTACTTTGACTGCCTGATGAAATTTGTGAATTAACAAATAAAGGCTAAAGCCTTGTATTTGCGGGATAAGAGGCCATCGATCAACTTTGAAGACTGTCGAATAAAACAAACCGCCTGATTTAATATGTGTCGGGCTATTTTATTTTAAACCTGCAGATTTATAATTACAAAGGACTGCCAAATAAAGTTTGCAACCATCAAATGGAATTTCAAGGGCCGCCAATGGCAGATCTAAACCCTTAAACTACCTTGAAGGTTTAAACGCTGGATGTGGAGTATCAAAAACTACCTCTGTAAAACTTGATGACCACTGATTAAATTGTGTGAAGACTACAGATACAAACTATTAAGGCCGAAGCCTATGTGAAGGAGTCTCAGGTGGGCTTTACCAGCCAATGGGGGTTTGACCCCAGTGTTAAGGCCAATGGCCTCTTCTGACTACCAGTACGGGGCCGATAGAGTAGGGTACTCTGTCGATACCTAAAATTTATATTTAATTATTTAAAACAAAGTCTACAAAACCTTAATAAACCTGCAGTCAAAGACATTAATCAGTGATTAAAATAATTACCCAGTGGATTTTTGCAATCAAGATCTGATGCAGAGAAATGAAGTACGGTATGCTGACACGAAGATTCCTTCTACACAGGGAATATTCCCTGTCATGGAGGGGCAGAAGCAAAAATTTTTTGCCTTTTTTTGAACATCTCTAATTTCAACGTTTAGACAGCCGATCTATACAAATTTGTGCCTACTGATCGCAACTATGATGTCAGATTTGCTCCAGGATGCTCCTATGATGCTGCTCCCAGTAAAACCTCTCTAATGAGGGAAGGGAATTACAGATTAGGCTCTGATACCATGTAAGAGTCAATGTGACTCAGCAAGCTAGGATCACTAGAAATCAAGACAACCTTCCACACAAAGATGACAAGAGAAGATACTAAAACAATGGAGCAACTATATTAAACTATCATGTGAAATACAATGAGAGAGCCTTGCTTATAAAGGCAAGGTGAGAGCTAGAAAGGTGGAGTGAAAGGTGGAGATATTCCTACAACATGTGTCAATTAGAGGATGATAACTAATTGCACATGTGGAGGATAAGAAACTCCAACTATCAACAACTCAACACACAACTAGACTCAACTAGACATCTAGAAGACTCACTAGGTCAACTTAACATGTGTGAATTATGTGTTCACACCAACACATACATTGATCCTTATTTACAATAAAGCATATATCATCTTTGTATTTCTCCACAATGGTCTTAGGGATCCTTTCTCTAGATTACATTACTTTTTGGAAATGTTTGAAGTAACCCCATAGGGCAGAGTTTTGTGCATCCATGTTTCCTATGCTGCTCAACTAGTTTCTAATCTGTACTACAACAAGTTTGTCTCCAGTCCAAAATTTATTTTTAATGCCTGGTAAATCTTGCATAAAGTAGAAAAATAGGCATAAAATCAACGTACCAAATTTGAAAGGGTATTTGTTCTCTTTTGTTTTCTTCAAGTTCTCCATTAATTACTATCGAAGCAGTTCGCACAGGTCATACTCTGTATTTTTCGTAACCATTTGATATGTAGTGTATATGGTAGTATCCAAGACAATGTTCTCCTAGTTTATGAAGTATACCTTATAGCCGATCACCATGGATGCAAATCTAACTACATGATCTTCAATGTCATTGATTGTCAATGCCCTTTTATCAAATTTTTCTTTGGTGGCTTTCATCACTGTATCATTTTTCACAGCCTTCAATATAGGCACTGTACTGGTAGGGTTTAAACTTGTGACCACCCTTATGGCAACTTTGGTGATCTTTAATGTGGAATTAAGCCACATAAACTCATCATGAATTCGTCTTAAGACATATCAGACCCATTCATCTTCTGCGAAAACTAGGAAATCTATATATTGAATAAGTTTCTTCTCTTCCAATAACTTGAATTATTCCTTCAGATCAAGTTTATTGTCACTTAGATGTTTTAGATATAGATCTATGAGTTGACTATCTCCATTTTCTTCTAGGGCAACATGAATATAACCCTAACATCTTCCACATGCATAACACCAAATAGAATTTCTAAAAATGCACCATTTGGATCAACCTCTATTGATTTGAGTGGATGCTTCTTGAATTTTAGCTGAGCTCTCTCAATTATATCAATCACTTGTAGTGTTGCCATTTTTGTAAGGACTTAAACAAATTCACAATACGGTTCCAAGTGGAAATACATTTTTCTGTCGAGCTAGGGTTTTCTTCGCTTGAGATCAATTTGGCTTGCTTGGAATCACTTTGGAAATTGTTGTAGTTGCTTGGAATTTCACTCTAGTTCTCCTTAGGCACTTGATAGTTTGAGTGTAAATTGATTAGCATTTTAACTTTTGATTGCCTTAACCCAATCGCCATAAATGTAATCTTTCAAAAAGCTATCAAACCCTTCTCTATTGAGCACAGTCGATCTAGATTGATCCGCAATGTTCCGCATTTGATTCTTTTCTTTTGGAATTACTTTCAAAATATGTGTCATATGAGACTTCACATCATATCTTCATGTCGGATCCCAACACTGATTATCTAGCTAGGGGATTTGGACTTTCAATATTGCTCCCTCTGACCCAGAGCTCCCAATTTACTTCTCGGAGGAAGTATCTACACCAAAGGATGGTGCGGATCCATCCCTGACCTCATTAATATCCTTCTTAATCCAGACCTTGCTCATTTCCTTCTTGATTTCCATTGGATCAATCTTGTTCTTGCCTTTATCTTCTCTCTACTATGTTTTCCTCTTCTTTGCAGAATAGTCTCTTTTCTCATTCTCGTATCTGTAGAATCTTGCAACATGTTCAAACTTATTGTAATTATAGCATACCACATTCCTCTATCCCTAACTCCTTCTATTGATTGGATTCATTCTTGTTCTGCATTGGTTAACCATATGCCCAAACCTATTGCGTGCAAAACATTTTCCATTGAAGAATTGAGTATTCCTTGCATTGTTATTCCTTACCAGACTTCTGCATTCATTTGATCTATGACTAGTTTTCTTGCAATTGAAACATTGACCAAAGAATTATGGAACATTTTGATTCATTCTACTCCTACACTGAGTAGCCTTATGGCCAAACTTATTGCAATTAAAATAATGGCTATTAAAAGATGGGTACCTTTGAGCATTTGGCTGCCTGACCAGAGGTCTTCTAGGTCTTCTTCTTTGATTCCAAAACTAGTTGCCTTTGTTTTTATTCATCTCAATGTTTTCTTGACTTGACTTAGAACTTTCTCCTTTTTCAAATCCCAAGTCCTTGTCATCTAAACTTTTCTGACTTTCAATCAACTCCTCAAGCTTTGCAAATCTTATTTTGAATTTTTCTTTATAGCTATTTACTACTTCCAGATCATATTTTAGAAGTAAAACATCTTTAGCCAATATTTCACATTCGTCAAACTTATCTTTTACAACTTGATTTAGGTGCTTTTCAATTTCCTCTTTCTCTTCAATTTCTAATGTTAATTTGTTTAGGGTTTCATTTTCTTCATTCAATTGTTCACTTAATTCCTTGCTCTTTTCTTTAAACTTTTTGACTTGCTCCATTAGCTTCAAAATGCATTCATCTGCATCTTTGACATTTTCCTTCAAATCCTGGGTCTCTGCTTCATACTTATCAAGATCCTCAAGAGATATTTTTAATTCTTATCAATTGTGTCATTTCCTGGAGTAGGATGCCTTCTGGATGCCATGAGTATTCTTTCCCAGATCTTCCTCAAGTTGTTAGACTTCTTCTAAGGAACTTTGCTCTAATACCAATTATTGATCACAAAGAATACTAAGAGGGGGGGTGAATCAGTATTCTGTAAAACTTCTCTTTCACACACTTATTAATCCATTTACCATATCCAATAACTTGAAAGCAAAACAAACATAATAACAACAACCATAAAGACATAACACATAGACACCAAGATTTTTACATGGAAAACCCAAAAAGGGAAAAACCACAGTGAGTGTTAGCTCACAATATATTATGATAACAATATCAAATTACATGAAGGCTCATTGCCTTGGGGCTCACTGCCCAAGGACTCACTATCCAAAGAAGTACTCACTGCAATAGGCTCACTACCAAGAAAATAGAAGAGAAGATAGAAGAAGGATTGGCTCACTGCCAAGAGATGACTATTGTAAATGCATCTACAGAATGTTGAAGTGCAGTTCCATTAATAGCTCAATACACAGACTCAAATGTCTTCATAATGTCTACCCTACTTTTCTGCTCTGCTTCACATATGCTCTGCCCTTTTGCTCTTATTATCCTTTTTCTGATCACAAAACTACCTTAGATCACACACATATTTAATTCACACAACATTCACACTTATACATAGCTCCAACACCAAAATCCATCGAGTATATATATCTGCAACAAGGTTTATCTCACAATTAGGTTGGCAAGCCAAACATGAAACGTGTATACAATTATTATATGTTGTGGGCTTGATCTTGTGCACAAACAACAATGCAGACCCAAACAGACATACAATAATCTTTATATAGTTTAGAACCAATCATTCAACCACTCAGATTGATTATTCAAACAATATATCTTCTCCGCATATAGATCTAACATGTCTATCGGCTTGTCCCTTAAGAACACGCTTGACCAATCAATCTATCACATCATAACTCCCACTGCGGACCATATGAAACTTTAAAATTCTTATCCAATATTCATCATTGACTTCTTAACATACCTTTAGAGTGGCAAGACAAAATATTCAACATCGAAGGAATGCAAACCCTTTTACTCTGGTACTACACACTGTTCCTGACTTAACTCTACTCATCCGGACTTAGCCATTTCATAGTATGACTTCTAGAGGAAGTTAGGACTTGAATACTGGAACATATCATCACCAAATAGCTATGATTAACATATCTAAATTGCATGTAATGACCTTCAACTGCGGAGGCATACTGAACCACCCTCTGTTACTTACTTTGTATACTATCCATACTTAGTCATTTTAGGCTTCTGAACCAGAATCCTTTTATGCCTTGTTGTCAAACCAAATTGATCTACCGAAGTAAAGTCTATTTGCCTTGTTTCCATCAATGACAACATTCAATCATTCATCAAAGTAGTGTCTCTTGCCAACAATATCGAGCCCTTCTAAAAGTTGGATGTGGGAATGGCCCTGCCAAGTCACTATGTACTAACTCCAAAAGCTATGTGGCCCTCTATGCTTTGCCTTTGTCATATTTTTCTTCAGGATGTTTACCAAGAATGTACCTGTAACAAACTCTATCATAAAATGAAATAGAAGGCAACCTTGAGACCATGTCATGTTGACTGAGTTGTTGCAAGTAGCGGTAATTCAAGTGGCCAAAATGTTGATACCACAAATGACTCTCCTCATCTTAGTAAGTAATATTGTTGAAGGAGAGTTAGGAATAAAATGAGAAAAGTGATATATTCTAGATTGATGATCAAATTTACCCACAACAATTGTAGACCCACTATGCAACTCATAGATTAACATAATGTTTGGTGTGAACTCAACCTGCTTGCTAGAGCTTGTATGAGTGATCTGATAAATAGATAAGATATTATTTAACAAGATGGAACACATAGAACATCTTGAAATGTTCCTTCACCCACATCAATAGACCCTCTCCCATGCATGTTATCACCCATTAGTATGGCAAGCATAGAACATGGCTGTAAGGAGGTGAAACCATCCTATGAGAAAGCCATGTGGTGTGAAGCACCTAAGTCAATGATTTAGGTATTAGAATATTGAAGCAACTACAACTAGATCCTTGCCCTTTCCTTTCCCATTACTTTTATCTGTGTCCTTTGAAGACCTTTCTGATGAACATTGTTTGATAGAATCAGGGACCTTGATATTGTTCTTTTCAAGAAGATGTGTAAGATGATCAATCTACTTCTTTAAACACTTGTGGTCATCATGGCTGGGCCTTTTACAGTAAGCACACTCTACCTTCTCCTTCTTAGGTTGTTCATCTTTTGATGAAGATGTATGACTAGTTGCATTTAAGGCAGTAAGTTTCTAATCTTTCTTCTTCTTTCCTTAGCTCTTTTGTTTCTTATATTATTTTCCTGACCCTTTATGTTCTTTTGTGCCTTGATTTTCAGCCAAGGCATGTGACTTTGAGGGTTTAATTGTACCCATGTGAATCAATTTATCTTGCTCCTTAGTGAGTTAAGTAGCAAACTCATCTAGAGAAGGCATTTTATAATTAGAACCTAGAGCACATTTTGTGTCATGAAAAGTAGAAACAATTACATAATAGTTTGGACCAAGCTTAGAAGGAACACTTAAGATTAGTTTTTGTCTTTCTTTTCTATTTCACACTATTTTAACTACAATCTAAAGGCTTTTAACTTTGTGAAGAAGTCATGTATGGTGTTAAAATTGTTTGAGATTAACCATATGAGTTTGTTGTCCAATTAATGACCCCTTATATCATCAATCTTACATAAGAGGCTTTCCAATGTGGTCTAGACATCATTTAGTGTAATGGAAAATTTGATGTGAAGGAGTAAGTCAAAAGACATAGACATACACGAAGTACCAAATGCTTCATCACATTTATTAAACCATTTAGGCTTTTCTGTATCACCTATGGGTTATGTCTCAAGTACCATTGTAACCCTGTGTAATCCCTTCCTTTTGAGATAGATTATCATTTTAGATTTAAAATCAAAATAGTTATATGGTGTTAAAAAATGAACTGTTGATTGATCTATTAGTGCAGAAAAGTAGATTGTTATACAAAAGAGAAGTGCAAAAAAAAGACACCCCACCTTTTTACTAGTTTCTGAAATGACCCCCGAAAAAATACAATGTGTGGGACTTTATAATTAGTGTGATTCACAATGAAAATATTAGATTTTTAAACTCTTATAGGGCCCAAAATGGCCAAAACAGTGGAACTATAACTCAAGTACAATATGAGATCAATTTAAGAGCCCCAATGTGGAGTACAAAGAAAAATATGAACTCTAAAGAAATGGGACCCAAAAAGGCACATGTTATGGCTCCCAAAAGGTCTCAAAATGGGAACTATGTAGAAAATTATAGAAGAATATTCAATTTCTAAAAACCTAGACTATCAAATCAGAAAAATAACTTAACCACTACGTAGAGCACAAAATTCTACCCCAAATCAACAAATGTGCTAAAAAAGGCCTTTGTATGGCTGAGAGAGAGCCTCTCGAAGTTGGCCTACAAAAGTGAAAAGATCAATGGAGAGGGATAGGATTTGGGGAGGCAAGATGCTGATGCTAGCATGACATCATGATGAAATCATCACCAGAATATGCCAAAATTTATAGAAATATTCCTTTCAACCTGAAAATTCCAAAACTATTGTTTGTACGTAAAAACCACCAAATTCAAATCTTAAACCATCGTTTATTGATGTGAAACTATCAGTTGGAATATTCCTCCAAAATGCTCATGGAAGACATTGGAGGGGTACAATTGGTGGTGGATGGTCCACCAAATTGTCATCGGTGGAGGTGGCGAGTAGTTAAGTTGCTCAAGCACTAGTGGCCAATTGCAGTGCAAGTGGCATAAGTGGTGGTGCACTAGTGCAATGCTTGTTAGGATTAAGGTTCCATCAACCTTGTAAATCCTATGTAATTAATTACTCCTAATATAGTTTGTAAATCACCCATAAGGGATGAAAGGTTTCACCAGTAGTGGTCTTGTTTCAACTACATGTTTATATCTGGTCCTTGAGGCTCATTTGTCCATGATGGGGGGTCGCAGGGGGTTTCTCCCTATGAGGGGTCTAGGGGGATTATCTCCCTAGCGAGGGGTCCGAGGGTCGCATACCCCGGCAGGGGTTTAGGGGCAGCGCCCCTAAAACCACATTTTATTTATATTTTCTTATTGTAAATCTGGACTATTCGTCATTAGGTCACAGATCTGATGGTCAATATTTTGTCAATTATCTTTCCCTATAAGGCAACCCCCTTTTATAAGGATATTTGTACTATATCTGATTAGAGAGTAACAAGAACTACTGGATTGAAGACTGAAGAAACAGAGGAAGTGTATGTATTATAATCTCATATTTGAAGATGATACAACTTGGAGCCTCTTTTCTTGGTGGAGTTTTTTACTCAAAAGGGTTTTCTCCACGTTACATACTATGTTATGTATTCAGTTCTTAGTGCATGTAATTTTTGTGTAATGGGTTTTAATTTCTTTTGTAATCTCCATTTATTCTACATTGTTTACAGGATAATAAGGTTTCAATCAGATTTCTCTTGTGTGGTTTAAACCTTCATTTCTAACACTTCTTGCATAGGGCTTCAACCCTTTTTTAAATTATTTTTTGAAAATTCCATAAATAGCACTGTTGTACAACCTGGGGAGAAATGTTTTTGCCTCATGTTGGTTTATAGTTTTGTCACTGCAAAAACACCCTGATTCGCCCAATAGGCAACAACAAAAGAAACCAACAAATGGAGTAATTGTTGTGATTGCAACAATTCTCCTCTGTGTTTGAGAGGGGCAGCTCCCTCGTATGATGTAATTGGTTTTTATGGGTATGCTTTTAACCGGAAAGCAGGAAAGGAAAACTAATATCAACACATAACCATGATACCGATACGATAGACAAGAATATAATAAACAGAATGCAACTTAGATGACACACAGATCATTCACTTCACACACATGAATAATAACCAAGAAAGAATGAGCTGTAGGTCCTCTCAAGAAATGATAAACTAGAATTCACAGATTTGACAGCAAATGCATTCACAACTTGATATACAGAAGCTACATTAAAGGATGATTGCAAAGACTCAAAGGAAATCTACAATCAAAGAAATATAGGCAAACACACAGATTTGAGAATGTCCCTTTATTCCACTAATGTAAAATATAAGTTCACAACCTCCATATCTCCTATACAACAAAATGTGTTTTGAGGAAAAACCAAACTACTCCTATCTGCCCAAGCAAATAACTAAATCAAAAAGATCCCCCAGCCCTCACAGAGGCTCTCAGATGAAAACAGAAAAAGATCCTTACAAATGAATAGCCAAATGAGTTATATAGAACTCCTCCCAGATAAGAAACTCAAAAGCCATCCGTTCCTCCACAAGAAATTACAAAAATAACAAAAATAGGTTGAAGAGTCTTGAACGACTCTTGGGATGATTCTTGACATTCATAAATAAATCCAAGAAATGCTTCCCTTGATAACCACTTAGAACCTGGATCCCACATGTTGTTGAAAACTTCTATTTTCAAGCCATATACGAGCACATTTTTGTGAAAGACACATCATAAACAAACTTTAGCTTTCTCAATTTTCAAAGAAATGATATTTGCAGCTGTGGCAAACCATCCTTTCACTTTGCATAGGTACCACTACAAGAATTTTTTAGAAAGCCCATGTCACCTTAACTCTGGGCATCTTTCCAACATAATAGAAAAGGCCCATTTCACAAACATATCCTTTGAGACTCCCCCCAGTACTTTCTTTATCCCCTCTACAATTGGTTCAAATTCTTTTCTAGCTTTAGTCACTAACTCTAATGGAACTTGTATCCCATCCGTGTCAAAAAGATCATAGCTTTCAAAATTATGATAAGAAATATCACCAATTGCCCGGTATAGAGAGAGTCCCAATCTCCCCATTACAAGTGTTATCCACAACATAACTTTCCAGTATGGAACACATGCAGAATGAGATGATTCTAGGATTGTCATTTTTGGTATCATAGTTCTCTTCTTTGCTTTCATATAATCTGAAGAAGATTTTACTATGAGTAATATACTCTCTGTGCCCTCTAAAGACATATTGCCTAGATGTTTCCATGCACTTTCAATAAAACATATGTTGACATAGTAATTTCATAAACTTTGTCCCTGTAAACTTAGTTATTCCTTTTTTTTCACTCTCATATTCAGCTTCCTTGGACATTACTTGCAACCTCGCTTACAATTGGCAAAGATAGATTAAATGAAATTGGCCCACTACCTCAGCCACTTTGAAGGGGAGGATTGAAGTTATCAATTGTTAGCACAACAGAAGTTTGATCTGGATGTGGCTTAAGCTTTAGGAAGAACAACACATGAAACAAAAACAATGTTGGCACAAGAAGTTGGAATACAATAGTCCTTTATGAGCTTCAAAATTTTCCCAAAAGAGGGGCTTTCTGCATCATCAACTGAGCATTGATAGGCCTTTGCGTCTGTAGATCCAAGTCAGGTTCCAATATGTCTTCCACATCAACATTATTTTTAACAGACACATAAGGTTCATTTTTGTCATGGTCACCTACAGAAATTCTCAAGAAAACCTCTTCCAGTGTTGTGAAAGAAACACCTTAACTCTCAATACCATGATATTTTTTAATGGCAGTATTCTTCCTTTCTATAATTGTAGAATTGCATATGCTTTCAATACAAATCTCAATCTTCCTGAGGAGGCCTCCCAATGATGCACCTCAGAGAAATTATGTTATCATAGAAAATCAAAGGTAATATATTTAACCATGGGCAGAAACCGCGGCCTTTTTATGCATGCAAACAACATTTGCATGAAAGTTTCTAAAGCTTTTCAATTTTGTACCCACCTCAACAATCTTGAGCATTCCAACTATAGTTCACAGCTTGGCGCAGGTAAGTGGAGAGAAAGTTGGCTAGGATTGCAGAATTTAGTGTTACAACTACCAATTGTGTTTTCTTTAAAGCTTCTAAAGCTTTTTCAACCCGTCTATTTAGTGCTTATCTGGTGATCATCACACTCATTGTCCATGCCTCCACATTTTGCATGCATACTAGCCGAATGTATCCATCTATAATATTCACTAAAAATCTTGTGAACATTACGGCATAAGATGTTGACAATGATGGTGGAAGCTACACTATTCATTTTCATTTGCTTGGAAGTTTCTAAATACAAGCTATGGCCTTTTTGTGTCTGTAAATAGCATTGGCAACAAATCCATCTCATGCACATCCCGCAATTGTTATACACCAAGATAACATTCCTTTTATGAGGTCATTTTCCAATTCCATTATACTTTAATGAATTTCAATCATTCTGAAGAAGATGCTGGCGCAATTGGTGGGAGTTTGGCATTTACCTACCCATTGCATTTATTTGGAAGTTTTTATAACCATCTCAACAAATCTAAATTGTACATATAACACTTATTTTATCTTAAAAGTTGTCCAACTTAACTCGGTCACGGCATTGTTGTGCTTTCCCATTTTTGCATATACATGTAGCCAAGTATTTCCAATTATAATACTTATCATGATTCATTTAGCTTGGGCAATATACTTTCAGACTTTGAATCCTAGTTATCTTTGTGCTCCAAAGGCTACCTCGCTACTAATAATTGAATGACATAGGATGTGAATCTTGATGTTATCATACTCCCAACACCATAATGCCATTACTTCATGAAGACCATCATAGCTCCATCAAGAAATATCGTCAATTCTATCCATTTTATCCTCACACTTTGTGTACAAGGCCTTGCACTACTTTGTAGGTTCATATTCTTTGGTCAAGAGAAACTTTCATAAGCCTTTTGAATCCTTCATAGCAAGATAAGCTACTTTTGTTAATTTCCTAGTCATTCTGATGTAGTTTAAAACTATATTATCTGTGGCTTCTGATGATTCTAACAGAAAACACTACAAATGAATTCCCATTCCAATAGTAAAAGCATACGGGTCATCTAATGCTTCAATTACCTCATTCAGAAAAGTATCCTCACCTTCAAATTGTGTACCAGTGGTGAAAGATGTCTATAGTGAATCCTTGCCAATAGTAAGACTGACAGTTAATTTCCATTTTATTGATTCATGTTTCAATGCATCTTCTTGCAATACAGTAGACAACCAACATGGATTTCCCTCTTCAGTCATTGAATTTGTGAGATTTGTCAAAGTCTCAGTAAACAAAGATGAGATTAAGCTCCCTTTAAATTCAACTTTAATCAAATATATGCTACATTTATGAGTAATCCTTCTAATAATGTGGGGAATTTGGAGCAAGAGATGTGAGCCATCATATTCTACAATGATGTTGAACTAATCAAAGGGGGATGACCTATTTGTGTTTTGAACATTGCATGGATGTTGCAAAACTAACTCCATTTCAAGGATGTAAAAGGATGACTCCACATTTTGCATGGAAATTAATTTCTTATCAAAACTAAAAAGATTGAAAATTTTCAAGTTCAAAAATGTGGACAACAACATGTTCTAATTGGGGACTACTTTCCATGATGGAAAGCAGAGAACTCATGAATCTTAGGTGAAGACCAGTGCTAATCCATGAACTAATAGAGTCACTTTACAACAAAATATGAAGGGGAAACAACGAGAGACGTGAGAAAATCCAAAATTGAAACCGACATGACAACAACAAGAAATGGAAACAAAGTACGACACCTATGTACCCGGACTGGGTACCACACACCCCAGCTGCTCCAAAGACTATGCAAAGCCATTAACTGGCTGGGAAATATATATGCCAGTGTGAAATAGAGGTGCATATTCATGAAGCACTTGCAAACTCAACAACCTATTGAGGACCATGAATGTAAAACTAAGATTTATGAAGGACAATAGTTCACCAAAATGTGTGCCAGATAACTTCCTTTCATCAAAAACTTTCATAACTTCTGGTGAACTCATTTGCATTTCATCTATGTCCTTAATTGGAGTTAGATTTGAACAAACTCCACTTAAAAGAAACTAAAAATCCATAGCATGAACATCAACCTTTTTGGGCTTGAATGCAATTTCTCTTTTACTTTCAGAACCTAATCCACACTTTTCTAATGGATACTCTAAATTTTTGGATTTGTCACCCAAACCGTCTTCTTCCACAACCTGTAAAGGAGGCACAACCACTTTTTCTCCACATAGGAAATCATCTTACGACATTTATAAACACCATTTTGGAATGCAAACAACATGGGGCTAAATAGCCTCATTCACAAAATCAGCATTACTTTCTCCATATTTATTCATATAATCATCCTTTACCCCATGTTTCACAACTTCAAAATTAGATTCAAGATGAGGTGATTCAAAAGTAGAATCAATTCTAACATTTGCTTGCAGCTTTTCCTCTTCATGACTAGATGTGGGAACTTCAACAGCTTCACACTCCAGCTGCAGGTGATTCAAAAATATTTCCCATGTATCATTCCAGCTATTCTCCTCATTAAAAAATTATTTACTGGCTATAATAGGATTTGTTAGACCACCCATATTTGGACATTCAACAATAGAGTATTCTTCTTCAACACATGGTATAGGAGAGAACACAACATCTTCTTCACAAAGAAGGTCATCATCTGAAGCTTCTAAAAATTTTTGAGGCTGCAAAGCTTCATCAACCTAACTATTCTTTTTCTCCTTTTAACCTCAGATTTTGAGAAATCATTGCATATATTTTTAACACAAGCTTCATTTGATGAATCATTCTCAAAATACATAATTTCATTGTCAAAGCAAAATAACTCAAAGATGACTTCTCCACTCACCTTTGGCTGCAATATTTCTCCTTTATCATTTTCTTCATGAAACTTGAAAACCATATACAGAGAATCAATCATAACTTCATTATCAACACTAGAACTTGAAAAGAAAACATCAGAAATGAAGCATTCTTTCTATAAATTGTATGATGAATCAATCTTTGGAAGTGTGACTGTTGATTGTGACTCTTGAATGTCACATTCTACAAGCATGGGATTAAGTTTGGTAGAAAGAACTTCTTCCCCTATTGCACAAGGAAAATCATCACTGAGAGGATAAGCAGATTGTAACTTATTCATTCCCTCACTAGGATCTTCTTCATCTACTTTATCAAACACTAAATCAATATTATCAAAGATGAAAACTTCCATGTCTAAACTATGATTTAAAAACTCTTTTTCAGCCTCATGAGGAATACTTTCTATCACTTGGTCCTTTTCATCAATATCAAAATTAAAGATTTCTGATTTAGGAGAAAATACAGTACCATTCATACCTTCTTTCTTATCATTAGAGACACAAATGGCTGCATCCATTTCAACTTCAGTAATGTGACCATCTTCATCCAGGACTCCACATAAAAAGTCATCATTTGATCCTTCAAGGCACCATTTTGGAATGATAATGACATTGGGTTCTTCTGGTAGTGCCTTTTCATTATTCTCTTACACAAATGTAGATGGTCATTCAATCTCACTCCTTTGTATGCATGCTGAGGAAGATTCTGATCCTTTATTTTCAGCCTGACCCAAAATTCTTTCTTGTTACTGGTGGTGATTCCATGGCACTAACAAATCTCTGGGATCAACAAATGCTTGCACAAAATCTTGTTCACCAAAAATAGAAAAATTATAAGAAACTTGATCCTTTCTCTCAGGTTCTTTGAACAATTTTGATCTTTCTCTAGCTGCCTGATGAATCCTTTGCTCAAGGCCTTTGAGAAGATAAAACCTGTGATGCAAACTTTTGAGTAGTGATGTAGATTGATAGTCTTTGGATGGATGTAACCTTTTCTTTTCTGCTTCAGAGATGCTAGCTTTGAGACTACCCCACAATGAATGTAGTATCTCATCATCCTCAACCAATATCTCTTCAATTGTTAGCATAGGTGGTGTTCTAGATTTGGGTTGATTTCTTTGATTTGACTAATATTGAACCATTTTCTGAGCTCTTCAGATATAATAGAGTCACCAACCTCCGTTCTAGTGGAGGTACCATTAAATTTCTGAGGAAAGAAGACACTGGCACTTTGATTCTTCCCCAACAGAGTCGCCAAAAACTGTTGATTTACAGTTTTGTCACTGCAAAAACACCATGATTCACCCAATAGGTAGCAACCAAAGAAACCAACAAATGGAGTAATTATTGTGATTGCATAATTCTCCTCTATGTTTGAGAGGGGAAGCTCCCTGGTATGATGTAATTGATTTTTCTGGGTATGCTTTTAACTAGAAAGCAGGAAAGGAAAACTAATATCTGCACATAAGCATGATATAGATACGATAGAAAAGCATAGAATAAATAGAATGCAAATTAGATGACACACAAATCACCCACTTCACACCCATGAATAATAACCAGGAAAGAATGAGCTGTAGGTCCTCTCAAGAAATGATAAAGTGGAATTCACAGATTTGGCAACAAATGCATTCACAACTTGATATATAGAATCTACATTAAAGGATGATTACAAAGAATCAAAGGAAATCTACAATCAAAGAAATATAGGAAAACACAGATTTGAGAATGTCTCTTTATTCCTCTGATGTAAAATATAAGTTCACAGACTCTATATCTCCTATACAACAAAATGTGTTTTGAGGAAAAACCAAACTGCTCCTATCTTCCCTAAGCGAATAACTAAATGGAAAAGATCCCCCTGCCCTCACAGAAGCTCTCAGATGAAAATAGAAAAAGATCCTTACAAAAGGATAGCCAAATGAGTTATATAGAACTCCTCCTAGATAGGAAACTCAAAAGTCATCCGTTCCTCCACAAGAAATTACAAAAATAACAAAAATAAGTTGAAGAGTCTTGAACATTGACTCTTGGGATGATTCTTGACATTCACAAATAAATCCAAGAAATGTTTCCCTTGATGACCACTTAGAACCTATATTCCACATGTTGCTGAAAAATTCTATTTTCAAGCCATATACGAGAACATTTTTTTGAAAGAAACATCATAAACAAACTTTAGCTTTCTCAATTTTCAAAGAAATGATATCTACACATGTGACAAACCATCATTTCACTTTGCATAGGTACCACTACAATACTTTTTGAGAAAGCCCATGTCACCTTAACTCTGGGCATCTTTCCAACATAATAGAGAAGGTCCATTTCACAAACATATCCTCTGAGACTCCCCCTAGTACTTTCTTTATCCCCTCTACAATTGCTTCAAATTCTTTTCCAGCTTTAGTCACTAACTCTAATGGAACTTGTATCTTATCCATGTCAAAAAGATCATAGCTTTCAAAATTATGATCAGAAATATCACCAATTGCCCGGTATAGCGAGAGTTCCAATCTCCCCATTACAGGTGTTAGCCACAACATAACTTTCTAGTATGGAACACATGCAGAATGAGCTGATTCTAGGATTCTCATTTCTGGTTTCACAGTTCTCTTCTTTGCTTTCATATAACCCTAAGAAGATTTTACTGTGAGTAATATACTCTCTGTGCCCTCTAAAGACATATTGCCCAGATGTTTCCATGCACTTTCAACAAAACATATGTTGACATAGTAATTTCATAAACTTTGTCCCTATAAACTTAGTTATTCCTTTTTTTTTTCTCACTCTCATATTCAGCTTCCTTGGACATTACTTGCAACCTCGCTTACAATTGGAAAAGACAGATTAAATGAAATTGGCCCACTACCTTAGCCACTTCGAAGGAGAGGATTTAAGTTATCAATTGTTAGCACAACAGAAGTTTGATCTGGATGTGGCTAAAGCTTTAGGAAGAACAACCCACAAAAAAAAAATAATGCTGGCACAAGAAGCTCGAATACAATAGTCCTTTACAATCTTCAAAATGTTCCCAAAAGAGGTGCTTTCTGCATCATCCACTGAGTAGTGACAGGCCTTTGCATCTGTAGATCCAAGTTAGATTCCAATATGTCTTCCACATCAACATTGTTTTTAATAGACACATAAGGTTCATTTTTGTGACGGTCACCTCTAGAAATTCTCAAGAAAACCTCTCCTAGTGTTGTGAAAGAAATGCCTTAACTCTCAATACCATGATATTTTTTAATGGCAGTATTCTTCCTTTCCATAATTGTAGAATTGCGTCTTCTTTCAATACAAATGTCAATCTTCCTGAGGAGGCCTCCCAATGATGCACCTCATGGAAATTTTGTTATCATAGCAAATCAAAGGTAATATATTTAACCATGGGCAAAAACCATAGCCTTTTTATGCATGCAAACAACATTTACATGAAAGTTTCTAAATCTTTTCAATTTTGTACCCGCCTCACCAATCTTGAGCATTCCAACTATTGTATCATCTGAAAAAAATCACCGGTTCATAGCTTGGTGCAAGTAAGTGGAGAGAAAGTTGGCTAGGATTGCAGAATTTAGTGTTACAACTGCCAATTGTGTTTGCTTTAAAGCTTCTAAAGCTTTCTCAACCCATCCATTTAGTGCTTATCTGGCTATCATCATACTCATTGTCCATGCCTCCACATTTTGCATGCATACTAGCCGAATGTATGCATCTATAATATTCACCAAAAATTGTGCAAATGTTACAGCAGAAGATGTTGACAATGATGGTGGAAGTTACACTATTCACTTTCATTTGCTTGGAAGTTTCTAAATACAAGCTGCGGCCTTTTTGTGTCTACAAATAGCATTGGCAACAAATCCATCCCATGCACATTCCACAATTGTTATACACCAAGATAACATTCCTTTTATGAGGCCGTTTGCCAATTCCATTATACTTCAATGAATTCAATCATTTTGAAGAAGATGTTGGTGTAATTGGTGGGAGTTTGGAATTTACCTACTCATTGCATTTATTTGGAAGTTTTTATAACCATCTCAACAAATCAAACTGTACACATAACACTTATTTTATCTTAAAAGTTGTCCATCTTAACTCGGTTGCGACGTTGTTATGCTTTCCCATTTTTTCATGTATGTAGCCAAGTATTTCCAATTATAATACTTATCATGATTCGTTTAGCTCAAGCAGTATACTTTCAGACATTGAATCCTAGTCATCTTTATACTCCAAAGGCTATCCTGCTACCGATAATTGAATGACATAGGATGTGAATCTTGATGTTATCATACTCCCAACGCCATAATGCCATTACTTCATGAAGATCATCATAGCTCCATCAAGAAATATTGTCAATTCCATCCATTTTATCCTCACACTTTGTGTACAGGGCCTTGCACAACTTTGTATGTTCATATTCTTTGGTCAAGAGAAACTTTCATAAGCCTTCTGAACCCTTCGTAGCAAGATAAGCTACTTTTGTTAATTTCCTAGTCATTCTGATGTAGTTTAAAACTATATTATCTGTGGCTTCTGATGATTCTAACAGAAAACACTACAAATGAATTTCTATTCCAACAACAAAAGCAAAAGGGTCATCTAATGCTTCAATTACCTCAGTCAGAAAAGTATCCGTGCCTTCAAATTGTGTACCAGTGGTGAAAGATGTCTATAGTGAATCCTTGCCAATAGTAAGAATGACAGTTAACTGTCATTCTATTGATTCATGTTTCAATGCATCTTCTTGCAATACAGTAGACAACCATGATGGATATCTCTCTTCAGTTATTGAATTTGTGAGATTTGTCAAAGTCTCAGTAAACAAAGATGAGAATAAGCTCCCTTTAAATTTTCAAATATATGCTGCATTTATGAACAATCCTTCCAATAATGTGAGGAATTTGGAGAAAGAGATGTGAGTCATCATATTCTACAATGATGTTGAACTACTCAAAGGGGGATGACCTATTTGTGTTTTAGACACTGCATGGATGTTGCAAAACTAACTCCATTTCAAGGATGTAAAAGGATGACTCCACATTTTGCATGGAAATAAATTTCTTATCAAAACTAAAAAGATTGAAATTTTTTAAGTTCAAAAATGTGGACAACACCTCAGAGGCTCCCAACTCCACATTTAATGATTTGACAATCAATATTTAGGTTTTTATGCCTTCTAAGCATGATGGCAAAGTTTTTTTAGGTTGAAAGCGCTCTAAAATGACAACTACCTTCTAGAACAACACTTTAAACTCCCATTTGTAAATGAGTCCTCTGATCTCTATTTTTGGTGAAATGAAAGCTATCTTGACTTTCTCAAGCCTTTTGGATGTTAAAGGGAATTGCTAAAAATCCTCTAGGATTACCAAAAAGTTGTAATCACCCATATTTCACAAGAACACAAATACAAAGCCAAAGTATACTAGATGCTTATTTTTCTTTTAAATTGTTTTGAATCTCAAGATCATTTGAGGATGCAAGAGAAGAGCATACTAGGTTTTTGAGAAAAATATTAGTAATGAGTAGTGTCAAATCTCTCAAATAATAGGATAATAAAATGTACTATACCAGATAACTAGGCTCTAATACCATGTTAGATTCTACAAGAAGTATCTAAACCAAGATTTGTTATTGGTCATAGACCACACACACTCCAATCAATAGATGATCAAAGATCAAAATAGCAAAATGGAGAGATTATCCTGAAAGAGGGAATTCAAGAGACAAGACTACAAGAGAATATAGGCAATGCTCACATTACTGTCATTGACTAGCAAATGTGAGAGTGAGTGCAGAATATATAGAAAAATAGAAGCATATATATCTAAGAGGAGTAATAAATCCAACTACCCAAAATAGGTGGGAGTTTTACCTACTTAGTAAATGTCAAAATACATGGTTGCGCCAACTCAGATAAACACAAACAAATGGTTATGAGAGCTGGCATATAAATCCAAAAGAGGGTGTGAGACTTAACTACCCAAAAGTGGGTGAGAGCGACACATGTAACTAATGGATCATGTCATGTGTTCTCACAATAACCATGCTTAAATAACTTAAGCAAGTTTAATAATATGTGTAAGAAAAACAAATATCCCCTAACATAAGGAAAATAAAAAACCTACACTAAAATAATGTGTATTTCAACTTGCACATGTTTAGTTTATGATTTGTAGGATGTCTTTCAAATTTTTGACCTTTTAAGGTGATTTAAAATTTATTGTGCTTGAAATGTTAGGATTTTTACATTGGAAAAATAAATATTGTTTAATTGAATGTTAGCAAAGAAAAATGTAGTTTGAAAAACACAATGTGTATTTCAACCTACATATGTTTAGTTAATAATTTATAAGATGTCTTTCAAATTTATGACCTTCTTAGTTGATTTTGTGTTTGAAATGTTGAGATTTGTACATTGGCAAAATAAATATTGTGTAATTGAATGTTGATGAAGGAAATTGTAGGTTGAAAAATTCAATGTTTTTTTCAACCTACAAACATTTAATTTATGATTTGTAAATCTATGTCTTTCAAAATTATAACCTTCTTAGGTTATTCATCACTTGTGTTTTAAATTTTGAGATTTGTACATTGGCAAAACAAATATTGTGTAACTGAATGTTGGTGAAGAAAAATACAGGTTGAAAACACAATGTATTTCAACTTGCACATGTTTATTTTATGATTTGTAAGATGTTTTTCAAATTTCTAACCTTCTTAGTTGATTCATAATTTGTTGTCTTTGAAATTTTAGGATTTTTAAATTGCCAAAATGAATATTGTGTAGTTGAATGTTGGTGAAGGAAATTGTATGTTGTAAAAGACAATGTGTATTTCAACATGTGTAAATTTAGTTTATGAATTACCACTTGGACCTTCAAATTTGTTAACTTGTTACTTCACTCATTCATAATTTATTTTGTTTTAAATGTTAGGATTCATAAATTACCAAAATGAATATTATTTTTGTTGACTATTAGTGAAGATTTATTTACAAAGCTAACACAAATATCATTGCTTTAAGAAAACCCTATTTACGCTTCATAAAGTCACAAATAGATTGTTTTTTATATATTTAAATAAGGAAACAAGGGTCCCAGCCTTTTTACATCAAAAGAGAGAATAAATGGCTACCATAGTAGTACCCAAAAATAATAACCAAACAAAATAGACCAAAGCTGCACAAAAGCAACACAAAAATAGCTAAAGGGCAACACTAAGAACATAAGAACAAAGACTAAATATGCCCATGAAGGGTGATCAAGTCCTTCCAATCCTTACTAAGAGTAATCAACTTCTCCTCCCAAGGAGCATTCCCACCATAGTCCACCTATCTTTCTTTATGTTTCTACTTCTTCTTGGGCTTCTCTCTAGTGCCTTCATTGGTCTTGTTCATGGGTGTTTTTACACACTCAACAATAGACTAGGTAGAACACAAGATGCACCACCTCTCTTGAAAGGAAACCAACATCAAGAGGTCGATAGGTCCCTAAGGTCCATGTTAGCTTGGTCTCAGCTATGTTGGATAGATTAGTGGTTTATGTAGCTTTACTTTTACAAGGGGTTGTTGGTAATCAAGTAATCATGAGATTAATTGCATAATGGGGTCAATAGGTAAGATGAAACATATAAGGAAAAGTTGATTTAACCACCTATTTCCTTGAAATAAACATTCACAATGCCATACAACATAGGGTAGCTTGCAAGTAAGGTAAATCAAATCTGCAATAGTAAGTTTTATGAATCCTAGGCTACTTATGATTATATATAAGAAAGACAAAAGATAATGGTTAGAGAGAGAGAGAGAGAGAGAGAGAGAGAGAGAGAGAGAGAGAGAGAGAGAGAGAGAGAGAGAGAGAGAGAGAGAGAGAGAGAGAGAGAGTGTGTGTGTCTTTGTGTTAATCTCCACTTATATTGATATATTAGGTGAGATTAGAGATAACTCAAAGTGTTATGATTAGAATTTTACACAACCAGTCATAGATTAGATACAAGAGTTTGAGGGATCAAACTAAAGATCACAAAAAAGAATGGAACACCATATTACATGTGCAGTTACCATACTCTATTCCACAATTAAGTAAACATTCATCTCATTAGAATATACCAAACATAAGCAAAGATTCGAACACATTACCACCAAAGATAAGAGAGAGAAAAGTAACCAAACATCTGTATATCTTTCATTAATGGGAACTGTACATTGGCGGATTACAACTAACAATAGAATTCCCACACTATAAATGCATTAGAACTTGCCATTTTACATGCCTTTAAAAAAATAGTGACCTGGCCACCAAATTTTAGTAACTATCTACTATGTTCTATTTATCCCTATCACAAGAATGATATCCTCCTTATATAGAGGTGTCGTTTTACAAAATTCATAGCTAGGTCAGCCCAAAAAGGGCAAGACCCATCATTAATTTATAATGTTTTATCTTGAATTGCAAAAATAGGTCAGCCTTGGATCTTAGGTGAGCTTCCAAAATCTTCGTCAAGGAATGCTTTGGACCTATAAATAATTAGTGCCAAAAAGGGAGATTGGGCCATTACTTCACTAATGGTACTGTGAGGGTAAAATAGTGCATCAATCAAATGAATAACAGATGACCCAAACATCAACAGAATGGAGAAACAAAGAAGATTAAATAAACAATGAACGAACACAGCAAACCTCTTCCGTTTCGAAACTTCCGTTGTTCGCCTATCACGAATCGTCCTTTCGCAGATGAGATGAGCCCTCAGAGAGTGCAATCTTTTAAAAGCTGTTGGAGGAAGTCGATGGTGAACGGCTGTAGTGTGATATGCAATGAAGGTGAGCTCCAATGCAACAATGGTGATCTCAAGCTTGTGGATGACAAATGGGTGCCAAAGGCGCGCTGGTGATATTTCTGCAGAGTAACGATGTCAAAAGCCTGGATGATTAGAATGAAGGGATGAAGCTTCATTTATAGACCCGGAGGAATAGGAATCAACGGTTGAGAGAAGATATGAAGATCAACGGTTGAGGATGGTTGAGGATTGTGCAACCAGTGGAAACGTGCCAAGTGTCCCAGCTCCATCATGAAAGGTGGGATGTGACAAAACTGATTGGAGAGTTAACTCCATTGACTGGTCTGTTAACAGAATTGATTGATCAGTTAGAAGAGTGGATTGTGGAATTGACTGGGTTGATTGAGGATTTGACTCAACTGACAGGTTAGTTAACAGACTTGATTGATTGGTTAACTGACCTCTGATTGGAGAAGAAATAGGCCATGTGGGTGAGGGAAAATAAGATAATTAAATATTAAATATATTTAATTACATGTGCAACCTGATGAGGTGGACAAGGTGAGGTGGAAAAGGTGATGTGGAATTTTGAATTTAGAACTTTAGGATAGAGGAAATAGGATTAATTAAATAATTTATAATTATTTAATTGTGAAGGACAAATGGAAGAATTTTAATTAAATAAATAGAATTTATTTAATTATGGAACAGTGAATCGATTAAATAAATTTAGAATATTTATTTAATTAATAGAAGAATGGAATAAATATTTAGAATATTTATTTAGGATGATTTGTGTCATTTTTAGGCGTATACATTTTGCCCCTCTTTGATGCAATGCAGTTTACAGCGTTGCTTCAAAGAAATTGATAGTCTGAATGATGATACATGCCCCAGTTTGCCCCTGGTGTAGGTTAAATGACGATAGGATGCCCCCTCGGGAGATTGGACGGGAAAAACGGCGAAAGTTTTGGAGACGGACGATCTCACGATGAGGAAGGGGTTAGGATAGGTTGGAGGAAAAGGGACGCGGTCAGGGACGCGGGAAGAAAACGGGAGGAAAAACGGACACGGGAAGTAGTCACAGTCATCACCTAGCCAGAATTAGGGTTTTGGAGGCTATAAATAGGAGCTGGGTCCACAAGAATAGTCATTTGCACACTTGTTTGATCTGGATTGGAGAAGGAGAGCTCAGAGCAAACCTAGAGCAGCATGGCGGCCAGAGCAGCAGACATTCCACGCGAGGAGCATCGATTCGAGCGAGTCCGACGATTCGGGCGGCCAGCAGAGGCAGGACCCCCGGTATGTGCTTCGAAAAAATTCTCCTAGGGTCGAGTTTAGGTGTCATAAATGCTCATAGAAAATAGGTGAAATGAATGCGCCGAAACGCAGAACGGCGCATATGCCTCGCGAGGCTGCGCTTTTGTGATTTCGCGGCGCATATGCCTGTTTCGGCGGCGCATGCGTGAAAGCTGCGCATTTGTTCATTTTGGTGGCGCTTTCGTAATTAAGCGGCGCATTTGTATTTGCGCCGCGCATTCGTGAAGTGTAGCAGCGCATTTGCTGAAATTGCGCATATGTGACTTCCTGCGGCGCATCCGTAATTTAGCGGCGCATACGTTGATTTATGCGGCGCATGCGTTATAACGGCGCATATGTGGCATGTAGCGGCGCATATGTATTTTTGCGGCGCATACGTCGATTGTTGCGGCGCATATACCAGAAATGGCGCATTTACCACCTGTAGTGGCGCATTTGCTTGGGATGGCAAATTACTTAGCCAAACTGATTCGATTAGCGTCCTGTTTGACGCAGGAATCGATGAGCTATCTCCGAGATTGCAGGAATCTAGTCGAGAGATGTAGTGTGCTGTTTTGATCAATTTGAAATGCTAAGTTTAGTTGATATAGTCCAATAGATATGTTGAGTATGGTATATGCGGTTTGAGACTGACGCCTTGCTTTGCGTGCTTGCAGGAGGAGATACGAGAGACACTGCAGTCGAGGGAGATGTTCCCTATGCCTCTACTACAGAGACATGTTGACGGAGGCTGATAGAGTGGCGCTTGGTGCCATGGGCCTAGATTACGTTTGCTTCATGCCCGAGGTGCGGGCGAACCGAGGACTGCTGACAGCTGCCGTGGAGAGATTCCACAGCGAGGACGGGACCTTCCACTTCCCTACTGGAGAGATGACTGTGACGTTGGAGGACGTCTATAGGATACTGCACTTGCCCGTGGTAGGCGAGTTGGTGGAGTACGACGCACAGCGGGACGCGGGACTCGCCGAGTGTCAGCGAGTATTCGACGATCCCGAGCTGGCGGGACAGGTCATCCCTTGGCAGGATATCTATGACTGCTACGACTACTTCCCTGGGATCGTGGCTGGACTGATTGCGGGCGTTGTATGCCCTGACAGGAGATCGCACGGGTTCCCCATTGGATGGGGCAGGATTATGGAGCGGATGGTGACTGAGGGCACTCGATACGCGTGGGGACCTTGCGTGCTAGCTCACCTATACCACGACATGCATCAGGTGGTGTACCACCGCAGCACGAGTCTATCGGCTGGGGTGCTGCTGTTACAGTTTTGGCTGTGGGAGCACATAGCGGTGACCAGGCCGATATGTGTTTTTGCTAGGCAGAGGGGAGAGCCGTACAGCTATGGCTACGCAGGAGTGATTTCCCAGCACAGGCTGGGGAAGCTAGAGTATTGGAGGCATACATTGGATGGGATAGATGTGGTCGTCTGGCGACCATATCTAGACTGCGAGCCTTGGGACGATGAGGCAGATGAGCTGCCTTTCTGCTTCCAGACCAGGTGGTTGATTGGCTGGACACGGCACATCTTGGAGAGGCAGACGGTGGGCCGAGTACTGAGACAGTTCGGCAGGAGACAGGGCATGCCGCAGGGACAGGCCATGTTCGCACGGACACATGCAGAGAGGGTCCGATGGGGGCCGATGGCTTCTTACGAGGAGGCTCTGGCAGAGTTCCGGCAGTTGCCCTATGTGGCCTGGGATATGAGGCGAGAGATTGCAGATGCTGGGGTTACACAGGAGTATGAGGACTGGATTACTGCACATCCATTTCTGAGATATTCCAGACCTGGTATGCTGGTGCCTCGTATCGACGAGGCGGACTCAGAGGAGGAGGGAGAGGCTGGTCCAGGGCGGAGGGCCGCTAGAAGAGGACGAGGACGTGGTGGCCGAGCTGCAGAGAGGCCGAGGCAGCGGAGGAGGATAGACAGGGCCGGGCAGGCAGTGCCAGGACAGGGGGAGGGACAGCAGCAGGCACAGATGCCACCACCCCAGCAGGTACCACAGCAGCAGGTGCCACAGCAGCAGGTGCCCCAGCAGCAGGGGCTAGGACAGGCAGGGGCAGCACAGGGGCCAGTGCAGGGTGAGGCACACGACAGGACCATAGCCAGCCTGAGAGGACAGGTGCGGGAGCTGCAGGCACAGTTGAGGAGAGTGGAGAGGATGCGAGATACAGATGCAGCAGTGATCACTGGTTTGACTCGCGAGCGAGACATGGCAGATGCCCGGGTACGTCTGATCCGAGTAGAGAGGGACACAGCAGTAGCTGCCATGGGCACAGATGCAGCGAGTACCTTTTTGGTTGGGCAGGTGCAGCAGGCACAGGCACAGGTAGGCCAGTTGCAGACGCAGTTGGCACAGGCACAGACAGACTTAGCCAGAGCACAGCAGCAGGTACAGTACTACCGAGGTCTATATCATGGTGCCGTGTCGGCGAGCCAGAGGGTAGGTAGTTTCAGGACTCAGTCTGGGGTGGCTCACAGAGCAGGTCCATCCCAGTCAGGGGCATCTGTCATGGGACCTCAGCAGTTAGGAGCCGGTAGTGGTGGCTCACAGCCGCAGGGGTAGTCAGAGACCAGATTTTGTACTTTTTGGGACATGTATCACTGTCTACTTAGACGTATATTGTATATGACATTTTGATTTTGAGAGAGATGGTGATATTGTACATTTGGACATCCTTGCATATGATAGTATGGATGATGATGCAGCTTTGTGTATCTATTGCCTGCGTTTATGAGATGATTACTTCTATTGCATGATGTGGTTCTATTGCATAGTTAGATGGTTTATATGATGTTTATATGAGAAATACTTTGATATGCTGCTATATGATGTCTATATGATTTAATGTGACAAATAACTGCAAAGGTAATATGATGTTCTTGTGATGATGCAAATGTATATGTATGGAACATGATTTCTATGCTATGATGTTGTATATGTGTTGTGTAAATGGGCTAATGCAGATGTGTGTATGGATATTTATATGATGTAATGTTTTGAATGTATGCATTGGTAACATGAGTACTATGGGGTGATGTAACTATGTATGTGATGCAAATGTATATGTGACCTAATGCATTGGATGATGTACTATACTAACCTAATCATGTTCATGACTAGTTTTCTACGAGTGATGTGATATGCTCCTATATGTCTTGTTTTTGTGATGTCCAAATGTACGCTATCGACAGAAGATTGACATGCTGGATAGAGGGATGGTTGCGAAAGAACGACTTAGGAATTTTTCTTGATATCGTTACCCTGCATAGTTTGAATGATGAGGATTGTATGGATGGGTGTATGGATATAGGACGGATGCTTTGCTTTTAGATTGCTTTATTTCATCATTGGGCACTTTGTTTTTGGTATTTTTCTGAAATGTTGTAAGTGAATACAAGCATCGAGGTATAATTGAACCGAGATGACCTGAGCATCGCTTACATGGATTGTGATTTAGCAAGTTAAGACAAGCATCTAGTCAAAATTGAATCTAGATGACCTGAGTATCGCTTGCGTTTCAACAAGCAAGGATTGCCCCGGTTCATGTTAGACCTTTGATGTCCTCGGTGATCTTTTGCCGATCACGTCCTAAGACAAGGCTTCACATTACTAAAGTTTAATCCCCAAATAGCAAACAAAGAAAGTAATCATGCCCCCTATCATAGCATCTCTAGCTTTTGGCATCCTTGAGTAGCATAGGAGGGTATGACAGCAAAATCAAGACTCTGTAACTTAACCCTGTTTCTGGTCTACAAAGCATATTTGCGTTGATATGTGTTTATTTCTTGCCTTAATTTGCATAAAATCATTGAGAAGACCTTGGGTAGTTGCTTTGCATTGGATAGGTTAAGATGGTCATAGTCAAGATTTCTGCTTGAAGCGCGGGTGTTTGCTCGCATTTGCTTGCTTGGTGAGAAGATTTGCACTATCCTTATTGAGAAGACGGACCCTAAGGGACTGACCTAGTGCCTCGGGGGCTCATTGCTAAATGGCCTTGCCTACGTGACGACGCAGAGGCAACGTAGTTTGGGGTAAACCCTAATGGACCATGGATGGACTAGAAGAAAGACGACAAGAATGAAGACAAGAGGGGAGACAAATGGGACTTCGGGAGAGATGGAAGCCTCGGGGGCGCATTAGAATAATGGCCTTGCCTACGTGACGGCGCAGAGGCAACGTAGTTCACGGATGCGGACCACAGACACTAACGAGAGACACTACACTAGGCTTACTGCGAGGAGACGGTATGGGACAAAACCTTGGTTGACAAGGCCACAAGCTGAGTATCAAGCCATGATAGGTAACTGTCAAGTGTTTATTGTGGGATGGATATGGGTCGAATGGGGAAAATAGAGAGAGAAAGGGCTCAAGGTAATTGGGTTCCCAAAGATGGAGAATGCGGTTTGTCACAAGTAACGCCTGTTTACCAGGTTTTCATCACTTGCTTTTATTTGCACGAGAAGCTAGAAAGTAACATGACGCCTGATTGCCAGGTTTTCCCCATGATACCTATCCAAGGCGCCTGTTTGCCAGGTTTTCTCCAAAGGACGATTTTTTTGCATGCTTTCTATTATTTATATATATATATATATATTTTTTTTTTGTGCCCCCTTGCATTGGGATTCTCTTAGGTATAGAACCTGCGAAGGTGCATGCTGTTGATGGGATCATCAAACAACTCACCTTCCGAAGTGGCCAACTGATATGCCCCCGATCCGTAAGCTGCTACAATTACATAGGGTCCAAGCCAGTTAGGCTCGAACTTACCTTTCTTTTCTCTGTCCTGCTGGTTGCGAGGGTTCTCTTTTAGAACTAGGTCCCCAACCTTGAAGCATCTTGGTCTAACCTTGTGGTTGTAGCTTCTTGACATCATCTGTTGGTAGGCTTTGAGATGGTCAAAAGCTTTCTGGCGCCGTTCCTCTAGCAGTTCTAGCTCTTGCAGTCTGGTGACTCTGTACTCTTCGTCTAAGATGAGACCTTTCAACGACACCCGAAGGGAGGGGAGTTCGACCTCAATGGGAAGGATGGCTTCGGAGCCATAGACGAGGGCGTAAGGTGTAGCACCTGTGGGAGTGCGTATGCTGGTTCGATAGGCCCACAGAGCGGGATTGAGCTGGACGTGCCAATCGCGACTGGCTTCATTGACAGTCTTCTTTAAGAGTTTCAGAATGGTTTTGTTTGATGCCTCAGCTTGGCCGTTACCTTGGGGGTAATATGGGGTGGAGAAGCGATGTTGGATCTTGAACCGTTCACAAAGTTCCTGGACATCTTGATTTTTGAAAGGTCTCCCGTTATCCGTTATGATGGATGAAGGGATGCCATATCGGCAGATAATGTAATTCAGAATGAAAGAGGAAATTTGTTTTCCTGTGACGGTTGATAAGGGAACGGCTTCAATCCACTTTGTGAAGTATTCAGTAGCGGTTATGATGAATTTATGGCCGTTGGAAGAAGGCGGATGAATCTTTCCTACGAGGTCTAGTCCCCATTGGCAAAAGGGCCAGGGTGTCGTTAGAGGTCTCAACTCCTGAGCAGGTGCATGAATCAGGTTCCCATGTATCTGGCACTGTCTGCACTTTTTGACGAACTGATATGAATCCATTTCCATATTGGGCCAGTAATAACCCAAACGCATGAGTTTCTTAGCTAAGGAAGGACCGCTGGAGTGTGTTCCGCAGATCCCTTCGTGCACGTCTTGCAAGGCAGTAATAGATTCCTCCTGTTCTAGACAACGGAGTAAAGTACCATCCAGACCACGTCGGTAAAGGGTATTGGCGATAATGGTGTAACGGGAGGCTTGTTGGATGAAGGTTCGTTTTTGGTTGGAAGAGAGGTCCAAAGGAAGGATATTGTCCTTGAGGTAAGTGTAGGTCTTACCGTACCAAGGTGAATCAGATCCTATTAGGTGGCAGATGGAATGGGTTTCAAGGAGATCATAAGCCGGCTGTCGAATTGTTTCTACTAGGAACTCATACCGTGACTCCTGTTCAGGTATCTCAAGAAGAGAGGCTATGGTCGCCATTGCGTCGGCTGCTTTGTTCTCTATCCTGGGTATTTGCTCAAACGAGATGGTCCCAAAGTGGTCTTTGAGATCGTCGACCATTCGCTTGTATGGGATGAGCTTCTCATCTTTGGTCTGATACTCGTTGTTGACCTGGTTTATGACAAGCTGAGAATCACCATAGACATGTAGTGCTTGAATTTTCCACTCAGTGGCCATCTTGAGACCAATTACCAAAGCCTCATACTCTGCTATGTTGTTAGTACATGGAAATAACAACCTGTAGGACTTTGGAATTGTGTCGCCTTGGGCAGTGATGAACAAGATACCTACCCCCGATCCATGGTTGGTGTAAGACCCGTCGAAGTAGAGTTTCCAAGGAGATGTGGACAGGGTGAATAGAGATTCATCGGGGAACTCAAACTGCATTGGTGAAGTGTCCTGTAATGGTGCCTCAGCTAGTTGATCTGCGATGATTTGCCCCTTGATGGCTTTTCTATCCACATACTCTATATCATATTCGCTAAGAAGCATAACCCATTTGGCTAGTCGTCCTGTGAGAGCTGCCTTGCTGAGAAGATATTTTAGTGGGTCGACCTTGTCAATGAGTTTGACAGGATGTGCCAACATGTAGTGTCAGAGTTTTTGTGAGGCAAAAACCACCGCAAGGCATGAACGTTCCACCTGCGAGTACTGTAGCTCGTAGCCCACTAAGGTTCGACTGATATAGTACACAGCTCTTTCCTTGTTCTCATAGTCTTGCTGCGCTAGGAGAGCCCCAAGAGCAGTAGGTGTAGCGGATATGTAGAGGATCAAGGATTTTCCTTGGATCGGAGGCATGAGTATAGGAGGATTCGTGAGGTACTCCTTGAGCTTGTGGAATGCCTCTTCGCACTGCTCATCCCATTTAAATGGAACGTTCTTATGTAGAAGGTGGCTGAAAGGATGGCACTTGTCGGCCAACTGTGAGATGAACCTGCGGATGGCCTGTAGCTTGCCCTGTAAGGATCTCAACTGTGTTAGAGTTTTGGGCGGAGGCATGTCCATGATTGCCTTGACCTTAGCCGGGTCTACCTCTATGCCGTTTGCTGACATGATGAAGCCTAGCAGCTTACCTGATGTGACCCCAAACACACATTTCTTCGGGTTCAATTTTACTTGGAATTGGTCCAGCCGTTGGAAGACTTTCTCTAATGTGTCCAGGTGTGAGTCCCTGGTGAGTGATTTTGCCAAGATGTCGTCAACATAATCTTCCATGGTCACATGCATCATGTCGTGGAATATAGTTTTCATGGCCCGCTGGTATGTAGCACCTGCATTTTTCAGCCCAAACGGCATGACATTCCAGCAAAAGGTACCCCATGGACAAGTGAAAGCGGTTTTGTGCTGATCCTCTGGTGCTATTTTGATCTGGTTGTACCCTGAGAATCCATCCATAAGTGACAACATTGTATGTCCCGCTGTGAGGTCGACTATGATATCGATGTTGGGCAAGGGGAAGTCATCCTTGCGACATGCTTTGTTTAAGTCTCTAAAATCGTTGCATAGTCGCACCCTGCCATCTGGTTTAGACACTGGCACGATGTTTGATATCCATTCGGGGTAATCAATGGCCCTGATGAACCCCACGTCTAACAATTTCTTGAGTTCTTCCTTGACCAGGAGGGCAATATGGGGATGCATTTTTCTCAGTTTTTGCTTTACGGGCTTCACCCCTGGATCCAATGGCAAGTGATGTAGAATCAGGTTTGGGTCCAAACCTGGCATGTCGGCATATGACCAAGCAAAGCTGCCTCTCTTCTTTTTAAAGAATGGCACAAAATTGGTTTTCTCAGGCGGCGTGAGAGATTTTGCAAAGTGGATTATCTGAGGCTGCTCTTCGTTTCCAATGTTTACTGGCTCTGTTGGTTCTACCACGATCTGTGGCCTTTCTTGATACATGTCACTTGGGAGGGTGTCAAGCAATCCATCGTCAGGTGCCACAGTTGGGTTTTCACCTTCAGATACGTCCTTTCTTTTTACTTTTTTATGATCTGACACTGCCGCATGGCGGTTTTCACCATCAGATCCCTTTTTGATCTTTACATTTTTGCGACTAGAAGGCTTGGCACCCTCCCCAAAGTAAGCTACAGTATTGAGTTCGATAGCGAAGCCGGCTTTATGATCTCCTTTTGGTAAGTGATCTCGAAGTTCCATATAGTCAATGTAGGCATCATCATTCTGGAACATATCTAATTGAGGGGTCCCTTTCAGGTCCCAGTTGATAAGTTCAGGGTGTAAAAGGGGAAGGGAGTCGGATGAAAGACCTGATTCATTGATAGTGTGGATGGAAATACTAGGAGCACAGGTGGGGGTAGTGTTCTGGATGGTACTTTCTTCCAGGTTGTTTATCGCAATGGAATCGACACTTTCCTCGAAAGCTATAACTTCGGGGAGGGGCAAATCAGACTCCAGTGGTCTGTCCCGTTGCATTTGTCTCTCATGATATGGGCTAAGGGTTTGGATGGTATCAATCTCCTTATCATCGTAGGAGTGTTCTGTCAGCTCGTCCCATTCATACTGATTGGAATCATCTGAATCTGCGTCACTATCTACTTGGAGCGTTTGAATTGTCTCCACTAGGCAGGCATTTTCTTTGGCTTTACCTTTACCTTTGTAGCCTAGGCCAGTCGTGTTTCTAGCCGAAGAGGAGGAAGAGGGTTGTATAGGTTCGGTGATCCCCTCTTTTCTGAGGCCGATGGGGCCTTGTCCTTCATATCCCATCCTATGCAAGATGGTTTCACCTCGCCCATAGAGCTCTGTAGGGAGTTTGGGTGGATCTTGGGATGTGTTTTCTTCTTCGGCATAGAGCCATTGTAAGAGATCTCGCTCCTCTGATTCATCGGATAAGGTCCCCCATTTTACAAAGGGGTTTGCGGGAGTTGTAGGAGGAGCAGAGGGCTTTGGAAAATGCCTGGGTTGATGTTTGGGCTGGCCAAAGGAGCGAGGAGACAAGGGCATTTTTGCAAGGTTGAGGCTATGCTCAATCTGGTATTCCCCCACGCCATTTTCTTTTATGGTGATTTTCATTGGTTTGGGCTGTGAAGAGGAAGCTTCAGCAGTATGGTCTTGTGGTGGAGTGGGGGAGATATGGGCTCGATTGTTGGGAATGACACATTCTGGTTTGGCTTGGAATGAGTTGCAATGCTGGTAGGGGTCGGGGTCGCCGTGTATGGTGACCTGCTTGCCATCGTGTGGGAACTTTATGCATTGATGGTAGGTGGAGGGGACAGCTTTCATGGCATGGATCCATGGTCTCCCTAGTAGAATGTTGTAAGCCAGCTCCCGATCAAGGACTTGGCACACCACATCTTTAATTACCGGTCCCACTTGAATGGGTAGGACAACCGTGCCCTTTGTGGTGCGTTCCTCCTCGTCATAGGCCTTTATGGTAATCTTTCTCCGTGGATCCACTGCCTGTTTAGAGAACCCCAATGCAAGGACTAGCTTCAAAGTGCAAATATTCAAACCAGCACCCCCATCAATGAGAACCCTCTTGATGCGGTGCCTGTGTACGAATGCAACAATGTGTAGAGGAGTGTTGTGGGGTTGAGACATGGAAAGGTCATCTTGTTCTGTGAATGATATGGAAGGGGAGGATGTCAAGTTACCCACCATGGTTTGAAACTTTTCTTGGGCGAGGTTAGTGGGGACAGTAGTCTCCACTAAGGCTTTTTCAAGAATCTCCTTATGAGAAGGAGATAGACGCAGGAGCTCCAATATAGAGATATGAGCCGGAGTCTTTTGCAACTGGTCGATGACATTATATGGGCGGGGGTTGGACGGAGATGGTGACGACCTTGGAGGAGTGGTGTTGATCGTGACTCTACCACTGCGGGTAAGTATACTACAACCAGTTCCGTTAGGTCCTGGTTGTTGGTTAGGGGATATGACGTTGACTTGCGGAATGTGCTCAGAAATGCAGTTAATGGTGTACTCAAAGGGGACGCTTGCATAGTTAGCATTACTCGACCCACTGTTCTGGTTTGGCCTGTTACGATTGTTGTCATTATTGTTATGACCATTGGAGTTGTTGCCATTGTTACCATTGTTGTGGTTGTAACCAGTGTTGTTGTGGCCGCCATTGTGATTGTTGTTATATGGCCGGTTGTGGTTTAGGAGAGGATCTCGGTAGGCCACATGAGATTCATTGGAGGTATGCTGTTGTGTTCCTCCCTGATTTTGGTCCAGTATATCTTGTATGACGTTCTTAAGACGGATGCAATTATTGGTTGTGTGCCCCCTTCCTCGGTGATACTCGCAATAGTCTGTGTCCTTCCAATAGGGAGGTTTGACTATGGGCTCATAGTCACTTGTTGGCGGTAGAGAAATTTCATTGTTAGCCAACAATTTCCTGAGAGCGGACTCTTGAGATTCTCCTAACGGCGTGAATTTTCTCCTTGGATTTGAATTGAACCAAGGTCTAGATTCCCGAGGGGGTGGCTTGTTGAGCGCACCGTGGTTTGCTTCTTCCTTAAGAGTGAATATGGGTTGTTGTTTAGGGGCTGCTGCCTTGGCATCCACTACTCCATCGTTGACCACATTCTTGTTCTTGGTCCAAAACTTTGACTTGTCAGTTGTGTAATTGGAAGGAGGTGTGTCCTTGTAGAGCTTGAGAGTTCCTTTAGCGATCATAGCTTTCTCAATGAATAGCCCCATTTCGATGACTTTGGTGAATGAGGTAGGGCATTGTATCTGAATCTGATAGCTAAGGTCGGGATTCAAATTGTGGACAAACATTTCCAATAGTTGTTTCTCAGGCATGTCGTAAGAACACTTGCTAGCTAGCTGTCTCCATCGTTGTAAGAAGGTTGCGAAAGACTCACCACCCTTTTGTTTGGTGTTGCATAGGTCTAGCATAGATACTTCGTGTTCTATGTTGTAAGAGAAGTGCGTTATGAATTTATTGACAAGCTCATCAAAAGTTTTGATTCCTGGTGGAAGACGTGAGAACCACTCCATAGCTTGACCTCCTAAAGATCTTGGGAATAGTCTCATTAAGTAGGTCTCGTTGTGAGCTACTTCTAAACATGCTGCAGTGAATTCCCTGATATGATCTCTAGGGTCCCCCTTCCCTTTGTATTTGTCAAATTTCGGGATTCCGAACTGAAAGGGGAATGGTTTCATGACCAAATTTCTGTCAAAGGGGTACGGTGCTATATCCTCCAAGGAGTAGTTCTTGGAGCTGGTGCCGATCTTAAGGTTGGAGATTTCTAGCTTTAGACTCTCAATTTGTTGTCTCACATCCGCTATAGGAGCATTTTGATCTATGTGTTGTTTTCCTCTTTCATTAGCTTGGGGGACCGTGTCATTTGTGCCTTTCTCATGTGCATTTGGGACTGTGGCATTTGTGTCCCTCTCACGTTCATTGTCTGCATTTTCCATGATGGAGCTAATGTCAAAGTCTGCAGGGAGTTTGAGCCCGAGATTAGCAAGATGATGGAAATATTTGGTGGGATCCTCAAGGAGTACTCTCTCCACTAGGCGTTGGAATTTGCTATCTTGCATGTGTGCCACTAATTCTTCACGAGAAATTTCTTCATCATCATCGTGTGGTGGGGTGATGTGATCGAAAGAGTCGGCCATTTCAGTTAGCTTGTTGTACTGGGATCGAGTAAGAACCATGCAAGGTGGGGTGGGACGGAATGGACAAGGATTAGAAATTTTGGCCAGATGCCGACTAAGACTGTAATGAATGGGATATCTAGGACAAGACTTGGACAAAGGGTTCTCTCGCTCAATGACTTCAGGTAAGACGGTTGACACAAGACTCCAGCCACTAGCAAGGGTAGTCGATACCAGTCTCACTGTGTAGGGCTGAGTCGTTCAACAAGACTACTAGAAAAAGGTACTGTGACCTACTAGGCTTACGTGAATTCACTAAAGAAGGACCTATGTCGAATCGGTATGGGACAGAATGACGTTGGGGTAAGAGTGACTAGGACAGGAGGTGACTGGGACGACTGTCGAAAGAGAGAGAAATGGGTGAAATGGATGAAAACTGACTGCAAGGTTGATTCTGACCTTGAAAAATGAAACTAGGCTGAAATGGGTACTCCGAACAGCTGACAAAAATTTCTCAAAAATAGGGCTTATGCTCACTGTCACGCATGCGCAGGGACAGATGCGCAGCAAGAATAGACAAATGCGCAGTAAGTCGTTGTAAATGCGCCGCTCTGGTGAGGTACGTATGCGCAGTAACAGTGCGCAAATGCGCAGCAGAAAAGTATATGCGCAGCAGGTCGGCGTACATGCGCAGCAAGTCGCTGTAAAAGCGCAGCAGAACAGAGTATATGCGCAGCAGAAGGGTACAAAAGCGCTGCAAGTCGGTACAAAAGCGCAGCAAGTCGCTGTATATGCGCCGCAGAAATGGATATATGCGCAGTTCTGGTATTTTTTGGCAAATTTTTGGGGTTTTTCTCTGTTTTTGGGTATTTTTTGGCTGGAATAAGTCTTCCTGATATGATTTTATGAATTAATTTAGCAAGAAAACACAGCAAGCACAAAAAATGTTTTGTAGTTTTTCATTGTTTTTGTAGTTTTTCGACTCTATTTTGGACAAAAGCAAGTACAAAATCCTAGGCGAGAAATGGATTATAAGGGATTTGGGCCACTAAAACAAGAGGTTTGTAATTCAGGCAACCGTTCAAGTGGTTACACATGCGGCGGCGCTACTCTCCGTTATGGAGTCTCCCAGCCTCACAGGGTTGCGCCTGAGAGGGTTTTGGGGGAGGTTGGCCGTCGGTGTAACATAACAGCACTCGTTGCAGGAGGTTTTCACCTCAAGCACAATTTATTTTAAGTGGCTCGGTAGGGCTTGGCGTTAGCCTGTTACCACTCAGGGTCGTTCCCGCTTGGACAAGCGTGCATCCAAGGGCAGGCCCCTCCTAAAGGTTAGACAAGTAGAATGACAAGTCTGGCATTCTGATCACCCAGAAGAGGGGAGAGCATAAGCCTGTTGTCATTCGCAAACACAGAATACACTGATTTAATCCACTCTAGTTAAAAAAGATAAAAACTAAATGGGCTAAGCTAGTCAAACAAAACTTTGAAGTGATTTTGACAATATTGCAGTGGTTCAATTTTAAGTCCCAGAAAGCAGTTGTGAGTCCAATTTTAAATCCACGTTGCGCGAGATTGTTAACTTTGAAATTCAGGTCTCACGATATAGCAATGGTTCATTTTAACTCCAGAATGCAGTTGTGAGTTCAATTTTAAGTCCACGTTTGCACGAGATTGTTAACTTTGAAATTCAGGTCTCACGATATAGCAATGGTTCATTTTAACTCCAGAATGCAGTTGTGAGTTCAATTTTAAGTCTTAGATAGCAATAACTTGGAAGTTTGTTTGCAATGCAAGCATGAAATAAACAAGTTTACTTCCTCCCTAATTAAGACTAGATGAAGATTTGTAATGAACAGCCGTTTTACTATTTCCCAGAAAATGAAAGGTGAGCTATTTAGATGCAACTACATGTAACTGAACCCGTGCCTAACCTGCAAAACCGCTCCAGCAAACACCTGCAAAAAGGGTTAGCGTTAGCAAAATACCCTAGAAAAGTACTCAAAAACTGAACCAGTTACAAATGCGCAGCTTCAGTGATCAGATGCACAGAAGTGATCAACAGAAGCGCCACATTAACGAATGCGCTGTAAGAATGAACATATGCGCCGTTAAAATAAACAGATGCGCGGTTTTAACGTATGCGCAGTAACAGTTATCATAAGCGCCGTAACAGACAACGGATGCGCCGTTTTAACATATGCGCAACAATATTATATGAAAGCGCAGCAAAAATCAACGAATGCGCAGTTTAAACAAAAGCGCAGCAACAGTACATAAAAGCGCCGTTACAGTCAACAAATGCGCAGTTTTACAAAAGCGCCGTAACAGTCTTCAAAAGCGCCGTAAAAATGAACAGATGCGCCGAAAGAACCTGTGCGTGACTCTGCGGGGTCTGTACGGAACCTGCCTTCAAAAAAGCTCAAAAACGGTAAAATAATGGGGCAACGGCCCCACGGTGGGCGCCAAAAATGTGAGGGTAAAATAGTGCATCAATCAAATGAATAACAGATGACCCAAACATCAACAGAATGGAGAAACAAAGAAGATTAAATAAACAATGAACGAACACAGCAAACCTCTTCCGTTTTGAAACTTCCGTTGTTCGCCTATCACGAATCGTCCTTTCGCAGATGAGATGAGCCCTCAGAGAGTGCAATCTTTTAAAAGCTGTTGGAGGAAGTCGATGGTGAACGGCTGTAGTGTGATATGCAATGAAGGTGAGCTCCAATGCAACAATGGTGATCTCAAGCTTGTGGATGACAAATGGGTGCCAAAGGCGCGCTGGTGATATTTCTGCAGAGTAACGATGTCAAAAGCCTGGATGATTAGAATGAAGGGATGAAGCTTCATTTATAGACCCGGAGGAATAGGAATCAACGGTTGAGAGAAGATATGAAGATCAACGGTTGAGGATGGTTGAGGATTGTGCAACCAGTGGAAACGTGCCAAGTGTCCCAGCTCCATCATGAAAGGTGGGATGTGACAAAACTGATTGGAGAGTTAACTCCATTGACTGGTCTGTTAACAGAATTGATTGATCAGTTAGAAGAGTGGATTGTGGAATTGACTGGGTTGATTGAGGATTTGACTCAACTGACAGGTTAGTTAACAGACTTGATTGATTGGTTAACTGACCTCTGATTGGAGAAGAAATAGGCCATGTGGGTGAGGGAAAATAAGATAATTAAATATTAAATATATTTAATTACATGTGCAACCTGATGAGGTGGACAAGGTGAGGTGGAAAAGGTGATGTGGAATTTTGAATTTAGAACTTTAGGATAGAGGAAATAGGATTAATTAAATAATTTATAATTATTTAATTGTGAAGGACAAATGGAAGAATTTTAATTAAATAAATAGAATTTATTTAATTATGGAACAGTGAATCGATTAAATAAATTTAGAATATTTATTTAATTAATAGAAGAATGGAATAAATATTTAGAATATTTATTTAGGATGATTTGTGTCATTTTTAGGCGTATACAGGTACAGATCAAAAATATTGGGAAAGGCTTGTGCTAAAAAGTCAATACATCTGGTGATGTATTGAAATCCCTTCATTTCCAAGCTTGAGAATCCTTCTGCCAATAGTTGGTCTTTCTATTTTGCTAGCCTTACTATAAGTGGTTCCCCAACCTCTTGGACAATGTCAAAGAACCATAAGAGAAGTCACCCATCCAAACTAGCATGGGACCAGCAACATGCTGACCATAAAGAACTCCAAATTTCTTCTTATAAGCTCCCTGCAACTTCCTCTGAAATTGTCCCAGATTTGCATCTCCATCGCTGAAGTATGTAGAGATCATTCTAAAAGGTGGGTGGTATCCCTTTGCATCATGTTCCATCTCACTAGTTCAGACAACTCTGTGAATTCCTACATAAGAAAAATAAAATCATATATTAGAATCTCATACCAATCGCTATGGTATCATGCAAGTGTATTAGGGTTAGCATGACTCAGAAGAATAAGTTGTTGATAACTAAGAGGGGGGGTGAATCAGTTATCTTACTTGCTTTAGCTTTTTGAACTTCCTTAATAGTTAATGCAATATTAAATCAAATGAATAAACATAACCATGAAATGGAAACAACACCAATACACATGACACAATGATTTTTATGTGGAAAACCTAGTTAAGGGAAAAACCACGGGGTGATTAACCCAAGATATTATTCTATGTTAGAAGAATAGAAGATACAAAATGGTACTTGCCAATTAGGGCTCACTGCTCGAGTACACTGCTCACAATAGGCTCACTGCCTACAATAGACTCACTGTCTACAAGAAAGGAAAGTAACTCAATGTTTGAACTGATGAGAAGCATCCACACATGCTAAGGTTCAGTTCCGGTTAAGCTCAATAAACTGATCTGCTGCACTTCATTCTTACTCTCTTTTGATGCTGTTGTACTGTCACATTCCAGACCTATCTTATTGTCTTCACTCTGCTCTTTTTCTTTTCTTCACACCATACAATACACCACACACGCCTTCACATCTAAATCCATCTTGTATATATATCCGCACAACTGATTTCAACACTTTTCTAGTCGGCATCTGGAATAGTCAATATTATCTCAAACTCTGGTTTGTCAGCTGAATCCTTGCATACCAAGTAATGCGGATCAAGGATATGCTTGTAGAAGTCTTCAATCATGTCAGCCAGTCATGAATGATACCTCAAGAAACTTAGTCATTAGCAATATCTCTTTCAGATTTGGGTCTGACACTCTGTCGGTACAGTTCTTCCTCTGTCTACTCTGTCAAACAGGAACCCAACACTCAAGTGCTCATATTTCTTCACCCTTCCATCACCGGAGGCTAAATCCTTGGAATCTATTAGTTAAGGTACTCCTCTTGACTTCACCAAATCTGTACTTCACTAAAATACTTCCTCTGAGAGATCTGGACCTAACTGTCGAACCTTGATGACTGCTCTGTTCTTGCTTACTGGATGATAATACTTCTTCAATCTAACTTCTGGTAGAGACTCATCATGTCTTGCAGATGTGTAGGATGACCTTTGTTGCCATCAATGACAACATTCATGAATCTATATAGTGTCTCTTGCCAACAATCTCCCCCTTTGGCATTGATGGCAACACTTAGTGAAAAATGACTAAGTGTCACACTATACTCCCCCTTGGTTGATGCTCTATCTCTATGTACATTTTTCGGAGCTCCCCCTTAGCTGGATTCCTCATTTTTCATTGCTCATCACTCCCCCTTTGACATCAATGGCAAAGGGTGGGGTCCGCACACCAAAATTTTCAAAAATTAATCTATACTTAGTCGCATAAGTATATCATTCGATTGTACTTTACATATACTTTAGTATATCTGCAAAAGTGTTTTTCAATTGTACAACTTCCATTGCCCAACTCAGCTTCATCATGTCCAAAATTGATATGTGACCACTCAACAGGAATGCAAAAGCTCCTACCTTCTTCAAATCTGTCGGATCATTTGTCTTGGCTGTAGTTTGAGCATCACTTAGGGCCTCATGCATGGCCTCCAACTTAGGAATGATTATTCTTCTAAGTTCATTTAACCTACTGATTCTATTTTTCTTTTCTTTCTCTAGCTTCTTAATTTCATCCAAGACTGCAATAGTCTGACATTCTTGATTTACTATGGATGAGGTAAGTGGATCAAAATTTTGAGAAAGTTTTGTTAGTTTGATCTCCTGTTCTTTCATTTTCTTCTCAATCTCCATTGTTGCTTTGGACCATGATAGACAAAATTTATATATTTCCCTACCATCTTTAAGAGCATTTTCTAAGCTCTTTATCCCTATATCCATATTTCTTTGATGATCTAGTCTGGGTGGAAGATTCTATCGGAGCACTTCTTTCCTCTTCTGCTTCTTTTTCTTTTTTTGTTCCTTTGGTCTTTTTACTGTGGGCATCAAGTGCCTCTTTTGAGATTCCATGCCTCTTGGCAACTTCTTCAACTTCCCTTCTTACTTTCCTCTTGATTTCAGGCTGTCGAAGTTCTACATGGATCTTTACACTCAATTCTTCAAAGGTTCCAAACCTTTCTACCTTGGGATCCTTTGGTTGACTCAACATGTGCTGAACATGCAGCTCCACGATGTTCTCATCCACCTCATACCCCATTGGCATGATCCATACTGTTCTTGGTTCCACTGCCTCCATTAGACACTGATCAGTCTCTACCATAAAGCATACTGTGTCTTTGTATTTCTCAACTAGAGATTGGAGAATTCTCTCTCTAGCTTGCATCATGTTCTAAAAGATTTTGAAGAAACCCCAGAGAGCTGTGTTTTGTGCTTTGTCATCACCAAGTCCATGAAAATAAACCCTGATTTGTATGGCAATCAGTTTGTCATTCTGCCATACCCATCCACTAGATCCAGGTAGTTCATTCATAAAGTAGAAGAATAGACAGAGTATTAGGCCACCAAATTTGAAGGAATTCTTCTTATCCTTCTTTATCTTCTGCAGGTTCTCCAAGAGTTGGTTTAGAAGGAGCTCACAAATATCATAGTCTGCATTTTTCCTCAACATTTCATAGGCAGCGTAGATAGCAGTTCTAGGTACTGAATTCTCCCTGCTAGAATGATATATCTTGTAGCCGATGATCATGGAGGCAAACTTGATATCTGGATCAGTGATATCTTCTATTGTCATTGCCCTTTTGTCAAACCTTGATCCGGTAGCCTCACTCACAGTTTGGTTTTTGACAGATTTGAGAACAGATATCCCATCGGATGAGTGCAATCTGGTAACTACCCTAATGGCATCTTTTGTGATCTTGAATGGTCCATTCAACCACATGAAGTTGTCATGTATTCTACTCAAGACATACCTGACCCATTTATCCTCAGCAAAATAGGGAAAATGTATGCATTGTGCAAAGTGCTTGTCCCGGAGGGCCTTGAATTGGGGTTTGAGCTCAAATGAATCATCTATTAGTTGTTTGTGGTAGATATCCCTCAATTTGAACTCTCTGAATTCTTCAATGTTTGCATGAATGTAAACCCTAATATCTTTTGTATCCAAGACACCATGCGGTACACTGGAAAATGCTCCTAGGGGATCTACTTCCAGGGATTTGTAGGGATGTTTCTTGAATTTGGGGCGAGATCTATCAGTGATCTTCACTATATTCGGAGTAGCCATCATTCAAGGATTTCACAGAGATATTTGATAACGGAAAATACCTTTTGTGCTTGTAGGGTTTGTGGAGTGAACTTGAATGATTTGCTGATTGAATTGACTCCAACGGTTGGTCTTTGAGAAGTTTGAAGCAATTTGTTGCAGAGCTCTCCTTTCTTTCTTTTCAAATGCAAATGTGCAAATGACGAGCACATGAACCCTTTTAATTGCAAGAAAAAAACCCTAAATTCATACTGCAATAAATGCGCAACTTAAGTTATTCCGATTGCTCTGTTCTCCTTATTCTGAGATAGATCTCTTTTCAGATCACTGTAATATGCTTAGAGTTATCCTTGGTGATTAACAACAAGCTTTCTTACTTTCCTCAACCATTTTATTTATCTGTAGACCAAGATGTCTCAATTTTAAAATCACACTGGACCAAACTTGTAAGAAACCTGCTTTTACCAGAAGACTGTTAAACCGGATCTATCTGAAGGGATTAGACTCTTTAAATCTTCATGCAGATCTTTCAAATCTTTACTATGGCTGTGATAGGTGAAAGTCAGGTGTAGAAGATCAGACATAGTCATGAAACCCTAACCCTACCATCATCAAGGAATCTAATCTAAATGAAATCAAAGAACAATGCAATTCAAGCATAACATCACCTAGACCGTGCGATTCCTTGTTTGAGAGATGCGGACTGTTTCTTCAACAATAAGCAATTACAAAGCTGAAAGTTGCCATGATGGAGGATAAAAGCTCAAATGCTCAGATGCTCAAGATGATAATGTAGGTGTTATATGATTGCTGGATCCCCCCCCCTCTCATATGGAATGAGAGGGTGTTTATATAGGGCTCAACCAAGATCAATCAACGGTGGAGATTCAGAGGCTGTGTGAATGGCTAGGATTGAAAGATACTAAATTTAGGTTCCATTAGTTGTGCATGTGAAGGATATGAATGAAAGTTGTCTTACAACACATGATTGACTGGATAAGTGTTGGAATGTGATAAAAGATGAGGACTTAATTCAAATAAAATATTTGAATTAGTTGGAATATGAGTTGGATATTAATTAAATAAATTAAATTTATTTAATTAATAGGATAAATGAATAAAATGGGATAAGATATGATGTGGAAATTAATTAAATAAATAAAATTTATTTAATTAATTGGGATGGGGATAGGATATGATTGGGTTATGATGTGGAATTAATTAAATAAATAAAATTTATTTAATTAATTGGCTAAGTAGGATGAGGATGGGATTTTAATTAAATAAATAAAATTTATTTAATTAATTAGCTTGATGGATAATGATGATTTAACAAGGTGTTACTAGACATGGACAAAGTTGGGACAATTTTGGGTGTCTACATTTTGCCCCTCTTTGATACAATGTTCGATAGAGCGTTGTGTCAAAGAAGATATGATATGCGTTTGATAAACAAGTTATGCCCCAGTGTAACTGGCAGGTGATGCCCCCTCGAGAGGTAAGCCAGGCTAACCAGGAAGGGCTAGGTTGGCTCGCGATAGAAAAAAAAAGGTGAAAAAGAAGGCAGACACGAAGAAAATGGACATGAGTGATCTTGGCTGAGTATGATGGAATGAATAGATAGAATGAATAGATAGGATGATGATGGGCAGCTTTCAAATAATTGCTCAGAATAAAAAGAAATGCGGTCCTTATGTTTGATATAGCATATGGATGTTATGCACCAGGGTATAAGAGACCAAGGTGTTGAGATATCCAATGCGCAACTAGCGTGTTACAATCTTGTCTGAATGCATGAGGTCAAGATGTTGAGCCAACATGCACAAGATATGAATAACAGCTAGTGTTGGACTTTGACGCTACAAGCAATGGTTTGAGCTTATCTCCACTACACATAATGATAGCTTGCGGGTTATATGTATGGAGTTAGTCTTAACATAGAATAGTCTCAAATGCATAAGAGACTATTTAGCTTCTCAGATGCTAGAGATATTGATATGTAAGATGCTAATCCCAACACGTACAAGATACCAATACGCATAGGAAGAGAATAAAATCATCCCACAAATGCAAGATAAAATGATAACACACACAAGCAAGCAAGCAAGCATGCACAAATGATTAAAAAACAAACAAGGTATTGACCCTGTCAAGCTGTAAACCAATGATTAATTGTTGATTGTTTTGTTGATGATAGTTGAGAGTGTTGTCATGGTGGGGAAAGCTATATCCCTAGATCAACACAAGGTTGTTTGCTGAGTTGGTTCGCTGATTGGCTGATTGATTTGGCTTACAACAAGGCTAGGATCAAGACCATGGATTGCGTTTGGATAACTTGGTTTGATTGATTAACTTGATTAGTATAGCTTAATGATTGTCTTGCATTTGGATCATTTCTTTGAATGATTTGAAAGATGAGGAAATGCTGATTAGATTGATTTGATGAAGGATGGATGATTTGTGGTGGATTGAGCTACTTTTGATGTGCTGAAGTGATTGGATTTGTTTTGATGGTTGGCTTGATGTGCTTTGGTTTTGATGTTTTCTATTGCTGGGTTGATTGTTTTGATGATTGGATTGTTTTGAATGATGATAGTGATGCTGTGATGATTAGAGTGTCCACTCAATCTAAGCATAAGCAAGTGTTCTTAGTGTGCTCAAAGGATGTAAAAGAAACAAGGTATTGCCCTTGTCAAGTCATAAACCAATAATTGATTGTTTCATTGATAATGATAGTGTTGTCATTGTGGGGAAAGCTATATCCCTAGATCAACCCAAGGATGTGGGAATGCTATATCCCATTGATGATGATGATAATTTGATTGATTTGGCTCATGACAAGATTAGGATCAAAACCTATTGATTTGATTGGATAATGTTCCTTGATTGATTGGCTTGCTTGATATGGATTAATGTGACTTGGATTTAAGATCATTGCTTAGATTGATTAGATTGATATGATTGGAATAAGTGATTGATTGAAATGGATGAATAAATGTTATTGATAGGAAGAATTGATGATGATGATGATTTGATTGGATGTTGATGGAGTTGATTGATTTGGATGATGTGATTCGTTTTATTGCTTGGCTTGTTCATTGGATAGTTGATTTTTTGTGTTTTTTTTTCTTTTTGACATATTGTGATTTTTTTGAATGTCAATGGATTTACAATTTGGGTAGCCTTTGTGCTAGATACCAATGACAAGGGAGAAAACCAAGTCTAGGTGCAAGGATGGATGATAGTGGATAAGATGAAAAGCTGATGATAGTTGGATGGGATGGAAGGTTCATGAGAGTTGGATGGATAGATAAGAGGATGGGCCATAAAAGGGAAAGCTCATGATAAATGGATAGGTAGGCTATAGTGGAAAGCTCATGATAAACAGATGGGGATAAGCTATAAGATGGAAAGCTTGTGATAAGGATACACCATATTGGACGGATCATAAGGGAGCTAGGATGTGATCTTCAAAGGCTATGTTGCATAAGAAGAATAACTTGCCCCATTCTAAGTGGTAATGCTTAGGATTTTTACATGATTAATTTCATGACCAAGTGATGACATGATAGATTGGTTTAAATGGGATGGATAAATGGTCAATGGATAGGACTTGGTTTGGAAAGAAGGTATGTCAAGAAATATCCAAACATGTTTCAACATCTTGCCCCCATGTCTTCGTCAAAATTAAAAGGCGAAAGGATGGGTGAATGGATAAGGATGGTAGGATGTAGCATGATAGGATGGAAAATGATATAATGGGATAGATAGTTTGGAAATGGATAGGTTGGATGAGACAATGTGCCCCCAAGTGTAAGTGACATAGAAGATCAACCTACACATGATGCCTGTTTGCTAGGTTTTCATCATGTTACTTATCCAAGGCGCCTGTTTACTAGGTTTTCACCATTGGACGAAGGGCTTTCTCTTTACTTTTTTGATTTTGATTTTTTTTTTTTTGCTTTTTTTTTTTTTTGGATGGGATGACAATTACACATGGCGCCTGTTTGCCAGGTTTTCACCATGGTAATGGATAGGAGGGACTCAAGTGGCTAGTTCAATGGATGTTGGTAGTGTCCCTTTAGAGATTGATGATGTCTTTACATGGACCATGTCATTATGCTCATCGATGTTGATAAGGGATTGCATGGATCAGAGATGGATTAGGTAGATAGTGGAGTATGATGAAATGGATTATGGTAGGGTAGGCTAGTGGCTTATGGTGTGGATTTATATAGGCTTATGGAATGAAGATGGATGAAAAGTTTATGCCAAAGCATGGACCATAGGGATAGCATGGGGGAGATATGTAGGATAATGGATGGAAGATGGGGAGATGTAGTTATGTGGAGGTGTTACGGAGTGGAAGGGAACCATGACCAACGGCTGCACACACCGTCATAAACATTGAAGCTTTTGATTGGATGGTCGTGTAGGAAGCAATGGAGATGTTTGCTTAGGTGATGGTCGACAAAGTGATTTAGGAACCCACATGAACTTAGGATTTTTAGTGCTTTTGTTTTGCTTGTGGGATTTTTGAAGGGAATGGAAGTTTTGGGGGGAAATAGGCTCTTGGATGGATATAGGTGGTTGGGATTCTTGAGATGTGGATGAGGATGCCCCATTTGCTTTGCTAGCTATTTGCTTAGGAACCCAAACCATTTTGCTTTTGGGATTTGCTTTTGGAGGTAAGGGTTTGGATGGTTGCTTAGATGTGGATGAGGATGCCTCATTCGCTTTGCTGGCTGTTTGCTTAGGAACCCAAACCATTTTGCTTTTGGGCTTTGCTTTTGGAGGTATGGGCTTGGATAGCTTTTTGGGTTGCTTTGATTTGGTTTCTTGCATTGATTTTTCATCTTTGTGCCCTAAGGCATGATAGTCCTTTGGATTTTTGGTAGGACTTTTAGCTTTATAGGTAGAGGCATCAAAATTTTTGCTTTTGAATCCCATGGGGTGGGTGGAGGGGATGGAATGATTGGAAGCTTTATGCTTAAACAATGTGTGCTTTTGTTGGCCATGATTAGGGATGTAAGGATACTTATGAATGATATGTATGTTAGGTGTTGGAAGCAATGGTGGTAAGGTGGATGGAGGGATATTTGAAGTTGGTAAAAGTGGAGGCAAAGTGGATGGCGGAAGGTGTATGGTCACATGCTTTTGACATTTATAGGATGATGGAGTTGGAATGGCTACATATGTTTTACATAGATGATGGGGGGTGTGATGGAAAGTGGTAGACATAGGATGGATGGAGGAATTACCAACATCTTTGCCTTGTTTACCTTGGGGTGTGTCTCCAAGGCCATATGAGCATGGTGGAACTTTGACATGGTTTGGCTCCAAAATACCTTGTTCATAAAGGCCTAGGCCTTTGCCTTGGTAGTTCATGTTTTGAAGGATGTGATTGACTATGGGACTAGATGTGTTTTGGGAACTAGACTTGAGTTCTTTATTGGATGGAGAAGATGAAATGGAGGACAATGGTTGTTGTTGTCCTAAGGAAGAACATTCATGGAGGAAGATGGTAAGACCACTAGGACATGATGGTGGACTTGAAATGGGATCGATGGTAGATGTGGAGGAAGGATCATTAGCATTGTGTTCACTAAGATCCAAGTTATTTGTTTGATCTTCTATGCTTATGTGTTCTTGAGAGGCACATGTCTCATTATGACAAGTGGATGTTTTCTCATTATGGATAGAGCTAGATGGAGGATGACTAGGAGCAATTTGGATAACTTGCTCATGGATGGTTATGGGATTATGGATAGGATCAAGGTACTTTTTAATAGGTCCTTCATCATAGATATCATCTTGATCATGAGATAGATAAAGTTTTGCCAAATGGATCATCATGGTTTTCATGATCTTAGCTAGAACCTTGATCATAACTATGAGCAAAAATAGGATTAAGTGGGCTATAAAAGGGATGAATTTGCTCATGAATGAGGTCATGGTGATGGCTAATAGCTTAAGGGCAACCCTTAAGTAGGTCATGGATAGGTGGAACTTAGAGGTGCTTTGATCTTGATTAAGACTAGGGTTCAATATTTCCACATGTTTAAGATTATGCTCTTGACATACCTCTTGACTTTGGATGGAAGTGGAAGGTTCTTGAGTGGACTTGATAGGCTCTTGATAGTTATAAACATGAAGGCATGATGGCTCTTGACTTAGGCTTGTGGTTGAAGACTCTTGAATAGACTTGTTGGCTTGTAGGTCACATGATGGGCTTAAAGGGCTAGGTATGTTAATGGAAGGCTCTTGAAGAGGCTCAAGGATATGTGAACCACATGATGAGATTATAGGATTGGACATGACCTTTGGAAGTTTTTTGGTAGGCTCATGAATTGGTGTTTGACATGGGGGTAGTTTATTCCTATCTAGTAGCCAATGGATCACATCCTTTGCAAGTGTATGGGTGGATGGGAAATATAATGGATGGATGATAATGGTAGATGGTGTTGGATTAGGATTAGGATGAGGATTAGGTTGAGAGCTAATTGGATTGGATGGATTAGGATTTTGACTAGATGGGGGTGATGTGGCACGATTTCCCATTATAGGTGGGTACACCTTGTAAACAATTGAGACAAATATTGGGCATTGATTTGTATTATGGCCTTTGGTCCTATGGTATGCACAATAATCATGTTCATCATATGGACTTTCTTCACATGGTTTGACTTTAGGAAGTTCAATGAGTTTTGCTTCAAGCATCCTTTGTAAAACTCTCTCAGCCGCATCCTTTGGTGAATGATTAGAATGACATGGTGAGAAAGGTAATGAAGGGCTTGGTGGTTTGGAAGGTAAAGGCATCAATGGACTAGAGGTAGGATCACATGGTGGTGTTGGGATATGACTTGTTGGTTCATGTGATGGCATGTGATTGGATGGTGGTGGCCACTCTAGATTGGTATCTCCCTTGTCAAAGGTTATTAGATCTTGCATAGGATAATTTGGGCTCATTTGGTTTATGTACAAGGGACCACTTGGACTTAGATGTGCTTCTTGTTGCAAAGGTGGATTTAGATCTATCAATGGTGCTTGGTGGTCTTGTTGAAAAGGTGTATTTGGACTTACTTGATTTATGTACAAAGAGCCATTTGGACTTGGATGTTGTTCTTGTGATATCACTTGATTGCCTTGTGGATGGGCTTGATAGTGCATTGGAACGATGGCATGAGGGATTGGATAAACTTGAGGTGGATGTTCATAGGTTGATGTGGCATTGATTTGGTGGATAGGTGGATTAAGTTGATAGGAAGTGGATGGATATGACATGTGGCTATGAGGTGGATTAGGTTGGTATGGAGTGGCTAAGGATTGTCGTACTTGTCGAGCTTGACTAGTGGCTAAAAGGTGTTGGACTTGGGCTATGGAGTGTTGTAGTTGAGGTGATTGGCTTGCATGGGGTTCAGCTCTTTGGAGGAAGAATTGTAATATTTCAATGGCATTTTAGTTGAGGGGTTGTAATCCTTGATAAATATTTTGGAGAAATCTTTGGAATTTGATCTCTAGGTCCTATAGTGTAGACATGTTGTCACCAAGTGTTTGTCTTAAGTCCTTTTAGCAAGTGCTTGCGTAGGGATTTGGATGATGATGTGGCTTGTTTCGATGGCTTGGCTATGTTTGGGATGAAAGTGATTGGGTTTGAATGTTATTGGAAGAATGTGAAGGATGACTTGTCTTTATGTGTTTGGGTGTTTAAAACTTGATATGGCAATATTCAAACAAAAGATTATGCATATACACATATGAATCACTCACGCAAGACACATAAGCAAGTTGTTAGTTTGAAAGAATGTGATGATGGTTAAGCAAGCACGTGAAGACAATTCAACAAGTCCTAGTTAAGGCAAGGCCACTATCACAAGGAGGTTCTAGTGAAAATTCGGGGGACCAGCACCCCACGAGCATCCAGCAAGCCACTTAAGACTTTAACTAACCCTACTAGGAGTTTTAATATACACAAAGGTACACCTCCTTTTGAGTTAGCACTGTATGGTGAGCACTAATACCGGTTAGACTTGGCTTTCGCCTTATCCTCTGATTTTTATAGCGGACTGGATGAAAGTACCACTTGAGGTCATTCCCTTGGGGTGGATACCAAGGCAGGCCTCTCTAAGGCTAAACAAAAGCAACACAAGTAAATATTTTTGATCTCCAAGTTCGTGTTGGGACGCGAGGAGAGAGCATACACATTTACTTGGTCACACTCGCATGGGGTTCATTAACCTTAGAAATTCAATGTGTGGAAGACAATGCAAGCACTTGTTTGTTTTAAAGCCCAAATCCAAATGTGATGAAAGACAACGGTTTATTTTAGCCCAATTTTTTTTGATGTGAATTTGCAAACAATTGTTCGTTTTATGCCCAAAGTCCAAATGTGTGATCAAACAAGATTAAGAGATGAAAGATTAGAATGAGTGCACCTGATACAATCACTTTCTAATTTGCTGTAGATGTTGATGCCAATGCTGTTCCAGCTCCTTAGATGCCTCTACAAGTCACCAATTCCAAAAAGAAACAAGTAAACTTGCAAAGAAGATGATTACATGAAAAGATGAAATCTGAAAATTCTGATTAAAATGATCTGATACAAAAGAATGTATTTCATAAATAGAAAATTCAGGAGATTCTAAGCAATTTGAAAAAAAGTTTCGCTGAAAAACGATCAAAATTGCTCAAGTTATGCTCAAATGAAGTTTTCAATGAAGCTAAACTTTGACTGATAAAAAAGCCTAAAAAATAGTATAGTCATCTGATAAAAGTGGTATAGTTGTGAAGCTTGTCCTCCCAGCTTTCCAATGAGTCCTCGTTTGTGCGATTTGGCCTTCGTATGTGAAAGTTATGCTAGAAACACCAAGATGCACAATGACCGCAACCAAAAGTAAATTACAGTTGCCAGATGCAACAAACTGTTTATCAGAGGTGATCTATATTTTCCGACAGGCGGGATACTGCAGATCAAATGCGACATGAAAAATACTAGATGCAGTTCTTGTTAGCTTGTAAGCGATGCGGATATACCCAGAAGTGACCGATTGCGGGCTAAAAGCGACCTGTATCTGCAAAAACACAGTCAAAACCCTGCCCTGCACAGGTGATCATTGTCAGTTCATAAGCAATGTCTATCAGTTTAAACACGGCTTCTGTAGGATCATAAGCGATGCACATCAGTTTGAAAGCGACCACTGTTCAATCAAAAGCGATGCGCATTAGGTTAAAAGCGACCACTATTAGTTCATAAGTGAGCAACCCATTTCAAAAGTGAAACTAACAGTATAAAAGATCATAAAGCACATAGGTGAATTATGTTGAAGAAAAAGTGATGTATTTCATGCCTTAGGCGATCACTGTCGATGTAAAAGCGATCCAGAAAATGATAGATGCGGCCGATCCCAGTGTAAAAGCGATGCGGATATGCAGAAAGCGGTGTATTTTTGCTCATAAGCGATGCAAAAATGGATGGAAGCGACAAGTAATAGCTTATATGCGACTAACAAAAGGCCAAAAGTGAGACATAATAGCCCAAAAGCGATCTGAAGAGTTTCAGGAGACAGAATGCAAATGTTAACCATAAGCGACCAATTTTACCATATGCGGTCTCTTTTTGTTCAAAAGCGAGCACTGTTTGTTTAAAAGCAGGCCAAATTTGACCATAAGCGACTGCTGTTTGCACAAAGGCGAGCTGATTTAGCCCAGGCGACTGCTGTTTGATCAGAAGCGACCTGAATTACTAGAAGCGCATTGTTGCAGTCCGGTTGTTGTTTTCTTCACCAAACGCTCCATTTTTCATCAAATTTAGGCAAATTTGTACTCAAAGTTTATGGAAATGGCATCCTGAACGTAATGGTGAGGTTAGATTTGGGCTAAGAGATCATCTACATACATTTTTAGCCAAATCTTTACAAACTAGGGTTAGAAAAATGCAAATTTTTGCTACAAAAGCTTGCAAAAATGAAAGATTGGCGCTCCAAGAGATCTAAACTTCATAAAAACAACTCAAATAAGAGAAGTTAATCAAGGACGTGAGTCCTACCGGGCGTGCCAAAATGTGATAGGTGAAAGTCAGGTGTAGAAGATCAGACATAGTCATGAAACCCTAACCCTACCATCATCAAAGAATCTAATCTAAATGAAATCAAAGAACAATGCAATTCAAGCATAACATCACCTAGACCGTGCGATTCCTTGTTTGAGAGATGTGGACTGCTTCTTCAACAATAAGCAATTACAAAGCTGAAAGCTGCCATGATGGAGGATAAAAGCTCAAATGCTCAGATGCTCAAGATGATAATGTAGGTGTTATATGATTGCTGGATCCCCCCCCTCTCATATGGAATGAGAGGGTGTTTATATAGGGCTCAACCAAGATCAATCGACGGTGGAGATTCAGAGGCTGTGTGAATGGCTAGGATTGAAAGATACTAAATTTAGGTTCCATTAGTTGTGCATGTGAAGGATATGAATGAAAGTTGTCTTCCAACACATGATTGACTGGATAAGTGTTGGAATGTGATAAAAGATGAGGACTTAATTCAAATAAAATATTTGAATTAGTTGGAATATGAGTTGGATATTAATTAAATAAATTAAATTTATTTAATTAATAGGATAAATGAATAAAATGGGATAAGATATGATGTGGAAATTAATTAAATAAATAAAATTTATTTAATTAATTGGGATGGGGATAGGATATGATTGGGTTATGATGTGGAATTAATTATATAAATAAAATTTATTTAATTAATTGGCTAAGTAGGATGAGGATGGGATTTTAATTAAATAAATAAAATTTATTTAATTAATTAGCTTGATGGATAATGATGATTTAACAAGGTGTTACTAGACATGGACAAAGTTGGGACAATTTTGGGTGTCTACAATGGCTTATCTAGGTGTTTCTCTAAAAATCCTTTGATCCGCAGCCTTTCATGTACTGATTACAGGCACCAATTGACTGGCTGGGGGAATTGGTTTTTCTTTTGTTACTCCCCCTGAGCCAGAGCCCATCTATTCAATTTCTAAAAGGAATATCAGCACCAAATTCTGGTGCAGATCCATCCGCTACATTCTCTGTACTTTTCTTCACCCAAATCTTGTTCATCTCACTTTTAACTTCATCTGCATTCACTTTTCCTTTTCCTTTGTCTTGATTCTGATTATGATGCACTGGACCCCTTTTGTCCTGATTCTTACTTCTACAGAATTTGGCAATATGACCGGATCTATTGCAATTGTAGAAAACAACATTTCTTTGCATATTTGACTGATATCCTTTTGATCTACACTGATTAGCCATATGACCTACTCTATTGCATGCATAGCATCTGCCATTGAATGAAATGTTCATTTGCATATTTCTACATTCATGAGATTTGTGACCATACCTTTTGCAGTTAAAGCACTGTCCGGAGAAGGATGAATTAGTTTGATTCATTCTCTTTCTGCATTGATTAGCTTTGTGACCAAAGTTATTACAGTTGTGGCAGTATCCATTGAAAGATGGATATCTTTGAGCATTGGGTTGCCTTACCGGAGGTCTTCTAGGCTTGTCCCTTGGATTTCCTAATCCAAAATTCTTCTGACCGGATCCGGAGCTTTCGCCTTTCTCATATCCTAAGCCACGCTTGTCATCTACCCTCTTTTGGCTTTCAAGAAGAAGTTCAAGTTGAGCAGAACTTATCTTGAATTTCTCTTTGTATTCATTTGCTGTTTGAAGATCCTTTTTAAGAGTGTCAATTTGATCCTCAAGTTTTTCTTCATTATCTATAGCATCTTCAAGATCAGATTCAAGATGTCTGATTATTCTATCCATCTTGTGGCAGTCTTCTAATTTCTCCTTGAGAGATTGTCTTAGATCATCTTCAGTCTTTCTTTTTTCTTCAATTTCTTGGGTGAATTTCATAACTCCTGATTCCATTTCATGTCTTACCATAATGACCTCTTTTGACAATTTTTCACATAACTTAGTTTTCTCCTTCAGGTCTTCATTTGTATCATTTGCTTCACCTTGACTTGCTAATTGCTGAAGTAGTTCCTTTCTCTTCTTCATAGAGATGCTTAGTTTCCCTTTTAATTCATTTATGAAATCATCAACCTGTTTAAGTCTTTCCTTCAATTCATTGACTTCAGAGTTTGAATGTTCAAGATCATCTAGGGCAAACTGAAGTTGTTGCCTCATACCATACATATCCATTTGAATTCCTAGATCTTCCTCAAGCTGTTAGGCTCTGTTTGGAGGAACTTGGCTCTGATACCAATTGTTGATAACTGAGAGGGGGGGTGAATCAGTTATCTTACTTGCTTCAGCTTTTTGAACTTCCTTAATAGTTAATGCAATATTAAATCAAATGAATAGACATAACCATGAAATGGAAACAACACCAATACACATGACACAATGATTTTGACGTGGAAAACCTGGTTAAGGGAAAAACCATGGGGTGATTAACCCAAGATATCATTCTCTGTTAGAAGAATAGAAGATACAAAATGGCACTTGCCAATTAGGGCTCACTACCCGAGCACACTGCTCACAAGAGGCTCACTACCTACAAGAGACTCACTGTCTACAAGAAAGGAAAGTAACTCAATGTTTGAACTGATGAGAAGCATCCACACATGCTGAGGTTCAGTTTCGGTTAAGCTCAATGAACTGATCTGCTGCACTTCATTCTTACTCTCTTTTGATGCTGTTGTACTGTCACATTCCAGACTTGTCTTATTGTCTTCACTCTACTCTTCTACTTTTCTTTGCACCATACAATACACCACACACACCTTCACATCTAAATCCATCTTGTATATATATATCTGCACAAGTGATTTCAACACTTTTCTAGTCGGCATCCGGAATAGTCAATATTATCTCAAACTCTGGTCTGTCAGCTGACTCCTTGCATACCAAGTAATGCGGATCAAGGATATGCTTGTAGAAGTCTTCAATCATGTCGGCCAATCATGAATGATACCTCAAGAAACTTAGTCATTAGCAATATCTCTTCCGGATATGGGTCTGACACTGCCGGTACAGTTCTTCCTTTGTCTACTCTGTCAAATAGGAACCCAACACTCAAGTGCTCATATTTCTTCACCGTTCCATCACCAGAGGCTAAATCCTTGGAATCTATTAGTCAAGGTGCTCCTCTTGACTTCACCAAATCCGCACTTCACTGAAATACTTCCTTTGAGAGATCCGGACCTGACTGTCGGACCTTATTGACTTCTCTATTCTTACTTACCAGATCATAACACTTCTTCAATCCGACTTCTGGTAGAGACTCATCATGTCTTGTGGATGTGTGGGATAACCTTTGTTGCCATCAATGACAACATTCATGAATCCATATAGTGTCTCTTTCCAACATAAGCATGTTGTGTTAAAGTCATTGAGAAATGCCCAAAGTCTGATACCCACCAAGAGATGATACAAAGGGGCAAGTTAGGATCAAAGCAACTGAAAGACCAATATCAAATGGAAGCTTGAAACAAGAAACTTGAGCCCATCTTACAGATCTCGAGAAGATGTTAATAAAGAATCATCAGGGATTAGAGATTGAAAAGGAGGTAGAACTCATTCTTAAGAGACGAGACGTGCCCAACATCCTGATTCCAACAACGTAAAGTCAGAGATTAGGAGTTAGAGACGATGGCTAAATTATGCAAAAATGATTTGCTCCGATCTCGTGACTCTGAAAAGGACTTAGAACATTTTAAACATTGGGAGTCAAATATCAGAGAGGACATCAATCATACACGCTATCACATCAAATGATAGACACAAAACCCCATGTATGAATATTTTAAAATAAATCAACGAGGAGGGGATCGGGAGGCAAACAACTCCAAAACACACCAAAACCAAAACATATAACAATGATAATGATGCAAAAGTGCATACAAAACCCTAAGGCTACAAACATAAAACACCATTAATTCAAAGGAAAAATAGTAATACTAAGGAAACTTACTCAAACACACAGTGAGCTAAGGAAGAAAAATTCTACAACCAGATGATGCCCACGAACCCACCAGCGACCACGACCTTGCACTGAGGGTTCAAAGAGATATTTCTCAAGCTTCAGAAGAAAATAGAAGACTTAACAAAAGTGAGAAATGAAAATGAGGAGGAAAATGGAGGAGGAAAGCATTTAAAACAACTCTCCACAGACTTGCATCAAAAAGACAAGTAATAAATGCAAATTAGAAGGTGGGAAAGGCTTAAGTCATCTATGATGCCATTGTGATGCCGAAGGTGCCTTCAATGTTGTGCCAAAATGTAAATATTGAAAGTTTGATGACAACAAACCAAATGAGATCAGGATGTTGGGATCCCCCATTTTGGTATACCAATGAGGAGAAGCCTAATGGACCAAAACTACCACATCGGAGTATCAGGAAAGAGGAAACTTTGACACTCCAATCAAATACAAAAAAGAGTAAAAACAAGGGTCAAAGGAAATTCACACTAGTACAGAAACATCAATATATGATTTAAAAAACTACTAAAAACTACGTATAAGTGATTAAACATGGTCACGTGACCATTACTAGTTTATTGCTAGTCATTTATAACGTGACTGAATTGATGACTAAGCCATTTTAGTCATTTATTGGTTGTTTTAATTGATCGATTTGGTAGTATATTTAGTCGTTAATTTAATCATTGATTTAATCATTTTTATTCACTGATTTCCGTCTATTGGTAGTATATTTAGTCATTTGTATTAACTGATTTTTGTCCATTGGTAGTATATTTAGTCATTTTAATCATTATTTTTCCGTCAACTGGTCATATATTTAGTCATATTTATTCACTAATTTCTGTCAATTGGTAGTATATTTAGTCAATTTAATTATTAATTGACATCAATTAGTAGTATATTTAGTCATTTTAATCAAGGGGAAGAAGCATCACCACAAAATCACATCAACCATTTTGAAGCTTGCACAATGAAATAACTTTGAGAAGGTAAAAACAATTTGTTTTATTGATAAAAATGCTTACAAACAACATACAGATTTGAAAATAAGTTACAATGCTTTCTCTTTGCTAAAAAAAACTTCATGGTTACAATACATAGCTCAAAGAATGAGAAAGAAACTGATTTTCTAAATATCACTGAGCATAGAAGCACAAAGACATTCATAGATGTCTTCTTCACAAATCCATGACTATCCCATGAAGCTCATTGTCCTAGTTCAAGATCACATTGTCATCTCTGTAGAGATCCTGTCTCATGTACCCAACTTGGTCTAGTTCATAAGCTACCATTGTGAATTGTTACTTGTAGCAATAAACTGTCCTTATCTCTGATGATTATGCTTCTGATGACTATCATCTTTTGTAGGATACCTCAATTGTCATGGATTGTTATTCAACATTGCCTTATGACTAGGCTATGCATTGTCCTAATCAAACTTTTAAAACTACCGAGTTGGAAAGGTGAATTAGTACACCTAAGAGGGCAACCAAGAATACAAAGAAAAACATATCAGAAATGGAGAGACATGTCACATCAAAACAAAACTAAGGAATATAAATAATAGCAAGGAATAAGAACTTATCCAATTTCAATACCTCACACATCTACATTAGAATCAGTGCAAGCTTCTAGAAAGAAAGGTAAATATGTGTCATAATATCTGCAAATAAGGCAATTTTTTCAATGACCAGTGAAGAGATAAAAGAATCATATGCAAAATTATTAATCCTTTTATATGCCAACTTTCAAAATATTAGCTTACTTTACAACAGCTTCCTGACACTGTTCAGCCACATCATCAAAAATACAAATTGCAATTCTTCTTTCTTCGTATGTTTTATCCTTCCCCTAAAAATAATTTAAGAAAATTGATCCAATAAAGCAAACTTCAAATTTGTTTAGTTTCATTTATGTGTAAATACCAAGACAAGTTTAGACATATGAAAAAGGTAAAATTATATAGGATGGAATATTATAAAATTCAATTATTTTGGTATCATATTATAGTAAACAACATACTTCCATTACTGATAGTTTCTTAATCCAAAGAGCTTCAATAGTCAGAGAAAACAATTTCATATCCTTAGACAAAGCATATAATTAATATCAACTATGCATACACCTAAGCTAAGATACTTAATCTAAAAGCACTTACCCACATAGGTGTTATATAAGAGGAAAGCTCATCAAAGAATGGCAAGAATGAGGAGTTAAAGGTCTTAATGAGTGTTCCTATGCATTCACCAACCTACAACAAGTAAATAAATATAATATATTTTAGAGTCATGAAGATAATCACTTGTAAATCTAATATTTACAAGTTCCCACTCACCTAAAATCTTATTTTGTAGAATAAAAATTAAGAAGACATATTTCAATATCCAAACATCTTAGTCAAAACAAACAATGTAAATCAAAATTTCTCAGTTGATCAAACACTTCTTCTTCTTGCTCATTTTCCTCTTGAAGTATTTCCCCTTCCTCTATATCAAATTCCTCTGCTTTAGTCCTCTATGTCCATTCCCTCTTTCAAGTTACACTAGTTGTTATTACTTGCTTGATTTCATCCACTATTGACTTGACTTTTCCTTGATCAAGCATGGTGCTTGATATCTATATATTGTAACCATCAAACTTTCAATATAACCAGGATCCAAGCACATACATTGGTACTAATCAGAATATCTATGACAGATGTACTCTGCTACTAAGAAATAGAACATATTCAAGTTTATCAAAAAATAAAGCGACAGAGTGACTCAAAACTTAAACATCTAGATAGAAATTGAATCAACTGATAATAATAATAACTAAACATAACTCATCTAATAACCAAGGTAATAGATACAAGTGCATATTGAAGATTTTAAACTTATGCTCTTATACTATACTGATAAGTTTAGATTGATAAACTCATAATAAAAAAAATAAAAAAATTAACATTATATCTGCTCAGTGAGCAAACAACAACATTGGAAAAAATAATTTTATATATTTCAACTGTCCATTCTCCTTCTACTGATAACAACGATCTAAGACTGGGATATATAACTTCTCAGCGATGCCTAACTGATCTCGTAAAGTGACAAATGTAGCATCATGATATTGAACCTTATGGATCCATTTGACACCTGCGTCCATCTCTTCATTCATAGCATCAATCCATACTTGTTCTTTCACAGCTTCTTCATACATAGAAGGTTCAACTTGAATGGAACCAAACAAAGCAAAATTGGCAACTGGATTCATATTAGAACTCTTTTGATAAATTTCATTTAAACTTCGTACCTTTTGTGAAGAACTTGGACTTGATTATGGACTAAAACTATCACTTGAAGAGGAACTTGGAGAACTTGGTGAACTTGGGCTTGAAGAACTCAAACTTGGGTCACTGTTGGAGCTTGAACTTCCACTTGAGCTTGTGGGGAGAGGAGGAACTTGATCATCTTCAATACCCATGATTATTGGTGTAGTTTGCTGAACTACTTTTTGCCATTGCCATACTCCCCCTTCATCAAAAACCACATGCCGACTAATAATCCATTTCTTTGTGTCAGGGTTATAGAATTTATATCCTTTTGTGGAATTAGAATAGCCCACAAAGATACAAAGTTGGGATTTTGCATCCAACTTCTTCTGCTTATGAACTGGAACATGAACATATGTGGGGCAACCAAATATATGAAAGTGAGCTACTGAGGGCTTGTGTCCACTCCAAGCTTCCTTTGGAGTGATATTTTGAAGCAACTTTGTTGGGCTTTGGTTCAAAATATAAACTGTGGTTGCTACTGCAACCCCCCAATAGGAATTAGGAAGGGTTTTGGACTGCAGCATACTTCGTGCCATCTCCATAATGGTATGGTTCTTCCTTTCTGCAATACCATTTTGCTGAGGAGTATAAGCTGTCGTGAGCTATCTTTGGATACCATGAGTGTTACAAAAATCAGCAAACTCTTTAGAAGTGAATTCTCCCCCTCTATCTGTTCTGAGTATTTGGAGAATACTCACTTTCTTTTTCTGCCATAGCCTTAAAATGCTTGAAGCATTCAAATGCCTCAGATTTTTGCTGAAGAAAATAAACCCATGTATGGCGTGAGAAATCATTAATAAATGTCAAAAAATAAATATTCTTACCCAAAGATTCCTCTTGCATGTCACCACAAATGTCACTATGCACAAGATCTAGAGGAGATTTTGTCCTCCATGATTTGTTCACTGGAAAACTATCTCGATGTTGCTTGCCAAGTGCACACCCTAAACAAACTTCTTCTTTTGCTTGAATTACAGGAAGTCCTCTCACCGTATCCGTCTTATGGAGCAAACTTAATCCTTGAAAATTCAAATGACCATACCATTGGTGCCATAACCTCGAATCATCTGTAGTTTCCTTGACGGCATGCATCTTAGTGGACATCAATGTGAGAGGAAACAATCTATTCTCTATCATACAAGCCTTTTCTACAAGATGATGGTTAACTAATTTATCAAATATTTTGCAGCAGTTATCTTCAAACACAACCTTATAATTTTTTGCCACAAGTTGCCCAATACTTAAAAGATTATGTTGTAATTTGGGCACATGCAAAGTGTCATGAATAAAAGTAGTTTCTCCTTGCTTAGTTTTCACTGCAAGGGTACCTTTTCCCATTACATCAACCTCTTTATCATCACCAAATTTTACTTGACTTCTCACAAATTCATCTAATTTGACAGAGATCAGATTTACCTGTCATATGATTGGAGCAACCGCTATCCAGGAACCACACATCCTTTTGAGGTTCTTTCGCCAAATTGCAAGTAAAAAAGGTGGAGTGCTTTACATCTTCAAAAGACTCTTCAGTATAGTTGGCTCTTGACTGATTCAAATCATATTTTTTCTTTCTACATTCAGATTCATAGTGTCCATACCTTTCACAATATCTGCACTGGATGCCTCTCCGATCCATAGAACTTCTTCCTCTTCCTCTACCACGTCCTCTACTAGTAGAAGGCTCCCATTGAAACTTATTTGATGGAGAAAAAGGAGTTGTAGATTTTTCTTCAATTCTTACTATAGAATGGAAAGCTTGTACAAAACTCTCCGTAGAATGCTGCATACGCTCCTCATGAGATTGCAAAGAACCTATCAACTTTACAACTTTGAATGTGGTTAGATCTTTAATTTCTTCAATAGCTATGACCACTGGATCAAATTTTGGAGGAAGGGATCTCAAAATCTTTTCTACAATTTTTTGCTCTGTGACAGTTTCCCCTTGAGTTTTAAGATGGTTCACAATACTTTGAGCCCTAGTGATAAACTCTTGAATAGACTCAGGTTCTTTCATCCTTAAATTTTCAAAATCTCTTCAAAGGGTTTAAAGTCTTACCAATTTGACTTTGTCAGATCCCTGGTATGCAGTTTGTAGGGCCTCCCATGCATCCTTTGACTTTGTCATACCAGCTATACGAGGAAAAATTGACATATCCAATGTGGATTGGATGGTAAAGAGAGCTCAATTGTCCTTTTTCTTCTCTTCTTTCAACTGCGTTCATTGATTTGCTGTTAATGCATTTAAAACATTCTGGTCTGCAGGTTCTGTGTATCCTCCTACTAATTCCCAGAGATCTTGGGATAATAGTAGGGTCGTCATCTTTATACTCCAATATTCATAGTTGTCTTCGGTAAACAGCGGAAGCTGGAATGGAAAATTGCCACCATTTGCTATTCTGATTTTGCTTGGAGAAAACTATTTGCCTACCTGCTTGCAAAAAAAATCCTCTGCAACCTGCTCTGATACCAATTGAAGATTTTAAACTTATGCTCTTATACTATACTAATAAGTTCAGATTGATAAACTCATAATAAAAAAAATAAAACAATTAACATTATATCTGCTGAATGAGTGAACAACAACACTGGAAAAAATAATTTTGTATATTTCAATTGTCCATTCTCCTTCTGCTGATAACATCGATCTAAGACTGGGATATATAACTTCTTAGCTGTCTTAATAAAAAAAATAGTCCTAAATAAAGTTGTTGTTAAAGCAGTCTTTAAAACTAAAAATAAAAACTAATCATGCAAATTTTTTTTAAAAAAAAAACTGATCATGCAATGCTCATGCACTGCGATAATAACAGTTTTAACAGCACTGTCAAAAAAGCAAACTAAAATTAAAAACTACGCCTACTAAAACTGCTCATGCAATTTTATTAAGCAAGAAACAAATAAAGTAAAGAAGACTTGTTTGACAGTGGAACTGGAGCTCTAGATGCGGTGGAACTGGAGATCTAGGTGCGTTGATCATGCATCCTTCACATATTACTAACATAATAGATATTAGAGAGAACAAGCATATGCAGCACATATCCACAACATCATACCAAAACTATATTTATATCGTCATAGAGGCTTAGCGTGCATACACAAGCTATTATGCTCTTTCAATCCTAACCAAAGCCAAAAGTTCAATACAAATCTAAAAATGAAAATACTTTACAAAGTCAAGTATCTAAATGTTTTGATTGAATACGTGCAATAAAAAAAACTCACCTGTATGCATTCAATCAATGCATCCAGCATGCTAGAACAAATTTCAGTTTCAGGCTCCTGGAGAATTCACTAAAACCTGTCAGTAAAATACACTACCTAACACCAAAGAATTACAACTCACAAAATAGTCCAAATAATACAATGATGAATGATCCAACAAATGCCACACTACCTGGCAATGTCCAAATGACCTTATGCAAAGCTTCAACCAAAGCAGGTATAATGTAATCTGACAATTGTTTAATATAGGTTTGATCCCTTCCCTTAGCATGCCCCTTCTCCACGACCAGTTTGGCAGACTGCAATAGCTCTAGCATTGCTGAATTTAAATACAAGCAAGTCTAACGTCAAAACCTTAAACAGAGAAATAGTGTCATTTTAACTGAAGAAAAACAAAGTACTTGGTACCTGAAACAACAACTTTACAAACTTCTTCGTGGAAGTAAAATTTCAGAAGAGGAACCAATGTTGGGACAACCTGTACTTAACATAGTATATCTACATAAGTACATGCATCTTGCTGAGAGGATTTTTGCTCAAACGCTACAAACAACTTACAAAAACAAACAAAGAATTGAACAACTGACCTGATCGATCCATGGAAAAAAGCCCTCTTTTAGTTCATCAGCATAACAACATAGCATGTTACAAGTTGTTGCCTTCTCCTCCAAAACACTTGTCTTAATACCAATCTTTTTATCTCCTAGGGTGATAGTCTCCACACTAATCACATCACAACAAGACAAAATATATTGACATACTTTCACATAGACTGTCAAGTAAATAAAAAATACTAGCATTTTATCAACATTAAATTAACAATGAACTAAATTGCATTAAGTAAACCCCTCATTTTCTAGCAGTAACTACACATAGGAACAAACACAAATAAATATTAAAAGATTCCTTTGTAATTGTAATCCCTTGTCGGTAGAGGGAAGGATGTGTGAGGTGAATAGTAGATCTCTCCTTCCATCTCCATTATTCAATGAGTTGCCTTGATGAGGTGAATGGTTGAGGAGTAGCCGTATGAACATGGATTGGTAGATAGGATATTTTCAAAAAGCAGAATTGAGAGAGGAGTACAGGAATGAGGATGCATAATTACTGAAGATGGTGGCTATTGGTGCTAGTAATGCTTAAAAGTTATTATTTAAGGTAGCTATCAGTGTTGGTAATGCTTAAGAGTTACTAGTTATGGTGGCAGAGGGTAGTGGTACGAAACAAAATGCCACAAACCAGGAGTTTCAGAGATAGTTTTAACATCTTCAAAGGTATTCTAAATGAATTTTGATAAGTAAATACAGATACAACGCCACTGACAATGATAAAGATCATAATTGAAAACATGGACTCCACAATAACTTGGCTAACCCAAAAAATTAGAAAACTTGGAAGTCAGAAAAACTTGGCTCAGCAAATTTTCTTAAAACATGCATATTACTGAATTTAATCTTATTAAAATGTTTTTGGAAAAATAACATCAAGAACACGATAAAAAGGAAATATTACAGTAATAAAATGGTTAAAAATGAATGGTACAAAATTAAAAAATATATATTATTAACAACCAATACCAATGGTTATATAACATAAACGAACAAATTTTTAGTAAATATTCTAATAACATGGTCTCATATAAAGAAATTGTTAATCGTCCCCAGGAAAATTCCAATTTGTAAATTAAATTTTATTTATTATATCACCCATCCAGCAAAAAAAAGCCTATAAAACTTCACATTGTACTACTAAAATTAGAAAGACCTAATGTGCAGGACAATCACCAAATCAATCACTACCATTCCTCCTAAACTAACACAAAATTAAAGTATAGCTCACCTCTCATCATCAGAATCATCAATATCGTTATCAAAATCTACCAAAATGATGGTCACATCTAGCTTTAGCTAGGCAGAATGAAGAAGTGGAGGCATCATTATGCTCATATAGGGAAGGAAATCTTGTCCCAAACACTTACAGAGCCTTGCCATGCCTACTCAAAAGCACCAAGTTCATTTGAAAATATAATGTCAGGAAAAAGGACTCCTACAATCCAACCAAAAATATGACTGCATGTTATAATTTTCAAACTAGATAAAACATTTGTGAGATTTCTTGCCAGTAAGGCATAGGTAGTTATTTAGGAAGGAATCACACATTGAACCACCTTTTATGCCATTAATTTTCAATTTGGACAAAGAATAATTTGTGAATAGATGAGATGGTTGGTAACAGAATAGAATTCGGTAGATCAGATTAGTCAAAAGAGTTATAAGGAGCCTCAACACCCTCTATGCATTAAGAATCAATATGCTTAAACCAATACCTTACAAGAAACCTAGGAACCATCCATAACATTATATATACTAATGTCTTAAATAATTTTTGAAGCAACACCTTAAAAAATCTAAAGAACTACCTATAACATACTAATGCCTTACAAAATTTTCCATAAATATTAGACCTAAATCAAGTAACCCAATAAAAGCCAACACTATGCAGTTTCAATATGGAAATTTAAAATAGCAGTTGAACCTAATATATAAGAAGCATGATCAACAACCCTTGGCTTTAAAGAAAGAGTTAATTACATGCTACAATCATTTCAACAATTCATGAAATAAGAACAAAATTGCCTTACATTCTACAATAAGGAAGAAGGAATTCCCAAACACATCATATTTCACACCTATACTGCACAGATGAAATATTTGATGGAACAAACTCGAGATCAAGTTGAGTGAAAAAAATCCAATATATATACATGATTTGTTTTTCAACAACTAAATCACGGTGTATTTTCTAGTTGAAAATTTAAACAGTGTGTCTCAACATGTAGGTTACCTCTCTAGGGATAGAAAGTATATGTTGAACATGCAAGAAAAAGAAAAAGAAAATATTAACTATCCACACTCTAAATCATAAGATTGACAACTCTTTCCTTTTTCAGTAGATTTTTTGTGATAGTCTTCTAGTCATGACATTTTTTTCAAGCAATATTGCAAAAATTGCCTCCTTCAAAAATTACTTCAAAAAAAATTTACAAGTTACACTACTACTTAATTCTTGATAATTTTGACCCAAAAGAAGAAACATAATATTGGAAAGCATCAAAGATAGTTAGCTAATCATGTTGGAAGAATTTAATCTTCCATCAGTGCATTTATTTATGCCAGCCCCTGCGTCAGACCATGGAGATCTCCCAAATCAGCCCCCGCATCATTTGCACTTGCCAGCATTTAATCAGGTAGGTGAGTTTGAATTTGAAATCAGTTGAGCACCATTTTTGGCATGAGACAAAAAGAAAGGGAAAAGTCAATTGACCATAGATAGAGGGAATGTGAGGTAGAATAGCCTGTAGCAGCAGAAGTAAGTTTTTTGTGAGAGAGAACCTACAGATAGAAGAGGTTAAGGAATGTTCCAGTAGAGAACAGGAAGACAACAGAAGAATATTGCGATCGTAGTAAAGGAATGTGCAGCAACATAGTATATGTTTATGAAAGGTCCAGTGATTGGGCATCTTAGGAAAACAGAGTAGCAACTCTACATTATGACTTGTAAAAAGCTTGAATGTAATATAGAAGAGGAAAATATATTGTTGTCCATGTGCCTTGTCTCTCTGTCTGTCTATGTGTTTGTTCTTGTTGTTCATTGTTTGCTATAGCTTTTATTTCTTTCTGGACAACAGTCTGCCTCCCCTGCTGCCCCCTGTTGCCAACAATTGGTATCAGAGCCCTGTTTTTCTAGGCAGTTGGTTTTTTGTGTGGGTGTTTCATATAAGCCCTAGTTTGTCTAGGCATTATTAGCCTTCTCAGATTTGAGAAGCATGGCAGGTGGGGACAACAAAGGATGGTAGCAGCCACCGAGTTTTGATGGGCAGAACGATGACATTTAGGCTAAGAAGATGAAGACTATTCTGGTTGCTAATGACCTATGGGATTTGATCACCAATGGGTTCACAGACATCATAGACCCAGGAGCCTTTGCAGCCCTAACTAATGCTTAAAGGAACCAGTTGAAAGAAACTAGAATGAAAGATGCAAAAGCCCTTAGTCTAATAGAGGCAGCCTTGACAAAGGCTATTTTCCCCTGCATTGCAGCAACAAACTACTCAAAAAAGGCATGGGAGATATTACAGAATAACTATAAGGGAACTGATAAAGTGAGATCAGTCAAGCTCCAACTGTTTAGAAGAGATTTTGAGACCCTACAGATGAAAGAGAGTGAGTTTATTTCAAACTTTCACACTAGAGTTTCTACCATGTTAAATCAGCTGAGGATAAATGGAGAAACCATGGATGATCAAAGGATTGTTGAGAAAATCCTAAGGAGTCTACCTTCTAGATTTGACCCTATTGTCATAACCATTGAAGAGACAAAGGACCTATCCAAGATGACAGTGGATGAGTTGATGGACTCTCTACAAAGTCATGAGCAGAGGTTGAATAGATCTGTTCCTTCCCTTGAGCAAGCCTTCAAGGCTCAAACCAATGCAAGAAGTAAGGGAAGAGGAAGAAATAGCAGAGGTAGAGGTCAAAGAGGTAGAGGAAGAAGCAACTCTAGAAGAGGAGTCAAGCATCTCACAGCCAAGCTATCAAGAAAAGAAGAAGAACAACAGTTCTAATCAGAGGTATGACAAAAGCAATGTTCAATGTTATTACTGTCATAAGTTTGGCCATTATGCTAGTGAGTGTAGAAAGAAACAATGTGATCATGGAGGCCAAAATGCTAATGTAGCAAATGAGAACAAGGCTGAAAATGAAAATCAGTCTAAGGTGTTTATTGTGTGCAACCTTGCTGAGAAGAGCAGCCCTGAAGTTTGGTATTTGGACAGCGGGTGTAGCAACTACATGAGTGGTAATGCAAATTTGTTTTCCTCCATTGACAAAAATGTTAAGCCTGAGATCATGATGGGGAACAATCAAAAGGTTCTTGTTATAGGAAGAGGCATCATCACAGTCCTTAGCAAGCAAGGTGAGAAAATGCAGATCCAGGATGTCTATTATGCTCCAGGCATAAAACATAACCTATTAAGCATTGGACAGATGGTCCAAAATGGTTATAGAATCCTGATGGAAAATGGAGAGTGCACAATATTTGATAAAGGAGGCAATAAGAAAGTCATTGTAGTAGTGCAGATGACGAGGAACATAATGTTTCCTCTTAGGATAAACATAGAGTCTTCGACGCCATCTCCAGCGCTAACTCTGGTGATATCTCTGGCGTAGTTTCCAGCACTATCTCCGGTGCTCACAATAGTGGGACAACAAACAGCCTTTAGGATAGTCATCAAAGACCCATCCAAATTGTGGCATTTGAGGTTTGGGCACTTAAGTTTTTCTGGTTTGAGTTTATTGTCTAAGAAAGGCATGGTTAGAGGGCTACCCAACATTGTAGAGCCTGATGGAAAATGTGAAGTCTGCATTTTAGGAAAGCAGCATAGACAACCCTTTCAATTAGGGTATTCTAGAAGGGCAAGAGCACCATTGGAGTTGGTGCATGCAGATTTATGTGGCCCTATGAAGACCCCCACACTAGGTGGGAATGTATATTTCATGACCTTCATAGATGATTATAGCAGAAAAATCTAGATTTATTTTTTGAAGAACAAATCAGAAGCCTTTAAGAAGTTTAAGGAGTTTAAGGCATTTGCTGAAAAGAAAAGTGGCCACTATATCAAAGCCCTAAGAAAAGATAGAGGAGGAGGGTATATCTCTAAGAAATTTTTGAATTTCTGCAAGTATGAAGGTATTCATAAATAGTTCACAACAAGGTATACTCCACAACAAAATGGAGTTGCTGAAAGGAAAAACAGAACCATCACAGAGATGGCAGCAAGCATGCTGAAGGCAAAGGGACTGCCAAATGATTATTGGGGTGAGGCTGTAGCAATAGTAGTTTACCTATTGACTAGGTGTCCTACAAAGGCCGTTCGTGATAGGATTCCACAAGAGGTGTGGACAAATAGCAAGTGGAGTGTTGAACACCTAAGAATCTTTGGGTGTGTTGCATATGCATTCGTGCCTAAAGAGAAGAGGCAAAAATTTGATGATAGAGGTGAAAAATGTATCTTCACAGGCTATAGTGAAGGGTCAAAAGCCTATAGGCTATACAATCCCATTACCAAAAAGGTTGTGATCAGCAGGGATGTTGAGTTCATTGAGAATGAAGTATGGGATGGAACGGTGGACAACACCATGGGTATTTCAGTTACAATACCCCTTGAAGATGAAGAAGTTGCGGAGGACAGCAACTCTGGAGGAGCTACGGAGAGCAGCAGCTCAGGGAGAAACTACTGTAGAGCATTGGAGAATAGTAGCTCTGGAGGTGTTTAGCAAAGCAACTCCGGAGGTGGATAGCAGCACTGCAGCTTTGGAGATCAGTAGCTCCGGAGGTCTGTAACTCTGGAGATTTGTAGCTCCAGAGTTCAGCAGTATAGTAGCTCCGGAGGTTAGAACAACAGCTTCGAAGGTTAGAACAACGGCTTCAGAGGTTAGAACAACAGCAACTTCAGAGGTAATTCAGACCCCACACTTGCATCATTGATGCCACGGAGGACAAAAAGTGTGAAGGAGATTTATGATAGCACAAGGTATGCTGATGATGATGAGAATTTGAATTTTGCATTATTTTCTTATAGTGATCCAATCTACTTTGAAGAAGCAGTGAAAGAAGAGAAATGGTGTAAGGCCATGGATGAAGAGTTGGATGCCATAGAGAGGAATGACACATGGCAGCTAACTGATTTACCCAATGGTAAACAAGTGATTGGAGGTAAGTGGGTATATAAGACCAAGTCTACTATTGAAGGACAAATTGAAAGACATAAGGCAAGGCTTGTTGTCAAAGGGTACAAACAATAGCCTAGAAGAGATCATGATGAGACATATGCACCAGTTGCAAGATTGGAAATAGTTCAAGCAGTCATAGCAATAGCAGCCCAACACAAGTGGAAGATGTTTCAAATGGATGTAAAGTCAACCTTCTTGAATAGAGTGCTAAAGGAGGAAGTGTATGTGGAGTAGCCACCTAGCTATGAAGTCCTAAGGCAAGAGGACAAAGTATATAGGCTCCGCAAAGCTCTCTATGGGCTGAAACAAGCACCTAGGGCATGGTACAACAAAATTGACTCATATTTAGTGAGTAATGGCTTTAGCAAAAGCAACAGTGAGCCCACTCTTTACATCAAAATAGTTGAAGCTAATATTTTGATTGTTGTTTTGTATGTAGATGATCTAATTTTTACTAGAAATAGTGATCTTTTCATTGGTGATTTCAAAGAGGCAATGAAGAATGAGTTTGAGATGAAAGACTTAGGTATGCTAAAGTATTTTCTTGGCATTGAGGTCAAACAAACAGAGCATGGCATATTTATTTTGCAAACTAACTATGCCAAACAGATTGTGAAGAGATTTAAAATGGAGAATAGTAAACCTACCCCTACACCAACAGCAACAGGTCTGAAATTGAGTAAAGAGGACAGCAACAAGGAAGTAAACCCAACCCTCTATAAGAGCATGGTTGGAAGCCTCATGTACTTGACATCAACTAGGCCTGATTTGATGTATGTTGTAAGCCTAATTTCTAGGTTCATGGAGAAGCCTAAGGACACACATTGGCAAGCAGGAAAGAGGATCCTGAGGTATGTGAATGGAACAACAGGTTATGGCATCTTGTATGATGTTTTTGATGAGTTTAAGTTGGTTGGTTTCACAGATAGTGATTGGGCAGGAAATGTAGATGACTGGCAGAGTACATCTGGCTATGTATTTCACATGGGTTTAGGTGTGATATCATGGGCATCCAAGAAGCAGCCCATTGTCTCTCTCTCTCTCTCTACAGTAGAAGCTGAGTATATTATAGCAAATGCAGCAACGTGTCAGGCTATTTGGTTGAGAAGAATCCTTGCAGACTTGAATGAGTAGCAAGAAGATGGTACAACCATTCATTGTGACAATGTTTCATCAATAGCCCTGACAAAGAATCCAGTCTTCCATGGACGGAGCAAGCATATTGAGATCTATTATCACTTCATAAGGGAGTTGGTAGAACGAGGAGAGATTGAGTTACAATATTGCAGGTCCAAGCAGTAGCTCACAGACATTTTTACAAAGGCATTGCCAAAAGATTCTTTTGAATGCCTAAGAGATAGGCTTGGCATTGTTGACAGCTCCGGAGGTGTGCAGCCCCGCAAAGAGGACAACTCCGGAGGTGTGCAGTCCTATAAAGAGGATAGCTTTGGAGGTTCAGATCTGGAAAGACATCAGCAGAGCTCCAGAGGTTCAACTCTGGAAGGTATGTGTAGCTTCGGAGGTGCTCCAGAGATGCAAAAATTGAGCTCGAGGTACTCCAGAGATGCAGACAGAGTGCTCCAGAGATGCAGAGAAGAGCTCCGGAGATGATGCAGAGTGGCAAAAATAGCTCCAGAGATCTGCTCCCGAAAGGCAAAGGTATAACTGCGGAAAGAAAATTGTTGATTGACATCTGACTTCAGATTAAGGGGGAGTGTTGGAATAATTTAATCTTCTGTCAGTGCATTTATTTCTGCCAGCCCCTGCATTAGACCATGGAGATCTCCCAAATCAGCCCCCACATCGTTTGCACCTGCGAGCATTTAATTAGGTAGGTGAGTTTGAATTTGAAATCAGTTGAGAACCATTTTTGGCATGTGACAAAAAGAAAGGGAAAAGTCAGTTGACCGTAGATAGAGGGAATGTGAGGTAGAATAGCCTGCAGCAGCAGAAGTAAGTTTTTTGTGAGAGAGAACTTGCAGATAGCAGAGGTTAAGGATTGTTCCAGTAGAGAACAGGAAGATAGTAGAAGAATATTGCAGCCGTAGTAAAGGAATGTGCAGCAGCATAGTATATGTTTATGAAAGGTCTAGTGATTGGGCATCTTAGGAAAACAGAGCAACAGCTTTGCATTGTAACTTGTAAGAAGCTTGAATGCAATATAGAAGAGGAAAATATATAAAATAAATTGCTATCCATGTGCCTTGTCTCTCTGTATGTCTGTGTGTTTGTTCTTGCTGTTCATTATTTGCTGTAGCTTTTGTTTTTTCTAGACAACAGTTTGCCTCCCCTGCTGCCCCCTGTTGCCAACAAATCAGACTCCATCATATTTTTTTGATACAAGATATGAAAACCAACATAGCAAACTGATATCAACATAAAAGAATTTGTTCAAAACAATGCCATAACTTGTATGAACACACCCTTGGAAACTATTCATGAGCACCATCAATTGAAACATGGTTAGACTTCTACCTTTGTTTTCTGCCTAGCAAATCATCCATACAACAAAATACTCAAATATTAAATGTTTCATTTATTTATTATCAATAAAAGAACAAATATATGCATACTTGTAGCATGTAGCTTATGGTTGGGTCATCAACCTCCATTTGAGATCCTTGTAGTGTCATGAGCACCTCCATTACCTGCATGAAACTGACTGAGCATCAAAAGCTTGGTTTAAAAAGGATCCCTATCAGTGGCATAACATTTAAAACTATTGAGTTGGAAAGGTGAAAGAACGAGAAACAACTAACAGGAAAGGAAATGCAATAGGACCTACTTTCGTACTTATTTTCATGTTCCAGTTTAAAACCAGTAGTTAACTATTCTAACAATTTTAAAGGACACAAAAAGACTGAAGTAGTTTCAAATAACAGATTAGTAATAAACAAACAGAGCAATCCATAAATGAGGAATATCAGGTATGGAAAAGACAACACAAATAGTTCTTTTATACTTTCTTCACTGAATGTACCCTTACAACACAATCTTAAGTTCTTATTTTCTCCATAAGAACTTCATTTCTTAAGCCAAGAGAAAGCAATAAACATTTTTCATCTCCATATATCCTATAGACTAACTACTTTCTATAAGTATGCACCTGTTTAGCATCATCTCTAAATTTATCCTTTCCAATGGCCATTCTAACTAAGCTAATGCATTCCATAGCCTTGGCATGCAACATTTGGTTAGCTTTGTCAGTAGCATTTAGTACTATGGCTTTCAAATAAGGCATAACCGCATCATAATACTTCTAAAATTGCTCTTGTAGGCCAAAACATATCTCATCAGATACATTCTATTCTGATTGAATATCAAATAATTTATTACAGTGGCATTTATGTATAAACAATGTTAGAAATACATGTAAGCCTTTTAGTAATACCTAAGAAGAATCAACAACATATGCTAAAGCTATCAAAGCACCCTCCTACACCATCTGCTTCCCATTCTAAGAAGATGTGACAAATAGTTTGTTACATAGTTGCTTAAAATGCCAATTATATAAGCAAGGAAACAAATAGTTGAGAACTTACTTGCGAAAGAATAAGTAACTTTCTCACTATGCCATCCAAATAAGGTGCCAAAATATTTGGTGTGCAATTTTCACCAAAATTAAGCACTGTTGAAGCTGCATGTGCCTACATGGTTACAAAAATTCAAACAAAATCATTAAAAGACAATGATAATGGTGAATCTTAGATGGTGATTGTTGATGCGGCTACCAAATAACTCCATATCATAAGCAAAAAGTAAACCACAATAACCTTCAAGGCCTCTGGACAAGTAATAAACTAAATACTTGCTTCCTTACACTACTCAAGATTCTAATTTCCTATGTAGCATTCTTTTTTTTTTAAATAATGCGCCTGGTAAACTTTTTAACATGACCGATGACGTTGGTGTGACATGCCCTCCGGCTCCACGCGAATGCTTTTGCCTAGAGCAATGAACCGGTGAGGCCACAACATGGGGGACCTCATCCCCTAACAAGAACACTTCAAACCTGTGAGCTCATTGGCCCAACGAAGGCGTAAAGTCTTGCAAGATCGTTGGCCCAGCGGGGGTTTGAACTCTGGTGGCCGCCACTACAACCGAGCAACTTAACCACCGAACCACACTGTCATCAGCTCCTATGTAGCATTCTTACTAAACCACTCAAGATTCTAATTTCTTATGTAGCATTCTTAATTACAAGTAACCAACAAAATAAGATTTCTAGATGGCATACATGCAATGGTCCACCATCCAAGAAATCAATTTCCAAGGAAAACTATATTTGGATGAGACCCTATTTCAGTATTATCCTACAACAATTTATTTAGAAATTATTTAAATTTGGTTGTTTTCATCCTAATTCTAGGCATTGAATTGGCTAATGACCCAGTCCATGAAATGTTTTATTGATTTTTTATAGGATTTAGCCTCAACATGCAATTTTGTATTCCAATTGATACTAGTCTTCTCCTTGAAAATCTTCAAGGCAATAAAAGGGTAGCCAAGAAAAAAGTTGATGTTCACAATTAATCCCACAAATCCTAAGTTGCACAAAACGTGACCAGTACATACAACATTGACACAAAGAAAAATAAGGATTATTTTTTAAGGCAATCAATTATTTATGGCCATGTTGCAAGCCAATGCAATATTATGTGTTCACTATAATATGACTTTTGATGTCACATTAGTCATATTGCACTTGAATTACTACAAGAAAACTTGCCATTGTAAATAATTTTCCTTAGAAACTTGAAAAATAAAACTGGAACATTGATGCCATAGGCCAGAATATAGTCAGCAATAGAACATAACTTTACATTGATGTCTCTAGAGTCTAGACAAAATTCATTGACACCTATTCTCTACCAATATATGAAGAAAAGCTTAGAAAGAAGCATACATAATCAAATTTCAAATTACCTCCTGTGCCTAAAATGCCATGTCACTCTAGGTGCTACTTTTGTACATATTTCATCCTAAATTATTGGTGCAGGAGCACCAAGAGTTTGGCGTTGGCGCCCACGTAAATATTTTTCTTTTCATTTTTGGTGTGATGTTCTTTTTATTTTCTCTAAGTGAATAAGCAGGACAGATGAATACGTAGGACCGATGATTTGAGACTAGTGGTGAACCGTTGAACCTCATGCTAGAGGTTCAATGGGTTCATTTGGTTCAATGGTGTAAACGAGTTCATTATGGTTCAAAAGAGCACTGTCCGATGAAGAAGTCTGGCGTTGAACTGTTGAACCTCATGTTGGAGGTTCAACGGGTACTTTTGGTTCAACAGAGTGGTAACCGATAGTGGCGGTGAGGAGAACCGGCAGTAGGGAGTGAACAAATGCATATGAGAAGACATCAGTGTGATTAGGTGTATTGGTAAACAAGGGCCGGAATTCCACCAAAGTAGTAAGTCTGGCCAATAGGAGGACTTCAGTGCAATATGTGGCGAGGAGAAGTTTGGGGAGACAAGTGCTTTCGGAGTGAGATTTCAAAGGAAGGCCGATAACGTAATGTTTGGCCGATAATTGTAAGGAAGAGATCAAAGTCATCAGAGAGAGGTTGCATATCAGTGGGAGAAATTTGAAAGTGGTCGATAGTAATGTCTTTTGCTGATGGTTCAATGCTATGTGTAGTCTAACCATATGGATTGTATGAACATACAAAGACAAAAGCCAGCTGCGGGGAGAACACCAAACAGTTAGTAAAGAAAACCTAACTAAATGGATAGAAAACAAACCTAACTATCCGATAACTAAAAAAGTTGAATAATATAAAAAGCTGGTTTTTCTTTGTAAAGAGGTTGGAAGTTTTTGAAAGATTGGAGAACAGACATTGATTGTAAGAAGGAGAACTCTCATAAATATAATATTGACAGTTTGATTTGTTCATGCATTTCTGTAGCATTTTTGCATAATTCGATCTGAAGTACAGTAGTTAATTTTACTTATGTTATTTTGTTTCTGTTTGTACAAAATGTCGCTGTCTTGATGTTCCTGCAATTTCTCTATACAGTCATGGAGGCCATCAAGAAGAGATCTCTTTTCTTATTTTTCTTTTTGTGGAAATGGTTGAATTGTCATGAGAGACAATGAGAACTTGTCCTAGGCGAGCTTTACCATAGCCCAGCTAGGTATGCAAGCTACAGTCTAAGAAGAGGCAGGGGTGAAAACAGAGTAGGAGAAATTGAGTACCAAGCAATTAGAACCCTAGACCCAGAGAGGAGGGCTAATAACGGACTCAAGAAGGCTATAAGCCTTGGGAATTGAAAATCTTGGAAGCAGTGAGGACAAAGAAGAATGTCCCACACCAAGAAAGTAGTGTTTGTTTTGAGAATAACAGACTAGTAGGTCTTTCACCTCTGTAATAGATTGATTAGTTTGAGTTAGGCATTTTGGGTAGGAAATGTCTGAGAGCACTTGAATTGGTAGGGAGACTTGGGGCATGACATAGCTCTTGAAATGTTTCTAACAAGATAGGTTTTCTAAGTCCATAGTCCTCCCTACCAAATTGGTATCAGAGCATAGTTAAAGATTTGGGCTATTCTTAGATTAGAATAGAAGAAGTTGTATGTCATCACCAAGTTTGAGTGAGTCTGTAGGTTCATCCAAGAAGATGGTGACTAATGCAGAATTGGCAAAGAAGGTTGATGAACAAGAAGAGGAGAATAGGCTCATACAGGAAAGATTGGTAGAAATGGAAAGTAAACTGGGTGTAATGATGGAAAAGACTGAAGAAGTCAGTCAAAAAATTAAAGATTCTGAAGGTAAGGAAAAAGGTGTGTCTGTAGAAGATGAAGAGCCCACACCAGATCCTAAGATGGAAGAAGAACCTTTCTTGAAGGCCTTAAAAGCCATGAGTGGTAAGACATTGGAAGGAGTTCCTCTTTTTAGTGGAAAGATGGAACCTAATTTGGTTATGGAATGGATAGAAGGTATAGAAAATCACTTTGAATGTGATGGAGTGACTGAAGCACAAAAGGTGAAGGTGGCTAAATCAAGACTCAGAGGATCTGCTTTGACATGGTGGAAATTTGTTCAAACTGAAAGAGAAAAAGAAGGCAAGAAACCTATAGCTACTTGGAAAGGTATGGTGGCTAAAGTCAAAGAAGTCTACATGCCTAGAGATTATGAAGTCCAGTTGCACAAGAAATGACAAAATTTGAGACAAAGAGAATTAGATGTCAATGCATACACTAAGGAGTTTCAAAAACTATGCCTGAGGTCTAAGGTGATGGTAGATGAAAACGTAAAAGTGGCAAGATATCTCAATGGTTTGAGGTGGAGTATTCAAGAGGAAATCAACTTATTCAGCCCTACAATAGTGCATCAAAGCTATCAGCTAGCACTCAAGGTAGAGGAGAAGGGAAAGAAGAAACAAAAGTCAAGAAGCAGATTAAGAGGAAGAGGTAGAGACAATAGAGGAAGGGGAAGTTATGGTGGTAGGAACACTGATCAAAGGCCCCAAGGAGAATCCAAACTCACAGAGCAGAGTGGAGAGACTAGTAGTAGAGGAAACTACTGAGGAAGGGGATCTAGCAGAGGAAGATCAGGAGGATCAGGTAGAGGATCCTACTTTGCCACTATGAAATGCTACAATTGTGGTCAATTAGGCCATCCAGCATATAGGTGTCCTGATAAGGGCACATCTTCTTCTCAAGGAGTTGATAAAAGAAATCATTATATACAAGATGATGCTTCAAGCAGCAAATCACCTGAAGTTAGTCTAGCCTCAGAAGTGGGAGAGAACATCATGGTAAGGAGAACTTTGATCAAAGAACCGATGAAAGCTGAACCAAGTCAAAGGAGAGCTTTACTCAGAATCAGATGCAAGATTATGAATAAAGTATGTCAAGTAATCATAGACTCAGGGTCTACTGATACATAGTGTTTGATGAAGCAGTTAGAAAATTAAATTTGCAAAGAATACCTCATTCAAATCCATATAGAGTCACATGCTTAAATAAAGGTCAGCATGTGATAGTCAATGAGCAAACTTGGGTAGAGTTTGGTATAGGTGGATACAAAGACAAGGTACTCTGTGATATCCTACCCATGGATGCATGTCATCTCTTATTGGGCAGACCATGGCAGTATGACTGGAAGGCCATACATGATGGTGAGAAGAATGCATATTCTTTTCAAAAAGATGGTGTCACCTATAAAATTTAGTCATTGGAAGATGAAGAAGCAGGTAAGACTAAAAGTCCTAATGTCTTAATTGTGAGTGGTAAAGAGTTTTTGAACACTCTTAAGGAGGATGGTATTGGTTATGCTATCATAGTGAAACCTAAGGGGAAGTAGAAAGACAAAAAGGTAGTGGTCCCAAAAGAAGTACAGACTATACTGGAACAGTATAAGGACATAATTAGTGAAGGAACACCAGCAACACTACCTCCACAAAGAACTATTAGCCATCGGATAGACCTGATTCCAGGAGAATCTCTGCTGATTAAAACTCCTTACAAGATGACCCCAGAACAACATAAGGAGATAGCCAGACAAGTACAAGAGTTGCTTGACTAGGGATTGATTAGGAAAAGCATAAGTCCTTGTGCAGTACCTACAGTGTTGGCACCAAAGAAAGGAGGAACATGGAGACTATGCATAGACTCCAGAGCTATCAATAAGATCACCATAAGAGATAGATTTCCTATTCCCAGAATTGAAGATCTTATGGACTGTTTAGGAGGGGCTAAATACTTCATCAAGATAGATCTGAAAAGTGGTTATCATCAAATCAGAATCAAGGAAGGTGATGAGTAGAAAACAGCCTTCAAGACCACAGAAGGACTGTATGAATGGCTTGTTATGCCATTTGGTCTATCGAATGCTCCCAGCACATTCATGAGGCTCATGAATGATGTCCTCAAAGACTATATGGGTAAATTTGTAGTTGTTTATCTAGATGATATCTTAATTTTTAGTCAAACTAAAAAAGAGCATCTTGAACATGTAAATACTATTTTGAAAAAGTTACATGATGAACAACTAACCATAAATTTGGAGAAGTGTGAATTCATGAAGCAGGAATTGGTATACCTTGGTTTTGTGTTGTCCAAAGGAGAAGTGAAGATGGACAAGTCAAAGGTAGAAGCCATATTGAATTGGCCTACTCCCAGAGTAGCAACTAGGGTGAGAAGTTTTCATGGCTTAGCTCAGTTTTATAGAAAATTCATAAAGAATTTCAGTGCTATTTGTGCACCCATGCTTGATACAATCAAAGGTGGGGTAAAAACAAAGTTTCAATGGACACAAGTAGCTGATAGGAGTTTTGAATTATTGAAGAAAGAAGTAGCCACACAGCCAGTGTTAGTGCTGCCTAGTTTTGATAAGTTATTCACTTTAGAATGTGATGCTAGCAATATTGCAGTAGGTGTAATACTCAACCAAGAGAATAGACCAGTAGCCTTTTTCAGTGAGAGACTAAATGAAGCAAAGAGTAGATATTCTTCATATGACTTGGAGCTCTATGCTCTAGTCCAAGCACTTAGAAAATGGAGGCATTATCTCGTACCTAAGGAATTTGTTTTATATACAGACAATCAAGCTTTGAGTTTTCTGAACTCACAAGATAAGTTTAGCCATAGACATATCAAGTGGATGAAGTACTTGCAATCTTACACATTCACAATTAAGCATAAGAAGGGATAGCTCAACAAAGTAGTAGATGCTTTAAGTAGGAGGTTGCTCACAATACAAGAGGTGTAATTAAGAAGCATAGGAATGGAAGAGTTCACAGCCCTCTACAAAGAGGATGAAGATTTTGCTGAGGCATACAAGGTCTGTCAAGACTTTGAAAATCACTTTCATAGTGAATTTGCAGATTACACTTTGCAGTAGGGATTGCTACTCAAAGGAGGATAGTTGTGTGTACCAAAAGGATCCATGAGAGAAAATCCCATACAGGAGAAGCATAATGGCAGTTTGAGTAAACATTTTGGTCTGAACAAAACATTAGAATTAGTCTAGAGGTTCTACTATTGGCCGAAGATGCACAAAGATGTTAGAAAGTATGTAGAGCAGTGTATCATCTATCAGAAGGCCAAGGGAACTTCTTCAAATGCGGGACTGTATCAACCACTACCCATTCCTTCCAGACTGTTGGACTGTGTAAGTATGGATTTTGTAGTTGGTCTACCAAAGACTAAAATTGGTTTTGATAGTATTTTTGTAGTTGTTGATAGATTTAGCAAGATGAGTCATTTCATTCCCTGTAAGGTGACTCATGATGCCAGTCATATAGCTTATTTGTTTTTCAAAGAGGTCATAAGGATTCATGGACTTCCAGCAAGCATCGTGTCTGATCGAGATGCTAACTTCATGGGACATTTCTAGAAAACTCTATGGCAAAGGTTATGAACAAATCTATCTTTTCGATCAACTTATCATCCATAGACAGATGGCCAAACAGAAGTAGTGAATAGGATGTTGGACAACTTATTAAGGTGTTTGACAAAAGAATATGGACAGAGTTGGGATCAGGTCATTTATCAGGTAAAATTTTCCTGTAATGACAGTGTGAATAAGACTACTGGCAAAAGTCCATTTGAGATAGTGTATGGAATGCACCCTTGAGGTGTATGTGAACTTTGACATCTTGGAGACATGGAATATAGTAGTCATGTAGAGGATTGTGCACAATCGATGAAAGAGATGCATGAACAAGTAAAGAAGACAATGCAGGAAAATACCTATAAAATCAAGAATAGGGTAGATGCACACAGGAAGGATGTCCAGTTTGAAGTTGGCGATTTAGTCATGGTTCATTTGAACAAAGCCAAATTGCAGAAAGGGAAGCCAACTAAACTGTAGATGAGACGGATTGGTCCTTGTAGAATTCTGGACAAGTATGGCAAAAATGCCTACAGGATTCATTTACCAGCAGACTTAGCAATTTCACCAATGTTCAATGTCTAGGACCTAGTACCCTATAAAGGTCCTCATTCAACAGTAGGTGGATCTAGTTCAGAGACTGAACAGACAATGAGTGATGTGACATTGCCACCTAGACTCAAACCACAGGCTGAGAGAATTCTAGATTCTTGAGTACAGAAACAGACTAGACATGGTGTGTATATGGAGCATCTAATCAAGTGGAAACAGTTGCCTGAAGTAGAAGCTACCTGGGTTGCAGAGTCTGAGTTCAAGAAGTGGGGCATTGATTTTGCGTTGTTGTCACTGGAGGTGACTTGACTTTTTCCATGCAGGGGGAGTATGGTGCAGGAGCACCAAGAGTTTGGCGTTGGCACCCACGTAAATATTTTTGCTTTTCATTTTTGGTGTGATGTTCTTTTTATTTTCTCTAAGAGAATAAGCGGGACTGATGATTTGAGCCTAGAGGCGAACCGTTGAACCTCATACTAGAGGTTAAATAGGTTCATTTGGTTCAATGGTGTAAATGGGTTCATTATGGTTCAAAAGAGCGCTGTCCGATGGAGAAGTCTGGTGTTGAACCATTGAACCTCATGTTGGAGGTTCAATGGGTACTTTTGGTTCAATAGAGTGGTAACCAACAGTGGCGGTGAGGAGAACTAGCGGTAGGGAGTCAACAAATGCATATGAGAAGACATCGGTGTGATCGGGTGTATCAGTAAACAAGGGCTAGAATTCCACCGAAGTAGTAAGTCTGGCCGATAGGAGGACTTCAGTGCGATATGTCGTGAGGAGAAGTTCGGGGAGACAAGTACTTTTGGAGTGAGATTTCAAAGGAAGGCCAATAATGTAATGTTTGACTGATAATTGTAAGGAAGAAATCAAAGTCATCAGAGAGAGGTTGCATATCGGTGGGAGAAATTTGAAAGTGGCCAATAGTAATGTCTTTTGCCGATGGTTCAATGCTATGTGTAGTCTAACCGTATGGATTGTATGAACATACAAAGACAAAAGCCAGCCGCGGGGAGAACACCAAATAGTTAGTTAAGAAAACCTAACTAAATAGATAGAAAACAAACGTAACTGTTCGATAACTAAAAAAGTCGAATAATATAAAAAGCTAGTTTTTCTTTGTAAAGAGGTTGGAATTTTTTGAAAGATTGGAGAACAGACATTGATTGTAAGAAGGAGAACTCTCATAAATACAATATTGACAGTTTGATCTGTTCATGTATTTCTGTAGCATTTTTGCATAATTTGATCTGAAGTATAGTAGTTAATTTTACTTCTGTTATTTTGTTCCTATTTGTACAAAATGTCTGTCTTGATGTTCCTGCAATTTCTCTGTATAGTCATGGAGGGCCATCAAGCAGAGATCTATTTTCTTATTTTTCTTTTTGTGGAAATGGTTGAATTGTCAATGGGAGACAATGATAACTTGTCCTAGGTGAGCTTTACCATAGCCCGGCTAGGTATGCAAGTTACAATCTAAGAAGAGGCAGGGGTGAAAACAGAGTAGGAGAAATTGAGTACCAAGCAATTAGAACCCTAGACCCAGAGAGGAGGGCTAATAACGGACTCAAGAAGGCTATAAGCCTTGGGAATTGAAAATCTTGGAAGCAGTGAGGACAAAGAAGAATGTCCCACACCAAGAAAGTAGTGTCTGTATTGAGAATAACAAACTAGTAGGTCTTTCACCTCTATAATAGACTGATTAGTTTGAGTTAGGTATTTTGGGTAGGAAATGTCTGAGAGCACTTGAATTGGTAGGGAGACTTGGGGCATGACATAGCTCTTGAAATGTTTCTAACAAGATAGGTTTTCTAAGTCCATAGTCCTCCCCACCAATTATTTCTATAACTACTGCATGCTTAGGTAATTATATGCAATGACAAAATTAATTAAAATGAGGGAAAACAAGATTTCATATTTTTGAAGGGCATAAAACTTTTTTGAGATACAAGATACAAATAAAATCAAAAGGGAAATGTATAGCAACTTTATATCAACAAAGAGAGAACAAAACTAATTAAACATGAGAACAAAACTTGTCTATCCAAATCTAGTTATCTATAGATTGCAATGCATATAGCAACATGGTGTATTATGATCACATTCAGACAAACTAACTTTGGGCATCAATCATCTAATTAAGGCATCATTAGTATTATATTAATTTATTATGCTTTGAGTCATAGAACTACAACAATTTATAGAAATATAGCTTGAATTGACCTGCATTTGGGGGTTCTGAAAATTATCCATTGCTCTAGCAAGTGCAGGCATAACCCGCTAATGATATTGCTATTGCAAATCTGGGCCTAGGTCTATTAAGAGTTGACCGATAGCATTGATTGATAAAATATTGAGGAAATAATAAACAGAACAAATATGACAACGTATCTTATTGATCAAAGAGATTACAATTTTATAATAGGAGAGGAACTCAACAACTCCCTATAAATCTGGAATCTAACATGATAGATAATTCAGATTTATTAACACCTAACTAAACTTAATTGACACAACTACAACTCTTATTGACAACACAAAAGTAAACTGCCAACACTCACACTCTTCAGTTATTCATTATTCTCTAACACTCCCCCTTAATGAAAACTAAAAAATATCTCCAACCAACATTCTTCCTAAAGTGTTACATGAACACACCACTGCTCCTTTGAAATCTCATGCACCTCTCCTCCTCCAACACCACAAATGGAGGCATGTCAAGGAACCCATATTTCCTCTGACAACCTTTTCAAATTGTGCTTTGATGATCTCAAAATATTTAATAGTCATTCAAATAATTAGATGATTTCCTCTTCTTGATACCAGCAAAAATGCTCTCCACGAACCAACAACAAAGAAAGAAACTGCTTCACTATGAGCGGTAACAAGGATGCAAGTCATGCCAGCAATGCAGCTGACTGTGAAAGCAGGAGCTGCAACCCTCTTCAACGTATTGATAACTTAGTAGGAGACAAGAAAGGCCTCTACTGCAGACTCTTCTCAGTAGCTCAATCACCAAGAAAATCACCACCAATCAATAACAGCAGATGTGATCACGAAACAAAAGGCATAGGCAATACTCAATCACCGCAAATGAAGAACAACTACATATCTCTCTTGGCCTCGCCCACACAACAAAACAAACATAAGCCACATCAAAATAAAATTCAAGGAAACAAAATCTTTAATAAAATAAACCGCATACTTATTTTATATGGCAGCTATTGAGTGGCGGCTTCACACTCAAACAGACCCTTGTCGGCTTCCTCCTATGAGAAATAGAAAACTTCTACACGACACAAATTCCATAACAAACTTTAAGATGTTCACATTTTCTTGGGCACTCCCATGGAGTGATACCCAACCTAGATCTGATACCATGATAAAATATTGAGGAAATAATAAACAGAACAAATATGACAACGTATCTTATTGATCAAAGAGATTACAATTTTATAATAGGAAAGGAACTCACCAAATCCCTATAAATCTGGAATCTAACATGATAGCTAATTCAGATTTATTAACACCTAACTAAACTTAATTGACACAACTACAACTCTTATTGACAGCACAAAAGTAAACTGCCAACACTCACACTCTTCAGTTATTCATTATTCTCTAACATTGATGGCTGCCCATCGCACATGGGGATGGGTGTCTTGGAAAGAGTTCAAAACCATGTTGACAACTTACTCAAGATTCTTTATCATCATCTATTTGCAAATAAAACCAAATTCACAGTTATACCATCTGTCTTGTGTACAGTTCTTATTATTGTGGCAATTATTACCCAATTCTAGAAATGCAAAAAAATGTGTATAAAGCATGAAGCAACAACAATTGCAGTGGTTGTGCATTGGGATACCCACTTGATCTAGTTAATTAGTTGGAGATACCCTCTTGATATACTCAAAGGATATTTATTTGTAATAACTTCAATGCAATAACTTCTTCTCCTACCAGTAAAAACCATCATTATGCCCCTAATTTGTAATATTGATTACAGAGATCAAACTCAATACCCTCTTTTCCTTTTGTGCAAATTATCTCATCTTTGGGAATGTCACTTTATAATGTTTGCTACCATTCCATTAAGAACATAAAAACTAAAGCCCCATTACTACCTTTTAAAAAAAATAGGCCAAAATTTATTTCAATGCAAGATATTTGTTGCGCCGGTTAATCACCCGTTATGCATACATGATTGTTATACTTATTTACACAAGGCTACACGTGCATGATGATAATATTAAAGGTATTTTAGTGCCATAACATTCTTTAACTCAAAGATAATGGTCTCCACAAGGCTAGTGATTTAGCAGAAAATGACCATAATGACCAAAACAAAAGGCCACTATTCAATTTTCTTAAGAAGATTTGTAATGAAAATCTATTCCGAGAAGTCATCCAATAACAAAAGGGTTCTGTTGTACCTTGCACACACACCCTATTTCACAAAACGGGGACCCCCCTCTTTTGAAATTTTGTCTTAGAGCATCAGTCCAGTTCATTTAATTCCTAAGTGTAAAAAGTGGTCAAATTGCATTTAGGGTCACTAAGTCATTTCAAAATCAATTAAGTCCGAGTGTTTGCCTTCACAAGAACCAAGTTTGAACTCCTTTTGTGCTAAAAACCTTTGCAACAACCTTTTGCACTGAATCCTTGTCCAACTAACTTTTGCACTAAATTCCTATCCATCTAACTTAGCATTGTTTTCATTGCCAACCAACTTCTGCGCTAGAATCAAATACAACTGACATAGTGCTAAAACTTTAGTCATCCAACCTAGCATTACAAAGCTAATCATCTGACTAAGTCAGACTGTGACAAAATATAGGCAAGTTCGATAACTTTCAAACCCATGCAAAGCGTTGAAAGAACCTCCATCCGACCGAGCACTAAAATCAAATGCATCCAACTAAGTCATAAGTCTAAAAAATTGCGCAAGGTCAGTCATCCTATTTTTTCGTGCAAACTTTGATTTAATTATGTGGTACGCCAGGATGTCATGATGTACCCCCTACATTTATGACGATCAATGGGGAAGGATAAATGTGTTTTTGCTCTCGTTTTGAGTTCATTCTACATTTTCAAAACTAATTGAGGAGCTCGCCGAACAAGTTTGGAATCAGTCTTCTACAAGCGGCCTGTGGATTCAATCAAAAATAATTATCATCATCTACACATTCCATCTCTGCAAATTCGGTAAGCAAGGGTTTTCTCTGTGTCAAATCAAGTTTTAATTCCTTTGAGAATAGATTCGCCAAATGTATTTTGTGAATAGGAAGGGGGTTAAAATTGTAGAAAATAGGGCTTTTTTGTGTTCTAAACATATCTTTAGGAAACCCTAGTTCAAAAAACCAAATTGGGTAGTTAATTGTCAAAATGCAATTTTATTTAAAATTCCCATTTACATTGAAATCAAAACAATATCCATGGAATCATGTTAAAACTGCATTAGATTAGTGGCACTAAATCTTTAAGCAAACACAAAATCTATCGTAAGCAGTTCACACAGTTGGAAATCAACCCTTTTGATTTGGTGTTAAATATGTGTCCGACCGACCTCCAAACTTTTGCAACCAATTTAAGTTGGTTGGTAACCTTGAAAATCCCCACCAAAATCTCAAGCTCACATTGCACTCAAAACACTGTCATCTGACTTGGTGCTAAATGTCACCTTCTCTGACTTAGGTCAAACATCTCTCAAAAGTTCACTGGGTCAGTGAGCTTCAAATTCTGCGCAAAACACGATAGGAGGTTTGGCGCTAAAAAATTTTCTTCTCCGACCATGCGCTAAAAGTTGCCCCAACCGACTTAGGTCGGACACCTCCAAAAAACCCGCTAAGTCAATCGATCTCAAAACCCACGTGAAGCATGACAAATGATTCGACACTGAAAATCACCTTCTCCGACTTACTTCGAAAATACAATCGACCGACCTCTGGGACTCATATGAGTCAGTCACACTTAAATCTCGTGCAAGGTCAGATACCCCTAAAATCCGCGCTGAACACTATGACAACCAAGTGACCAAGCAATAATGTGCCTTTAGTTCAGATGACCTCAAATTGTACGCATGGTTGGTTGACCTTCAATCTAGCACTTTATTCATAAGAGGTCAGATGACTTCCAAACTCATGCAAATTCAGATGATCTTCAAATCTACGATTTGCTTCTCACAAGTCAGATGACCCTCAAATTAGTGCAAATCATGCAAAATGACTATTTTTTATGACAATTTCAAAGGTAAATGATATGTTTGAATGAAATAAAGTTGCATTAAGTAGAATCATAGTGTTTTACATATTTTAATTCAAATTTTGCAGTATTTAAGGATTCATTGCATAAATTAGTACGTGATGATAGGTTGTTTCTCATTTTATCATGCAGTGAATTAGTAAGTTTCTAGACTTGTGTATTTCATAGATGGGCATTTATGACTTAATTAAATGAATTCTAATCTTATAAGGTAAAGTATGACTTAATGACAAGACAATTCAACTTGTTAACCATGCATTTAAACTTAGGAATTAGGAAGATCACTCAAAGGTATCAAGACTTATGAGGTCCATTCATGCAGGTTAAATAACTGCAAGGGCCCAAGCCATGAAGTATGAATTCAAGGGTATTCCTCTTGAAACCAAGATCTCCTCTAGATGGAAAAACATAGGAGACACTGATCTAGGTCACATAGACTTAGATGACTTTAGAACTCGGATATTTTGATCCAATGCAACTTCAAGGGCCTAGAAAGTTAAAGATAGTGGGATTGTAGAGGTTGTTGCTTTCCCTACTTCAACTCAATGTACAGAATTAATAGTTGCTTGTGCTATGACCCAATGTTAGGACCATACAAACTCTCAATGGAGAGGTACTAGAAGACTTAAGTCCACCATCATTGGCAAAGATCTTTGGAATTCCATGGTATCCAGTAATGACCATGCTAGATAAAATTGGAGCAGAGGCAACATATAAGAAGGATATGGATACATGCAAGAAACACATTAATGATCATTGGATGAAAAGTAAAATAACTACTATCATCAAACTCCCTCAAACCTTGTACAGAAGTGGCTTCCATGATGAAATAGGAGATTTGTTGACCCTACTTAGTAGGATATATGGACTACCTACTGCATCAACTTTTCAAGGGTGGATGTTCATGATGATTGAAGAGATAATTACCAAAGGAACTAAATTCCACTGGTCTTACATATTGAGTGACAATATGCATGAGGCATTCAACAATTTTAGAGATAAACAAGTTTTTAGATGGACTTCTTATGTGGTATATGAATTGGCAAGAAGGAATGAATATGTTGTGTTGTCAAAAGTAGGAGAAGTTGGAAATGATGAACAACAACAAATCAAAGTTTACAAATGCTAAAGTCAGCTGGCACTGTCCCAATCTCTCATCCACTACAAAAGGGTGAATGATGCCTTTACAATGTATATTACCAAATTGTTGCAAGGAACTACAGCCGTTAGAATATCCACTGAGGCAATGAATGAAGTCATGAAGTATGGGAGGTGGTATATGTAGTTCCAAAAATTCACTTATTTGAGGATTTAAGGCTTCACTGGAATGCCATATAGACTGCCCTGTTATCCCATAGACAAAGTAGTTCTTTTGGAGTTGTTAAGGCAATTGATTACTTGTGCAGAGAAATTAAAAACCTTCATAGAACAAATGTCAAGTTTTCTATCTTGTTAGGTAGAGGTAATTATGCGTGTGTCTCCCTAGGGGTAGCAGAACGTTTAGATACAGAACTCTAGTTGCTTAATCTCCATTTTCACACAAAGAGAAACCATTTTGATCCATAAAGGGTGATGTAGAGATATGTAAGAAAGAATTTATTTCACAAAATGCATCTGGAAGATTTCTGGGCCAACTATGTAGATGATTATGAGGTGTTGAAAAGGTATCACTCAAGGTTGTCCCTAGGGTTTAGAAGAAAATTTCGTATCATAGATGTCCCAGATCAGCTTGTCGATGATGATAATGTAATGCAAAGGGGATCTTGGGAGGCCCAGTATCACCAACCAATCCCATTGCCAAATTGGGCCAATGTAGAAGAGAGCTCCTTAGATGAAGTAATGAAAGAACCGATAAGATTGAGTAAGTCATGGGTGAGAAGTCAAGTTGATGTTTTTATCAATCAGATATGCACCCTATGCTAAGCTTACAGAAGACTTAGCTATCTGTTGACACATGGAAACACTCTCAGATTGTGGGTGATCTATATTAAGAGTGAATCTCTAGAGTGAGTTGGTTCTCCTTATGATTTTTCTAATCTAATTGACTTGCAGGGGAAAAGGGAGAGAGAATAACTAAAATGCAAAACTAACTCTAAGATTTAATCTAAATGAATATCTTCACTCACAAACAACCCTTCAAACTTAAACTTTCACCCAAAATAATTTGTAATAAGGTTCAAATTGAACACAAATTACAACTAGGACCAAAAGAAAATTTTACAGTAAGAGACATAACAAAGGACATGAAACTGCCACAATGAGACATCAAATCAAAACAACAAAAAAAAGACAAATAGATGGAATAGGAAAATCTGTTGTATTGAACTGGAAGGAGTACAATGCAAAAACAATTTGAGTCAACTGCATGTATACAACTCTCTTCCTATGCTCAAGAGAGAATAAAATGGTATGAATTGACTGAGAAAAACCTAACTTTTTCTCGTATAAATGCCTGCAAGAGATCTCTCCAAAAAAGCTCCTAAAAATAGATCTAGAAATCCATTTTCAAGCTCCTCAAAAAAGCCAAAAATAAAGCCCTCAAACTACCACCAAACTATGAAAACAAACTGCCAAAAATATCATCTCATGTGGCCCCACCAAAAATTTGCTTTTATCTTCCCAAGTAATCTCAGTTTCTGTCCATATCTGACTAGGAGAAAGAAAAATAAAGAAAGCAAGATTTCATTTTCTTTATCTGCTTTTACTGCATAAAAATAGTTTTGATTTTAAAGCAATTTATAAACTATTGCTTTAAAATAAAACTTTACAATGTTTGTAGTTGTATTTTACACCCCTATTCGATTTGATTTTTGCAAAAATAATGATACATGGCTTATAATTTAGCCAAGTATATGTATTACATATCAGTTGATTTTTTTATAAAAAATCATAAAAATATTCTGAGGCATATTATAGTTTTTGCAAAAAAATAAAGCCTATGGGGCTTACATTCTATTTGATCTGCAAAAAAAACCCTAAGGATATGTGAACTATATGTAAAAAGGATAAATGGGTTTTAAGGCATGAAATGTATAGAGGGAACCTTAAGGCTTAGCCTCACTCTAAGTCTTGGAACTTAGGCATTATGCAATATAAACTTACTACCACAATGGGTATTAGTTTGTGCCTCAAAAAATGAAATGAATGTGACGAAAATCACCATTCAGATTAGGGCTTCAAAGGGAACCCTAAAACAAAACTAATTTGCAACCCTACTTTCTCGCATCATTTTCACTTTTGTAATTTTGAGAAAGGGCTCTGCAGCCGCCTTCAAACCCTAGGTTTTGAAGTTGAAACTTGAACATCTCTGAGTTGATTTTCATGCATTCCTACTGGGGATCATTCAGATTTCAGAGGTATCACTCTGTCTGATTCATATGGGACTCATATTTTTCTTTTTTTTTCAATTTCTAAGCAGTAGACGACCTTTCATGTCGCGGCCTTTGCATTTTTTTGATGGATTTTGTAACTCTTTTTATCCTCTATTTCTTTTCCATTTTATTCACTGTGCACGGGCCACCATGGTCACAACTGTTAAGCTCCACCTAAGAGAAAAAAATGAAAAAAGAAGAAGAAACTTTTCAGCTGTGAGTATTTGACAAGGTGAGTTATTTATCTTTTCCTTTGTTCCATCTCTTTTAGAAATATATGAGACCTACTACATGCTTGAAGGCTGTGGCCACAAACACATTTTCTAAGCACTTTACTTTGCATTTGGAGACAAAAAATTGGCTTTTATGGCCGTGCTGTGCATTTCCCTGATAGATTTGTGTTATACAAACTTGAAACTTCATTACCTTCCTCTGTATCTTGTATTCTTTGCATATAATATGGTTTCATCATTCTGTGGGGAAAAAAGCCTCCTTTTTCTATACATGATGCTTTGTCTTAGGTATATATATTCATTTTTGTATTTGACCTTTTGGAAGGGCCACGACTGCCTACATAATGCTTGTATTTGAACTTCCATGGCTGTAGTTTGCATGATTATATCTCTGTGCATTTAATCTGTAACCCCAAGTGGGTATTACCTTTCATAAAGGAAATACATCCTTTCCTTGTCCATGGTGTTTTGTGCTTTAGGCATCTACATTTTTTGAGTTTATGTTTTGAAGGGCCATGGTTGTATTTATTTATTGTATTTTGAACCCATAAGGGTTATGTTGCCTGTATGCAAAGAAAGGATTCAAACACATATATCTCATGTTCACTTGTTTTTATAAGGCTACGGCTCTTGATTTCTGGATATCTTCATTTTATACTTGTGGCTTGAAATTTTAAAATGGGTTTTCCTTTGTTTTGGCCATGACAGTCTATACATGAGATCTCGACCTAGACATATACATTTTCTATGCTATCCTTTTGGAGGGCCGCGGCTGTGTACATGTTACTTGTATTTGGAATAGGGGTTTTATGATATTTCTTGTAGCCTTTTTTAGTTTCTGTACAAAAGACAACTTCATTTGCTTTAGCAATCCATGGCCATATCTGTAACTGTAGCTTCCATTTGACAACTATGGCACTTAGTATTATAAAGGCAGCCACAAACTTCCTTCTTGGCTAAGACAACACCTCCTGTAGGTGGCTATGGATGTTGAGACTTTTGATGGGTTTTGAGCATACCACATACACTAAATTTCACTTGTCATTTTGTATATGCAAAACAATTCTAGATTCATTTGTCTCATATGGAGATGCTCTCTTTTCAGTTATATGATAGCAAATGATCATTTATAGTTAAATTATAAATGTTTCTTTGATGCTCTGTGACTAAAAATGAACCTCTTTGTCATTATTGGTTGTATCATTATAAAGTGTATCAGATAAAAGACATGATGTTCCACTTGTCATTTTCCTATCACTCTTAATCTGATATAATTACTATTCTTGTAGCACCAAAAAGGTAAAAACATATCCCAATGCTTACATAGTTACACATGTGATACTCCATTTGTCAGATGCAACTCTTTATTTCTCTTACTCACTTGATATACTGTTGATGCACACGGACATTGAAGCTTTACATTGTGATCAGGCATTTGTTAACTAGAACATATGATATTCTAAGGCTTTTGCTATTCATATGCATGTGGCAACTTCCCTTACATCTATACTTTATGATCCTTCAACTGTTCCTTCTATATCTTCTCTTATATATTATTTGACATGGCTACTCTGTAACATGGCATATGACTTGATGTGATGCTGCATTTGTTTACCTTACTGTAGCATGGCAAATAAGATACATGGTGAGTACATCAGCTTGACTGTCCTTTTCTATAGCAGTCAAATCTACAAATTATATCTTGATGTCCACAGAGTTGAAACTTCATTTTGTAACAAGATTTATCTATAATATATGATCTAATCTGCAATTTATTTCATTGTAACATATTGAATGCACTCTTACTATGATGGAATCTCCTGAAAACAAACAGTAACGTCCATTTTGATGGTCAAAGGCAATATGTACTGTGTAAATCTTGCAGTTATATCATTATGGCTATTATTATGCACTCTTCAGTTTGTTCCATATGCATATATCTGATTTTTATCTCTGATGCTATCATGTGGCTAAAGCAATCATAAATCCCTGAAAGATGTTATCCATTGGCAACTATTTGACATACAAATGTTGGAAATGTACTTGATGTTCTTAATGCCTTTGCTACATACAAATACCATGAAAGATACATAGATGAAAATACCTGTGACTTCCACTTCCTCAATGGAAGTTGAAGCAATAATGACAGTTGTTCTTATGCATTAAATGCTATCCCAGATGAGTTCAGTTCATCCCTATGGCTTCATTTCATTTCTTGAACTGCAATCATGAGTATGTCCTATTCTAGAAACCAATGCATTTGATTGATTTGATACTCCTTCAGTTTAATTATTCAATTTAGGTAATGTGAATAATGATCTTTCCTTTCCATTCCATCTCTTTTGAGATTAAGGGTAGCATGTTGGGCTCAACCCTTGTGGGAGCCCACTTGACACCACATGCTGATATGTCTTCAATCAACTACATGACTTATCCTATACTTGCACATGAAACAAACAGATTAGATAAAACAATGAAATTCCATGATTGTTTCATTTTCAGCTCTTCCTGCATGTGAGTGATGTTCATGTGATCAGTGCATTATAGGCAATGTATTATGCCTCTTCTGATAAACACATAGAGAAATCATAACCAGAGCTCTAACAGGTCCTTTTCCAAAATTTGCAAGTTCTTCTTGAAGATCAAGAGCAAAGACAAAAGACCTCCTCAGAGATTGAAGGTATTTAAAGGCAATGATGGCTATGACCTTTCTCTCCTCTATCTTTAGATGCATAGTATCTTTCTTATATTTGCATTTGTTCAGCTATTCCCACAGCTTGTGTGGGACATTTGATCTATCAATCTTTCATTCAATGCAATGTTTATTTCTTTTATGTACTTCATTTGTAAAACAAATAAACATGGTAGTGAAATGAAACAACTTATCTCCTTCTACAAATGAATGATGATATGCAATCCTTTTCTTTTGTTGAACAACTAAACTGTAATCTCACTGAATCATTCCAACTATGCAAATAATTTATAGCAGGAAATGTTAAACCTTCACTCTAAAAATAAATTTGCTATACTAGCTCTACCAATTTGAGCTGTAAGTGAAAAATGGTAACATTTCTGCCAAATTTTGCTATATGCTTGCCTACTAAGCATTGAATTAGTTTCCTTGAATATCCATTGGGCATTGAGTCATACTCTACTCTTCTCAAACTTAGAAAACACTGAAACTCAACACTTCAACCAATCCAAATAGCAACAGAAAACAAAACAAACTGAACTGAAAATAAACTAGAAGGCCCTGGTGGTCAAAAAACTTGTACAACAACACTTAGGGAAACAAAAATATTAAAATTAAATGTGCACGAGCACTTATTACTATGACACTACTCTACTATGATACAAGGTAGTACTTATCTTCAGAGGCAACTGGGATAGACAGCACCTCTCCACTTAACTTGGATAGCTAAAATGCATTATTTTCTTTGCACTCTGTGATTACATAAGGCCCATCCCAAATTGCATCAAACTTGGAATGCTTCCTCGGTTTGCTTCTCAGTTTATTCCATTTAAAAACCAAATCACCAACAATGAAGCTTCTCAGTCTTGCCCTCTTATCAAAAGCATTCTTCATCTGATCTTGATGGATCTCAAGCTTCCTCAAGGCTTCTTTTTTGATCTCTTCTAATTCCATAAGATGAGCTAGCTTTACTACTAAAGGCTATTCCTCTAGCAGCTCAAGTTCTTTGATGAAAGTCAAAGTTGGTAATTTAACTCAAATAGGCAATCTAGCCTCCTTACCATAAGTAAGTACATATGGAGAACAACCAGTAGCTCGCTTGGGTGTAATTCTTGTTGTCAATGAGGATTGCACCCTTATGTAAAGCTGTGACACTCTGCAATCCTTCAAAACATGGGGACAAACTCAGGCTGTGGGTGACCTATAATGAGTTTGAACCTCCAAATTATGGGTTGGTTCCCTTAAAATATTCTATTGGAATGTATTATTTTCTATTTTGGAAAAGGGTAAGAAGGAAACTATAAGGAAATGTAACTATAAAATTTGGTGATGCACCTAATATGGATAGAAAATATGCAATCTGGTTCACAATATAACTCAAAAATCTTGTTGATGATTGTTTTTAGACAAGTCAACAATAGAGTAAAACACTGAGTATTCCCACTCTCTCTTGAGTAAAGTCTCTCAAAGGCTAAGCTATGTGATCCAGTGAGACAACTTCAAGGTTCCATATTCATGATGTGCATTGGACAGACTCAGTGATTATGTGTGATCTTACTAATAATCAGAAAGGGACTTATGCTAACTTCTTCATACTTCATTTAGCTTATCTCTCCTTTAGTGTGGATAATATATGTACAATGCTTCAATAATAAAGAAAAGGCAAAAAATAAGGGGTTAAAGAAACTAATCTAAGGTCAATGAGACAATGATGACGTATGAATAGACAAACTCCTTATCAACCTAACTCCACTTCACCAAGGATGCCTACAACTACATGGAGTTGGTGCAATCTCCTAAGGATAGAGAAAGGTTTTCAAATCATGAAGGCTCATATAAACACCCATTGAACGATGTAGCTTAAACAAGTATCCATAATCAAACTTAAGCAAATGAAACTCAGACTAGCTTTACACAACACTTCCCCAATGATGACTGTTAAAAGCATGAGCTAGGAGTTGATCAACTATCCAATACATACATGCATAACATCAAAGAGCTTTTATTCTACTTATAATCTACTTTGAAACATCTCTCCACTTTATCAAGTTATAAGAAACCATGTTATTCCACAAGACAACACTTAACACCAAACAAACTCCAATGTCATTGCATTAATCTTGAGAAATATTTACAACTTCAAGTACTCTCAGAGAATTTCGAGAGTCTCTTCCTACTCTACTCCTACAATCTCTTGACTAATAGCTACTGATTTACAAATGAAGCAACAAGGCCTTTATATAGAGGTCCAGAAATACAATGAATGGCTTAGATCAATCCAGATAGCCAAGGGTCCAGATCATGCCATCTCAGCAGGTAGTTACAACAACTTGCTATTTTAGTACATGAGAGAGGCAATGAAGGCACATTTTCCAAGAAGATAAAGATGAAATAGAATCTTTAAAGCATCTTCCACATGAACATCCTCTTTCGCTTCTTCTTGTTAAATGATACATTGAATGTAGTCATATGATGTGGCTAATTATGATTGGACTGATAATAGGTACATGCCACATAGGTGCCACCTCAGCATACTTGTGGATTTCAACAGTTAATTCACTTTGCTCCATGGGCATATTCCCAAATTGTATCATCTTGTGATGATGTCTTCGATGTGATTGATTTGAACTTGAATGTTTGGGATGTATCTTTGTTGATCTTGCCTTGTTCATTGTAAGTTGAATGTGTATGATACTTGTTGCTCATTGGATTAACTCTGTGTACTTTTTTCTTCTTACAGGATGTAGATTGATCTTCTTTACATGCTTCTGATGGAGAGTAAATGTAGATGATTATTCTTCATTGATAACATGGAGTAGGAGACTCCTCAAGGAGACTTGGAGTTGTATGAAACTTGAAGCATGGTGGATGAATGTCTTCGTTGATGTAGATGAAGATGATGTAGTACACTTGCCACATGTGTTGATAGTGAAGTGTTCCTTTAGAGTAGCTTCATGATGTCTCTGCCTTAGTGGTGACCTTCTTGACTGCCTTGAATGAAGGTGACTCTGGGTGCTAACTCCTTAGGTGGTTTCTTAGCCTTGCTGAAATACCTGCAACACAAGAGAAAACCACATATTAAAATTTTGTCAAATCATTTTAAAACATATACTAAATCAGATCTGATGCTCAAATACTGCTGTCAATTAAGGCACTAATTTGAAGTCTTTTGATGCATGAAAGGTGCCTTGCCTTATTGTAATATTCATTTCTAATTTTGATGATCTTTAAGACTTGTATTTAACTTTTGCCAACTTGCATCACTCTCATAGCTTTAGGATTGTCAATTTCAGCATGATTCCTTCCTAGGCGCATATTTGAGGTTATACAGATTTATATCAGCACCTAAAATTGAATGTAATCCTCTTCAAGACTAGGCACATATTTAGGGTAAAATAGACTGAAAATTGCACCTAAGGTCCTTACTTGATGTTTGTTACTTCACTTTATGTCTTTTAACCATGCCTTTTAGTGATTCTTAGCTTGCATACTTGATTTCAAGACTGTCTACTCTTAAGGTGCCAAAATGAAGTCATATGAGTGTAAAGCTACGCCTTGAATGGGATGAGTGCCTTCTTCAATCTAGGTGTAGATCTGAGTTAGGAATAGTTGAAAATGGCACCTTATCTCCTTAGTAGTATCTTTTGGCACTTTGAAACCTCTAACATTTGTTTAAAATTTCAAGAGAACACTTCAACATTAAGCACCAATTATGATGATTTCAAACCCTTTACCTTAAAGGCACTCATATAATGTTCCATTTTATGCAATTTCCTTCTAGGCGTTGATTTGGATGAAAATGGACTAGATATATGCCTAGGATATTTACTTAGTCTCTTGACTGTACTAACTCCTTGAATGACTTGTCTAACTTTGTAGGGGTTTCTTTCATTTTCTACATGCTATGTTTCAATGCTTGAAAGCTTTTACTCTTAGGCGCCCAAAATGGATGGTGGAAACAAGCAAATGTGCCCTACTTAGATATGATATTTTACTTCCAATTTTCATGATTTCAAACTCTATTATGAAGTGTATGCTATTTCAAATTACTTGATGAAATACCCTTTTGATGTTAGGCATTGATCTAGATCTCTGCAATCAATTTACTTGCTAGGCACTGAAAATGGTGAAAACCACAAGAATTTGTGCCTAACTCAAGGAGATGATCATCCTCACCTCTAGGTGCAATATTGGGTTGTTACACATGTGAAATGGCGCCTAGATCTTCCTTGGTGCTAAGTTTAGTCATTTAGAGACTTCTAACATTTGTTTACATCCTCAAAGGACCATTTCATCCTTAGGCGCAAGTTTGAGGATCTACAAATGCAAATCAATGCTTTAATTCCTTAAGGTAATCATACTCCTACTCTAGGCAGAGTTTGAGGTTAGTATAGGTAGGAATTGGCGCCTAGATATGTTTTCTTCATCTTCCATCAATCAAAATCTCTTCATAAGTCCTAGGAGAAACCTTAACACTCAATCATCATGTAATCAAGGGTATTTTGTCTTAGGTGCCAAAATGGGTAGTTTAGATAAGAAAAGGTGCCTCATCATGATAGTCTCAAGCCCCTTATCTAGGCACACATTGGTGATGGTTTGAACATGAAATGGAGCCTAAACTCATAATGTGTTTTCCTTGTCAAATTTTCAATGCTTAAGGCCTTTTATATCAATTCCATTCAAGGCGCCATAACTTGGGATGGTTAAAGGTTTGTTTTCTTCTCTAGGCGCACATTTGGGTTTCTACCTTTAGGCGCACATTTGGGTTTGCAAAGGTGAGAAATGTGCCTAATTACTTAAGTGAATTTGTGCCTAGACGTGGAAGTCCCAGAGGGTAAGGTATATTGAAAAATATATTTAAGAATTTACTTTAAATATTTTTCAATATACCTTTCAAGATGTTTGAGATAGGTCTCGGATCCACCAGATTTAACATGCAGATTCTAGATTTTTAAGGATCCACCAGATTTTAGACTTAGCCAATTTTTAGAATTTTTAGGATATCAAACTTAGTCATTTTTTAGAATCTCAGAACATACATCAGGATATCAGGACATCAGGGGACTATGGGACTAACACTACTGACTTCATCATGAAATAGCTCTAAGACATCATCCAAGACTAAAGTAGAGCACTGGAGTTCAAAAAAGGGGGTCCCCATTTGCAATGGGGTGATGTGTGATTAGGTCACAACAAATCTGACTCACACAATCCAATCTTGGCACAAATATCACAAAAGTATTTCTAAGGAAGGCTTGAAAATAGGCTTTTTATGAAGGAAAAGGATTTTTCACAACACAAAATGATTCTTTTCATTAACACAACCTAAGACCTGTAATAACACTATGCTTAATGCTTCAAATAATGGTGAGACAATAGTTTTAAAAGTTTTGGTAATCAAACTCATTAAAACTTCATCAAATCACTTCATACAATTTGCATAAAATGGAAAGGTAAATACTTGATTCCAAAGGACAAAGGAAAAATTGCATGAAAACAAAGAAATTGAACCTATAACCTGCTGTGATTTCTCTATGAAACCGTCAAAAATAGTGAGCTACAAAACCTTCTCTCTCCAAAAGTGTAAAAGAGCAAAAAGGCAAGAACTAGCAAAATCAAGTTTTTATTTACAATATATAGCTTGCTCTCACTAAGAGGCATGCAAAAATGAACTGTAGCTAACTGCCTCTAAAAATAAGCACTCCAAAGTGATCCATGAGTAACCTCAAAAATCTCTAAAAATAAGGGCTCAAACTACCACAAATCGAGGAAAAATAGCTCCAATTTGGTCCTCTCCATAAGCTTGACCAAGAAGTTGACCAAGAACCCTACGAATGCTCCTCAAATCATGCAAAAATCCCCTAGATGGTCTAGTTAACTCAAATTATCAATTTGCATTATTTTGCATTTGCAAAATTGATTGAGTAAATAATAAAGTAATTAAAATAATTACTCTATTATTGGTTACAACTTGTACTTATTTTGATTTTACAATTTGAGAAAAATAATAAAGTAATTTGAAGAATATTACTTTATTATTTATTTACAATTGATTTATTTGTAAAATCATGCATGAAAAGAAAATAAATCTCCTTATCTCTCCAAATTACACATGCCTAATTTGCATGATTTGAGCAAAAATAGGATTTAGAGAAAAATACAATCTCCTTATAGCCCCTTGTGAGAAAAAATACCTAATTGCATGATTCATGCATTAAGGCAAAAATTACCACCCTTATTACTCCATTTACAATTTTAAAATTTTGGCCTTACTACCACATATACTCCCATGCAAATATAACCCTAAGTCTTCTTCCACCTTGCCATATGTATTCAACATGCCAAATATACCTTATTCTCTCCATACCTCCTTCATGCAAAAACAACAATATCTATGTCAGTTAATCTACCCCTTGCATATATCATGTCTTCATATATTTCTTGCTTTGACTTTTTGATGATAATATTATAAGGCATAAAATCATTTATTTTTACCATATTCAGTCATCCTGCATGATACATGTATTATGAAGGGAATCTTGTCTTATCTATAAGAACATGATGATAAGGAACATCTTCGACCATGCAATGTTGACCACAAGGAAATAGAGTTTGGTTTGAAGTTTACAAGGTATGAAGAATACTCTTCAATCATTTTGACCATCATTTAACTTTAGAAATAAAGGGAAGAAACACATCTATCGCCCACTCTTGACAATGATCACTAGGAATCTCCACCTTAAGTTTTGACCCTGTCGGCATTAGATAAGGTAATTATTTCTTTTGCAAAGTCAAAAAAAAAAAAAAAGAAGGCAAAGAAGCTTCGAACAAAAGCAAAGAAGGAATCCTAAACTTAAGTCATTTCATTTGTCTCTGCTTTTCGACTACTATTCTGTAACTCTCCAAGGCACTACTTAGGGTTTGATTCATCATTTGGTTATTTCTAAGCTCAAACTCTATGATTTTCTTGCATTTTTCAGAGTGAAAAAGAAGACAGAGAATGGTGAGTATGATGTTTTGAGTTTTAATTGGCATTTGTTATCATCTCTGTGGATTCTTATGATAATGGCCATGGCCATCTCTTATTTTCTTGTTCCTTCTGTAACATTTCTTTGACAATGCTCTTTTGCTCTCTATGTTTTCTTTATGTAACTATGATAAAAACTGGAAGAAACCTCTCCATGAGGTCACGGCCGTGGCATTTATCATCATCTCTGTATTAGAAGGTAAAATCTTTACTCTTCTTTACTGTAAGTACTTGAAAATCTTTGCATACTTCAAAAGAAATGGGGGTTTCAATTTTTATCATATGGGCATTGTTAATACTCCTCTCTTTCTGTATGGCCATGGCCATTATCATTTTCTATAGCATATTTACTAGTTTTCCTGTCATGAAACTTGAAGTCTTCAGATTTTGTCATGAGGGTTTCTTCAAAAATGCACATAAATGCATTATATACATATGTCCATACCAGGAAATACATGTTCTGAGCTTACTTTGACTATTCTGTAGAAGATAATGAAGGGTTTCAAATCTGTAGCAAGGGTTTTCACTGTGTTGATGATAAATGCTTTCTCTATGCACGACCATGATAAAAGATATACTATAGAACCATTCCTTTATTGTAGTGGCAAAAACTGTGTTAGGGTTTTAAGATAAACCCATATGGGTATCAAGGAAAACCACTCTTTCAGGCACGACTATGACATACAAATTCTTCTCTGTAACCTTTCATTTTACTGTGCACAAAGAACTAGGTTTTTGTGAAAATGAGGGTTTTAAACTTCGGACATATGGGTGTCTTCATTTAGGCACAAACTCTACTCCCTAGTCACGGCCATGACAGAATAAATACATTGCAACTATTTGTTTTCTATGTATGCATAAATACATGTTAGGGTTTTATGCTTCTCCATGGTTGCAAAAAAGGCTCCACTGTAACAATCATGATATTCATTCTCTCCTCTAAGCATTTCTCCCTCATTTCTGTGCATGAAAACAAGACTTTTTGCAAGAATTTAGAGCTAGGGTTTCAATATTTTCATCCTTGAGATTTCAACCATATAATTCTGTAACTTTCTCTCTGGCATGCTGTCTCTAGACATTCTGAGTAATAACATATGCTATTCTTTTCTACAAAAAGGATATTGAAACAATCTTCATTCATGAATATTTTCTGAGCATGATATTTTATTCTTCTGATCCTTCACTTTGCATTAGCTGTTAGCTAAAAGATGGTGTACATCACATTGTTTTTCCTCATTTAGTTTGGCCTTTTGATCCTTATTTGTGGCATACTAAACCTGTCATTGATCACTTCCTGTCCTTCATTATGGCATATGACTGTCAAAACTGTATCAATCAGAAATAATGATAACTTGCATCTCCTTCAGCGGTATTAATGTAGCATATAGTATATCATGAATCTTCTATTGTTTCACTTCTTGTATCAGTTTAATTTGATCACATGACATATGCTTGGTATCACTGTATCTATTTCATGTATCAGTTTAATGAAAGCATGATGTATGATCCATGAATAGTTAACACCAAAATGCATGAATAATTACACTTGACTGTCACCAGTCAGAGGTATTTTATCCTTCTGTCAGAGAAATAAAGATAATACTTGATGATTCCTTGAAATTGTATCAGTCATTTGATCTTTTCTTGATGTATCTTCTTCAATTATCACTGATGACTACTGCTAGATGCTCTTTATGATATTTTTTTGGTTCTATCTTTCTAGAGGCATGGACTATATCACTTGTTTCAGCTGTACCTGATCCTTATGAACACCTGTATCTAATCATTTTACTTACTTATTTGATTATAATCAGATGATGCTTTTCATGTTTGTATCATAAGTGTGACCTAAGACTTGTCTCCAACTGTTGTATGAAAAATGATGGCAACTGTTGTATGGAAAATGATGGCTCTTGTAGCCTGTTCTTTCTTATTTGATATGCAATTGAGACCTGATTAGTATATATGTCTTTCTGTCCTTGATTTGTTCTTTTAGTACTATTCTGTGTGTATCTTGATGGCATAAGACTTATGAAAAAAGACACATCATTAATGATAAAAAGTAGAACAGTACCTTGTTTCTTGCATATCATTTGGAATTTGATCATTGATGAGCTATTGGATAAAGCATAACATGTAATGGTATCACTTGAGCATGCTGGGCTCAACCCTTGTGGGAGCCACATTTTCTCCACATGCTTTAAATGTCTTCAAATAAGCAACTTTACTTTTCCTATACTTGCACAGTGAATGAACAAGTTAGCATAAAAGATATACCTGATGGTATTGATTGATCCTCTTCATGATATTCTAACTTGTAGCACATGTCTAATCTAATCTTTCATATGAAATGCATGATGTGATAAGTAGATATGTATGCATGATAAAAGCATATGATAACTTTAAACATCTAGAGCTCTAACAAGACCTTCCCCATTTTTTGCAGGTTCAACTGATGATAGGAGCTGAAGATGAAGACTAAAGACCAACATCAACAAAACAACCAAACAAAGATGATCCTAAGAATGGGCAACCTAAAGACAAGGACAAGAATTGGGCTATGATATCTCATGTCCCACTTTCCTCCAACATTCAAGAGTGGGAAGATGACGATGACGATGATTTTCCCGTCGACAACCGCTAGCCTGGTGGTCCCTACAGGTAAGTATTTTTAATCCTTTATCTCTCGTGATGTGTTTCCCTGATGAGGACACATTGAAACATAATGTTCCAACTCTTACCAGACATAAGTAATCTGACCTTCCCAAATGATATCATGTTCATCAATATTACAATGCTAATAAGGGATCAAGTGTGTGCATGTGATTAATAATCCTCATCTTGAGAGTAAGTTGAAAACAATAGTAACTGGTGTTAAGCTACATAGTTTGAGTTCATCCCTCATAGCCAACCTAGATAGAGCCTTGCTTCTAGTAGGTATCCATAGCCCTGGCAAGGTTATCATTGCAATTCCCCTAAGTAGATCCCCACTACCAGTAGGCATCCATAGCCCTGGTAGAGTTACTTAGATGGCCTAATTTGGATTTTCAGTATAATCCTTTTTTATTTGATATATAGATTCATGAGATATTATCATGTAAGCTCATTTTACAAGGCATGATCAATGTCTGATTAGGTTGAGAATTGTAATGGTAGCAAGGGTGACCTCTGGATTTTTCACTTAACACCTACACTAATGTGTTCAACAAACCCAAGGTTGTTAGGTGAGTCATTATGAGGATCTCCTTGAACAAAAGAATTACCACTGACGAATAAGGTATCATAGACTTGATCAGAAGTACCTATACCAACATGAGTTAAAATTTATGTAAAAAATTAAATTCATTTCCTGAATTCTAACAATCTCACTAGTTTTCTAAAGTGAAAAAGTGCCTCAATGTTTCCTAACCAAAACAAGGACTCAATAGCAACAAACAAAATAGACACACAAAGCAAACAACTAAACATATATATAATGTAACTAACTCCAAAAGGGGAACAAAGTAGAGCAAGATAAAAACAGAGAAGAAAGGCAAGAAGCAGCTACCCTACCAGACTATAGACAAGACATTACAAGGCAAACAAAACCTAGGATAAGGTCTACCAACACCTGAATTTGCATACTTCCTTAGATTATGCAGGAGTATCATGGCATTAGTTAGGGTTCTAATCCTAGCAAATTCATCTTTGTATTATGAGGAATATTCTTGTATTCTAAATTCATTGTTTTTAATAGAATAACCCTTAATGATCAGTAATTGAGGAAGTTCATCATGTTCATGATTGATCCATATGCATGTTTTATCCCTTGAATTTCCAGAATCAAAATAGTACTTAGCATCATTTATTGGGGAAAGGAAAAATACAACCTGGTGCATTTCCTGTCCTATTGGACATGCTAGTTCGCTGTTAGCTAGTCCTCCATTTGAATTTATGTTTTCTCTATTTGACTTCATGTCTTGTCCTTCTTCAAATTGAAGAATATATGGCTCTTGATGAATTATTTCATTATCCATATCCAACTCTTTTCCTTCATTTTGTATATTTTGTTGATCGTCAAGTTCAGGAAACACCTCAATGTTCTCATCAGTTCCCTACACATTAGTACTTAGGTGAGTATCTTCATCATTAGAATATGATATACATAAATTTATCTTTTCTAAACCATTTAACTACAAAGATGAAACAACATTTGATAGATAGGAATACTTCTCTGCTTCATTTTTAAAATGGTGTTGGATTGATATCTGATCATGCACAACAATAGCAAAGCCCTCTGTATCTTCCATCTCCATGAATTGCTCTTCAAATAATTCACTTTCACCATCCAGTGGAATATTTGGTTCTATTGACCTACAATAATCTTGGATTTGATCATTTAACTTAAAGAAGTCAGATAATAAATCAGGATTTACTTTCTTCTCTATGACTCCTTTAGTTGTTGTCTTAGGAATTTCTTTAGCAACAATAAATTTTAATTCTTTCACCACCTATTTACACTTCTTTGTCTACTCATCCTTATCAAATTTATTAGGATCAGATCTAGAGCCCCTATCCTAACAAGTATTTCTTAATAATTCAATATATTTATCAAGCGTATCAGGATACTCTAATCCTCTTGATTTATTGTTTGATGACGTAAAACAGGGAGCACTTTCTTCTCTACAATTTTCAAAAGATTCATACCTGCACTCTGCCTCGTCCACCTGAAGTGGAGAACACTCAATCTCACCATATATTGATTCGTTGAAAGGTTCTTCGTTATCTTCATCTTCCATAACTGATTCAACCAATACCTTTTCAGGATATAACCCAACTTTTGAAGATGTATCCTCTTGTTACTCCAAAATTCTTTCATCCTCTTTCTAGACCTCAGTCCTGTACACATCTAAGAAAGGAATTAGTCCTTTTAAAGCTAAATCTAACCTTGTGAGGAAAGTCAGAAAACTAACTTCACCGTGCTTTGTAGAATTGTGTATCCTACACCTCCTAGATAAACTTTGAGGATAAAGCTTTCTATTTAAAGTTCCCTTGAAGAAAGGAATATTAACTTGGAACTTATCTTCATATGAATCCATTGGACTCAAATGATAAAATAGAACATGAATTTTTTAGTTTAAATTCAAAAATTCTGACAAATTGTTTGTAAGTATCAGGATGAACATCCACAAGGAGATGCTATTTATGATTAGGTTTCTCAAATTGTTGGATATTGGTGGAACCTTTGCAAAATATGCCTAGGAAAAGACATCAGAATATTTGATAAAGAACTTAGTGTACTCCTCCAATTCCTCATCATTTAAGACTCCTCCCAATTTTAACTTCTTTGGTTTCTCAAGAGTTCCTACATTGATATCAATGGTATCTCCAGTTAGTGATGGATGTCCCTCTTTGAATTTCTGAGGGGCAGGTGGTAAATTTGAATTCGCTTTGATGGAAGGTTTCTTTTTCACTTCCAAAATAGTCTTTTGGATGAGGAAGGAGCATGTATCCTTTCTTGTGATATGCTCTTGGGAGGCCATCATAAGCATGTAGATACTCTAAGATGGCTTCATCATTCTCAGTATAGTCTCAAGTTGGTTTTTCTGTTTGATTTGCAATGTAGTTTAAAATGCTTGGTAACTCTTCACTATCTAATTGTAACATCAATAAATGTCCCCTTGGGGTCTTTTTCCTCTTAAGGTTTAGCTCCCGGGTCTTTAATGATCCTTATCAGAGTTTTATTGGTGGATTTGACCTGCCCATTACCCTGTGGGTAATAGTTAGAAGATGTATTCAAAAAGATTTTATTTTTAACAGACCAATCTGAAATCCTTAATCCAACAAAAGACAAACCATTGTCAGAGATAATTGAATCTAGTGTACCATATCTTGATACCAAATCCTAATAGAAATTTAAAATAGTGGATTCATTTTCTTCTTTTAAAGCAACAACCTCAGTTCACTTGGTAAAATAGTCTGTAGCAGTCAAGATCCACTTGTGGCCTGCACTTGAAGGTGGGTTTATTGGTCCTATGAAATTAAGACCCCATTTTACAAATGGTTGTTCAACTTTGATAGGATGCAGAGGTAAGGCTGCAAGCCTTTGCTTACCTGCAAATAATGAATACTTCTCACATCTTCTCACCCAAGTGAATGCATCTTTAAACAAATCAGGCCAATAATAACCAGCCTGCATGATCTTCAAGGTAGTTGTCCTTGCAGCAAAATGACCTCTTGAAGGTCCATTGTAAAATTCTTCTAACAGTCTATCAACTTGATCTGGTTCAATGCATCTTAGAAACACACCATTAAAGTCTTTTCTGTATAAAATACCATCAATGTAGTATAAGGAGTAGCTTGTAACCTGAAATATATTCTTCCTACCCTATCCAAACCTTCGAGGCACTCACCAGTCTATAAATAGTACATCATTTGTTGTGCCTAGCTACTTGTAGGAGCTGGTACATCAGCTGGTTTTCTATTATTCAGTATTGTTTCTATATTTTCTTTCATTTTCTTGGCTGTGCTCTTCAGTTTCAGCAAGCTGCTCACACAAGCCCTTGCCCCTAATCAACTTAGTTACTCTGATATCAACATCAAACTCCATAACTTTGGTTATCCAACCAGCTCTTTTATCATTTATTTCTCTATTGAGGAGAAGGCTCTTAACAGTTGGGTGAGCAACCATTAAATGAATTCTATTATTGGATAGCATGCTCTTGAAAGCAAAGTGAGGCTCCCCATGCAAGGGGGCACAATTTCAAGAAAATAAAATAGACTCAAGGGTAGTTCCCTCCAATGGAACCCTCAGGACTCCTACTCCTATGTCTCTGTGTACCACTAGTCGCTCCATGAGACTTGTGTGAGTGAGGTGCCTTGTTATGAGAATGAGAGTGTGTAGATCCCACAATACTAAGCTCACATTGCCAAAACCCAAGGTGAGCCATCTCATGAAGTACCTGATTCTCACCCCTAGAAATGAGATTCTCGTCCTTCAAAGTAGCACTCTCTTGGCACCCATGATAAGTAGGAACAAAAATGGTAGTGTGTTTCCCAACCATAGGGGGCACACTAGGATCAACAAGAAGCATCTCTTGGGTCAACCTAGTGAAGGGGGCAACTAAACCAATGTTGATCTCACAAATGAAACTCCTCCACTCCTCAGTGCTACTTGCAAAGTAAAGTCTTCAACCTCTTTATCATTTTCTTGTACAAACCTATAGACTAGCAAGAGATTATTCACAGGTAACATAGCTGCTGCACCATATACTAACTCAAAAGGTGACCTAATTGATTTCTTCATTGTTACCCAGTTAGCCCATAATGCCAACTTTAACTTTGAATGCCATGCCCTCTTGTTTTTGTGCACCATTCTTTTGATGATCTTCATGAGGCTTCTGTTACTTGACTCTACTTGACCATTTCTGTGTGGATGATATGGTGATGTATGTGACAAACTAATATATAGTTGTTGCAAAAATCAACAAACTCACCAGATCTGAAACACATGGCATTATCTGTGACCAATTTGACTGGTACTCCAAATCTGATAATAATGTGTTGCAAAACAAAATCTATCACCACTTTACTTGTATCTTTCTTAGTTGAATGGCTTAAACCCATTTGGTAAAATAGTCAGTAGCAACCAGAATCCAACCATGCCCTCCACTTGACTTTTATGAGATTTCCCCTATAAAATCAATTCCCCATTGCTAAAATGGAGCTTCCACAGTTACAGTCCTGAGGGGTAATGCGCCATCACACTTGAGCTTTCCTGAGAACCTTTGATAGGAATCACATTTTCTCACCATTTTTTGTGTATCTAAAAAAAGGGTGGGCCACCAATAGCCAACTATAAGAATTTTGTGAGCTGTGGTTTTGGCAGTGTAGTGTCCACCACACATTCCTTTGTGCATATTATTTAAAATATCGGCAGCTTGATTTTCGTCCACACATCTGAGTAGTACACCATTAGGATTCTTCCAATACAATTCTCCTTGTATAATTATGTACTTGATAGCATGTAGTTGTAAGGTCCTTTTCTGACTATCACTGAGATGGGAAGGACAATTCAAATTCTGGAAATAATAGAAAATATCCTTGTACCATTCAGATTCTGACATATTAACAATTTCATTTTGAACTACATTCACTTGGCATGCTTCCATATTTGACTGTGTCATCATCTTAGCCAAACCTTGTCCCTTTACCAATTTTGTGATTTGTATCTCAATACAAAACTCTTGTAATTTATTAATCCACCTGCATCTTCTTCCTGTCACCTCTTGCTGAGTGAAAATGTCTTTGACTGTTGCATGGGGCACATATGCAACTATCTGAGATCCTACCAAGTAGGGTCTAAAGCTTTTGACTACCCTAACCAATGCATATGCCTGCTTCTCCATGATATCATACTTCAACTCAGTTGCATGTAATGACATGCTAAAGAAGGCAATAGGCTACTCAAAACCATCTTCATTTTTCTGCAATAAACATGCAGCAATAGTGTGAAAAGAAGCAAATGAAAACAACTGAAATGGCTTAGAAAAATTAGGAGATTTCAACACAGGAGCCATCTTTATAGCTTCTTTGATATTTTGAAATGATTTAGTTGTCTCATCTCCCCATTTGACAGTTGCACCCTTCTTCAACATTTTAGAGATATCCTTTGTAATTTCTGCAAAGTTGGGAGTGAATCTTCTAACAAATCTTATCTGCCCCAAGAAAGATTGAATGCCTTTCACTATTTTAGGAATCTGAATTCTGTTAATGGCAGCAACTCTTTCAGGATGTATCCTAACTCCATTCTTGAAAAAAATGTGCCCCAATAGTTTTCCTTCTATTACCCCAAAAGCACACTTCTTTGGGTTAAGTGAGATGCCATATTCTAATGCTCTAACAAAAATTTGTTCTAAGTGCATGCAATGTTGCTCCTCCTTTTTTGAATAGGCAGTTGAATCATCCTTGTATACAGCCAAGATTGAGTCAATCAATCCTGCAAAAGCAACATCCATGGCTCTTTGAAATGTAGCACCTACATTTGTCAGTCTAAATGGCATTCTCACATAAACATAAGTTCCCCATGGAGTGGTGAAGGCAGTCTTGTATTGTTCGGACTCTTTCATCTTCACCTGATTGTATCCTTAAAATCCATCCACCATGGATAAAAGCTCACAACCAGTTACCTTCTGCAACATAGCCTCCATGTTAGGCAATGGATAATTATCCTTTAAAGAAGATACATTCAAATTCCTAAAGTCCACACAGAGTCTTATATCGCCATTTTTCTTTCTAACTGGGACAAGATTGGACACCCAAGTTGAGTGTCTGATAGGCACAATTATTCCAACCTCCCTGAGCTTTACAAGCTCTTGCTGCATTTTTGGAGCCAAAGTTGGGTTAATAGGTCTTTGTTTCTGTCTGAATGGCTTGGCTTCAGGCTTCAAAGGAATCTCATGCTGGAATAAATCTTCTCTATTAGCTTTTAGGTCCTCATATGACCTTGCAAAAACATGCTTGTATTTTTTCAATAATGCTATCAACATACTTCTGATGTGTGGTTTAAGCTATTTGCCAATATATACCTTTTTGGGGGCCTGATGTGTCCCCAAGTTTATCTCCTCGAAGTCATCCTTGTTAGTAGGAGATGCCTTTGAAACAAATTGGTCTCTATTGTCAAATGCTCTTTCTAAAGTAACCAGTCCTCTGGGGATTTTATTTGTCTTAAGCTGAATCACTTCTTTCCCCATAAGAGTTTCTTTTCCATCCACAACTTCTACAAAGTTCTAAAAATCAATCTCCTGATTCTCATATTCATCTATATAGTGCAGAAATTTCATCAAATCTCTATCATCATCAAACACTTGCCAACTGCATATATTATCTAGTATTGCACGTCTAAGTTTAACCTCAACAGTTGTAACATTAGATAGAGTTATATCATCTGACCTTATGGCCACATTAGCCAAAAAATCTGCCATGACATTCTTTGATCTTTCTATCCAACTTACTGAAAATGCATCAAACAATTCAATTGTATCCCACACAGCATGCTTATACTGTTTCAATCTTTTATTTTTTGAAGCATACTTATCTCTCACTTGGGATACAATTAACTTTGAATCTCCAAATACTCTTAGCATTTTAATCCCATGTCTTAAGGCAACATTCAATCCTAGTAGCAGAGCTTCATACTCTGCATTATTATTGGTGCAAGCAAACTTTAATAAGAAAGAAAATTTCAGAAGTTTACCTGTAGGAGACAAAAATACAATCCCAGTACCAGAACCTTCTTTTGAACAGGCTCCATCAAAATACATGGTCCAAAGACCATGGTGGTCAAGTTTTTGTATGCAAAAATCTTTCTCCTTATTTCCTTGATGATCTGAGACAACTCTGAAGTTATCACAGTCAGTATCCACAAAATAGACATGTTCTTCTGAATCCTGATCTTCAACTATTTCAAGTGACCTTTCTTCTCTAACCAGTTTAACATCTCTACCATTCATTGGGATCATGGCATATGATAAATCCAGTTGCATACTTCCTCCAATCAATGTTGCCCATCTTCTTGACAACAGCATATCATATTGTGGCTTTATGTCAACTACTGTGATGTTCATCCTGTATGTCTTTTCTAGATATGCTGCTAGTGTAAAATCCACATCCTTCATGATTCCAATAACTGGTACCTCCCTAGCATCCATGGCATAGCATTTTCGACATGCCTTGTCTATCTTCAATCTAACTTATTGCATGATAGCTAGTGGCATAATGTTTGTTGATGCTCCTGAGTCAAGCATACAATTCCTAATCACTTTTCCATTGATAACGAGGGAGACATAAAATGGCTCTACCTGTGAAGGGCATTTTGTCATTGTCACCCCCAGATAGACCTCAAGAATCTCATCTTGATCAATACACAGGGCTTGTTTCTTGCCCTGAGTGTCAACATTCTGTTCAACTTGACAAGCTACTCCTGAAATTAAGGACAATGCCTTATTCTTGTATTCATCAACTTTCATCATATCCATCAATGGAACAGAGACTTTTACCTGTGATAAAACTTGAGCTATGTCAAAAGGAGCATAATTTTGCATGACAGTTGTAGCTTGAGCCATGGTTTTGTTCTTATCCCGGGCTGATCCAGCTTTACTTTTAGTGGCTTTCTGACTGTCATCGATGGCCTGAGAATTCTTATTCTGATTCTTATTTTGGGGAATTTCATCCTCTGATCTTTGAGAATCATGAACTATTTTTTGCTTAAATTTTTTCTTATTATTGTTCCACCTTGTCTTATGTGGTTCAGCTCCACTATGATTATGCATTGACTGATTCTCAAAAGTGTTATCTGGTTGATGTGGATTACCAACCTGAGCCTTACCTCTAAGGTTATAGTTGCTTCTGACCTGAGCCACTGTTGTAGCTGTGAGAGCTCTAATCTCTTCATGAGAAGGTCTCCTCAAGTTATTTAAAAGGATGTGTGAGTCTTGAGCATAAGCATAATTATCTTCATCATCTTCATCACAAGAAATTTGTTTGCAAACCTGAGTCACACAACTTGTGCTTTCATCATCTTCATAAGAAGAAAACTCCCTATTTGTGGACAACATATTGACATTATCATCCTAAATATAATGTGGTTCATTATAGTCATCACAGGAAACAACATTGTCATACAAGGATTAAGAAATCATGCATTGAGACTGTGAGTGAGGCATCTGACAGATTATGCACCAAGGGGTATCATTAACAATGTTAACAGCTTTCTTCAAAGGATCAGTAGTTTCCTTAACATTCTGAACTCTTTGATTGGTGTTATTATTTGGGAGAACTGGTTTACCATTATGCCAATTAGTGTTATATGGCATGTCATGCAATGAAGACCTCTTCTCTTGTCTCTAGTAAACCTATCTTTCAGGACCTATTCCCTTTTCATTTTTTACAAGTCTATAACTCAGGTCCTTAACAACAGTTGTCAATTTATCCAATTTTTCTTTAGGAGTAGATACATTACCTTGAGCATTTTGAGACTTATTTGGATTTTGCAAAATCTTTACATCGTCCATTTTGTTTGTCTTACCAAATGCTTTCCCACTGTTTTCAATGTTGGTTGCAATTCTAAAAGCATCCCTGAGGCTAGAAGGACCCTTATCTCTTAACCCATAAGTTGTTTTAGCATCAAAAGCATTTATGTACAACACAATGCACATTGGTTCATTAGGCCTCATGTGATGTGGTAATTTGTTCAACACCCTAGTGAATCTAGCATTAAAATCTACAACAAGCTCATTTGACCCCTTAGTAATACTAGTAAATTCATTTATAAAAAAGATGGGATCAGTTTTATCACCATATTGCTCCTTAAAAATCCTTTTAAAATCATCCCATGATGAGATACTCTAGTCAGGTAGATTTTTATACCACTCTCTAGCTTCATCAATTAAAGACTGCATAAATAATTTCATAAAAACATCCTCATGTTCAACCTCAAAGTTGTCCATGACATTTTGAAAAGCCTTCAAATGATCTTCACCTGACACAGTATTGTTTCCTGAAAAATTTGGTATATGGGGTCTCACATGTTTATTAATGGGATTAGGGTAACCAGGAATACCATTAAAAACCAATTGTCTAAATCTGTGCAGCTGCATAGGTTGTCTGCCAAATTGATTAACATTTGCATTCCTATTTGCATTCTGATTTCTCACATTGTTTAATGGTATCCTAACATTGTTTGTATTCTAATTTGGATCATTTTGTTGACACTGAACCTCATTTCTTTGTTGATTTCTTAGCATATGTGCATTATCAAGGGTGGGAACTGAATCATGCTGAGCAATTCTCAGAGCTTGCACCTTTTGTCTCATGTCATCTCTGATTTTCAAAGCCTATAAATATTCTAGCTCAACCCTCAAGCTCCTGATTTCTTTAGCTAATTCTTCTTCTTTGGGCATAGAAAAAGATGGTCCCTTTCCATTTTGGTCATCACCATCCTCCCTTGGGGATTCAACTTCTTCAAATCTATCAGGGGAATCTAAGAAAGGTCATTCCTGGAAAACTTCTAATCTCATTCTCAACCTACCATCTTGTTGTCTTTCATATACATTTTGGATTTCAACTTCTGTATTTGAAAAATAAGGTACTCTCTGTTCTGAAGACCCTGGATTATCTTAGATACTATCATTGTTTCTAGGGCTTGGAGAACCTTCATGACCAGCTTGAATGGTCCCCTTTTTCTTATACATCATCTTTCTAGGTAATTCTTCAAATAAAAGGTTACACATGGATCTTCTCCCTTGCATACAAATTTTACTTTACCAGTTGGGAGATTTGTTCGAAGTCACCACCTACAACTAGGAATTAGTTTTCACCAGGGTTCTTACACAAAGCAATCCCTAGCAGAGTCACCAAATCTATTGGTTCTTTTCCCAACTGGATACTTTTTCCCAGTTATCCCTACAAGGTAGCCATTAATGATCAACAGGATTTTCGAGCCAGGGGCCAACAGTATAGGAGATACACTCTATAAATATCTCCTCTTCTTCTTTAGGCTCTGTAGAACCAAGGGGGGTATTCCCTATTCAACATCCATGAAATGCATCTATGAACTGGCTATGATGTTGGCACAAAGCAGATAAATCCTCCTTATGCAGACCAAAACTGTGAAATAAGTGTAAAAGGGCTAGCTTTGGGCCTTATGTTCAGTTGTGAATCAGAGGATTTGTTGCAAGTATGGGCCTAACCAGTGTTGTCATTGATGTCAACATACTCCTGTTACATTAATGATAAGGTTGGATGAGTTGTGTGTTGAGGATATTGAGAAAATTAGTCTCAATCAGGAACAGTGAAGAACAGTGATGACATAAGGTAAAAGTCCAAGATAGGATGAGGACCAGAGGATGTGGATTAAAGGGTTTGTAGATATGTGTCTTAAGATGTTGTAGTAGAGATTTCAAAGGTCCGCATGAAGATATGAAGAAGTTATGGCAGTTCAAGTGAAACCAGTTTCGGCAGATGTTCAGTGATGACAGAATGATATAGATAGGTCTGGTGAGATCCATAAATGCATTCTCTAGTTCTGTGGATTTGAGGAAGTGTTGGGGAAGTCTGTGTGGTGTGTTAACTCGATTGGTTCATGGTTTGAAGTTTCGCAAGTATCTATTCCTTTATGACAATAATGGCAGACTGTGTTCTTGAGGTTCTGGATGAAGGAGAGAAGGATTTCAGTAAGTAGAAGAAGTCCGAATGTTCTTGGTGTTTTAGGCAAGTTTGTGGAGGTCCTTGGATCATGCTCAGTTTGTGTTTGTGGTCCGCATTAGAATCGGGGTCCCGAAAATGAAGAATAACTTCTGGATGATGGTGTTCTTTATGTGACTAGTTGACCGAATGAATTATACATCTTGCGGATGTTTGCTGACTTAGATGTTTGTTCCTAAGTTGATGTCATGTATAAATAAGGGATTGTGAAGTCATTTCAGGGTGTGACTTGTGAAGATGAGTGTGTGGTAGTGAGGAGAAGAGTGAAAGGTAGAGCAGAAGGTTTGGGCTTAAATGGAACTAACTCAAGCATAGTGAAGATGCTATTTACTAGTTCAAGTATGTGATACTTATTCTTTTGTAGACAGTGTGTCTCTTGTAGGCAGTGAGCCTCTTGTGAGTAGTGTGCTCGGGCAGTGAGCCCTAATTAGCATGTGCCATTTTGTTCTTTCTATTCTTCTAACAGAGAATACAATCTTGGGTTAGTCACCCCATGGTTTTTCCCTTAACCGGGTTTTCCACGTCAAAATCTTGGTGTCTCATGTGTTGATGTGTTTCTGCTCTTGATTAAATGCATTAGGTTTCATGTTTGATTTATTGTTATACTGCTAAGTGAATATAAGTGTTGAAAATGAAGAAAGTTTTGTACAAATGATTCACCCCCCCTCTCAGTTGTCTGCCCTGAGTCTAACAATTGGTATTAGAGCTAAGTTCCTCTAAAAGGAGCTTTACCGCTTGAGGAGATCCAAGATGTCATCCTTCAAGAAGGATAGTCTGAAGTTTGATGGAACTAACTTTGCTCTTTGGAAAGGTCGCATGAAATATCACTTGCAGTGTATGGGAATGGCGTACTGGTCCATGGTTACAAAATAGTATGTACCTCCACAGAGTGGTTCGACAACCCTAAATAAAATCACAGATGCTGAAAATAATCTGTGGACTAAAGAGGCTCTTCTAAGCACATTATCTGACTCAGAGCTCTCAAATTTTATTGGTCTACAAACTACCTTTGAGATTTGGAATAAACTGGAACTTTTGCATGAAGGAGACCAGTATGTTAAATGTGCAAGGTTACAAAGTCTAAAAGGGAAATTTAAAAAACTAAAGATGAGAGATGATAAAAATATTACCTCTTTTATACCAAGAGTGAATGAGTTGGTTTGTGGAATTAGAAATGCAGGTGGAACCCTGAGTCAAGATGAGATCATTAGCAAAGTTCTCAGATCCCTTCTTGCTTCTTATAAAATCAAGGCTTTTGCAATCGAAGAATTCAGAGCTCACACAACAGTCACAAGAGATCAATTGGTTGGTAAGTTGGCTGCTTTTGAAATGGCCGAGTTTGGAGATGATCCTCCAAAGACTGAATCTGCATTCAAAGCCAGTGCCTCTGTAAAAGGGAAACAAAGGTTTGATCCAAGAGAAAACTCTTCAAGGAACCTATCATGGTATGAAAAAGAAAGAAAAGACTTGGAAGAAGAAGAAGCTGAAACTGTTCATCTTGAAGCTCTTATTGCAAAAAGATTGCCAAGAGGATCCGGTAAGTATGAAGGGAAATTACCTTTTAAGTGTTTTAACTACAATAAAATTGGTCATTTTGCCTCAAGATGTCCAGAAAGATTTTCAAGACCAAATCCTAACAAACCAAGGTTTTAAAAGAATTGTTACTATGTTCATGAAGAAGATGATAATGAAGGAGTAACAGATGATGAATTAGAGACAGGAAACAAATCCAGTAATGAATAGGTGTCTATTGCTATGAAAGAAGAGGAACCAATATCCTCTATATCTGTCAATCATAAAGTTGAAGAAAGAGCTCTGGCTACCCAAGTTGAAGCAAAGGATGATTGGGTCATTGATAGTGGATGCTCTCACTATATGACAGGTGACAAGAATAAGTTCTTAAATTTGGAAAAGTATGAAGGAGGAATTGTAAAATTTGGAGATAATTCTGCTGGCAGAATCAGAGGTAGAGGAACTATTTCTCTTGATGGAAAGAACAAAATCGGTAATGTACTATATGTTGAAGGATTAAAGCACAATCTTCTCAGTGTTGGATAGCTGGTGGACAAAGCCTATGATCTTAGATTCAGGAATAGAAAATGCAAGATCTTTGAAAGTTCTAGAACTGAGATTGCATCTGGTACCCAAACTAAAGGTAATATCTTCCACTTGGTTGGTACTGGTAAAAGTTGCTTATTTGCTCAAATTGATCAGAGTTGGTTATGGCATAGGAGGATGTGTCATGTGAATTTTGATAATATCATCAAGATAAGCAATACTCCGGCTATAAGAGATCTTCCAAAATTAGTGAAACCTACTAATAGCTTGTGCAAAGAATGTCAGTTGGGCAAACTGAGCAGAGTCACATTCAAAAGTAAGGAATTGTCTTCTACCAGACTGTTGGACTTAGTTCGTACTGATCTTTGTGGTCCGGCAAGAGTTAGGAGTATCCAAGGTGATAGATACTTCATGTTGCTAATTGATGACTATTCCTAGATGATGCGGGTAACCTTTCTGAAAGAAAAATTAGAAGCACTTGAGAAATTCAAAATATTCAAGACCATGGTGGAGAATGAAACTGGATTAAAATTGAAATGTCTGAGGTCTGATAGAGGTGGAGAATTCACATCCGGTGAGTTCATAGACTTCTGTGAGAAACATGGAATAAAGAGACAATTGTCTGCCCCTAGAACTCCATAGTAGAATGGAGTAGTTGAGAGAAAGAACCAGACCATCCAGGAAGCTTCCAGGACCATGATGATGGAAGAAAATGTTCCTCAGATCTATTGGAGAGAAGCTGTCAGCACTACAGTCTACACTCTCAATCGAGTTCAAATTAGAAACAATACTAGTAAGACTTCTTATGAACTTTGGTTTGGCATTACTCCCACTGTGAGATATTTCAAAGTTTTTGGTAGCAGATGTTACATTAAAAGGGATGAAGATCTAGGAAAGTTTGGTGCTAGAAGTGATGAGGGAATATTATTGGGTTACTCTACTCAAAGCAAAGCATACCGGTGTTACAACAAGAGACTAAGAAAGATTGTAGAAAGTGTAAATGTGAAGGTTGATGAAGAAATTGAAAGACCCACAAGAATTCATGAGTATGATGAAGATGATCAGAATGGTGTTCAAATTCAAAGTATCCAAGCCTCTTCTAAGAAACAAAGTCAAGTTGATCCAGTAAGTCAAGAAGAAGAGATAAGTCCCAATGAGACTGATCAAGAGTTAGAGGTGCAAGAAACTCCCAAAGTTCCAAGGTATGTAACTCTAAACCACTCTGAAGATCAAATCATAGGTGACAAAAGCAAAGGAGTGCAAACAAGGAGGAGAATTGCTCAAAATTCAGATGAGTATTGTCTAATTTCAAAGATTGAACCTAAGATAGTGAATGAAGCTTGCAATGATGAAAATTGGTCAAAAGCAATGGAGGAAGAACTAATGCAAATTGAGAAAAATCACACTTGGGATCTTGTTCCCAGACCTAGAAACAAGAATGTGATTGGAACCAAATGGGTCTTCTGAAACAAACTAAATGAAGCTGGTGAAGTAATCAGAAATAAAGCTAGATTGGTCTGCAAGGGTTACTCTCAGATTGAAGGAGTTGATTTTGAAGAGACTTTTGCTCCAGTGGCAAGAATTGAAGCAGTCATATTATGTCTTGCATTTGCTACCTTTAAGGATTTCAAGGTGTATCAGATGGATGTCAAATTTGCCTTCCTAAATGGTAATTTGGAAGAAGTGTACATTGAGCAACCGGATGGATTTCAATTGTTTGATCATGGTGACATGGTCTACAAATTGAAAAAGGCACTGTGTGGACTGAAGCAAACCCTAAGAGCCTCGTATGAAAGATTGGTTAAGCATCTCTTGAAGATTGGTTTCAACAAAGGTATTGCTGACAGTAATTTGTATTTCAAAATTGATCATGAAAATATCTTAATTGTTGAAATATTTGTTGATGATATCATTTTTGGAGGAAGAGATAGTAGGTGTAAAACTTTTGCAAATCAAATGAAAAGTGAGTTTGAGATGTCCATGCTTGGAGAAATGAATTTCTTTTTGGGTCTACAAATTACTCAAACAAAGAAAGGAATCTTCATTTCTCAGTCAAAATATGTGAAAGAATTGTTGAGGAAATTTGGGATGGAAGACTCTAAGCCAATGAACACTCCAATGGCAACCGGATGCAAGTTGAGCAAAGATGATGACTCTCCCAACGTTGATCAGACAAAATATAGGTCAATGATTGGAGGATTGTTGTATCTCACTCAAACTAGACCAGATATTATGCAGGCTGTTGGTCTTGTTGCTAGATTCCAAGCTAATCCTAGAGAATCTCATGTTATGGCAATCAAGAGGATTTTTAGATATCTAAAGGGGATAGTTGAGTATGGGTTGTGTATCCTAGAGATCATGACTTCTCTCCTCATGCATATACAGATGCTGATTGGGCAGGAGATGTGGATGACTGGAAGAGTACCAGTGGTGGAGCATTCTTTTTGGGGAAGAGATTAGTTTCTTGGTTAAGCAAGAAATAAGAGGTAATATCTCTGTCCACTGCAGAAGCAGAATATATTGCTGCAACAGGTAGTTGTACTCAAGTTTTGTGGATGAAACAGATGTTAAGAGACATCAGAGTAGAGTATGAGGAGCCCATCACAATTTTCTGTGATAATTCAAGTGTAATAAACATATCCAAGAATCTGGTGTTGCATTCAAAGACTAAACATATATCCATCAAATTTCACTTTTTGAGAGAGCAAGTGAACAAGAATGAAGTCAGATTGGAGTTTGTGCCTTCAAAGGATTAGATTGCAGACATCTTTACTAAACCTCTACCTAAGGACTCTTTTGAGTATCTCAAGGAGAAGTTAGGGGTTATTGCCCCTTCAGTGGTGAACTAAGATGCACTGATGTGCATTAGTCCGGTGGATATCACAGTCACATCTTGTGCTCCGGACTGATGATGGGGAGCTGCTACTCAGGGGGAGCAACATGCATGGTTTTGAAGTGGTGGAACTGCAGGTATGTGCCCTTTGCCATTGATGTCAGAGGGGGAGAGAAGACATGTGAAAAACAAGTGGTTGTTGATCAAAGGGGGAGTAGCAAAGGGAGAGAAGACATGTGAATGGTTATTGCTGATAGGGGGAGTTGTGACAGTAAGGTGATTTTCTTGTCTTGATGGTTAAAACAATTTTTCACATCATATGTTGCCATCAATGACAAAGGGGGAGATTGTTGCAAGTATGGGCCTAACCAGTGTTGTCATTGATGTCAACATACTCCTGTTACATTAATGATAAGGTTGGATGAGTTGTGTGTTGAGGATATTGAGAAAATTAGTCTCAATCAGGAACAGTGAAGAATAGTGATGACATAAGGTAAAAGTCCAAGATAGGATGAGGAGAAGAGGATGTGGATTAAAGGATTTGTAGATATGTGTCTTAAGATGTTGCAGTAAAGATTTCAGAGGTCCACATGAAGATATGAAGAAGTTATGGCAATTCAAGTGAAATCAGTCCCGGTAGATGTTCAGTGATGACTGAATGATGCAGATAGGTCTGGTGATATCTGAAAATGCATTCTCTAGTTCTGCGGATTTGAGGAAGTGTTGGGGAAGTCTATGTGGTGTGTTAAATCGATTGGTTCGTGGTTTGAAGGTCTGCAAGTATCTATTCTTTTATGACAGTAATGGCAGACTGTGTTCTTAAGGTTCCAGATGAAGGAGAGAAGGATTTCAGTAAGTAGAGGAAGTGCAGATGTTCTTGGTGTTTCAATTAAGTTTGTGGAGGTCCTTGGATCATGTTCAGTTCGTGTTTGTGGTCTGCATTAGAATTGGGGTCCCAAAAATGAAGAATAACTTCCGGATGATGGTGTTCTTTATGTGACTGGCCGACCAGATGAATTATACGTCTTGCGGATGTTCTTGTGGATGTTTGCTGACTTAGATGTTTGTTCCTAAGTTGATTTCATGTATAAATAAGGGATTGCAAAGTCATTTTAGGGTGTGACTTGCGAAGATGAGTGTGTGGTAGTGAGGAGAAGAGCAAAAGGCAGAGTAGAAGGTTTGGGCTTAAATGGAACTGACTCAAGCATGGTGAAGATGCTATTTACCAGTTCAAGTATGTGATACTTATTCTTTTGTAGACAGTGTGTCTCTTGTAGATAGTGTGTCTCTTGTAGGCAGTGAGCCTCTTGTGAGTAGTGTGCTCGGGTAGTGAGCCCTAATTGGCATGTGCCATTTTGTTCTTTCTATTCTTCTAACAAAGAATACAATCTTGGGTTAGTCACCCTGTGGTTTTTCCCTTAACCAAGTTTTCCATGTCAAAATCTTAGTGTCTCATGTGTTGATGTGTTTCTACTCTTGATTAAATGCATTAAGTTTCATGTTTGATTTATTGTTATACTACTAAGTGAATATAGGTGTTGAAAATGAAGAAATTTTTGTACAACTAATTCACCCCCCCTCTCAGTTGTCTACCCTATGTCTAACAAGATTTTGGTCCTAAAAACTACTTTTAATGTCCTAAAGGTTTGGATTTGAAGTTTGGATGTGTATTTTGTATTTTGGATGCAAAACTGGTACCTTGGGTTGTAATCTCAATACATGACTAGACTGGTGCCTATTTCAGGGCTCAGAGTCAATAGACATAGACATGTGAATGCTCACATAAACTTGGATCAATGACTGGGTTTCAAGGGGATTGTTTAGTATCTGCCTTATAGACACTTCCCAAGACTGAGTATTCAATTATCTCTGCTTACAAACATCCTTACTGCAATGTATTCTTCCCAACACTTAACCTTAAACATTCAATCTACTCCTCAAGCAGAAGTAAAAGATCAAGCATTCAACATAGCAAACCCATATCCTAGAATCTTAAACACCCCTTAGCTATTTAGATTCAAAAGAAGAACGCATTCAATTTGGAGACAAATAATAGAACACATGAAATGAAGCATTATTCATTTAAATCAGCATGAAACCAATAAATTTATGCATAAAACATACAACATGAGATTCATAAACTCACAAGGCACCCAAAACAGAGCCACCAACGAAGTTATATCTTATCACAAGACCAAAATTTGTCCAGTTTTCAACAACCTAAAATGAGTAACACATTTTGCATTTTATAGTAGGACTATGCACTCAACAATAATTACAAGGCACTTTCAAAATTCCTACCAAATATAATGCACCAAGGATGGCACCCAAATCAATCAATGCAATATGCAGACTAAGAGGAAAAAGCAGGTGAACTCGGGACATGCGTAGCCGTTTGAATATTTTCCTTACAAATCTAGTAGGTTGTTGTCAATCATCAACCCATACCTCTGTGATTTTACCATTAATGGCCCAGCTACCCGCAGCTTCTCTTGAAATGCAGTAGCTACGTGCCTTAGAAGTTTTCCCGCTCAAAAATAGCTGTATAAATAAAGGAAATCCATCGCCAAAAATCCTTGAAATAGAACCATCGATTTCCCCCATCGCTGAAATCCATGGCCCCAAAATACTTTGAAAAGTCACCAGCCAATGAAATTGTGCCATGTAGGCACCTTGTGCTTCTATCACTGACTTTTCTGCCATCTACTTTGCCCTCAAAATTCTTGCATATGTAGCTGAAAATGAGATTGTATATACATACAATCCCTTGCATACAAGGCGGACTCCAAGGTGTTATGAAACAAATTTGAACCCGCACTCAGGTCTGGACCTTGTATGTAACTCTCTTTGCACATCGGCATATCCAACATACTTTACATACAAGCCACGGACTTCAAATTATGATGAAGCATATCACAATTGCTTTGAAGTCCAACTTGTATCCTAACCTTTTGCATCTTCACTTTGTATATTGCACAATATACATGCAAGCCGCGGACACCAAATATTTATAGAACAAATTGCAACCATATTCAAGTCTAGCCTACATCTTAACCTTTGTATCTTCACAATGTATATTGGCATATACAAGCACCTAATATACATGCTGTGGACCCCAACTATTATCAACCAGAATGCATGCTCATTTCAGATCTGGCCAATGCATCTTTGGAATGCATGTTCCCTTGTATGTTCAAATCATACAACCTCCTTTGTCTATCTGTGGGCCCCACCAAATGTATATTGGCCTTGTACATCTTTTTCCTTTGCATATAGTGAATGTATATTGCATATGCATTCCAATTTCTATGTGAGGTGGACCCCACCAAATGTATCTCCTAGTTTAAATGTTGCTGAATATATCAGACCCTTTCTATCTTTTTTCAATGTATATGCATTGGTCGTCAGGCAAACTTTGGAGTTGACTGCCGATGCATCCTATCTTGCCGATGACCCTCTATTACTGTAGCAAATGCATGTTAGGTTTCTTTGTATATTTTTCATTGTATAAACCCAATGCATGTTGAACATACATTCACTCTTGTATCTATTTCCCTTGTATATTTTCTTGTATGTGCCCAATGTATATCTTATTTGCATGTTTTCCTTTGTATCAAGCCATTGTATGTCTAAACATACAACACAAATATACATGCAAACCTTCTCATACAAGCAAGGAATATTCTTGGAATCTGCAACAGATTCCTCAATGCATACATAAACCCGATATGCATTTAAAATGCATACAAATCAATTTTTTCACTTTTTGAAGGCCGACTTGAACAATTTGGGCCCACCATTGTACATTTGGACTTGTACATACAAAGACACACACACCTGACAGATTTCACCACCACATAGAATGATTTTAGACTTAGCATTTTTTCATGAACGCAACAAGGAAAGACGGTAAAGAAAAGCATATGGGCTAGTCAACCAACAAGCACTAGGGCAAGGGAATACAACTTAAACAACTAGGAACCTGCCATAGGAGGTCAACTCAAAATTAGAAGATAAAGCGCAAGACCTTGGTACTTAGAATTTTTGGGTTTGAATGAAAAAACCTACAAATGCTCAAGCTTAAAACCCTAACCCTAGTTGAGCACCAACAGAAGTCATTCAAAATCATTACAATTAGGTTCAAAAGAATTGTCTGAGAGGAGTGCATAAGTGAGAACTTGGAGGAGAGAATAAAGGAGTTCGATCATCATCTCAGACAATAGGTACATATATAAAAACCTTTGTGTGGTGGATTACAGTTTGAATTTGCTATCCAGAATTATAATGGAGACTCCAGTAAAGGGCAAGGGTAGAAAACAGCAAGGTGAAACTAGTAAGCCTAAGAAACAGAAAATTGACAAAAGCCCTGATGAAAAAATGAAAGAGAGAAAACTAAATCAGGATTTGATAAACCAATTGCTTAAGTCTACCCTAAAGCCTGAATGTCTGCAAAACTCAGGGTAGAGGTAGAGAAATTAGAACACAAATGCAAATACCTGGGAAATGTATGGACACCAATTAGAGGCTATGATTTGTTCAAATTCCATTATGATAGAAGATTTAGGAATGTCCTAGTGTCTAATCCATGGCATTTGAATTTGGGCAAATTGGTCATCCTTGATGTGTTTGTGAATGTGGAACTCCTAAAACTCTTGGCTAAACATTACAATCCCAGCCTCAAAGCCATATAGAATCCACAAGGAGAGCCTGTTATGCACTTGTCCAAAAATGCCATTTTTGAAGTATTTGATTTGGATGATTTGTGTACTCTTCCCATGGTATATGAAGATTTGGACAAAGAATACTAGAGGATAGACACCACGTACAATGGATGGAGATTGCTTCTCCAGAGGCCTAGGGTAGAGGAAAAAATAGTGCCTTTTGATGATAATGATGGACCTCCATTCCATGTGTCCTCATTTGAACCATATATGCAATACACATATTATTCCATTGGCCAAGTCCTAGGGTCAGAGGTTCCTAATTTTATGACAATTTCATTAATGTTGATAGCCAAAGATATCCACTGTCATAATGCTAGGTAGTTTGACTATGCTGCTTATATTTTCAGAAAGATTGATTCCAGTTTAATTACAATTAAGAACAACGCCCCAACAGTTTCCTTTGAGCACTATTCACTCCTCATGCACATGGTATTATACTATGGCAAGGAAATAGGAATATGGCCAAGTGAACTCAAAATTTCTCAAGTAGACAAGAGGGGAGAAAAGTCACCTGTGCAAATTTGTCGACAAGGGTATGGGATAGTAGGTTTGCCCACTCTAGTTACATTCATTTTGATGAATATTGTGTAAAATTGTTGTATAGATATTTTAATCATCCTTGTGAATATTCACTATCAAATGAAATAAAAAGGTTTCTCAGACCAAAAGATTTTGGTGGTCCCCCAACTATCACCCACAACTAGGGATATTGGTATTGCTTTGAGGATTCAACCATGGTCAAAATTTATGGCTTTGAAGATACCCCATTTGTATTGCCCAAGACAGTTCCTGATAGGATTGCCTACTTAGAGATAGTCAGGCAAATGAACTGCTCTAATGTGATGAACTTGAGTGCCTATGACAAACAATCCTTCATGCCTACTACTCTGTGCTTCAGGGATTTTACTGTGGTGTCTAAAGAAGGTTATGGTCTCATCAGGGACAAATTGATGCATTACAACATGAGGTGTGCAAAGGTGAGAAAAGGATTTGATCACAAGGATTTCATTGATTTTACTAGGAGAAAACAAAATCTCAGTGGATATACACATATTCCATATCCACATGATGATATTATTAGGAACATGGAAGAAGATGAAGTTGAACTAGTAATTGAGAAGTATAATAAAGAACTAGATGAGAAGAGAAAACAGCTTGCAGAGATAAAGTTGTCTTCTGGTGATGAGGAATCTGTAGGAGAAGAAGAGCTACATGAATAGGTAACTAGAATATCTAAACAAAAATGGAATGTTATCAATCTCCTAATAGAGAGAAAGATGAAGAGGGGCCTGGTGATGAGGATCCTAGGTAGTTAGCATATGATTCTTTCATTGCAGATGATCAATTTATTCATTCTCAAGAATTTAAATCATTTTTTATAAATGCAAGGGAAAAGAACTCAGGGAATTAGTTGAAGATGTCACAACTGATAATGAAAAACAATTGATTAGATAATGAGTTGAAAGCTATGACTCCTAACAGAGGTAGACAATTGCTCAGAGAAGCAGGTGTCATGATATTTCCTTGACTTGACATAAATTCTACTTTGGTGTTTGATAGTTTCTTGCACAATGCTGATGACAAGTACAATCTCACTCCTAAGGGTGTAACAGAGGTATACATGGGTACCAAGTATAACAATGATGAAAACTCACTCATGATATGGGCCTTATACCCTCCTCATAAGAAGACAACGATTACAGATATTGAAAAAACTTTTGGGCATGTTATGACTTTGAAATCAGGAGAAACTGATCCTTTGATTACTACAGACATTGGTATAAATGTTGTAAAACTAAATAAAGCATAGGCTCAAATGTTGATCAAAGAATGAGATGCATATAAGCTAAGCTGTGAAAGATTGATAAAAGAAAATGACTTCCTATAAGATACTATCAAGAATCCCTTTGGAAGATCAGTTAAAAGATTAACCCAAGGAGAGAGTTCACAAAATGCCCAATCACCATCTGTTGATCAAATGGCCCAAGTTCAAATTGACACACTTACAGCAGTACTATGGAATAGGCATATCAATATGATGCATTGGATGAACAAATTTTGGGATGTCTATTCTGAAAACCACAAGGTAATCCAAGAACATGAAAGGGTAAACAATAGGCTTCAAGAGAAACTCCATGAGATATAGAGTAAGGAGAATCCTGATGCTACAAGTACCTCCAGTGCCAAAGAGTTGATCGAACAACATCAAAAATATCATGACCAGCTTCATAATGATGCCAGGGAATGTGTTGAGACTTCAAAGGCAGGTATACCCATGTTGTTCAGAAATGATAAGGAGTTGAAGAGAAAAGATGATTGGATTAAAGAATGCCAGGTGATATTACATAAGGCTTTAGAAGCTCTCAAGGTTAAAGACTCAGCATCTCAGGAGGCCTACAAGCATCTGGAGAAGATGGTGACAATGGATGTGATTACAAGAAATGCTATTGAATTTGTTGATACACATCAAAGCCAAGAGTACTTGGATCATGTAGCTCAAATATACCTATGGCTGACCAGGGCTTAGGTTCTTTATCTTTGTTATTGTTATGTTAATCCTCTTAGTTCTCAAAAGACATTTTGAATAGTTATGTCTCTTCATAAATAGTTCTATATAAGTTGGATGTATGATGATCGATCATCATTAGTAGTAGGAGATAATAGAAGAAATTCATAACATTTTAAAAAGGACCATGTTACAAGTATTATATTAAAGAAGTTAATAGAAGATCTCTGATTCTGTGGTCTTATACTAGTATCAATTGTTTGTTGAAATTATTCAGTTATTTGGTTGTCTCCAGTTTAGTATTTCCTTATTATTCAAATTAATATATCAAGTATATATTTAATTTGTCAATGCACATTTATTGTATTTGTGTGATTTGATTAATTGGTTTCCTTAGAAGGAATTAAAATCCTTCTAATCAGTCAGAGTAATCTGAAAGTGTTGATTTGGATCACTAAGAAGAACCATATAATTAGGATTGTCATTCTGTCTCCAAGTTGATGTTATCTATTATTCTTTCATAATTCATTCAATTAGTTCCTTCAAGAAAGGATTAAAATTCCTTCTGGTGAATAACAAGAAATCTGATTGTGTTAGCTAGATTATTAAGAAGAGTTTGTCAATCATTTTCCTACATGTTTATACAAGTTATAAACCAAAGTACTCTACCAAACAATTAGAGTTATTGCCCACTATAAGCCATTGGTCTTAGATTTTCATTTGACTCTGTTTACCCAACAAGGCACTAGTCTTATCTATTTCAATAGTTAAATTCATTTATTAGTTTTTGTCTTGATATTGCTTATACAATTTATACCAAATTAGAACCACACCATTTTCAATCACTATTCAAACATTGGAAGTAGAACTAGTTAGCAAATTTCCATCTACTCTACATCATTTGCCACTGTGGGTAAATCCCTTTGTTGCAAATATGGGCCTAACCGGTGTTATCATTGATGTGAACATACTCCTGTTGCATTAATGATAAGGATTGGATGAGATGTATGCTGAGGATATTGAGAAAATTAGTCCTATCAGGAATAGAGAAGAACATTGAAGTTAACAAGGTAAAGATCCCAGTTAAGATGAAGATCAAAGCATGTGCTTTAAAGGGTTTGTAGATAAGTGTCTTAAGATGATCCAATAAATATATTAGAGGTCCGCATGATCATCTAAAGAAGTTATGACCATTTAAGTAAAACTAGTTTTGGCAGATGTTCAGAGGTGACAGAGTGACACAGATAGGTTCGGTGAGATCCAGAAATGAAATATCTTGTTCTGTAGATTTGTTGGAGTGTTTAGGAAGTCAATGTAAATTGACAACTCAATTGGTTCGTGGTTTGGAGGTCTGCAAGCATCTACTCCATTATGATAGTGATGACAGACTGTGTTCTTGAAGTTCTAGATGAAGGAGAGAATGATTTCAATGAGCAGATGTAGTGTGGATGTTCTTGGTGATTCAGAAAAGCTTGTGGAGGTTTTTGGATCATGTCCAGTTTGTGTTGGTGGTTTGCATTTAAGTTTGTGCTCGCAATTGAAGAATTACTTCCGGATGGTGATGTTCTTCCCAAGTCAGGCCAACCGGACGAGTTACACATCCTGTGTATGATCTTGAAGATATTATGTGAAGATTAGCATGTTCCTAGAAGAAGATTGAAGTGTCAAATTAGTGTGGTCGATAGTGTGTTGATCCGTGTGAAGTCCTTTTGTAATTTGTCATGTTGTATTTATGTATTTGCTCTGTATTGTTTGCCAACTTAGATGATTATTCCTGAGTCGAGGTCTTGTATAAATAAGGAATTGTAAAGTCATTTCAAAGGCATCTGGTGGAGATGTGAAAGTGGAAAAGAGGAGGAGAGCGAAAAGTAGAGTAGAAATTTTGGGCTTAAATAGAACTGACTCAAGCATATTGAAGATGATATTCTTCAGTTCAAGTATGTAATACTTATTATTTTGTAGACAATGTGTCTCTTGTAGGCAGTGGGCCTCTTGTGAGTAGTGTGCTCGGGCAGTGAGCCCTAATTGGCATGTGCTATTGATGCAAGAGCATCCAGGGTGTAAGAGCAATCTTGCATCAACCAAAAAAAAGTAATAATAACAATAAAAAATGTGTTGTTTCTTTTCAATAAGGGCTAAATTTGGCTGGGTTACTATTTTTAGTAAGTTTTCATTTGTGCACGGTTGGATACAAAATCTTACACGGACCTCCAAAATGGTGAATTGAAGCTAATGGTGAAGAAATCACTTCAATATCGTTTGTCATTTGTGAGATATTAAAATTTCAAATTCTAAAAATCCTATTGAAATATTCAAAGTCAAATTTGAGGCACTTAGAGGCTCTGGATGGGCCCAAAATTTGGTGGGAAACCCAAGTGGTCTACCTATTGGTACTACTTACGCTCCATCGTCTTTTCGAGAACTTTCTAAAAAGGTATTATAATTGAAAATCCAACAGTCGGATCGAAGGTTATGGCCCCGCGAAGTTGACCTATTTTTGGAGGGAGATGCAAATTTTGAAATTAAGCCGGTGGTCACCAAAAAGGGCTATATATAACCATTTTTGGGAACCCTTAGGGTAGTAGAGTTAAGGGGGAAGGTGTAGAGTCAAGAAAGGTGAGAAATTAGAAACCCTAGTTGATTTGGGAATTACAGAACGCTGAAGATTCTAGAGTTTTGAGAGAGGAGGTTGTAATGTGTTGCAGCTTGTAGGGGATTCATCCTCTGATTGTATTTGAGCTTCTGTAATGTAATGTTTTTCCCATATTAATAAAATATCATTCTATTTTCTATGTGCAATTTCTATTATTGTGTGTTTTATGATTTACCCCCTTCATCAGCCATTTTGTTCTTTCTATTCTTCTAACAGAGAATACAATCTTGGGTTAGTCACCCCATGGTTTTTCCCTTAACCAAGTTTTCCATGTTAAAAATCTTGATGTAATATGTGTTAATATGTTTCTACTCTTGAATTGTTGCATTAAGTTTCCGTGATTGATTTATCATTATACTGTTGATTTAAGAAAGGATTTAAGTGGTTAATTGCAAGAAAGTTTTGGACAACTGATTCACCCCCCTCTCAGTTGTCTGTCCCAAATCTAACAATTGGTATCAGAGCTAAGTTCCTCTCAGAGAGCTTAACCACTTGAGGAGATCTAGGATGTCGTCATACAAGAAGGATAGTCTAAGGTTTGACAGAACCAATTACACTCTTTGGAAAAGTTGCATGGAATGCCACTTACAATGTATGGGAATGTAGTATTGGACTTTGGCTTCAAAGAAGTATGATCCCCCACAGAATGGTCTGTGCACCGTAGATGAAATGAGAGATGCTGAAAACAATCTGTGGGCTAAAGAAGCTCTTCTAAGTACCTTATTTGATTTAGAACTAACAAATGTTGTTGATCTAACAACTGCATATGAGATTTGGCAAAAATTAGAACTTCTGCATGAAGGAGACAAGGATGTGAAATGTGCCAAGCTACAGAGTCTGAAAGGAAATTTTGAAAACCTGAAGATGAGAGAAGATGAAAATATCACTACATTTATGCCTAGAGTAAATGAGTTTGTTTGTGGCATTAGATGTGCTAGTGGAGTCTTGGATGAAGATGAGATTGTTGGCAAAGTTCTCAGATCCCTTCTTGATTCTTACAAATACAAGGTTACTGCCATTGAAGAATTCAGAGCCCATTTCGGTGTCACAAGAGATCAATTGGTTGGTAAATTGGATGCATTTGAATTGATCGAGTTTGGAGATGCCCACCCAAGACTGAATCTACATTCAAAGCTAGTGCATCTGTAAAAGGCAAACAAAGGTTTGATCTGGGAGAGAACTCTTCAAGGAAACTATCATGGTATGAAAAAGGAAGAAAAGACCTAGAAGAGGATGAAGCTAGAACTGCTCAACTTGAAGCCCCTATTGCAAAAAGACTACCAAGACGATCCAGTAAGTATGAAGGGAAATTGCCTTTTAAGTGTTTTAACTGCAATAAGATTGGTCATTTTGCCTCAAAGTGTCCGGAAAGATTCTCAAGGCCAAACCCTAACAAATCAAGGTTCCAAAAGAAATGCTACTATGTTCATGAAGATGATGATGGAGTAACAAATGATGAATCAGAGACAGGAAACAAATCCGGAAGTGACTGGGTCTTTATTGCCATCAAGGAAGAAGTTCCAATGTCCTCTGAATCTGTCAGTCATAAAATTGTTGAAAAAGCTCTGGCTGCCGAAGTTGAAGAAAAGGATGATTGGGTCATTGACAGTGGATGCTCCCACCATATGACAAGTGACAAAAACAAGTTTCTAGATTTGGAAAGGTATGAAGGAGGAGTGGTAAAATTTGGTGATAATTCTTCTGGTATAATTAGAGGTAGAGGAACTATTTCTTTTGATGGAAAGAACAAAACCAGTGATGTACTGTATGTTGAAGGCCTGAAGCATAATCTTCTATGTTGGACAGTTGGTGGACAAAGGCTATGATCTTCGGTTCAAAAATAGAAAATGCAAGATCTTTGAAAGTTTCAGAACAAAGATTGCATCTAGTACTCAAACTAAAGGTAATATCTTCCACTTGGTTGGTACTGGTAAAAGTTGTTTATTTGTTCAAATTGACCAGAGTTGGATGTGGCATAGAAGAATGTGTCATGTAAATTTTGATAACATCATCAAGATAAGCAACACTTAGGCTATGAGGGATCTTCCAAAATTGGTGAAACCTTCTAATAGCTTGTGTAAAGAATGTCAGTTATGCAAACAAAGCAGGGTTACATTCAAAAGTAAGGAATAGTCTTCTACCGGATTATTGGACTTAATTCATACTAACTTATGTGGTCTGGCTAGAATCAAGAGTGTGCAAGGTGATAGATACTTCATGCTATTAATTGATGACTACTCCCAGATGATGTGGGCAACTTTTCTGAAGGAGAAATCAGAGGCTCTTGAGAAATTCAAGATATTCAAGGCTTTGGTGGAGAATGAAACTAGATTGAACATAAAATGTCTAAGGTCTGATAGAGGTGGAGAATTCACATCTAGTGAGTTCATAGAATTTTGTGAGAAACATGGAATAAAAAAAGAGTTGTCTGCTCCAAGGACTCCACAATAGAATGGAGTAGTAGAAAGAAAGAACTAGACCATCCAAGAAGCATCTAGAACCATGATGATGGAAGCAAATCTTCCTTAGATCTACTGGAGAGAAGCTATAAGCATTGCAGTCTATACTCTTAATCGAGTACAAATTAGAAGCAATACCGGTAAGACTCCTTATGAAATTTGGTTTGGCATCACTCCTACTATGAAGTATTTTAGAGTCTTTGGTAGCAAGTGTTACATTAAAAGAGATAAAAATTTAGGCAATTTTGATGCTAGAAGTGATGTTAGAATATTCTTAGGTTATTCTACTCAAAGCAAATCTTACCAATGTTATAATAAGAGATTGAGAAAGATTATAGAAAGTGCAAATGTAAAGGTTGATGAAGGGATTGAAAAACCCTCAAGGTTTTATGAATATGATGAAGATGACCAAAATGATGTTCTGATCTAAGGATTCCAAGCCCCTTCTGAGATTCAGATTCAAACTGATCCGGTAAACTAGGAAGAAGAGAAGAATTTGAATGAACCTATTCAAGAGATAGAAGTGCAAGTAAGTCCTAAAATTTGTAGGTATGTAAAACTAAATCACTCCGAAGATCAAATCATTGGTGATAAAAGAAAAGTTGTACAAACAAGAAGAAGGATTGCTCAAGATTTAGAAGTGTATTGTCTAATTTCAAAGATTGAACCTAAGACAGTAAATGAAGCTTGCAATGATCAAAACTAGACTAAAGCAATGGAGGAAGAACTGATGCAAATTGAGAAGAGTCACACATGGGATCTTGTTCCCAGACCTAAAAACAAGAATGTGATTGGAACCAAATGGGTCTTCTAGAATAAATTGAATGAAGATGGTGAAGTAGTCAGAAATAAAGCCAGATTGGTCTACAAGGGCTACTCTCAAGTAGAAGGAGTTGATTTTGAAGAAACTTTTGCTCTGGTGGCAAGAGTTGAAGTAGTCAGACTATTTCTTGCCTTTGCTGCCTTCAAGGACTTCAAAGTATATCAGATGGATGTCAAGTCTGCCTTCCTGAATGGTGACTTGGAAGAAGAAAATTACATTGAGCAATTGGATGGATTTCAATTCTCTGATCATGGTGATATGGTCTACAAATTGAAGAAAGCACTATATGGACTCAAGCAAGCCCCAAGAGCCTAGTATGAAAGATTGGATAAGTATCTTTTGAAGATTACTTTCAACAAAGGTACTGCTGACAGTAATTTGTACTTCAAAATTGATCATGAAAACATCTTGATTATTGGAGTATTTGTTGATGATATCATTTTTGGAGGAAGAGATAGTATGTGTAAAACCTTTGCAAATCAAATGAAAAGTGAATTTGAAATGTCCATGTTTGGGGAACTGAATTTCTTCTCGGGTCTGTAAATCACACAAACAAAGAAAGGAATCTTCATTTATTAGACCAAATATGTGAAAGAATTGTTGAAGAAATTTGGGATGGAAGACTCAAAACCAATGATTACTCCCATGGCAACCGGATGTAAATTGAGCAAAGATGATGACTCTCCTAAGGCTGATCAGAAAAAGTACAGGTCAATGATTGGAGGATTGTTTTATCTCACTCAAACTAGATCTGACATTATGAATGTTGTTGGTCGTGTTGCTAGATTCCAAGCTGATCTTAGAGAATCTCATGTCATGGCAATCAAGAGGATTTTTAGATATCTAAAAGGGACAGTTGAGTATGGTCTGTGGTATTCTCAAGATCATAATTTCTCTCTTTATGCATATACAAATGCAGATTGGGTAGGAGATATGGATGACTGGAAGAGTACAAGTGGTGGAGCATTCTTTTTGGGGAAGAGATTGGTTTCTTGGCTAAGCAAGAAAAAAGAGGCAATATCTCTGTCCACAACCGAAGCAGAATATATTGCAGCAGCAGGTAGTTGCACTCAAGTTTTGTGGATGAAGCAGATGCTAAGAGACATTAGAGTGGAGTATAAGGAACCTATCACAATCTTTTGTGATAATTCAAATGCAATAAATATATCTAAGAATCTAGTGTTGCATTCAAAGACTAAACATATATCCATCAAGTTTCACTTTTTGAGAGAGCAAGTGAACAAGAATGAAGTTAGATTGGAATTTGTGCCTTCCAAGGATCAGATTGCAGATATCTTTACTAAACCTCTACCTAAGGACTCTTTTGAGTATCTCAGGGAGAAGTTAGGGGTTATTACCCCTCCGGTGATGAACTAAGGTGCACTGATGTGCATCAGTTCGGTGGATATCACAGTCATATCTTGTGGTCCAGATTGATGTTGGGGAGCTGCTACTCAGGGGGAGCAACTGGTATGATTATGAAGTGGTGGAGTTGCAAGTATGTGCCCTTTTCCATTGATGTCAAAGGAGGAGAGAAGACATGCGAAAAACAAGTGGTTGCTGATCAAAGGGGGAGCAATAAAGGAAGAGAAGACATGTGAATGTTTGTTGTTCATAGGGGAAGTTGTGTCAATAAAGAAAAGTTCTTGTCTTGATGGTTAAAATAGTTTTTCACATCATATGTTGCCATCAATGACAAAGGGGGAGATTGTTGCAAATATGGGCCTAACTTGTGTTGTCATTGATGTCAACATACTCTTGTTGCATTGATGATATGGATTGGATGAGATGTATGCTGAGGATATTGAGAAAATTAGTCCTATCAGGAACAGAGAAGAACAGTGAAGTCAGCAAGGTAAAGATCCCAGTTAAGATGAAGATCAGAGGATGCACTTTAAAGGGTTTGTAGATAAGTGTCTTAAGATGATCCAGTAAAGATTTCAGAGGTCTGTATGAAGATCTGAAGAAGTTAAAGCCATTTAAGTAAAACTAGTTCTGGCAGATGTTTAGAGGTGACAGAGTGACATAGATAGGTCCGGTGAGATCCAGAAATGAAATATCTTGTTCTACAGATTTGGTGGAGTGTTTAGGAAGTCAATGTGAATTGACAAATCAATTGGTTCGTGGTCTAGAGGTCCACAAGCATCTATTCCATTATGACAGTGATGACAGACTGTGTTCTTGAGGTTCTGAATGAAGGAGAGAATGATTTCAATAAGCAGATGTAGTGTAGATGTTCTTGGTGATTCAGGCAAGCTTGTGGAGGTTTTTGGATCATGTCCAGTTTTTGTTGGTGGTCCGCATTTAAGTTTGAGCTCACAATTAAAGAATTACTTCTGGATGGTGATGTTCTTCCCAAGTCAGGCCGACCGGATGAGTTACACATCCTACGGATGATCCTAAAGATGTTATTTGAAGATTAGCGTGTTCCTAGAAGAAGATTGAAGTCTTAGATCTATGTGGTCGACAGTGTGTTGATCTGTGTGAAGTCCTTTTGTAATTTGTCATGTTGTATTTATGTATTTTCTCTGTAATATTTGCTGACTTAGATGATTATTCCTAAGTCGATGTCTTATATAAATAAGGAATTGTAAAGTCATTTCAAAGGCATCTGGTGGAGATGTGAAAGTGGAAAAGAGGAGGAGAGCGAAAAGCAGAGCAAAAATTTTGGGCTTAAATGGAACTGACTCAAGCATGGTGAAGATGCTACTCTTCAGTTCAAGTATGTAATACTTATTATTTTGTAGACAGTGTGTCTCCTATAGGCAGTGGGCCTCTTATGAGCAGTGTGCTCGGGCAGTGAGCCCTAATTGGCATGTGCCATTTTATTCTTTCTATTCTTCTAACAGAGAATACAATCTTGGGTTAGTCACCCCATGGTTTGTCCCTTAACTGAGTTTTCTATGTTAAAAATCTTGATGTCATATGTGTTAATGTGTTTCTACTCTTGAATTGTTGCATTAAGTTTCCATGATTGATTTATCATTATACTATTGATTTAAGAAAGGATTTAAGTGGTTAATTGCAAGAAAGTTTTGGACAACTGATTCACCCCCCCTCTCAGTTGTCAGTCCTGAATCTAAGAATAACTTAGTCAAAACATTTACACTCATCTAATCTGCTTCAACTTCCAAGGTCCACCCGCCTAGGTATAGCAGTGCCTATGGTACAGGGAGTCAGTAAGCTTATAAGTTAACTCTGTCAAGTTAGTTCAAAACCGTTTCGAATTTGATCATAGAATCCAGCATTTTCTTAGGATTTGCAACCTGCATTTTTAAGACCTAACAATTGGCGACTTTGCTAGGGATCCAAATACAAAGAGCCTTGGTAAGAGGCCATTCTTTTATAGAGTCAGAAATTTCAAGAATACAAAGTGGTAACTCTACTGGTAAGAAGAATCCAGAAAGATAAATTATAACCTTTTCCTATTTACAAAATTAGGTGGTGACTCTAGAACTTGTTATAATAGAAAGTTGGTATCAAATGGATGGTAGAATATCCAAGATGGAAGGGAAGAAGTTACAATCATCCCCACCAATCAGATTCATTCCCAAGAAAAATGAAGCATCAAATTATTTTCACCAGAGTAATAATCAGGAGGCTCAAGAGGATAATACAGAACAAACTATCATAACTCACAATAGTTTTACCCCTCTGCATGAATCAAATGAGAATTTGTCTCAAATCAATGGAGTAATTGATGACATATTGGCAAAATATAGACCTGATCCTCAAGAACAGCTTGAGTATGAAGCACAGGCCATGAAGGAAATTGATCAGAGGCAAGCTGAATATGATTATAAAATGTCATTACAGCAGGAAGAGGGGGTAAAATGTGGATTCACGAATCAAGAGGTAAATAAAAGTCCAAAGAATACAAGAAATATAAATGAAGTGTAGCAGAATGTGCTTAAGCTGCAGGAAAAACTTGAAATGATCAAGATAGAGGAAACTGAGATGTTGTTAAAATAGGAAATTCAACAAATAAGGAATAGGACTAAAATAGCCGCCCCAAAATATATACCTCCACATAGAGGGAATACTTTGAGGAACCCACAGCAAAACTTGTACCAAAATACCATTGGTGTTTCCAGTCTACAAGCATCCGGAAGTCATGTTCATCAAAATACCCTCTCGAATAATCCTAGACCACCTCTCATACATAACACCTCTCAACATATGGCTAATCCATACCCATCCCCTAGCCAACAGTATTGTAGACCACAAAATCTTCATATGAATCTCCACATAAACCCACAATAGCAACATTCTTATCATCAGCCTCCAGGCGGATATAATTACTACCCTAACCCACCACCCATGAATATTCCACCCCAAAACCTCACAAACATATGCGGGTAGTTTGATCTGACTGGATATCAATTGTATCCATACCCTATTGACAGTAGTTGGAGGAATATAGTTCCCAAGTTCACTGGAAACAGTGCAGTATCAGCTGAGGATCATATCAGAAGTTTCAATGCCTTCGTACAAGATATTAGTATGGATTATGAAGATGTTAAAATGAGGTTATTCATGATGTCTCTGAATGAAGATGCGAGAGATTGGTTCAACAACTTACCAGATGCCTCAATCAGTTCCCTAATAGATTTCCATAGTCAATTTAAGGAGCAGTATGGCAATCAGTATGCCCCTGAGTTTGCATTGCATGAATTGATAAGCATCCAAAAATACCAAAATGAGTTAGTATATGATTTCAATATGAGATTTTCCCAGTTACACAACAAAATACCACATGGATCTAAATTGACTGATCTAGTAGCATTAAGTATTTATTTGAAAGCATTTGATCCTAAGACAAGGTACAAACTCAGAAATTGATGCCCTATGACCCTAGCTAAAGCACAGAAAGAGGCATTAACTATTGAAAACAATAGAAAAGATGTAGGTATGGTTAGCAGAAGAGACAATGCCAAAATTCCTCAAAGCCCAAATATTCAACAGAATAAACAAGAAGGTTAGCATAGACATGAAAGACCTAGGTTGCATGATATGCTGTATAATACAAATTGGAAGGATGGGAGACCTATTGAAAGCAACAGAAAGCAACATTATGGAAAAGATACTCCTAACCCTCTAAAGAGAAATGGGGTACATATGGTAAAAGATAAACCTTGGTGTTTGGTGTACAATTTACCACTCTCACCTGAATATTGTGTAGTGGCTAAAATAGTACAACAAGAAGAAGCATTATACAACTATAATAGAGATAATCACACAATAAACATGATGCAAGATACACCATACTTGCTGAATGAAGACTATTCTTCTATAGAGGAAGAGGGATATGAATATGATGTGGGGAACCAGAAACATCATATCAACATAGGAAAATAAGAACTATTCTCATATCAGGAGGACATCTACGAGGGACCTACTTATTATCATAACAATTGACCATATGATCAGTGGAGAAAGCCCACTGAAAAGGAAAGGGAAATTCTTACAATAGTTGCAGTTGCCTAAGCTAAAAATGCCTATAATCTAAGAAACAAGACAATAAATCCAGACCAAGGAACACCTGGGAGTGTCTTTATAAAATATCAAAATTACAAAAGGAATAATGCAAAGTCATCATTTAGAGAACCAAAAAAAATTGAGCAGAATACAATAAAAGATAAATCACCAAATCAAGAAAAAGAACATATAAAGACAGAAAGGAATGATCAAACTATAGCCCATTCATTTGACATTGCTCATACAATATCTTAGGTGAATATTGTTGATGCTTAGAATTGCGCTGTTTCCAACACCAACATGGGAAACTCTGAGATGTAGGAATGTTCCTCAGAGTGACCTCCAGATTTTAAAGAAGCTGGCTCTTCTTTCAAGTGTATTTCGAAAAAGGGACAGAAGTAAGATAGAATCACAAATGCAATGAAGAGAAATTTAACTATGGCGATGCGCCTGAATATGATTTGTTCCTTAACACCAAGCACAGTGAAACTACTTTTAAGATTCAGTTACATTAAAGAGCAAATCATGCATGATTAATGTAAAAGATGAAAGTAAATAGAAACAAAGGCTCACAACTTGAAAGATTTTTGCAATGACATAGAAAATATTAGCAAAGGCACAGAACCCAGTCTTCTTATTAATTTTCTAGTCACATAAAAGGCACAGAATCATGCACAGTTATACAAACTTTCTGAATCAAGAAAATAGAACAAAGGCGAATGATATTACTGGCCACAATACAAGATCTTCCAAACTTTTCTTAACTCTATGATAACAATCTATATGCAGAAAACTTTCTATCTTCTTCTTTTCTATATATCCCTTGAATCCGCGATCTGAAACCATATTTATAGCACAGGACTGGCTCAAAGATCGCCCACATGATCAAATCTCAATGGCCTAACCGAACTAGGACTTAACTGGAAGTGTCTGACAAAAAATATATTTTGGATCTGAAATGGTTGGCCCCTCTTCAAGTTCATTGGCGGAAACAGATACATGTAACTCCTCGCACTCAGAATCAGGTAGGGACACCTGGCAGTTTCTAATAGTCTTTGCGACTATAAACCCTTGGGACAACTGGGATTCATACACGCCCCTTCCTTGAAACTCCTTCATCTTTTCGGAACAACAGGAAACTAGCACGTGGCATTCTCCGCTACAATGAGAAACAAAACCCTTAAGACAGATGGCACTCTTCGCGTTTCTTACTTGAAAACTGTTTCATCATCAGGAGGCACCGGAAAACAACACTTGGCAGCGTCCGCGGCCTCTGCAAAAGATACGTGGCGATTTCTGATTTACTTAGAGTCTTTACTGTAGCTTTATGTTAGGAGTGCTTGGGCTTTACCATCTGTCATGGTCCGCTGCTTCGAGCCTTTAATCACTTACCAAAAATGGGACCCACCATACCTCTCGCCTGAGCAGCTTCAAAAAGAAATAGGGATAGGTGGCGCTTTCTGCTGAATTTAGCAAGTGATACGTGGCGGCTTCCACTTTACTTAGAGAGACTGTAGATACCTTTAGTGAGTTCTACGGAAGATGACACATGGCAGTCTCCGCTGAGCTTTGAGAAACTTTAGAACTTTAACAAAACCTCTGTAGACGTTGCCACTTGGCACTTGCCGTGCAACTTTGAGAAACTTTAGAGAAACATTAGAGACTCATAAGGTTCACGTGGATGGTGACACATGTTACGCTCCGCTGAAACTTTAGAAACATTACCGGGGCCCACCAATAGTCTTTACTTAGCAACAAAAGAAAAGAAGGAACTTACGGATGCCGACACTTGGCGCACTCCGTGAAATTTATATGGGACACGCGGCTCTGTCTGCATTACTTAGAGAAACATTAAGAAACCCTCCATATCTGCCACTTGGTGCCTTCCGCTTCACTGAAAGAACTTAAAACTGGGGCCTGCCAGACTCACTTTGTAACACAAAAAGGCTTTTGAAACTTATAAGAAACTGAACCTCGGATGCCAACACTTGGCATGCTCCGCAGGTATTAAAAGGGGCGCGTGGCTCCATCCGCGTGACTTTGAGAAACTTTATAATGTATCCCAAGTGCTGACACTTGGCGGCTTCCGTTGCTTCCCTGGGACTTAGGCAAAATTTAGGCAAAATACAAAACCCTGTGCTCGCGGTCTGTGTCAAAACCCTCGCTGAAAACTGTTTCGCACAGGAACAAAACTAGAGCTAACACAACTGAAACTCAAAACAAAAATGTAGAGTATTTTACTCTATAGTTCTTGGCGACCCCGAGGACTTTTGAGCCTGCTCAAAAAGAATCCAAAAAATGTGCATAGATACAGCAAAATTTATAGATTTTGCAAGGCCGTCTAATATACATACCACTCAGCATCAGATAGTCCCTGTTTGTTCTGCAAATCCTGGAAGGCTAAATCCAGGTTGATGATGTCCTTATGTGAAAAACTCTACAAAACATGGACTGCAGCCTTCAATTGGAAATCAAGCTGGGCCATGGGAATCAAAACAGCTTCCACCTCTGACACTGTTGAGGCATCTGTTAGACCTTGGAAGACTGACTGGTCATTTTGTTTGGCTAGCAATAATGGCTTGATCTCATCAACCATCAACACAGTATTGCTATCAGGAAAAGGGGAGGGAAGACCCAATTGCACCAGGTCTTCAATATGTGTCTTCATGTCCTTCACTCCCTTCTTGACCACATCTAGGAGTTCTTGGCAAGTAATTGCAGCGGAGTTGCAACTGAGAACCTCATTCACCCTTTTTGCAACAATCATTCTGTCACTGATCCCTGCTGTTGATAATGTTTCATTAGATGTGTCATACAATTTGTTCAGCAACAGTTGAGAATCTGAAACTCTCATGGAAACAGTGGCCAAAGTGGCCTGAACTGAAGCCTCTACCTTTTCACACGATTACTGTGCATGTAGCAGGAAAGTTAAAGAGGGTTTGAGCTAGATAATCTCCTTAGAGATTCTTTTCCACACTGATGCATATAGCTCCTTAACCAGGTTCAACACTCCTGCATTCTGTGGCCTATTTGCCAACTCAAGGGTCAACTGTTTTGCTGTTTGTTGCTCGGCCTGAAGTTGAGCCTGTATGGCAGCAACATTGTTATGTTCCTTCAACAGCTGCTATTGGAACTGTGTGGCTTGTTGAGAGGAATCCTGATGCCTCTTCTACAATGTGGCCTTTTCTTGCTTCAGGGTAGTCACTACAAACTTCACCTGGATTAACTCTTCTTTCAAAGAAGCATTTTGGCTCTCTGTAGCCTGATGAATCTGACATGAAACAGTATTTTGCAACTGTTTAGTGAGATCTTCTATTTCATCATTTTTTGATTTGAGCTCTGCAGTCAGGGTGTTAGAATGTGCCTTTTCTTGAGCTAGATCAGCCTCCACCTTTTGCAATTTCCTTGATAACTTCAAATAGTCAGTGGCTATAGTAGAAGTGGTTTCATTTAGCAGCTTTACCCTGTCTTGTGGCCTAAATAGTGACATATCCATGGCCACTGCACTCATTGTATAATCTTGGGGCTGCATCTGCTCATTTGGCCTGACTACATTGGGTGACAAATGAGTCACAGTTAGTTGTTGTTGGATTGGGTCAAATAGTGACCTCATGTGTGGGACATCCTGAGCTTTATTTTTTTCCTCCTCTTCTTATCCATCTGGGCTTCCCTAGCCTTCTTAGCAGTGTCTGCTTGAGCTTGGAAGGTAGGGGGAGAGGCAATATACCCACCCACAAAAGGATGACCCTGTGGCAAGCCATAGGGAATAGCCAAATGTTGGCTAGGGGAAACCTGAGGAGGTATTCTCCTTGGAATAGAGGGGGAAAAAGGAGGCAGTGATATGGCCTGTAATGACATGGCCTGAGTAGTAGCAGGTGGGGAAAACTAGGAAATTGGCACAGCAGAGGTGGCAGGGGAAAATATTTGGCTAGTTGGGATTGCCACCCCTATAGAAGAAAGAGACTGAGAAGGAGAAGAAGGAGTAGCATGTACCTGAGAAGTAACAAATGTAATCGGTGGTTGCTGCTATGAAGGCTTTACTTCCTCATCTGAATCAGGCTGAAGTTTCAGCCTCTTATGTTTCCTTGGTCTCTCTTCTTCCTACTGTGTTTCTTTCTCCTCAACATTTAACACTATTGCTAGTGGTGTTTGCACAAAACTGGAAGCCCCAGTCATTGAAACTAATGGGGTCTCTCTAGGTGGTGATGACACCACACTCTTTTGCTTCTCTATGGCACTGAGAGATTGGGGCCAGGCAGTTACAACGGCTATTGATGATACTTGTCCCAGGGCCTGCACCATATGAGTGGACCCTGCTTTCCCCTCTGAATCTCCACCTTGAGTCTACTATTTGCTTGTATCGGGGCTAGAAACTGGTGATGGATGCCACTCATCCCAAATAGACTCCCATTTTTCATCTGTATCCACATTGCCAAAAGAGTGGGTTGTCTCAGATATCTCTTGCCTATATTTCCAATAGGCTTCTATCTTCTCAGGTTTCCATTATCTGTCTCTTATTAAATTTTTCTTTAACCCAGCGCCCATTTTGAGTTTAGGGTCTGTTGTTCTCAAAATTAGCTACGCTCGTTTTTGTAGACAACCCCCACGAAACTTGTCCGTTTCGTGAATCTACACTCTAAGATCGCAAATCAAGACAAGATTTCCTTGGTCTCGTGTGAAGTCATTTGACATTCTAAACTCGTCTGTGACATTCCCTTGAATTGATTTCTCGATATTCGCGAGGATCGTTTAAGTCGTAAACTGGTTAAAAGGTCAATTTTCGTTATTTTTTAGGTGTTGGCCAAATTTTTGTTTTATCATGTAAGAGCGGTGTTTTCAACCACTATTACATATTTTGAAGTTTGTTTTAATGTGTAATAGTGGTGTTTTTAGTCGCTATTACATATGTTGCATTTTTGTTTGTTGTGTAATGGCGGCCCAATCACCCGCCGTTACATATGAGTGTTAACTTTGCCTGCCAGAACGGCCAAAACACCCGCTCCAACAAGATCTCCGGATCTTTCAACTGGAGTGACATTAATGATCGCTCGTGCCAGGTATTAATGGTTTGACTTTGATCTTTTAAATATGATGTTTAACTCATTGTCTCTCATCATTTTCTCTATTCAAAACCTTCCCAATTGATTATCGATCCCTTCCTTGAACCATTGATTGTGCCAACAGTTGGATTCAAATGGATTTCAAGTGGCCATCTTCACGTATAGGGTCTTTCCTTCCTTAATAGGAGAGTTTGTTAAATATCTTTCTATGGTTTCTCTAAATGATTATCAGTAGTCTTGTTGTTTCAAATTTATCATTTATTTTGTTGCGTTTCTGTTTAAAATTGTCATTTTTGATTCGGTCTTTTGTGTCGAGTCCTAGATTTTCTGTGGTTTGTTCGTGCCCTAGGTTTTAGGATTAATGAGTGGAGTCTTTACCACAAACACAGACCAAATTCTAGTCGGTAAAAATGCCAACGAAGCATCTGATGTAATATCAGTGTTTGGGCGGCAATTTCTGCCGCCCTTACACAGAAGACTTGTTCATACCATATGCAGTGTCGGCTATTATCACCAACCGAACACTATAAAGACAATTGTTCATATCATATGCATTGTCGATTAGAGTCGCCGCTCAAGTACCTTCAACATCGAATTTGTTCTATATGTAACGGTGGTAATTTCTACCGCCCTTACATTAAAACTCGCATGTTCATTCCCCTGCCTGAGCGGCCGATACACTCGCCCAAGCATTTGCTATTGAGGAAACCATTATATGCATAAGCAGCTGATACCACCGCCCAAACACTTGAGACTTTCACTCATTACATGTAATAGCGGTAATATTAACCGCTCGTGCATGTTAAACCAAAACTTCCAAAATACATGCAATAGCGGCATTTTTACCTGCTCTTACATCTGATAACTCTCCCAACCTGCAATGGCGGCCAAATCACCCGCTCAAGCATATTTTCCTAATTTTTCCCAACACTAGAAAATTCACCTTTCAAAACTGAAAGCCCGCTTTTGCCTTCGCCTTGATTTGTGCACTCAAGCCCTTCAAATGCATGCTTTCCTATCCATGATCGTCAAAACGCAGTTGACCCAGTTTATCCAATTTTTCCCCTAACTGCGAGATCATGGCCTTTTGCAGTTCTCCATCAACATTCGTGGTGTTCAAATTCATAGTTCTCTCCAGAGCTCATGTCAGAATCATATCCATCAAAGTCCAGAGCCATGAAGTACAAGTACTAGGGTGTCTTTCCAGTAACGGCAGTGCAGTCAAACGTTGATGAAATCAGAGACACAAAAATTGGGCATGTGGACTTGGCCGAGTTCGTAGATAGAACTAAACAAGCAAATCCCTCCAAGCCTATGCAGAAAATCATTGACAGCAGTATTCATTTGGTTGCATCATTTCCAGTCAGTGCACATAATCTTGAATCTATTCTACAAGTGGCCAGCCATTACAACAGGGATACTAGAGCTGTGACAGACTCACAGGGAAATGTAATCATGAGATTGGATGTAGAATTCATGGACAAAATCTTCATGTGTCCACCAATTGAAAATGTTGGGCGGATTGATTTTGCTCAGGCTCAACAAGACTATGATAATGACGTGGAATCTGCTAGGAGGTATATAAACAGCAAATGGTTAAAGATTCCTAGGGTGACTTTGACCAGATGGCCAAAGGACCTTCACAGGAGTGATTTTGTGGAGGAAGTGTGTGATTTGATTACTCTCTTGAGTCGCATCAAAGGACTCCCTTTCGCTTCCAAATTCCAGCACTGGATGTACACTTACATCAAGGTGATTCTATGGGGTAATCAGAAGATATTCTAGGGTGAACAAATCAGTAATGCTTTGTACAAGCAACTGATAAGAGTCAATACTAACTTCAAATTTTACATGACCTCTTATCTTGTCTATGCTGCTGCAAGCATGAGGAACTTTCCAGGTTTAACCCAAGTAGGAGACAGGAGATTGGTTCCAGTGTATGAATACTACCCTCAAATCACTCTGAAGGGGTCAATTCATCATTTCAGAAGAGTCAATGATGCGTTCTTCTAAGTTTTCATGTGCTTGTGGGACGATGAACTGGTTCAAAGAAGAGTTTCTGATGAAGCATGGCAGGTTGTAAATTCTTTCGGTTGCTTGTTCTTGCAATTTCCTACCTTCATATATCTTTGGGTAGGATACTATCCTGGCTACCCTTACATGCTGCCACGGTATCCCAGTGATCGCATTGTTCTCATGGAGCTTTGCAGACAACTAATTGTGGTACACAACAAACAGATGGAGCTGAAGAAGTCAGGGATAAAGTTTCCCATTGAAATTGGGAGGTACTCGGTTCAATCTGCCAACAAAGCAAAGATAATTGACTCTGAGTTGCAGTTGGTCACCATGAAGACCTACAAGAAAAGAAATCATTTTGACTTCAGAAGGGTTCAAGATAAAATCAGGAGGAAGTCAACTTTTCATGTGCCAATGGTCGAAGATATATGGGCGAATCTCAGGACTCAAAATGAGATTAGAAAACCGGATTTCTGCAGACTTCACCTAAGTCAAATTGAGGAACTAGGACTCGCTAATATTCCAGATGGAATGGAGGACGATGGAGATGTCCTAGATCACAAATATGAGGCAGAAAATGTTGAGGCTTCACCTCTCCCAGAGGTGAAATGGTCAGTCAAAGAGGAGACATCTATCAGGAAAAGATTTCAACCAATATTGGCAAACACCAACTTGTGGTTGAAAAGCAAGGGAATTAAGTTGAAAGAGTTCCTTAAAAGGTCTGAAGAAGAGATACAGGAGCAAACAGGTAAGAAGGTGGAGAACCGAACTAAGAACAGGAGTGACACCCCTTCTTCCTCCAAGGTACACAAACCAAAGATCAAATTTGTATCTAAAGGAGGAAAGAAGAAGGAAACCACAGAGGCTTATGACACCACTAAGTCAGATGTTGAAGATACTAATGATGATTAGATGGAAGTTGAAGATGTTGAGACTGAAGAACAAAATGTTCAAAGGTCTAAGACAAAGGTATCTGATGAAGCTGAACAAGGGGTAGATGAAGATACAGAGGTAGAACGACTTGATGGTTCCCCTCAAAGTCCTGTGAAAGATCTTCCTTCCAAGACACAAGTTCCTACACCCCTTCCTCATGTTCCAGTTTCTGATGGTTTGCTAGTGATTTCAAGTGTTCCTCTTTGTCCAATTTTTGTTTCTTCTGACAATACTCCTCCATCCACAAAAGCTAGCTTTGGAACTGTTTTTGATTCTTTTGGTTCCATTCCAATCTTATCTTCCCCATCTTTTGATATTGGGGAACAAACTATTTTAGAGAACCTTCTTGATGCTTCACAAAAGGTTGTTGATACAGGTGTTGTGTTTACCAACACAAGTCCAATTGTCACCATCACGGGTACAAGCACGGAGCCGGCCAAGCATGTAGGAGATCCCTCTCCGACTATTGGCGATTCTATACTTCCTCCATGGCTATCTGCCTATACACCAAAGAGGAAGAAACAAGCCATATCACCTGATGAGATTGACATTGAAAAACTGTTGCCTGTGAAAGCAAAGAACTAGAAGAAGAAGGCTAAGACTATTTCTAGGCTGGTCACTGAAAAGGGAATCAGATATGCCGAAATTGCCAAACCTCCTAAAGATGCCACGGTTGATACTTTTGACATGAGCAATTATGTCATCTCAAGGGTTGAACTGGGTAAAGTGACTCATGAAGGTGTTAAGGCAAATTTCCAGACCACTACCAGTACCCTACTTGAAAAGTATGACAAAGTCAGGAAGGAGAAGGAGCAGTACAAAGCAAAAGCAGAACAACTGGATGTTGTCCTTCAAAATATAGTGAAGTCATCAGAAATAGTAGAGCCTATGGTAGTGACAGTGGAAGATCCCCTGATATAGAAGGTTGAAAAAGCACAAGCCAGAGGTAAGGTAGTGGGGGAAGTAGTGGAGCGGTTGTTGGCTCAAGGACGAGTTCTGCTAAAAACTGCTGTGGAAAGGAAAGAGAAAATGGACAAAGCTAAAGCTGAGCTGGACAATCTGGTAGATCTACTTTCAAAAGAGCTGCAAGATCAAGAAGAGAGCCTAGAGGAATGGATAGACATGAAGAAGATCAAGATAAAGAATCTGATCACGATTGGGATCATCACCAACAGGGAATCATATCTTAAGACTAATGAGACTCTAGCTCATCGTATTTTCACGATAAAGAGTCTACTTGAAGATCTGTGCCAAGCTCAGGAAGCCAGTGAAGATAGTGATGTCACACTCTTACATCGGCTAGAAGAACTTTCTTGCACCTTGACAAGGGAAGATCATAGTTTCCTCACAGCACAGGAAATGATAAGTTCTTTTGAAGAAATGGTACAAAAGAAATTTGAAGAAGAAGCTCCCTCAGTGCTCACAATGGATAGCCTGTATGATCAACATTCGACTCTAGAAAACTTGAAGGATAATTTAGACAAGCATGAAAAGGCGATAAAGGCGGTGAAAGATTCAATTCTCTGAGCTCGCACCATCTCTGAAAACACAGCAAAACTAGATGCATGCGAGATGGCAGTCGTTCAAACTATGTACCAGAACTTCCTGAAGAAAAAAGATGGAGGAAGCTAGTGCCTTAGCTTGTTTTTCTTAGATGTTATGTAAATTGAATTTTGTTTTGGACATCTACACGTGTAATTTTCCAAAATGTAATTACATGTGACACAAGAGAAGTCCTAAGTCAAATAGGACTCTTTTGTGGAATAAGTCAAAGTAGTTGTAGATTTCCTAAATTTTCTTAAGGCCTTTCCCTATAAATAAAGGGGGCCTCTTTTGTAAATATTATCTTTGGTCTATTGCAAGAAAACTCTGGCGAATTGAGAAGCAAATCAAGACTTTGTTCTTTGTGTGAAAATCAATATTCAAATATTTGTCAATACAAGAAAGCAAGTTCAATTCCAATCTTTGTCTTGGAATTATTTGTATTGTGATAGTTTTGTTCTTACGTCTTGCTATCATAATCTTATTTGATAATAACTGAAGTGTGGTGTTTGTTTCAAGTGATTGAAGACTGCTCTTAATTTGATTCTGATAGACTTTGTGTTATCAAATCATTTGTGGGTTATATGTTCATGTTTGTGAGAATATAATAGTTTGGACACTTTATGTTGCAAGTTGTTATATTCGATTTATTTTTATCATCTTGAAGAGGAGTGAAGACGTTGGGCTGCATTCTACTTCAAATAGTTCCGTTTACAAGTAGTATGTGAGGTAACAGAAAACTTTGTGTTTCTGTGATTTCATGATAATTTATAAGTTCTTTATCAAGAATTTGAAGTATAAACATCTATTCTGAAAAAAGAGAATGAGATGAGATGGAACCACCACAAACATAGTTTTTAGTGTACATAAATTTCATAAGTTGTTTGGTTTGCAAAAGTCAAGTAATTAGACGGAACCTCCCCTTGCTGAGAGGAGAGACTTTGTCTCATCATAGCTGTGGCTGATATACCCATTTTTCCGTTAGCGAGTTAACGACAAAATATTCACACAACAGTTTTTTGGCGACTCCGCTGGGGATCGAACACGCAACTTGAAGCCTCACGCTCTGAGTTGAAGCATTTTTAGTTCTTTTCCATTTTTTTGCAAAATTATTTTTAGCGTTCTACATTCTGGCAGATTCCCGGTACACCAGAAGCAAGAGGGCTCAAGGTATTATTGATCTTGCATTCGAATTGATGCAGCAGAATAATTTTGGATTCTTAACTCCACGACCTCGCCTTCATCACACTAGGAGTTTTCCCGCTACAAACACCAGGTCTCCAATATTAGGTGAAGTTTCTAGTGCTAACAGAGTTTTGGCTATTCATATGACACCAAGGTTTGTTATACCACCTTTCAATCAGCGCGTCATGGCAGCCCAAGGCCCTTGGGGTAATACCTTTGGTCCTCTGAATTTGACCCCACCCTTGCACGAACTACCTCGTAGTTCAAGAAAGAATTTCCCCAAATTCTATGGTGACGGGAAAGTTCATCTTGATGAGCACATTGCGGCTTTCTATATAGCTTGTGGTGTGATAGGTGTCGAGCACGAAGATGTCGCTATACGACTCTTTGTAGAAACACTACAAGGTGCTGCTGCAGACTAGTTTTACCACCTTCGAGCTTAGACCATAACAAGCTGGGCTACTCTCAAAACCAAGTTCGAAGCTAGGTTTAAATCTGCGGAAGATGCTCATGCATTGTTGGCGCAGCTAACACAGATGAAAAAGGAACCTCATGAACCAATGCGAGATTTCATCACTAAGTTCAACAAATTGAGAAACAGGATTCCCACCACCGCTGAGCCAATAGCAGAGAATCTTAAATGTTTCTTTATCAATACACAACTTCCGTAGGTGAGTTTTCTATTAAGGCGAGCTGCTCCTACTGATCTTGCTGCAGATCAGATTCTGGCAATTGAAGTAGAAGATGATCTTATCCTTGCGGGTAAGATAAGAAGGGATACTAATAGAAATAAAAGTTCCTCTTCTACTGAGAATACTTCTACAAGCACCACTGACCCCATGGTGCAAAAGCTAGCAAATGAATTGCTAGCTCTGAAGAGACAAATGTCCCAAGGTATGTCTGCTCCTCCTTCTTACCGAGATATACCAAGGAGGACATTTCCAAATAATTCATATCAAGGCAATGCTGCTAGGAATCAAGGACAACACAATTGTCTTCTGCCTACACAGGGGAAGCTCGCCATTGAAGCAGTGTTGGTCAACTCTGCTGTTGGCTATTATGAAGCTGAAAATGAACTTTCTTTCCAACTTGAGTTGGATTATGAAAATGGTGTTAATCTCTTCACAGAAGGAGAAGAAGAGTTAGCTGGCGACTCTACCATCAGCTTTCTGAACTATCAGGACGAAGCTGAAAAATGAGAAGTGTGTGAAGGAGCATATGCTGTTTTCACTAGGTCTCAAAATCAGTCAGCTCTCCAAGCTGATAAAGGGAAGGCGAGAGAAGAATCTCAACCGGTGATTTCAATCGCTAAACAGGGGACTCCGCTACCTTTCCAATCAAAAGACCCGGTGGTTAATAAACAAGTAAGTGCCTCTAATGAATTTGTACCTTCCACTTCTACTCCTCAGACTAGTGCTATCTCTACCAAAAATCAAAATGATGGTTTTTCTTCCTCCATGTCTAATTCTTTTCAGTAGTTTGATATAATAGATCATGCTAGGAGAACTAAGATACAAATGTCTAAAGTTGAGTATCTACAGGCTAATCCTGAACAATTTGATAGATTAGCCAAATATGTCAAAAATAAGGCTGTCCCTGCAGGACAAGAGTTTCCCAAAGCTACTCATGACTCCTCCAAAAGTAAACCTACCCAAAACAATCTTGTCACTACTCCCCCTAAAGCCTCTAAAAAAATTGAACCTTTCTATGTTTCCCTATTAGAGAATGGTCATAAATTGAGCAATTGTGTAATAGATTCCAGAGCCTCTGACAATGTTATGCCTGCTAAGGTAGCAGACGCCCTTGGCCTCACCTTAACCAAAACTTTTGGGAGGTGTTTCTCTATGGAGAATAAGCGAGTTCCACTTTTGGGTCAAATCAAAGATGCCCAATTTGCATTTGCAGTTTTTCCAGATAAGAGAATCAAGATGATAGTCCTGGTAGCTGATGTTCCAACTTCATATGGCATTCTTCTTGGGTGTAATTTCTGCAAGGATGTAGGTGGGGAGTTGAACATGGATTTGTTTGAAGCAAGGATCCCTGTTAAAGATGTCATGCAGAAGCTACTTCCTGAGAAGGAGGCGAAATACATTATTACTCAAACATCAAATCCCAAAGCTCAAATTTTGTTTGAGTCCTCAGGAATGGGTAACTATTTCCTGTCTATTGAAAATTGTTCCAGTTCATCAGATGAGAGCACATCGGGTGATAGCTCGGATATGTCAGATGGAGGCTCAGAGGAGTTTTCAGATGAAAGTTCAGGTGAGGGTATAGTAATACCAGATTCTTCCCTCACTGACAAAGAAGAGTCTCCTGACCAAAGAAAGTCCAAGAAATCAAATTCTGATGAAGCTTGGATTTTAGAGTTTGATGGCAGCTGTTCTTCTACCGGTTTTGGAGCCGGAGTGGTCTTGATATCACCACAAGGGGATATTTTACCTTTTTCATACAAGTTACAATTTGATAATACCAATAACACCGCCGAATACGAGTCCTTGTTGCTCGGATTGGAAGCTGCGCGTGCCAGAGGTGTTAAAATCCTTCATGCTCAAGGGGATGCTTAGTTGGTGGTTTGTCAAGTAAGGAATTTGTACCAAACTAAAAATGAAAGACTGAGACACTATCGCAATCGCGTATGGGATTGCATTGAAGGTTTCAATGCTTTCAATATTTCTGTAGTACCAAGAGAGTTCAATGATCGTGCAGATTCATTGGCTGTTTCCGCTACTCTCATGGTGCCTCACAAGGATTTCAAAGGAAACAAGTACACTATTGAGCTGGTCTTCCGACCGAGTGTACCTGATAATGCTGACCATTGGCAGGTGTTCAATGGTGATAACCAAATCATTACTTTCTTAGAAAAGATAGATAGCTTTGATGAGCTATACTTTGAAGGAAGTGAATCACCACCGCAGGAATATGTTTCTGAGGTAGATCCACAGATCGACAAAGAATTTCTACAATTGAAAGGAAATAAAATCCCAAAAGGTTTGGTTTCTCTTGAGAAACTCTTTGATAAACATGACAGGTATATCAAGCATCGCCAACAACAACAGGATTCAAGTTCCTCTATGGAATTTGAGCAGGTCAATTTGGGTTCGGAAGCAGATCTTAAGATGGTCAACATTGGAAAATGTTGCACTGCTAATGAAAGATTCAAATTCATTACCCTCCTTCGCCATTACATTGATGTTTTGGCTTACTCCTATGACGACCTGAAGTCTTTTAGACCTAAGGAGGTTCAACACGAAATTCCCCTCAAAGCTGGATCGTTGCCTCACAAGTAGAAGCAGAGGCAATACAATCCAAAGATATCAGGTACGATTCTTTCTGAAATTCAGAAGATGCTAAACGCAAGGATAATTTTTCCAATCCATCATTCCACATGGATCGCAAACATAGTACCTGTAAGGAAGAAGAACGGAGAAATCCATATCTGTGTTGATTTCTAGAATCTCAATCAGTCTTCCTTGAAAGATAACTACCCTTTGCCCATCATGGACCAAGTGTTGCAAACAGTGACTGGTTCAGAAATGATGTCTATGTTAGATGGTTTTTCGGGGTATAACCAAGTGGAGGTAAATGAAGCTGATCAGTTCAAAACTGCTTTCACCACACCATGGGGCACATTTGCATATCGCAGAATGCCTTTTGGTCTGATCAATGCTGGTGCCACATTTCAGAGAGCGATGGATCTTGCCTTCAGAGATGAGATGGGGAAGTTCATCGTGGTGTATCTCGATGACTTGACTGTTTTCTCCAAAAATTGTCATGATCATGCGCATCATTTAGGACAAGTGCTGGAGCACTGTAGGCAAAATGGTATTTCCCTCAATCCCAAGAAGTTAGTTTTTGGGGTAACGGAAGGTAAGCTTCTCGGACACATTGTATCCCAGGAAGGTACTAAGATTGACTCAGAGAGAGTTAAATCTATTCAAAGTCTTACTCTGCCTGCTAGTAAGACTGCTGTTCATTCTTTCTTTGGAAAGGTGAATTTTCTGCGAAGGTTCATTCCTAAGTTTGCAGAAAAAACCCGTCACATTGTCAATATGATGAAGGGTAAGGCCATTTTCCGTTGGACTATGGAAGGTAAGGAAGCATTTGAGGATATCAAGAAAGCTATTGCTCATGCTCCAGTTCTTGTTTGTCCCGACTACATTAAGGATTTCGTAGTCTATAGCTACGCTTTAGAACACACACTTTTAGCCATTCTGGTTCAGCAGAATGCAGAAGGCGTTGAATCCCCCATATCATTTATGAGTTGTCCTCTCAAAGCTCATGAATTGAAGTATTTGAATATGGAGAAGCATGCATATGCTATGGTCAAAGCGGTGAAGCATTTCAGGTTCTATATTCTAAACTCACACACTGTTGTCATGGTGCCTGATACAACAGTCAAATCTATCCTAACTCAACAGGAGTTCGGAACAAAGAGAGGTAATTGGATCACTAAGATCCAAGAATTTGATCTGGATATCAAGCCAACCAAGCTTGTGCATGGTAAAGGTTTGTGTCAATTGATCGCAGATAACGTTTCAAAAGAGACAGTGGACGCAGAAGAAGAAGTTGTGGGCATGCCGACTGTTCTTTTTGTTACTACAACTGACGAGTGGTATTCCAATATCGCTCATTTCCTTACCTATGGTGAGTGTCCTTCTCACTTGTCTTATAAGGAAAAAAGAACTATCAATTTAAAAGTTGCAAACTACGTCCTTTGGGACAATGGTTTGTACAAGAGAAGTCTTGACGGTGTATTTCTCCGTTGCGTGGATAAAGCGCAACAAAGTAGACTTTTGGAGTCTTTCCACAATTTGGCTTGTGGAGGACATTGTTTAGCACCTATAAGAGCTCACAAGATTTTGCAAGCTCGATACTATTGGCCCACACTATTCCAAGATGCGTACAATTGGGTACGCAGGTGTGAGTTATGCCAACAGTTTGTTGGGAAACCAAAATTGGCAGCCTTACCTCTAAAACCAGTGGTGATTGAGGAGCCTTTTCAGCAATGGGGTATTGACTTCATTGGCGCAGTGAATCCATCATCAAGTGTAGGACATAACTATGTTCTCACTGTAACAAACTATTTTACCAAATGGGTGGAAGCTATTCCAGTCAAACATGCTACTTCTGAAGTGGTATGCAGTTTTCTTAAGGAGAACATTATTTCCAGGTTTGGAGTTCCAAACAAGATTGTAGCAGACAATGCTACTTGTTTTTCCTCTCATGAGATTACTAAATTTTGTTATGAGCATGGGATCATTCTTTCCCATTCTTCAGACTATTACCCGCAAGGGAATGGTCAAGCAGAATCAAGCAATAAGAATCTGGTCACTATCATCAAGAAACTGGTCGATGAGAATCAGAGAACTTGGCACAAGGCATTGTTTGATGCTTTATGGGCTGATAGAATTACACCCAAAAGGGTGATAGGCATGTCGCCATTTCAGTTTCTATATGGTCTAAATGCGGAAATACCAATTACCTTAGAATTGCCAGCGTTGAAGTTGGTAAAGGCATTGGAAGATAGAACTTTTGATAGTTCTATTGATAAAAGGATCATGTATTTGACTGAACTTGAGGAGCAGCGCACTATGGTGGTGGACTGTATTGCTGAGCACCAAAATCAAGTAAAGAAACTTTTTGACAAGAAGACAAAGGCTCGTGAGTTTCAGTTTGGAGATCAGGTCTTGTTGTGGGACAAGAGGAGAGAACCAAAAGGGATGCATGGGAAATTTGATTCCTTGTGGAGAGGTCCATTCACCATTCATCAATTCTGTGGTGAAAATAGTTTCTTGCTAGAGTATCAGGATGGAACACCATTCTTGGTGCCTCACAGTGGACAACATTTGAAACACTTCAATCTCTGAAGTATCAGATAAGTTAAATTGTACATTTGTATAGTTTTGTGTTTTATTTTTGCATTTTATTTTAGTCTTTTGTGTCTTTTTCTTTTTACCGTGACTCTATAGCCCAATGGCATGGATGAAGGCACTTAGAGACTGGATTCTACTTCCTTCAATCGTTTCAAAGTTCTATCGAAGGAAGTTCCCCAGTTAGAGCCAGCTGTTCTCAAAATCAGCTACGCTCGTTTTTGTAGACAATCCCCACGAAACTTGTCTGTTTCGTGAATCTACACTCTAAGATCGCAAATCGAGACAAGATTTCCTTGGTCTCGTGCGAAGTCATTTAACATTCTAAACTTGTCTGCGACATTCCCTTGAATTGATTTCTCGATATTCGCAAGGATCGTTTAAGTCGTAAACTGGTTAAAAGGTCAATTTTCGTTATTTTTTAGGTGTTGGCCAAATTTTTGTTTTATCATGTAAGAGCGGTGTTTTCAACCGCTATTACATATTTTGAAGTTTGTTTTAATGTGTAATAGTGGCATTTTTATCCGCTATTACATATGTTGCATTTTTGTTTGTTGTGTAATGGCGGCTCAATCACCCGCCGTTACATATGAGTGTTAACTCTGCCTGCCCTGGAATGGCCAAAACACCTGCTCCAACAAGATCTCTGGATCTTTCAACTGGAGTGACATTAATGATCACTCGTGCCAGGTATTAATGGTTCGACTTTGATCTTTTAAATATGATGTTTAACTCATTGTCTCTCGTCATTTTCTCTATTCAAAACCTTCCCAGTTGATTATCGATCCCTTCCTCGAACCGTTGATTGTGCCAACAGTTGGATTCAAATGGATTTCAAGTGGCCATCTTTGCGTATAGGGTTTTTCCTTCCTTAACAGGTGAGTTTGTTAAATATCTTTCTAAGGTTTCTCTAAATGATTATCAGTAGTCTTGTTGTTTCAAATTTATCATTTATTTTGTTGCGTTTCTGTTTAAAATTGTCATTTTTGATTCGGTCTTTTGTGTTGAGTCCTAGATTTTCCATGGTTTGTTCATGCCCTAGGTTTTAGGATTAATGAGTGAAGTCTTTACCACAAACACAGACCAAATTCTAGTTGGTAAAAATGTCGATGAAGCATCTGATGTAATATCAGTGTTTGGGTGGCAATTTCTGTCGCCCTTACACAGAAGACTTGTTCATACCATATGCAGTGTCAGCTATTATCGCCAACCAAACACTATAAAGACAATTGTTCATATCATATGCATTGTTGATTGGAGTCGCCACTCAAGTACCTTCAACATCAAATTTGTTCTACATGTAACGGCGGTAATTTCCGATGCCCTTACATTAAAACTCGCATGTTCATTCCCCTACCTGAGCGGCCGATACACTCACCTGAGCATTTGCTATTGAGGAAACCATTATATGCATAAGTGGTCGATACCACCGCCCAAACACTTGAGACTTTCACTCATTACATGTAATAGCGGTAATATTAACCGCTCGTGCATGTTAAACCAAAACTTCCAAAATACATGCAATAACGGCGTTTTCACCCGCTCTTACATCTGATAACTCTCCCAACCTGCAATGGCAGCCAAATCACCCGCTCAAGCATATTTTCTTGATTTTTCCCAACACTGGAAAATTCACCTTTCAAAACTGAAAGCCCGCTTTCGCCTTCGCCTTGATTTGCGCACTCAAGCCCTTCAAACGCATGCTTTCCTGTCCATGATCGTCAAAACGTAGTTGACCCAGTTTATCCAATTTTTCCCCTAACTGCGAGATCATGGCCTTTTACAATTCTCCATCAGCATTCGTGGTGTTCAAATTCATAGTTCTCTCCAGAGCTCATGTCAGAATCATCTCCGTCAAAGTCCAGAGCCATGAAGTACAAGTACTAGGGTGTCTTTCCAGTAACGACAGTGCAATCAAATGTTGATGAAATCAAAGACACAAAAATTGGGCATGTGGACTTGGCTGAGTTCGTAGATAGAACTAAACAAGCAAATCCCTCCAAGCCTATGTAGAAAATCATTGACAGCAGTATTCATTTGGTTGCATCATTTCCAGTCAGTGCACACAATCCTGAATTTGTTCTACAAGTGGCCAGCCATTACAACAGGGATACTAGAGCTGTGACAAACTCATAGGGAAATGTAATCATGAGATTGGATGCAGAATTCATGGACAAAATCTTCATGTGTCCACCAATTGAAAATGTTGGGCAGATTGATTTTGCTCAGGGTCAACAAGACTATGATAATGACGTGGAATCTGCTAGGAGGTATATAAACAGCAAATGGTTAAAGATTCCTAGGGTGACTTTGACCAGATGGCCAAAGGACCTTCACAGGAGTGATTTTGTGGAGGAAGTGTGTGATTTGATTACTCTCTTGAGTCGCATCAGAGGACTCCCTTCCGCTTCCAAATTCCAGGACTGGATGTACACTTACATCAAGGTAATTCTACGGGGTAATCAGAAGATATTCTGGAGTGAACAGATCAGTAATGCTTTGCACAAGCAACTGGTAAGAGTCAATACTACCTTCAAATTTTACATGACCTCTTATCTTGTCTATGTTGTTGCAAGCATGAGGAACTTTCCAGGTTTAACCCAAGTAGGAGACAGGAGATTGGTTCCAGTGTATGAATACTACCCTCAAATCACTCTAAAGGGGTCAATTCATCATTTCAAAAGAGTCAATGACACGTTCTTCTTAGTTTTCATGTGCTTGTGGGATGATGAACTGGTTCAAAGAAGAGTTTCTGATGAAGCATGGCAGGTTGTAAATTCTTTCAGTTTCTTGTTCTTGCAATTTCCTACCTTCACATATCTTCGGGTAGGATACTATCCTGGCTACCCTTACATGCTGCCACGGTATCCCAGTGATCGCATTGTTCTCATGGAGCTTTGCAGACAACTTATTGTGGTACACAACAAATAGATGGAGCTGAAGAAGTTAGGGATAAAGTTTCCCATTGAAATTGGGAGGTACTCGGTTCAATCTGCCAACAAAGCAAAGATAATTGACTCTGAGTTGCAGTTGGTCACCATGAAGACCTACAAGAAAAGAAATCATTTTGACTTCAGAAGGGTTCAAGATAAAATCAGGAGGAAGTCAACTTTTCATGTGCCAATGGTCGAAGATATATGGGTGGATCTCAGGACTCAAAATGAGATCAGAAAACTGGATTTCTACAGACTTCACCTAAATCAAATTGAGGAACTAGGACTTGTTGATATTCCAGATGGAATGGAGGATGATGGAGATGTCCTAGATCACAAATATGAGGTAAAAAATGTTGAGGCTTCACCTCTCCCAGAGGTGAAATGGTCAGTCAAAGAGGAGACATCTATCAGGAAAAGATTTCAACCAATACTGGCAAACACCAACTTGTGGTTGAAAAGTAAGGGAATTAAGTTGAAAGAGTTCCTTACAGGGTCTGAAGAAGAGATACAGGAGCAAACAGGTAAGAAGGTGGAGAACCGAACTAAGAACAGGAGTGACACCCCTTCTTCCTCCAAGGTACACAAACCAAAGATCAAATTTGTATCTAAAGGAGGAAAGAAGAAGGAAACCACAGAGGCTTCTGATGCCACTAAGTCAGATGTTGAAGATACTAATGATGATCAGATGGAAGTTGAAGATGTTGAGACTGAAGAACAAAATGTTCAAAGGTCTAAGACAAAGGTATCTGATGAAGCTGAACAAGGGGTAGATGAAGATACAGAGGTAGAACAGCTTGATGGTTCCCCTCAGACTCCTGTGAAAGATCTTCCTTCCAAGACACAAGTTCCTACACCACTTCCTCATGTTCCAGTTTCTGATGGTTTGCTAGTGATTTCAAGTGTTCCTCTTTCTCCAATTTTTGTTTCTTCTGACAATACTCCTCCATCCACGAAAGCTAGCTTTGGAACTGTTTTTGATTCTTCTGGTTCCATTCCAAGCTTATCTTCCCCATCTTTTGATATTGGGGAACAAACTATTTTAGAGAACCTTCTTGATGCTTCACGAAAGGTTGTTGATACAGGTGTTGTGTTTACTAACACAAGTCCAATTGTCACCATCACGGGTACAAGCATGGAGCCGGCCAAGCAAGTAGGAGATCCCTCTCCGGCTATTGGCGATTCTATACTTCCTCCATGGCTATCTTCCTATACTCCAAAGAGGAAGAAACAAGCCATATCACCTGATGAGATTGACATTGAAAAACGGTTGCCTGTGAAAGCAAAGAACCAGAAGAAGAAGCCTAAGACTATTTCTAGGCTGGTCACTGAAAAGGGAATCAGATATGCTGAAATTGCCAAACCTCCTGAAGATGCCACGGTTGATACTTTTGACATGAGCAATTATGTCATCTCAAGGGTTGAACTGGGTAAAGTGACTCATGAAGGTGTTAAGGCAGATTTCTAGACCACTGCCAATACCCTACTTGAAAAGTATGACGAAGTCAGGAAGGAGAAGGAGCAGTACAAAGCAAAAGCAGAACAACTGGATGTTGTCCTTCAAAATATAGTGAAGTCATCAGAAATAGTAGATCCTATGGCAGTGACAGTGGAAGATCCCCTGATATAGAAGGTTGAAAAAGCACAAGCCAGAGGTAAGGTAGTGGGGGAAGTAGTGGAGCGGTTGTTGGCTCAAGGACGAGTTCTGCTAAAAACCACTGTGGAAAGGAAAGAGAAAATGGACAAAGCTAAAGCTGAGCTGGACAATCTGGTAGATCTACTTTCACAAGAGCTGCAAGATCAAGAAGAGAGCCTAGAAGAATGGATAGACATGAAGAAGATCAAGATAAAGAATCTGATCACGATTAGGATCATCACCAATAAGGAATCATATCTTAAGACTAAGGAGACTCTAGCTCATCGTATTTTCATGATAAAGAGTCTACTTGAAGATCTGTGCCAAGCTCGGGAAGCCAGTGAAGATAGTGATGTCACACTCTTACATTGGCTAGAAGAACTTCTTTGCACCTTGACAAGGGAAGATCATAGTTTCCTCACAGCACAGGAAATGATAAGTTCTTTTGAAGAAATGGTACAAAAGAAATTTGAAGAGGAAGCTCCCTCAGTGCTCACAATGGATAGCCTGTATGATCAACATTCGACTCTGGAAAACCTGAAGGATAATTTAGACAAGCATGAAAAGGCGATAAAGGCGGTGAAAGATTCAATTCTCCGAGCTCGCACCATCTCTGAAAATACAGCAAAATCAGATGCATGCAAGATGTCAGTCGTTCAAACTATGTACCAGAACTTCCTGAAGAAAAAAGATGGAGGAAGCTAGTGCCTTAGCTTGTTTTTCTTAGATGTTATGTAAATTGAATTTTGTTTTGGACATCTACACGTGTAATTTTCCAAAATGTAATTACATGTGACACAAGAGAAGTCCTAAGTCAAATAGGACTCTTTTGTGGAATAAGTCAAAGTAGTTGTAGATTTCCTAAATTTTCTCAAGGCCTTTCCCTATAAATAAAGGGGGCCTCTTTTGTAAATATTATCTTTGGTCTATTGCAAGAAAACTCTGGCAAATTGAGAAGCAAATCAAGACTTTGTGCTTTTTGTGAAAATTAATATTCAAATATTTATCAATACAAGAAAGCAAGTTCAATTCCAATCTTTGTCTTGGAATTATTTGTATTGTGATAGTTTTGTTCTTACGTCTTGCTATCATAATCTTATTTGATAATAATTGAAGTGTGGAGTTTGTTTCAAGTGAGTGAAGAGTGCTCTTAATTTGATTCTGATAGACTTTGTGTTATCAAATCATTTGTGGGTTATATGTTCATGTTTGTGAGAATATAATAGTTTGGAGACTTTGTGCTGCAAGTTGTTATATTCGATTTATTTTTATCATCTTGAAGAGGAGTGAAGACTTTGGGCTGCATTCTACTTCAAATAGTTTCATTTACAAGTAGTATGTGAGGTAACAGAAAACTTTGTGTTTCTATGATTTTGTGATAATTTATAAGTTCTTTATCAAGAATTTGAAGTATAAACATCTATTCCTAAAAAAGAGAATGAGATGAGATGGAACCACCACAAACATAGTTTTTAGTGTACATAAATTTCATAAGTTGTTTGGTTTGCAAAAGTCAAGTAATTAGACGGAACCTCCCCTTGCTGAGAGGAGAGCCTTTGTCTCATCATAGCTGTGGCTGATATACCCATTTTGCCGTTAGCGAGTTAACGACAAAATATTCACCCAACAGGGTCAAAAACCTTTTTCTTATTATAAAACATTTCCCATGGCCTGGGCCCCTGAAATGGCAAATCTGTCAATTCTGCATATAAATTAGGGATGTCCTCCTTAGGGTTTCTTCTGTCTTCCCAAAAGGGACTGCCGTCGTCCACAATTTTAGCACTGACACTGTTATTCTTGACCCATAAGGTTATAAAACTGCATGGGTCATATCTCCATTTATCTTCAATCAAAAGGAAACCCAAGACAGCTAACTTCCTTAGCAACAAGTGCTCAGCATCCCTGACTAGTAGGGCCATATTTTTCTTCACCCACGGAACATCATACATTTTCCTTTTCTTTTTCCCAGTGCCATAATCATTATCAACCACTGACATTTGTCAGGTGACCTCTAAAAAGGCTAACCTAGGAGTCAAAACCTTGGGTAGCAACACTAGCTCTCCATTAAAACCATGGACCCTAATGATACTGTGGTGAGACCCAAAGAAATAATCACAAGGAATGGGGGAATTTGCCATGAGGCCTCTGACACTTAATGTTAATCTATTCTCAACAGGCTTTGGGCTTAGGTGACTAAAGGCAGGGGCAACAAAAAGTTCCCAAAATTCATAGGGGTCAGAGGATTCAGATAAGACATGTGTCCATGCTGACACGGGAATGGTTCTATTGGGACCGAAACTTGGGTCATACATGTTCAGATGCATATATTGGGAAAAGATGGGATGATTTTGATATAACATGAGGTGAAACAGATAAGAAGAATACCTGAAAACCCCTGTTGATTTGAAATTTGTGAGTTGGTCAGCCATTGAGTAGGCAATTTGCTCTGAGAAATCCAGCTGAAACTCTTGAGACTTGTCCACGGTCTTCATTCTGAATAAAATGGCGAGTTGCCAATCATAGACAGTGATATCTTCCTTCATTCCGAAGATAAATGCCATCATGGAGAGTGCTTCCTGACTGACTTGTGTAAATTGTGCCCTTCCTATTGGCAGCACTGGCATTTGGGTGTTTTCATCTCCCAGCTGCATCTCTGAATTGAGAAACCTTAATTGATACTTGACATTTGCCCACGTCTTCTGCATTTTGGCAATGGTGGGAAACGTGGCCGTGCTGTCATAGTATAGGGCCAACATGTCCCTGATAGATTTTGGTGTAATTTGCACCATGAAGGGTCCCTTTTGAATGGTGCTTGAGGGTGCATGAAACAATTCTGCGCATACCTCAATCAGGTCAGGGCATAAATGCATGCTTGGGACCATAAATATTGCCAATTGAGAGGTCCATATCCGCATTCCGAATGTTTCAAACTACTTAGCCTTGGCCTTCAGGAGACATCTTTGGTGTGCTCCTTCTCGTAGAGCTTTGCCAAACTTTTGAAGGGCTGGGTCAGCAATACCGTCTGCAAAATCTTGCACCTTAGCTGGGTCAACTGCATAGCCAACCTTGGGAACCCTAGTCCTTGGATAGTTCTTTAGGGGTTGTGCAGGGGCTTAAGCATATGATTTGCTGGCGAGAAGCATGTCAATAGACTCATAAATCCCAAGTCCCTGTTGTGAAGACTGTGCCTCCGCCATCTCTGTGTTTGCCAGATACTGTTGAACTTACTTGTAACAAGTATAGAAGCTTTGCAACTGGGAAGGCACACTTATGAAACAGGTTTTGCTATGAAATCACAAGCAACAAGGAAGACACTTAGCAAAAGTAGAAACCAATGAAACATAGTTAAGCTTTAACTCTTGTTGTTAGGGTATTTTAATGACACATCAAATCTCATAAATGGCATTAAAAAATGGAAAACCATTGGTAAATCTTACGAAATCCGTGTGGGACAGAGTGTCAGACACGTCATAAAAGTGGCTACGCATAGGTACCTTGGGGAATTTTGGGGATTGGAGAGAGATTCATTAAATGCGAGAGTTTTGAAAACTTTAAGAGACTTGAGTTGTGGCCACGTGTTCACAGAACACTTATTTAAAAGAAAGGGCAGGAAAATAAAGCAGGAAAATAGAGCAACAAGGAAAGGGAAACTATCTAACTATAATACACAGGAAAGACACTGGTTAATTGAAATGCTTCAAGTAGATCCCATTCAAAGGAATCTCCACAGGTTCACCCTCCATTGTTTCAAGTTCAAATGAATTTTGCTGTTTACAGGAATGAATCTTGAAAGGGCCGATCCATAATGACTCAAATTTGCTATGTTGACCCAGCTTAGCAGCTCTCTCATCCCATTTCAAAACAACTGATCCTACTTCAATATGGGGATTTGAAGTGTTCTTATCGAAACAATCTTTGATTATTTTTTGATGTTTCATTAATGATTCATGTGCTGTATCCCTCTTTTCTTGAACTTCTAAGAGCTCAGCAAGTCTGACCTGCATGGGGCCATTCTCTTCAATCTCAATCTGCTTCAATAACTGGAGAGTAGGGATCTCCAAGCTCAGGGGCATTACGACAGGCTTTCCATAAACCAATTCATATGGGGACATTTTTGTCACTTGTTTAGGCGTAATCCTATCAGCCCACAGTGCTATATTAAGCACTTTATGCCATTCTTTATGGTGATCAACCCCTATCCTCTTGATAAGTCTAATCAGATTCTTGTTAGTTGACTCTGCCAAACCGTTACCCTGAGGATAATAATTTGAGGAAGTTTTTAGATAGATTCCATATTTTAGTGCAAAATCAAATATTTTTGCCCCTAAAAATGCCTTAGCATTATCTGAAATTATGGTACGAGGAGGCCCGAAGCGAATAGTGATACCTTCCAGAAAGTCTAGGATCACCTTTTCTGTTGCTTCTTTGAGTGGTACTGCCTCACTCCATCTAGTAAAATAATCTGTGGCAGTTAAAATCCATTTGTGTCCCATGCTTGACACTGGATTGATCATTCCAATGAAGTCTAGACCCCATTGGGCAAAGGGTTCATCAACAATTATAGGACTAAGGGGCATTGCTGCATTCCTTCTTTTCCCCACATAATACTGACAAGATTGACACTCTTTGACCAGTTGATAACAGTCTGTAAATAAAGTGGGCCAGAAGTAACCTGCCTGACTTATCTTTATAGCTGTGGTTCTTGCAGAAAAATGTCCACCTGAGACTCCATGGTGCATCTCATGAAGTATTTTTTGGGCTTCACCTTTCTCTATGCATCTTAAAAGTATGCCATCTGTATTTCTTCTGAAAAGAGCTTGGTCAATTAGAACATAATGGACTCCTTGCTGCCTGTAGTATCTCTTCTTGTCCTGAGAGAGCTCTTTTGGGAAAATCCCATGTTTCATAAAATGGATCCTATTTGTGACCCAAGAATCCTGATCAACTTCTTGTATCCTCAATACATTTTCCTTTTCAGTTTCTTCATTTATCATTTTTTCCATATCTTGAACCATATACTGGCACAAACCCTTGCCTCTGACAAGCTTAGTTGGTCTGACTTCCACATCATATTCAAGAATCTTTGTTATCTAGTTTGCTCTTTTCTCAGTGATTTCTCCTTCCATAATGTATTCTCTGACACTCGGATGAGCCACTATTATCAGAATCTTATTACCTGTGACCATGTGTCTGAATTTCTTAAGGGCTTTTACCATAGCATATGTCTATTTCTCTACAAAGTTATACCTGGCTTCATACTCCCTAAGAGTCCTTGAGAAAAAGGCTATCGGATGCTCTCCCTCTTGTTGATCATCTTTCTGTGTTAGGACAGCAGCAATACTAAATTCTCCTCCATAGACATATATTATAAAAGACTTAGAGAAGTCAGGGTTCCTCAATACTGGGGCTATTGAAATTGCTTTCTTGACTTCTTCAAAAGCATGTCTCCCTTCTTTAGTCCATTTGAACACCAGGTCTTTCTTTAGTAGCAGTGTAATTGGTCTTATTAGGCCTGCAAAGTCTGATATGAATCTACTGACAAAATTAATCTTTCCCAAAAAGGACTAAACTGCTTTCTTATTGACTGGCAGAGATAGGTTCATTATGGCAGTGACTCTCTCTGGATCTATAGAAACTCCCTCTTTTGACACTATATGCCCTAATAGTTTACCTTGAGGTACTGCAAAAATGCATTTCTTAGGATTTAGAGATATTCCAAACTCTTGGCATTTCTTAAAAACTGCTTCTAGATGGTCAAAATGATCTGCAGCATTTTTAGAGAAAACAGTGAGGTCATCTAGGTAAATTAGAATGATTTTATTGATAAGCTCTCCAAATGCTACATCCATTGCCCTCTGAAATGTAGCTCTAGCATTTGAAAAACCAAAAGGCATCTTTGCATAGGTAAATGTTCCCCATTTTGTGGTGAAAGCAGTCTTATGTTGATCTTCATCAGCCAACCAAATCTGATTGTATCCAGAGAAACCATCTAGCAAGGAAAATCTCTCTGATCCAGTCACAGTCTGTAAAATTTGTTCCATAGAGGGTAAGGGGTAGTGATCCTTCAAGGATGCTCTATTTAGATCTCTGAAATCCACACATAGCCTTATGTCCCCATTCTTTTTTCTGACTGGTACTAGGTTGGATACCCAAGTTGAGTGTTTAATTGGGAAAATGATCCTTGATTCTAATAATTTCTGCAACTCATCCACCATCAGAGGTTCAATCCTAGGATTCACTGGCCTCTGCTTCTGTCTAATCGGTTTAGATCCTTCAGTCAGCTCTATAGTGTGTTGAATGATATTTCTATCATAACCATGGAGATCTTCATAGGTCCAGGTGATGACTCTATCATATTTCTCACATAAATCAATTAGCCTATTTCTTTCTTGTTGGGTGGCAGAATTTCCAACCTTCAATTTTCTCCCCTCACTAACCTGAATCTCAGAGTAGTCCTCTTTGTTTGCTTGAAATCTCTTCTTTTCCAGGCTGGCATCTTCTGGGTCAAACAAGTTTTCCAAGGTAATTAGTCCTTTAGGGAGCTTGTTTGACTTTAGTTGAATGATCTGATCACCATATGCCTCTTCAATTTTGGGCTGTAACTGATCAGCAAATTCTCCTGATTGTTGTAAAAATGAGAGTACTTGAAAATCATTTTCAAAGACTTGCCAATTTTCATCATTGTCTGGGATAGTTGGCCTCACAATAACTCTAACTGACTCATTATTTACCATTAGATCAGTTATTGGATCAAACTGTGAACCAATTTGTGCCATCCTATCTGCCTTAGAATTTTGGGCTCTAGGGACTACTTCTATATTGAAGGCTTCAAAATTTTCTATTAAGTCCCAAATTCTGTGCCTATAGGATCTCATCCTTACATTTTTGGCTACTGCCTTCTCTCTTATTTGTTTCACCACTAATTCTGAATCTCCTTTGACTATCAGATTCTTTACTCCTTTCTTTTTTGCCAATATAAGTCCATGCACTAAAGATTCATACTCAGCATCATTATTGGTATAGGCAAAATGAAAGCGAATGGCTCTTAAAATCTTTTCACCATTAGGGGCAGTAAGACAAATTCTTGCTCCAGCTCCATTTTTACTTCTAGCCCCATCAAAGTTTAGGGTCCAGATTCCTGAATCATTTATGGATTCTTGGGTCTTAGAGGGCTCATTTCTTAAGACATTAGGGATCTCCTGGTCTTCTTCAAATATAACATAAGTGCCTAACCCTGTTGAATCATAGTTTCTAAAGGGATCACTCTGCATCATGGTTAACAACTGGTTATCTTCTTCTTGCTGATCATATTCAGTCCAATCCCCTATTTCTTCGACAAAAACTCTTTCCTCTTTATTTAGCATGGCATGGGCTGCTTCTAACTTTGGGGTTGGTTCATTTGTGATATGGTCCTTTGACAATGGTTCTGACAATACCTTCATTTTAGTCCCATATTTGGTTCTTAGGATGAGGTGAGACCAATCAAGTGACATATAACCTCCTATCTTGGCTGTAAAATCTCTGGATAGGCATAAACCAAAAACCGGAGGAATATCTATGACTACAACATCTTGATTTACAACTATGTTGGGACAGGTATACAGCTGTAGTGGGAATTGTTTAATTTTTCCTATTGTTTGCACAGACTTCCCATCTAACTGCATGACTCCTTTTGTAAGTGGCTCATATTTTATCTTCAAAGCGTCTACTATTTGCTTTGGCATCACTGTGGTACTAGCCCTAGAGTCTATCATTGCATTGTGCAACAGTTTCTTCCCAACTATTAAAGTTAAATAAAAGGGATCTGGCTTGGATTTACTTACCTCTGGTGCATTGTTCAAAAGGGCTGCTATCTGCGGAGGAATAGTGTCTTTGAGCTTTTCTTTATCAGTAGGTCCTCCTTTGATGCCAATTTGTTTAGGCACTGCTTGGCCCTGTAGAGCTTCTTGCAATAGTGTCTTTTGCTCAGGAATGGCTAACGTGTCCCATATTGACACATGGGCTGGGGTCCTCTTTAGCTGATCCACCACATTCACAGGTCCTAGTGCTTGGGTTCTTGGATAATAAGGGTACCTTGCTTTTTCTTGAACTTGTCCAGAAACTACTTGGTTCTGTACCGGCTGAGGTATTTCTTGTCTAGTAGCTGTATTTTGATGATCTTGAAATGGGGGAATCCCCATAATTTCATTATTTGTGACTCCAGGCTATTCCATCATCCTTCTCTTGGCTCTAGTATAGTAATCTGATTGTACCAATGGCTTCTTAGAAGTTGAAGCTTCATTTAAGAATACTGACTCTTCATCTTCAATCCATGAGAACAAAGCATGCTCAGGGGCTATTTCTTCTTCTTGCTGTAAAGACATCCCTTGCATCTGAGCCACTAGGACTGAATTTTGCATACCAGGGGATTGGTAGGGTTGAGTGTCAGAAGTATTTACAAATTGTCCATCCACTCTTCTTTTCTCTGCTATCCTTTGTTGTAGATTACCCCTAGGACAATCTCTGGGCATATGAGCATTATTGCAAGGGAAACACCAGGCATTGGTGCCATCTGCATAATTATTCTACCCTGGGACAATTCTCTGTTTGGATTAGGAGGAACAGTCTGCAAGGGTGTAGGAACTGTAACTAATTGGTTTGATGGCTGAGGGTTAGTTTGCCTTTGGGGACCCTGATACTGATTTGGCTGTGGAGGAGGTCTATTCCCTTGATAGCCTTGATATTGGGGTCTGGGATAAGGATTCTGCTATCTTTTTAGGTTAATTATTTCATTAGAAAATGTTCTTAGGATGTTCTTGACATCATCCATCTCAGAGGACTGGGCAGGGACTGCAGCTTTAGCAGGTTGTTGGGGAAACGTATACATGGACACAGGTGGGGTTATGGGCTTAGGGGCTTCTTGAGGCAATGGTAGGGTAATCTCTGGAAACATAGGCATGGGGGACCTTGGGGGCAACTTTCCAGCATCTATCAAATTATTTTCAGCTTTGATTGCATAATCATAGGCTTCTGGCAGAGTCTAACCTCCAAGTGATTGAATCATTACTGCTATATCTGAATTTAGGGCTTTAAGATAAAATACTATAGCCATACTTGGTAATGGTCTTGCTGTAGCAGGAATCCTTTCCCAAGTCTTCTGAAATCTTGAATTGAAGTCAGTCATTGCTTCTTGTGGTGCCCTCTTGATGGTAATCAGTTGTTGTAACAAAGAAGATTTATCACCCTTCTCTTTGAATCTTGCAAAGAAAGCGTCTCCAAGCTGATCCCATGTAGATATTGAATTTGGAGTCAAAGATCTGTACCAGTCCAAAGCCTTCCCCTTAAAAGAAGCTGCTAACAGTCTTATAGCTACATTTTGTTGTGTGATCACATGTATTGCACAAACATCAGACACATCTTGTAGATGCTCTTCAGGTGTTTTGAAATCCTCCCCACTGAATTTGGGCGGAGCCTTCAGGGCATTTGCTGGAATAGGATCCCAAGTGGCTAGTGGTACTAGAAGAATTAGGGCACTGCTAGTGTTCCAATTCACATAATTTCTTGGGGCTATAGGTGCTCCCATGTTTGCACTTAGTGTTGCTGTAAACTGATTGGCCCTCCTTCTTGGATTAGTTATCAATGGTGGTAAAAGAATACCTGGTTTCACAGCAGATTGAGCTCTTGTTACCGGTCCACAGCTCTGACTCCTTGTGACTCTCTGGTTTATACAATCTTGAAAGAAACTTCAAGAAATGGTCCCACCGGGCGTGCCAAAAACTGTTGATGCTTAGAATTGCGATGTTTCCAACACCAACATGGGAAACTCTGAGACGTAGGAATGTTCCTCAGAGTGACCTCCAGATTTTAAAGAAGCTAGCTCTTCTTACAAGTGTATTTCGGAAAAGGGACAGAAGTAAGACAGAATCACAAATGCAATGAAGAGAAATTTAACTATGGCGATGCACCTGAATATGATTTGTTCCTTAACACCAAGCACAGTGAAACTACTTTTAAGATTCAGTTACATTAAAGAGCAAATCATGCATGATTAATGTAAAAGATGAAAGTAAATAGAAACAAAGGCTCACAACTTGAAAGATTTTTGCAATGACATAGAAAATATCAGCAAAGGCACAGAACCTAGTCTTCTTATTAATTTTTCAGTCACATAAAAGGCACAGAATCATGCACAGTTATACAAACTTTCTGAATCAAGAAAATAGAACAAAGGCAAATGATATTACTGGCCACAATACAAGATCTTCCAAACTTTTCTTAACTCTGTGATAATAATCTATATGCAGAAAACTTTCTATCTTCTTCTTTTCTATATATCCCTTGAATCCACGATCTGAAACCATATTTATAGCATAGGACTGGCTCAAAGATCGCCCGCATGATCAAATCTCAACGGCCTAACCGAATTAGGACTTAACTGGAAGTGTCTGACAGAAAATATATTTCAGATCTGAAACGGTTGGCCCCTCTTCAAGTTCATTGGCAAAAACAGATACATGTAACTCCCCGCACTCAGAATCAGGTAGGGACACCTGGTAGTTTCTGATAGTCTTTGTGACTATAAACCCTTGGGACAACTGGCATTCATACACGCCCCTTCCTTGAAACTCCTTCATCTTTCCAGAACAACAAGAAACTAGCACGTGGCATTCTCTGCTGCAATGAGAAACAAAACCCTTAAGACAGATGGCACTCTCCGCGTTTCTTACTTGAAAACTGTTTCATCATTAGGAGGCACCGGAAAATAACACTTGGCAACGTCCACGGTCTCTGCAAAAGATACGTGGCGATTTCCACTTTACTTAGAGTCTTTACTGTAGCTTTATGTTAGGAGAGCTCGGGCTTTACCATCTGTCACGGTCCGCTGCTTCGAGCCTTTAATCACTTACCAAAAATGGGACCCACCATACCTCTCGCCCGAGCAGCTTCAAAAAGAAATAGGGACAGGTGGCGCTTTCCACTGAACTTAGCAAATGATATGTGGCAGCTTCCGCTTTACTTAGAGAGACTGTAGATACCTTTAGTGAGTTCTGCGGAAGATGACACATGGTAGTCTCTGCTAAGCTTTGAGAAACTTTAGAACTTTAACAAAACCTTTGCGGACGTTGCCACTTGGCGCTTGCTGCGCAACTTTGAGAAACTTTAGAAAAATATTAGACTCATAAGGTTCACGCAGATGGTGACACATGTTACACTCCGCTGAAACTTTAAAAACATTACCGGGGCCTGCCAACAGTCTTTACTTAGCAATGAAAGAAAAGAAGGAACTTACGGATGCCGACACTTGGCGCACTCCACGAAATTTATATGGGACACGCGGCTCCATCCGCATTACTTAGAGAAACATTAAGAAACCCTCCATATCTGCCACTTGGCGCCTTCTGCTTCACTGAAAGAACTTAAAACTGGGGCCCTCCAGACTCACTTTGTAACACAAAAAGGCTTTTGAAACTTATAAGAAACTGAACCTCGGATGCCGACACTTGGCATGCTCCGCAGGTATTAAAAGGGGCACGTGGCTCCATCCGCGTGACTTTGAGAAACTTTATAATGTGTCCCAGGTGCTGACACTTGGCGGCTTTTGCTGCTTCCCTGGGACTTAGGCAAAATTTAGGCAAAATGCAAAACCCTGTGCTCGCGCTCTGTGTCAAAACCCTCACTGAAAACTGTTTCACACAGGAACAAAACTGGAGCTAACACAACTAAAACTTAAAACAAAAATGTAGAGTATTTTACTCTACAAATATATCAGTACAACTTTTGGAAATGATGAAGATAAATAAATACAAAAATACAGTGATAAAACTGATTTAAGATATACCAAATCAAAAATATAAAGAATAAGAGAATAGAACAAACAATACTCACCAAGAAACATTCCAAATTCCTAAAGTATATCTAGGTGATATCCTAACAAAGAACCCCTCACAAGTGGACCCTTTCTACACCACCTTATTAATCAAAAACATGCTAGTGAGGAACTGCATGATTGATTTAGGCACAAGCATGAATATCATGCCAATGGAAGTCATGAAAGAACTAGGAATGTGGGTTGACACTACATTTGGTAAGTGTTACGTGATGCACAATAGGTCTATCCCAGTTGTGGGTATTATGAGGGATGTGGAAATAAAACTAGCTTCATACCCTGAAGCAACCTATAATATTGATATCACTGTGGTTGATATTCCACCATATTATGGAATGCTCTTATCAAGACAATGGGTTGCAATGGCAGGAGGGAATGTCCAATTAGATTTATCAGATGCCACAATACCAGTGGGAGGCAAAGAGATCAAGCTGTGTAGAGAGACAAGATATGAGAACATCATAGAACACTTAGATCAAAATCAAATAAATCTATTCTGTGATATAGATTTGGGAACCTTCAAGGTTGAAACAAGTTAGCCATAATTGCAAAATATTTGTGAGGCCGATTATTTTTCCTTCCTTATTTTGATCATTATACTTTTCAGTTGATGACATTATTAGACTTTTAGAGACTATGGTTTCTTTATGCAGACTTGATTCTTATATCCTGATTATGATAGGACATTGATTAGACATATGTGATTTGATTTGATCAGGTTTGGTGCTATTTTGTGATTCGGCATATGAGATATATATGTGATGATGTTTTATGATGAGATTCTAATTATTTATATGATGTGGACTATTTGACATGAGGTTGAAAAATGTAGTTTAATTTGGAACTATGTATTGATGATTATTGTTGTATGCAATTGCGTGAATTTAATTCTAGTTTCTTTGGCTATGATTTTCATGATATGATTGACACTTGATCAAGATGTGCAGGTTTTACATTCCCTAGCCACGGGAAATTAGAGGTAGAATTCACACTATGTTATCCCCTATAAAACTGATCCATTCCCAAGAGGGATAAGGATCAGATTGGAATTTGAATGTTGATTTAAGTGCTTGATTTAATTTTATTGTTTTGGCCTAGTATCCTTTATATCAATTAATTAATAATAAGTGTTGTATGAATTTTATTTGACTTACACTTGGTATTTATTTTATTTTTGAGGCCATTTAAAAGTAGATTTATAACCCCCTTTGTGAACCTTAGTGTCCCAAAAGTTACCCTAGGTGGTTACCCATGAGTCTAGGGTCAACCTGGACCATCTAACCCTTGGATTAACTCACTTTTGGTCACTCTAAACTATGGTTTAGTCAAAGTGACGAAATTTGAAATTAGGGAAGGTGGGAGATGAGTCATGCTTTGGGAAAGACTCATCTCCCTTCCCAAAGTTGGGGAATCTTTTCCCAAGGAAGACTTGGGAGGTCTCCAAGACTCCCAAGTGTGTGGGGACTTCCTCCAAGACTCTCACACACGTGTGAGAGCATCTTGGAGGGAGATGGCTCTTTGAGAGAATAAGAGGATGCCATATGGCATCCCTTATCCTCTTGGAGGTTTGGGTGGGAATGCCACCTCACCACTTGTCCTCTCACACATGTGTGAGAGCACAAGTGGATAAGGTGAGGATTGAAATAGAATGAGAGGATGGCACTTGTCATCCTCACACTTCCTCTCCCTTGCAAGTGGCATTGGAGGAGGAAGGAGAAGGTGACAATTCCTCAAGGCCAAAATTGATGGCCTATATTATCTCCTCTTGTTGAGGAGTGTGGGGTTCTTACAATTTGAATTTTCTTTCTATTTTGGAGGAGTTTGGGAAGAGTTAGAGGAATTTTTGGAGATTGGAAGATTTGGGAAAGCTTGGAGCTCTTCACCAAATGTGCTTCTATTATAGGGCTTTGAGGGTAAGCCTCTTAAACTTATTTTCTCACCCTTGCTTGTTTAATGTATTGTGTTATAGTTTTTGGTTGTTTTGTTGTTGCATTGTTTTGTTGAGATGGGAGTATGGTGAGAGCACCTCCAATGGAGGTAATGCTCAACTTGTTTGGGTAGGGGAAAGGAACCTCCTTGAGGTCACTCCCACATTTTGCAGCTATGCCTTAAGGGCTTTTATTTGTTGTGGAGATTATTGAATGGCAAGAGTGCCATGGAGATTATTTGTGATTTTTGTGGAGAGTGGTGTTTCAGAGATTTTGGCTTGAGACCACGAGCTTGATAATTTCTCATTTGGGAGCCCTTTGAAGTTGAGGGGTCCATTCCCTACCCTCATCAAACTCATTTTTATGAGTTGAGTTTTGTGCTAAACCTATGGGCTGATTTTCGTGTTGTAGTGTTTGATTTTGTTGTGGATTGTTGCACCTGTGTGGATCCCTACCTCCCTAGCTTGGGGGTGACCCTCTTACAGGTCTACGGTAGGGAGGAGAGCTTTTCGAAGTGGCTGGTTTGTCCTTCTTCTTGTTGTGTTATTGCAAGTTTTGAGAGGAGAGATGGGGTTGAGAGGAGTGCATTTTGGGGATCATATAGTTCCTTTGTGTTGGTTGTTGTAGCCAAGGCCAATATGGCCTTATTGTATTTAGTTTGACCAGTTTTTAGGTTTATGAGGTTGGCTATCAAAAAATTGTGTAATGTAAATGATGTTTTCAATTTATTTAAATACGCTTTATCTTCCTATTTTGTGAGTTCAGATTTGTGAAATGCATGAGATATGTTATTTATATTTCTGTCATTAATCTTCAAAAAAAAATGTATGAGCAAGTTAGATAGATCATTGAGTTTGCAAAGGGAAGAATGTGAAAGTTTAAACCAAGTCTTCTGTTTGGTTGCTTAAGAATTTATTACATAAATGACTATTGGAAAAAAAATTAGAGGGATATGCTCATTTTGTCATATAGGATTATTTCCAAGAAAATAAAACTATGAATCCTTTTTTTTTTTTATCTATTACATTGAAAGTATGATATTGCCGTTTTATTTTGGCATCAAAAGAATATAATACATTTTGGTTATATACTCATGTTTTTAGAGAAAAACAAAACAAAAAAAAAATGAGCTATTAGATGTTTATGTTATAATTTACAATTTAGTGTTCTACTTAAATCATTGTGAGGAAATAAGGGCAATGAGCCTATACAAAAAAAAAATATACTGTGTTGTCATATCATTTTATAGAATGGTTGCTGTCCTTTATTTTATAACCTTACTGTAAAAAATTGCTTCACACAGAAAGAAAAGATTCAAAAAAATTACTATTTATTGAATAGATTATAGTATATAAATATACTGATTTATATATAAATATATATAAATCTATATATTTATAGTGTATATACTTTGAAATAACAACACAAAAAAATTTAGATATATATACAACTGTAGAAAATGTAATTTTATTGAGAGTTTAAGGGCAGACTGTTGTTTGAAAACTGAATATATATTCACTGTGAAATTTTTATAGACTGGGGTTTCACTCTACGAATATATATGTATATATAGATATATATATATACACACACACACACACACACATATATATATATATATATATATTTACACACACACACACACACATATATATATAAGATATGTATGTGAAAAGAGATTTTTATTAAAAAAATATATATATAGAGTTTTTTTGTTGGAGGGATGGAGTGGTTTGTTGCAGTATTTAGAATTTACAATAAAAAAATAAAAAAATAAAAAAGATTTACAGTAAAAAGACTGTGGGCGGCGGTGCCGCCCACAGCAGTTAGTGTTGATGAGGGGTGTGGGTGGAGGCAGAGCCTCCTCCCCACACCCCCCTTTTACCCCCTTCCCCGCTGGTCACCTTAACCACCGTCACCACGGCCCGTGCCCCCTCACCTCTGCCGTTCTCCTTTCCTGAGCGCTGCGTGGATCTCCCAATGCCTTCCCCTCTCAAACCTCCACTGCGGCCTCTCCCCCTTCAAACACCTCCTCCGATCCGCTGACGCCGCCATCGGCCTCCTTGCATTTTTGCCCTCCGACCCTGCAGCACACACAACAGACTTATAACATAGTAGACATGATATTTCCACAGTCCATGATAATCAGTAATAAGCTTCTGGTAAAACTGTGTTGCTTTTTTTGTGTGTCAAAAGCTTATTACAGACTTATAACATTTTCATTGTTTCTTTTACCTTTCCTTAAATAACAAAAATAGTTACAAATCAATTGAATCTAGTTAATGGAACTCTCTGAGTTTCGAATGCATACCTCCGAGCACCGTCCATGGCCTCCATGGTTGTCTCTAAACCCTAACCTGCACATAGAGGGCAAAACCAACAAGAGAAACATGGAAGAATAGTGAGATTAGGGCAAAAAGAGGAGAAAAAACTTAGAAAATAAGAATAGGGTTTTCATTTGAAAACTTAGTGTTATTTTAAATTAGGGCTATTTCTTATTTTAGATTTAAGAGCTATATTTTATTTGGGAGGAATATATGAGGAAGTGGGTTTTAACTTATTTTTAAACCTCTATTTCTCTTGTTTCAATTTATCTCTTAGGGAACTTTTAAATTGTTTCCAATTTTTTTTGCATGGGTTTAATTTGTGTTATTTGAATTTTGGTCTCGTGAACTGAATTTAAATTTTTTTTTGGGGAAATTATTTTATGTTACTGGGGAGAATTTTTCCCTTGAGTTTATTTTACCTTAGCGGGATTTTTCTTTCAATCTTGTTGATTTTTCAATTTTATTATTATTATTATTTTACAGGGAGAGTTAATTAAACTCTCCTCCTCCCTCTTTTATTTTTTTGAGTTAGTCATTAAATATAATGGTCGAAATTGTATTTAATAACGGACTCGATTTTCTACTTGAAAATTATTTGGTGTCTCATCATTTATTATTATTATTTTATTTTATTTTTGAAATTTTATTCCTTTATGCTAATTCAATTTATTCGACCTTGGCAGAGTATTTACTTTGATATTTTATCTTATTTTTAAATCGTCTTGAAAATTGTTCTTTAGTTTTAAATTAATTTTATTGGTGAATTATTTTTAAATTTTATTTTGCATTTGTCGAAAACGCGTTATGCTGCTAGAATTTTGTTAGATTCCTAGGGTTTAATTTATGCGATATTTATTTATTCTTTTGCTATTCTTCAATCCATCATTTCACTTTAATCACACACCATCATGCTATTGTTCTAATTATTCACTTTTCGATCTAAGTGAAGTTAGGGTTCGATGCTGAAATCATCTTCACCTAGGAAACTTAGGGTTCAGATTAAATTAATCTAACCCTAGAAGTGACACCTACGTGTCGCATACCCCCTAGACGGCTACCATCTCACAGTTACGTATGACTTGTTTACGCCTTTGCGTATTGACACCGAGCACACAGACGCATGAGAGGGGGTTCTTAAGGATAGGTAGAAAAAAATTTCGTAGTTCGTGTCATGACCATATGACAAATATGGACATGACATGTGTGTTGTGTGTCATTACCGCATGGGAAATGCGGGCATGACAATATTGATCCAATCCATATAGAATCTAAGAAAGAGGAGAATGATGTGTGGAAAATGTATTTTGATGGTGTGAGTAGCAAAATGGGAAATAGGGCGGGAGTATTATTTATTTCACCAATAGGTAAAACTTTCAAATACTTGTTCTTATTGACATTTGAATGCACAAACAATATAGCGAAATATGAGGTTTTGCTCATTGGTTTGAATATTATTATTAAGCATAAGATAAGAAAGCTGGCTATATACGGTGATTCAGAATTAATTACTTCTCAAGTAAGAAGGAAATACTTATCCAAAAACAAGAGGTTGAAGCAATATAGAAATGTTGTCTGAGATGATGTTGAATTGTGCGATGCCTTCTCAATCAACTGGATTGATAGATTATAAAATATTATGGCAGATTTTCTAGCGAATATTGCATTAAAAAGGGATGATATCACATTGGGGGGTATTACAAAAATTGAAATCAAAACCAAACCCACTATCCCAAATAATGTCCATAACCGGCATGTGTTTGATAATGATACCGATATAGTCAAATTCTTACATTGTGTTGATCACTATGAAAACCAGGAGATTGATTTTAATGCGTTTGTTGAAGAACATGATGGAAAGAAACTATTTTTGGTCAAGAGATAGTTTAGCTAAAAAAAAAAATTACCTAATGGATTCATAGTGTTGGAGAAAGTGTTTGATGGATGTGACAGATTTAAAATGAAAGACACACCCATAATACAGAACAATCTTGAAGAGATTAATTTGGGGATGCACGCAGCCCCAAAGAATGTATACATTGGAAAGAAGTTTAGTCCTAAAATCAGGAGCATGCTCATCAACTTACTCAGGAAGTATAGACATGTATTTGCATGGTCATATGATGACTTGAAAGCATATAGGGAGGATCTTTTTCAACATGAAATACCATTAAAACTGGATGCTAAACTCTTTAGGCAAAAACAGAGGCCTATTAATCCTACATTGGCCCCTAAAATGCTTGAAGAACTCACAAAACTAAGAGATGAAGCTATTATCAAACCCATTAGACATTCTTCTTGGGTTTCTAATTTGGTGCCTGTCAGAAAGAAAAATGGTGATATTAGATTATGTGTGGACTTTAGGAATCTAAATAAATATTCTCTTAAGGACAACTATCCCCTTCCTAATATGGAAGCAGTACTGCAAAAAGTTACGAGGTGTGAACTATTGTCAATGATGGATGCTTTCTCACGGTATAATCAGGTCAAAGTCAAACAATTAGAACAATATAAGACTGCATTCACCACACCATGGGGAACGTATGCGTATTTAAGAATGCCATTTGGACTCACGAACACTGGAGCAACATTCCAAAGAGCGATGGATGTGGCCTTTGCAGAACTGATTAATAAAATCATGGTAGTATATCAGAATAACATGACAACATATTCCAAAAGGGCTGAAGATAATTGTACACATTTAGAGCAAATTTTTATTAAAGCCTTAGAATATAGAATTTTGTTGAATCCTAAGAAGTGCCATTTCATAGTAATAGAGGGCAAGTTGCTTGGTCACATAGTCTCAAAAGATGGAGTAAGAATAGATTCTAAAAGAGTAAGAGCCATTGACCAAGTTCCCATTCCTAAGATTGTAAAAGATATACAATTGTAGACACCCAAATTTATCCCAAAATTGTTCATGTCCTGCAACACCTAGTCAAATATATTATCCTAGACATCATGTAGCATTTTATCCTAATCCCATTCTAAATTCCACTCTTAATCCCATTGATCCATTAGTTAATTAATTAAATAAATGTTATTTATTTAATTAAATCACATCCTCATCCTATTTAGCCAATTAATTAAATAAATTTTATTTATTTAATTAATTTCCACATCATATCTTATCCCATCCTATTCATCTTTCAAATTAATTAGGTAAATCTTATTTATTTAATTAATTTCCAACTATATCCCAACTAATTCAAATATTTTATTTGAATTAAATCACATGACCTTTCATCTCACCTTGACATTTGTCCATTTCCCCTTAATCATGTGTTGTAGTACAACTTTTATCTTTCACATGCACAACTAATGGGACCTAATTTTAGTATTTATCTACACAAACACATCTAAGCCTTATCTTCCCTTGCCACATGTCAATTGACTACAATTTCTTAATGTGCAAGGAAACCTAACTTAATCCTATCCATCCATTTCATCTAAAGCCCTAATTGATCCTAGCCATCCATTTGAACCAAGCCAAGCCTATAAATCAAGCCATCTACAAGCCATTTGGGGGGGAATCTATTCTTCAAGCATCCTCATTCTGCCAAAATCATTCTTCAATCTTGCTATCCAAATCATCTATCTATCATCCTCATATCATTGTTATGCTGTAGAAGTGAGCATCCAACATTCCTCCAACAATCATCCTTCAAAATCTTGCATGCTTATGCGAGGTGGAGAAGAGTAATGGAGATAAATCAAGTTTGACATGGAGATTGGTTTGCATTTACATTTGTTATTTTGATTTTCATGTTGTCTTGTGCTTCATTGTGCATTGTTAGGGTTTGATCATTGTTGTTTATTCATTTAACCTGATTTGCAATTTTACCCTAACTACATTTGGCACGCCAGGTGGGACTAACCCTCACTTTGCAGGTTTATGCGCTTTGATTTGTAGGTTGAAGATATTTTATATTGCTGATTTTTTTATTTAGGACCAGATCTGTTGCAGAGGGTTTTTTGTTTTACACAGGTCCTGCAAAAAGGAGATCTTAGATTCGTTGGAAAGAGGACTTTGAGAGCTTTCCAAAAAGTGGTTACATTAAAGATTTGGCTTAGTATTCAAAGAGTTATGATGATTTGAAGTTGACCCTACGATTCTAATTTTTCAGAAATTTTTGACGCGCGACTTTTAGAAAAAAAATCATATCTTCCAATCTAGCTAACCAAATCACATTCTATTTTTTGCAGGTGGTTAGAAATATTTAAATCCATTTTTCTATATCATTATTTTTTAGATCTATGGTACAAATGGATTGTTTGTCAAAAAAATAATTTTTTTTTCAAACCTTAGTTTATGACATAACTTTTGCATATGGAGTCCAATTTGAGCAAAAAATTTTTTGATATTGATTAAAAAATCATAAGGGATCTTATGGCCATATCTATTTTACTGTTGGATGACATTATTTGTTGATTTTTTGTAGGGTTTATTTTTCAATCTTAACAATCTTTCATTGAAAACTTCAAACAGGCATAACATTTGCAATTTTGATTCTTTTTCAGCGAATTTTTTTTTAAAAGTGCATGAAATTTTTTAAATTTTCTATTTATGTAATCTATTCTACTGTATCATATCATCTTAATAAGAAAATTTCAGATTTCATCTTTTTCACATAGCTTTCTTCTATGCAAGTTTACTTGTTTCTTTTTAGAATTGGTGACTTATCGATGAATCAAAGGAGCTGGAGCAACGTTTGGATCAATCATAACAGAAACTTGGAAATCAATTTTTATGAGGTGCACTCATTCTAATCTCCCATCTCTAATCATTGTTTGATCACACATTTAGACTTTGGGCTTAAAACAAACAACTTGTTTGCAATCACATAAAAAAAATTAGGTTAAAACAAACAAGTGTCTTCTATCACATCTTAGATTTGGATCTAAAAAGAACAAGTGCTTGAATTGTCTTCCACATATTTCATTTTCTAAGGGGAAATTAACAAGTGTGAGTGTGAATCAAGTGACAACTCACTTGGTTTGCTTTTGTATACCCTATATAGGAGGCCTGCTTGGAGACACACCACTCTAAGGGATGACCTCAATCGAGGTTGAATCGAAAGACACCCTCATTGGGAGTTGTAAATCTTGTCACTCTTGGCTAAGCCCTAAAGAACTTTATACCTTTGGGAAGTGAAGGTGAAGGGTGGGTTACCCCTTTCTCCCGGCTGTGTGGCAGGATTTCGCTTTCAAATTCTTAGTCAACCTCATGTAAACATAGCCCAAAACCTAATTGGCCATACCCACTTGACTAGAAATTAGGCTTGTGATGTGTTTTCAAGTGCTTGCTTAATCATCACATTCTTCATATTTCAAAATTAAACTTGCTTATGTGTCTTGCGTGAGTGATTCATGTGCATATATGCATAATCATTTGTTTAAACATTGCCAAATCAAGCTCTAAAACACCAATCACATAAACAATTCATCCTACATTTCATCCACATCACCTAATTTTGTCATTCCATATCTTATCCTAATCATACCCAAATCAATTTTATTCTAAACATATCCTAGTCACATCCATACTCATTCCAAATCATCTCCACATCATCATCAACCTAGTCCTAGTCAACACTTCTCAAGATGGTCGTAATCATTCAAGGGGGCTATCTCTCTAATCATGAAACAAATCCCAAGCCTAAGGTGACAATTCAAGGGGGTTACCCTTATAATCATGAGACAAGACCTAAGCCTATAATCACAATTCAAGGAGGCTACCCCTCTAATTCAAACAATGCAATAAAACCAAAGCCCAAGATCACAATTAGAGGAGCCCCTCTTCCTAATCCAAATCATGAGAAGAAACCAATCACAATTAAAGGTGGCTATCCTCCTAATTCAAATTATGAGAACGAACCAAAGCCAAAGATCACAATTAAAGGAGCCTCTCCTCTTAAGACCAAGTTTATACTTCGAGGAGGCCATCTCTTTACTTATGAGGATGAGACAAGTCCAAAACCCAATTCATCCACACATCAAATCAATTTTGCATCAACTTATCCCATTTCATACCAATCGAATCCATCCACACATCAAATCAATTCTGCATCAACTTATCCCACTTCATATCAACCAAATTCATCCACATGTCATATCAACCCTTTATCAACCTATCCCAACCCTTATCCATATCAATCTATATCACAACAACCATTACCCTATGTAACCCCTCCATTATATCACATCAACACATTCAACTACAACAACATCAACCAATTCAACAATTCCAACAACAACAAATCATATCACAACAAGAAGTCCAAACACCATCCCAACCTCAACAAATTCCACATCAACCTTACATGTCATCATCTTCAACTTCATACCAACCTAACTCATCCACCTATCATGTCAATGCCACATCAACATATCCACCGACATTACAACAACATGTGAGCACAAGTCAACTTTGTCAACAAGATCAAATGCCCACATCTTTGGGTCCACCTCGAGATATTTTGTCTACATATCCTACCATTACACCTAGCTACCAAGACTATCAATGGCCTCTCCAACAAGCACAAGTGAGCCTAAGTCCACCTTTGTAACAAGAAGCACATTCAAGTCCAAGTGGTCCCTTGTACATAAATCAAACAAGCCCAAGTTATCCTATGCAAGATCTAATAACCTTTGACAAGGGAGATACCAATCTAGAGTGGCCACCACCATCCAATCACATGCCAACACATGAGCCAACAAGTCCTATCCCAACACCACCATGTGATCCCATTCCTAGTCCATTAATCCCTCTACCTTCCAAACCACCAAACCCTTCATTACCTTCATCACCATGTCATTTTAATCCTTCACCAAAGGATGCGGCTGAGATAGTTTTACAAAGAATGCTTGAAGAAAAACTCACTAAACTTCCTGAAGTCAAACCATGTGAAGAAAGTCCATATGATGAACATGATTATTGTGCATACCATAGGACCAAAGGCCATAATACAAATAAATGCCCAATATTTGTCCCAATTGTTTACAAGGTGTACCCACCTATAATGGAAAATCATGCCACATCATCCCAATCCCATGTATCACCCCCATCCAATCCAAATCTTAGCCTATCAAACTCCATTATACTTCCATCCAATCAAAATCCTAGTCCTAAGCCTACAACATCATCCACTATTATCGCTCATCCTTTATATTGCCCATCCACTCATACCCTTGCGAAGGATGTGATCCATTGGCTACTAGCTAGGAATAAACTACCCCCATGTCAAACACCCATTCATGAGCCTACCAAAGAACTTCCAAAGGTCATGTCCAATCCTATAATCCCATCATGTGGTCCACCTATCCTTGAGCCTATCCAAGAGCCCTCAATTAACATTCTTAGCCCTTCAAGCCAATCATGTGACCTACAAGCCATCAAGCCTATTCAAGAGTCTCCTATTATGAATCCAAGTCAAGAGTCATCATGTTCTCATGTTGTTGACCAAGAGCCTATCCAAGAGTCATTTACTTCCATTCAAGCAACCCAAGAGGTATGTCAAAGGTTTAATCCTAAGCATGTGGAAACATTAAGCCCTAGTCCAACTCAAGATCAAATCACTTTTATTACAAACCCATCCATAACATGTATCTTTTCCATGATCAAGATGATAGCCATAATGATGAATCTATCCATGAGCCATTTGATCCTATCCATCTCCCAACAACCATTCACGAGAAAGCTATCCAAATTCAACCTATCCATAACATGTATTTTTTCCATGATCAAGATGATACCTATGAAGAAGCTATCCATGAGCACCTTGATCCTATCTATAATCCTATATCTATCCATGAACAAGATATCCAAATTGCTCCTAGTCATCTGCCATCTATCCCTATCCATAATGAGAAAACATCCACTAGTCATGATGAGACACTTGTCCCCCAAGTAAGCATAAAAGATCAAACAAATAACTTAGATCTTAGTGAACACAATGTTAATCAAGATCCTAATGATCCTCCTTTCATATCCACCATCAATTCCACTTCAAGTCCGCCATCATATCCACTTGGTCTTCCCACCTTCACCCATGAATGTTCTTCCTTAGGACAAAAACGACCTTTATCCACTTCACCTTCTCCATCCAATAATGAACTCAAGTCTAGTGTTCAAACCAAACCTAGTCCCATTGTCCATAGTATCCTCCAAAACATGAACTACCAAGGTAAAGGCCTAGGCCTTTATAAACAAGATATTTTGGAGCCAATCCATGTCAAGGTCCCTCTATGCTCATATGGCCTTGGATACACACCCCAAGGTGAACAAGCTAAAGATGTTGGTAATTCCTCCATCCCTCCTAAGTCTACCACTTTCCATCGCACCCCCCATCATCTACCCAAAACATATGTTTACATTCCACCTCCATCATCCTATAAATGTCAAAAGCATGTGACCATACATCTTCTGCCATCCACTTTGCCTCCACTTTTACCAACTCCAAATATTCTTCCATCCACCTTGCCACTGTTGCTTCCAACACCTAACATACCTATCATTCATAAGTATCCTTACATCCCTAATCATGGACAACAAAAGCACACATCACCTAAGCATAAAGCTTCCAATCATTCCATCCACTCCACCTACCCCATGGGATTCAAAAGTAAAAATTTTAATGCCTCTACTTATAAAGCTAAAAATCCTACCAAAAATCCTAAAGGTCTTCATACCTTAGGACATAAAGAATCAAAATCAAAGAAAAGTTCATCTAAGCAACCATCTAAACCCTTACCTCCAAATGCAAAGCTCAAAAGCAAAATGGTTTGGGTTCCTAAGCAAACAGCTAGCAAAGCAAATGAGGCATCCTCCTCCACATCTCAAAAATCTCAACCATCCACTTCCATCCAAATATCCCCTTCAATCCAAAATTCCCATTCCATTCAAAATTTCCAAAAATCCCACAAGTCAAGCAAAATTCATAAAAATACTAAATCTATGTCGGTTCCTAAATCACTTCATCAACCATCCCCTAAACAAACATCTCCATTGCTTCCTACACCACCATCTCATCAAAGCTTCAATGTTTATCACGGTGTGTGCAGCCGTTGGTCATGGTTCCCTTCCACTCTGCAGCACCTCCACATAACTACATCTCCCAATCTTCCATCCATTATCCTACATATCTTTCCCATCACCTTCCTATGGTCCATGCTTTTGCATAAGCCTTTCATCCTAATCCTTCCATAATCCACTATCTACCTCATCCATTTCCCTCTCATCTTCAATCCCTTATCAACATCGATGAGCATAATGACATGGTCCATGCGAAGACATCATCCATCTCTAAAGGGACACTATCAACCTTCATAACACTAGACACTTGAGTCCTTCCTATCCATTAGCATGGTGAAAATCTGGCAAACAGGCACCATGTGTAATTGCTATCCCATCCAAAAAAAAAACAAAAAACAAAAAAAAAATTATAAAAAAAAAAAATCAAAATAGTAAAGAGAAATCCCTTCATCCAATGGTGAAAACCTGGTAAACAGGCACCTTGGATAAGTACAATGATGAAAACTTGGCAAACAGACGTCATGTGTAGGTTGATCTTCTATGTCACTTACACTTGGGGGCACATTGTCTCATCCAACTTATCCATTTCCAAACTATCTATCCCATTATATCATTTTCCATCTTATCATGTCTTACCATTACCATACCATCCTACCATCCTTAGCCATTATATAAACATGCTTATCCTATTGAAACCATTTATCCATCCTTCCACCTTTTGATTTTGATGAAGACATAGGGGCAAAATGTTGAAACATGTTTGGATATCTCTTGACATACCTTCTTTCCAAACCAAGTCCTATCCATTGACCATTTATCCATCCCATTTAAACCAATCCATCATGTCATCCTATCATCATAAGCATCATGTAAAATCCAATCATGTCATCCTTTGGTCATGAACTTTGTCATGTAAAAATCCTAAGCATTACCACCTAGAATGGGGCAAGTTATTCTTCCCATGCAACATAGCCTTTGGAGATCAAATCCTAGCTCCCTTATAATCAATCCACTATGGCGTATCCTTATCATGAACATCTTATAGCTTCTCCCAATCCATTTATCATGAGCTCTCCATTTCATAGCCTATTCTTATATCTATCCATTTATCATGAGCTTTCCATTCCACTATAGCCTATCCCTGTATCCACATATCTATCATGAGCCTTCCATCCCATTTGCTATCACTCATCCTTTTGTCCATCCATCTTACGTCCATCCTTGCACCTAGACATGGTTTTCCCTTGTCATTGGTATCAAGCACAAAGGCTACCCAAATTGTAAATCCATTGGCATTTTCCAAAACATTTCAAAAAATTAAAAAAGAAATCAAAATATTTTAAAAAATCTAAAAAAATTAAATATCCAACAAAAAATCTAAGCAATAAAACCAATCATATCATCCAAAACAATCCACTCCATCAACAATCAATCAAAATCAAATCAAATCATCATCATCAATTATTGTTATCAATAACATTCAATCATTCATTTCAATCAATCACTTCTTCCAATCATATCAATCAAATCAATCTAAGCAATGATCTTAAATCCAAGTCACACTCCATATCAAGTAAGCTAATCAATCAAGGAACATTATCCAATCAAATCAATAAGTTTTTGATCCTAATCTTGTCATAAGCCCAGTCAATCATCATCAATCATCATCAATGGGATATAGCGTTCCCACATCCTTGTGTTGATCTAGGGATATAGCTTTCCCCACAATGACAACACTATCATCATCAATGAAATAATCAATCATTGGTTTATGACTTCACAAGGACAATACCTTGTTTGTTTTACATCCTTTGAGCACACTGAGAACACTTGCTTATGCTTAGATTGAGTGGACACTCTAATCATCACACCATTACTATCATCATTCAAAACAATCCAATCATCAAAACAATCAACCCAGCAATAGCAAACATCACAACCAAAGCACATAAAGCCAACCATCAAAACAAATCCTATCAATCATCAGCATCAACACCAAAGCAAATCAACTCAATCACATCAAATTCAGTCAAGACAAATTCAATCAAGTTATCAAACAAGCAAATCATCAATCAATTCAATCCATTTTCATCATCTCATCAATAAAACACAAATCAGAACTACATCTCATTTCCATCATTAAGTGCCTTAATCCCGTGGATATAGGGTATGTAGGCAGTCTGGAGTATGAAGGAAGTGCCCAGATTCAGGCACAGATGATTTTCCTCTTTCTCCTCTCATCATTTCTTCTATCATTTATCTTCTATATCATCAATAAACAACTTACAATCAATCTATCATTCAATCAATCCATTTCCTTCAATCAAATCATCCATTCATATCAATTTAATTCACACCAATTCATTTTCATCAATCCATCATCCATTCATCAAATCAAATCAATCCAAAGAATCAAAGCAATGATCCAAATGCAAGCCCATCCTTAATCCATACCAATCAAGTTAATCAATCAAGCCAAGTTATCCAAACACAATCCATGGTCTTGATCCTAGCCTTGTTGTAAGCCAAAGCAATCAGCCAACCAGCCAACCAACTCAGCAAACATCCTTGTGTTGATCTAGGGATATAGCTTTCCCCGCCATGACAACACTCTCAACTATCATCAATCAACAACCAATCATTGGTTTATAGCTTGGCAGGGGCAATACCTTGTTTGTTTTTGAATCATTTGTGCATGCTTGCTTGCTTGCTTGTGTGTGTTATCATTTTATCTTGCATTTGTATCAAATCGGTATCATTCTAGCTAATATTCATATCTTGTATCCAGACAAGGTTGTATTACGCTGGGGCACAAGACACATCGTCACCCTGGTCCTTATACCTTGGTGCATAACATCTAGTGTTATATCAAACATCATGGTTGCTCACATTCATTGCAGCATAACGCATATCTATTTCTTCTATCTATCCCCTTATCTTTCTTTTGCAGCCAAGCCATTTCTTTTCGAGAGCATACCCGTGTTTGTCCAACCCACCTATCCTCTCGAGGGGGGCATCATTATCCTATCTTTCCATCACCAACCTATTCTTTCTATTACCATCATCATCATCATTATCATCATTTTCCTCTATCCATACCTTAGCTTCTTTGAAATGATGTTAATCGTCATAAATCTTATCATCTCAAACATCATCTCAAAGAGGGGCAAAATGTAGACACCCAAATTTGTCCCAAAATTGTTCATGTCCTGCAACACCTAGTCAAATACATTATCCTAGACATCATGTAGCATTTTATCCTAATCCCATTCTAAATCCCACTCTTAATCCCATTTATCCATTAGCCAATTAATTAAATAAATTTTATTTATTTAATTAAATCCCATCCTCATCCTACTTAGCCAATTAGTTAAATAAATTTTATTTATTTAATTAATTTCACATGCATAATCCCATTTATCCTATCCCCATCCCAATTAATTAAATAAATTTTATTTATTTAATTAATTTTCACGTCATATCTTATCCCATCCTATTCATCTTTTAAATTAATTAGATAAGTCTTATTTATTTAATTAATTTCCAACTATATCCCAACTAATTCAAATATTTTATTTTAATTAAGTCACATGACCTTTCATCTCACCTTGACATTTGTCCATTTCCCCTTAATCATGTGTTGTAGTACAACTTTTATCTTTCACATGCACAACTAATGGGACCTAATTTTAGTATTTATCTACACAAGCACACCTAAGCCTTATCTTCCCTTGCCACATGTCAATTGACTACAATTTCTTAATGTGCAAGGAAACCTAACTTAATCCTATCCATCCATTTCATATAAAGCCCTAATTGATCCTAGCCATCCATTTGAACCAAGGCAAGCCTATAAATCAAGCCATCTACAAGCCATTTGGGGGGGAATCTATTCTTCAAGCATCCTCATTTTGCCAAAATCATTCTTCAATCTTGCTATCCAAATCATCCATCTATCATCCTCATATCATTGTTATGCTACAGAAGTGAGCACCCAACATTCCTCCAACAATCATCCTTCAAAATCTTGCATGCTCATGCGAGGTGGAGAAGAGCAATGGAGATAAATCGAGTTTGACATGGAGATTGGTTTGCATTTACATTTGTTATTTTAATTTTCATGTTGTCTTGTGCTTCATTGTGCATTGTTAGGGTTTGATCATTGTTGTTTATTCATTTACCCTGATTTGCAATTTTACCCTAACTACAACAATCATTCTTTGGCCAAATCAACTTTGTTAGGAGAGTCATATCAAATTGTGCATAAATTGTTAGTCCCATATCAAGAATGTTAAAGAAGAATTCAGAAGTGAACTAGATAGCAGAAACATTAGAGGCATTTGCCACCATTAAGAAGGCAATCAAGGAAGCCCCAGTTCTAGTATCTCCTAATTTCAGTAAGCCATTTTAGTTGTTCTCATTCGTCTCATATCATATAGTTGCAGCAGTAATGTTGCAAAAAAATGATGAAGGACATGAACAACCCATTTCATTTTTTAGTAATTCTCTTCAAAATGCAGAATTAAAATATGACATAGTTGAGAAACAGGTGTATGCATTGGTGAAAGCAATCAAAGCTTTTAGACCATACTTGGTGGGAGCTGAAATAATAGCATACGTGCCTAATGCTGCAGTGAAAGATGTTTTAGTCCAAACTAAGGTCACAGGCAAAAGATGCAGATGGATTAATAAAATTTAAGAGTTTAATATTAAAATCCAAATCACCAAACTAGTGAGAGGACAGGGTCATGCTAGACTAATGGCCAAAAATAATCTCGAGGCTTCTTAGATATGTAATACTGATGATGTTAATAACATGAGTTCTGACATTGAGCATAATCCATGGTATACTAACATCATATATTATCTAAAACATATGAAATGTCTTAAAGGATATGATGATAACAAGAAAAGGACACTTAAATTACAGGCTTCAAAATATGTATTTATTGATGGAAATCTTTATTGGAAGAATAGGGATGGTATTCTACTACTATGCCTAGATGAACATTAGTCAAAACATGTCATGAAAGAGTTACATGAAGGAGTATGTGGAGGGCACTTCTCAGCAAAAACTACAGCTCACAAAATCCTGAGGACTAGATACTATTGGCCTTAAGTTTTCAATGATTCATATCATTATACAAGAAAATGTGAGGCATGCCAGAAATTTTCATGAAAATTGAAATATCAGGGAGCACTACCATTGAAACCTATGTAGGTGGAAGCTCCATTCTATCAATGGGGAATTGACTTTATAGGCGAGATTGCAGAAAAATCAAGTGGAGGACACAAATGGATTTTAGTGGCAATGGATTACTTCACAAAATGGGTGGAAGCAGTCCCAACTAAACAAGAAACAAGCAAAGTGGTGATAATTTTTTTAATGGAAAACATTATGTTTAGATTTGGCACACCAGTGAGGTTGATTATAGACAACGGAATGTGCTTTAGGTCTGATGAATTCAAAAATTTATGTAATATATATGGCATCACTGTGTCCTATGCTGCCCCTTATCACCCACAAGCAAATGGGAAGGTAGAATCTAGTAACAAAAATATTTTGAAAATTATAAAAAGAATGTTGGAGGGAAACAAAAAGGCATGGGATTCAAAGTTGAGAATGTCTGTGTGGGCTGATAGGATTACTGTGAAGAGAGCAATTGGAAGATCTCCTTTTGAACTGGTGTATGGAACACAAGCAAGGATTCCATTAGAAAATCTTCTACTAGTTTACAAATTTGTTCTTGAAGAGGATTTAAACATTTCTGAACCAATGGAGGAAAGATTAGAACATCTTGCAGAACTTGATGAGACAAGGAGGCTGGCTCAAAAGCAGAACATCAAATTGTAATCACAAGTAAAATACCTTTTTGACAAGAAGGCCAAGGATAGAAAATTTGAGATAAATGATTTGGTATTGATGTGGAATTCCAGATGCCAAGAGAAAGGAAAGCATGGAAATTTTGAAGCCTTGTGGTTGGGTCCTTTTGTTGTCATTAGCAAAGGAGGAGATGACTCCTACTATCTGCAAAATATGTCTGGAGAAGAGCAGGAACTACCAGTGCATGGACAGTTTCTGAAACCTTTCTTTTCATGAAAGCATCAAAATCATGCACAAAGAGAAATAAGTGTTTCCAGTGCATGGACAACTCTTAAATAATTCTTGAAGTAATCTTATTCCATGCACAGTAGTTTAGGGTAATCAAGAGCAATTAGGATCTACCAGTACATGGATAGTCCTATGAATCTTGCAACAATAAGAAAAATCTTTTCCATGTATAGTAGTGTAGGATCATCCCCATAATTATCACTTCTAGCTCCAATTCTCATTTCATCCACATATATATTCCTAAAATTCTGTAAAGTTGTCATCCCCAATAAATAAAATACATGGTCTACTCCCCCAAGGGATCTGAATTCTTGTTATACCCACAAGGGGTATACATCCTAGACAAAGCCACTGTTGGGATAGGAAAATTTTGAAATTTTCCTATACTCCTATCGACCCCATGTCCAACCAAATCAGAAAATCATACGCCCAAAATCATAATAGTAGCTAATAAATTCCATAAACATAACATGATTTTTACCACAAATATTTGTCTCACCTCTCAAATCGTAGTTTAAATAGGGGCCTCAGTTCTTTGATTTCAGCAAGACCTTGGTCTTTTTATATCGATCTGTGTTCCATTTGAAGCGAGCTAGATGTGTATTGGCATGAGGATTATGGTCAAAGTGAAAGTTTTAGAAATCTCTAATGAAAGAAGTAACACCGATGACCCCTCATCAGAGAGAGAGTGCCCAATCATGCCGAATTAATCAAATGTGAAGGCCATCGGGATGAGAAAAAATTATTGAAGAATACTCTAAACACTCCCCCAACAGTATAGATCACAACGATGAAAGAATTTGGTAAGACTCCTACTGAAAAACCCATCGAATGGGTGGAACTAGTTACTCATCAGGAAGAAATGTACATCAGGGAAAGAGATTAAAGTGTCTGTGACCTTATGATGTCTCAGCGACCATAAGGCATTTTTTAGCCTAAGTCACAGTGATGTATATGGAGGGTATGATTCATTGGCAAAAGGGAACAGATCAGAGTTGAGTTTACAAGTCCTGCCGAATCTATAGTCACAATGACAAAGGATTTTGGTGACATGTGATGATGATCATTCCGATGAAGGATAGAAATAAAAGGCATCGGGGAAACAACCAAGATCAAATAATTCAAATGAAGTCATCCTGATATCATATGTTGTTCTGATGAAGATACTGACCACACACATCGATGAGACTCTTTCCAATAGGTCATGAAGACAAATGATATTGGTATCAATTTCTTGAGTCTTACCAATTGTACTAACCTGCCGTGTAAAGAGAAACTGATAAACATTTCGACAAGACTCATGCCGATATTAATATTAGAGTTATTTGAAATATCAGAGTAGGATGTTGTTCTCACAATGATAATATAAGTCAGGTTGACAATAGTTCCTGTGCTCAATTTTATATCAAATAAACTTTGAAATGTCTTGCTGATATAGACACATATAGGTTTCCATAAAAAGTGGCATCGAGGAGAGAAAAACAAAGGGTCATAGCAATTGAGCCATCTGTAAATGTTCACGCCATAAGAAGCTATTAGATCACCCTAACATTACAAAAGTCCCACTAATGAAGGAGGTTATGACAATGTGACATCTCACAATGATTATGAAAATTAATGCACTGGAACTATTAATTACAGGCTGAGAAGAAATCCCTTGAAGAAGTCATTCAAAATCATTGCAATTAGGTTCAAAAGAATTGTCTAAGAGGAGCACATAAGCGAGAACTTGGAGGAGAGAACAAAGGAGTTTGATCATCGTCTCAGACAACATGTACATACATAAAAACCTCTGTGTGGTGGATTACAGTTTGAATTTGCTATCTAGAATTATAATGGAGACTCCAGTAAAGGGCAAGGGTAGAAAATAGCAAGGTGAAACTAGTAAGCCTAAGAAACAGAAAATTGACAAAAGCCCTGATGAAAAAATGAGAGGAAACTAAATCAGGATTTGATAGACCAATTGCTTGGGTCTACCCCTAAAGCCTAAAGGTCTACACAACTCAGGGTAGAGGTAGAGAAATTAGAACACAAATGTAAATACCTGGGAAATGTATGGACACCAATCAGAGGCTATGATTTGTTCAAATTCCATTATGATAGAAGATTTAGGAATGTCCCAGTGTCTAATCCATGGCATTTAAATTTGGGCAAATTGGTCATCCCTAATGTGTTTGTGAATATGGAACTCCTAAAACTCTTGGCTAAACATTACAATCCCAGCCTTAAAGCCATATGCAATCCACAAGGAGAGCCTGTTATGCACTTGTCCAAAAATACCATTTTTGAAGTATTTGATTTGGACGATTTGTGTACTCTTCCCATAGTATATGAAGATTTGGACAAAGAATACTAGAGGATGGACACCACGTACAATGGATGGAGAGTGCTTCTCCACAAGCCTAGGGCAGAGGGAAAAAAAGTGCCTTTTGATGATAATGATGGACCTCCATTCCATGTGTCCTTGTTTGAACCGTATATGCAATACACATATTATTCTATTGGCTAAGTCCTAGGGTCAGAGGTTCCTAATTTTATGACAATTCCATTAATGGTGATAGCCACAAATATCTAGTGTCATAATGCTAGGCAGTTTGACTATGCTACTTATATTTTTAGAAAGATTGATTCCAGTTTAATTGCAATTAAGAACAATGCCCCAACAATTTTCTTTGAGCACTATTCGCTCCTCATGCACATGGTATTATACTATGGCAAGGAAATGGGAATATGGCCAAGTAAACTCAAAATTGCTCAAGTAGACAAGAGGGGACAAAAGGCACCTGTGTAAATATGGACAAGGGTATGGGACAGTAGGTTTGCCCACTCCAGTTACATTCATTTTGAGGAATATTGTGTAAAAGTGTTGTATAGATATTTAATCATCCTTGTGAATATTTACTATCAGATGAAATTAAAAGGTTTCTCAGACCAAAAGATTATGGTGGTCCCCCAACTGTCACCCACAACTGGGGAGATTGGTATTGCTTTGAGGATTCAACCATGGTCTGAATTTATGGTTTTGAAGATACCCCATTTATATTGCCCAACACAGTTCCTGATAGGATTGCCTATTTAGAGATAGTCAGGCAAATGAATTGCTCTAATGTGATGAACTTGAGTGCCTATGACAAAAAATCCTTCATGCCTAGTACTCTATGCTTCAGGGACTTCACTGTGGTGTATAAAGAAGGTTATGGTCTCATCAGGGACAAATTGATGCATTACAACATGAGGTGAGCAGAGGCGAGAAAAGGATTTGATCCTGTGGGTTTCATTGATTTTGCTAGGAGAAAACAAAATCTTAGTGGATATACACATATTCCATATCCACATGATGATATTATTAGGAACATGGAAGAAGTTGAACTTGAACTGGTAATTGAGAAGTATAATAAAGAACTAGATGAGAAGAGAAAACAACTTGCAGAGATAGAGTTGTTTTCTTCTAGTGATCAGAAATCTACAGGAGAAGAAGAGCTACATGAATAGGCAACTAGAATATCTAAATGAAAAATGGAATGTTATCAATCTCCTAATAGAGAGAAAGATGAAGAGGGGCCTGGTGATGAGGATCCTAGACAGTTAGCATATGATTCTTTCATTGCAAATGATCAATTTATTAATTCTCAAGAATTTAAATCATTTTTGTATAAATGCAAGGGAAAAGAACTCAAGGAATCAGTTGAAGATATCACAGCTAATAATGAAAAATAATTGATTGATGTGTTAAAAACAACAGTAGATAATGAGTTGAAATCTATGACTCCTAATAGAGGTAGACAGTTGCTCAGAGAAGCGAGTGTTATGATATTTCCTGGACTTGACATAAATTCTACTAAATGGTGTTTGATAGTTTTGTTGGGTGAATATTTTGTCGTTAACTCACTAACGGCAAAATAGGTATACCAGCCCAAGCTATGATGAGACAGAGTCTCTCCTCTCAGCAAGGGAAGGTTCCCTCTAGTTTCTTGACTTATTACACACAAATAACTTATGAAACTTATGTACACTAAAAACTATATTTGTGGTGGTTCCATTTCATCTCATTCTCTTTTTTTAGAATAGATGTTTATACTTCAAAATAATGATAAAGAACTTATAAATTATCACAAAACCATAGAAACACAAAGTTTTTTGCTGCCTCACTTACTAATTGCAAATAGAACTATTTGAAGTTGAATGCAGCCCAAAGTCTTCACTCTTCTTCAAGACGATAAAAGTAGATTGAATATAATAACTTGCAGCACAAAGTCTTCAAACTATTGTATTCTCACAAACATAAACATAATCCTCACAAATGATTTGATAATACAAATTCTATCACAATCAAATTAAGAACACTCTTTAATCACTTGAAACAATCTCCACACTTCAATTATTTACCAAAGAAGATTATGATAGTAAGACGTAAGAACAATGCTATCATAATATAAATAACCCCAAGACAAAGATTGAAATTAAACTTGCTTTCTTGTATTGATAAATATTTGATAATTGATTCTCACAAAGAAGCACAAAGTCTTGATTTGCTTTTCAATTCGCCAGAGTATTCTTGCAATAGACAAAAGATAATATTTACAAAAGAGGCCCTCTTTATTTATAGGGAGGAGCCTGGAACAAAAATAGGAAATTTACAACTACTTTGACTTATTCAACAAAAGAGTCCTATTTGACTTCAGACTTCTTTTGTCTCACATGTAATTAAATTTTGGAAAATTACATTTGAGAATGTTCAAAACAAAATTCAAATTACATATCATATATAAGAAAAATAAACTAAGGCACTAGCTTCCCCCGTCATTCTTCTTCAGAAAGTTCTGGTACATAGCTTGGACGGCTTCCATCTCGCATGCATCTGGTTTTGCTGTGTTCTCTGAGATGGTATGAGCTCAGAGAATTGAATCTTTCATCACCTTTATTGCCTTCTCGTGCTTGTCCAAATTATCTTTCAAATTTTCTAAAGTGGAATGTTGATCATATAGATTGTCCATTGAAAGCACTGAGGGCACCTCCTCTTCGAATTTTCTTTGGACCATCTCTTCAAAGGAACTTACCATCTCTTCTGCTGAAAGAAACTTGTGATCTTCCCCTGTTAAGGTTCATGGAAGTTCTTCTAGCCGGTGTAGAAGTGTGACATCACTATCTTCACTGGCTTCTTGAGCTTGGCATAGATCTTCAAGTAGACTCTTTATTATGTATATACAATGAGCCAGAGTTTCCTTGGTCTTAAGATATGATTCCCTATTTGTAATGACCCCAATGGTGATTAGATTATTTATCTTAATCTTTTTCATATCTATCCACTCTTCCAGGCTCTCTTCTTGATCTTACAACTCTTGTGAAAGTAGATCTACTAGATTGTCCAGCTCAGCTTTAGCTTTGTCCATTTTCTCCTTTCTTTCCATAGTGGTTTTTAGTAGGATTCACCCTTGAGCTAATAGGCATTCCACTATATCTCCTACCACTCTTCCCCTGGCTTGTCCTTTCTCAACCTTCTGAATCAAGGGATCTTCTACTGTCACTACCATAGGTTCTACCATTTCTGATGACTTTACTATCTTTTGAAGGACATCAGCAAGTTGTTCCACTTTAGCTTTATACTGTTCCTTCTCCTTCTTGACTTCATCATACTTTTCAAGTAAAGTGATGGCAGTAGTATGAAAATCTGCCTTTATACCCTCATGAGTTAGCTTGCCCAACTCAACCCTTGAAATGACATAATCATTCATGTCAAAAGTGTAAATGGTGGCATCTTCTGGTGGTTTGGCGATTTCTGCATATCTGATTCCCTTTTCATTGACTAGCCTAGAAATAGTCTTAGGCTTTTTCTTTTGATTCTTTGCTTTTACAGGTAACATCTTTTCAATATCAATCTCATCAGGCGAGATAGCTTGCTTCTTCCTCTTTGGAGTATACGCAGATAACCATGGAGGAAGCACATAAGCACCAACAACCGAGGATGAATCTACTACTTGTTTGGCTAGCTCCATATTCACACCTGTGATAGTCACAATAGGACTGGTGTTAGTAAAAACCACACCTGTATCAACAACCTTTTCTGAATCATCCAGAAGGTTCTCTAAAATAGATTATTCACTGATGTCAAAAGATGGAGAAGATAGACTTGGAATGGAACCGGAAGAATCAAAAACAGTCCCAAAACTGGTTTTCACAGAAACAAGAGTATTATCAGAGGAAACAACAAATATAGGTGAAAGGGGAACATTTGAAACCACCGGTAAACTACCAGAAACTAGAATATGAGGAGGAGGTGTAGAAACTTGTGTCCCAGAGGGAAGATCTTTCATAGGAGTTTGAGGGGAACCATCAAGTTGTTCTACTTCTGTATCTTCATCTTTACCTTGTTCAGTCTCCTCTTCTTTATCAGATTCATCATATACTTTTGCCCATTGGGCATCCTTAGGACTCTGAATATTTTGTTTTTCAGCCTCAATATCTTCAACTTCCATTTGATCAACACTAGTATCTTCAACATTTGACTTAGTGATGTTGGAAGTTTCCGCAACTTCCTTCTTCTTCCCTCCTTTGCATACAAACTTGATCTTTGGTTTGCGTATCTTAGAAGAAGAAGGAGCGTCACTCTTGTTTTTGATTCTATTCTCAGCCTTCTTACCTGTCTGTTCTTGTGTCTCAGCCTCTAACCCTATGAGGAACTCTTTCAATTTAATTCCTTTACTTTCCAACCACACATTGGTGTTAGCCAGTATTGGTTGAAATCTTTTCCTGATAGATGTTTCTTCTTTGACTAACCATTTCACCTCTGGAAGAGGTGAAGCTTCCACATTTTTGGTATTGTACTTGGGATCTAGAACATCCCCATCATCCTCCATTCCATCTGAAATATCTGCGAGGCTGAGTTCTTCAATCTGACTTAGGTGAAGTCTGCAGAAGTCTAGCTTTCTGATCTTATTCTGTGTTCTGAGATCAGCCTATATGTCTTCAACCATTGGTACATGGAAGATTGACTTCCTTTTGATCTTACCTTAAACTTTTCTGAAGTCAAAATGGTCTCTTTTCTTGTAAGTATTCATAGTGACCAGTTGTAACTCAGAATCAATTATTTTTGCTTTATTGGCTAATTGAACTTAGTACCTTCCAATTTCAACGGGGAATTTTATGCCTGACTTTTTCAGCTCCATCTGTTCATTGTGCACTAGAATCAACTGTCTGCATAGCTCCATAAGAACAATATGGTCACTAGGATACCGTGGAAGCATATAAGGGTAGCCAGGATAATAGCCTACCTGAAGGTATGTGAAAGTGGGAAATTACAGGAACAAGCAACCAAAAGAATTCACAACATGCCAAGCTTCATCAGAAACCTTTTTCTGAACCAGTTCACTGTCCCATAAGCACATGAATACTGAAAAGAATGTATCATTGACCCTTCAGAAATGATGAATCGATCCCTTCATAGTGATTTGGGGGTAATATTCATATACTGGGATCAATCTCTTGTCTCCTACCTGAGTTAAACCTGGAAAGTTTCTCATGCTTGCAGTAGCATAGACAAGATAAGAGGTCATATAGAATTTGAATGTGGTGTTGACCCTTATCAATTGCTCGTGCAATGCATTGTTGATCTGTTCTCCCCAGAAAATTCTCTAAGTACCCTGTAGAATCACCTTGATATAAGTTTACATCCAGTCCTAGAATTTGGAAGCAGAAGGAAGTCCTCTGATGCGACTCAAGAGAGTAATCAAATCGCAAACTTCTTCTGCAAAGTCACTCCTATGAAGGTCTTTTGGCCATTTGGTCAAATTACTTCTTGGGATTTTTAACCACTTGTTGTTGATGTACCTTCTGATAGCTTCCACATCCTTATCATAATCCTGTTGGCCCTGGGTGAAGTCAATCTGCCCAATATTTTTGATGGGGGGACACATGAAGATTTTGTCAAGGAATTCTGCATCCAGTCTCATAATTACATTCCCCTGAGAATTTGTCATAGCTCTGGTGTGTCTGTTGTAATGATTGGCCACTTGAAGAACAAATTTAGGATTATGTGCAGAAACTAGAAATGATGCAACCAAATGAATATTATTGTCAATGATTTTCTGCATAGTCTTAGAAGGATTTGTCTGTTTTGCTCTATCTACAAACTCTGTCATGTCCACATGTCCAATTTATGTGTCTCTGATTTCATCAATTTTTGATTGCACTGTTGTCACCAGAAAGACACCTTGGTACTTGTACTTCATGATTTTGGACTTCGACAGAGATGGCTCTGACATTAGCTCTGGAGAGAACTTTGAAATTGATATTCACCACGAGCACTAGTTGAGAATTGCAAAAGGCCATGATCTCGCAGTTAGGGGAAAAAATGGATAAATTGGGATAACCGCGATTCGATGATCATGGATAGGAAAGCATGCATTGAAGGGCTTAAGTGTGAGAAAATCAAGGCAAAGGCGAAAGCGGGTTAATAGGCTTCAGAAAATAAATTTTTCCAGTGTTAGGGAAAAATTTAGGAAAACATGCATGTGTAAAGGTGGGTGTTTTTGCCGCTATTGCATGTGTTTGGGAAGAGTTTATTAATTATCATGCAAAATTGGCAAAAAACACCACTATTGCATGTTTCTTGGAAAGATGTTCATGTGTCAAGGTGGCGAATTTGGCCGACACTGCATGATGAAGAAGTTATAAGTGCTCAGGCAGGTGATTTTGCTGCTTGGACAAGTAGGGCACCTCAATATTTTGTGTAAGGGTAGCGGAAAATGCCGCCCATACACCCGGTATTGGATGAACTTCTAATGAGTTTTAAGCGGCAAAATTGCCTACTTCACATCAGTTTGCATACAAGTGGAGACTTGGTAAAGCGGCGAAAAATGCCGATATCGCATGCATGTATACAAAGGTTTACATGGAAGTGATTTAGGTGTTTGGCGAGGTTTAAACCTCCGTCCACACACAAATGAAACAACAAATGAAATGACATGAACCCTAGGCATTTTCAATAGACAATGACAAGGGAAACGAAAACCTTAATCTATAAAGCAACTTATACAGGGAAGAGAAAATAGAAATGCTTCTAGGGTTTGAGTAAGATTAAGATTAAATAACGAAAATATAAAAATGAAAGACGAACTCTAAACTAAGAAATAATGGTGAACTTACCAGGAAGAAGAGATGCCAACAATGAACTCAAAACATGATAGTTTCCTTCAGATTCTCCTCCGTGGTGTCGAATCGAGCGCAAATGACAATAAAAGAAAAATAACAAACAAAAGATTTTAAAAATGGCTAAAAAACATCCCTAATCCAAAAACCTAGATACACAATTAATGCACATGAGTTTAACTATCAAGAATTCAAGGATACACCAGTAGTAATAATTACCACTCATTCGGCTCCAAACATGTAATGGTGGTGAATTTGGCCGACTTTACATGTGAATACTCAAAAATTTACTAACACCTAGAAAATGACCAAAATTGACATCTTTATCAGTTTACAACTTAACCGATTCATGCAAATATTGAGGAATCGATTAGAGGAAATGTCACAAACTAGTTTAGGATGTCAAATGACTTTGCACGGGACCAAGAGAATCTTGTCTTGATTTGCAAACTTAGAGTGTAGATTTACGAAATGGACAAGTTTCGTAGGGGTTGTCTACAAAAATGAGCGTAGCTGATTTTGAGAACAACAGCTGGCTCTAATTGGGGAGCTTCCTTTGATCGAACTTTGAAATGATTAAAGGGAGGAGAATCTAGTATTTAAGTGCCTTCATCTATGCCATTGGGCTATAGAGTCAAGCTAAAAAGAAAAAGACACAAAAGACTAAACAAAAACACAAAAATAAAAACACAACTATACAAATGTACAAATGAACTTATCTAATACTTCAAGGATTGAAGTGCTTCAGATGTTGCCCACTGTGAGGCAGCAAGAATGGTGTCCCATCTTGATATTCCAACAAGAAGCTATTCTCACCACAAAACTGGTGAATGGTGAACGGACCTCTCCACAAGGAATCAAATTTTCCATGCATTCCTTTTGGTTCTCTCCTCTTGTCCCACAACAAGACTTGGTCTCCAATCTGAAACTCACGAGTCCTTACCTTCTTGTCAAAGAGTTTCTTTACCTGACTTTGGTGCTCAGTGATATGATCCACTACCATAGTTCGTTGCTCCTCAAGTTCAGTTAGATACATGATCCTTTTATCAATAGAACTATCAAAAGTTCTATCTTCCAATGCCTTTACAAACCTCAATGCTGGCAATTCCAAGGTAATTGGTATCTCTGCATTTAGGCCATATAGAAGCTGAAATGGTGACATGCCTATTGCCCTTTTGGGGGTAATCCTATCTGCCCATAAAGCATCAAACAATGCTTTATGCCAAGTTCTCTGATTCTCATCTACCAGTTTCTTGATGATAGTAACCAGATTCTTATTACTTAATTTTTCTTGACCATTCCCTTGCGGATAATAGTCTGAAGAGTGGGAAAGAATGATCCCATTCTCGTAACAAAAGTCAGTAATCTCATGGGAAGAAAAACAAGTAGTGTTGTCTACTACAATCTTGTTTGGAACTCCAAACCTAGAAATAATGTTTTCCTTAAGGAAACTGCATACCACTTCAGAAGTAGCATGTTTGACTGGAATGGCTTCCACCCACTTGGTAAAATAGTCTATCGCGGTGAGAACATAGTTGTGTCCTGCACTCGACAGTGGATTCACAGCGCCAATGAAGTCAATGCCCCATTGCTGAAAAGGTTCTTCAATAACCACGGGTTTAAGAGGTAGGGCTGCCAACTTTGGTTTCCCAACAAACTATTGACACAACTCACACCTACGCACCCAATTGTACACATCTTGGAACAGTGTGGGCTAATAGCATCTAGCTCACAGAATCTTGTGAGCCGTTACAGGTGCAGAAAAATGTCCTCAACAAGACAAATTGTGGAAAGACTCCAAAAGTCTACTTTGTTGCACTTTATCCATGCAATGGAGAAATACCCCATCAAGACTTCTTTTGTACAAACCATTGTCCCACAGGACATAGTTAGCAGCTTTCAACTTAATAGTTCTTTTCTACTTATAAGATAGATGAGGACACTCACCATAGGTAAGGAAATGAGTGATATTTGAATACCACTCATCAGTAGTAGTAACAAAAAGAACAGTTGGTGTATCTCCAACTTCTTCTTCTTCGTCCCCTGTCTCTTTTGCCATGTTATCAGTGATCAATTGACACAAACCTTTACCATGCACAAGCTTGGTAGGCTTGATATCCAGATCAAATTCTTGGATCTTAGCAATCCAATTATCTCCTTTGTTCTGAACTCCTGTTGAGTTAGGATAGACTTGACTGTTGTATCAGGAACCAAAACAACAGTGTGTGAATTTAGAATATAGAACCTGAAATGCTTCACCGCTTTGACCATGGCATAAGCATGCTTCTCCATATTCAAATACTTCAATTCATGAGCTTTGAGAGGACAACTCATAAATGATATGGGGGATTCCACACCTTCTTCATTCTGCTGAACTAGAATAGTTGAAAGTGTGTGTTCTGAAGCGTAGCTGTAAACTACGAAATCTTTGGTATAGTCAGGACAAACAAGGACTGGAGCATGAGCAATAGCCCTCTTGATGTCCTCAAATGTTGCTTTGCCTTCTGCAGTCCAACGAAAAGTAGCCTTACCCTTCATCATGTTGACGATGTGACAAGTTTTCTTTGCAAATTCAGGAATGAACCTTCGTAGAAAATTCACCTTTCCAAAGAAAGAATGAACTGCAGTCTTACTAGTAGGCAGAGTAAGACTCTGAATAGATTTGACTCTTTCCAAGTCAATTTTAGTGCCTTCTCAAGATACAATATGTCCTTAAAGTTTGCCTTCTGTAACCCCAAAAACTGACTTCTTAAGATTGAGAGAAATACCATTTTGCCGACAATGTTCCAACACTTGTAAATGATGCGCATGATCACGACGGTTTTTGGAGAAAATAGTCAAGTCATCAAGATACACTACAATGAACTTTCCCATCTCATCTCTGAAATGTGGCGTCAGCATTGATCAGACCAAAAGGCATTCTGCGATATGCAAATGTGCCCCATGGTGTGGTGAAAGTAGTTTTGAACTAATCTTCTTCATTGACCTCCACTTGGTTATACCCTGAAAAACCATCTAGCATAGATAGCATTTCTGAACCAGTTACTGTTTGCAATACTTGATCCATGATGGGCAAGGGGTAGTTATCTTTCAGGGAAGACTAGTTGAGATTCCTAAAATCAACATAGATACAGATTTCTCCGTTCTTCTTCCTTACGGGAACTATGTTCGTGATCCAGGTGGAATGATGAATTGGAAAAATTATCCTTGCATTCAGCATCTTTTGAATCTCAGAAAGGATTAATCCTGATATTTTGGGGTTGTATTGCCTCTATTTTTGCTTGTGAGGCAATGATCTAGCTTTGAGGGGAATTTCGTGTTGAATCTCCTTAGGCCTGAAAGATTTCAGATCATCATAGGAGTATGCCAAAACATCAATGTAATGGCAAAGGAATGTAATGAATTTGAACTTTTCATCGGCAGTGCAACACTTCCCAATGTTGACCATTTTAGGATCTGCCTCCGAACTCAAATTTACCTGCTCAAATTCCATAGAGGAACTTGAATCCTGTTGTTGTTGCTGCTTGATATACCTATCATGCTTATCAAATAGTTTCTCAAGGGAAACCAAACCTTTTAGAACCTTATTCTCTTTCAATTGAAGAAACTCTTCGCTGGTTTGTGAATCTATCTCAGAAACATATTCCTGTGGTGGAGATTCACTACCTTCAAAGTAAAGCTCATCAAATCTATCCATATTTTCCAAGAAAGCAATGATTTGGTTATCACCATTGAACACCTGCCAATGGTCAGCATTATCAGGTACACTTGTTCGGAAGCCCAGCTTAATAGTGTACTTGTTCCCTTTGAAATCTTTATGAGGAACCATGAGAGTGGCAAAAATAGCCAATGAATCTGCACGATCATTAAACTCTCTTGGCACTGTAGAAATATTAAAAGCATCAAAACCTTCAATGCAATCCCATACACGATTGCGATAGTGTCTTAATCTTTCATTTTTGGTTTGGTACAAATTTCTCACTTGACAAACCACTAATTTGGCATCTCCTTGGGCATGAAGAATTTTAACACCCCTAGCGTGAGCAGCTTCCAATCCGAGCAACAATGACTCATATTCGGCGGTGTTGTTGGTGTTGTCAAACTACAACTTGTATGAAAAAGGGAAGATATCACCTTGTGGAGATATCAAAACAATTCTGGCTCTAGAACCGGTAGAAGAACAACTTCCATCAAATTCTAAAATCCAAACTTCATTAGAATTTGATTTTTTTGAATTTCTTTGATCAGAAGATTCCTCTTCATCAGTGAGGGAAGAATCTAGCATTACTATACCTTCACCTAAACTTTCATCTGAAAACTCTTCTGATTCTCCATCTGAATGGTATGAGCTATCACTTAATGAACTCTCATCTGATGAACCAGAAACATCTTCAGTAGACAGGAAATAGTTACCCATTCTCGAGGACTCAAACAAAATTTAAGCTTTGGGATTTGTCGTTTGGGTAACAATGTACTCTGCCTCCTTTTCAGGAAGCAATTTTTGCATGACACCTTTAACGATTATCCTTGCTTCAGATAGATCCATATTCAACTCTCCACCTACATCCTTGCAGAAATTACGCCTGAGCAGAATGCCATAAGAAGCTGGAACATCAGCTACTAGGACTGTCATTTTAATCCTCTTGTCTGGAAAAGCTGCAAAGGCAAATTGAGCATCTTTGATTTGACCCAAAAGTGGAACTTGCTTATTTTCCATAGAGAAACACCTCCCAAAAGTTTTGGTTAAGGTGAGGCCAAGGGCGTCTGCTACTTTAGCAGGCATAACATTATCAGAGGCTCCAGAATCTATCACGCAATTGCTCAATTTATGACCATTTACTAATAGGGAAACATAGAAAGGTTCAATTTTTTCAGAGGCTTCAAGAGGAGTAGTGACAAGATTATTCTGGGTAGATTTTCTTTTTGGGGAGTCATGAGCAACTTTTGGAAAATCTTGTCTTACAGGGATGGTCTTGTTTTTGATGTATTTAGCTAATCTATCAAATTGTTCAAGATTAGCTTGTAAATACTCAACTTCAGACATCTAGATCTTAGTCTTCCTAGCATGATCTATTATATCAAATTGCTGAAATGAACTAGAAATGGAGGAAGAAAATCCATCATTCTGATTTTTGGTAGAGATAGTATTGGTCTGAGGGGTAGAAGTAGAAGATACAAAGTCGTTAGAGGCACTTACTTGTTTATTGCCCACCGGGTCTTTTGATTGGAAAGGTAGCGGAGTCGCCCGTTTAGCAATTGAAAGTACTGGTTGAGGTTCTTCTCTCACCTTTCCTTTATCAGCTTGAAGAGTTGACTAATTTTGGGACCTAGTAAAAACAACATATGCTCCTTCGCAGACCTCTCCTCCTTTTTCAGCTTCATCTTGGTAATTCAGAAAACTGATTGTAGAGTTGCCAGCTAATTCCTCTTCTCCTTCTACGAAGAGATTAACATCATTCTCATGATCCAACTCAGGTTGGAAAGAATTTTCATTTTCAGCTTCATAATAGCCAACTGCTGAGTTGACTGGCGCTACTTCAATGGCAAGCTTCCCTTGTGTAGGAGGAAGATGATTGTGTTGTCCTTGATTTCTAGCAGCATTGCCTTGATATGAATTATTGGGAAAAGTCCTCCTTGGTATATCCTGATAAGAAGGAGGGGCAGACATACCTTGGGACATTTGTCTTTTCAGAGCTAGCAATTCATTTGCTAGCTTTTGCACCATAGGGTCCATAGTGCTTGTGGAAGAATTCTTAGTAGAAGAGGAGCTTTTATTTCTATTAGAATCTCTTCTTATCTTACCTACAAGGATAAGATCATATTCAACTTTAGTAGCCAATATCTGAGCTGCAGGAAGATCCGCAGGGCCAGCACACCTTGACAGTAAACTCACTTCGGGAAGCTGAGTATTGATAAAGAAACACTTGAGATTTTCTGCCATCGGTTGAGCAGCTGCAGGAATCCTGTTTCTCAGCTTATTGAACTTGGCGATGAAGTCTCGCATGGGTTCATGAGGCTCCTTCTTCATTTGTGTTAGCTGTGCCAACAATGCATGTGCATCCTCCGCAGGTTTAAACCTGGCTTCGAACTTGGTTTTGAGAGTATTCCGGTTCGTTATAGTCTGATCTTGAAGGTGATAAAACTAGTCTGCAGTAGCACCTTGCAGTGTTTCTACAAAAAGTCTTATAGCTACATCTTCATGCTCAACACCTATCACACCACAAGCTATACAGAAAGCTGCAATGTGTTCATCAAGGTGAACCTTCCCATCACCGTAGAACTTGGGAAAATTCTTTCTTGAAATACGAGGTAGTTCATGCAATGGTGGGGTTAAATTTAGAGGACCAAAAGTGTTACCCCAAGGACCTTGAGCTGCCATGATGCGTTGATTAAAAGGTGGGATAACAAACCTTTGTGGAGTATGAACAGACAAAACTCTGCTAGCACTGGAACTAGAAGCTTCACCTGGTATTGGGGACTTGCTGTTAGTAGGAGGAAAACCCCTGGTTCGCTGAAGATGAGGTCGTAAAGGCAAAAGACCAAAATTATTTTGCTACATCAATTCAAATAAAGGATCAATAACACTTTGAGCTCTCTTGCTTCTTGTATACCGTGAATCTGCCAAAATGTAGTATACTCAACAAAATTTTTCAACAAATGGAAAAGAACTGAAAATGCTTCAACTCGGAGCGTGAGGCTTCAAGTTGTGCGTTCCTTCCCCAGTAGAGTCGCCAAAAAATTGTTGGGTGAATATTTTGTCATTAACTCACTAATGACAAAATGGGTATATCAGCCACAGCTATGATGAGACAGAGTCTCTCCTCTCAGCAAGGGGAGATTCCCTCTAGTTGCTTGATTTATTACACACAGATAACTTATGAAACTTATGTACACTAAAAACTATATTTGTGGTGGTTCCATTTCATCTCATTTTCTTTTTTTCGAATAGATGTTTATACTTCAAAATAATGATAAAGAAATTATAAATTATCACAAAACCATAGAAACACAAAGTTTTCTGCTGCCTCACTTACTAATTGCAAATAGAACTATTTGAAGTTGAATGCAGCCCAAAGTCTTCACTCTTCTTCAAGACGATAAAAGTAGATTGAATATAATAACTTGCAGCACAAAGTCTTCAAACTATTGTACTCTCACAAACATAAACATAATCCTCACAAATGATTTGATAATACAAAGTCTATCACAATCAAATTAAGAACACTCTTTAATCACTTGAAACAATCTCCACACTTCAATTATTTACCAAAGAAGATTATGATAGTTAGAAGTAATAACAATGCTATCATAATACAAATAACCCCAAGACAAAGATTGGAATTGAACTTGCTTTCTTGTATTGATAAATATTTGATAATTGATTCTCACAAAGAAGCACAAAGTCTTGATTTGCTTTTCAATTCGCCAGAGTATTCTTGCAATAGACAAAAGATAATATTTACAAAAGAGGCCCTCTTTATTTATAGGGAGGAGCCTGGAACAAAAATAGGAAATTTACAACTACTTTGACTTATTCAACAAAAGAGTCCTATTTGACTTGGGACTTCTTTTGTCTCACATGTAATTACATTTTGGAAAATTACATGTGAGAATGTTCAAAACAAAATTCAAATTACATATCATATATCAGAAAAATAAACTAAGGCACTAGCTTCCCCTGTCATTCTTCTTCAGAAAGTTCTGGTACATAGCTTGGACGGTTGCCATCTCGCATGCATCTAGTTTCGCTGTGTTCTCTAAGAAGGTGCGAGCCTAGAGAATTAAATCTTTCACTGCCTTTATTGCCTTCTCATGCTTGTCCAGATTATCTTTCAGATTTTCTAAAGTGGAATGTTGATCATATAGATTGTTCATTTAAAGAATTGAGGGCGCCTCCTCTTCAAATTTTCTTTGGACCATCTCTTCAAAGGAACTTACCATCTCTTCTGCTGAAAGAAACTTGTGATCTTCCCCTGTTAAGGTGCATGGAAGTTCTTCTAGCTGGTGTAGAAGTGTGACATCACTATCTTCACTAGCTTCTTAAGCTTGGTATAGATCTTCAAGTAGACTCTTTATTATGTATATACGATGAGCCAGAGTTTCCTTGGTCTTAAGATATGATTCCCTATTTGTAATGACCCCAATGGTGATCAGATTCTTTATCTTAATCTTTTTCATATCTATCCACTCTTCTAGGCTCTCTTCTTGATCTTGCAGTTCTTGTGAAAGTAGATCTACTAGATTGTCCAGCTCAACTTTAGCTTTGTCCATTTTCTCCTTTTTTTCCATAGTGGTTTTTAGTAGGATTCACCCTTGAGCTAATAGGCATTCCACTATATCTCCTACCACTCTTCCCTGGCTTGTCCTTTCTCAACCTTCTGAATCAAGGGATCTTCTACTGTCATTGCCATAGGTTCTACCATTTCTGATGACTTTACTATCTTTTGAAGGACAGTAGCAGGTTGTTCTGCTTTAGCTTTATACTGTTCCTTCTCCTTCTTGACTTCATCATACTTTTCAAGTAAAGTGCTAGCAGTAGTCTAAAAATCTGCCTTTATACCCTCATGAGTTAGCTTGCCCAACTCAACCCTTGAAATGACATAATCATTCATGTCGAAAGTGTCAATGGTGGCATCTTCTGGTGGTTTGGCGATTTCTGCATATCTGATTCCCTTTTCATTGACCAACCTAGAAACAGTCTGAGGCTTTTTCTTTTCATTCTTTACTTTTACAGGTAACAACTTTTCAATATCAATCTCATCAGGTGAGATAGCTTGCTTCTTCCTCTTTGGAGTATACGTAGATAACCATGGAGGAAGCACATAAGTGCCAGCAACTGGGGATGAATCTACTACCTGTTTGGCCAGCTCCATATTCACACCTGTGATAGTCACAATAGGACTGGTGTTGGTAAAAACTACACCTGTATCAACAACCTTTTCTGAAGCATCCAGAAGGTTCTCTAAAATAGATTATTCACCAATGTCAAAAGATGGAGAAGATAGACTTGGAATGGAACCGGAAGAATAAAAAATAGTCCCAAAATTGGTTTTCATAGAAATAGGAGTATTATCAGAGGAAACAACATAGATAGGTGAAAGGGGAACATTTCAAACCACCAGTAAACTACCAGAAACTGGAATATGAGGAGGAGGTATAGAAACTTGTGTCCCGGAGCGAAGATCTTTCACAAGAGTTTGAGGGGAACCATCAAGTTGTTCTACTTCTGTATCTTCATCTTTACCTTGTTCAGTCTCCTCTTCTTTATCAGATTCATCAGATACTTTTTCCCATTGGGCATCCTTAGGACTCTGAATATTTTGTTTTTCAGCCTCAATATCTTCAACTTCCATTTGATCAAGACTAGTATCTTCAACATTTGACTCAGTGACGTTGGAAGTTTCTGCAACTTCCTTCTTCTTCCCTCCTTTTGATACAAACTTGATCTTTGGTTTGCGTATGATAGAAGAAGAAGGAGCATCACTCTTGTTTTTGGTTATGTTCTCAGCCTTCTTGCTTGTCTATTCTTGTGTCTCAGCCTCTGACCCTGTGAGGAACTCTTTCAATTTAATTCCTTTACTTTCCAACCACACATTGGTGTTAGCCAATATTGGTTGAAATCTTTTCCTGATAGATGTTTCTTCTTTGACTGACCATTTCACCTCTAGAAGAGGTGAAGCTTTCACATTTTCTATATTGTACTTGGGATCTAGAATATCCCCATCATCCTCCATTCCATCTAGAATATCAGTGAGGCTGAGTTCTTCAATCTGACTCAGGTGAAGTCTATAGAAGTCTAGCTTTCTGATCTCATTTTTTATTCTGAGATCAGCCCATATGTCTTCAACCATTGGTACATGGAAGATTGACTTCCTTTTGATCTTATCCTGAACTCTTCTGAAGTCAAAATGGTCTCTTTTCTTGTAAGTCTTTATAGTGACCAGTTGTAACTCAAAATCAATTATTTTTGCTTTATTGGATGATTGAACTGATTACCTTCCAATTTCAATAGGGAATTTTATGCCTGACTTTTTCAGCTCCATCTGTTTGTTGTACACTACAATCAATTGTATGCATAGCTCCATAAGAACAATATGGTCACTAGGATACCATGGAATCATATAAGGGTAACCAGGATAATACCCTACCCGAAGGTATGTGAAAGTGGGAAATTGCAGGAACAAGCAACCAAAAGAATTCACAACATGCCAAGCTTCATCAGAAACCCTTTTCTGAACTAGTTCACTATCCCATAAGCACATGAATACTAAAAAGAATGCATCATTGACCCTTCAAAAATGATGAATTGATCCCTTCAGAGTGATTTGGAGGTAATATTCATATACTGGGATCAATCTCCTGTCTCCTACCTTAGTTAAACCTGGAAAGTTTCTCATGCTTGCAGCAGCATAGACAAGATAAGAGGTCATATAGAATTTGAATGTGGTGTTGACCCTTACCAGTTGCTCGTGCAATGCATTGTTGATCTGTTCTCCCCAGAATATTCTCTGAGTACCTCACAGAATCACCTTGATGTAAGTGTACATCCAATCTTGGAATTTGGAAGTAGAAGGAAGTCCTCTGATGTGACTCAAGAGATTAATCAAATTGCAAACGTCTTCTACAAAGTCACTCCTGTGAAGGTCTTTTGGCCATTTGGTCAAATTACTTCTTGGGATTTTTAACCACTTGTTGTTGATGTACCTTCTGGCAGCTTCCACATCCTTATCATAATCCTGTTGGCCCTGGGTGAAGTCAATCTGCCCAATATTTTTGATGGGGGGACACATGAAGATTTTGTCAAGGAATTCTGCATCCAGTCTCATAATTACATTCCCCTAAGAATCTGTCACAGCTCTGGTGTCTCTGTTGTAATGATTGGCCACTTGAAGAACAAATTCAGGATTATGTGCAGAAACTGGAAATGATGCAACCAAATGAATATTACTGTCAATGATTTTCTGCATAGGCTTAGAAGGATTTGTTTGTTTTGTTCTATCTACAAACTCTGTCATGTCCACATGCCTAATTTCTGTGTCTGTGATTTCATCAATGTTTGATTGCACTGCTATCACGGGAAAGACACCTTGGTACTTGTACTTCATGATTTCGGACATCAACGGAGATGGCTCTGACATTAGCTTTGGAGAGAACTCTGAAATTGATATTCACCATGAGCACTGGTTGGGAACTGCAAAAGGCCATGATCTCACAGTTAGGGGAAAAAATGGATAAACTGGGATAATCGTGATTCGATGATCATGGACAGGAAAGCATGCGTTGAAGGGCTTAAGTGTGTGCAAATCAAGGCAAAGGTAAAAGCGGGTTAACAAGCTTCAGAAAATAAATTTTTCCAGTGTTAGGGAAAAATTTAGGAAAACATGCATATGTGTGAAGGTGGGTGTTTTTGCTTCTATTGCATGTGTTTGGGAAGAGTTTATTAATTATAATGCAAAATTGGTGAAAAACACCGCTATTGCATGTTTCTTGGAAAGATGTTCATGTGTCAAGGCAGCAAATTTGGCTGACACTACATGATGAAGAAGTTATAAGTGCTTGGGTGGGTGATTTTGCCGCTTGGATAAGTGGGGCACCTCAATCTTTTGTGTAAGGGCGGTGGAAAACGCCGCCCATACACCCAGTATTGGATGAACTACTAAAGAGTTTTAAGCAGCGAAATCACTCACTTCACATCAGTTTGCATACAAGTGGAGACTTGGTAAAGCAGTGAGAAACGCCAACATCGCATGCATGTATACAAAGGTTTACACGGAAGTGATTTAGGTGTTTGGCGAGGTTTAAACCGTCATCCACACACAAATGAAACAACAAATGAAATGACACAAACCCTAGGCATTTTCAATAGACAATGACAAGGGAAACAAAAAACCTTAATCTAAAAAGCAATTTATACAGAGAAGAGAAAATAGAAATGCTTCTAGGGTTTGAGTAAGATTAAGATTACATAACGAAAATATAAAAATGAAAGACGAACTCTAAACTAAGAAATAATGGTGAACTTACCAGGAAGAAGAAATGCCAACAATGAACTCAAAACGTGATAGTTTCCTTCGGATTCGCCTCCGTGGTGTCGACTTGAGCGCAAATGACAATAAAAGAAAAATAACAAACAAAAGATTTTAAAAATGGCTTAAAAACATCCCTAATCCAAAAACCTAGATATGCAATTAATGCACGTGAGTTTAACTGTCAAGAATTCAAGGATGCACCAGTGGTGCTAATTACCTCTCATTCATCTAGGGTAGCATGCATGGGTGGGTGATTTCGCCGCTTGGAAATTGGGTTAAAGCAATCCAAACATGCATGAGTGGCGAAAACCACTGCTCCTGCATGTTTGGAGTAGAAACTTTAAACATGTAACAGCGGCAAATTTGGCCGACTTTACATGTGAGTACTCAAAAATTTACTAACACCTGGAAAATGACCAAAATTGACATCTTTATCAGTTTACAACTTAACCGATTCACGCAAATATCAAGGAATCGATTCGAGGAAATGTCGCAAACTAGTTTAGGATGTCAAATGACTTCGCATGGGACCAAGAGAATCTTGTCTCGATTTGCAAACTTAGAGTGTAGATTTACGAAACAAACAAGTTTTGTAAGGGTTGTCTACAGAAACGAGCGTAGCTGATTTTGAGAACAACAAGTTTCTTGCGCAATACTGATGACAAGTACAAGCTCACTCCTAAGGGTGTAACAGAGGTATACATGGGTACCAATTATAACAATGATGAAAAATCACTCATGATATGGGCCTTATACCCTCCTCATAAGAAGATAGCCATTATAGATACTAAAACACTTTTGGGCATGTTATGACTTTGAAAGTAGGAGAAAATGATCCTTTGATTACTGCAGACATTGGTATAAATGTTGCAAAACTAAATAAAGTACAAGCTCAAATGCTAATCAAAGAACAAGATGCATATAAGCTGAGTTGTGAAAGATTGACAAAAGAAAATGACTTCCTAAAAGATACTATCAAGAATGCCTTTAGAGGATTAGTTAAAAGATTAACCCAAGGAGAGAGTTCAAAAAGTGCCCAGTCACCATCTATTGATCAAATAGCCCAGGTTCAAATTGACACACTTGCAACAGTACTACAAAATAGGTATATCAATATGATGCATTGGATGAACAAATTTTGGGATGTCTATTCTGAAAACCATAAGGTAATCCAAGAACATGAAAGGTTAAACAACAAGCTTCAAGAGAAACTCCATGAGATACAGAGTAAGGAGAATCCTGATGCTATAAGTACCTCCAGTGCCAAAGACTTGATCGAACAACACCAAAAATATCATGACCAGCTTCAGAATGATGCCAGGTAATGTGTTGAGGCTTCAAAGGGAGGTATACCCATGTTGTTCAGAAATGATAAGGCGTTGAAGTGCAAAGATGATTCGATTAAAGAATGACAGGTGATATTACATAAGGCTTTAGAATCTCTCAAGGATAAAGACTCAGCATCTAGGGAGGCCTACAAGCATATGGAGAAGATGGTGACAATGGATGTGATTACAAGAAATGCTATTGAATTTGCTGATACACATCAAAGCCAAGAGTACCTGGATCATGTTTCTTAGATATACCTGTGGCTGAGCAGGGCTTAGGTTCTTTAGCTTTGTTATTGTTATGTTAATCCTCTTAGTTCTCAAAAGACATTTTGAAGAGTTATGTCTCTTCATAAATAGTTCTATATAAGTTTGACATATGATGATCAATCATCATCAACATTAGGACATAATAGAAGAAATTCATAACATTTTAAAAAGGACCGTGTTGCAAGTATTATATTAAAGAAGCTAATAGAAGATCTCTGATTTTGTGGTCTTATACTGGTATCAATTGTTTGTTGAAATTATTCAATTATTTGGTTGTCTCCAATTTAGTATTTCCTTATTATTCAAATTAATATATCAAGTATATATTTAATTTGTTAATGCACATTTGTTGTATTTGTGTGATTTGATTAATTGGTTTCCTTAGAAGGAATTAAAATCCTTCTGATTAGTCACAGTAATCTAGAAGTGTTGATTTGGATCACTAAGAAGAACCATATAATTAGGATTGTCATTCTATCTCCAAGTGGATTTTATCTATTGTTCTTGCATAATTCATTCAATTGGTTCCTTCAAGAAAGGATTAAAAATCCTTCTGGTGAATAACAAGAAATTTGATTGTCTTAGCTGAATTATTAAGAAGAGTCTGTCAATCATTTCCCTACACGTTTATACAAGTTCTAAACCAAAGTACTGTGCCAAACAATTAGAGTTATTGCCCACTATAAGCCACTGCTCTTAGATTTTCATTTGACTCTATTTACCCAACAAGGCACTGGTCTTACTTATTTCAATAGTTAAATTCATTCATTAGTTTTTGCCTTGTTATTGCTTATACAATTTATACCAAATTAGAACCACACCATTTTCAATCACTATTCAAACATTAGAAGTAGAACTAATTAGCAAGCTTTCATCTACTCTAGCATTTTCCACTATCGGTAGATCCCTTAACTTAGTCAAAACATTTACACTCATTTAATCTGCATCAACTTCTAAGCTCCACCTACCTAGGTATAGCAGTGCCTAAAGTGCAGGGAGTCATAACCTTATAAGTTAACTCAGTCAAGTTAGTTCAAAAATGATGCCAATCTAATCATAGAATCTGGCATCTTCTTAGGATTTGTAACCTATATTTTTGAGACCTAACAATACCATTGAAATAAATGGATAATTAATTTCTAGTGATTAATATTGTTCTTTGCCACATCTTGTTTGCAAGAAATATGATCATTCTAGATTAGAATGCATATAGGCATCAGGCATGCATCGAGTGTTTCCCTCCTGTCCATTTGTTCTAAGTTGCTAGGCACCTCGTGCAGGGTTGGGTATTCTTTGAGATAGGAATAATTCTAGGGAAGTGTAGTGGTTTGTGGTTGGGTGGAAAAAGCACCTTAACCATGCTCTTGACCTTCGTCTTGCGGAAGACCAGTGGGTTATGGCCGCTGAAGATGGATATTTGTGTAATTGTAACTCAGATATGGATGTATTATTGTATAAAATAATTGTATGGCTTGCTTAGCCAAGAGATATAATTGTACTTTTCCTTGTGCTATTTTGGTTGCACTTATAAAATTGTAAAAATTGTAAGATATTCTACATTTATGATTATCTCTGATAATAGAAAGATTCATCTTTCCATTTATAGTTTGAGTCTCCTTTACTTTGATATTTTTAGTAATTTGAAATTCAGTACTTTACATATTGCTTCACTGAACTAGGCAGTATGCATTGTCAAGGAGGTTGCCTTTGGGTTGACACATCTCCTGGACACTTTTCATAATGAGTTTCCTAACTAATCCTTGTGGGTCTTCATACACATGTTTTTTGTGTTCAAGAGTTATAGCCTAATTGCCAAGGTTTCATGGTCTAGGTTGAATTCAGAACCAAAGTAAAACTTCTTGGTTTGCTTTGCATTCTCAAATGCATCACCATATTCCTTTCTCCTCCTAAATGTGTCTAGGGCAATGCTAACATTTATGTCCATCTAGGTAACAAGAGGCATCTATTATCCCTCACCAATTTTCTTCCCTACTCATGTCCTTTTTTCATATTTACCTCAAAACTTATCAAAGTACTTTAAGCAGTATCAAGCTCTTCATCCTTCAATTAAATCATGTCCCTTCTAGATCTTTCTTCTCTTCTATCTCTAATTTTTAATTTCAATACAAGAATTTTGAACTCCTCAATCTTGATGAGCTCATCATTAGACATAAATTCTTCTTAGGTCCTTTTATAACATCCTCCACATCAACATCACCTTGCAAAAGAGTTAGCATTATTGGAGCTTTGAGTGTTGTTGATATGATTCTCTAATGATGTACAACAAAGGAGATAACTTCTTTGATAGGATCCTTAGGAGGCACAAAATCCATAAATCCCTCTATATCATCATAACTAACTAGCAGTCATGGTGGGATATTTGTCTAAATTCACCCTTTCTCTAACATGCCTAATTGCACTTGCAATGGAGATGAAGAAAGGTTTTCCAACATGGGAGCATATCTTTTTTATTTTAAATATGGGGAAGATGTCCTTATAGATGGTAATATTACTTTTGATATATGTTTCTTTGCAAGTTGGAAGATTGGTTCATTAGGTGATGTTGGTCTAGTAATAGGTCTTTCTTTTAGTTCTCTTTTAGAACATAAACCTTTGTAAGATTTATCTTTCTTGGCATTATCCCCAGAGTTTCAATATTATCTAATTTGAACCTTATCCTTTCTATTGGATCCTTAATTTTTAAGAATGATAGGCTTTGTATTTGGGGTCATTCATATGCATTCTCCTCAATACCAGCTCAATGTTCTTACACCTCTTTCTCTCTTCTAAAGTCCTTTTCAACTTGGTTTTTGCAACTCCCAACAAGATCTTTCTCAAAGAATTGATGATGGTACCTTGACCTACCTATTGGTACCTTCCTCAACAATCCAAAAATTTGCTTAAATCATGTGTCATCTTTGTGCTCTAGCCTAGTCTAGCCCATCACTAATAACTCCACTTTCTTGCAAACTTCCATTTTCTAGTTTCCTTTCTTCCTTTGTGGGATTGTAGACTTTCCATGGACTTTTTTCACTATTTCTAATGTCCCTAGTCCTTCACCTCCTCACATCTTCGCAATGTTCCTCCAATTTTCTCTCTTTCCTTTCTTTCCTTCACTTTTTCCTCCTTTTCCTTTGTAATATTGCAAACTTCTTTCATACTTTTGGATTTTTGAATTTTTAGTCTTAAGTCCAAATGTCTAGATGAACTCCATATTCCTTTAATATGCAAATGACTCTCAAGTTTGAAGGATTTTGTGGACGTCCAAATTTAGTTTTTCTTCTTCATTTCCATGCAATTTTCACATCTTCATGAGCCCATTTCACTTTTCTCTTTCTTGTAGACTTGTTGGCTTCCTATGAACTTATTCCACTTTGCTAAGAGTTCCACAAGTCCTTCTCTCCCTCACATTCCCATGCACTTTTCTCTATGATACTTCCTAACTTCCCATGGACATGTCTAGATCTACTTCCACTCCCACATTAGGATCCTATGTAACTACTCTAGAAACCCTACTGACCACCTAGAACTTTTAAGGAGGCCATTAATGGTCCTGTTGGAGTGCTATAAGATAGGGGATGGTTGTCCAATGCCTCTCTACTCATGTGGGCCTTTCATAACCATGGTTCTTGTACAAATGGACATGGTTGCATACACTCAACCATGTGGATATGGTGTGAATGGAAATCATGTAAATCTGCTGACCACTCTAGCATTCTTTCCTAGCTTGCACAATAAAATTGTATTTCTATATATACATGTAAAAATATGTAAATTTGTAGACTATAAGTGTCTCAAGGTTATTTGGGGCATCGAATGATGAATGTCTAGCTTTGTAAATGATGAAATATATTTACATATTAGGGGAAGGGGTAATCTAGTAGGATTTTTCCTATAAGTGAATGTCTCCATGGCATGATGTAATGTTTTAGAGAAATCTTCAAACCTAGTTGTTGGTTATCTCTTTCTACATTTGCTTGCCAAATGTAATGAAGTGTAGATTAATGTTGTAGCATTATAATTCATTACAAACTATTTTATAATGGTCTCTCTTTGCTACATGTGGCATATTGTTGATCTATTCAATATAACTAAGAATGATAATTTGTAGGTTTCCTTATTATGTAAGTTTGTATGCACGTACAAGATTGGTTCCAATGTTGATTCATAGTCATGTCAGATCATCCTCTTTCCAAGATATGAATTTCTTTCCAGTAGGCACCAATCTGATTGGTGAGGGGCCAAACATCTTTATTTAATCTTCTCTCTCGTTAATTGTAGGAATAGTTTAGGTTCCACCATGTTGGTAGGACCTAGTGATACAAATCATGATATCTATATGTTGTCTTAAAATTGATAGATCATTTGAGGGGTCATACTAGTATGTTCCTCCTCTTCCATGTGTATGCAATGTTAAGTGAATTCATCTCAGGGATATAACATTGATGTTATCTTTTGTCGCATGGAAAGAGTCAATTACCATCTACTTGTTGGAGGTCTTGTAGGTCTATATGTATTTAATGATAACATGAGCCTAGTGACAAATCTTGGGGTTCATAGTATATTGGGTATGGTTTCTTAAAGGCCATGAGTTTAATATTTTGTTTCTCTTTAAGTTTCCTATTGATAAGACTTCAAGGAGTCCTACATTAGTAGAGCCTAAAGATAAAGGTGAGTCTACCCACTCACAAGAGTTGTCCTTAATCATCCATAATTAGTTGATGATCCCATGCCTTATCCTCTTGACGATAATACCCTAGCCTTGAAGGCAGGATAATAGTTTAGGATTGTGGACCTATGATTTTGAAAACCAACACTATCAACACTTCTTCTCATATTGTTGATGAATCCCTCTAGGTCATATTTTTTTGCATCATCTTTTTTTACCAAATTTATTGATTATATCTCCTAATTTGTCATATCCTTCTCTACCCAAAATAGTAAAATTTGAAAATTGGTCTTGTGGGGGCATGAAGCCTCCCTTTTTCTGACTTCCAAAATGTACATAGTTTGAACTATATTGGCCTTCCATACCCCAATCTCTTCAATATTGGAGTAATGAAAAATACCTAAAAAATAAAGTAATTGGAGTAAGAAAAATTTTCATCAAGGTTAATAGTCTATATTTGAACATGACATACAAATATTGTTGACACTTCATCTTGTTTAAGTTGAACCCCTAAAGCATTATCCCACTCTCTAGAAAATACATTTAACAAGATGTGGCATAACAAGGAGTATTATTTGAATGTCTTACTAGAGCTGGTGCTTCCTAAAATTAAACATTTCATTATGCTATTATCTACCAAGAGTTTCTCATAATCAAATAACTTGTTAATTTGAGGGAGCCAAATGTTAGTGGACAACATCATTATTCTATTTTACATCTTCTATTGTGTGTCTCTACTAAGGACCTAACATATTCCTTGATATGTGTCCCTACTATAACCCTCAAATTTATCCAAGTCAAATGGTTCAAGTTCATCTTATGGAATGGGCTCTAACTTAGATTCACACTCTTATCCTTCTTGATCCTATGGCGAGGCAACCATTTGACCTTGTGATTTTGTTTATCCTTGTTATATTTTGTGGCTAGGGATTGCAAACATATTTTTCTCATGCATTAGCATTTGGGTGGAAAATAGTTTGGGTTGAATCCATGTTCATATTGAATAGTTTCTTTCCCTTAACATTTATTACATTTTTGGACATAGGGTCACACATACTACATACCTATTCTATCAATTCTAGGATTATGAAGTAATTTGGCACAATCAACTTTCCTAAGAAATATTTCCACGTATTGCACATGAAACTACTTTCAAAAGAATACTTGAAAAAAAACTTGACTAAATCCTAACTATTCCTAAAAGCTATGGTATCTTTGATGTGTGGTTTAGGATCCTTAAGATGGTCTATAAGTATTCATTTCCCTTGTGACTTGGGTAAGTACACCAAGATGGGGGATAATTTAGTGGCCAAAAATGAGATTTTAGGAAAAATGTGTATGTGCTATGCAAAACACGTACATATTATGTCTTGTAAGAATCAATGTGAGACATTGATTATGCTAGACATAATGCGTATGTGAACACTTTTGTGTGGACTCAACATTTTACCCTCTTAACCTCAACTGTTTTCTAAAATCTTTAGTAGTTTGAAAACTAGATTCGGAGTACTACAATTTTTGTTCTTATCATATTTTCAAATTTTGAGTGTACATATCTTAAATTACTCATCTAAGTTCAAGTTTAGTTGATTTCAAGGAAAAAGTAGCCACTTTTGACCCACTTTTTTTCACCCATTTCCATGCACTTACCCATTTATTGAATTTTTAGTTGTCCAACGAAGTAATTTGGTTAAGTCCTAAGTAAAGCCTCATTTAGAAGACATTGTGATATGACACAACAACTTAGGATTAAAGATATTCAAATGGTTTTAAGATAATTTTGAGTGTAAAGAACATGACAATGGAAAACTTAAGGGAATTAACAAGCATTACAAGATACGCGATGCAAGATAGGACTGAGTGCTTTTGATATGAAAAAAATCCTAACTATCTAAATAACTTTTAACATAGGACAATGGTATATGATGAATACATAACTCACCCGATCTATGGATGTTTAAACTAGCTTTTTGCAAACCATAACCACATGAAATGACCAACACCAGTGCCTTCCTGTTAGGAAATGAAGACCAATGGACACATTATTTTCCCGCCAATTCTTTGTCTATTCACATTCCTTGTTTGATGTATGATGAAGCATTATATATGCTGGTTATCATATTGTAAAACTCAATTCTTTCAGCAATAATAAATTCCTCTACTCAGTGTGGATGTAGCCAAGTTTGGTGAACCATGATAAATCTGGTGTCTCTTTTTATTTCTGCTTTCTATTTAATCCGTGCTTTATTTATTACTCTTTTCCGCAATTGAGTTGTGCTTCCAGTCTTAACAATTGGTATCAGAGCTGTACGGTGACGGTATAGCTGATTGTGAAAATCGGTGTTGGATTTTTGAGTCATGGAGAAACCGAAGGTTGAGAAATTCTTCGGTCAGAATTTTGGACTGTGGAAGGTGCAAATGGAGTCTTTGCTGATAAAACAAGACCTCTCACTCACTCTTTAAGGGGTAGCAAAGAAGCCAAGCTCGATGACGGATGAAGAGTGGGACAAAATAGATATTAAGGTATCTTAAAGGTACTTCTAATTATGCTTTGTGTTTTGGTGGCAACAAAGTACAGCTGCAAGGTTTCACTGATTCTAATCTTGCTGAAGATTTAGATAAATAGAGATCTACTACTGACTATGTTTTTATGTTTGTTGGAGCTGCCATTAGTTGGGTCTCGAGGCTTCAACATTATGTTGCTCTTTCTTCTGCCGAAGTTGAGTACATGGCTCTTTCCAAAGGTGCTAGGGAGATGCTTTGGTTACAACAATTGTTTAGTGATTTGAGATGTCAACAAAGTGACTATGTTATGTTTTGTGATAGTCGCAGCACCATTTTTATGGCTCACAATCATTCATCTCAACGTCGTTCTAAACATGTCGACATACATGCTCATTTCATTCGTCATATGGTTGAAGAAGGCAAGTTACAAGTTGCAAAAATTGACACAAAGGTCAATCCGGCAGACATTTTTACCAAGGTTGTTCCCAAAGAGAAGTTCAAATGTGCCAGGACTTCTCTTTGTCTGGTTAAGAAGAAGTGACCAAAAGTTTAGAGCAGGGGAATGATTGGCGAGTTGTAGCATCCGTTGACCTTCAAATGGGAGATTGTTAGGAAATGAAGACCAACGGACACATTATTTTCCTGCCAATTCTTTGTCTATTCACATTCCTTGTTTGATGTATGATGAAGCATTATATATGTTGGTTATCACATTGTAAAACTCAATTCTTTCAGCAATAATAAATTCCTCTGCTCAGTGTGGATGTAGCCAAGTTTGGTGAACCACGATAAATCTGGTGTCTCTTTTTATTTATGCTTTATGTTTAATCTGTGCTCTGTTTATTACTCTTTTCTGCAATTGAGTTGTGCTTCCAGTCTTAACACTTCCCCTATATAATTTTTTTATTTTGATTAACTCTCTCCTCCTTCTTTGAAGAAATTTCTTGGTAATGACGTTTTTGTTGATTTTGAAGCTTGCCACAAGCAACTTAAAACTAGCACTTGCAACTTTGGGGGTGCAAGGGATGCACAGATAGGAAATTGAAAGGAATATTAAGAAGATTAGAAGGAACTAAAGGAATGCTGAGAATATTAAGATGTACAATGATTACTTGTACAATCCACTTATACTCAAAATATGAACAAATAAATTGTTATATCACTAATTAAATAATATCAAATAAAATTAATAATAAAATTTATAATTTATTAATTGTTAGGGAAAATATTATATTATTCTAACAAACAAACGATAAATTTTCACATTCTCTTCAAATTCCTAACAATTAATTTAACAAGATCATAATATATAATATAAAAACTATAGTATAAATTAATAATAATTACTATAATGATTATAATTTATAATAATAGATTTATAATTATATAAATTAATACTAACATATAAAATATTAATATATCTTTATAATATAATAATATAGTATAATGAATAAATATATAATATTAATAGCATATAACATAATTACATTATAATATTATCATATACAAATATTGTTAAATATTGTTATGGACATCTTCAACAATTATGACTTTGTGAGTTTTAATGACCATTTATTAGAAAAATTATATACACTAAAACAATTGCTATCCTCATTAGACAAAAGGTTTTCTAGGGTTTAAGCAAGTTTTTTATTATGATAAATCCAACTTTACACTCATAAGGATTTATTTTGATTGTATAGCTAGTAAATAAGAGCTTACCCTGTATCATCAACAATGTCCCAATTTTGTATCTCGTCTCATTTTATGAAAAGTGGTTCTTATTAATCCTTATACTGGGCTTTGAGCATAAGCTTTTTTAAGTTTTCTTACGCAGTGGATAAAGAATTTGACTACCATTCGTCTAAATTTAGTTGAGGTCGTTTATAAAAAGCCAAGCTCGTTTATAAAAAGCCTATCGGTTAATTAAGACAAAAAAGATGACAAAATCTCACAAATTTTTAGGGTTTGCAAGGAATACTTCTATAAGGAGTGAATGTACAGGTTTACATTAAGTTTACATAGATGCCATCATTCCTTAGAGCAGAAGCTTTTTTAAGTTTTTTTAATGCAGAATTTGACTACCATTCTTTTATTACGTCTAAATTTAGTTTAAGACCTAATATAATATTTATTCATCATGCATGCTGTAGGGACTTTTTCAGCCTAATTTAGGCAGGGATTTTTATAGAAAAGCAGATAAAATTTATTTATAGCGAGTTTTGAAGTTGGAGGAGTAATATAAATAAACGAGTGAATGCAGAAAGTTTTGCAGGAAAAGAGAGAGAGACTGAAAGGTTGGTGAAAAGAGAAGAGAGAAGAAAATTATTCAGGTAAGCCCTCTTTACATTGCATAGAATTTCTTTTTCATATTCATTACTATTTTCTTTCAAAATAGTCGAATCATAGTTACACTCCTCTTCCCCAAGTCCTTATTTGAATTCAGTGCTTCATTTTTATTCAACATTTCCTGTAAACCCTCATTCAACATTTCCTGTAAACCCTCATTCAATTCAGTGGTTCTTGTTATGCTAGAATTGTGATCACACCATCTGCTTTCAAAATAGATTCAATACTTTTCCAAATTACATACAGCGTATATTCAAATCTCCGTTTGTATTAAATGCTAAACCCTTAATCTGATAATCAAATAATCCCTTAATCTGCTAGGTAAACTCTTAATCTGCAAGTGTAAAGGGCAAATTTGTCCTTGAACAGGAGTCATAAATCAAATTTAGATTTTAAATCAGACCCTTGAAAGTCTTTACATAAATTCCAGCTCAATATTCATGAATATCAGACCACTTACGTACGTCGTACTGCTTTACGGATGGGCAGAGTCCTCACTGAAAAACTTATGTCTTTTTTTTAGATTGATGAATAAATGTAGAAGGGAATAACTGTTTTAGAGGACTTTTAGTTTTGGGGATTAGTAGGTTAGAGTTAGTGATTAGGGGGAGAAGAGCATTTACACAAAAATTACAACTCACAGAAGATTCTGAGGAACAGAGAAAGAGGCCGAATAGTTACAGAAGTTTTCCTACTTCTGTAACTGTTCTGGCATTTACTAGTTACTGTTATAATATAACAAGGCTTGCTGTGTAGTGTTTGTGTCTTTTAGCTCTCTGCTATTCCAAATTTTTATTGAATTATATAATATTAATTTTATATGAAGATATTTTTAAAATTAAACTAATATTTTATTTTTAGGCTTGGATGATATACATTTAAATCTATTTTAAGTAAGAGTTATATTTTAATTGGTAAGATCAACTAACATTCTATTTCTTGATCTAATATATTTAGATTAGTAGTGATGGGCCGAAAAAGAAGAAGTAGACAAAAAAAGGAACAGAGAATGGCCCATGCAAGAATGCTTGAAAAAAACAATGGAAAAACTAATTTGGGTATTGTTTTCTCCCCCTTTCCATAGTTTAAATGCATTAAAATCTATTTTAAAAATTATATTATCAAAATTTATTTATACATCTTATCAAGCTTATGTATACTATGTTTTGGCTTGTGATTATGATTCACAGAGGTCTTGATTGCTGGACTACCCAATGACATTACATTGACTTGCATCATCACTCAATTACCATGGTATGCATTACCTTTGGTGAAGACTTTGAACAAAACATGGTATAATGCTCTTCAGAATTTTAATTATGCCAATTATCAAAGCCTTCACCAACATGATATCTTGGCGAAGTCAGTTATTTTCTACACTTGGAAAACCTCAAAAGGGGGCCGTACTCTCTTGATTTACCAAGACGGATTTGTCATATATCTACCTTTGCCTGGCAATATTACTAGCAAATGTCAAGCAGAGATCCTTGTTACCAATCAACGAATATATTTGTTGACTCGTTGTACACGCAATGGACAACGCATTTATGATGTGCATGTACTTGACCTAGTTGGAGAAATAATTAAGTGGCAACAACTTCCTCCATTACCAAGAATGGGAGATTTCATAAACAATACCACTAGTGGAGATGGAAGCTCCAGTTGCATACCAATACTCAATAATAATATTGATAGTGTTAGTGAAGATGTAGATAAATGGTTGGCATGGGTCCATTTATTTACAAAGACTAGAAGTATCTCAAATTGGGAGAATATAACTTCTTATCTTCCAAAAAAAAAAAATTCTACTCCACCTATGTATCTTGATATACAGATACATGGTGGCACAAGACACCTCTACAAGAGACACAAATTTCATGGGTCATTAGGCACTTGTTATCCTACATTTCAACATTTTCCTCAAATTGTGTTGGTATTTAAAGAAGATTGTGACAAAGACATAATATCTAAAGTAAGCCTCATTTATTGGCGACAAGGTGCTAGCCGTTGTCATGGTGATTTTTTTTCTCTTGTAAGCAACATCAAAGTACTACAGACTAATGTAGATGAGGTGGAAACTACAAAGGATCCATTTAAAGATAGAAGGCAAAGCAATGAGGAAGTAGTAAGGTTTACACTGCACAAAAAGAAGGTTGCAAGAGAACAACATTTTCATTTTGATGGAAATCACATGGTAGCACAGCAAGAATTTGTCTATGTCTACATGCTCATAGCCTCTGCATGCTATCCTGAAGATACATTGATAGTTACTTATAGAGGTAATGATTGAGTTTAGCATCAAGAAACTCACACACAAGTTCAAACAATGTGTATCCTTTTGCATGAAAACTATAGAACATATGTATAACAAATTGATATTTATTTCACAATGCTTGTACTTTTCTGGTAAATTATGAGGCTTGAGTTTGCCTATCATATACACAATTGAACTCATTTTATTGTTTACTTTTAGAAACAATAGTATCATTTTTCATAGGACCTTTATTTATGTAACTTTTACAACTTGTAAATGGTAATAGCACCTTTAGGTGCATTGCTATGCAACTTTTGGATTTGTAAAATAGAATGCTTTGCAACTTTGTCTTGAAGTAATTAAATTTAAAGAAGTTAGATAATAATTTATTATTTTCAATTATTTTTCGTTTAAACAATAGATGTATTATTTATTTTGTAATTAAGATATAGGAAAAAGTTGTAGTGTGGTGCATGTAACTAATATATAAATGGTTAATGAATATAAATTGTAAGATTGGAGTTAATGTTGCCTCTCTTCTACACCTTTTTCAGAAAATGGCCTATGTATGATCCATAATAAGCAGCCTAACTGGGTTATTAAAAAAAAAAAGGACTTGTTATGAGGAGCTTAGGCCTTTCTACAGTCACAACAACGGTGAAGACCTGTAAACAAAATTAGAAATAGCAATTAAGATTACATAACAATTAAACAATTCTTTTAATGAGAGGTCCATGGGAATACCAGTGATAATGGACCAGCCTGCAGTGGGGAAGGGTATAGCTGATAATCCTCTGAATACCGTTTCGTTTACCTCTACAATTCCAATCAATCTCTTTAGTAAGGTATGTTCCTAACATTCTTCATTTCATCATGCATAGATACATATCTACTCTGATGAGCGAGTAATCTGTACTGTATGTTCGAAAACAGAAAATATTGAAAAATGAAGGAATTATTCTAGAGAAGGTGAGCGGTCCTCTTTCATAATTCTGCAACAGCAAGCCTAAAATTATATATCAATTTTATTTATTTTTATAGTTTTTAACTTCATAATTTTGCAACAACAAACCTAAAATTATATATCAGTTTTAGGATTTAATAAATGAAGAATATAGAACAATACTTAACATCTAAGTCTACAAATACTAAACAATCAAACAAATTGGCAAACACTAAAATAATCAAACAAAACCAATAAAATTTAGGGCTTCTATAATGATTTAAAAGCAAGTATTTTAGTGTTAAAATTTAGGGTTCTTATTAAATGAATATATTTCAAAAAATTATCTAATTGTATACACTAATATATGTACTTATGACTATTTTAGTTATTTTCTCTATTTTTGAATCAGTTTGTCATATATAAGATTTTTCTAAAAATAAGTATACTAGTTATTAATTATAGTTAAATTGGAGGTTAGAATTTTTTCTATTCAAATAAATACTTAAAAATTAAGATATAATTTTTTTAATTTGAAATATCTTTAAAATAAATTATAAATAATATAATTGTTTATGTAGTTAAAACTTTTATTCCAACCTTACATTATTTTAAAAAATATTTGTAAGTTCTAAACTAACAGCACCAAAAAATAGTCCTTTTTGAAACTCCCAATGTTTTGCAATATTTAAGATATATAACTTCTTGTAAGGATAGCACCAATAAAATAGACAAAAGCTACAAATATTTATAAATTTACTAAAATTATTAAAGCTTCTAACTAGAATGAATAAATTACTAAAGTTTCTAAAATAAATTCATAGGATATATAAGCTTTCTAAAATTTGTTTAGCTTTTTTAAAAAGATGTCTTATAAATTTTTTAATTTAAAATATTTTTAAAATAAATTATAAATAATATAATTGTTTATGTAGTTAAAACTTCTATTCCAATCTTACATTATTTAAAATAATATTTGTAACAAAATTTCTAAAATTACTAAAAGTTACTAAGATTTCTAAATTTACTAAAATTACTAAAGCTTCTAACTAGAATGAATTAATTACTAAAGTTTCTAAAATGAATTCATAGAATATATAAGCTTTCTAAAATTTGTTTAGCTTTTTTTTTTTAAATGTCTAGTTTATTATTAAAATAATTCATGTGAATATATATATATATATATATATATATATATATATATATATATATATATATATATATATATATATATATATATATATATATATATTATTTATGTGGTTTATAAAATTAACACATTTTACTTTCCTTCTAAATTATAACAATTCTATACATTTACCAAGATAATTAGAATCATGCTATTGTGCAACTCTATACCTAAAAATGGGTGTTAGAAGTAGCAATGGAAGCTTACATGTTACCAAATGTCATTTTGTGTGAGAATCCCCTATATGTAAGCATTACAAATAAATGAATAACAATAATGGAAGAGCTTACCCTTTAATTTTAATTGAAATAAAATAATTTTAATTAAAATTAAACAACAAAGGTCATTTACATTTATATATATATGTAGAACTATGGTTAGAATTAGGGTTGTGGTTAGGGTTAGAAGTAGGGTTAAGTAGATCTAGGGGTAGAATTAGGATTACAATTAGGGTTGGGGTTAGGATTAGTGTTGTACGGATAGGCAAAGTCCTCACTAAAAAACTTATGTCTTCTTTTAGATTGATGAATAAATGTAGAAGGGAATAACTGTTTTAGAACACTTTTAGTTTTAGGGATTAGTAGGTTAGAGTTAGTGATTAGGGGGAGAAGAGCATTTAGACAAAAATTACAGCTCACAGAAGATTTTGAGGAACAGGCCGAATGGTTACAGAATTTTGGGGTTAGGATTACCAATCAATTAATATATTCATTGACCCATTGTACACACAATGGACAATGCATTTATGATGTGCATGTACTTAACCTAGTTGGAGAAATAATTAAGTGGCAATAGCTTCCTCCATTACCAAGAATGGGAGATTTCATAAACACTACCACTAGTGGAGATGGAAGCTCTAGTTGCATACCAATACTCAATAATAATATTGATAGTGTTAGTGAAGATGTAGATAAATGGTTGACATGGGTCCATTTATTTACAAAGACTAGAAGTATCTCAAATTGGTACAACATAACTTCTTATCTTCTGGAAAAAAACTAATCCTGCTCCACCTAAGTATCTTGATATACAGATACATGATGGCACAATACACCTCTACAAGAGACTCAAATTTCATGGGTCATTAGGCATTTGTTATCCTACATATCAGCATTTTCCTGAAATTGTGTTGGTATTTAAAGAAGATTGTGACAAAGGCATAATATCAAAAGTAAGCCTCATTTATTGGCGACGAGGTGGTAGCCGTTGTCATGGTGATTTTTTTTCTATTGTAAGCAACATAAAAGTACTACAAACTAATGTAGATGAGGTGGAAACTACAAAGGATCCATTTAAAGATAGAAGGCAAAGCAATGAGGAAGTAATTAGGTTTACACTACACAAAAAGAAGGTTGCAAGAGAACAACATTTTTGTTTTGACTGAAATCACATGGTAGTACAACAAGAATTTGTCTATGTCTACATGCTCATAGCCTCTGCATGCTATCCTAAAGACACATTTATAGTTACTTATAGAGGTAATGATTGAGTTTAGCATCAAGAAACTCACACACAAGTGCAAACAATGTGTATCCTTGTGCCTAAAAACTATGGAACACATGCATAACAAATTGATATTTATTTCACAATGCTTGTATTTTTTTGGTAAATTATGAGGCTTGAATTTGCCTATCACATACACAATTGAACTCATTTAATTGTTTACTTTTAGAAATAACAATATCATTGTTTAATTGAATTTGCCTATCACATACACAATTGAACTCATTTAATTGTTTACTTTAAGAACTTGTAAATATTCACTCTTCTAAAAGCTTTCTTATATAAAAAACTCATAACTCAGTGGTAGAGTACTCATCATACAAAATAGGATTGGCCCTAACTAATCCATTAAAAACAAGGAAAAACATTAACACTAACATTATTTTTATATTTGATAAAACAAATGTAATGACAATGAAATTCAAAAGAATTTTTACTATCTAATTTTGTAAGACAATATTTAGTTTAGAAGAGGCTAAATTGAAGAAAAATGAACTTTCTTCTTTTAAAATTTTGCTTGGAATCGCAAGGGATGTTTCTGTTGTTTCCTCCAAATTACTTGTTCCCTAGAAATACTTGAATATCTTGAAAGGTAGTGAAATTGAGAAACTTTATTGTTTATTCTATCTATTGAATTGGGGATACTTTGCTAAATCTCATCCATTCAGTGTAGACTTGACAAGTCAGTTTCTTGTCTTTCTCATCGAGTCAAGTAAGTTGGACTTCAACTTGGATAGACTATGGCTATTACAGACCAAATTCCACCCCTTCATTTCTACTAATTCAGACCTAACTATTTCTTTAATTTGAGATGAACTCAAAAAATTGGTAGGTTACATAATTGACCTCTCACTAGTTCTATTCCCCTTTTCAGGTTATGTTTATTAAGCTACACTATTTCCTTTTTTGTATTATATTTGTCTAACATGCCATCTCATTTTTGGGTGAATGCTATGGCATTCTCTGCAGTTAGGTCCTCTTTGGATTCCAAAAAATGTGACTCCCCATGGCTTTCCTGGCTTGACTAGAGGAATTGATTCCCTGTTCACTGCTCCAAAATGTGATTCAAATTACTTCTTCACTTCCATTGCCTTCAAGGATCCAATTTCGCTTAAATGTAAGCACACTTCTTATGTGGCTGTCTCTGGAGATCTGGAAGATGTGAATTACTCTCCCCAAAGGAACCAGTTATATAATACACTTATTTCTAAACTTCCTTGGAAACTTCTGTGTGCTTGCCTAGAGGAGTAATTCAGGCGCTTTCTGCAAGTATGGTGATGTTTATGGCGTTCTTTGCCTATAAGTGAAATCCTACAAATAAAACAAACGTGGGTGTGGCTTTGAGTTCCATAGTCGTGGAGCCTTTCTCTCCATGCCCACATGTAGACATCTTTAGTTTTCAACAATTATACTTCATTGTAAAATGATCTATGATGACAAAAGTTTGCACACCATTCCAAATTAAAGAAACAAATTCTTGGATTACCTATTTTCTCCAAATGTCCATGTTAGGAATACAAAATCAAGTTGGGTGATACTTGTCCTTGTGGTTTTATAAATGGAATCACTTAGTTCACATAGTTGAGGAATTATTTTTCTTCAAATGTTGATTTCCCTCTACATTAATTCAAAGTGTAATTAATGCTAAAAGAATCATTAACAATCAGAATTAAAATAATAGTTGAGATGTGCTTAGTTTTATTTGTTTCTTTTGCATGGTCGATGCTTGATTTTTTGATGTAGATTTTGCTCAACAATTAGACTTTAATTTTTGAAATTGGACATGTCTACAATGTTAGAGATATGTCCACAATGTCTACTTTGCCTCTGGAGGAAGCTACACATCAGTCTATGGTCCTTTTGGGGAAATTTGTCCAAGTGGTACAATAATGTCCTTTGCTCTTCAATATCTACGCTCTTGTGTTTCCGGAGATGGGTGGTGTTGAGAAGCACCTTGAGGAGTATGCTAGGGGCAGGGGGAAGTATCAAACTTCTAATGCTCGTGGGACATATATGTGCCCACAGTCAAATCCAAATCATAGTAATGAGTGTAGCAAGAGTTAGTTCGAACCATTTGGGACTAGGACATGAAGACGACTAATAGGATTCAGTTTTGGGTTAGCTTATACACAAAATAGGAGATCCCATCATTAGGATAATTCATATGCTAGGGAGGTAAAGAGTGAGGCCGAGGATGGAGTGATGTAGAGTGCTACAAATATAGAAAACTAGGATACTTGCAACTATTATAAATAGAACTCCCTATGAGCAATTTCAAAAGTCCAATAGTGCCCAATATGTTGATAATGATACCACATAAAATTATGAGACTAGAATGTTTCTTTCACTACTCTCGAGGATTCTGAAGACACTCTCATTACTTCCATGGACGATGAAGTCAATGATAATTTTTTTGATGGATGGTTACAAGATACTAGTATCACAAAACATATCACATATAAGAAACATATCTTCTAGTCATATTGGGACAAGATATTGCTTCCCTTCAACCTTTCAAGTTATTTCATCACTCCGGAAGGCTTAGGTATAACTATGCTTATTTTTCGAATGGAAATGTAAAACTCTTGCATAGAAGAAGGGATCTTCTATCACTAATCGCTATAAGAAAATTCATATACCAAAAATAGTTTTGGAAAAGGTCCTAGTATTTTTCAATTCAATCAAAGATGGATGTAGAACAACTTAGACATGATACATGAAGAAGGGACTCTTGCTAGATTACATTGTGAAGTTGTACCTAGATATCAAGAGGTTGCTAATATTGTTGGGATGGATCAGATATATCTACAACAACAAATTGTCAGAATATAGTGTCAACATACTTACTCTGACTAAGCCAAAGTTTTCTGTGAACTTGGTCCCTTTTGATTTCCATTCTAATAAGGAATTTTTTTGTCCTTGAATCCTTCATGTCAAATGCACCAAAATGTGTTTAACCTCCTTAATCATGCCCTTGCTAGAACTAAAAAATAACATTTCATCCACATACAAGACAATGCTTAGAATTGAAGAGGTTGGTTGAAAAACTACATCAAAGTAACCATATCAGATAATAAAGGTGAGTTCAAGTCAAATCAATTTCTAGATTTATGTAGAAATCATGGAATCAAAAGGGAGTTCACTACTTCCTACACTCCAAAACAAAATGGAGTTACTGAATGGAAGAATAAGAGCATTGTTGAAATAACAAGAAGTATGATGAGAGAAGAATTTTGATAATATTTTTTGGGCAGAAGTAGTATGTACAACAATATAGCTTCTCAAAAAGAGTCCTACAAAAGTAATTGAAGGAATGAATCTTAAGCAAGCATGGTTTGGAATTAAGACAAGTGTCGATCATTTGAGGGTATTCAGGTGTGTAACTTATACACAAGTATACCAAAGGAAAAAAAGGTCTATATTAGATGAAAAAGGCCTAAAATACATTTTTATAGGGTATGGATTAGAAAATAAAGCATACAAGTTATATGTTCCAGTAGGCAAGAATCTTGTGATAAGCAAAGATGTAGTATTTAATGAAGCAACATAATACACCAAAGAATAGGAAACAAAGGTAAAAGAGATAATAATTGATGGATTTGAAGAAGAATAAGAAGAAGAAAGAGAACTTGAATCCTCTAGTGAAGGAACTGTACACTCAAAATTGCGACGTCAGTGGCCTGGGGCTATCAAGTTGGTTTTGGCACACACACGGACCCTTACCTCCTTGCCAAGTGGTGGTCTGGCTTGGTGGAGAGATGGACTTTGCGAAGAGGGGTCGGCATTTCCTAAGGCCTGTGTTGTTGTGTGCTTGTGTAGATATGGTGTTTTGTGACCATGGTTGTAAATATAACTATATGACCCAAAGGGTCACTAGTCATTGTTCTCCTATTAGGGTTTCTGATATTCCACCGTTGCGTGGGTAGGTCGTTATTCTTGTTGATGCTTTGTTCAAGTTGGCATTGTCTTTCAAACTATTGTATGACTACTTGTTATAATAAGAGTTGTCTCAATGCTTCTTGTTGTTGAATGACTAGTGGGTCTTGTTGTGGTCTTGAGTGGATCTCCTCTATCTCATCAAGGATAGCCCTCACCCACTCACCCCTCAATCCAGGGCACATTCATGAGTTGAGAGAAGAGATGGTTGGTTTCAGTTAATGTTGACTTGACCTAGGGACTTGACTTAGGGTTTGTGTGAACTAATTTTTGACTTTGTGTTGACTTTGTTTGACCTTGTGATGAAATCAAGGGTTTTGACCAATGTTTGACTGTGGTTGACCTTATGTTGAGACTAGGTGTTTGAAAAATCTCTGTGTTACTAATGTTCTTGTTCTTTTTTAGATTTTATGAATGCAACTCTAAATGAATGAAAAACTTTTTTTTGTGTTTTTTTATGTTTTTTGAAATCAAAAGTGTTTTTTCTTAATCTAGGAATTAGAAAATGTATGTAAGCTATGATGAAGTTATCTAATGTAATGTAACCTATGTTTTTGTTTATTTTCTAAATAGATAGATCAATTAATCTAAGAAAAGGAAATTGCTTTTAATCTATGAACTTTGGAAAGGGAAACTAATTTAACAATGCAAATCTACTTAGCATATCAAGGAAAAAGCAAACATGTGTTTTACAATTCCAAGAGTAAAGTTTCAATTATCTAATTACTATGAAATGAAAAGAAAGCATAAAGGAACCTGGGGATGTGTGAGCCTTCATTACCCTCAGAAATCCTTCTAATGGCAACCTCGAATCCTCTTGTAGCAATGGGGTGATCCTCTTGGTGACAAGACAAAAACGAAAGCAAAAGAAGCTTTGAAGATTTGTAAATCTAGAGCTCAATGAGAGATTTGATGAGCACCATGGCTTGATATGAGTAGTGTATGGATGTGAACGAGCTTTTAGAAAAGCTAAGTGAGATAACAAACAAAAGCAAAAGACTCCTATGTCTTGTATGAGCATGTGAATGCTTGATTTGGAGGGCAATAACTTGCAAGAGCTATGTGCACAAATGAAATTGCCTCTTTCTACTTGAGGGAGGGGGCATTTAAAGGTTGGAAGAAGGGATGAGAGGTGAAGAAGAAGAAGAGTTAACTAAATTTGATTGGAGAGTTAACTTTGAAGACATAATAGTGACCTAGGCTAAAATTGGAGTGATCTACCTGTTAGGGTAAAATGTGGATTAATCAATTTAACAATAATAAACCCAAACATCAATAGAATAATGAAATCATGAAAGGTTGAACTAAATGGAGCATTAAGTAATACAATGCAAACCTTCCCTATTTCAAAGCTTTTATTGTTCGCCTATTAGAACCGTCCTTGTTGGTATGAAGTAGGCCCTTAGAGAGTGCACTCTTTTAGTTGTGTTGTATGATGTCGGTAGTAAATGGCTATATTGGTGAATAATGCTGTGAAGAGGAGCTTCAAAGCAAATGGTGATCTCAAGTAGATTGTATTGGGGGTGCCAAAGGTGCGCTGGTGAATTTCTATAGAGTAACAATACAAATAACCTGGATGAATAGAATGGAGGGATGAGGTTTCTTTTATAGACTCAGAAGAATGAGAATCCACGGTTGAGAAGAAGTGTGATGATCAATGGCTGAGAATGGTTGAGGAATGTGCAACCAGTAGAAATAAGACAAATGTCTCACCTCCATCATAAAAGAGGGGATTTGACAACCTTGATTGGAGAGTTAACTCCTTTAACTGATCAGTTAACAAACTTGATTAGTCAGTTGGAAGAATGGATTATGGAATTGACTAAATTGATTGAGGAATTAACTCAATTGAATAGTTAGTTAACACTTTTGATTGATTAGTTAACTAACTTTGATTAGAGAAGAAATAGGACATGTGGGTGAAGGATAATTAGGTAATTAAATATTTAATTACATGTGCAACACGGTTAGGTGGACAAGGTGAGGTGTAAAGGTGAGTTGGATTTTTGAATTTAGAACTTAGAATAGAGGAATTTATGACTAATTAAATAATTTAAGATTATTTAATTATGTGAGACATTAGAAGAATTTAGGGAATTTAATTAAATAAATTAATTTTATTTAATTATGGAATAGTGAACTGATTAAATAAATTTAGAATATTTATTTAATTGATAGAAGAATGGAATAAATATTTAGAATATTTATTTAGAATGAATCATGTCATTTGTAGACATATACATTTTGCCCCTCTTTGATGCAATGCAGTTTATAGCATTGCTTCAAAGAAATCGATAGTCTGATAGTGATACTTGTCCCAGTTTGCCCCTGGTACAAGTTTAATGATGATAGGATGCCCCCTCGGGAGATTGGACAGGAAAAGGGGGGAAGACGTGAGACGGACAATCTCATGAAGACGAAGGGGTGTAGGTTAAGTTTAAAGAAAAAAGGACGCATTTCAGGGAAACAGGAAGAAAACAAGAGGAAGAATGGGCGCGAGAAGTAGTCACAGTCATCACCTAGCCAGATTTAGGGTTTATAGGCTATAAATAGGAGCTGGGTCCACAAGATAATTCACTTGTACACTTGGTTGGTCTGGATTTGATTTGGAGAGCTCAGAGCAAACTTGGAGCAGCATGGCAGCCCAAGCAGTAGATATTCCACATGAGGAGCATCGATTCAAGCGAGTCCGTCGATTTGGGTGGCCAGCAGAGGCAGGACCCCGAGTATGTGCTTAAAATTTTTTTCCCTAGGGTCAAAGTAGGGTGTCATAAATGCTAGTGCAAAATAGGGTAAACAGATGCGTTGAACTGCAGAATGGTGCATATGTGATTCTGAGGCGCATATGCCAAATTTGGCGGTGCATATGTTAAAGCTACGCATGTGTGGACTTTAACGGCACATCCGTGATTTGGCGGCGCTTATGTCGAATGTTGCGGCGCATATACTGAAGCTGCACATATGTGGTTTTTAGTGGCACATCTATTATTTGGTGGTGCATATGCTGATTGTAGTAGTGCATATACTAGAAGTGGCGCATCTGTCAAGAAATGGCACTTCTACCACTTGTAGTGGCACATTTGCCTAAGATAGCAAATTACTTAGCAAAATTAGCTCGATGAGTGTCCTATTTGATGCGGCAATTGATGATCTATCTCCAAGATTGCAGGAATCTAGTCAAGAGATGTAATGTGCTACTTTGATCAATTTGAAATGCTAAGTTTAGTTGATATAGTTCAGTAGATATGTTGAGTATGGTATGTGTAGCTTTAGATTGACGCCTTGTTTTGTGTGCTTGCAGGAGGAGATACGAGACACATTGCAGTCTAGGGAGACATTCCCCATGCCCCTATTTCAGAGATATATGCTCACGAAGATGGACAGAGAGGCACTTGGTGCCATGGGTTTGGACTATGTATGCTTCATGCCCGAGGTTCGGGCGAACCGCGGATTGCTGATAGCTGCTGTGGAGAGATTCCATAGTGAGGATGGGACTTTCCACTTTCCTACTGGAGAGATGACTGTGACCTTGGAGGACGTATACAAGATACTACACTTGCCCATTCAAGGTGAGCTGGTGGAGTATGACATGCAGCGAGATGAGAGACTCGCTGAGTGTAGGTGACTATTCGATGATCCTGAGCTAGTTGGATAGGTCATCCCCTGGCATGATATATATGACTGCTATGACTACTTCCCTGGGATCGTGGCAAGATTGATCAGAGGCATTGTATGCCTCGATAAGAGATCGCATGGGTTCCCCATTGGATGGGGCAGGATCATGGAGCGGACGGTGACAGAGGACACCCGATATGCATGGGGTGTCTACATACTGGCTCACCTGTACCATGACATGCATTAGGTAGTGTACCATCACAGTATGAGTCTATCGGCTGGGGTACTACTGCTACAATTTTGGCTGTGGGAGTACATAACGGTGACTAGGCCAATATGTGTGTTTGCTAGACATCAAGGGGAGCCATATAGTTATGGCTATGCATGGGTGATTTCCCAGCATAGGTTGGGGAAGCTAGAGTACTGGAGACACAATCTGGATGGTGTAGATGTGGTCGTTTGGCGACATATCTAGATTGCGAGCCATGGGATGATGAGGGAGACGAGCTACCTTATTGCTTTCAGATGAGGTGGCTGATAGGGCAGACGTGACACATATTAGAGAGACAGATGGTAGGCTGAGTACTAAGGTAGTTTGGCAGGAGGCAGGGCATGCCGCAGGGACAGGCACTATTCGCGCGGACTCATGTAGAGAGGGTCCGATGGGGGCCGATGGCTTCATATGAGGAGGCCCTAGTAGAGTTCCGGTAGACTCCCTATGTTGCTTGGGATATGAGGACATAGATAGCCGACGCAGGGATTACACATGACTATGAGGATTGGATTATTGCACATCCTTTCCTGAGATACTCAAGGCCTAGTATGTTGGTGCCTCATATTGATGAGGAAGATTTAGAGGAGGGCCAGGTTGGCCAGGGGCGGAGGAGAGGTAGAGGTGGAGGGCAGGGTCGAGGAGGACGGGGTGGTGGCCAAGATGGAGGAGATGATGGGGGAGGAGGTGGAGATGGAGAGAGGCCAAGGTAGTGGAGGAGGGTAGCTCAAGCTGAGCAGGTAGTGCCAACACAGGTTGCACAGCAGCAGATACCGCAGCAGGCACAGATGCTGCCACCCTAGCAGGTGGCACAGTAGTAGGTGCCCCAGCCACAGGGGTCAGGATAGGTAGAGGCATCACAGGGGCTGGTGCAGGTAGAGGTTTACGAGAGGGCTATAGCCAGCCTGAGGGGACAGGTGAGAGAGCTGCGGGCACATCTTAGGAGGGCTGATGGCCGACGAGAGACTGATGCAGCAGTGATCGTAGGGCTGACCCGCGAGAGGGATATAGCCAATGCATGGGTACACATTATCCGTGTAGAGTGGGATACTGCAGTGGCAGCCCTGGGGATAGACGCAACTAACACCTTTTTGGTTGGACAGGTGCAGCAGGCACAGGCACAGGTAGGCCAATTGTAGACACAGTTAGCACAGGTGCAGGCAGAGCTTGCCAGAGCGCGTACACAGGTGCAGTATTACCGGGACCTATATCATGGGGCAGTGCCAGTGAGCCAGAGGGCTTCAAGCTTCAAGAGTCAATTTGGGGCTTCTCAGAGAGCAGGTCCATCACAGTCAAGGGCTTTCGTGATGGGTCCCCAGCAATCAGGGGCTGGCAGCGGTGGCCCACGGCAACAGGGGTAGACTTGTACTAGACTTTGCACTTTTTGAGACATGTACCACTATCCTTTTGGATGTATATTTGTATATGACATTGATTCAGAGATAGAGATTATGATTTGTACATTTGGACCTCTTTTTATGATTTGTATAGATGATGATGCAGCCTTATGATTCGTGCTATATGTTTATGAAACTATGATGATTCATTTCTATTGTATGATGCGATGCATGTGCAGACTTAGATGTTCTATCTGATGTTTATATGAGATGCTTTTGATATGATGCTATGTGATGTCTATGTGATCGAATGCAGTTCTTGAAATGATTGATTTGATATGCTTGTATGTATGCAATATGATATTTATATGGTGATGCAACTTTATGTTATGTACTTAGCTATGTTTTTGATTTTTTAGTTTCTTTTGTTGTGATACTATATGATGATGATACTCATGGATGACCTAATGCATATTATGTATGTATGCAACTATTTTAATCATGTTCATGACTAACTCAAAATGTGATATGATGTGCACCTATATGCTCTATTTTTTGTGATGTCTAAATGTACCTTATTGATAGAGGGATGATAGGATGATAGATAGAAGAATTGACATGATTTAGAAATACCTAGGAGCTTCCTTTGATGTTGTTACTATGCATAGTTCAGGTACTATTTATTGTATGGGATATGGATGTATGGATGTGTATATGGATATAAGATGGATGCTTTGCTTTTGGAGTGCTTTATTTCATCATTGGGCTATTTATTTTTTGGTACTTTTTTTGAAATATTTGTAAGTTAATACAAGCATCTAGGTATAATTGAACCGAGATGACTTGAGTACTGCTTACATGGATTTTGATTTAGCAAGTTAATACAAGCATCTAGTCAAAATTGAATCTAGATGACTTGAGTACTTCTTGCATTTCAACAAACAAGGATTGCTCTCATTCATGTTAGACCTTTGATGTCCTCCATGATCTTTTGACGATCATGTCTTTAGACAAGGTGTCACATTACTAAAGCAGAATCTACAGATAGCAAACAAAGAAAATGATCATGCCCCCATTATAGCATCTCTAGCCTTTGGCATTCTTGAGTAGCATAGAAAGACATGATAACAAAAATCAAGACTCTGTAACTTAACCATGATTTCAAATCACAAAACATTCTTGCATTTAGATGTGTTTATTTCTTGCTTTAATTCGAGTAAAATCATTTAGAAGGCCTTGGGTATTTTGTTTTGTGTTTGAATAGGTTAAACTACATGGAGTCGAGATTCTTGCTTGGAGCATGGGTTCTGCTTGCACCTTCTTGCTTGGTGAGAAGATTTTATAATCCTTATTGGTGAGATGGACCCTAAGGGACTGACCTAGTGCCTCAAGGGTGCATTGCTAAATGGCCTTGCCTACGTGACGACGCAGAGGCAACATAGTTTAGGGTAAACCCTAATGGACCTAAGACCTAGGCGAGAGAAAGTGGAGATGTACTCAGTTGGATAGAAGGACGAGATATGGAACAGATGGGACAATGGAAAGCCTCGGGGGCGCATTAGAATAATGGCCTTGCCTACGTGACAACATAGAGCCAACGTAGTTCATGGATCATGGACACTGACGAGGGACACTATGCTAAGCTCACACTGAGGAGACAATATGGGATAGAACCTTGGTTGACAAGGCCACAAAGAGGGAGAGTACCAAGCCATGATAGGTAACTGTCAAGTGTTTTCTTATGGGATAGATATGGGTCGAATGGGATGTGAGTGAAGAAAGAATGGACTCAAAGTGACTGGATTCCCAGAGATGGAGAAGGTGGTTTATCACAAGTAATGCCTATTTACCAGGTTTTTGTTACTTGTTTTTATTTGCACGAGAAGCTAGAAAGTAAACATGACGGCTTTTTGCTAGGTTTTCATCATGATACCTATCCAAGGTGCCTGTTTGCCAGGTTTTCACCAAAGGATGATTTTTTTGGATACTTTTCTAATTTTTTTGTATTTTCTCTTTTCAACTTTTTTGATTGATTTTTTTTTGTAGTTTTGTGCCCCCTTGCATGGGGGTTCTCCTAGGTATAGAACCGACAAAGATGCATGCTATTGATTGGATCATTGAACAGCTCGCCTTCCGATGTTGCCAACTGATATGCCCCCGATCTGTAAGCTGCTACAATCACATAGGGCCCAAGCTAGTTAGGTTTGAACTTGCCTTTCTTTTCTCTGTCTTGTTGATTGTGAGGATTCTCTTTGAGAATGAGATCCCCAACCTTAAAGATTCTTGGGCGAACCTTGTGGTTATAGCTTCTTGACATCATCTATTGATAAGCTTTGAGATGATTGAAGGCTTTCTGTCACCTTTCTTCTAGTAACTCTAGTTCTTGTAACCTAGAGACCATGTATTCTTCATTTGATATGAGACCTTTTAGCGACACCCTGAGGGATGGTAACTTGACTTCAATAGGGAGGATGGCTTCTGAACCATAGACAAGGGCGTATGGTGTAGCACCTATGGGAGTACGTATACTTGTTCTGTAAGCCCACAGAGTGGGATTGAGTTGGACATGCCAATCATGGCCAACATCGTTGATTGTTTTCTTGAGAAGTTTCAAGATGGTCTTGTTAGATGCTTTAGCTTGACCGTTGCCTTGGGGGTAGTATGTAGTGGAGAAACGATGTTGGATTTTGAAACGTTCATAGAGTTCTTGGACATCCTGATTTTTGAATGCTCTTCTGTTATCCATTATAATGGATGAAGGAATGCCATATCTACAGATAATGTAATTCAGAATGAATAAGGAAATTTGCTTGCCTATGACGGTGGTGAGGGGAACGGCTTCAATCCACTTTGTGAAATATTCAGTGGCAGTTATGATGAATTTGTGGTCGTTGGATGAGGGTGGATGAATCTTTCCCACAAGGTTAAGTCCCCACTAGCAAAAAGGCCAGGGTGTCGTTAAAGGTCTCAACTCTTGAGCTAGTGCATGTATTAGGTTCCTATGTATTTGGCACTGTTTGTATCTTTTGACAAATTTATACGAATCCATCTCCATGTTTGGCCAGTAATAACCCAAATGCATGAGTTTCTTGGCTAAGGAAGGACTACTAGAGTGCATTCTGTAGATCCCTTCGTGTACATCTTGCAAGGCAGTTATGGATTCTTCTTGTTCTAAATAACGGAGCAAAGTACCATCGAGGCCACATCGGTATAGGGTATCGGCTATGATGGTGTAGCGAGAGGTTTGTCATATAAAAGTTTGTTTTTGGTTAGAAGAGAGGTCATGTGGGAGAATTTTGTCCTTGAGGTAAGCTTAAGTCTTACCATACCAAGGTGAATCAGATCCAACTAGAAGGTAGATGGAATGGGTCTTAGGAAGATCATAAGCTGGTTGTTGAATAGTTTCCATTAAGAACTTGTACCGCGACTCATTTTTAGGTATTTCTAGAAGAGAGGCAATGGTGGCCATTGCATCTGCTGCTTTATTCTCAATCCTGGGTATTTGCTCGAAGGAGATGGTCCCAAAGTGTTCTTTGAAGTCATCGACCATCCATTTGTATGGGATAAGCTTTTCGTCTTTGGTTTGGTACTCATCGTTGACCTGATTGATTATAAGTTGAGAATCATCGTAGACATGCAGTTCTTGGATTTTCCACTCAATTGCCATCTTGAGACCAATTACTAAGGCTTCATATTCTGCTATGTTGTTGGTACATGGAAATAACAACCGGTAAGACTTCAGAATTGTGTCGCCTTGAGGAGTTATAAACATGATGCCTGCCCCTGATCCATGGTTTGTGTAAGACCCATCAAATATAGTTTCTAGGAAGATGTTGACACATTGAATAGGGATTCGTCTGGAAACTCAAACTGCATTGGCATGGTGTCTTGTAATGGTGCATCTGCTAGTTGATCAGCTATGATTTGTCCCTTGATGGCTTTTCTGTCTACATATTCGATGTCATATTCACTTACAAGCATTACCCATTTTGCTAGGTGACCTGTGAGAGCTGCTTTGCTAAGGAGATACTTTAGGGGGTTGATTTTTGCAATGAGTTTAACTGGATGTGCAAGCATGTAATGTTGGAGTTTTTGTGAAGCAAAAACTACCACGAGACATGGTCTTTCTACTTGTGAGTATTGAAACTCATAGCCCACTAAGGTTCGACTGATGTAGTAGATGGCTCTTTCTTTGTTCTCATAATCTTGTTGAGCTAATAGTGCCCCCAGAGCAGTGGGTGTAGCAGATATGTAGAGAATTGGCAGTTTCCCTTAGATCAAAGGCATGAGAATGGGTGGATTCATAAGGTATTCTTTTAGCTTGTTGAATGATTCTTCACACTGCTCATCCCACCTAAATGGAATATGCTTGTGCAGGAGATGGCTGAATGGTTGGCACTTGTTTGCCAGCTGTGATATGAATCTGCGGATTGCCTGCAGCTTACCCTGTAGTGATCTTAATTGAGTTAGAGTCTTGGGTGGTGGCATGTCCATTATAGCTTTGACCTTGGTAGGGTCCACCTCTATTCCATTTGCCGACACGATGAAGCCTAGCAGCTTGCCTGAAGTTACCCCAAACACACATTTCTTTGGGTTCAGCTTGACTTGGAATTGGTCCAATCTTTGAAAGACTTTTTCTGGTACATCCAGGTGTGAGTCTCTTGTGAGAGATTTTGCTAAGATATCATCGAAATAGTCCTCCATTGTTACATGCATCATGTCATGGAATATAGTTGTCATAGCTCGTTGATATGTGGCACCTGCATTTTTCAAACCAAATGGCATGACATTCTAGCAAAAATTGCCCCATGGACAAGTGAAAGCTGTCTTGTACTAGTCCTCTGGTGCTATTTTGATTTGATTATACCCTAAGAATCCATCCATGAGAGATAGCATAGTATGTCCTACAGTTAGGTCGACAATGATATCGATGTTTGGTAATGGAAAATCATCCTTGTGGCATGCTTTGTTTAGGTCTTGAAAATCATTACATAATCTGACTCGGCCATCTAGTTTGGACACTAACACAATGTTGGATATCCATTCTAGGTAATATATAGCCCTGATGAACCCTACATCCAGCAATTTCTTGAGTTCTTCTTTGACCAAAAGTGCTATGTGAGGATGCATCTTTTTTAGCTTCTACTTTACTAGTTTTACTCTTGGATCCAATGGAAGATGATGTAGAATTAGGTTTGGGTCGAGACTTGGCATGTTTGCATATGACCAAGCAAAGATGCCTCTCTTTTCCTTAAAGAATGGTACAAACCTGGTTTTCTCTGGTGGTGTAAGAGACTTGACAAAGTGGATAACCTTGGGCTATTCTTCTGTTCCAATATTCATGGGCTTTGTCGGTTCCATAACAATTTGTGACCTTTCTTGGTGCATATCACTAGGGAGAGTGTCAAGCTTTCCATCATCAGGTGCCACAATTGGGTTTTCACCTTCGGATGCGCCCTTTCTTTTACTGTTTTGGGATCTGACACTACCGCAAGGTAGTTTTCACTGTCAGATCCATTTTTGATTTTGATATTTTTGCGACTGGAAGGCTTGGCACCCTCCCCGAAGTAAGCCACGGTATTTAGTTCAATAGCAAAACTAGCTTTATGATCTCCCTTGGGTAGGTGGTCCCTAAGTTCCATATAATCAATGTAAGCATCATCATTTTGGAACATATCTAGTTGGGGAGTTCCTTGCAGATCCTAGTCAATAAGCTCAGGGTGCACGAGGGGAAAGGAGTCAGATGATAGACCTGATTCATTGATGGTGTGAATGGAAATGTTAGGAGAATTGGTGGGGGTAGTGTTCAAGATGGTACTTTCCTCCAAGTTGTTTATTGCAATGGAATCTAAACTTTCCTCAAAAGCCATAATCTCAGGGATGGGCAAATCAGACTCTAATGGTTTGTTCAGTTGCATTTGTCCCTCACGGTAGGGGCTAAAATTTTGGATGGTGTCGACCTTTTTGTCGTTGTAGGAGTGCTCTGTTAGCTCATCCCACTCATACTCATTTAAATCTATGTCACTATCCACTTGGAGTGTTTGGATCATTTCTACAAGGCAAGCATTTTCCTTAGCTTTGCCCTTGCCTTTGTATCCTAGGCCACTTGTGTTTCTAGCCGATGAGGATGAAGAAGGTTGAATAGGTTCAATGATTCCTTCTTTTCTAAGGCTGATGGGGCCTTGTCCTTCGTACCCCATTCTATGTAGAATAGTCTCACCTCTTCCATAGAGTTCTGTTGGGAGTCTAGGCGGATCTTGGGGTGTGTTTTCTTCTTCAGTATAAAGCCATTGTAGGATGTCTCTCTCCTCTGTTTCATCGGATAAGGTCCCCCATTTTACAAAGGGAGTTATGGGAGTTACAGGAGGAGTAGATGGCTTTGGAAAATGCCTAGGTCAGCCAAAAGATCTAAGAGACAAAGGTAACTTGAAAAGATTGAGACTGTGCTCAATTGAGTATTCTCCCACTCCAGTTTCTTTTATGGTAATTTTTTGTTCTTTGGGCTTTGAGGAGGAGACTTCAACAGTATGATCATGTTGCGAGGTAGGGGATATGTATGCTCTATTGTTGGGTATGATACACTTGGATTTTGCATGGAAAGAGTTGCAGTATTGGTAGGGGTTAGGGTCACCTTGAATGGTGACTTGCTTGCCATTGTGCGGGAATTTAATGCATTGATGATAGGTTGAGGGGACAACCTTCATGGCATGAATCCATGGTCTCCCGAGTAGGATATTATAAGTGAACTCCCGATCAAGGACTTGCCAGATGACATCTTTCATCACTGGCCCTACTTGTATGGGTAGGACCACTGTTCCCTTTGTGGTTCTTTCTTCCTCATCATATGCTTTGATGGTAATCTTCTTCCACGGATCAACTGCATTTTTGGAGAACCCTAGTGCAAGGACTAGCTTTAATGTGCAAATATTTAAACTGGCACCCCCATCAATGAGAACCCTCTTGATGCAGTGCTTGTGGATGAAGGCGACAATATGCAAAGGGGTGTTATGGGGTTGAGATACAGAGAGGTCATCTTGCTCAGTAAACAATATGGAGTTGGAGGATGTCAGATTGCCTACCTTGGTCTGGAACTTTTCTTGGACCAGGTTAGTGGGGACAGTGGTTTCCACTAAGGCTTTCTCAAGGATCTCCTTATGGGAAGGAGATAGACGCAATAACTCCAATATAGAAATGTGAGCCAGAGTTTTCTGTAATTGGTCGATGACATTGTACTGACGGAAGTTGGATGGAGAAGGTGACGACCTTGGAGGGGCAGTATTAAGTGTGACTTTACCACTGCGGGTAATTATACTACAACCAATTCTGTTAGGTCCTAATTATTGGTTGGGTGAGATGACATTGACTTGTGGGACTTGCTCGGAAATGTAATTTATGGTATAGTCAAATGGCACACTTGCATATTTGGCATTACTAGTCCCACTGTTCTGATTTGGCCTATTGCAATTATTGTTGTTGTTGTCGTTGTTGTTACTGCCATTGCCATTGTTGTTGTTGTTATATGGCCTGTTGTGATTCAGAAGTGGATCCCTGTAGGCCACATGAGTTTCATTGGAGGTATGCTATTGTGTTCCTCCCTAGTTCCGATCTAGTACATCTTGTATGACATTTTTGAGGCAAATGCAGTTGTTGGTTGTATGCCCCCTTCCTCGATGATATTCACAATAGTCTATGTCCTTCCAGTAGGGAGGTTTGACTATAGGCTCATAGTCACTTGTTGGCGGTAGAGAGATTTCATTGTTAGCTAACAACTTCCTTAGTGCGGACTCTTGAGACTCACCCAATGGTGTGAATTTTCTTCTTGGATTTGAACTGAACCAAGGTCTGGGCTCCCGAGAGGGTGGTTTGTTAAGTGTACCATTGTTTGTTTCTCGTTTAAGAGTGAATATGGGTTGTTGCGTGGGAGTTGCTGCCTTGGCATCCACTACTCCATCGTTGACCACATTCTTATTCTTGGTCCAAAACTTTGATTTATCCATTGTGTAATTGGATGTAGGTGTGTCCTTGTATATCTTGATTGCGCCTTTAGTGATCATAGCCTTTTCAATGAATAAGCCCATTTCAATGACTTTTTAAAATGATGTAGGGCATTGTATCTGTATTTGATAGCTAAGATCAGTATTTAGGTTATGGACAAACATCTCCAATAGCTGCTTCTCAGGCATATCATAAGAACACTTACTAGCTAGTTGTCTCCATCGTTGTAAGAAGGTGGCGAATGACTCACCACTCTTTTGTTTGGTGTTGCATAGATCTAGCATAGATACCTCATGTTTGATGTTGTAAGAGAAGTGTGTGATAAATTTGTTGACAACTTCATCAAAAGTTTTGATTCCTGGTGGGAGACGTGAGAACCACTCCATAGCTTGACCACCTAAAGATCTTGGGAATAGTCTCATCAAGTAGGTCTTGTTGTGAGCTACTTCTAAACATGCTGCATTGAATTCCCTAATATGATCTCTAGGGTACCCCTTCCCTTTGTATTTGTCAAACTTTGGAACTTTGAACCGATAGGGGAATGGTTTCATGACCAAATTTTTATCAAAGGGGTACGGTGCTATATCTTCCAAGGAGTAATTCTTGGTACTTGTACCTGTCTTAAGGTCTGATATTTGTTGTGTGAGGCTCTTGAGTTGTTTTCTCATTTCTTCCATAGGAGCATTTTGATCTATGGGTCTCTTTCCTCTATCATTTGCATTTGGGTCTGTAGCATTCCTTTCTCTTTCATTTGCACGTGGGTCTGTGTCATTCTTCCCCCTTTCATGATCATTGTCTATATTTTCCATGATTGAGCTTATATCAAAGTCCGTAGGGAGTTTAATTCTGAGACTAGCAAGATGATAGAAATACTTATGGGGATCTTCATGGAGTGCCTTCTCTATTAGGCGTTGGAATTTCTGATTTTGGATGTTCTCTTGAAAATCGTCGTAAGATATTTCTTCATCACTATCATGAGGTGTGACAATACGATTGGATGAATCAGCCATTTCTAGTTGCTTTTTATACTGAGATCAAGTAAGAACCATGCAAGGTGACGTGGGATGGAATGGACTAGGATTAGAAATTTTGGCAAGGTGCCAACTGAGACTGTTGTGAATAGGATACCTAGGACAAGACTTGGACGAAGGACTTTCTCGCTCAATGACTTCAAGTAAGATGGTTGACACAAGACGGTAGCCACTAGTAAGGGTAGTCAATACCTGTCTTACTGTGTAGGGACTAGTTGTGCAATGAGACTACTAGCAAGGTTCTATGACCTACTAGGCTTACGTGAATCCACAAAGGATACGAAAAAGGGACCTATGTCAAACTGAAAGGGAATAAACTGACTTTGGGACGAGAAGGGTTCTGATAGAAGGTGAATGGGGTGATCGCTGAAAGAGAGGTACTTGGGTGAAATGGGTGAAGACTGACTGCAAGGTTGAGCTTGATCTCTGAATGTGAAGCTAGGCTAAAATGGGTACTCCAAACAGGTAAAACTTTTCCCTCAAAAATAGTGCAAGTGCTCACTGTCGTGGATGCACCAGAACAGATGCGTAGCAGGAATGCACAGATGTGCAGGAAGTCACAGTATATGCACCGTACTGGTGGAAAATGTATGCGTAGTAACAGTCTATATATGCGCAGTAATAGTTTGTATATGCGCAACAAGTTTAAACAGAAGCGCAGCTAGTCGACACAAATGTGTAGGAAGAAAGAATGGATGCACAACTCTAGCTTTTTGGCAAATTTTTGGAGTTTTTCTATTGTTTTTGGTATTTTTGGCTGGAAAAAGGTCTTCTTGATATGATTTTATGAATTAACAGCAAGAAAACATAGCAAGCACAAAGAATATTTTATAGTTTTTTATTGTTTTTGTGGTTTTTCTGACTCTATTTTAGACTAATAGGAAAAAAAGTAAGCACAAAGATCCTAGGCTAGAAATGGATTACAAGGGTTTTTGGCCATTAGAACAAGGGGTATTTAACATGGGCAACCATTCAAGTGGTTACACATGTGATGGCACTACTCTCTGTTGTGGAGTCTCCCAACCTCAAAGGGTTACGCCTTAAAGGGTTTTGGGGGAGGTTGGCCATCGATGTAACATAGAAGCACTTGTTGTAGGAGGTTTTCACCTCAAGCACTTTTATTTTAAGTGGATTGGTAGGGCTTGGCTTCTAGCCTATTTCCACTCAAGGTCATTCCCACTTGGACAAGCGTGCATCCAAGGGCAAGCCCCTCTTAAAGGTTAAACAAATGGAATAACAAGTCTAGCACTCTGATCACCCAGTAAAGGGGAGAGCATAAGCCTATTGTCATTCGTCAAGCATAGAAGACACTGATTAATCCAACCTAATAAAAAATAGAAGAACTAAATGGGCTAATCTACTTGGGCAAGCACAGAACTTTGAAGTGATTTAGCAAGATAGCATTGGTTCAATTTTTAACCCAGAAAGCAATGGCGAGTTCAATTTTAATCCACGTAGCATGAATAGTTAACTTTGAAGTTTTTGGTCAAACGAGATAGCAGTAGTTCAATTTTAACCCAGAAATCAATGATGAGTTTAGTTTTAATCCACATAGCATAGATAGTTAACTTTGAAGTTTTGGTCAAACGAGATAGCAGTAGTTCAATTTTAACCCAGAAATCAATGATGAGTTTAGTTTTTAATACCAGATAGCAATAACTTGGAAAAGGTAGCAATGGTGCAATGCAAGAAAATAATGATCCAGTTACTTCCTTCCTAATTAAAGCTATATGAGGGTTTGAATGAATATCAATTTTACTATCCCTTTAGAAAGTGAAGTGTGAACTATCAAAATGCAACTATATGGAACTAAACCCGAACCTATCTTGCAAAATAACTCTAGAGAACACCTGCGAAGATGTTAGCATTAACAAACCTTCTTAGAAAAGCACTAAAATCATTGCCCACTATAGAAGCACAACTTCAGTGACTAAATGCGCAGAAATAGTCAACAAAAGTGCAACAAGAATAAGTGTGCTGTAACAGTGTGCAAAAGCGCAGCAATAAAGAACAGAAACGTAGTAATAATGAATGCGCTGTAACAGTGAGCAAAAGCGTAGTAATAAAGCACAGATGTGCAAGAATAATATATGCGCCGTAGAAATGGGTATATGCACTGAAGTAGCCTGTGTGTGACTTGTATAGAACCTGTGTTCAAAAAAGCTCAGATTTTGATGAGATAAAGGGGCAAAGGCCCCATGATGGGCACCAAAAATGTTAGGGTAAAATGTGGATTAATCAATTTAACAATAATAAACCCAAACATCAATAGAATAATGAAATCACGAAAGGTTGAACTAAATGGAGCAATGAGTAATACAATGCAAACCTTCCTTGTTTCAAAGCTTCTATTGTTCACCTATTAAAACCATCCTTGCTGGTATGAAGTAGGCCCTCAGAGAGTGCACTCTTTTAGCTATGTTGCAGGATGTCGGTAGTAAATGGCTATATTGGTGAATAATGCTATGAAGAGGAGCTTCAAAGTAAATGGTGATCTCAAGTAGATTGTATTGGGGGTGCCAAAGGCACCTTGGTGAATTTCTACAGAGTAACAATACAAATAACCTGGATGAATAGAATGGAGGGATGAGGTTTCTTTTATAGACTCAGAAGAATGAGAATCCACGGTTGAGAAGAAGTGTGATGATCAATGGCTGAGAATGGTTGAGGAATGTGCAACCAGTAGAAATAAGACAAGTGTCTCACCTCCATCATGAAAGAGGGGATTTGACAACCTTGATTGGAGAGTTAACTCCTTTAACTGATCAGTTAACAAACTTGATTAGTCAGTTGGAAGAATGGATTATGGAATTGACTGAATTGATTGAGGAATTAACTCAATTGACTAGTTAGTTAACACTTTTGATTGATTAGTTAACTTTGATTAGAGAAGAAATAGGACATGTGGGTGAAGGATAATTAGGTAATTAAATATTTAATATATTTAATTACATGTGCAACACGGTGAGGTGGACAAGGTGAGGTGTAAAGGTGAGGTAGATTTTTGAATTTAGAACTTAGAATAGAGGAATTTATGACTAATTAAACAATTTAGGATTATTTAATTATGTGAGACATTAGAAGAATTTAAGGAATTTAATTAAATAAATTGATTTTATTTAATTATGGAATAGTGAGCCGATTAAATAAATTTAGAATATTTATTTAATTGATAGAAGAATGGAACAAATATTTAGAATATTTATTTAGAATGAATCATGTCATTTTTAGATGTATACACTACCAGTAAAACCTTATCACTCAAGAAGTGAAGAAGGAGTGCATGGGAATGCATGAGTTAGTAATTAAAGATGAAATAGAGCTAGTTATGCATGTGTAGGTGCATGAAATAGTTAACTCTATATTTGGCATGAAAATCCATACAATCAAGAATAAAAATGAGTGAAAATGAAGCTTTTTTGAGTTAGAAACTTGAGTTTTTCTATGGCTGAAAACATGACAAGGTCGCCCATGGGTCACCCCTTTCATCAGTCATGGTTGCCTAGGGGCGACCCATGGGCGAACCTCAGAGGAGGACACCTGGGTTGAAGTGCATGATGGGAGACAGAAGAGGAGGTGAAAAGGAGGGGATCTACCTCCAGAAATAGGTCAGTCATGTGTGCAAATCTAAATCTCCACTTGTAAAAGTAGGATCTCTTGGGGGAGATTTGGAAATAATAGGGGGAGATTGGGATTGGTTAAGTGAAACTAAAAACCAAAAGTGGGAGATGTCTAGGGAGGACCTCTAGAAGGCCTCTAGGGGGTGGAATGGATGAAAAAAATTAGGAAAAGGTGAAAACTCACCTACAAGATGCATACAAGGCTTAGGAATAAGGTCACAAGCACAGGAAACACAAACTGACAAGTGTCAAAAAAGTGTCAACAATTTTTAAAAGCGAAGAGGGAGAGAAAATGACAAGGGCAAACGACACAAGGAGGAATAAAAGACACATCAGCAAGAGAATTACTGCTTAGAGGATGCTATTTCACGCTTACATCTATGTGACAAGAATTATGACTCATCATAGGGGTCCTCATGGAGGTTGTGCGTGATTTTGGTGCTTACATATTCACCCCTTCAAGGATGGTAGTCTATATGAAAGGTAGGTACCGTTCCTGAACTAGGTCTTACCTATTGTCAATTTTTCTACAATTGTACCTGTAATAACTAATATTAGTCTAACATCTAAATATATCAAAATGAATAATGAAAACTAAAATGACCAACATACCATATATCGTTTGAGCTTGACTAGTTATTTTCCTTTATTGGTGAAACCTATAGGAATGAATGCACATAAAGCGACACACGAGAGATGTATAAAAGCAAACACTAATCTAAGAATGCATAAAGGAAATTAAGCTAAGGGAGAGAAAAAGTGAGCAATTTAGTGAAATTTGAGACAGAATCAATTGTGTGAGCAGTTGTTGGGTAGATATTGCTAAGGAGATCTCAAAGATGGCCACCTCTTCCTCTACCATTGAGAATTAGGTACACAAATAGTGAAAAACCCTTCTTTAAACCCTAGTTTGAATTTTATGAAAAATCTCTTGAAATCATCTATTTTTGATGATTTTCTCTGTTGCAGTATCTTTGTTTTGTCATTTAGAGTAAGATTAGATTTTTGTTTACTAAAATTGGCTAAGAAATAGGTTTTTTAGAGCATTTTAACTTGGGGGATAGTCACATAGGGTCGCCACTTTTGCCAGGTAGGTCACCCAGGGGAGATCTGCCTAAGCAACGAGGTTGCCTGATGGAGATCTGTCTATGCAACAGGATCGCTTGAGGGTGATCCTGCTGAACATTTGGGTCACCCAGGGGATATTTGGTTTGATGAAAGGGGCGACCTTGATAGATCAAATCTAATTGAAATTTGATGTTTTCTAACATTTACTTCACTCTATTTTGATCTAATTTGAACACTAAATCTATATGTTTATTACAATTTTGATGGTTTATATGCTTTTTGTGAAAATTTCTGCAAGTTTTATGATTTTTAGGGATTTTCTGAGTTGACGAGATCTAATCTAAAGTTCTTTTTTGATTGGTAAAATATGAGGATATGTTGGAATGCCAATCACGAGTAGTTGTGGCTTTTAGAGATGTATACTTTTTAATCTACCAATGAGCTTTCTGTATTGAGGAGAGTAGGCCTAACCAAAGATTGCCACATGTCAATTGTACATCCTATGGTACACATTTGTTGTGACATTCTAACTTATTGGGATGCAAACATGAACACATTTAGGTTCCCTTAGGTTTCATGAGAGTGGACTATCACTCTATATGATGTGTACCACATTCTAGGGGTTCCTGTGAGAGGACACCCAGTTGTTCTTCTGGCTAGCGAGTCCTTTGAGGACAAGACTTCTTAGGTACATATTATGGGGGTGACTTGTCCTAAGGATCAAACTGGAGTTTAGCTCACGTCTGTACCATGAATTTGTATTCCTCGATTGAGGAAGTTCCTAATTGGTTTGATTGCATCGAGGCTATCTAGAGACAAAGCCTTAGCTCACTTGAGATGGCGCTAGGCACCAAATATACAGGGCATTGAGCAGGGTAGAGTTTAGGCTTGGGGAACAAACATCCTGGCCATGGTCTATAGGGACTTCTATCGTATTGCATGGTGAGGGGGTCTTGCTTTTAGCCACTCTTCATTGATCATGACTTGGATCTTTGAGCACATCAGACCTTATCAGAAGGAGATTCCTCTTCCTGATAGGCGACTACCAAAAGTAGCTAGGTGGGCTCATGTGGGCCACTTTGATACTTCTTTACATGCTGTGGCTACTCTTATAGATGTAGATATGATCTCTGACCCTTACACAGATATAGGCGGTGCATGGTCACATGATGATGAAATTAGGGAGCATTGTCTTAGTGTATCAGAGTTTTCAAATCATAATGCTCTAGTCGAGGCTCATCGTGTTGAGCATGTCTTATAGCAATTTGGTGAGGACTTTCCTGAGGAGTTGCCCCTAGTACCTACTTGTTATAGATTTGTCTAGGAGATGGGTGAGATTGGCCAGAGGACTATTGCTTGGACCCCTTTGACTCCTTGAGTTTCGATTAATAGAGCTTCTAGAATGCCGAGAGTTGGATAGAGGGGAGGGAGAGGAGCTCCTTCCTGAGGATTGATTGTGGTGGATGACTCTGACTCTATTGATGAGGACTACATTCCTGATGGGGATGACTTATTTGATGAGGGACCAACAAAGGGTGAACATGATGCAGACTCTGATGAGGATGATATACCTGAGGGTTCCTTCATAGTGCCTAGGCCTCCTCATTCTGATGAGGTGATGTAGCAACTAGATCCTACCTAGAAGCCTAGCAACCCACATGAGACTTCTATTGTTTTTCTAATCTCTCATTGTCCTTTCTTTTCTTTCCTTTTTTATCAAAAGTCATTGCATATTTTGTGTTTACTTTGCTTTGAAAGTAGTGCTAAGGAGTGGAGGAGTTTAGTTCGTGAGATCAACATTGGTTTAGTTGTCCACTTCACTAGGTTGACCCAAGAGATGCTTTTTGTTGATCTTGGTGTGCCTCCTATAGTTGGGTGACACACTGACATTTTAGCTCCTTCTTATAATGGATGCCAAGAGATTGCTACTTTGAAGGATGAGAATCTCATTCTTAGGGGTGAGAATCTCATTCTTAGGGGTGAGAATCAAGTACTTCGTGAGATGGCTCACCTTGGGTTTCAGTAGTGTGAGCTTAGTATTGTGGGAGCTACACACTATCATACTCATAATAGGGAACCTCACTCACATAGGTCTCATGGAGAGACTAGTGGTACACACAAACATAGGAGCAGGAGTTATGAGGGTTCCATTGGAGGAAACTACACTTGAGTCTATTTTCTTTTCTTGAAATTGTACCCCCTTGCATGGAGAGCCTCACTTTGCTTTCAAGAGTATTTTGTCCTAGCTCTTGTACTCTTATGAATGCAAACTTCCGATATGTCAATGCAAGTTTGTCTTTCTATGGTTATTTTTCTATCTTAGTACTCATCTCTTGTGCACTTTGGAAGTTTAAGAACTCTTTGATTATGTTTTGACCTTCAAGTCTAAGAATGCAAGTATGATATCGATGACATGTTTTTGTAATTTTTTGGAGTATATGTGAAATGTGGGTCACGATATGCAGATGCAAGAACACAAGAACACAAGGGATGTTGAAATGAAACGTTTACTTCTACAAAATGTCACGAGTTATGAAATTAGAATTATTTCTTTGGAACTCTTTTTCTGGTTTTGATATGAATGCATTGTGGAACAAACAATATGACTGCTCTTTGATATGATTTTCAATCCAGGGGATTGTAGGTTATTCTGGTATAGGAGACCTATTCAATTTTGTGAAATTAGGAATTTAGAACTCAAGGAGGAATGGGAGTGAAATGGAGTGTTTCTAATTTTTAGGCTTTGCTAAAGTCTAAATACCAATCCTTATTTAGATAAGACAATCTGACAAACTTTCAACTTAGACAAGTAACAAATTTATTGATGTTTGTTAGACTTAGATCGTAGATGGAAAGCAAGATAGACCCAGGGTAAAGGATAAATGGGAAAGAACTAGGGTCCCTTGATAGAAATGATCCTAAAGACTACTAGACTCTTGACTTTGCTCAGCTAGTGAATGTGTGTGCTTTGTACCCTTCTCTTTTATTTCATCTGTTAGAATGTCACCCTTGAAGCTTCAAGCTTAGAATGATCTCCACCCAAGAGTATGGACATTCAACAATCTTCTCTCTTTTACTCTTTTTTTGTAACTCTTTTTTTTCTTTTTCTCCTTTATTTAGTATTTTCTAGAATGCCTCACTTGATTTTCTCATTTTTTTGGATTTTTGACTTTTATGAAATGAATGCTTTTGGAACTTTGGATATGCAATAGCTTGATCTCTCAATTTTCACTTTTCTCAACACTCTTATTTTTCTCCACTCATTTTTATTTCACTCATATTTTAGATTGCTTCCTTCAGAGTTTTGATCCTCCTAATGTTTTTGGCTGGAAAAAATAAGGGGCTGAGCACCACCAAAAGTTTTCATAATCCAGTAGGAATTCTCTCATACTAGGGAAGAATTGGGAAGGTCTACTTGCAAGCTTGCTTTGAACACTATAGGTTTGAACACTAACTTTGCTTAGGCCTAATATCTTGGCTCATTAAGCCTAGGATCAATGTAAAGCTAAGAGCTAGGCTTTGATCATAATCACTGGGAATGAAGGGGGAGAATGGTGATTGTGAAAATGGGGAATCTCAGGACCTAAAAGCATCACCTATACCTAGGTAACCTTAGACTCCTTACTGAAATGAAAATAATACAAGAGCTAGTCATTCACTATAATGCAAGATGAACATAATGATACCGAAATGTAAGAAACAAATTCTTTTTGACATTTTTTATTTTTATGATTTTTTTTGTATTTTTTGAATATTTGATTTTTTGTATTTTTATGTTTTATGACTTTTATGATTTTTAGACAGTATTTATTGAGCCGAAAGGCATTGACTATTTCACTAAATTCCTCTCCCTCCATTGTGCACAAGCGATAGGTACCATTTCTGACATCTTCTTTAACTATATAAGGACCTATCCAATTGGGCCTGAACTTATGCCCTTCACCGACTCTTTTATCAATTCAGTTGTCAATCTTGAGTACTAAGTCTCCCACCTAAAAAAGTCTTGGGGCAAATTTTTTGTTATACTATTTTTTCATCCTTGCAAGGTAAGAATCATGTCTTTGAACATCTCTTAATCATTTTTCATCCATTATTTCGAATTCAGCCAACCTTACCGCTTGATATTCTTCGTTATCCAATAGGCCTTGTAATGATACCCTTAAGTTGGGCAATTCTACTTCTAATGGCAACACTGTCTCTAACCCAAAAGCAAGGGCATAAGGGGTGGTTACAATCGGAGTTCTTACACTTGTTCTATAGGCCCAAAGAGATGGATATACCTACGAATGCCAATCTCTTTTGGAGTCCTTCACAATTTTGACCAATATTGACTTCAATGTTTTATTTGTGGCTTTTGCTTGTCCATTCCCTTGAGGATAGTAAATTGAACTAGAATTATGATTGATGTGGAATCTTTCATATAATTCTCTTACTCGTGGATTCTTAAATGACGATGTGTTGTCCATCACTATCGCTTGAGGAATCCCAAATCTGCATATGATTTGATTCAATATGAATTTCGCAATGACTGTTCCTAAAACTATAGTTAGAAGCATGGCCTCTACCCATTTGGTAAAATACTCTATCATGTTGATGATGAACAGATGTCCATCCGTTGATGGGGGAGATATCTTCCCCACTAGGTCTAGGCCCCACATAGAGAAGGGCCAAGGAGTAACTATAGGTTGTAAGTCTCTTGTCAGTGTATGGTGAACGTGTACGTAGACTTAACACTTTGGGCATATTTTAACAAATTTTATTCCATCTCCTTGTAAACATGGCTAGAAATATCCCAGCTGATATATTTTTCTTACTGTAGCATGACCGCCAAAATGTCCTCTACAGATTCCACTATGACATTCTTCCATAATTTTATGTGCCTCTTTTTTATCGACACATTAAAGCAACATCCCATTGAAGGCTCTTCGATACAACACATCATCGATCAAGATGTATCTCAATGCGAGGACCTGCAAGTGTCTCTTCCCTAAGGGAGTCATGTTCTCTGGGTAAGCTCTATTTGCAAGATAGTTTACAATATCTCTACACCAATATGAAGCAGCATATTTCTCAAGATCGACCATGTAAATGTCTTCATCAAGGAAGTCTTCATTTATGAGCTCCTCTTGAGGAAATGGATTGTCTACTAGCTAATCTTCTATCACTTGTCCTTTGACTAACTTTTGATTGATGTAAGTTAATTCAAACTCACTTAGCAATGTTACAAATCAGCCAACCCTTCTTGACAACATTGGTTGGTTTAAGAACGTTCACAATTGTTTAGATCATATCATAACTCTAGTTTCCTAGTTTAGCATGTAATGTTGTAATCTCCGAGTTGAAAATACTATAACCAAATACTCCTTTTTGGCTTGAGTGTAGTTCTTCTCATATTCTAGCAAGGTTTGACTTATGAATTATATGACCCTCTCCCTTCCACCTTCATCTTCCTGAGCCAACATGCAAGCTATGGAGATATAAGTTGCTCTAAAATATAAGATGAAAGGTTTGTCATGTTTTGGTGGCATTAGCATGGGTGGAGTTAACAAGAATTTCTTCACTTGCTCAAATGCATTTTGACAATCCACTAGCCAAGTTATGCCAACTTGCTTCTTTAGCAACTGATTGATCAAGTGAATTTTAAAAGTCATGTCTGGTATAAAATGCTTGATTGCACCTAGTTGTCCCAAGAAAGTCCTTACCACCATCTCACTTGTTGGTGGGGTTGCATTTAAGACTACTTTAACTTTTACTCGATCAATGCCAATTCCTCTTCAAAAAATGATGAAACCCAAAAATTTGCTTGCCATGACTCCAAAAACACACTTCTCAAGATTTAGTCTTACTTTATATTCTCGAAGCTGATTGAAGATTTTGCGAAGATCCTCCACATGTGTTGACCTTTTCTCTAATCTAGCCAAATGATCATTAATATATATTTCCACTATCTCGTGAATGTAGTCATGGAAGATGTGTGCCATTGCCCTTTGATAGGTGGCCCCTGTGTTTTTCAACCCAAATGACATGACTATGTAACAAAATATTCCCCAAGGAGTGGTGAATATCATTTTGTTTTGATCTACTTCTAAGATTCTGATCTGATTGTATCCTAAGAACCCATCTATAAGAGAGTACTTCATATCCTGTGGTTGAATTGACAATTTGATCTATGGATGGTAAGGGAAAGTAATCTTTTGGACAAGCTTCATTGATATCCCTAAAGTTGAGGCATATCTAAATTTTTTTGTTCTTTAAAATGAGATGATGTTTGACACCCAACTTGAATAGTCAACTGGTTTAATAAAGCCAACATTCAACAATTTCTTCAATTCTTATTTTACCATTTTGGCTACTTGTGGCTTTATGGCTCTCAATTTTCACTTCATGGTTTTTGCATTAGGTTTTGTCACTAGGTTGTGTACCACAAATTTTGGATTTAACCCTAGCATGTTTGAATATGCCCAGGAACAGACATCAGAATACTTGATAAGTAACTCAGTGTACTCCAATTCCTCATCATTTAAGTCTCCTCCCAATTTTAACTTCTTTGGTTTCTCGAGAGTTCCTACATTGATATCAAGGTATCTCCAGTTAGTGATGGATGTCCCTCTTTGAATTTCTGAGGGGTAGGTGGTAAATTTGAATTCACTTTGATATGGAAGGTTTCTTTTTCACTTCCAAAATAGTCTTTCAGATGAGGAAGGAGCATGTATCCTTTCTTGTGATATACTTTTGGGAGGCCGTCATAAGCATGTAGATACTCTAAGATGGCTTCATCATTCTCAACATAGTCTCAAGTTGGTTTCTCTATTTGATTTGCAATGTAGTTTAAAATGCTTGGTAACTCTTCACTTTCTAATTGTAATGTCGATAAATGTCCACTTGGGGGCTTTCCACTCTTAAGGTTTAGCTCCCAGATCTTTAATCTACATTTAGGACATCTTACGTCATATTTTGGCATCTCGATGAGAAAACCCCTAAGTTTTATGATGAATGGGACCTAGGGGGATCCCTTGAGATAGACCCTACCCAAAATAGGGGGAAGGACTTGGGCACCCATGCCCTAGTCTTGCCCTATTTTGGGTTAGGCCCAAATTTTAAATGTTGGTTTATGACCTTTATTTGGTTCCTAGGCCGACACGGTAAGTTTGAATTACAAAATTCTTGGCGAGAATGGTTGTAGTTGCATATATAAGCATGTTTAGGCATTCACTTGAAACTAGATGCTTATTGTGGTCTTTATGCATGCATTCTTGTGAAAGTGATTCAAGGCATTCATTGTATGGAAGAACAAATTTTGTGTTGTTTATGTGTTTGTATTTGTAGATTTGAGAATCCATCTCTTTATGGCATAAAGAGCTTCTTCCTTCCATGAGATGTTCACTACAAGGTGATATCAATTATGCTTTGATTATTATCATTTGGATTTTGCCTTTATCCCACAAGGACATGAATTCTCTATCTAACAACGGTGTTTAGAAGACTTGAATGTCTCTTCAGGGTTTGATTGAGGCAAGCCTTTAAACACCACAACCCCCTCCCCATTTTTCTGTGATTGCAGGTTACAGGTTGAAGAAGTAGGAAAAGTGGAGTTACAAGAGAGTGTTGCAGATTGTCAAAATTGTAGATCAAAGCTAAAAATAGGGACCTAGACTTGGGCGCTCACTCATTAGTCCTCTGGATCCTGCAATAGAAAAATCTCTAAGACAACAGGAATAGGTTGTAGATAGAGTTTCCAGATCTTGACAAAAATCAAGGCACTAGACTAGGGCACCCACTCATTAGTCCCTAACTATTCCACTTCCCAAACTTCAAAAATTGGTACACATTTGTCTATTATTTTACATCTTCCTATAGAAGTATTTTCAATAATTTGTCTGTTTGTTTCTGTATTTGCATAATTAGGGTTTTGGGTATAATTGGGCATAATCAAGCAATCAAATCACACAAATCCAATTTTCCCTACATTCTGAGTGATCAAGGGCTTGCTAGTAGATTCCTACTTGACCCAAGGTCCTTGAATGTTTAATGGTGAAAGGAGGATATACATAAACTATCAAAAACACCTTATCCAAATTTTACATTGAACATTTTGGTGAACCTGTGTTGATGAACTTTTTGGCACCTTTCTAGGTGTTTTTCTTTAGATTTGTAGTCATTTTATTCATTCATATCATCATTCATCTTATTGCATTTGAAAAATTACAAAAAAAATTAAAAAATAAAAAATTTTAAAAAAAATTATAAACCCTAGTTTGCATTTTGCATCAATTAATTTGAATTTTCTTTAAATTTATGATTTTTGCATTAGATCTAAGATAAATTGCAGAAAATTACAAAAATCCAATCACTTGCATTGCATTTTCATCATAAAATTTCTACGGTTTTGTTGGAAATTTTGAATTTTTTCATATAACCTAGTAATTTCAAAAACTAGGGTTTGTAGGTAAAATCTTGTTTCAGATTTTTCTACTGATATTAGGCACTCATTTAAATTTGCATTTGGCTGTATTGTTCCATTTTAGTGTAAATTTGCATTTAGATCTCAAAAATTTGCACTTTTACATAGAAAATTTCAACAAAAACTAGCATTTTTTATTGATGTTTCATTAGATTTGCACTTGCATTTTGCATTGTAGGATTTGAAAATAATTTTCAGATATGAGTGGAGTTAATTTTCATCATAAATCATATTGCAAGAAATTCATATATCATTTTGCATTAAGACCTCAAACCTAGGGTTTGAAAAACCTTGATTTTCACTAGATTTGGCCTTATCAACTCTCTAGATTTGCACCATATGTGTGTTGTGAAGAATATTTTTGCACTAATTGGATTTTATCAGGGTTATTATCTATTTTCCCTCCTAAAAATTTTCACAACACCTTTTTATTGGGATCTTGTATTGAAAATTTGATGAAAAATTGAATATTTTTGCTATATTTGCCCTAGGATTTGACCTAGATTTGCACTCCAAGTATGTTTTGATGAGTTTTATGGATTGAGGTGACTTATCATCATCCTAGATTTGCATTAAAAGTGTGTTGTGAAGGATTTTATTTTTTTATTGGACTGAAAATAGACATATTATTTGATTCCCCTAATCAAATTCCTTACAACACCTTTTCTTTCATATATTTGCATTGAAAAAGTACACAAAATCAAGCATTTTAGGTCATTTTCACACATAGTTTTGCACTTGTCTTTTGCATATTTTTGGAAAACTTTTAAAATCTGATCTTGCATTGATTTGAGCACATATACACATGGCTTCTAATCACAACAACAACAATAGGTTCCCTCCTAGGCCTTACATGAAAAGAAGGGTCATCGAACCTGAAATTGTGTTTATGCCTCATGATAGAACAATTGGAGACACTAAAGGACCTTTTTACATCACTTTGAAAATAATGGGAAACCCTTATTGATCCTAATTGTATGACTAATGTGGCTACAAAAGAGTTCCTCTATTCACATAATTTAATGCAAGGATCTTATGACCCTTCGGATATGATGATTAAAACACATAAGGGAACCTTTATAAACACTTCTTAGAAGATATCATTGGTAGTCACTGTATTTGAGAAACATGTAGAACAATGGTTTGAGGTTGTCCCTGTTTCTAATCTCTTTCACATAAAACTTAGACATCCATGGTTAAAGGCTATGAAAGATGTCTCTTTAACAATTCATAACTATGTAAAATTTCCTTTGAATGGACAAGTGCATACTATACCTCACAATAGATATAAACACTTGGTTACAAGACAACATTGTACACTGAATTACTTTTGGGAAAGATCTAAAAAGGAATTAGAGCCACGAACATACTTTAAATTCTTGAGCTATAGAAACTACAAAGAAAAACTATTACATCAAGTGGCCGGTCCTCCTATGCAAGAAACAACAAGATACAAACAACCTGCATTTGAAGAGAATCCTAGACCGAAAGAAAATGGACCCTATGCTGAGGTTCCTCCCCTGTCATCCTCATAAGGATTGAGAGGTAGTTGTCGACAACAAAGCATTCCACCTAGACAAATGCGATTTGATCTTGGTGCTTCCTCTTCTAAAATGCAAAAACCTATGACAGAGAAAAACCCTATCTTACAAGAGATAAGTGGTAGAACAAAAAGAAATCAACAAGCAAAAGAAAGGAAGAGAAGGCGACAAGCTTATGCCCAACGACTTGCATCTCAACAAGAAAACATTGAACCAAACAAAGATGATCCTAAGAATGAGCAACCTAAAGACAAGGACAACAATTGGGCTATGATATCTTATATCCCACTTTCCACAACATTCAGGAGTGGGAAGATGACGATGACGATGATTTTCTCGTCAACAATCGCTAGCCCAGTGGTCCCTATAGGTAAGTATTTCTAACCCTTTATCTCTCGTGATGTGTTTCCCCATGATGTGTTATGTGTTGTTTAGGCCTTCTAAGATGACTCTTGATTCTCTTATAAGGTTTGGGATACTAGGAGACTACCTCTATTGTGACCTTCTTCTATTTGTATCATCATTCTCCTAATATTGCCTCTCTCTATTTTCATTGGTGTGTGTTGTGTCTTAAGGACATAGCATTGCGGTTGGTGAATTGGGGGCACTCTCCTATGTGACTGTACCTAAGGCACTTGTTCTCCTCTCTGATTTATTGTTTACCTTTCTCTAGTGTTTCTATCTAGTGGGTGGATGATGAAAAACATTTATACTGATGTGGACCTAGCGTCCCTTTAGCGAGAAATCAAAAATTGGACTTAGTTCATAATATGACAATGGGGTTGTAATATATTATCTGACACTTGGCTAGTAGAAGTACTCTGTGCTTTCTACATAGTGATCCTAATTGTATGACTAATGTGGCTACAGAAGAGTTCCTCTATTCACATAATTTAATGCAAGGATCTTATGACCCTTCGGATATGATGATTAAAACACATAAGGGAACCTTTATAAACACTTCTCAGAAGATATCATTGTTAGTCACTGTATTTGAGAAACATGTAGAACAATGGTTTGAGGTTGTCCCCATTTCTAATCTCTTTCACATAAAACTTAGACATCCATGGTTAAAGGCTATGAAAGATGTCTCTTTAAAAATTCATAACTATGTAAAATTTCCTTTGAATGGACAAGTGCATACTATAACTCACAATAGATATAAACCCTTGGTTACAAGACAACATTGTACACTGAATTACTTTTGGGAAAGATCTAAAAAGGAATCGGAGCCACGAACATACTTTAAATTCTTGAGCTATAGAAACTACAAAGAAAAACTATTACATCAAGTGGCCGGTCCTCCTATGCAAGAAACAACAAGATACAAACAACCCGCATTTGAAGAGAATCCTAGACCGAAAGAAAATGGACCCTATGCTGAGGTTCCTCCCCTGTCATCCTTATAAGGATCGAGAGGTAGTTGTCGACAACAAAGCATTCCACCTAGACAAATGCGATTTGATCTTGGTGCTTCCTCTTCTAAAATGCAAAAACCTATGACAGAGAAAAACCCTATCTTACAAGAGATAAGTGGTAGAACAAAAAGAAATCAACAAGCAAAAGAAAGGAAGAGAAGGTGACAAGCTTATGCCCAACGACTTGCATCTCAACAAGAAAACATTGAACCAAACAAAGATGATCCTAAGAATGAGCAACCTAAAGACAAGGACAACAATTGGGATATGATATCTTATATCCCACTTTCCACAACATTCAGGAGTGGGAAGATGACGATGATGATGATTTTCTCGTCAACAATCGCTAGCCCGGTGGTTCCTATAGGTAAGTATTTCTAACCCTTTATCTCTCGTGATGTGTTTCCCCATAATGTGTTATGTGTTGTTTAGGCCTTCTAGGATGACTCTTGATTCTCTTGTAAGGTCTGGGATACTAGGAGACTACCTCTATTGTGACCTTCTTCTATTTGTATCATCATTCTCCTAATATTGCCTCTCCCTATTTTCATTGGTGTGTGTTGTGTCTTAAGGACATAGCATTGCGGTTGGTGAATTGGGGGCACTCTCCTATGTGATTGTACCTAAGGCACTTGTTCTCCTCTCTGATTTATTGTTTACCTTTCTCTAGTGTTTCTATCTAGTGGGTGGATGATGAAAAACATTTATACTGATGTGGACCTAGCGTCCCTTTAGCGAGAAATCAAAAATTGGACTTAGTTCATAATATGACAATGGGGTTGTAATATATTATCTGACACTTGGCTAGTAGAAGTACTCTGTGCTTTCTACATAGTGATCCTAATTGTATGACTAATGTGGCTATAGAAGATTTCCTCTATTCACATAATTTAATGCAAGGATCTTTTGACCCTTCGGATATGATGATTAAAACACATAAGGGAACCTTTATAAACACTTCTAGGAAGATATCATTGTTAGTCACTGTATTTGAGAAACATGTAGAACAATGGTTTGAAGCTGTCCCTGTTTCTAATCTCTTTCACATAAAACTTAGACATCCATGGTTAAAGGCTATGAAAGTTGTCCCTTCAACAATTCATAACTATGTAAAATTTCCTTTGAATGGACAAGTGCATACTATACCTCACAATAGATATAAACCCTTGGTTACAAGACAACATTGTACACTGAATTACTTTTGGGAAAGATCTAAAAAGGAATTAGAGCCATGAACATACTTTAAATTCTTGAGCTATAGAAACTACAAAGCAAAACTATTACATCAAGTGGCCTGTCCTCCTATGCAAGAAACAACAAGAGACAAACAACCTGCATTTGAAGAGAATCCTAGATCGAAAGAAAATGGACCCTATGCTGAGGTTCCTCCCCTGTCATCCTTATAAGGATCGAGAGGTAGTTGTCGACAACAAAGCATTCCACCTAGACAAATGCGATTTGATCTTGGTGCTTCCTCTTCTAAAACGTAAAAACCTATGACAGAGAAAAACCCTATCTTATAAGAGATAAGTGGTAGAACAAAAAGAAATTGACAAGCAAAAGAAAGGAAGAGAAGGCGACAAGCTTATGCCCAACGACTTGCATCTCAACAAGAAAACATTGAACCAAACAAAGATGATCCTAAGAATGAGCAACCTAAAGACAAGGACAACAATTGGGCTATGATATCTTATATCCCACTTTCCTCCAACATTCAGGAGTGGGAAGATGACGATGACGATGATTTTCTCGTCAACAATTGCTAGCCCAGTGGTCCCTATAGGTAAGTATTTCTAACCCTTTATCTCTCGTGATGTGTTTCCCCCTGATGTGTTATGTGTTGTTTAGGCCTCCTGGGATGACTCTTGAATCTCTTGTAAGGTCTGGGATACTAGGAGACTGCCTCTATTGTGACCTTCTTCTATTTGTATCATTGTTCTTCTAATATTGCCTCTCTCTGTTTTCATTGGTGTGTGTTGTGTCTTAAGGACATAGCATTGCAGTTGGTGAATTAGGGGCACTCTCCTATGTGACTATCCCTAAGGCACTTGTTCTCCTCTTTGATTTATTGTTTACCTTCCTCTAGTGTTTCTATCTAGTGGGTGGATGATGAAAAACATTTATATTGATGTGGACCTAGCGTCCCTTTAGTGAGAAATCAAAAATTGGACTTAGTTCATAATATGACAACGGGGTTGTAATATATTATCTGACACTTGGCTAGTAGAAGTACTCTATGCTTTCTACATAGTGATCTTGATGGTGCCATATCTCACTTACAAAACATAACAATACTACTGCTCTGTGCACTTTGTCTATCTTGAATCTTGCATTCCTTAGATTTCATATGCATTGTTGTTTATCATGATTATGTGGACACTAACATGTTTCTTGTAGGGATGTGTTTGTGGGAACGTCTGGTGATCATAAAGTACATGTCACCTCTGAGGGGCATGGGCTTTGTGAAAGTCTATGTTCCGTTGTGTGTTTTCTTCCTACCTTAACGTGCTTGATATCAATACTTGATATCAACCACCTTAAGGTGGGGGCATATATAAGGTAAGTTGTCTATTGTAGATGTTAGCGATGTGCTTGTCCTCAGGTGCAATCTTAAAGACTGGTGGTGAAGAGTCCCTCCTACAATCTCAGTTCTATTTGAAATCAATCAGTCATCAATCATCTTAAGCCCTTTACGGAGGCAGGGATGGTGTATTTCTCACAGAGAGTGCACATCTTATCATTTTCAAAAGTCCTCTGTAGAGGCGGGGAGCGGTTTTGTGACTAGCTCAACCCTTAAGTGTGTCTTTGATGATTGTTGTGGCGAAGCCCAATCATTGGTGTGTGCCTGTAATGTGCTTGAGATGGTGTTGAACCTAGAAATAGGGACACTCCATCACTTGTCTGCCATGTTTTCTCCGTGTCTTTAAAGTGTGTGTGTTTGGCATGCTTGTTTTGTATGGCGTGCTTGATTTGTTTGGTGTGTTTGTTGCCCCATATGCAGTCTTAAAGATTGGTGGCAATGAGTCCCTCCTACATTATGGGTGGTGTGTTTACTTTCCTTGTATGTGCATATGCATTTCATATATATGAGAAAAAAAAAAGAAGAAAAGAAATCATTTGTCTTCTATGCTTTTACTATCTTCTCTGCATTCAATGTTGTCTTCTTTGTGTTTTACATGACTGTAACTATCTTCTCCATGTTTTGCGTGCCTGTCATTGTCCTCTCAATGATTGGTATGTCTTCTGTATGCTTGGCGTGTTTGCAGTGTTTGTTGATTGTACTTTAATGCATGTATTGGCCTTGCATTTATACATACATTAAAGTGGGGGCTAAATGTAATGTCAGAAAATGTCCCCTTGGGGGCTTTTCCCTCTTAAGGTTTAGCTCTTGGGTCTTTAATCTGCATTTAGGACATCTTGCATCATATTTTGGCATCCTAATGAGAAAACCCCTAAGTTTCATGATGAATGGGACCTAGGGGGATCCCTTGAGATAGACCTTGCCCAAAATAGGGGGCAAGGACTTGGACACCCGTGCCCTAGCCCTGCCCTATTCTGGGTCAGGTCTAAATTTTAAGTGTTAGTTTATGACTGTTATTTGGTTCCTACGTCAACATGGTAAGTTTGAATTATGAAATTCTTGGCGGGAATGTTTGTAGTTGCATATATAAGCATGTTTAGGCATTCATTTGAAACTAGATGGTTATTGTGATCTTTATGCATTCTTGTGAATGTGATTCAAGGAATTCATTGTGTGGAAGAATATATTTTGTGTTGTTTATGTGTTTGTATTTGTAGATTTGAGCATCCATCTCCTCATGGCATGAAGAGCTTCTTCCTTCCATGAGATCTTCACTACAAGGTGATATCAATTGTGCTTTTGATTATTTATCATTTGGATTTCATCTCTATCCCATAAGGACACACTCTCTATCTGACAACGATGTTCAGAAGACTTGAATGTCTCTCTGGGGCTTGACCGAGGCAAGCCTCTAAACACCACAACCCCCTCCCCATGTTTTCATGATTGCAAGTTATAGGTTGAAGAAGCAGGAAAAGTGGAGTTGTAGGAGAGTGTTGGAATTGCAGATCAAAGCTAAAAATAGGGACCTAGACTCGGGTACCCACTCATTAGTCCTCCAGATCCTGCAATGGAAAACTCTCTACGATAGTAGGAACAGGTTGCAGATAAAGTTCCTAGATCCTGACAAAAATCAGGGCACTGGACTAGGGTGCCCTCTCATTAGTCCCCAACTATTCTACTTCCTGAACTTTGAAAACTGGTACACTTTGTCTGTTATTTTACGTCTTCATGTAGTAGCATTTTTAGTAATTTGCTTGTTTGTTTCCATATTTGCATAATTAGGGTTTTGGGCATAATTGGGCATAATCAAGCAATCAAATCACACAAATCTAATTTTCCCTACATTTCGAGTGATCAAAGGCCTGATAGTAGATTCCTACTCGACCCAAGGTCCTTGAATGTTTATTGGTGAAAGGAGGATATACATAAACTATCAAAAACACCTTATCCAAATTTTACATTAAACACTACTAATGGCTCTCTGTGAATTAACACAATGAATTCTGAATTCTAGAGTTGAGCATGTAGCAAAATAGGGCAACTGATGTGGCCATCGAATCTACTACTTGGTTCTCTTCTCTAGGTATGGCTCTTATGGAAAAGAAGTCAAAGAATTGAACTAGTTTTCTAATAGTTTCTTTGTATGGTCGTAATCCTTCTGATTTTGTTTCATAATTCTCAGTGACCTAGTTGATCACCAGCTGGGAGTCTCCAAAGGTAGAGATCCTCTTGATTCCCATTCTCATGGCTAACATGACTCCTAGCAATAACACTTTGTATGCGGTGATGTTATTCATATAAAAGAAATCCAACCTAAATACGAAAGGGAGGACTTTTCCTTCTGGGGAGGTAAGGATTATTCCCATTCCTGCCCTTGTTTTATAATTAGCTCTGTCAAAATGTAAAGTCCATAGGTCTTGATTGCTTTGTGATTGGGATGTTTCTTCAAATTCATAAGTTGATTTTCTCTTTTCCTCTTTTTCTTTGCCTTCTTCAATGATTTCTATTGTTCCAATTGAGATATTCTTAATGTCACATTCATCCAAACAAGGGATGGTTGCTAAGCCAAATGGCGCATGAGACTTGGTGGTGTGGAGAGCGAAGGGGAACTCTTTGAGGTTGTCCATGCATTGATAAGATATGTTGTGAGTACTTGTGTTTGGATGAAGATCTTGAGTTTCTTCATTCATTTTCTCCTACATTTTTAACTTATCCTTTTCTTCCTATTCCTTCCTATAAACACTGAAAGGATCAGGATCTACTTTGACAACATGGATTTTTCTCGAGTGATGGAAATGAATTTCTTAATATAATATAGAGGCTACAACCTTCATAGTATGAATCCAAGGTCTTCTGAGGATCATGTTGTAATTGGTTTCCATGTTGATGACATAGAAGTCCATAGGAACTATTTTAGTCATTAGAGTGAGCGGTAAGCTGATCTTCCCAACTATTTGAATGTCATGATTGTCATATATTCTTAGAGTGGCAGCTTGTTGTTTTATGCATGTTTTTTTTATCCCATCCTTCACAGAAAGGAAATGGGTAAGAGGTTAATTGTTGATCCTTCATCTACTACCACTCTTTTTATGATGACCTCTTCAACTTGAACTTGTATGTATAATGCTGAATCCCTTTTCTTATTTACTTCATCCTCAGGGAGGTTTGAAATATCAGAGAGCATCCCACCTCTTATACTTACAAAAACATTTTCCAGTGTGAAGGGGAGGCTCTTAATAAATTTATCACTTGTGAGCAGACATTTTCTATTTGGTCTATTTGTTCTTCCTCTTGGATCACAAATACTTCTTGGTTTAATTCCACATGACTGGAGTTTCTTTGGTCAACATTTCCTTTCATATCCCGATGTTCTTTCTCCTTTCTTTGGGATTGTAGGAGAGAGAGAAAATTTTCATTGTTCTAGGGTAAGTTTTGAGATAGCTTTATTGTACCCATAGTAGGTTTTCCTTTCATGACCTTTTGTTCCATGGAACCAACAATATGTATTAGGATCGTAGGAGTAATGACTTGGTCCTTGGTTTCCTTTTTGCTGCCACTTATCATTATTGAGATTACTCTTCACAACATTGATCTCTTTGTCTTGGGAGACAATTGAGGTACTCTTTTCAGCCCTTATCTAGAATTTAAGTCTTCCATTAGTGTCATAGATTCTTCAGCCACTATCAATGGCCGCTTGATCAATCCTTAAATCACTTTCCAAGGCCTCTTCATAGGATTTATAGGGTAACTTCTGAATGTCTTCTCTCATATCCTTGTTTACAACATGCAAGAAAAGGTTACATAACTCACAATGGTCCATGTTCAAAGCACTAGTTGAAGAATAGAGCACTTGTCTCCATTGGGTAACAAAATGGGCTACTGATTCATTCAGTTCTTGTTTCATGGCTAAGAACTCCTTGATTCCTGTTTGTACAAGTTTGTTCATGTCAAAAGCTGTGACAAACTCCATGATTAACTATCTGAATGAGTGTATTGAATCTTCTTAAATATGATAGTACCAATCCAAAGCTATTCCTTCTAGGGTCTTTGGGAAGATCTTAGCAACAACTCCATCCCAAGGGAGGAGTTCTCTTATCGTAGTGGTATAAGATTTGATATGCAAATTTGGATCACCCTCTCCTTTGAACTTTGGGAGATCAGGTCATGGTCAAGCCAACTAAACATTTCTTATGTTTAAGTCAAGTGGTTCATTCAAGTACTCCAAGTATGTCCCCAGAAAGGCACATTGCGATTGAGGAGTTGATAGCATCAATCCTATAGGGGGGTTTTGGTAACCAATTGTTTGATTTGATTGGATTCCTAGCATTGCTTGATTGTTCTAAAAAAGAGGGTTCCCATTCAAACACTTATCGTTACTTGCATTTCTTGAATAATAGTTGAGATAGGGGGATTCTAAGATGCCCCCTAGTCTTGTTCAATTCTGATATTGTCATAGGACTTCTGTCTTCTTTCTGGAGTAGGTTTCTCTACTTCCAGTGTTCTAATTCTTTACACTAGAGTTGTGATTAGGTCTGTAGGAGTGGGACCTCTAGGCACTTATTCATTTGTAGGGATTTCCCTTTAAGTGTTGTCATGGTTCTGTGCTTGTTCTCGTACAACGTTTTCTCTTTGTTCTTCTCACAAGGCAACTTATAATGCTTCTTAAGCATCTCTTGCCTCTTGCAAATGTCCTTCTAACCTTTTTACTTCCTCATCAAGATGAGTACTCAAGGTACTTGTGGATGGTTGATTTGACTGATGCATTTCTAATCTTAATTGAATTCTCCTAGCTTTGTGAGGTGCATTTGGTATGGCGAGGTTTTGTTCCCAAGTAGGATTTTTAAAAGACAAAGAATGCCTAGGTTCTCTTTGGTGTTTTTCGTAATCAGGGTCTTCATAATTTTAGTGATTTGTGATTGGTGCATATAGGTAAGGTGGCCCATAATTATCAAAAGGAGTTTCCTATTCTCTAGAGGGAACATTCCCTAAGTTCAAATGTAGTTCCCTTATATTCAGGGGTGCTGTAGACACCATAGAATAGATGGAATGAATGATGGTGAAAGTGACAAAGGCAGAAGCAATGGAAGAAGCTATGAAGAATAAAGTGAAAATGTTTGAAGGTTTTTGTTTTGAAGTGCCAAATGTTTAAGTTTTTGATGGGATCTACACTTTTGGGATGCAAAAAGCATAAATAAAAAGTTTTTGCTCTTCACATCAAGCTCACAAAAATATGTATGCTCAAAATCATGATGTTAGTGACCTAGGGTTATCGAGTCAATTTTGGCATTCAAATAGACCATTCCCTCCTTGCCATGGGGTAAACCGCCACGTCACTCTCTCTCTCTCATGGAAGTAGCTAGTCGAGAGGAGGTGACACATGGGGGTGGTCTAGCTCGCTGGAGAGTTGGACTTCATATAGAGTGGCTAGCATGTCCTGGGGCCTCTATTGTTGTGTGCTTGTGTGGATATGGTGTTTTTTTACCGTGCTTGTAAAGATAACTATATGATCCAAAGGGACATTAGTCACTGTTCTCCTATTAGGGTTTCTGATATTCCACCGCTACGTGGGTAGTCTATTGTTCTCAGTGTTGCTTTGTTCAAGTTGGTGTTGCCTTTCAAACTATTGTATGACTACTTGTTGTACTAAGAGTTGTCTAAATGCTTCTTATTTTTGAATGACTAGTGGGTCTTGTTGCGATCTTGAGTGGATCTCCTCTATCTCGTCGAGAATTTCCCTCACCCACTCACCCCTCAATCAAGGGGAGATTCATGAGATGAGACAAGAGATAGGTTGTTTGACTTAACCTTGACTTGACCTAGGGACTTGACTTAGGGTTCGTGTGACCTAAGGCTTGACTTTGCATTGACTTTGTTTGACCTTGTGATAAAATTAAGGGTTTTGACCAATGTTTGACTGTGGTTGACCTTGTGTTGAGGCCAAGGGTTTATAAAATCTCTATGTTGCTAATGTTTTTATTCTTTTTTGGATTTTATGAATACAAGTCTAAATGAATGCAAAACTTCTTTTTATGCTTTTTTATGTTTTTTGAAATCAAAAGTGCTTTTTCTTAATCTAGGAATTAGAAAATGTATGCAAGGTATGATGAAGTTATCTAATGCAATGTAACCTATGTTTCTGTTTATTTTTTGAATAGATGGATCAACTAATCTAAGAAAAGGAAATTGCTTTTAATCTATGAACTTGGGAAAAGGAAACTAATTTAACAATGCAAATCTACTTAGCCTATCAAGGAAAAAGCAAACATGTATTTTACTATTCCAAGAGCAAAGTTTTGATTATCTAATTACTTTGAAATGAAAAGAAAGCATAAAGCAACCTAGAGATGCGTGAGCCTCCACTATCCTCAGAAATCCTTGTTATGGCAACCTAAAAAACTTTTGTAGCAGTGGGGTGGTTCTCTTGGCAACAAGACAAAAATGGAAGAAAAATAAGATTTGAAGCTTTACAAAGAGAGCTCAATGAGAGCTTTAGTGAGCACTATGGCTTGATATGAACAATGTATAGATGAGAACAAGCTTTTAGAAAAGCTAAGCAAGACAACAAATGAAAGAAAAAGGCTCCTATGCCCTATATGAGCATGAGAATGTTTGATTTGGAGAGCAATAACCTGCAGGGCTATGTGGACAAATGAAATTGCCTCTCTTTATGCTTGAGGAAGGGGGTATTTATAGGTTGGAAGAAGGGATGAGAGGTGAAGAAGAAGAAGAGTTCACTCAATTTTATTGGAGAGTTAACTTTGAAGACACAAGAGTGATCTAGGCTAAAATTGGAGTGATCTACCCAGTAAAAGCTTATCACTCAAGAAGAAGTTAAGGAGTGCATGTGAATGTATGATAATGCATGAGTTGTAATTAAAGATGAAATAGAGATAATTATTCATGTGTAGGTGCTTGAAATAGTTAACTCTATGTTTGGCATGAAAATCCATGCAAACAGAAAGTAAAATAGGTGAAAACAAAGCTTTTTCAAGTTAGAAACTCAAGTTTTTCTGCAGTTGAAAACATGACAAGGTTTCCCATGGGTTTCCCATTTCACCAGTTAGGGTCGCTCGGGGTGACCCCTAGGCGACCCTCAGAGGAGGACACCTGGGTTGAAGTGCATGATGGGAGATGGAAGAGGAGATGAAAAGGAGGGGATCTGCCTCCAGAAACAGGTCAGTCACGTGTGAAAATCCAAATCTCCACTTGCAAAGTAGGATCTCCAGAGGGAGATCTAGAAATAATACGGGGAGATTTGGATTGGTTGAGTGAAACTAAAAAATGAAAGCAGTAGATGGCTAGGGAAGACCTTTAGAAGGCATCTAGGTGGTGGAATGGATGAAAAACACTAGGGAAAGGGGAAAACTCACCTACAAGATGCATACAAGGCTTAGGAACAGGGTCGTAAGCATAGGAAAGACAAACTAACAAGACACATCACCAAGAGATTACTGCTTAGAGGATGTTATTTCATGCATACATGTACGTGGCAAGGATTATGACTCATTATAGGGGTCCTCATGAAGGCTGTGCATGATTTTGTTGCTTAGAAGAACAAGAAAGTATTAGAAATATCAAAGGAAGACATAAAAGAATAATTCGTCAACTCTTCTGCTAGACTCATTTTTGCCAAAAATGACAAAATGGTCTCAAGAAAATTTGAACTATGCATTGATGACTCAAATCATGGATAATGAGCCACAAACCTTTGAACAAGGTTAGTATAAAGAAGAGTGGGTTGAAGCAATGTATAGTGAGATAGAAATTATTGACAAGAATGCAACATGGGTTTTGGTTCAGTTACCTCTTGGTAAGGAAGTTGTTGGTACAAGATGGGTATACAAACAAAGTACAAATTTGATGGAAGAATTAAAAAATATAAGGCTAGATTGGTAGAAAAAAGTACACTCAATAGGAAGTTATTAATTACATTGAAACATTTGCATCTATATCATGGATGGATACTACCAGACTAGTTTTGGCTTTGGCAACTTAGTCGAGTTGGATAATTTATCAGATAGATCTAAAGAGTTCTTTTTTCTATGGATGTATTGATAAGGAGTTATATGTGTAACAACCTAGAGGTTTTGAAATACCTTCTAAAGAACACTATGTAAATGGGTAAGGGCACAAAGATGGGGGACCAAAAGGGGGTCTTAAGATGCCACTTTTTTTTTTTATCTAAAATTAGGAAAGACTGATGTTGGATGAGAAATTGAAGATAGTTACACTCAAAATTTGAAGATACAACAAAAACAAGAGTCGTAGTTCTCTGAATCTAGTTTCTAAACTACTATTTTTTTCAAAAATGGTTGATATTAAGGGGTTCAAAAAGGGGGAGCACACAAATTGGCCCTATTTTTTTTAAATAACATAGCGTCTAATGGGCTCCCCCTAAAATATTAACTATTTTTTAGTATTTCAAAAATTGCTTTGGTGAGAAATTAGCTAACACCATATAGTTTATCCTTGATTTTTTTGATAATTTTTAATGAATAATTGATTTTTTACTAATTTTTGAAGTGGAGACATCTTGAAAAACAAAAAATTGAGTGTGCTCCCCCCTACAATTTTTGAAAACTAATCGAAAAGCCAAAATTGTTTTTAAATATGTGTAGAATAGAGTCTAGTTTCTAAAAATGTAATTTATTTGAGATTTCGATGAATGGATAAAAAAATCAAAAATACCACACACTGGTTTTCGACAAAAAATGGATACACTAACAAAAGAAATTAAAGATGAAATCATTAACAACTCAAAATGTGAAAAAAATATATGGTCAGAAAGCTAAGAGAGAGCTTAAGATTATGGTGGTAGTTTTTTTACTTGTCATTGAAACATGTACAAACCTGATGGGGAGCATGCTCCAGATTATGTAATTTTTGTTACAATCTAGAAAAACATGTCTATGGATGTCCAAAGCACAGTCCAGGCCTTTGGGTTGGAAGCCCAAGGCAAATCCAAGCCAAAGTCTTCGAAATTACCAAATGCAAAGCATAATGTGAGTGCATTATAATGCTCTTGTGTTATGGTGAAATAAAATCATCTCACTCCTCTCTCTCTACTTGGTACCCTCTCTGTCTAACTCACCTATCTACCTCCTAGTTTTCCTTTTCATTTCCAATTTCCCTTTAGATCCCACCTATTTTTCCCTATTTTACTATTTTCCACCTCTCTCTCTCTCTCTCTATCCTCTCTCTCTAACTCCCCTATCTACCTCCTAGTTTTCCATTTCCTATCTTTCCTAGTTTTCCTTTTCCTTTCCAATTTCTCTTTAGATCCCACCTATTTTTTCCCTATTTTACTATTTTCCACCTCTCCTCTCATCATTCTTCCCATCCAATGAACTTTCATTATATCTTGTTTCCATTTCATCCTCCTAATTTATATCCTCATCCTTCTTTGCATGTCCTAGTTTTCTTGTTTCCATTTTCTTTGTTGATAAGGGAGAGGGAGATGGAGGAAGAGGGAGAGAGGGTGGAGATGGAGGGGAGAGTGGTGCAGGGCACCATGAAGAGTTGAAATTTACAAGTTTGTAAATAAGTTCTTTTTGATATATTGAAGTGTGTCAAGTCATTTCTCAAGTAAATAAGGTCCTAATAGGCCATAGTTGGTGTCTTAAGTCATTTAGGGTTCATTCTTGTAAATATTGCAATGTTATAAAATAATGTAAAATGTGGTCAATGTAAAAGATGCATCAAAGTGCAAACTAGGAAGTTGAAAGGTCACCTTTGTAAAGGGAAGTCTATGTTGGAAAGAGAAACTACTTCGAGTTGATAGGTGTTGTCATTGATGGCAACTAAGATCATCCTAGACATCCGCATAACACAAGTTGTTCAAACCAGAAGTTAGAAACATAATTTGTCTAAGTTCAGGCAATTAGGAACAGAGCAGTAACAGGGTCTAGTATTTTGGTCTGAATCTCTCCGGTGGAAAGGCATGGTATGCTATGGATCTAAGGTAGTTGACAGTATTGTGAATACACTCTAAATCCAGAATTATGTCATCCAGTGATGAAGGAATCAAATGATATTAGCATATGAGTAATGGGTTCTAATCTGATAGAGTAGACAGAAGAAGAACAGGCAGACCTTGCAGAAGATCTTGATTTCAGATGTATGGAAGATGCTTGTTAGATAAATGGTGGCATTCAGTGATTGTGGCTGACATGAGTAATGATTTCCAAGAGCAAGTTTTGGTCTGTACCTTAAGTTATGCATAAATCTAGCCAACAGAATAGAGCATTCTTAAATGTTCTAAGTATTGTTGAAGCTAACTGACAGAATGATTGTAGTGTTGATTTAAGGATAGACAACTGAGAGGGGGGTGAATCAGTTGTCACAAAATTCTATTACTTATTTACTTAAAACCTTCTTATAGTTCAATAGCATATCAAAGATTCAACCATGGAAGCATAATGCAATAATTTAAGAGTAGAAACAAACTCAACACAAATAACACCAATATTTTAATGTGGAAAACCCGGTTAAGGGAAAAACCACGAGGTGACTAACCCAAGATTTTATTCTCTGTTAAAATAATATGAAAAATGAAATGGCACCTACCAATTAGGGCTCACTGCCCAAGCACACTACTCATAAGAGGCACACTGCCTACAAGAGACTCACTGTCTATAGAAGAAAATAAGTTTTACAAATTTGAACTAGAAGTTAGCATCTTTACTATGCTTGAATCAGTTCCATTAAATCTCAACACCTCTGCTCTACTATTTCGCTCCTCTTCCTTACCACCTCCTCATCATGACCACACTGGATGATTTTTGAACAACTTCACAATTCTTATTTATACATGATATCAACTTTGGAATGATCATCAAAGTCAGCACAACATACACTTATTTTATTACAAAGAAATTATAAGCATACAACTTGACTTATTACAAAAGCTTCATGTGAGTTACTACATTGTCAGCCACTCATAGCTGGGACTTCAATCTTCTTTGAGGAACATGCCATGCCTCGCAAAACATCTTCTAGATTATCTACAATAGGAGCAAATCATCCGGTCAGCCAAGACTGGGAAGAACACCATTACCTAGAGGTAAATCTTCAATTACAGGCTCAATCTTCAATGCAGACCACCAACACAAATTGCACACAATTTGGAGACCTCCACAAGCTTTCTTGAATCACCAAGAACATCTGCACCACTTCTGCTTACTTTAATCATTTGCATCTTCATCCAGAATCACAAGAACACAACCGGTCATCTCTATCATACTAGAAGGATCACTTGCGGACCTCCAAACCATATGCCAATCGAGTTGATAATTCACGTTAGCTTTCCAAACATACCACCATATCTCCAGAGCAGGATATTGCATATTTAGATCTCACCAGACCTATTTGTGCCACTCTGTCACCACTGAACAGCTGCTGGAACAAGTTCTACTCATATACCCATAACTTCTTCAAATCTTCATGCGGACCTCTAAAATCTTGACTGGACAACCTTCAGACACATATCTACAAACCCTTTGATGCACATACTCTGATCTTCAACTATTTGGGATCTTTGCTTCATAGGACTTCACTATCTTCATTGTTCTTCTCTATTTCTGATGGGGCTAATTTTATCAATATCCTCAACACATACCTCATCCACTTTTTGACATCAATGCAATAGGAGTATGTTGACATCAATGAAAATGCCATTTAGAGCCATACTTGCAAAAATCTCCCCCTTTGTCATTGATGGCAACATATGATGTGAAAAACTGTTTTAACCATCAAGACAAGCACTTCTCCTTACTAACTAACATAGCTCCCCCTAACATCAGCAATCATTCACATGTCTTCTCTTCCTCTACTGCTCCCCCATTGATCAGCAACCACTTTTTGTTTTTTACATGTCTTCTCTCCCCCTTTGACATCAATGGAAAAGGACACATACTTGCAACCACTTCTCATGCTTCAGAATCATACTAATTACTCCCCCTGAGTAGCAGCCATCTAGCATCAATCTGGATCATAACATATGACTATGAGTTCCACCAGATAGATGCACATCAATGCACCTTAATTTGGAACCAAAGGGGTAATAACCCATAGCTTCTCCCTAAGATACTCAAAAGTGTCCTTAGATAGAGGTTTGGTAAACATGTCTGCAATCTGATCCTTTGAGGGCACAAACTCCAATCTAACTTCATTCTTGTTCACTCGCTCTCTTAAAAAGTGAAACTTGATAGATATATGTTTTGTTTTTGAAAGCAGCACCAGATTTTTTGATATGTTTATTGCACCTGAGTTATGACCAAAGATTGTGATAGGTTCTTCATACTCCACTCTGATGTCTTTTAACATTTGCTTCATCCACAATACTTGAGTCCAACTATTCACTGCTGCAATATACTCTGCTTCTGTAGTAGACAGAGATATTGCCTCTTGTTTCTTGCTTAGCCAAGAAACCAATCTTTTCCCTAAAAAGAATGCATCACCACTGGTACTCTTCCGATCATCCACATCACCTGCCCAATCAGCATCAGTATAAGCATGAAGAGAGAAATCATGATCCTTGGGATACCACAATCCATACTCAACTATTCCCTTAAAATATCTGAGAATTCTCTTGATTGCCATGACATGAGATTCTCTAGGATAAGCTTGAAATCTGGCAACAAGACCAACAACATTCATAATGTCAGGTCTAGTTTGAGTGAGGTAGAGCAATCCCCCAATCATAGACCTATATATCTTCTGATTAGCTTAGGAGATTCAACATCCTTGCTCAACTTACATCTGGTTGCCATGGAAGTATTCATTGCCTTTGAATCCTCCATCCCAAAAATTTTCAATAATTCTTTCACGTATTTGGTCTTAGATATGAAGATTCCTTTCTTTGTTTGAGTGATTTGCAGACCCAAGAAGAAATTTATTTCACCAAACATGGACATCTCAAATTCACTTTTCATTTGATTTACAAAAGTTTTGCACATACTATTCTTTCCTCCAAAAATAATATCATCAACAAATACTTCAACTATCAAGATATTTTCATGATCAATCTTAAAATAGAGATTACTGTCAGCAGTACCTTTGTTAAAACCAATTTTTAGAAGATGTTTGTCCAACCTTTTGTTGGCAAGAGACACTATATGGATTCATGATTGTTGTCATTGATGGCAACAAAGTTCATCCCACACATCTGCAAGACATGGTGTGTCTCTACCGGAAGTCAGAATGAAGATTGTTGTGGTCCGGTAAACAAGAATAGAGCTTGTGGCAAGGTCTGACAGATCTCTCAGAGGAAGTATCTTGGTGAAGTGCGGATTTGGAGAAGTCAAGAAGACTACCTTGAGTGGTATACTCCAAGGATTTAGCCTCCGGTGATGGATGAGGAAAAAGATATGAATAGTTGAGTATCGGATTCGAGAGTGACAGTATGAACAGAGGAAGAACTGACTGACAAAATGTTAGACTACTTTCTGGATGTGCTACTGATGGTGGTAAAGGTTATGAAGGCATGAATCATGTTTGGCTAACATGATTAATGATTTCTACAAGTATATGCTTGATCCGCATTACTTGATGTGCAAGGATTCAGCCGACAAAACAGAGTTTGTGAGAAGATTGACTGTTCTGGGTGCCGACTAGAAAGATAATGAAATCACTTGTGTGGATATATATATATATATATAGGATGGATTTAGTTATGAGAATGTGTGTGGTGTTATGGGGTATGCAAAGAAAGGAAGAGTAGAGTAGAAATAGTAAGAAAGGTCTGGTATGTGAAAGGAAAGCAGCATATGAGAAGAGGAAAGATGAAGTGCACCAGATCAGTGTACTGAGCCTAACTGGAACTGAACTCTAGCATATGTGGATGCTTCCAATCAGTTCAAGTATTGTATAACATTCTTTTGTAGACAGTGTGTCTCCTTGTAGGCAGTGTGCCTCCTTTGTGAGCAGTGTGCTCAGACAGTGAGCCCTAATTGGCAAGTGCCATTTTTGTATTTCCTTATTCTTCTAACAGAGAATAATCTTTGGGTTAATCACCTTGTGGTTTTCTCCCTTAACAAGGTTTCCACATCAAAAATACTGTGTCATATGTTTTTCCATTTCATGGTAATGTTTGCTATTTGAATTAATGTTGCATTGATTAATAAGAAAGTTTAGAAAGAAGAAATAATTAGGATAACTGATTCACCCCCCCTCTCAATTATCAACAATTGGTATTAGAGCTAAGTTCCTCCTAACAAAGTCTAACAGCTTAAGGAAGATCTGGGAATCCAAATGGATGCATATGGTTTAAGGGAGCAACTCAAGACAGCCCTTGATGATCTTGAACAGTCAAACTCTGAAGTCAATGAATTGAAGGAAAGACTCAAGCAGGCTGATGAATTCATGAGAGAACTAAAAGACAAATTAAGTCTCTCTATGAAAAAGAGAAAGGATCTACTTAAACAATTGGCAAGACAAGGTGAAGCAAATGATGCAAATGAAGAGCTGAATGAGAAAACCAAGTTATGTGAAAAGTTATCAAAAGAAATCATTATGGTAAGACATGAAATGGAATCAGGAGTTATGAAGTTTACCCAAGAAATTGAAGAAAAAAGAAAAATTGAAGATAATCTAAGACAATCTCTCAAGGAGAAATCAGAAGATTGCCACCAGATGGACAGAATTATCAAACATCTTGAATCCGATCTTGAAGATGCTAAAAATAATGAAGAAAAACTTGAGGATCAAATTGTCTCTCTCAAAAGGGATTTTCAAACAGCAAATGAATATAAAGAGAAATTCAAGATAAGTTCTGCTCAACTTGAAATTCTTCTTGACAGTCAAAAGAAGGTAGATGATAGGTGTGGTTTGGGATATGAGAAAGGAGAAAGCTCTAGATCTGGTCAGAGGAATTTTGGATCAGAAAATCCAAGGGACAGGCCTAGAAGACCTCTGGTAAGACAGCCTAATGCTCAAAGATATCCATCCTTCAATGGATACTGCCACAACTACAATAACTTTGGTCACAAAGCTAATTAGTGCAAAAAGAGAATGAGTCAGACTAACTCATCCTTCTCCAGACAGTGCTTTAACTGTAAAAGGTATGGTCACAAATCTCATGAATGCAGAAATATGCAAATGAACAAATCATTCAATGGTAGATGCTTTGCATGCAATAGAATAGGTCATATGGCTAATCAATGTAGATCAAGAGGATATCAGTCAAATATGCAAAGGAATGTTGTTTGCCAAATTTGTAATAGATCCAGTCATAGTGCAAAATTCTATAGAAGCAAGAATTAGGACAAAAGAGGTTTGGTATATCCTAATCAGAATCAAGATAAGGGCAAACAAAAAGTGAGTGCAGATGAAGTTAAAAGAGAGATGAACAAGATTTGGGTGAAGAAGAGTACAGAGAATGTAGAGGATGGATCCGCACCAGATTCTGGTGCTGATATTCCTTCCAAAAATTAAGAAATGAGCTCTGACTCAGGGGGAGACACAAAGAAAACCTTGTTCCCCCAGCCAGTCAAGTGGTGCCAGAATTGGCACAAGAAGAGGATGTGGATTAAAGGGTTTGTAGATATGAGTCTTGAGATGATCCAATTAAGATTTGAGAGGTCCGCATGAAGATGTGAAGAAGTTGTGATCGATCAAGTAGAACCAGTTTTAGGAGATGCTCCGGAGTGATAGAGGATTACAAAAAGGTTCGGTGAGATCCGGAAGTGCATTGTCCTATTCTGCGGATTGGACAGAGTGTTTGGGATGTCCTTGTGATGTGTCATCTCGATTTGTTCATGGTTGGAAGATCCACATGATGTTCATGGATCAGGATTGATCTGGTTCTTCAAGTCATCTGAATAAGGTAAACCAGAATAATGTAGGTCAAGCATTTATTGCAATCAGATATTAGGGTTTGCAAAGCAATATAAGGGATTTCTCATTAATCACTTGTTCATTCTGCACTAAAGAAGAAATGAAAAGTGGATCTCTACAACAAAATTCATCAAGTTCATCGAAGATCACTTGTAGAAGTCATTACATCTAGAAATCAATCCAACCAACTCCGTGTAACAAAAGGTGCATAAGGTATTTTTCATTTTCAATATCTCACTGCAAATCTTTTGAAAAATGGCTACTCCAAATATAGTTAAGATCTCTGATAGACCTCGCCCCACATTCAAGAAACATCCATACAAATCCTTGGAGGTAGATCCCCTAGGAGCCTTCTCTAGTGTTCCGCATGGCGTGTTGCACACCAAAGATATTAGGGTTTACATACATGCGAGTATTGAAGAATTTGGGGAATTCAAACTAAGAGATATCTATCACAAACAACTGTTAGATGATTCATTTGAGCTTAAACTAGATTATAAGGGCATCCAAGAGAAACATTTTGATCAATTCAGTCATTTCCCCTGCTTTGAAGAAGATGAATGGGTGCGGTACATGTTGAGTAGGATGCGTGATAACTTCCTTTGGCTGAACAGACCTTGCAAGATCACAAAGGAGGCAATTAGGGCAGTAACTGGCTTATACTCCTCTGGAGGGATACCTGTCCTCAAATCTATCAAAAACAACATTGTAATTGAGGCCACCGGATCAAAGTTTGATAAGAGGGCAATGACTATTAAAGATATTACTGACCCGGACATCAAATTTGCATCTATGATAATAGGTTACAAGATATATCACTCTAGTAGGGAGAATTTAGTATCCAAAACTGCAATATATACAGCCTATGAGATGCTGAGGAAAAATGCAGAATATGATCTCTGTGAACTTCTTTTGAGCCAATTAATGGAAAACATACAAAAGATCAAAAAGGATAAGAAAAACTCTTTCAAATATGGTGCATTAATTTTATGCTTGTTTTTCTACTTCATGAATGAGTTGCCCGGATCAAATGGATGGGTATGGGAGAATGACAAATCGGTAGCAGTTCAGATCAGAGACTATTTGCATGGGCTTGGGGATGCTAAAGCAAGAAATTCAGCCCTGTGGGGATACTTCAAAAACTTCTAGAGCATGATGCAAGCAAGAGAAAGAATTCCCTAGTCTCTTGTTGAAAAATATAAAGATACAATATGCTTTATGGTAGATACTGATCAGTGCCTAATGGAGGCAGTAGAACCAAGGACCGTGTGGATCATGCCCATGGGGTATGAAGTTGATGAACAAATTGTGGAGTTGCATGTTCAACACATGCTAAGTCAGCCTAAGGATCCTAAGGCAGAAAGGTTTGGCACCTTTGAGGAGCTGAGTGTAAAGATTCATGTGGAACTTAGATAGCCAGAAATCAAAAGAAAGGTAAGAAAAGAAGTTGAGGAAGTTGCAAAAGGTCTTGGCATCTCAAAGGAGGCACTTGATGCCAACCGGGAAAAGAGGTGAAAGGCTGAGGAAGAGAAGAAAGAGGCAGAAAAGAAAAGCAAGAAAAGTACTCTGGTGGAAACCTCAACCTGAACCAGATCATCAAAAGGATCTACACCTGTCACAACCAAAAGCTCAAAAACATCAAAATCGGAAGGTCAGTCATCCGACAAAGGAGAGAAAAGGTCTAAAATAAAAGCCACAAGGGCTTATACAAGTCAAAGAGATGAAGAGGAAACTGAATTAGATGAGGGGGTAAAGGAAATAAAGAAGCAGAAGAAGAAAGGATTTGGTAAACCTACCATAGGACAAGGCAAGGAAGAAATGGCAGAGGAATTTGTTGAAAATCCCACCCTATCTTTAGAAAGTGTAATAAAATCAATCACTGTGGATGGAAACCTTTAACCAATGGCTGAATTTTATGATGATTACAATGAGGCTGACCAAAAGATCCTGCAGGAAGCTACAATCAGGTACCTAAACATATATAATAAGCCCTTCATTGAAATTATATCTCTTATTCCAAAGAGCCTAGAAAAGGAGTTGGAAATGAGAATGAACAATGCCATGGCAAAAGACCTTGAGATCTGGGAATAGATAGCTATTCAGCTATATCCTTCAATTGATCCCAAGACAATGAACATAGTATTCAAAGACTGTAAGGATGAATTTAGGAGCAAGGCAAGGATGAATCAGCTCATGCTTGGTGAGACTGACAAGGTAGCCAAGGAAACTGAAGAGATTCTCTGGAAAACCTTCAAAAGATTTAATCTTCCTATCATAGAGGACTTGGGTACTGACCCCTCCACCACAAATGTTGTAGAAGAAACTCCTAAGAAAATGTCAGAAGAGGTGGGCCCTGAATAGACAAACATTTCTCCTCTAGTTTTCCCTACAGTCTCCAGATCTAAAGGAGAAGAAATATCACAAGAGAAAGAAGCAGAGGTGAAGGAAAAAGAAGATGACAGCTCCAAGATTGCAGAAGAGAAGAAACATCTGTCTCTGGCCAGAGACACTGCACAAACTATTCAAGAATTCTTGACAAAAGCCACCACAGAAATTGATGAACCAGACCTACTAAAAGGACCATTAGATTTTGACTCTTTGTCACCGATGCAAACAATGAAAATAGCCTGCAAATGAGAAGGTCAAAGAGAAACTACTGAAATCTCACATGGAAGACTGTGAGCTTATAGAGGTAGCATCCAGAGTTTTGAAAAAGATCATGCCAACTTTTCAGAAGGATCCCACAGCATCCTCTTCCAGTAATCTCAAAACCTTAGTCAGCAGTGTTAATACACATTTTGATTCTTTAGAAAAATTAGCTGAAGAAAAGGTCCGGAAGGAGTTTTTGGATAAAAGGTTCTCTGAGGTACAGGGTTTGATCACTAATGATAGGAGAAACATGAACATTGGGATAAAGAGCTTAGAAAATGCTCTTAAGGATGGCGGTGAATTTTGTATCTCCTGGTCCAAGGTAACAATGGAGATTGACAAGAAAATAAAAGAGCAAGAGGATAAACTACTAATTTTGTCTCAAAGCTTTGAGCCTCTCTCATCCTCTATAGCAAACCAAGAGTGTCAGTCTATTGCAATCTCAAATGCAATAAAGAATTTTGAGAAGGAGAGGAAGCACATGATCAACCGGATGGGTGAACTTAGGAGGATCATTGTCCCTAAGTTAGAGGCCATGCATGAGGCCATAAGTGATGCTCAGACTACCTCCCAATCTAATGATCTGACAGATCTTAAGAGGGCAGAAGCTTTTGCATTTTTGTTAAGTGGTCACATTTCAATTTTGGATAGAATGAAGCAAAGTTGGGCTACAGAACTCATCCAATTAAAGACATCCTTTGTAGACATTCTTCAGTTTATGTGAATATGTAATATACGGCTAAGTCTAGTAAAATTTTTGAAAATTTTGGTGTGCGGACCCTACCCTTTGCCATTGATGTCAAAGGGGGAGTGAGGAGCAGTGAAAAATGAGGAATGCAACTAAGGGGGAGCTCCGGAAAATGTATATAAAGACAGAGCATCAGCCAAGGGGGAGCATAGTGTAAACACTTAGTCATTTTTCACTAAGTGTTGCCATCAATGCCAAAGGGGGATATTGTTGGCAAGAGACACTATATGGATTCATGATTGTTGTCATTGATGGCAACAAAGTTCATCCCACACATCCGCAGGACATGGTGTGTCTCTACCGAAAGTCAGAATGAAGATTGTTGTGGTCCGGTAAACATGAATAGAGCTTGTGGCAAGGTCTGATAGATCTCTCAGAGGAAGTATCTTGGTGAAGTGCAGATTTGGAGAAGTCAAGAAGACTACCTTGAGTGGTATACTCCAAGGATTTAGCCTTTGGTGATGGATGAGCAAAAAGATATGAATAGTTGAGTACCGGATTCCAGAGTGACAGTGTGAACAGAGGAAGAACTGACTGACAGAACATTAGACTACTTTTCAGATGTGCTACTAATGGTGGTAAAGGTTATGAAGGCATGAATCATGTTTGGCTGACATGATTAATGATTTCTACAAGTATATGCTTGATCCACATTACTTGATGTGCAAGGATTCAGTTGACAGAACAGAGTTTGTGAGAAGATTGACTGTTTCGGGTACCGACTAGAAAGATAATGAAATCACTTGTGTAGATATATATATATATATATAGGATGGATTTAGTTGTGAGAATGTGTGTGGTGTTATGGGGTATGCAAAGAAAAGCAAAGCAGAGCAGAAATAGTAAGAAAGGTCTGGTATGTGAAAGGAAAGCAGCATATGAGAAGAGGAAAGATGAAGTGCAGCAGATCAGTGTATTGAGCCTAACAGGAACTGAACTCTAGCATATGTGGATGCTTCTAATCAGTTCAAGTATTGTATAACATTCTTTTGTAGATAGTGTGTCTCCTTGTAGGCAGTGTGCCTCCTTTATGAGTAGTGTGCTCAGGCAGTGATCCCTAATTGGCAAGTGCCATTTTTGTATTTCCTTATTCTTCTAACAGAGAATAATCTTTGGGTTAATCACCCCATGGTTTTCTCCCTTAATAGGGTTTCCACGTCAAAAATATTGTGTCATGTGTTTTTCCATTTCATGGTAATGTTTTCTATTTGAATTAATGTTGCATTGATTAATAAGAAAATTCAGAAAAAAGAAATAATTAGGATAATTGATTCACCCCCCCTCTTAGTTATCAACACCTTTCATACCAGGCTCTTGGGGCTTATTTGAGTCCATACAAAGCCTTCTTTAATTTGTAGACCATATCTCCATTATCATACAGTTGAAATCCATCCGGTTTCTCAATGTACACTTCTTCTAAATCACATTTAGGAAAGTAGACTTTGTTGGATATAAGGCAGATAACTGAGGGGGTGGTGAATCAATTATCTCAAAATTTCTTTAACTTTTTTTTTTTTTGTATCTTAATATTTAGTGTTGCATCAAAACATGAAAGCATATGTAATCACAAGAATAGAAATAAAGTCAACACACATAACACAAGAATTTTTACATGGAAACCCTGTTAAAGGAAAAACCATGGGGTGACTAACCCAAGATTGTATGCTCTATTAAAAGAATAAAGGAGTACAAAATGACACTTGCCAATTAGGGCTCATTGCCCGAGCACACTGCTCACAAGAGGCACATTGCCTACAAGAGACTCACTGTCTATAGAACTTCTAGAAGATAATTAAGTCTCTGAATCGATGAGAAGCATCTACAAATACAAAAGTTCAATTCCAGATAGGCACAATACACTGATCTAATGCACTTCATTCTTCTATTATTTTAATGCTATTGCTCTGTCACATCCAGACTTGAATTTCATCTTTTCTTTGCACTTACTTCTTCATATTATCACATCACACACACTTACATACTAAAATCTCTATTTTATATATATCTGCATCAAGGACTTTTATCAACATTCTAGTCAGCAGCCAAAACACTCAAGATATTTGCAAGTTACTGATTTGTTGGTTGAATCCATGCTTGATTTGTGATGCGTACCAAAACATAGACATAGAAGTCATTAACCATGTCAGCCAATAATGTATAATCCCACAAGTTGCTTGATCAACACCTTTTACTCATCCGGATTGAAGTCTGATACTCTACCGGTCAGTTCTTTCTCTGCCTGCTCTACCTGACCAAAACCCAACACTCAGATGCTCATATATTTTTCATGCTTTATCACTGAAGGCTAAATCTCTGGAATACAGTAGTCATGATACCCCTCTTGACTTTTCCAAATCTGCAACTTGCTGAGTTACACCATCTGAGAGATCTGGACCTGATTTTCAGACCTTGTTACATACTCTGTTCTTGTTCACCGTAACAAAATAATCTTCAATCTGACTTCCGGTATAGACATACTATGTACTCCAGATGTGTGGGATAGACTTTGTTGCCATCAATGACAACACTTATGAAGCCGCATAGTGTCTTTTGCCAACAATCTCCCCCTTTGGCATTGATGGCAACACTTATTGAAAAATGACTAAGTGTCGCAATAAACTCCCCCTTGGTTGATGCTCTGTCTTTTGCACTGTTATACTAGAAATTCTCCTTAGCTGGATTCCACATTTTTCACTACTCTTCACTCCCCGTTTGACATCAATGGTAAAGGGCAGAATCCTTATACCAAAATTGTGCAAAAATTATTCTATACATGTCCATATGAGTATATATGAATCATATGTTATACTTACATATACTTAAGTATATCTGCATAAGTAGTTTGCTGTTGGACGATCTATGGCCTAGATCTGCTTCATCCTATACAAAATAGAGATGTGACCACTCAACAAAAATGCATATGCTTCTGCCCTTCTTAAATCTGTTGGATCACTAGTCCGGGTTGTGGTATGAGCATTTGTCAAGGCCTCATGCATTGCCTCTAGCTTAGGGATAATTATCCCTCTGAGTTCACCTATTCTATTTATTATGTTCTTCTTTTCTTTGACCAACCTCTTTATTTCATTTAAGATAACAATGGCCTGGCATTCTTGATTCATTAGAGAGGTATTAAGGGGATCAACATTCTGAGATAAACTTGACAGTTTACCTTCTTGCTCTTTCACTTTCTTCTCAATGTCCTCTGTTACTTTGGGCCAGGATAAACAAAATTTGTATATATTGCCACCATCTCTAAGAGCATTTTCAAGGCTCTTTATTCCAATGTCAAGGGTCCTGGACTATCATTAGCAATGAGTCCTTGCACTTCAGTGAATCTCTTTCCCAAAAACTCCTTCTAGACCTTTGCTTCTGCTAATTCTCTAGAGTTTCAAAATGAGTGCTAACAAAATTTACCAAAGATTTCAAGTTACCATATGGTGAGGCCGGAGGATCCTTTTGGAAGGATGGTATGACCTTTTCTAGTATCCCGAATGCAGTCTCCAATAGTTCATAGTCTTCCATGTAAGATTTCAAGAGTTTTTCTTTTGCTTTGGCTTGAGCAAAAGATGCTATCTTCATTATTTGAACCAGAGAGAGTCAAAATTTAGTGGCCCTTGAAATAGCTTAGGTTCATCTATCTCCATCATTTCTCTTTTTAGGAAGTTCTTTACTGCCTCTGCAGTGTCTCTTGCCGGTGATTGAGTCTTCTTTTCTTTTGGGATATTAGAACAGTCATCATTAGCCTTTTCTACTTGTTCTTCTTCTTTTCCCTTAACCTCCTCTTCTTGACTCACTTTTTCTTCTTTTCTACCTTCTCCTTCAGTTTCAGAGTTAGGAATGTCTACAGTGGGATCCAGAGGAGAGATGTCACCTATGTTTACTGTTTTATAAACTTCCTCTTTCAGAATAGAGGAGTCTAGGTCCTCAGACTTTTCTTCATCTATTTTCTTTAATCCTTTGACATCCTTGTCAGAAAATTCCTCATTAATTACTTTTAATCCTTCAACATCCATGAGAGAAGGTTCTTCATCTATTTCCTCTATAATAGGAAGATTGAATCTTTTGAAAACATTCTGGAGGATATCTTTCATTTCTCTTGCTACTTGGTCAGTTTCTTCAAGCATAAGTTTATTCATTCTTGCTTTACTCTGGAACTCATCCTTACAGTCCTTGAAAATCATGTCCATTTGTTTTAGAGTGATAGAAGGATAAAACTAAATTGCTATTTGTTCCTGAATCTCTAAGTTTTTTGCCTTTGCATTCACCTTTCTTTGTTCCAATACTTCTAGGCTCTTTGGAATTAAAGAGATTATTTCAATGAATGCCTTGTTATAGATATTCAAGTACCTTACAGTGGCTTCCTCTAGAAATCTTTTGTCAACATCATTGTATTCATCATAGAACTCTGTTATTGGCTATAGGTTCCCACCTATAGTGACTACCTTGATGAAACCATCAATGGAAAGAGAGGGTTTTTCAACAAATTCCTTTGTCTTCTCTTCCTCATCTTTGCTGGCAGAGAACTTTTTGGATTTCTTCTTCTTCATTTTCTTGATTTCCTCATCGGATTTTGTTTCTTCATCATCTTTAAGGCTTGTATATGACCTTGTGGCTTTGTTCTTTGTCCTCTTTTCTCCTTTTTCGGATGTCTTGACTTTCAGTTTGGAAGCCTTTGAAATTTTAGGAGTGGCAGGTGCAGAGCTCTTGGATGATCTAGTCTAGGAGGAGGCTTGCACCGGAACATTTTTTTTCTTTGCTTCTTATTTCTCTCTCTCAGCCTTCTCCACTTTTTCTTTATTTGCATCCATAGCCTCCTTTGATAGGCCAAATCTCTTAGCAATTTCCTCAACTTCCCTTCTTACTTTCTTCTTCATCTTTGGCTGTCTTAACTCAACATGTATTTTTATACTTAGTTTTTCAAAGGTACCAAACCTTTTTGCTTCAGTGTCCTTAGGCTAGCTCAGAAGGTGTTGAATATGTAGCTCCAAGATTTTTCATTGACCTCATATCCCATAGGCATTATCCATACAGTCCTTGGTTCAACTGCCTCCATTAGACATTGATCAGTGTCAACCATGAAGCACACTGTGTCTTTGTATTTCTCAACTATGGATTGAGGTAATCATGCTTTGGAAGTTTTTAAAGTAACCCCAGAGGGCTGTGTTTTGAGCTTGAGCATCATCAAGTCCATACATGTAATCTCTAATCTGGATAGCAACTGGTTTATCATTTTGCCAAACCCAACCCTTTGATCCAGGCAGCTCATTCATATAATAGAAAAACAGACACAATATTAGACTGCCATATTTGAAAGAGTTTTTCTTATCTTTCTTGATCTTCTCCAAGTTTTTCATTAGTTGACTCAATAGAAGCTCACACAGATCATAATCTGTATTTTCCTTCAGCATCTGATATGCAACATAGATTGCAGTACCAAACACAAAATTTTCCCTGCTTGATTGGTAGATTTTGTAGCCAATTATCATTGAAACAAACTTGACATCCGAATCCACAATGTCATCTATAGTAATTGCTCTCCTATCAAATTTTGACCTGGTGGCTTCAGTTACCATTTGGTTCTTTATAGCTTTGAGTGCCGATAACCCACCATTTGAGTGCAATCCAGTCACAGCCCTGATGGCATCTTTGGTTATCTTGAAAGGCCTCATTAGCCACATAAAATTATCATGCATCCTACTTAGAACATACCAGACCCATTCATCTTCTGCAAAAGATGGAAAATGTATGCAATGTTTGAAATGTTTGTCCCTTATGTTCTTGAATTCGAGTCTGAGTTCAAAATTCTCATCAATTAACTATTTTTGATAGATGTCAATAAATTTTGAGTCTCCAAAATCTTTGATGTTTGCATGGATATAAACCCGAATATCTTCTACATGTAAGACACCGTGCGGAATACTAGAAAATGCACCCAAGGGATCAACTTCTAGTGACTTGTAAGGGTGTTTCTTGAATTTTTGTCTCAGCCTTTCAGAGATATTAACAACCATTAGAGTAGCCATTCTAGCAAAGGAAACTAGAGAGAATTTTCAGAAGGAGAATACCTTTTTACGCATTAGGGTTTCAAGTAGGAGCTGAAACAAATCGTTGGTTGAATTCAATTTTTAGTTGATATTGAGTGAATTGTAGAAACTTTGTTGCAGAGCTCTTCTTTGTGAGTACAAGTGTGCAAATAATGAGTGAAAGAACCCTTTTATCCTTGTGCAAACCCTATTTTCTTTTTGCAATAAATGCACAACTTAAGTTATCTAGTTGTCCTATTTTGAGACAGATCTTCTTGAATTACTATGCTAAACTTGGAATCATTTTTAGTAACGACTGACAATGTATCTTCCTTTCTTCAATCATGCCATGGGTCCGCATATCAAAGAATTTTTTTTTTTAATCATATGAGATCCGTTTGTGAAAGTCTTGCTTTACCGAATAGCTGTCGGAACCGGATTAACTTCAGTGGTTAGAAGTTATTCAAAACTTCATGTGTATCTTTCATATTTTGACTGAAGGTTATCTAGATGTTTTTCTGAGAACCCTTTAGTTTGCATCAACTGATGTTTACTCAATGTGCCAAATTTAGGCACTAGCTAACTGGCTAGGGGAAATTATTTTTCTCTGTGACTCCCCCTGAACCAAAGCTCACCTTTTAGTTTCCGGAAGGGCTATCAACACTAGATTATGGTGCGGATCCATCTCAAAAAAAATGTGTGCTCTTCTTTACCCAAATCTTGCTCATCTCCTTTTGAACTTCATCTGCATTCACTTTACCTTTGCCCTTATCTTATTTCTAATTATGTTGCACCGGACCCTTTCTGTCCTGATTTCTGCTTGTGTAGAATTTGGCAATATGACCGTATTTATTGCAATTGTAATAGATAATATTTCTTTGCTTATTTGATTGATATCCTCTTGATATGTATTGATTAGCCATATGTCCCATTCTATTGCATGCAAATCATCTACCATTGAATGAATTGTTTATTTTCCTATTTTTGCATTCATGAGATTTGTGACCATACCTTTTGCAGTTGAAACATTGTCTAGAGAAGGATGGATTATTATGATTCATTCTTCTCCTACACTGAGTTGCTCTATGACTAAAATTATTGCAATTGAAGCAGTATCCATTGAAGGATGGATATCTTTGGACATTTGGTTGCCTTACTGGAGGTCTTCTAGGCCTATTTCTTTGATATCTTTATCCAAAGTTCTTCTAACTAGATCCAGAGCTTTCACCTTTCTCATATCCCAAGCCATGCTTATCATCTACCCCCTTTTGGATTTTAAGAAGAACTTCAAGTTGGGCAGAGCTTATCTTGAATTTTTCTTTGTATTCATTTGTAGTTTGAAGATCTTGTTTAAGAGTGTCTATCTAATTCTAAAGTTGTTCTTCGTTGTTTCTAGGTTCTTAAAGATTAGATTCAAGATGCCTAATTATTCTGTCCATTTTGTGGGGTCCTCTATTTTTTCCTTGAGGGATTGTTTTAGATTATCTTCAATCTTTCTTTTTTCTTCAATCTCTTGGGTGAACTTCATAATTCCTAATTCCATTTCATGTCTCATCATAATGACTTCTTTTGAGAGTTTTTCACATAGCTTGGTTTTTTCATTTAGATCCTCATCAGTATTATTGGCTTCATTCTGATTTGCTAGTTTCTGAAGTAATTCCTTTCTCTTTTTCAAAGAAATATCGAGTTTCTCTTTCAGCTCATTGATGAACTCATTAGCTTCCTTGAGTTGCTCTCTCAAGTTATTGACCTTAGAGTGAGATTGCTCAACATCATCTAGGGCAGACTGTAGTTGTTCTTTCATACCATATTCATCCATTGATATTCCTAGATCTTCCTCAAGCTGTTAGACTTTTTAGAGGAACTTAGCTTTGATACTAATTGTTGGATATAAGGCAAATAATTGAGAGGGGGGTGAATTAGTTATCTCAAAATTTCTTCAACTTTCTTTTCTTTTGTTATTTTAATATTCAGTGTTGCATCAAAACATGAAAGCATATGTAATCAAAAGAACAAGAATAAAGTCAACACACATAACACAAGGATTTTTACGTGGAAACCCTATTAAGGAAAAAACCACAGGGTGACTAACCCAAGATTGTATTCTCTGTTAAAAGAATAAAGGAGTACAAAATGGCACTTGCCAATTAGGGCTCACTGCATGAGCACACTGCTCACAAGAAGCACACTACCTACAAGAGACTTACTGTCTACAAAACTTCCAAAATATAATTAAGTGTCTAAACTGATGAGAAGCATCTACAAATACAAGAGTTTAGTTCTGATTAGGCACAATACACTAATCTAATGCACTTCATTCTTCTCCTATTTTAATGTTGTTTCTCTATCACATCCGGACTTGAATTTCATCTTTTCTTTGCACTTACTTCTTCATATTATTATGCCACACACACTTACATACTGAAATCTCTCTTTATATATATCTACATCAAGGACTTTTATCAACGTTCTAGTCAATAGCTAAAACACTCAAGATATTTGCAAGTTACTGATCTATCAACTAAATCCATGCTTGATTTGTGATGCGTACCAAAATATAGACATAGAAGTCATTAAGCATGTTGGCCAATAATGTATAATCCCACAAGTTGCTTGATCAATACCTTTTACTCATCTGGATTGAAGTCTAATACTCTATCGGTCAGTTCTTTCTCTGCCTGCTCTGCCTGACTGGAACCCAACACTCAGATGCTCATATCTTTTTCATGCTTTATCACCGGAGGATAAATATCTAAAATACAATACTCATGATACCCCTCTTGACTTATCCAAGTCTGCAACTTGTTGAGTTACACCATCTGAGAGATCTGGACCTGATTGTCGGACCTTGTTATATACTCTATTCTTTTTCACTCGAACAAAATAATCTTCAATCTGACTTTCGATATAGACATACTATGTACTCTGGATGTGTGGGATAGACTTGGTTACCATCAATGACAACACTTATGAAGCTACACATTGTCTTTTGCCAATAGACTTGATATCCATTTGATATACCTTGAAAATTTTGAAGGCAGCAAAGGCAAGAAATAGTCCAATTGCTTCAATCCTTGCCACTGAAGCAAAAGTCTCTTCAAAGTCAACTCCTACTTGAGAATAGCCTTTATAGACCAATCTGGATTTGTTTCTTAATACCTCACCATCTTCATTTAGATTGTTCTAGAAGACCCACTTAGTCCCAATCACATTTTTGTCCTTAGGTCTGGGAACAAGATCCCAAGTGTGATTCTTTTCAATCTGCATCAATTCCTCCTTCATTGCTTTAATCCAACTTTCAACATTGCATGCTTCACTTACTATTTTTGGTTCAACTTTTGAAATTAGACAATACTTCACTGAATCTTGAGCAATATTTCTTCTTGTTTGAACACATCTGCTTATATCTCCTATGATCTAGTCTTCAGAATGATTCAGTCTTACATACCTAGGAGTTTTGGTAATCACTTGCACTTCTAATTCTTAGATAGGGTCATTTAAGCTTATTTCTTCTTCTTGTGTTTCTGGATTCTCTGGATCAATCTAAATTTGGACTAGAGTTTGAACTTGTTCTTCTTGGTCTGAGATATCATTTTGATCATCAACTTCATACTCATAGTATCTTGAGGGATTTTCCATGCCTTCATCAACTTTCACATTTGTGCTTTCCACAATCTTCCTTAATCTCTTGTTATAGCACCGGTAAGCTTTGCTTTGAGTAGAGTAACCCAAGAATATTCCTTCATCACTTCTGGCATCAAACTTTTCAAGGTCTTCATCCCTTTTGATATAGCATTTTCTACCAAAGACTCTAAAATACTTCACAGTAGGAGTGATGCCAAACCAAAGTTCATAAGGAGTATTACCAGTCTTGCCTCTGATTTGTACTCAGTTAAGAGTATAAACGGTTGTTGTCACAACTTATCTCCAATAGATCTGAGGAACATTTGCTTCCATCATCATGGTCCTAGAACCTTCCTAGATGGTCTAGTTCTTTCTCTCCACTACTCCATTTTGTTGTGGAGTCCTTGGAGTGGATAACTATCTTTTTATCCAATGTTTCTCACCAAATTCAGTGAACTCTCTGGATGTGAATTCTCCACCTTTGTCAGATTTGAGGCATTTTATTTTTATGCCAATTTCATTTTCTACCATAGCCTTGAATATTTTGAACTTCTCAAGTTCTTCAGATTTTTCTTTTAAGAAAGTCACCCAAATCATCCGAGAGTGGTCATCAATCAGCAACATGAAATATCTATCTCCTTGTAGACTCTTGATTCTTGCTGGACCACATAGATCAATGTGCACCAAGTCCAACAATTTGGTTGAAGAATGTTCCTTACTTTTGAATGAGACTCTATTCTACTTACCTAACTGACATTCCTTGCACAAGCTATTAGAAGGTTTCACCAATCTTGGAAGGTCTCTTACAACCTGGATGTTGCTTATCTTAATGATGTTATCAAAGTTTGTTAGGGTTAGCCAGCAGAAGATATCAATTAAATAAAAATAAAGATTAAACAAAGGAATGGAAATACACAGAAATAATAATAGCAAGAGACAAGTTTTAACGTGGTTCACCCAAACTCGGGCTACATCCACAAATAGAGAGTCCAATATTATTATCTAGTAAATCAAACTGATTACAACTAGTAATCCCTACAACTCAATACCATTACAAATGCTACAATACAATATATATCAAAAATCCCTAACCCTTAGCCACTTTTATCAAGCTTTATGTTGGTTACAAAATAGGGTTTTTTATGTCGGTCCAAATTTTTTTTTTTGGGGGGCTGCACCCCCAAACCCCAACAAGGATACATGACTAGTGTATAGTACTTTCTTGATCAGTCGCCACCTACCAACAATCTCCCATTTAGAGACTGATCAGGTTCCACACTAAACAATCTCCCACTTGGAGACTGATCCTGGATGACAACACTGTGCATGCAACTCCCACTTGAAATAAGCATCCTAGACTCTATTGTTCTAATTTTATTGTTTTAGTCTTGAAGACCAACTGAAGCTGAAGAGGAGCTCAGCTTCTCCCTTGGCACTGCCTTTGTAAACATATCTACTGGATTTTCATCTGTATGTATCTTTTCCAGCCTTAACTGTTCATTATCCAACACTGACTGAATAAAGTGATACCTCAACTATATGTGTTTGGTCTTTGTATGTAAGGCATAATTCTTTGCAAGATGTATGGCACTCTAACTATTTGTATACAAAGAACTATTAGCCTATTGTTTGCCCAATTCTTCCATGAAAGATTGTAGCCATATCATCTCCTTGCTTGCCTCTATTGCAGCTACATACTCTACCTCTGTGGTGGATAAAGCAACCACCTTTTGCAACTGTGAGATCCAACTCACTGCTGTCCCACCTACAGTAAAGACATAACCTATAGTACTCCACCTTGTATCAATATCACCTGTCAAATTTGAGTCTACATAACCTACTAAATCAGTATTAGAGCCCCCAAAACATAAGTGTTTATTGGATGTACCTCTCAGATATCTAAGAATCCATTTTATTACATTCCAATGCTCCAATCCAGCATGACTCATATACCTGCTAATGACTCCTACAACATGTGCAATATCTAGCCTCGTGCATACCATGGCATACATTAAACTTCCTACAGCTGAAGCATATGGTACCTTGGACATTTTTTCTTCATCCTCTTGTGTCTTTGGACACATCTCCTTAGTCAATTTCAAATGACTAGGCAAAGGTGTGCTGACATCTTTTGCATTCTCCATATGGAATCTCTGCAACACCTTTCCAACATAAGTAGCCTGAGATAGAGTCAATTTTTTGTTCTTCCTATCTCTGCAAATTTTCATACCAAGGATTTGTTTTGCTACCCCCAAATCCTTCATATCAAATAACTGTGCTAACTGTTGTTTTAACTCTCTTATGTGATCCATGTTAGACCTAGCTACAAGCATGTCATCAACATATAAACATAAAATAATGTAGCTATCATTATCCAACCTCTTAAAATAAACACAATGGTTAGAATTACATCGACTGTAGCCTTGATCAACCATAAAACTATCAAATTTTAGATACCATTTCTGAGGTGCTTGTTTTAGGCCATACAAACTCTTCTTCAATCTACACACCAGTTTCTCCTTACTTTTGACCTCAAATCCTTGAGGCTGTTCCATGTATATCTCCTCCTCTAAATCACCATGGAGAAAGGTAGTTTTCACATCTAGCTGTTCCAAGTGCAAATCTTCAGTAGCCACAATATTTAAAATAGTATGAATAGAAGTCATCTTGACAACTGGAGAAAATATCTCATCAAAATCAATGCCCTTTTTCTGTGCAAATCATTTTACAACTAACCTAGCTTTAAATCTTTTCTTACCTCCATCTTCCGCTTTCAACCTATAAAGCCATTTGTTTGGTAAAGCCTTTTTTACCTGCAGGCAACTTACATAATTCCCAAGTCTGATTTTTCAGCAAGGAGTCCATTTCTTCTTTCATTGCAAGCTCCCATTGAACCTGTGTATCCACCTGCATAGCTTTATCATACCCTTCCAGTTCACTAGCATCTATTAAGAAAATAGAATACAAAGAGGGAGAAAACCTTTTAGGAGGTCTACTTAGCCTTATTGACCATCTAACATTCACTAGAGTTTGTTGTATTTCTGGTTACTGTTGCAGAGCATGAGGAACCACTGAAACATCACTATTTGGAGTATCATCCAGCACCACATAATCCTTTTCTTTCTTCTCATGTTGCTGCAACTAATCTTTGTACAACACATTCTCATTGAATATAACATCCCTGCTTCTCACAATTTTTTGATTTTTAAAATCCCAAAGCCTATAACCAAATTCATCAATGCCATATCCAATGAAGGTACACTTTTTTGATTTTGCATCCAGCTTGGTTCTATTTTCAGAATCTATATGTGTAAATGCTTCACAGCTGAAGGTTTTCAGAAAAGAATAACTCACCTTCTTGCCTATCCATGCTTCCTCTAGAATACCATGGCCCAAAGGAACTGAAGGACCTCTATTAATTAAATATATAGTAGTGTTGACAGCCTCTACCCATATATTTAAAGGGAGCCCAACATGCAATCTCATGGTCCTTGCACGCTCTGTTATTGTCCTATTCATGCATTCAACCACTCCATTCTCATGTGGAGTCCTTGGAACCATTTTTTTCCTATGGATTCCATTAAATGAATAATAATCTTCAAATTCATTCCTACAATACTCACCGCCATTATCAGATCTGAGACATTTTAATCTTTTACCCATCTCATTCTCAACCAAGCTTCTCTATTTCTTAAATGTTTCAAATACATCAAATTTCTGCCTAAGGAAATAAATCCATACCTTCCTAGTTGCATCATCTATGAATGTAACATAATATCGAGAGCCACCGAGAGAAGGTACCTGAGCTGGTCCCCATACATCTGTATGCACAAGCTCTACCTTTTCATTTTTTTTGCTTCCCATCCTTGAGAAACTGACTCTCTTTTGTTTTCCATACACACAACTTTCATAGAAACCTATACTAATACATTTCAAACCTAGTAAAACTTTCTTAGAATGAAGTACCTTCATACCTTTTTCACTCATATGCCCAAGTCTGTTATGCCACAATGTTGTCTCAGAACTTGCAACAACTGTTTCAATCTCTTCCTACAAACCTGCAGCAACTGTTTTTGAACCTGTTTGTTTTTTTATCTACAACAGCTAAAGTAGAAGGAACAATATGACCTGTAAAAAGATATAAGGTGCCTACTTTCACACCTTTTGCTACTATTAAGGCACCTTTTGAAACCTTCCAATTTTTATTAGTAAATGTAACAATGCAACCTTCTTCAGCTAGCTGCCCTGCTAAAATTAAATTCCTACTGAGCCTTGGAATGTGCCTTACCTCTTGTAGTAGCCAATGATTCCCATTCTGCAACTTATCTTAATTCTTCCCTTTCCAACAATCTGACAGGGTTCGTTATCTCCCAAATAAACCAACCTAAAATCCCCTTGGACATAATCAAGAAAATAACTTCTATGGGGCGTAGCATGAAATGAGGCCCCTGAATCTAAAACCCATGAATCATTAGCATTATCTAAGGAAAGAATCAAAGCATCATATTTAGATTTATTACTTACCACGTTTGCCTCCTTATTTCCTTCTTGTTTGTCTCCTTCTTTATTCTTTCGAGACCAGCAATCTTTCTTTAGATGACTTAGTTTCCCACAGTACCAGCAATCCTTCTGTCCTCTGGTTTGGGACCTCTTATCCTTTGATTTTCCTCATTACTTCCCATGACCTCCAGAACCTTTTCCTCTCTCCTTTGATCTGCCCTTGCTTTCTGCATTCAAAACACTACTTGATGTGGATCCACCTGATCTTTTCCTACAAATTTCCTCACTTAGAATAACACTAACAACATCATCAAATTTCAGGGTATTTGAACCAGAAACAGAGTTACTAACCGCCATTACCAAACTATTCTAGCTTTCAGGCAATGAACATAATATCAAGAGAGCTCTAACTTCACCAAATTTTACATTTATAGAAGTCAATTGACTGAAAATCGTATTAAATTCATTTAAATGATCTGTCACAGATCCACCTTCAACCATTTTTAGATTAAACAAATGCTTCATGAGAAATACCTTATTTGAGGCTGAGGGTTTTTCATACAATTTAGCTAAAGCTTTCATCAGACCATCTGTTGTCTTCGCTTCTGTTATATTGAATGCCACCGATGGTGTCAAGCACAACTGAATGGTTCCCAATGCCTTTCTGTCAAGAAGATTCCAATCCTCATCAGTCATTGTTGCCAGTTTTTTATCTACTCCTTCCAATGACATCCATAAATCCTTTTGATAGAGGTAATCCTCCATCTATATCTTCCATAACTGATAGTTCTACCCATTGAATTTATTGACCTTCAATTTACCCTCATCCGCCATTGCTCCCACTCAACCGTGAGACCTTCCTAAAGATGATAATCAAACGCAAATTCACTCTGATACCACTTGTTAGGGTTATCTGGCAGAAGATATCAATTAAATGCAAATAAAGATTAAACAAAGGAATGGAAATACATAGAAATAATAACAGCAAGAGACAAGTTTTAATGTGGTTCACCCAAACTTGGGCTACATCCACCAATAGAGAGTCCAATATTATTATCCAGTAAATCAAACTGATTACAACCAACAATCCCTGCAACTCAATACTGTTGCAAATGCTACAATACATGTCAGTTACAAAATAAGGTTTTTTTATGTCGGTCCAAAAAAAAATTTCGGGGGCTACGCCCTCGAACCCTGACAAGGATACAAGGCTAGTGTACAGTACTTTCCTGATCAGTCACCACCTACAAACAAAGTTCACATGACACATTCTCCTATGCCACAACCAACTCTGATCAATTTGAACAAATAAGCAACTTTTACCAGTACCAACCAAGTGAAAGATGTTACCTTTTGTTTGAGTACCAGATGCAATCTCAGTTCCAGAGCTTTCAAAGATCTTGCATTTTCTATTTTTGAACCAGAGATCATAACCTTTGTCTACCAGTTGCCCAAGACTGAGAAGATTATGCTTTAAACCTTCAAAATATAGAACATCACTGATTTTGTTCTTACCATCAAAAGAAATGGTTCCTCTGCCTTTAATTATGCTAGCAGAATTATCTCCAAATTTTACAACTCCACCTTCATATCTTTCTAGGTTTATGAACTTGTTCTTGTCGCTAGTCATATGGTGAGAGAATCCACTATCAATGACCCATTCATCCTTTTCTTCAACCTGAGCAACCAGAGCTCTTTCTATCTTATGATTGGCAGATTCAATAGGCATTGGATCTTCTTCCTTAATGGCAATAAACACCTAGTCACTTCTAGATTTGGTTCTTATCTCAGATTCATCATATGTTACTCCTTTATCATCATCTTCTTGAACATAGTAACACTTCTTTTGAAATCTTGATCTATTAGGGTTAGGCTTTGAAAATATTTCTGGACAACTTGAGGCAAAATGACCAATCTTGTTACAATTGAAACATTTGAAAGGTAGTTTTCCCTCATACTTACCAGATCCTCTTGGCAATCTCTTGGTAATAAGAGCTTCAAGTTGTGTGGCTTCTGACTCATCTTCTTCCAGATCTTTTCTTTCTTTATCATACCATGTTGATTTCTTTGAGGAATTTTCTTTGGGATCATATCTTTGTTTGCCTTTTGCAGTCACACTAGCTTTGAATATAGATTCAGTCTTGGGAGGTGCATCTCCAAACTTAGCCAATTCAAATGTAGCTAACTTTCCAACCAATTGATCCCTAGTGATGTTTGAAAATGATCTGAATTCCTCAATAGCAACAACCTTGTGTTTGTATGTAGGGGGTAAGGATCTGAGAACTTTGGCAACAATTTCATCTTCATCCAATGTTCCACCAGCACATCTAATGCCACATAGATGCTCATCTACCCTTGGCATAAATGAAGTGATATTTTCATCTTCACTCATCTTCAGGCTTTCAAACTTTCCTTTTAGACTCTATAACTTTGCACATTTAACATATTTGTCTCCTTCATGCAGAATCTCCAGCTTTATCCAAATTTCATAAGCAGTTTTCAATCCCATAACATTTGTCAATTCTGTATCAGACAAGGCACTTAGTAAGGCTTCTTTAGCTTGAAGATTATTTTCAACATCTTTGATTTTATCTAGAGTTGTCAGACCATTCTTTGGAGGAATATACTCAGTTGTAGTCATGTTCCAATATTGCTTTCCCATGCATTGCAAGTGACATTCCATGCGGCTTTTCCAAAGGGTGTAGTTTGTTCCATCAAACCTTGGACTATCCTTCTTGTAGGATGACATCCTGGATCTCCTCAAGTGGTTAAGCTTCTTCTAGAGGAACCGGCTCTGATACCAATTGTTGATTCAAGAATAGACAACTGAGAGGGGGGTGATGAATCAGTTGTCACATAATTCTGTTACTTATTTACTTAAAACCTTCTTATAGTTCAACATCATATCAAAGATTCAACCATAGAAGCATAATGCAATAATTTAAGAGCATAAATAAACTCAACACAAATAACACCAAGATTTTAATGTGGAAAACCCAGTTAAGGGAAAAACCACAGGGTGACTAACCCAAGATTTTATTCTCTATTAAAAGAATAAGAGAAATGAAATGGCACCTACCAATTAGGGCTCACAACCCAAGCACACTGCTCATAAGAGGTACACTGCCTCCAAGAGACTCACTATCCATAGAAGAAAATAAGTTTTACAAATTTGAACTGGAAGTTAGCATATTCACTATGCTTGAATTAGTTCCATTAAAGCTCAACACCTCTACTCTACTATTTTGCTCCTCTTCCTTACCACCTCCTTATCATGACCACACTGGATGATTTTTGAACAACTTTGCAATTCTTATTTATACATGATATCAACTTTGGAATGATCATCAAAGTCAGCACAACATACAGTTATTTTATTACAGAGCAATTACAAACATACAACTTGACTTATTACAAAAGCTTCATGCGAGTTACTATACTGTCAGACACACATAGCTAAGACTTCAATCTTTTTCGAAGAACATGCCATGCCTTGCAAAACATCTTCTAAATTATCTGCAACAGGTGCAAATCATCTGGTTGGCCAGGAATGGAAAGAACACCATTACCCAGAGGTAAATCTTCAATTACAGGCTCAATCTTTAATGCAGACCACCAACACAAACTGGACACAATTTGGAGACCTCCACAAGCTTGCTTGAATCACCAAGAACATTCGCACCACTTTTGCTTACTGTAATCATTTGTATCTTTATCTAGAATCACAAGAACACAGCCGGTCATCTCTATCATACTAGAAGGATCACTTGCAAACCTCCAAACCATATACCAATCGAGTTGATAATTCACGTTAGCTTCCCAAACATACCACCAGATCTGTAGAGAAGGATATTGCATTTCTGGATCTCATCGGACCTATTTGTGCCACTCTATCACCATTGAACAGCTGTCAGAACAAGTTCTACTCATATACCCATAACTTCTTCAGATCTTCATGCAGACCTCTAAAATCTTGACTGGATAACCTTCAGACACATATCTACAAACCCTTTGATGCGCATACTCTGATCTTTAACTATTTGGGATCTTTGATTCATAGGACTTCACTATCTTCACTGTTCTTCTCTGTTTCTGATGGGGCTAATTTTCTCAATATCCTCAGCACATATCTCATCCAATTCTTGACATCAATGCAATAGGAGTATGTTGACATTAATGACAACACCATTTAGAGCCATACTTGCAACATATAGATCATGTTGCAGATATATATAGCCAATGAAATTAGATGATTCAGTGTATGTGGTGTGTGCAAATAAGGTGTATGTGTGAAAGGAGTAGAAATCCAAAGTGCGAATGAAGGCAGATCAGTAAAGAGAGTAGAGTAAAGATGAAATGTGTTAAATTAGTTTATGTACTTAATAGGAACTTAAATCCATGCATAGGTAGTTGCTATTAATCAATTCAAATCTCTATTGTTCTCTTGTAATACTTTCCATATGTAGTGAGCCTTCTTTTGAGCAATGAGCTCTGGGCAGTGAGCCCAAATGCATGTGCGTTCCCATTTGTAAAATACTTTTAACAAGGTATTAATTCCTGTGGGTTAACCCCCATAGTGGTTTTTCCCTTAACCAGGTTTCCACGTCAAAAATCTTAGTATTAAGTGTGTTTATGTTTCTGCTTATGTGATTCTGAAATATTTATCTCATGAATTAGATTATAAGTTGTCAAGAAAGTTTAAAGGTAGAAAAAGTTGTAAATGTGTGACCACTGATTCACCCCCCCTCTCAGTTGTCCGGACCTAATCCAATAGTCTAAAAGTCAATTGTGATTGGTTTTGGTTGGAAAGAACATCTATAGATCATGGAGAACTTGTTGTAAAGGCTTTGGAGTGGTTTTGAAGTGAAAACTAATAACATTACCCCTGTTCTACATAGTTAATTCTCTATTTTTTTAGTTTCTTTTACTATTATTTTGTTGTTCCTTTGAATAGCACGGCCCTGTATAGATGTGTTAGAGATTGAGACCTATTGGAGGTAGAAGTATATTGAATCTTCTTTCTGTTCCAATTGGTTGCATCAATTTTTATTGAGTTTGAAGAATTTTATAGCATTTAGTTTGCAAATAGCCTGGAAATTCTATTTTGAGGGTTTGAAGGCAATTAGTAAGCACTAATCATCCATTTCATGGTTTGAATCACCTAAGACTTGATGGAATAAGCATGTATTGATAATATTAGATATTTTAATGGTTTGTGTGAGCAGGGGAGGCGAGTTGAGTGAGTTTGTGTCTTGCCATGGTGCAAATTTGTGAGTTTTTGGCATGAAAAGAGTGGTTGAGAGTGTGAGTTTGCATAAAATACATTGGTAAGAAACTTGTGAAGGTTGGTATAGCATTGGAAGACATAATAAGACATGTCTGAGCTATTGGGTAAGTTTGAAGATGAGTGGAGTGTGTAGTTTTAATAAACCATCCTTGAAACTAGCCTAGAAAAGGCCTAAAGCAAGGGTTTGGTGGTTTGGGACTTAAATGAGCATTCCATCTCCTAAAAGTAGTTGATTTAGTGGTTTTGGAGGTTGACCTAGGACTGTCCATAGGAATTTTGGGTTGGAAATAAGTTTGGAGGGTACTTGCTTTGGAAAATAGGGCTAATTACCCCTTTGTAGCAGCAAGAACAGTCAATTTTAGGGCATGACATTCCAAAATAACCCTAGATGGAAATGTGATATGTTAAATAAATCTTAATGGGTATCTAAAAAGGTAAATAAGTTGTGGATTTGAGGTGTATTTTGAAAGTTATGGTGAAAAGACCCCTTTTGGAGGGCTAGTAGGAATAAGGAGGCTAAAGAAGGAACACCCTTAATTTTAGGTTTTTGAAACTTGCCAATTGGTTTGGTTGGAAGTTTGTGATTAATTGTATTTGGTTTGACATCAAATTGGTATCAGAGCTTAGAGAATAGATCTCTTGAAGGTGAGAAGTTGCAGATTGAAGAAGAGAATGTTTGGAAGTTGAAAAGACAAGGTGCACCCAAAAGATAACATGGAGATGACACAAAGAAGAACAATATTCAAGACAGCTTGCAAGTGAAATGGCAAGGTATGTAAGGTACTAGTAGACTTAGGTAGCATGGATAACATGGTGTCACAATAAATGGCTGATAAATTGAATTTGGTAAGGATACATCATGAGTCACCCTATAATGTTTCTTGGTTGAATGAGGAACATTCTCTTTTGGTTAAGGAGCAAGCTTTTATTGAGTTTCATATTTGTCCCTATAAGGATAAGATCTTATGTGATGTGTTTCCTATGAGTTGTTGTCACTTATTATTAGGGAGACCAAGACAATGTGAGAGATATGTCATATATGATGGAAGGCATAACACCTATCAGATTGAGAAGGATGGGGTTTCTTTTACTTTGACTCCATTGGTTGAAGATGTGAAGGAACAAAATAGGGCAACAAGAGTGATCATGTGTGGTATGAAAGAGTATGTAAAGATTGAAGAAGACAAAGACAAAGAATGTGCAGCCATTGCAAATGTTGAAGACACTAAGACAACATAACAAGAAGACAAGGAGATTGCAGCAGTAGGTAAGAAGTCTGATTTATTTTTAGAAGGAGATGACATGGAATTGAGGACTAGATCTGACTTAGAGATGGTCAAGGATGAATTCCTTGGGAAGATACAAGATAAGTTGGGAAAGCATGATGAGATTGTGCCAAGCACAATGCCTTGTCCACTGATTGGACAAGAGGATGGTAGGCAGTAGAAGTCTGTCAGTAAAAAGAATGTTAGACTTGATGGCATAGAGGTCCTGGTGGCAGAAAGGTTGAAAACAAAGGTAAACAAGAACAATGATGTGATAATGGTAAAGGCAAGCCAAGAGAAGGCTAAAGATAGATTGTTTGTGAAGACTCTAGTTGGATTGGAAAAGTATGATGATATTGTAGTTGAGACAATGCTTTGTCCTTTAATACAAGGAGAGGTTGGAGGGTAACCTAATTTGGTTAAAACAAAGGTGTCTAATCCTGATTGGATGGTGACAGTAAGGGTAGAGAACATCATGACAGAGACAAGAGGGAAAGGTGCAGTGATTAAACGCATTTGGCAAGGGCATATGACTGAATTCAAGCATGCAAAGGTAAAAAGGAAGATAAGTCAAGGTGTAGATGGTAAGGGACTATTTGTAGGTGTCAAAGAAAGTACAACATTAAGGTATGATGATGAAAAGGTCAGAGAACATATAACAGTTCAGTTTGCAAAAAGAAGGAAATGTCAAGTTGGAAGCAAGTTCAAGGGTACAAAGGATGATGAAAATTTTCACTACCTAACTTAGTGGAAAGGTTTACCAGGTGAAGGAGCTTTGAAGATCAAGGAGATTCAATGTTCAAGTGTGGACAAGTTACCATTTAAGTTCCAAGGGACTTGGAATCCTTTTAGGTCAGGTGTATGGTGTAGGGCACCATGAAGAGTTCAAATTTACAAGTTTGTAAAGAAGGTCTTTTTGATATATTGAAGTGTGTCAAGTCATTTGTCAAGAAAATAAGGTACTAATATGCCATATTTGGTGTCTTAATTCATTTAGGGTTCATTCTTGTAAATATTGCAATGTTATCAAATAATGTAAAATGTGGTCAATGTAAAAGATGCATTAAAGTGCAAACTAGGAAGTTGAAAGGTCACCTTTGTAAAGGGAAGTCTAAAAGTCAATTGTGATTGGTTTTGGAGGTAAAGAACATGTATACATCATGGAGAACTCATTGTAAAGGCTTTGGAGTGGTTTTGAAGTGAAAACTAATAACATTACCCCTGTTCTACACAATTAATTCTCTATTTTCTGAGTGTTTTTTACTATTTTTTTGTTATTCCCTTGAACAGTACGGCCCTATATGGATGTGTTAGAGATTGAGACATATTGGAGGTGGAAGTATATTGAATATTCTTTCTATTCCAATTGGTTGCATCAATTTGTATTGATTTTGAAGTATTTTATAGCATTTTGTTTGCAAACAGCTTCGAAATTATGTTGTGAGGGTTTGAAGGCAATTAGTAAGTACTAATCATCCATTTCATGGTTTGAATCGCCTAAGACTTTATGGAATAATCATGTATAGATAAGATCAGATATTTGAATGGTTTGTGTGAGTAGAGGAGGCAAGTTGAGTGAGTTTGTGTGGTGCCATGGTGCAAATTTGTGAGCTTTTGACATGAAAAGAGTGGTTAAAAGTGTGAGTTTGCATAAAATACATTGGTAAGAGACTTGTGAAGGTTGGTATAGCATTGGAAAACATAATAAGACATGTCTGAGCTATTGGGTAAGTTTGAAGATGAGTGGAGTGTGTATTTTTAATAAACCATCCTTGAAACTAGCCTAGAAAAGGCCTAAAGCAAGGGTTTGGTTGTTTGGGACTTAAATGAGTATTCCAAATCCTAAAAGTGGTTGATTTAGTCATTTTTAGGTCAACCTAGGACTATCCATAGGAATTTTGGGTTGGAAAGAAGTTTGGAGGGTACTTGCTTTTGAAAATAGGGCTAATTGGCCCTTTGTAGCAGCAGGAACAGTCAATTTTAGGGCATGACATCCTGAAACAACCCTAGGTGGAAATGAGGTATGTTAAATAACTCCTTAATGGGTATCTGAAAAGGTAAATAAGTTGTGGGTTTGAGGTGTATTTTGAAAGTCATGGTGAAAAGACCCCTTTTGGAGGGCTAGTAGGAATAAGGAGGCTAAAGAAGGACCAACCTTAATTTTAGTTTTTGAAACTTTCCAATTGGTTTGGTTGGAAGTTTGTGATTAGGTATACCTGGTTTGACATTAGAGAGATAGGGAGAGAGAGAGAGTCCTAGTTTTCTTATTTCCATTTCCTTCATTGATAAGGGAGAGGGAGAGATAGAGATAGGGAGATAGAGAGTGAGTGAGATGTCTAGAGAGATAGGGAGAGGGATAAAGAGGTAGAGGGACAATATAGACAGGGAGATAAGGGAGAGATAGGAGATAGAGGTTTAGTGTTGCTTTAGTTTAGGGTTTAGGGGTTAGGGGTTAGGGTTTAGGGTTTTAGGGTTGCTTGGGTTTAGGGTTTAGGGTTCAGGGTCTAGGGTTTAGGGGTTAGTGGTTAGGGTTTAGGGGTTTAGGGTTTAAAGAGAGATAGAGAGAGGGGACCAATAGATATTGGGAGAGATAGAGGAGATGGAGGGGAGAGATAGGGAGATAGAGAGTGAGGGACATGTCAAGAGACATAGGGAGAGAGATTGAGAGGTAGAGGGATGATAGAGATAGGAAGATAGGGAGAGATAGGGAGATAGGGGTTTAGGGTTTAGGGGTTTGGGGTTTAGGGTTTAGGGGTTTCTAGAGTTGTTCAAGTTTAGGTTTTAGGATTTAGGGGTTAGGGGTTATGTTTTAGGAGCATTATTTAGGGTTTATGGTTTAGGGGTTTGGAGTTAAGGTTTAGAGGTTTAGGTTTTAGGGTGTAGAGAGGGAGAGAAAGGATTGATATGGAGATATAGAGGAGATTGAGGGGATAGGGTGATAGATAGTGAGGGACATGGCCAAAGACATAGGGAGAAAGATTGAGAGGTAGAGGGATGATAGAGATAGGGAGATAGGGGAGAGATCTAGGGAGATAGACATCTAGGGTTGCTTGGGTTTAGGGTTTAGGGGTTTGGGGTTTAGGGTTTAGGGTTGCTCAGGTTTAGGGTTTAGGGGTTAAGATTTAGATGCATCATTTAGGTTTTAGGGTATATGGTTTAGGGGTTAAATTTTAGAGGCATAGGGTTTAGGGTTTAGAGAGAGAGGACTGATAAAGAGATATAGAGGAGACCGAGGGGAGAGATAGGGAGATAGAGAGTGAGGGACATGGCCAGAGACATAGGGAGAGATATTGAGAGGTAGAGAGATGATAGAGATAGAGAGATAGAGGTTTAGGGTTTAGGGGTTATGGATTTAGAGGCATTATTTAGGGTTTAGATTTTTACTGTTTCTCAGGTTTAGAGTTTAGGGGCATTATATAGGATTTAGGGGTTTAGGGTTGCTTGAGTTTAGGGTTGCATGTTAAAAGGAGTCTCTCTCTCTCCTAGGGTTGCTTAGGTTTAGGGTTTAGGGGCATTCTTTAGGGTTTATGAGTTTAAGGTTGCTTAATTTTAGGGTTTACAAGAATTATTTAAGGTTTAGGTGTTTAGGGTTGCTTAGGTTTAGGGTTTAGGTGTTAGGGGTTAGGGTTTAGGGGTTAGGGGTTTAGGGTTTAAGTTTTAGAGAGAGATAGAGAGAGGGGACTGATAGAGATTAGAAGAGATAGAGGAGACAAAGGGGAGAGATAGGGACATGTCCAGAGACATAGGGAGAGAGATTGAGAGATAGAGGGACGATAGAGATAGGGAGATAGGGGAGAGATAGGGAGATAGAGGTTTATGGTTTCTTGGGTTTAGGGTTTAGGGGTTTAGGGTTTCTTGGGTTTAGGGGTTAGGGTTTAGGAACATTATTTAGGGTTTTTGTTTTATGTTTTAGGGGTTAGGGTTTAAGGTTTAGAGGTTTAGGGTTTAGGGTTTAGAGAGAGAGCACCAATAGGGATATATAGAAGAGATTGAGGGGAGAGATACAGAGATAAAGAGTGAGGGACATGGCCAAAGACATAGGGAGATAGGGGAGAGATAGGGAGATAGAGGTTTAGGGTTGCTTGGGTTTAGGGTTTAGGGGTTTGGGGTTTCTTGATTTTTGGGTTTAGGGGTTAAGCGTTAGGATTTAGGGGTATTATTTAGTGTTTAGCATTTATAGTTTAGGGGTTAGGGGTTAAGGTTTACAACTTTAGGCTTTAGGCTTCAGAGAGAGAGAGGACCAATATGGAGATATAGAGGAGACATAGGGAGAGAGATTGAGGTAGAGGGATGATAGAGAAAGGTAGATAGGGGAGAGATAGAGAGATAAAGGTTTAGGGTTTAGGGGTTAGGGGTGAAGGTTTAGGGGCATTATTTAAGGTTTAGGTTTTATGGTTTAGGAGTTAAGGTTTAGAGGCATAGGGTTTAGGGTTTAGAGATAGAGGAATGATATAAAGATATAGAGGAGACCGAGGGGAGAGATAGGGAGATAGAGAGTGAGGACATGTCCAGAGACAAAGGGAGAAATATTGAGAGGTAGAGGGATGATAGAGATAGAGAGTTATAGGTTTAGGGTTTCTTTGTTGTAGGGTTTAGTGGAATGATTTAGGGTTTAGAGGTTTAGGGTTGCTTAGGTTTAGGGTTTAGGGGCATTATTTAGAGTTTAGGAGTTTAGGGTTGCTCTAGTTTAGGGTTTAGGGTTGCATGTCAAAAGAAATATCTCTCTCTAAACCCCTAAACCCTAAATAATGCCCCTAAGACCTAACCACTAAACCCGAGCAACCCTAAACCTCTATCTCCCTTATCTCTCTATCTCTATCATCCCTCTACCTCTCAATCTCTCTCCCTGTCTCTGGACATCTCGATCATTCTCTATATCCATATCTCTCCCCTTTATCTCCTCTATCTCTCCCTATCTATCTCCTCTCTCTTTACCTATATATCTCTCCCTATCTCCCTATCTCTTGCCTCTCTCTCCCCTATCATTCCTCTATCTCCCTATGTTTCCCCACTATCTCTCCCTCTCCCTTATTGATGAAGGAAATGTAAATAAGAAAACTAGCTCTCTCTCTCTCTCTCTCTCCCTATATTTTCCCTCTCTCTCTCCCGTCCATCTCCCCCTCTCTTCCTCTTCCTCCCTCTCCCTCTCCCTTATCGACAAAGAAATTGGAAATAAGAAAACTAGGACATGCAAAGAGGGATGACGATATAAATTGGGAGGATGAAATGGAAACAAGATAAAATGAAAGTTAATTGGATGGGAAGAATGATGAGAGGAGAAGTGTAAAATAGTAAAATAGGGGAAAATTGGTGGAATCTAAAGGGAAATTGGTAAGTAAAAGGAAAACTATGAAAGGTAGGAAAAGAAAAACTATGAGGTAGATAGGTAAGAGAGGGAGAGGGTAGCAGGTAAAGAAGGGAGGGAGAGGGAGGTAGAGAGGTGAGAGAGAGAGGGTAGGAGGTAAAGAAGGGGGGAGAGAGAGAGAGTTTTTTTTCTTTTGCAAAATGTGAGCCCGTTTTAGGCTCGGTAATATTGAGCCATAATGCGAGCACTTTATAACGTGCTCACATTATGACTAGTATGGGACCAAAAAGTCATGTGGCAAATTTTTGGTCCCTCATCATTTTGCATGTACCCATTTATAGATTTAAGAAAATCATGTATGGTCTTAAGAAAGCACCAATGACATACCTAAAACATAATGGTTTTTAACGAGTAAATCAAACCATAATCTTTATATCAAGAGATCAACTAAAGATATTCTTAGTTCTCTATGTGGATTGTTTATCTACACTAGGAAAAAAATAAATTTATTTGTAGAGTTTTAAACTAGATAAGTGTTATCTAGATTCATTAAACCTAGACACTCCCACAAAAGTCAATCTAACTTTACATCTCCATCATCCATTCCATACTAAATATTTTAATCTTATCCATTCACATAAGGATAAGCCCTAGAAGCTTCCATCCTTGCCCAAATTCCTCTCATTCAATCCTATCAATCCATTCATCTTTAATCTCAACAACCTATCCTTATAAAATGCCCTAGAAGTTTATATTCTTGCCCTGGTTTCTCTCACTCAATCCTATCCAACCATTTATCTTTAATCTTAACCATCCATCCTTATAGAATGACCTAGAAGCTTCTAACCTTTCCCTAATCTTGTCTCATTCAATCCTATCCATCCATCTCTAATCAAATCTCATCCCTTTATCCTATCATCCAAAAATCTATAAATCAACCCTCAATCAAGCCATTTACAAGGAACAAGTTGATTGTAATGTCATGTTGCTAAAGTGATAATTCAACAACCAAATCTCAACATAAAAAAATATTGGAGCACAACCAACATTTACTGGTGCAACAAGGGCTAGTCTTAGTGAGATCTTTCTATGTTTTCATTTGATTTTGTTAACCCTTTTCTCAATCGGAGGTGTTGTTAGATATGAAATAGGACCTTTGTTGTGATGCATTGTTCCTTATTTTATTTCATATTTTAGTATACAAAACAAAAAGAGAATCATAATGATGGTTTAGTATGATATTTTAGGGTAGAGAAGATAGTGGCATTGGTGAGTGAAAATTACTCTTTCCTTTGGTGGAAAATAATTAAGGATTTAAAGAAGTATGTTCAAGGTTACATAGTTTGTTGTCACAAAGGGAAATAATTAGAATACTAGATTGTACAAGAAACTTCCAATTATGGAGAGACTTTAGGAGGATATTAATATGGATTTTGTATTAAGGTTGCTAGGAATGTAGAGAGGTAATGATTCCATAATTGTGGTAGTTGATACATTTTCTAAGATGATGCATTTCATAACATGTAAGAAAAATGATGTGATACATGTCTCTAATCTATTTTTCAAAGAAGTGATATTGCATGGATTTTCAATGAGTATAGTATCAAATAGAGACACAGTTTATTTTTTACGTTACCTTTGGAAGCCATTGTGGAAGAAGGTGAAAACAAAGTTGAAGTTTAGTTCAATATATCACCCGTACACTAATGGACAAACATAAGTGGTGAAAAAGAGTCTAAGAGAGATGTCTACTAGGAAGGAAAGCAGGAAATTGGGATGTGATCTTAGTGCAAGATGAGTTTTCTTATAATAATTTAGTGAATAGGCATATATGAAGGACATAATTTGAGATAGTCTATGCTAGTAATCCAAGGAATGTATAAGAGTTGAGAGATATTAGTAATTAAGAGAAGAGAAGTGGAAAAGAAAAATAATTTGTTGATCATATCAAGATGGTACATGGGGATGTAAAAGGAAAGTCGGATAAAATAAATTCCAAATACAAGGAAAAGGTTGATGAGAAAATGAGACAGAGTTTTTGATAGGAGATGAAGTGATGGCATATCTGAAAAAGGGGATACTCCCATAGGGAACATATAATAAGTTGAAGATGAGAAGTTTAGTTCAATTATCAATAAGTTTGATTTAGAAAATGCATATGAAGTGGAATTACTAGAAGGTTTAAGTATATCACCAGCAATTAATATTGTAGAATTGTGTGCATATCATGAAGAAGAGTTAGAATAAGATAGAAAAGAGGTGGGTTGGAGAAAAGAAATACAAGAAAAATAGAAGGAAGAAATTGAGTAGATATTAGGTTGCAAAATGGGAAGGAGCACTAGAAACATGAAGTATCAGGAATATTTGGTAAAATGGAAGGGAAGGTCAATTGAAGATTCAACATGGATATCTATAGTTGAGGTAAATAAATTTGGTTTGCCTCTAGCCACCCCCAAGTGAGGGGACTCAATTTTTTTATAACCTCCAAGGTTTTTGATGCAAGAGCATCTAGAGCATACAAGAGCAATCTTACATCAACAAAGAATATTTTCTTTGACATTTGTTTTGTGTTGTAGGTTTCCTAATAATTTAAAGTCATCATACTCTCATTACTAAAGGCTATTTATATTGAAAAGGCATATCTATTATAGTCACCATTTCAACACATTAGAGTTCCAGACATGAGATATTAGCATGCAACAACACAAATTAGTTCTAGAGATTCCAATTAATATCAAAATTTAAGATTGTCAAAGCAAGGTTATGGTTTTGGGGTAAACTAAGATTGATTTTTGTAACCATGGTTTGTCAAACTTAATTCTTATTTGGCTAGAGCTTGGCAGCCAAAAATTTTGACCCAAACTTAAACTTGGGCTTAGTGAAAAACTTGGTAAATAAAATAAAATTACATGAATACATGAAATAAAATTAAATAATGCATGAGAAACATAAGATTTGATTTAAAGAATACATAAGTCTATTTTAATCATTGTAGATTTACTCTAAATTTGGATTGAGTCTAAAAACCAAAAGTATAAATGAAATTTTGGTAGTTGGGATTAAATTTGGAAGAAGTTATAGGGATCTAGTAAAAGGAAAAGAATGGTGTTTTTGTTATTTGAAGCCAAATAGAAGGAAAAAATGTTGCTTTTCCATCAAGTAGAGTTGAAAATTTTGACTTTTTTCTTTCTAAAAATAAGGTAGGATTTAAGGGCATACCATTGCTTCCAAATATTTGACAATCAATTCATATTGTAGATATCCAAATTATTGGAGACAAAATAGCAAATAAAGAAAAAATTTGTGGGGTTTTATTGAAGCTTTTAACTTTTTTGCAATAGTCAAGTCTAAGTAAGTCATGGTAAGAAACTCATTGAGTAACTCATGAGTTTACCAAATATCAAGTTTTCCAACCAACTCAGATCATGAGTCATGGGTGAGTTACTCACCCTATTGGAAAGACTATGAGTACTTGATGCAGAGCTGCTAGCGGACTGGTGGAAACCACTTCAAACACTTAACTATTTCTGTGGTTGAACCTCTGAACCACGTGAACCATCAAACCAATGCTATCGGTTCGATCACTTAGCTTAAAATGCTATCGGCAACCCTCCATTGCACTATTGAACTCTTGAATCCATCAGCTTTACTGAACCGCGCACCAAAAGAACTGTTTATTTTGCTACTCGCTGAACATTGAACCATTGAACCATTGAACCAGTTCAACCATCAGTTCAACTATCGCTAACTCTATAGCATTATTATTGGCCACTTAACTTCTTTGGCCCATGCGCTGCTTACACTGACGAATCTCATTGAACTTTGAACCGTTGAACCTTCTGCCAATGGTTCAACCAAAGACTTTCTACTTGGTCTTAAACATTTCGATCGTTTCATTCAAACACTGTTGAACCCATGCGGTTCAAGGAACCCTTTCTCCTACCAACAACCAAACTTTAGCACTTTACCAGCCTAGCACATGCGAATGCTAGGATTCAACAAAGCATGCTACCGATCAATCCTGCAAACATGAAAACAAAACACAAACACAAACTAATATACAAAGCCATTCCACCGATTATAGAGTAATCAACTGGTGGAATGGATTAAAAATCCATCTCAGCTGCAAACCAACAAAATTAATTACATGGTGGGATCAAATGCCAAAGAGATAACAAAAATAGGATCTCTTTATTATGCTTTTAGAGATGGATACAACTGTCTGATTTCATAGTTGCACAATTACAATTCCCAATCACTGTTCTAATCTATCTCCCTCAAAACCAATCTCAATTACAATATATCAAATCGATCCAAGTTGGGCTATTTAACTACTCACTGACAGTAGTACTAACATGATTCCCAGTGGCTAGAAGACAATTCCAGGCGGCTGGGAGATCATAACCAACTAACAACCTAACAACCTTGTTATTACACTCGACAGGTGTCCCTTGGGACTTACAAATAGAAACAACCGACCTTATTACATTTGGTCAAACATACCTTATTACATTTGAATGCATTGGAATGCATAAAACATAACAATCTATTAAGACTTTAGGCTTGTTGAAGGGGTGCCCCTGCACCATACTCCCCGGGAGAAGAGATCTCAAGCCCACTTGAGATCAGAGTTTGTAAGTCTGCTCCATGTTTCTTGATCTATTCTTTAGTCATCCAAACTACCTCTGAATCAGGTTTCCCTTGCCAAGCCACCAAATATTCCATATACTCTTTGTTCCTTGTCTTCTTTTCCACTCTTGAGTCTAAAATCCTTTGCAATTGTGGTGGATCATGTTTAGGGATTTCATTAGCTACTGTGCCCTATAATAGTTCCTGTTCTACATCTGGATTATGTTTGTATGGAGTTAAATCACATACATTCAAAATTGGTGACAATCAAAGATTAGAAGGAAGTTGGATCTCATAATAATTCTATCCACATGTCTTCAAAATCTAACATGGTCCAATCTTCCTCTGCATGAGTTTGGTATATTTACCTTTTGGGAGCCCCTCCTTCAAATTAACCCACACCAAATCTCCAACATCAAATTGTACATCCCTCTTCTTCTTGTCAGCATATGCTTTATACTTCAATGTAGATTGCTGGAGTTGGTTCTTGACTTGATCATGCACCTCTTTGATAGCTGCTGTAAAAGCTTCTCCATCTGCACTAATAGAGTCTCCTGTAGGTAGATCTCTTAATTCCAAAATACCTCATGGATGAATACCATAGACCACTTGAAAAGGTGATTTCCCTATACTCCTATTGATGGTGTCATTGTAGGAAAATTTTGCTTGTGGTAGGATGTTATCCCACTTCTCTCCATGTTGTCTTGTCAAACACCTTAACAAATTTTCTAATGAATGGTTGACTACCTTAGTCTATCCATCTGTTTGAGGATGATAGGCTGATGAGAAAGATAAATTTGTGCCAAGATTTTTCCAAAGAGTCCTCCAAAAATGGCGAATAAATCTTACATCTCTGTCTGATACTATGCTCAATGGCAATCTATGTATCCTCACTATTTCCTTGAAAAACAGGTCTACAATATATGAAGCATCAGAAGTGGTTTTGCAGGGTAAGAAATGTGCCATTTTACTGGATCTGTCCACTACAACAAAAACACTATCATATCCTTTTCTTGTCCTTGGTAAACCCAACACAAAATCCATACTTATGCTTTCCCATGGTCTAGAAGGAATGGTTAATGGCTGATATAAACCTACATTAGTTGATCTCCCTTTTTTCTTTCTGACAAATCACACATGTTTCCACAAATTTTCTGACATCTGTCTATAACTTAGGCCAATAATAATGTCTCTTTACTAGATCAAGAGTCTTATCCAAACCAAAATGTCCTACCATAGCTCCACAATGTTTTTCCTTAATGATATTCAACCTCATAGAACATCTTGGAATACACAATTGTCCACCCTTGAATAGCAATCCATCTTGGATCAGAAATTTAGAAAACTCAGCATGATATTTATCTCCAAAAGAAGTACATACTTGGTATATCTCTCCAAAGTCTTCATCAGCATCATACATAGTCTTCAAGGAATCAATGCCAACACTTTCCAGTTGAATCTGATTTATGGTTAGAGCCCTCCTACTCAAAGCATCTACTACCTTATTCTTCAATGTTTCAAATGAATCATTTTTTGCCTTTGTCCAAATGAATCTGCACTTCTATCCTCCTTTTATGGTGTCAAGCATGGGTGCACAGACATGACTAAATCCTCTTATAAACTTCTTGTAGGAGGTTGCTAACCCATGGAAACTTCTGACATCATTCATGGTTCTAGGAGTTGGCTAAGACAATATGGCACTTACCTTCTCCTTATCCATTTTTAGTTTTCCCTGTGAAATGACAAAACCCAAATAGGTGGTCTCCTCTTGCATGAACAAACACTTTTCCAAGTTGATCATTAGTTGTTCTTCATGTAACCTTTTGAGAACCAGGTCTATATGTTTGAGATGCTCTTCCCTTGTATTGCTAAAAATTAGAATGTCATCTAGATATACTATGACAAACTTGCCTATGAATTCTTTCAAAACCTCATTCATCAACCTCATAAAGGTACTAGGAGCATTGGATAAACCAAAAGGCATGACCTTCCACTCATATAACCCCTCATTGGTTTTAAATGCAGTTTTCCATTCATCTCCTAGCCTAATCCTGATTTGATGATAGCCACTCTTCAAATCCATTTTTGTAAAATACTAAGCACCTCCCAAATAGTCAAGCAAATCTTCTATCCTAGATATGGGGAACCTATACCTAATTGTTATCTTGTTAATAGCCCTAGAATCAGTACAAAGCCTCCAAGTGCCTTCCTTCTTTGGTGCTAGTACAGCTGGTACTGCACATGGGCTTAAACTCTTGCCAATTAGGCCTGTCTCCAACAATTCCTCAATCTGTCTTGCTACTTCTGCATTCTACTCTGGAGTAAGCTTGTATGCTGCCTTGTTTGGAAGTGTAGATCCTAGGATCAGATCTATGCAATGGCTGATATCTCTTATGGGTGTTAGGGACCTTGGCATTCCATCAGAGATGATGCCTTTGTACTTGTCTAATAGCTCTTGGACAACTGGAACTATGAACCTTGGTCTTTTCTCTCCCTTGACTTCTTGCTACTACTCCTTGTTCACTTTCAGACATGGAATTAGAGCATAGGATACTACACCTTCTTCCACTATTTCTTTCATGAATTGTTTACCTTCTACCATCATCACCTTAACTTCTTTTCCCTTTGATTCCTCCTCATTCTCCATTAATGGTATCAACTCTATCACCTTACCATCCTTGGTGATTGAATATGTATTCCTCACTCCATCATGATGTGCTTTCAAGTCATACTGCCATGCTCTTCCAAATAAGAGATGGCAAGCATCCATATTAGTAATGTCAAACAATAACATGTCCTTATATGCTCCAATCTAAAATTCTACCCAAGCCTGCTCTTCCACAACTATTTGCTGACCTTGGGTGAGCTATGAGACCTTGTATGGGGAGGGATGTGGCAATCTTCTAAGCTTAAGCTTTTCTACCATTTCAATGGATACAAAATTTTTAGTAGATCTAGAGTCAATCAGAACTTTACATACCTTTCCTCCTGCCTTGCAAGTAGTTCTGAAGAGAGACTTCCTTTGTGGGGTTTCTTTGTTAGGTAATTTCATGGTGGTCATTGTTCTCTGCATCATCAAAGACTCTCCTTTCTTAGGATATCCATAATTGTCAGGAGCATTTGGGCTTGTTACACTTTGACAATTAGATTCTTGGATCAGATTTGTCCTTCTTTCTCCCATTGAGCTTGTTGCCTTTTCTGGACATTTGCTAGCTATATGGCCTTCTTGATTGCAGTTATAACACCTAATAGATCCTCTACCCTAAGATCTTCCTCTGAATGATGGTCTTCTGCCCCTAAAATTTCCTCTTTGATTGTAATTTCCCCCTTGGGTTTGACTATTGTCTCCTTTATTGTTTTCTTGATTAGACTCACCTTCGTTTCCAAATCCAGATCCTCTACCTCTAAAAGGGTTTCTTCCTCCTCTTTGATGTTTTCCTCTTCCTCTATTGTTCTCCTCTTATCTTCTCTTTAGCTTCTCTTCCACCTTGAGTGCCAATTGGTAGCATTTCTGAACTATATCTGGGCTATGCAAATTTAAATCTTCTTGGATGGCAAGTCTTAATCTATTGAGATACCTTGCTACCCTCTTTTCCTCATTCTCTTTCACCTTTGTCTTAACACAGAGTTTCATGAACTCTTCAGAATATGAACTGACATCTAAATCTTTCTGCTTCAAATTTTGTCTCCTCTTATGCAATTGGATGTTGTAATCTAATGGAACATAGGCTTCCTTCACTAAAGACATCATCATTTTCCAAGTAGCAACTTTGCCCTTTCCTTCTTTCACCCTGTCATCTTGGATGAAATTCCACCAAGTCAGTGTAGCCTCTTTCATTTTGGATTGGGCTATCTTTACCCTATGAAATTTTGGTATTTCCTCTATTTCAAAGAAATTATTCAAGGAGTCTATCCACTCCATCACTGAATCAAGATCCATTTTTCCTGTAAACACTGGCAAATCCAGTTTCACATCCATGGTCCTCCTCTCCATGGATTTGAGGGCATAGAGTAATGGTCTTTGGTCTGCAGGAATGTTTATATCTTCCTGCTTAGGGATCTCCTCTTCATCCCTATCTTCTTCTTTTCCAGAACCTACTTTGTCCCTCAACTTCTCTAACTCATCTTTCAAGGCCTGATTCTGAGCTTTCACTACTTTGCTCTCTACAATTTGCTTCTTTACCAGGACAACCAACTTAGCATTGGTCATCCTTGCTGGGAACTCTGATGATCCCTCTTCATCTGACATCTTGTCGTCTTCTTCTTCCAAAGGATACTCCTTTGCTCTGATACCACTATGATGTAGAGCTACCAGCGGACTAGTGGAAACCACTTCAAACACTTAACTGTCACTGTGGTTGAACCTCTGAACCACGCAAACCATTGAACCAATGCTATCGGTTCAATCACTTAGCTTAAAATGCTATCAGCAACCCTCTGTTGCACTGTTGAACTCTTGAATCCATCAGCTTTACTGAACTGTGCACCAAAAGAACTGTTTATTTCACTGCTCACTAAACATTGAACCACTGAACCATTAAACCATTGAACCAGTTCAACCATCAGTTCAACTATCACTAACTCTATAGAATTATTATCAGCCACTTAACTTCTTCGGCCCATGTGTTGCTTACACTGACGAACCCCGTTGAACTTTGAACCATTGAACCTTCCACTGATGGTGCAACCAAAGACTTTCTGCCTAGTCTTAAACATGTTGATCACTTCATTCAAACACTATTGAACTCATGCAGTTCAAGGAACCCTTTCTCCTGCCAACAACCAAACTTTAGCACTTTACCAGCCTAGCACATGCGAATGCTAGGATTCAACAAAGCATGTTGCCGATCGATCCTGTGAACATGAAAACCAAACACAAACATAAACTAATATATAGAGCCATTCCACCAATTACAGAGTAATCAACTAGTGGAATGGATTAAAAATCCATCTCAGCTGCAAACCAACAAAATTGATTACATGGTGGGATCGAATGCCAAAGAGATAAAAAACAGGATTTCTTTATTATGCTTTCACAGATGAATACAACTGTCTGATTTCAAAGTTGCACAATTACAATTCCCAATCGCTGCTCTGATCTATCTCCCTCAAAACCAATCTCAATTACAATATATCAAATCAATCTGAGTTGGGGTATTTAACTACTCATTGACAGTAGTACTAACATGATTCCCAGCAGCTAGGAGACAATTCCAGGTAGCTGGGAGATCATAACCAACTATCAACCTAAAAACCTTATTATTACACTCAACAGGTGTCCCTTGGGACTTACAAATAGAAACAACTGACCTTATTACATTTGGTCAAAGAGACCTTATTACATTTGAATGCATTGGAATGCATAAAACATAACAATCTATTAAGACTTTAGGCTTGTTGAAGGGGTACCCTACACCATTACTCGCACATCCAACAAGTACTCACCAACTTTTATATCTATGCTTAAACCTACATCATTTGTCCTTTCTTCCACACCCATATGGGTAAAGATCCAAACCTTCCACTTTATTTCTAGGGGAGGAAGATCTAGATATTTTAGTTAACACCCTTGAAGGACTTATCAAAAACATTATCCATTTGTACATAATTTAATACAATTTTGATGATTCTATAAGAAAGAAGTGACTTCAAAGGTATTATAATACTTATTAATATTCACGATTATTTTTAAGTTATTCAAGATTGATAAAATAAGTATTAATAATAAGGAGGAGATTATAACTAAACATGTATTATAACAACATGAAAATTCATGAATATCATGACCATATCTTAAAGGAGATCATATTAAGAAATCATATTATAGTTAGTTATGTGAACATAACATCATATTAATAATATTCTTTTACAAATTAAAATTGCATGGACATTGAAAAAAAAATAAAAATTCAATAATACAATTCATGAATTGGTGCAAGACCATTGTAAGACATTGAAATCAGCAATTTAGCATTGATAAGATCCAAACATATAATAATTACAATAAGATAATGCAAAAGATATATCTGAGAAAACACAAGAGATGTTTGTGGGCCAATATGCTAGGTAATATCTAATATATGCAGAAATAGAATAAACCCTTAAGGTAGGAACACCATACAATACTCCTTTAAGAAGAATCTACTCCACACTATATCTCCAAGTGATCTCCAAGACAATATCATACTCCACACACATTATAATGATAATCACCTTCTTTATATATACCTCCTCCTAATAACATAATGGAGGGGTAATCCTAATGAAGGCCTACTCAAGACCTAATATAATTAATTATACAAGTTGTCCACATGACCCAATATAACTAACTTAAGGGATGTGTGCCACATGCCGACATGTCTATCCACCTAAATATGCTATAATATCATATCCCTAGGTACATAACAATCATCAAGGCATCATGAGCCCTCAATAAACCAATGGCATAACATGTGCATTTTTAGAGCACCAATAAACATTCTTTGCAGTGTATCTCTTGGAGTTGAGTCTTGACCCTTTTTCCCTTGCTTTCACATATTATACTCTTTATTTAACCTAGCATGTTCTTGTAGAAACTTGTTATAATTTTTTTCAATCTCTTTGTTATTGTGTCACATCTCAAAGTTTTTAAACTTTTTGAACTCAACTATATTTAGAATTGTTAGATGTTTCAATTATAATTATGTTATAAGTAGGTAATTGTCTATGAATAAAAGGTGAAATGTTATCTTTCATTTTCAAGTATACAATTAGGAAATGATGAATATAGATACTATGTGATGCTTTAGCTATGGATTTTTGGTTACTAACCTATTAATCAAAAAATTGAGCTGAATGAGCATAGGTATGTGTCGAAGGCAAGGGTTTGGTTAAGGTAGAGCCAACATAACTACCTAGTAAAAAATGGGATGGAGAAAATCTCGATGTTTACATACACAAGCATGTACCTCATATTGCATTTGCATTTTATCATTTCATGGAGTGACCTCTATCAAGTTTTATCTACATGGTAGTGTGGTTGATGGAATTAACTGATTACTCATGTTAGAAATATATCTCCACTATGCTTCTTTAGAGGTGTAATTAAAAGATTTGCTTATCACGTTCAAATGTCCTTTTATTTCAAATAGGCTAAGTCAAAATTGTATATTCTCTTCTTATATAGAGATAATAGTTTTTCTTTTAATTTTATTTACTTATTTTTCTAAGAGAATATCTTTGTGCTAAATTAAAAATTATATAAAATAAAAATATATTTTATTCTTAATATATATATTATTGGTGTTAAAATGAATTTCTTTTATTTCCTATTAGATAATAACAAGCTTTAAAAGAAATAAAACAAAAAGAAAAGAAAGAAAACAACAAGATATGCATGCAAAAATAGAAAAACAAAAAAGACAAAAAGAAAGAAAAAAAAGATAGAAAGAAGCTATAATGAAAGGAAGGAAAAATCTTTAAAAGAAAAAGGGAGATATGCCTTACACACAGAGGGAAAAGAGCAGAAAGGAGGTCTTGCAAGGGAAGTTAGGCCTCGATTGATTGGAGAAACAAAGAGAGTGAAGAAGGGCAAAAGGATCAAGGCTCTCAAAACCCCAGGTATTTTCCTTTCTCTTGTATATGCTTATATCTTTAGTCTATGAATTCTATTTGTCCTTAGCCTATTGTTTCTAATCTCTCTCTTCTGATCGGTCTTTGTTATGGAATCTGTACGTATCTACCAAACTAGTCTTCCTACTTTTGCTTGGATCAACCTTACTTCTTTTGTTGTGTCAACCCTCCTCAATAGATGAGTTAATTAGTTATTATAGTCCCTATGTGTATTTTCTTACATATGCAATCTCTTGTGTATGTATTCCAATGGTATCTAACCTCTTTACCATGTAATCGACCACTCTATGAATGGCCTATTGTAGAACATAGTGTCAACCCTCATTGGTTGGCTTCAACACATCTGTGTTCTTCTATTTTATTTGGTTCCATCTTAACTATATACTTCTTTCCTATAGAAAACTTATTTTGTATCAGTGGCTATTTGCAATACAGTAAAAAATCATCTATTTAACCATAGTCGATGGTAGGATCGACTCCATAAAATCTTCACCTTTTGAATGTTATTGATTGGTCTGAACTTTGCCATGAATCAATTCCCTTTTTCTTGTGATCAACCTTCCCCATAATAGTGACCTGCGCATAGATATTATCAACCCTCTCTTATGTCCAATCGACCCTATCAGTTTGACTAATTTGGAGCATAATTTTGAATGCTTTTCTTCAAACCTTTTTGCCTTATTCATATTCCTCAGCCTACTCTTCTTATTGGCTTGGCCTTTTCTAAGATTATCCTCAAATTAACTTTCTCTTAAACTTTTGGTGCTCTTTTCTTGCCTCTCAATCGACCTTTCAATGGTCATTAAAGTTCTTAACACCTATGTTGTCTTGTCTGTTAGTTTTTCTTTGATGATTTAAGTAGCCTTCCTCTACTTATTTAGCCTTTTTACAAGAGGTAATGACTTTTAAAACAAATATCTACCTTATTAAGTGTTTAATGGTCTCTTTCGAGTTGATCGACCTAAATTTTCTGATATATCAACCTTTGACTTAATACTTCATTGTTCTCTTTATCAAGGTCAACACCAGTTATAAAACAAGAAAGTGATCTTTATTTTTCAATCGCCATATTCTAAGTTCTGAATGATCTCAAGAAAAATTATAGTGGTTGATGTTATATTTTGTTAGAAATTATACTTAGTTTCAAAACTAGCTGTAGCTATTACCTCCTATAGATTTCCCTATTTTTTTGTTTTCTTTAGATTGTATTCTTATCGCCTCAGACAAGTTTTAGTTGCAGCAGACTGCTTTTCCTATCGCAGCTTTATGTGTTCCTATAGCCACGATCTTTCTTTCTATTTTTGTTTTCTATAGCATTATGTGTTCTTGTCGCAAGTTAATTGTTCTTCTTGTAGTTTATTGTATCTCCAGTGTAGCAAGATAGTTGGGCTACCATAATGACTATTTAATGACCATAAAAAGGATATAAAAGACTTATTTACTTTTGACTATTAAAAAGTATGAACCTGAAATTATTAAAAATGCAATTTCCTAATTCTTCTTAGTCATAAATTTAATCATTATCACACTATAAACCAATCTTGTTTGCTGATATAAATGCATAGATTTAATTATTTCTCTTATAATTGTAACTACAACATAATGACATATATATATATAGATTTTCATGATCAATTCTAGCAATAGTTCATTATAAAATAGTCATATTCTTGTTGTTATATAGTATGCTTACATCATCATAATTTTCATTCTTGTGAAGATAAAGCAAACTCACACTATCCTTTGTAAAGAAAGTAACTCGTAGAATGCATGTGCTATTACGAATTAATAGAATTAGTTGTTTTGTTATATGTATACTGAGCTTACCTTCCAAGATAGGATGTCCAATGTGGGCTAAGAGAGAAGGTAGTCTTCATTTTCAAGATTTACCAATTGTGTTTTTTGTTGTGGCCAAAGCTATGTTGTACCATTGAAATATATGGATAATTAATGCCTAGTGATTAATATTGTTCTCTGTCACATCCTATTTGCAAGAAATATGATCATTCTAGATTAGAATGCATATAGGCATCAGGCATGCATCGAGTGTTTCCCTCCTGCCCATTTGTTCCAAGTTGCTAGGCACCTCATGCAGGGTCATGTATTCTTCGAGATAGGAAGAATTCTGAGGAAATGTAGTGCTTTATGGTTGGGTGGAAAAAGCATGTTAACCATTCCCTTAACCTTCAACTTACAGAAGACCAGTGGGTTATGGCAACTAAAGATGGATATTTGTGTAATTGTAATTCAGATATTGATGTATCCTTGTATGAAATAATTGTATGGATTTCTTAGCCAAGAGATGAAATTGTACTTTTCCTTGTAGTTCTATTTTGGTTGATCTTATAAAACTGTAAGATATTCTACATTTATGATTGTTTCTAATAATAGAAAGATTCATCTTTCCATTTATAGTTTGAGATCTACTTTACTTTGATATTTTTAATAATTCAAAATTTAGTACTTTACATTTGGTATCAGAGCATCTAGGTTAAACACTAGGAACTTCACCTATTGCACTAAAGATGTGAATTTGATGCAGATTGATCATGATGGATATGAGGCACACTAATCGAAGTGGAGGATCCCACGGTGAACAAAATGAGAGATTGGACAAAATCCTTGTCCTACTGACCCAAAAAGGAGCTAGCATGTACAATAGAGAAAGAAATTAGAACAAACCAAGAAGGACAAAGTCAAAATGGAAATGAGAACTACAGGAGTGAAGTGAGGAACCCTCAAAATGAAGGAAATGCAAATAATCAGTGTAAAGTTGCTGAGGAGTTGGAAAAGGACCTTAAGAAGGTTACCAAGCCTAATTTTGATGGTAAAACCATCGAAGATGGGGTGAAGGCATGGATCATAGAAATGGATAAATATTTTGATCTTTTCAACTTGTCTAATGGGACCAAAGCAATTTGGGGGTCATACTAGCTCACTAGTGAAGCAACCATTTGGTGGGACAATGAGAAAGTAGAGAAGCAACTATTACCCAGGGAAATAACATGGGAATACTTCCTTTAGCTCTTTAGAAAGAGGTAGTTACCTTGTTTATACTTTGACAAAAAGATGACTGAGTTTCATAATCTTACTCAGGGAGGGGTGACAGTAACACAATATTGGGAAAAATTCTCCAATCTACTCAAATATGTAACACAATACCAGTTAGATGAGAGATTTAGAATCCAAAAAATCATCATGGGGTTAAGGCCCCAAATTGGGGTAGATGTGGACATTCACAATCCCTCAACTATGGATGAAGTCTTCGAGAAAGCAATCAAATAGGAGAAAAAATTGCAACAAGTTGCCAACTATCGCAAGAGTAGGGATGAGAACTATGGGACCAAGAGATTCTAGGGTATTAATAATAATCAGAACAAAAATAATCAAGGCAACAATAACAATCAATAGATTTAGAATTTGAAAACAGGAAATAACTCTCAAGACTAAAATAGTGGGAACTAGAATGGCAACAATAAAAGAGCCAACTACAACAATAACAACAATAGTAACAGAAGAGATATGTCTGATAAACCCAGACCACCTTGCGGAGGATGTTATAGTTGTGGTGAACACTATGCCAATGTGTGTCCTTGACGAGTGAATAATCAAAGGGATAGGAACCAACCTAGAGCGCTAGAGCACCAGATCCATGTGGCAGTTTACAATTGCCAAGAAGATTTCCAAGCGACACCAATCCAATGTACTGGTAAGCTCTATGGCTATCCTGTTTCTATATTAATTAACACTGGAGAACCTAAATTTTTCATAGATCCTAAAATAATTTCTAAGTTTTCTATTAAACCTAGTTATATGGCTAATTCATGGAAAGTTTAGTATGGAAATTGGGTCGAGAAGAAGGTAGAGTTGTGTCTTTCTTGCAAAAAATTAGACCTTTCCAACTTCTAAACTCAAGTCAACCTGTATGTAGCACCCTTAAGGTCTTATGATGTAATTTTGGGGATTAATTGGCTCACTGAACATAAGTCAATAGTATATTGTGAGGAGAAAAGTGTGAGATGTTTGGATGATCAGGGAAATCATGTGAAAATTCATGGCTCAAGGAGACCCATTGAACTTAGGCAAATCTCAGCCATGCAGTTGAAGAAATCTAATAGGAAAGGGTGTTCCATCTACATAGTTAAGGTTACTTGAAAACTTGGAACCATCATTTAATGAATATCCTATTCTTAGCGAGTTCCAAGATGTGTTTCTAGATGAGCTAACTGAGTTACCACAAAAAAGGTAATTTGACATTTCAATAGATTTGCTACTTGGAACTGAACCTCAGTAAAAAGCACCTTACAGGATGGCTACCAATGAGTTATATGAATTGAAGGCTCAGTTACATAAGTTATTAAACCAAGGGTTCTTAAGACATAGTGTGTCTCCATGGGGACCATTAGTTATTTTTGTGAAAAAGAAGGATGGGACCTTATAGTTATGGATCTATTATAGGATGCTCAATAAGGCTACCATAAAGAATAAGTACCCACTCCCAAGGATAGATGAACATTTTGATCAGATGAAGGGAGCCAAGGTGTTCTCAAAGATAGGTCTAAGGTCTAGGTACCATCAATTAAGGATTAAGGATGAGGACATCTCAAAGACAACATTTAGGACTCGATATGGTCACTACAAATTCACCATGGTACTATTCAATTTAACCAATGCTCCCACAACACTGAGATGAATAGTGTGTTCCAAGATTGTTTGGATGATTTTGTGTTAGTATTCTTGGATGACATTCTGATCCATTCCAAGTAAATAGAAGAGTGTGATAAGAACTTGAGGATAGTCTTACAATGATTGAGAGAGTGTAAGCTTTCTGGTAAGCTATCCAAGTGCACTTTTTATCAAAGTAAGGTGCACTATTTAGGCTACATCATTTCAACAATAGTAGTGGATCTGGAGAAGATCAAAGCAATTATGGAGTGGCTTGCACCGTAGAATGTGTTCCATCCCTAATTTTTGTCTTGCTAATACTTTTTACTTTTACTTGGACATAAGTAAATCTACTTTGCTATTTAGATTAATATTAAGGAAAGATATAGATTCTATTGAATGTCATTTATGGAATTATGGAAATGAATATGTTATATCAATTTAATAATTGTAATATGTGAAGTTGGTTTATTATTTGAATAATGATGCAATGATCATAATCTATTGATTTCAAGTTTTATATAGGATTACAAGTTTTAGATGACTCTCAGAGAAAAGAGAGAGTATCTTTAAAGGAGAGAAATATAGACCTTGGAAAATGAGTGATTATTTGCCAAAACGAGTATAAGTGTTTAACAAAACGTGAAACAGTATTAATAGAGGTAATTTATGTTTTGTCAATATAGCTTATTAGTCTATTCGACAAGTAGTCGATATCTTTTGATTCTTTTTTGGGTTAGTCATATGTGTCAACTTTGTTGGTTGTAAAAGAAAATGACGTCTTTAGAGTAGAATGATGTTCATTTACGATTAACGTAAGTACTACATCATCATTGTCACAAAATTGTTATGTTAGTATCCTTGAGTCATATAAGGTTTTATTGTTGACATTAAACATCATATGACAATATCATCAAGTCAAGTTGACGTGATTTAACAAAAGTTTGTGAAGGGGACACAAGCTCGACCCTTTCACATTATTCATAAGCCTTTTGACTTATTATTATTATCATACATTGATCAAGCATAAATGATCAAGTAGGGTTGATGTCATGTTAAACCATATTTAATTATATAAATATATATATGTATGCATTGATTTGAGGTGAATGCCTCATAGTTATTAATGCTTTTTCAATCATGGAGTAGCCGTAGGCTTGCAAATAGGAATGCCTACCTTCATTGCAAGTAATGGATCAATTCACTTAAGATGATCATTAAATGATCAAAAGGTGGCTTAAATGATATTTTGGCCTCTTTGGAAGAGGAGTTTGTGGTAATAACAACCACATTCGATGAGCTCCCTGCATAGTACGTCTTCCATCGACATGTGTAAGACTTGGCATATTATGTGGTTTTAGTTGAAACCAAAACAGTATGTGGACTGCATTGTATTCATTGTATTTCCAATTGTAAGAGTGTAAGAGTGATAATCGGATGACTCATTAAGAGTCAATAGACATTTGGGTTATGCTTTGAAAGGACAGCTATGAAACAACAGACAATTTGTTTATGCTTGGGGATGATCGCGGTGAGTAGAAAGGAATAGATAACAGTCTTGAGAGAAAGAAAACATCAAGTCTTAGGCATTCATTGGAGTATCCAATCGGCAACTCATTCTTATCTTGAAGCCATTGCTATCAGGTTGTTTCTTTTTGGCTTTGTGTGCATTGTAATCTTTGATAAATCAAATGTTTTTGTGTTATCCACTATAGTTTGGTTGTTGACATTCAATTATGCCATTTAGGCTTTACCATTCAATTCAATGTGAATTTGCTCAAACCAGTGGAGTTGGTTGTATTGATTCGTTGTTAGCATTCTTAGTAAACTGTTAAATTATCATCAGGAATTTCAATAGCATCTATTTAGCCTGGTTGGCCGATGTTTGATAATAGTCAAAAACTATACATTAGTGCCTGAGCCAAAAACATTTTTATTGTTTGAAGATTGATTAAACATGTCATATTACCATTTAAAGGATTAAATGATCATTACATATTATATACCTAAGCAGGGTTTTTTCTATGGTTATTGAATGCCTTGTATGACCAAACCAGTCCCTCTAAAGATTGAGATTCATTATGTAGCAAGTCAAGTTTATTGTTATAAGTTTATCATGCAAAAGAATTTCAATGATATTAGTGCAAATGAAAACTTGATAGGTAAACTCATTAGCTATGAATAATACGGTTTAATCATTAAGTTAGGATAATATCATTTAAAACCATTCCTTGTTTAGTTTACATATATATATATCAAAAATGATTTCTATCCAAAAGAACTTAGATTCTTAGTAATCTTTGAAAACTATTGTATATCTTGTCGAGTGATAGAAAAATTAGTAATATTATGATAGAAGAAGTAAGGTCTATAGGACAATCCTTATTATCTATTTTATTAATCTTGTTAAAGATATCCTTTGAAAACTGTTACAATGGAATAGACTAAATCTAACTAGAAAATGACCTAATATGGAAGCATATATAAGTTTATATTGTGATTGTCAATGATATCATGCTAAGGAAAGAAGAAAGTACTCTTACTCCTTTTTGTAGGAGGAGATATCTATTCTAGAACCATATTGTTCTTAATCTCAATTTAGTAAACCCAATGGGTCGTTTATAAACCTTAGTCTTATAAGTTATGAGATATGGATATTTTGAAATATCAGACTATTCAAGGTTGTAATGAAAACCCTAGAGTCAAATATAAAGAAAAATGATTGGTTATGTTCATATGAACTTGTCTAAGTCAAGGAGACCATTATCATGACATATGTTAAAACTATCTACGTAAACATAGTTGGTGAGGATAAACTACATGAATATGACAGTATCCAAGTTGAGTAGGGGTGGGTGAACATTTTGACCACGTTCATTATGAATGTTATTGATATTGAAACTTTGGCCAAAGTAACGCATTCATTTTCTACATGCATTGTTGGTTCACTGTATCTGGATTGCATAACCTATCAGAATTCATAATTAGCTAGAGGGGGTATCTAGGGTTGTATGGTTGATAGAGTTGTGTAGGATACAACACTATGTACTTGGGAAGGCAAATTACCACTGGTCACCTTTGGTCTATATTCCTCGTGAAGGGTAGGGCCACTTCCTATGTGGAAGATGTGTGGGAGACTACCGGTCTGTGGATGGAGGTAAAACACTTGAAAGATGCTCTCTCTCTCTCTAGCAGAAAACATGCCAAGGCTTGTGATAAAGATGCCAGATATTCAGAAGCAATGATCTTTCCAGAATTGTTTATGTAATTGAAATACTTATGCAAATACTTGTAATTGAGAAAGACAATATGTCATATTTGTATTATGTAAGAGAATCTTGTAATTTGTTGTTACTTGATTATATGATAAATAAAAGAAAAATTTTCTCTCATTTTTACCTTGTTGAAATTATTCCATGGTAAGTTCTCTATATTATTGTGTTTTTAGAACATGGATGTTACAAAATGTAATAGAAGTTTGGAGTTTCATGGGACTTGCCAGATATTATAGAAAGTTTGTAAAAGGGTTCTCTACGATATCAGCATCTATCACTTCACTTTAGAACAAAAGGAAAGAAATTTGAGCAGAATGACAGGTGTAAGCAAGCATTTTGACTTTTGAAGGAGAAACTAACCACAACACCTATCTTGACTATGCCAGATCCAAATGGGCACTTCACAGTGATAATTGATTCTTTAGGAGAGGGTGTAGGAGGAGTACTTATGCAGGATGGACAAGTGGTGGCATATGAGTCCTGAAAGTTGAAACAACATGAGTTAAACTATTCATTGCATGATTTGGAGTTGGCTTCTGCCATAGTGCATGCCCTTCAAATGTGGAGGCACTACCTTGTAGGAAAGCCTTTCAAGTTGAAAATAGACCATTTGGGGCTTAAGCACATCTTCACTCAACCCAATCTAAATGCTCATCAAAGGAGATGGTTGGAGTTTCTGAGTGAGTACAATTTTGGAATTGAGTATATTAAAGGGAAAGAAAATAGGGTGGTAGATGCCCTTAGCAGGAGGAGACATCTTATAACTATGCTCACTATAAGATCAATTTTCAGGCAATAGGTCATTTAGGCTCTAGAAAAAGATGAACATTATGCTAGAGTGAAACAAGCCTTAGAGCAGGATCCCTCTAATCATAGGTTTGATGGATATATGATTAAGATAGATGGACTTTTGAGATATCAAGGAAGGATGTATGTTCCTGACTCGAGGGAGTTGAGAAAGCTAGTTCTAGAAGAATTCCATAATTCACTATACTCGGGGCACCTCAGAGTAACAAAAATGATAGAAGGATTAAGACCCTTGTACTTCTGGCCAAGACTCAAGAAGGATGTTACAGAATTTGTTGCCTGATGCTTGGAATGCCAGTGAGTAAAGGTTGAGCATGTGCATCCGAAAGGACTCCTATACCCACATAGTGTACCAGAGTATAAGTGGCAAGTAAATAGTATGGACTTTATTTAGGGGCTGCCAATGACCAAGAATTGCCATGATGTCATTTTGGTTGTCATAGATAAATTGACAAAAGTGACACACATTATTCTAGGGAATCTCAAGGATGGATCTTTGATCCTAGACAAAAAGTTTGTTCAATAAATCTTCCATTTGCATGGAGTGCTAGAGATGATCATTTCTAATCGAGACATCATATGACTTCTAGGTTTTGGATGACATTGAATGTAGCCTTGGGAACTAAATTGAACTTTAGTTCAACCTATCATTCTCACACTAATGGTTAGATGGAGAGGGTGAATTAGGTGGTGGAGGACCTCCTCAGAATGTATTGTATGGAACAATAGTATAAGTGGGAAGAGTATCTACCATTAGTGGAGTTTGCATATAATAATTCATATCATGCCTCCTTAGGAATGACAACTTATGAAGCTCTATATGGGCATAAGTTTCATACACCCATCAATTGGGATAAGGTGGAAGACATGATAGTAATTGGACCTGATATGTTTAAGGAAATGGAGGATTAGATGAAGTTGATTAAAGAGAAATTGAAACAAGCTTTAGATCACCAAAAGAGTTATGCAGATAATAATAGAACATTCAGGTAGTTCTCAGTAGGGGACAAAGTCTTCTTGAAAGTCAAACCTTAGAAAAGTTCCATTTCATTTGGCAAGGTGTCCAAACTTGCTCCCAGATATGTAGGACCTTTTCATGTGCTGGAAGTGATTAATTCAGTTGCATATAGACTTACTCTACTACCTACTCTTGCCCAAATCCATAATTTTTTCCATGTATCTTTACTTAATCCATATCATCCGGATGCTTCACACATACTTGATTGGCATGCTTTGTAGGTTGAGGATCCAAGAGTGGTGCTGGTGGAGCCCACTCAAATTTTGGAGATGTGCAATGTTAAGTTGCATAACAGATATATTGTGTAGTATAAGATCTAGTGGGACTAGTATTCCATGGATAATGCCACCTGGGAGAATGCCAAGGATATAGATAGAGCTTTTCCTTATTTGAGAATTTAGCACAAACTCTTTACATTGCATAATTATGATTTTGTTGATACATTGATATTAGTTGTGTAAGACTTTAACATTTAATATTTGTGTAATAAAACATCAGGACAATGTCTCTTCCAAGTGGGGAAGGACGTCACCTCTCAAACTTTCTAAACTTTCTAAACTCAACTATATTTAGAATTGTTAGATGTTTCATTTCTAATTATGTTATAAATAGGTAATTGTCTATGAATAAAAGGTGAAATGTTATCTTTCCTTTTCAAGTATACAATTAGGAAATGATGAATATAGATAGTATGTGATGCTTTGGCTATGGATTTTTGGTTACTAATCTATTAATCATAAAATTGAGTTGAATTAGCATAGGTATGTGTCAAAGGCAATGGTTTGGTTAAGGTAGAGGCAACCTAGTTGCCTGGTAAGAAATGGGATGGAGAAAACCTCAATGTTTGCACACACAAGCACATAGCTCATATTGATTGTATTTGCATTTTATTTTTTCATGGAGTGACCTCTATCAAGTTTTATCTGCATGGTAGTGTGTTTGATGGAATTAATTGATTACTCATGTTAGAAATATATCTCCACTATTCTTCTTTAGAGGTGTAATTAAAAGATTTGCTTATTAAGTTTAAATGTCATTTTATTTGAAATAGGCTAAGTCAAAATTGTATATTATCTTTTTATATAAAGATAATAGTATTTCTTTTAATTTTATTTACTTATTTTTCTAAGAGAATATCTTTGTGCTAATTTAAAAGTTTTATAAAATAAAAATATATTTTATTCTTAATATATAGATCTATTGGTGCAAAAATGAATTTCTTTTATTTCCTATTAGATAATAGCAAGCTTTAAAAGAAACAAAACAAAAAGAAAAGAAAGAAAACAACAAGCTATGAAAGCAAAAATAGAAAAACAAAAAAGACAAAAAGAAAGGAAAAAAAGATAGAAAGAAGCTATAATGAAAGGAAGGAAAAATCTTTGAAAGAAAGGGGGAGATATGCCTTACACATAGAGGCAAAAGATAAGAAAGGAGGTCTTGCAAGGGAACTCAAGCCTTGATTGATTAGAGAAAGAAATAGAGTAAAGAAGGGCAAAAGGATCAAGGCTCTCAAAACCCTGGGTATTTTCTTTTCTTTTGTATATGCTTATATCTTCAATCTATGAATTCTATTTGTCCTTAGCTTGTTGTTTCCATTATCTCTCTTTTGATTGGTCTCTATTATGGAACCTATACATGTTTGCCAAACCATTTTGCATGCTTTTGCTTGGATCAACTTGACTTCTTTTGTTGCGTCAACTCTCCTCAATTGATGAGTTAATCAGTTATTATAATCCCTATGTGTATTTTTCTTACATCTGCAATCTTTTGTGTATGTATTCTAATGGTATCAAACCTCTTTCCCATGTAAATGACCATGCTCTATGAATGACCTAATGTAGAACATGGAATCAACCCTCGTTGGTTGGCTTCAACACATATGTGTTCTTCAGTTTTCTTTGGTTTCATCTTAACTATATACTTCTTTCCTATAGCAGCCTTCTTATGTATCACTGGATGTTTGCAATACAGTAAAAATTCATCTATTTAACCATAGTAGATGGCAAGAGCGACTCCATAAATGATTCACCTTTTGAATGTTTTTGATCGGTCTGAACTTTGCCATGAATCAATTCTCTTTTGCTTATGATCGATCTTCCCCATAATAGCGGCCTACACATAGATATTATTAACCCTCTCTTATGTCCAATCGAACCTATCTATTTGACTGATCTAGAGCATAATTTTGAATGCTTTTCTTCAAACCTTTTCACCCTATTCATATTCCTTAGCCTACTCTTCTTATTGGCTCGGCCTTTTCTAAGGCTATCCCCAAATTAACTTTCTCTTAAACTTTCGATGCTCTTTTCTTGCCTCCCATTTGACCTTTTAGTGGCCATGAAATTCTTAACATCTATGTTGTCTTGTCTGTCATTTTTTCTTTGATGATTTAAGTGGCCTTCCTATGTCTTATTCAACCTTTTTACAATAGGAAATGACTTTTAAAATGAATATCTACCTTATTAAGTGTTTAATGGTCTCATTAGAGTTGATCGACCTTCATTTTTTTATATATTGGCCTTTAACTTAATACTTCAATGTTCTCTTTATCAAGGTTAACACCGGTTATAAAACATGACAATGATCTTTATTTTTCAATTGCCACATTCTAAGTTTTGAAGGATCTCAGGAAAAATTATAGTGGTTGATGTTATATTTTGTCAAAAATTTATACTTAGTTTCAAAACTAGTTGTAGCTATTACCTCCTGTAGATTTCCCTATTTTTTTATTTTCTTTAGATTGTATTCCTGTCATCGCAAACCTGTACCGGTCGCAGTAGACTATTTTTCCTGTCACAACTTTCTGTGTTCCTGTAGCCAAGATCTTTCTTTCTATTTCTATTTTTTGTAGCATTTTGTGTTCCTGTCGCAAGTTAATTATTCTTCTTGTAGTTTACTGTATCTTCTATAGTAAGACAGTTGGGTTGCCATAATAACTATTCAATCACCGTGAACTGGATATAAATGACTTATTTACTTGTGACTATTGAAAAGTATGAACTTGAAATTTATTTAAAATGCAATTTCCTAATTCTTCTTAGTCATAAACTTAATCATTATCTTACTATAAACCAATCGTGTTTGCTGATATAATGCATACATCTAATTATTTAGCTTATAATTATAACTACAATATAATGTATATATATACATATATATATATAGATATATACATACATACATTTTTTTTTCATGATCCAATCTAGCAATAGTTCATTCTAAAAATAGCAGAATTCTTGTTGTTATATAGTATGCTTACATCATCATAATTTTCATTCTTGTGAAGATAAAGCAGACTCATACTGTCCTTTGTAAAAAAACTAACTCATAGAATGCATGTGCTATTATGAATTAATAGAATTAGTTGTTTTGTTATATGTATACTAAGCTTACCTTCCGGGAAATGATATCAAATGTGGGCTAATAGAGAAGGTAGTCTTCTTTTTCAAGATTTACCAATTGTATTTTATGCTTTGGCCAAAGCTATGTTGTACCATTGAAATAGATAGATAACTAATGCCTAGTGATTAATATTGTTCTCTGCCACATCCTATTTGCAAGAAATATGATCATTCTAGATTTGAATGCATATAGGCACCAGGCATGCATCAAGTGTTTTCCTCTTGCCCATTTGTTCTGAGTTGCTAGGTGCCTTGTGCAGTGTGTTGGTGTTCTCGGCTAATGGTATGAGTTTCCCTAAAAAGTAGTCATCTTCTATCCATAGGACCCTCAAGTGAGTGGTCAACGAATAGGAGATTGACTCTTTGTTTCCTCTACACTTTAGGCTTTGTAGGACCAAGGGGGGTATTCCCTTATTCAATACCCATATAATAAACCCTGACTTTGACTAGGTATTGACACTTAAGCATATATGTTCTCTTTTATGTAGGCCAAAACTGTATTCTCTTATTCTCTTCTATGAGTCCCTTTTTGAGCATACTTTTATTCCTTTCTTAAGAGGAGGCCATGTGTCACCATATCACGACTGCATGGCCAATCTTTACCTCTGATAGGATTCCTTTACATGCTCATGCTACCATTAGATCTGAACTTCCTTGCAGATTACTTCTTACCTTGACACCTAGTAGCACATGGTTCGTTGATTTGGATTCTTCGATCAAGGGATTGTAAGCCTAGATTCCTTGATAGATGTCTCTATGTCACAGCATCATAGAGGGATGATGACATCATATTAGATTCTCCATGATGCTGCAAAATGCTACCACATGGCACTTTATAACCCTTATGAAGATGGGACATAAACTTAATATTTTCACGGGCTACAAAGGGTAGAGCAAGGATTTAGGGCTGGTCATCTCAAGATCTTAAAGGCTTCAAGTTATAACCTAAATGACCAGGAACCTATAGTAAGCGGTCAATGGAAGATTATAAGATAAAGTAAAAGGCGAGCCATGGGATTAAAGACTTGCATTTTTTTGGACTTAAAACCTTAAACCTACATAGGTACCACCACTGGCTCTAATTGGGGACATGCAAGCATTATATTGCAACAAGAACCATCAGATTTCAAGAGAAGACAAAACATAGACCAAAAAGAACAAATTGTACAAGAATATACACCACTTACAACCTATAAACAACCTATTTTACAGTGTGCACAGAGAACAACCTATGTATGAAAAGTAGGGTTTGAGGAATTGTCTGTGCACTGGCAACTACTAAAATTCACCATCAAGCACCTAGAGAAAATAGGAATTCTCTCCATGTGTGTTACTTATGAAATAAGGGCCAATCCATAAAGATTCAAACTTACCATGTTTTCCTTTATCCTAATTCTTGGCATTCCACACAAGAACCAATTCATTCACCTAAAATTTTCTCTCTGAAGCCCTTTTATCAAATAAATATTTCACTTTTGGTTGTTTCTTCATATTGGTTTTTTGTGCTTCTCTCCTAGATTCATCCAGTGCAATTAATTGATTCACTCTTTCAGCCATTGGATCTTCCATATCCTCAGCACATTCTTGTATAAAATTGTACACTAGTAGGAGATTATTCACTGGAAACCTAGCCTCTGTACCATATACTAATTCAAAGGGAGATTTACCAATTACCTTTTTTATTGTTACCCTATCAGCCCATAGTGCTAATTTCAACTTAGAATCCCATGCCCTTTTGTTCTTATCAGTTATCCTCTTAATTATCTTCATGAGACTTTTATTACTAGATTCTGCTTGGCCATTTTCTTGAGGATGATATGGTGATGCATGAGATAAACTGATTCCATAACTCTTGCAAAAACCAACAACTCACTAGACCTAAAGCACATTACATTGTCTGTGACCAATTTTGTTGATACTCCAAACCTGATTATTATATGCTCTAAGACAAAGTCAAGCACAACCTTACTTGTGGTTTTCTTGGTTAGAATGGCCTCAATCCATTTAGTGAAGTAATCTGTAGCAACCAATATCCAACTATGTCCTCCACTTGACTTTTCTACTATTTCTCCTATAAAATCTATTCCACATTGCTAGAATGGAGCCTCCACTGTTATAGTCTTAAGAGGTAATGTGCCTGCATATTTAAGTTTTCCAAAAAACCTTTGGAAAGAATCGCATTTCCTCACCATCTTATGGGCATTAGAGAAAGTGTTGGCCACCAGTAACCTACTTTGAGAATTTTATGAGCAATAGTCTTAGCTATATAATGTCCCCCACACATCCCTTCATGCATGTCAATCAAAATATTCATGGCCTGATCTTCATCTACACATTTGAGTAGCACACCATCAAGTTTTTTCCAATACAATTCACCTTGAACAATAACATATTTGACAACTTGTAGCTTTAGTGTTCTTATTTGATTGTCACTCAAAGGGGTAGGGTAGTTCAAATTCTGCAAATAATTCACAATGTCTTTGTACCATTCCAACTTCAGTATGTTGCAAAATTGATCTTGAGCTATAGTCACTTGGCATGCCTCCAAATTTGATTCTGTCATCAATTTAGCCAAATCTTGTCCCCTTACCAATTTGGTAATTTAAATATCAATGTTGAACTCTTGGAGTTTTTTATCCATCTGCATCATCTTCCGGTTACTTCATGTTGAATGAATATGTTCTTAACTACTGCATGAGGCACATATGCTATAATCCGGCCTCCAACCAAATAAGGCCTAAAATTCTTGATTGCCCTAGCCAAGGCATAATCTTGCTTCTCCATAATGTCATACTTCAGCTCTGCAGCTTGCAGAGACTTGCTAAAGAAAGTAATTGGTTGTTCAAATCCATCATCATTCTTCTGTAATAAGCTTGCAACAATTGTATGGAATGAAGCAAATGAAAATAACTAAAAAGGCTTAGAGAAATCAAGTGATTTAAGATAGGAGCATTCTTAATAACCTCTTTTATGCTCTGAAATGATTGGATTACCTCGCTTCCCCATGTTATAGATTCATCCTTTTTCAACATCTTATATATAGCTTTGGTAATCTCTACAAAATTAAGAATAAATCTTCTAACAAAGTTAATATGCCTAAAGAATGATTGAATGCCTTTCATTGTCTTAGGTATCTAAATTTTATCAATTGCTACAACCCTCTCTGGGTCAATCCTAACTCCATCTTTAGACACTATGTGCCGCAAGAGTTTTCCTTCAATTACCCCAAAAGCACATTTCTTAGGGTTTAATGAGATACCATATTCCAGTGCTTTGATAAAAATCTATTCTAGATGCATATAGTGCTATTCTTCCTTCTTTGAATAAGTAGTTAGGCCATATTGATACATAGCTAAGATAGAATCAATCAATCCTACAAATGCAACATCCATTGCTCTTTGAAAAGTAGCACCTACATTTGTTAAACCAAATGGCATCCTCACATATACCTAAGTTCCCCATGGAGTTGTGAAGCTATTTTTATATTTTTTAGATTCCCTCACCTTCACCTGATTATATCCTGAGAATCTATCCATCATGGACAAGAGCTCACACCCTATCCCCTTCTGCAACATAGCTTCCATGTTAGGCAATGGGTAATTATCCTTCAAAGAAGATACATTCAAATGCCTAAAGTCTACACATAGTCTTATATCTCCATTTTTTTTTCTGACTAGGACAAGATTTGACACCCAAGTAGAATGTCTTATGGGCTTAATGATTCCAACATCCCTAAGCTTTATAATCTCTTCTTGCATTTTCAGAGCTAAGGTAGGATTAATAGGCCTCTGCCTCTGTTTGAATGGTTTAGCTCCAGGCTTTAGATGGATTTCATGTTGAAACAAGTCCTCTCTATATGCTTTCAAGTCCTCATACAACCATGAAAAGACATGTTTGTATTTTCTTAATAATGCTATTAACATGACCCTAATATGTGGCTTCAAGTGCTTACCTATGTAAACTTTTTTTAGAGCATTATGTGTACCCAAGTTTATCTCTTCCAAATCTTCCATGTGAGGGGAAGAGGTCTTAGCAACCAATTGATCTCTGTTATCAAATGCTCTTTCTAAAGCCACTAACCCTCTTGGAATTTTATTAGTCTTGAGTTGTATCACTTCTTTTCCAAAAAGAGTTTCTTTCCCATCCACAACCTCCATAAAGTTCTAGAAATCTATCTCTTGATTCTCATACTCATCAATACAATGTAGAAACTTTATTAAGTCCTTATCATCTTCAAAAACCTGCCAACTACATATGTTGTCTGACACTGTTGGTCTGATTTTGATCTCAACATTTGTGGCATCAAATAGTGTAATATCATCTAGCCTAATAGCCACATTAGCCAAGAAGTTTACCATAACATTTTTTGATCTTTCTATCCAATTTATTGAGAATGCATCAAACAACTTAATAGTATACCAAATTGCATGTTTATATTATTTCAATATTTTATTCTTTGAAGCATATTTATCTCTTACTTGGGAAACTATTAGTTCTGAATCTCCAAATACCCTTAATAATTTAATGGCATGCCTTACAGAAACATTCAATCCTAGCAATAGAGCCTCATATTTTGCAATATTATTTGTGCAAGCAAACTTCAATAGAAAGGAGAATTTAAGGATCTTACCAGTAGGAGATAGAAATACCACTCCTACACTGAAACCTTCTTTTGAACAAGCACCATCAAAGTATATGGTCCATAAGCCATTATGATCTTTTTGTCCTTCAAGCTCTTCATCAATAAGCTCTTTCTCCTTTGCATCCTGATCACATGATACAATCCTAAAGTTTTCATAGTCAATGTCAACAAAACAAATCTGATCCTCCGATTCTTGATCCTCAAATGTATCTGGTGCTCTTTCTTCTCTAATCAATTTGACATCCTTGCCATTCATGGGAATTACAACATATGACAAATCCAACTACATGCTCCCTCCAATCAATGCTTCCCACCTCCTAGACAATAACATACCATATTGTGGCTTGATAGCAACTATTGTTACATTCATGGTATAGGTTTTTTTCTAGATAGGCTGCAAGCATAAATCCACATTCTTCATAATCCCTATAACTGGCACTTCTCTAGCATCCATAGCATAACACTTTCCACATGCCTTATCTATGTTCAATCCAATCTACTACATAATATCCAAGGGTATGATGATTATTGAAGCACATAAATCTAGCATACAATTCCTAATCACTTTCCCATTAACAATAAGGGATACATAGAATGGTTCTTTTTGTGATGGGCATTTTGTTACTATTGTTCCTAAGTAAACTCTAGGAATTTCCTCCTCCTCAACACCCATCTCTTGAGTGTTGTTATGATCTTTTACAGTGTGACCTCTCTAATGAGATACTCCTGAAATCAGGGTCAACGCTTTATTCCTATATTCCTCAATCTTCATCATTTCCATCAAGGGGACTGAGACTTTCATCTGTGATAAAGCTTGAGTTATATCAAATCGGACATAATTTTGTATAACAGTTGTAGCTTGTCCTAGATTCTTACTCTTCTCATGAGTTGGTCCTATTTTAGCTTTTATGGTTTTCTGACCATCATCCATGACATGTGGACCTTTAGCCTTCTCCTCATTCTGAGAAGCCCTACCTTCTGAATTTTTAGTGTTTTGATTTGGTTTTTCTTTGGGATCTCTCTTACTGTTATTACCCTTCATTTTCTATGATTCAAACCCTCTCTAATTATGCTAAGGTTTCTTTACAAAGATGCTTCCTGGCTGGCCTAAGTCACTTGCTTGGACCTTACTTCTGAGATTATAGTTTCTCTCAACCTGGGCTGCTGCAGCAGTTGTAAGAGCTCTGATTTCTTCAATAGAAGTCTTTTTAAATTAACTAAAGGAATATGGGAATCTTGGGCATAAATTTGATGATCTTCATTGTCTTCATCAGAGAAAACTTATTAGTAGATTTGATCTGTATAAAACCTTTTTTCATTCACATCTACATCTATATCTGCTTCATCAGAGGAGGAATAGTCTCCATTTGCAAAAAGCATGTTAACACTAACATCTTCAACACAATGAGATTCATTACACTCGTTACAAGAATTAGCATCATTATAAAAGGATTGAACAATCATGCACTGAGATTGTGAGTGTGGCATTTGGCATACTATACACCATGGAGTATCATCAACAATATTGATAGTCTTCTTCAGGGGATTAGGAGTTTCTTTAGTATGCTGTGATTTTTGATCAGTTTTATTATTCAGGATAGGTTTACCATTATACCAATTTGTGTTGTATGGCATATCATGTAGTTGGGGTCTCTTTTCTTGCCTTTGATAGCTCTTCTTCTCAGGACCAAGCCCCTTCTCATTTTTAGCAAGTTTATAACTTAAGTCCTTGAAAGCAGTTGTCAATTTGTCTAATTTATCCTTAGATGTGGAGATGTTACTCTAAGCATTTTGAGTTCTGTTGTTTAAATTTTGCAATATTCTCACATCATCCCTTTTATTTCCTTTACCTAATGCCTTCCTATTATTTTCTATATTAGTTGCAATTCTGAAAGCATCCCTAAGGCTTGTTGGACTCTTATCTCTCAGTTCATATGTTGTCTTAGCATCAAAGGCATTTGTATACAAGACCATACTCATTGGTTCATTTGGCCTCATATGAGGTGGCAATTTGTTCAAAACCCTAGTAAATCTAGCATTGAAATAAAAAATAGATTCATTTAACCCTTTAGCAATACTTGTGAACTCATTAATGATGAAACTAGGGTTATTCTTATCTCCATATTGTTCCCTAAAAATTCTCTTAAAATTATCCCATGATGTAACACTTTGATCATGAAAACTTCTATACCGTTCTCTGGCTTCATCTACCAAAGACTACATAAATAATTTCATGAAAACATCCTCATGTTCTACTTCTAAATTATCCATTACATTGAGGAAAGCCTTCAAATAGTCTTCACCTGACATAACATTATTACCTAAAAATTTTGGCAATTCACCTTTGATATCATTGTCAGTGGGGTTAGGGTATCTAGGAATGCAAGTGAAATCTAACTATCTAAATCTATCCAAATGCATAGGTCTTCTACCAAATTGGTTGGCATTAGCATTCCTATTGGCATTACCATGAACATTTTGATTTCTCACATTATTATGTGGTATTCTATTGTTATTTATATTTTATCTTTGATTATTTGTGGATTCTGATTCACATGTTGGTCAAGCTCTTGATTATTTCCAAGCATATTTTGGTTATTCTGTTGATTTTGAACCTCATTTGTCTATCAGTTTCCTAACACATTTGCATTATTTGGAGTGGGAACTACATTCTGATGGGAATTTCTCAAAGCTACCACCTTTTATTTCATATCACCTCTTATTTTCAAGGTTTGCAAGTAATCAAGTTCAGCCATGAGATTCCTGATTTCTTCTGCTAATTCCTCTTCTCTTGGCATAGAAGAATGATGCCTCATCATATTGGGATCATTAGTATCCCTTGGGGATTATGTATCTTCAAATCTATCAGGGGAATCTAGAAAAGGATGTTCTTGACATATATCAGATCTTATCCTCAACCCATCACTTTGTTGTTTCTCATAAATTTCTTGAATATTAGCTTTTGTAGCTGAAAAATGTTCTTGTCCAGAAGACCTAATATTATTTTGGGGATCATCATTATTCCTAGGACTTGGTGAACTTTCCTGACTAGGTTGAGTAGTCCCCTTCTTCCTATACATCTTTGTTGGTAATTCTTGGAATAAGGGGTTTTGCAGGGATCTTCTCCCCTGCATACAACTTCTATTTTCACTGGCTAGGAGATTTATCTTTGGAGTCACCACCCACTAATGAGACATATGTTTAGGGTCTTGGTTCCTTTTCAACTCCCTAGTGGAGTCACCAAATCTGTTAGTGTTCCCAGCTGATGGTCTAAGTTTCCCTAAAAAGTAGCCATCTTCTATCCACAGGATCCTAAGGTCAATGGCCAAAGAATAGGAGATTGACTCTTTATCTCCTCTGCACCTTAGGCTCTATAGGACCTAGGGGGGTATTCCCTTATTTAATACCCATATAATAAACCCTAACTTCAACCAAGTATTGACACTTAAGCAGATATGTTCTATTTTATGCAGACCAAAACTGTATGATGATTACAAAGTGGCTAGCTTTGGGCATTTGTTTATTTTTTAGTCATAGAACATGGAACTACATCCTACTCCTACAAACTAGTAGGTTGGTTCAGATTTTATTCTTAATATATATATATATATATATATATATATATATATATATATATATATATATATATATATATATATATATATATATATATATATATATATATGATTATCTGATTGTGGGTATTTTGTGAAAATAAGCCCAACTTTGACCAATGCCAATCCCAGTGTTAGGAGTCAACCTCTCACAAATGTAGAGCAGTTCCTATAACCATCTCGAACATACTAGTTCAAAGGATATTAAACATTCCTTGTCTTACACAAATTTATCCAAGAATGGGTATTTCTATTAATTCTTCTTACAAATATCCATGTTATCACACACACCTCCCCATATCTAATCCAGAGCATTTTAATCTAATCTTTACTTAGAAGCACAAAACCAGACATACAATACAACAAATGTGTATTCAAGAACTTAGAAACCCTTAGTATCTTAGTTCAAAAGAGGAGTACAAATAACACAGGAGACAACTCATAGAAACACATGCAAATATAATTTCTCATATAAAATCAATCTGAACTAATAAAATACTTAATGAAAAAATACATTTAGCATTACAAGAAAGTAGACTCACAACTCAAGATCAAGCCAACCTCCAAAATTGCTCTATATTTTCATTACCAAAATATCGCCAATCTTCCAACAAATTACAATGTGAGTCTGTTGACCTCGTTTTCAACACTTCCAAATTTAAACTTTTTGTGTCAAAATGACAAATCTAACCATGCTTTGAACTCTTTCTCTAGAGTCGCCTTTCGATTGCAAAACACTAGTGTCACATTTTTCTTGCATGAGTCATTGAGATAACTTATTTCTAAGATGTCACAATCTATTTCCCTATATTAAACTTTTCATAACAACATCATTTTGGAGCAGAGACACTCATCTTTTCACTGAGTTTCTTGGGCACACTTATCTAGTTTGCGGCATTTTATGAAAACAATTAAATATTGAAAATCTATGATAGATGGTACAAAATAATTTTTATGGCAGTGTTCATGACTCCATTTCACCTAATGTGGTAACTTTTTGGGTCAAGAAGTCTTATGGTTTGAGAGATTTTAAACTTTCAATTTTTCAGTGGGCGGTTGGCAAAAACAATAAAATTATGATTTTTGTAAGGGCTGGAGAAAAATTGTTTGGCACAGAGATTTATAATGTTAATACAGACAATGTGGCAAGATTTCATGACAATCTAACTTTCCAGTTGAAAGTTATGCACTTTTCGCCATTTCTCGCGCCTGCACAATTCACAAGTTGCAAATTCGACTAAGTTGAAAAGGTATCACCTGTGAATTTGGCTAAGTGGAGAGTTTGTTTTCAAAAGAAGTTATTTTTGGCCTACTTAGGAAAAGGTGAAAAATTCATGTCAACTTGTACTTTTGGAAAACTTCGCATCAACTTTTGAATTCCACTAAGTTGGCGTTAGCTTTCAAATTCGGCTAAGTGAACATCTACTTTCACTTTTGGCAAAGTAGAGGCATATTTTCAGTTTGCACTAACTTGATACAATATGAGGTTTTGAAAAGTCAAAACTTTTGAATTGGTAGTTATTTCACGAAATTTTGGCAAAAGCGCAAGTGCTAAGTTGTAACTAAGTTATAAAAAACTCCCAAAGAGCCGATGAAAAGTAGTTATTATAACTATTCAAATGACTTGCAATTCTTGCAAAACCAATTCATTCAAAAGATTTTAGAAAAAATTCTTGGCAGGTGCAACACCTAACTCGTCAACCATTTATAGCATTCTCTCAACCTATGTGTACAAGAGCTTCTAAATAGGGTATGACCATCCCTCAAAGCATAATGAAATAGAGATCCTTATCAGTTCAAAATGCTTTGGCAGATACAAATGCAAGATGGAGTAACAACTATTTGATAAAATGCTTTAAAGAGATGTCTTCTCATGCTAGTATGGTTGCATTGTTTACACAAAATGGATTTGTTTAAAAGACTTTATAGCAAATCTAGTTGGCAGTTATAAAGACAAATTCAATAGTCATTTTCCTGTATCATCCCAGTGCACACCAAATCAAGAAGTTATAATCAGTGTATGGGTAATCATTAAAACATAATGAAAGAGAGGTTTTCACCAAATTTCTATAGCTAGAAATACATGCATATGAAATATTGAAGCATGGAAAAAGCACACAAACGGTTTGACATACTACTACAAAGATATTTTATATGTGAGCATTATCATGCTTGGAAGATTGTCTCACGCCACCAGAAAGACTTTCTAAACTCATTGGTTGTTCCTATCAGTGTATTCCTTGAATCTCCTATGGGTGCAAGTGCTAGTATAGTTGGAAATGCACTGGTAATTATGCAAGTTGTCATAGCACAAACAACCTTTGATATTCAGCCTCAAAGAAATGTGGTTTCATTGAATACAATGATTGTGGGATAGATACATTAAATGAATTTGTTGAAAAATCTTGAGAAACTTTCTAATGGCGGTTACGAAACTGAATTCCACATCCTTTGCCAGCATTCTCACGGCTGATGCCAAAATGGGAGTTTTCAAATAGAAAAGCATAGTTATAAGTCGACTTTGTTAGATATAGTAGTTGCAAGTGCCCCGGTCAACATATATGTAAAATGTGGAAGCATACAAAATGCACGTAAACTATTTGACAACATCCTTCAAAGAAACGTGGTCTTCTGGACTACAAAGTTTGCAGAGTATCCATGAAATGAATTTTGTTGATATGAAAGCTTAAGAGACTTTCAAACATATGCATTTTGCCTGTTGTAAATCTGCCACCTTTTTCCAGCATACCCACGGTCCATTCAAAGCACGATGAAATGAAAAGTTTTGTTAGATATTATTGTTTGAAATGCTCTGGTGGATGTGTAAATTATAGAGAAGTTATGTGAACTATACGAAATAATGAAATGTGGTCTCATTGAATGCAATGTCTGCAAGATATAACACAAAATGGTTTTTGATGAAAAGGTTTTAGAAACTTTAAAGCAAGCACATCTGGTGGGTGTAAAACCATTGTCCATAACCAACATTAAGTGCCCTCATCACCAGCACACAAAATGGATATATTGAAATGTTTTGAAAAGATTTCAATATAAATTCTATTCACAAGTATCAAGATATGCTCCAAAACCAATGGCCAACCATTTTGAAATGGCTATGAACATCCATTAAAGCATAATGAAACAATGATTTTTATCTGATAGTCTAATTGGAATTGCTCTGGTAGTAATGAATGCAAAATGGGAAGCATAGACAACACTAATGAACTATTTGATAGAATCCCTTGAAGCAGATGCCATCTCATGTTGTGCAATGCATGCAAAATTCGCACAAAATGAATTTGTTGAAAAGACTTTAGAAACTTTCAAGAAAATGTAATTTTCTGGTGTAACGGCCCATGCTAAAATGAAATTTTTGAATAGAGTATGGACGTCTTCCAAAGCCTTACATAAGGTATTTTAATCAGATTGATAGACATGTATGCTAAGCGTGGTCCGAATATATATACAAAGCACATAAACCATTTGGCAAAATGATTGAAAGAAATATGGTCTCAAGAAACGGCACAGGATACAATACAAGTTAATTTGTTGAAGGCATTAGAAATTTTCAAGTGAATGTGATCATCCTGTGCTCAGAATGGAAGTCAAAGAATGGAGGATTTTTGTCAAAAACTATAGTTCAAAATACCCTGGGCGACATACATGCAAATAGTGGAAAATTAGACAATGTGTAAGAGTTGTTTGACATAATGCCATTAGAAGTGAAACCTTACATCATGCAAGGGTTGCAAAACCATATACAATGGACATGAATCGTTTAACAAAAATGCCTCAAAGAAATGTTGTCTCATGGAGCACACTATGTGCAAGATACACACAAGATCAATTCCACAATCTTTACTCGTATTATTCATACCTACAGGATGTGGGAGTTTTAGATCATGTTATGGACATTCATCATAACATAAGGTGAAGTAGTTTTTCATGGAATGTTGATGTTTGGAAATACTTTGGCTGAAGTATCAAAAGGTTAGGAAATCTGACCAGTTTGCAAAATAAGGAAGAATTGACAAGCATTTGCAAAGCACATGAACCATATGACAAAATGTCTCAAAGAGATGCAGTCTAAGGAATTGTCATGATCACTAGATTGCTGAAACACCATGTATATAAAGCTTGGGAGCATGGCATGAGGCATTGGAAGTATTTAACAACATGAATCATAGAAATGTGATCTCAAGAACTACCACAACAACCGGATATACTCGTAAGATATTTGTTGAAAAGACTTTAGGAACTTTCAAGCAAACAAACTTTGAGAGCCTACTTGCGACCTGTTATAAATGACAGTACCGGAGAAGGGAGGATGTTGCAATAGATGAGACAATGTGAAATTTAGGCTACCAGTGGTGTTCACCACTACCATGCTATTGTGAAGTACTGTGGAAGATGGATGGGCAATGTTCAACATACAAGGAATACTATTCATTGGGCTATAGATTACTTGGTCAAAACCACCGCTCTTCCTCTTTTCACATATGCAAAGTACTTAAGAGTTTCTAAACAAGTGGTCTAGTGTGAGAACATTGTAGCAGCTCGTATCAGAATAAGAATTGTTGCAAGAGGACAAGAAACTATGGTTCTTCTTAATGGTTTATAGCTTGGGAGTGAAAGAACATATAATTCTCCATGTGCAATACTTTCACTTAGGTCCTATGGGAGAAAGCTATTAGTATAAGTTGAAATTGTCTTGAGAATTTAAACCTTGATTATTCCCTTTTCAAGAATGTGGATACAACTATCTTGGAGCATTATTTTGAATTGGACTCCACCTTAATGTCTTATGATGAAATACTGGCAACATTTGGTAAACATACCCATATTTCCCCACATCATTGTAAATTTACAAGTTTGGAGGGTTGTACAACACATGTGTGATGTTGCTTTATGGGAACTTTAGCAATTTCAAACATCTCTAGATCATGTGAGTACTAAAGGATACATTTCAAGTTTTGTGAGAAGACTGATGTGTTATGTGCCAAACCATGATGTGTTGAATCCATTTGTTGGGTTTATCTTCATGCTCTGACAATTTTGAGTTTAGGGAAAAGAAAACACAAAGCAAAATGGTTCTATCTTATGGTTCAATTGATAATACTATTTCACAAGAAATGATACTCAAAGTTATGAAAAGGAGGATTAAAAAGATTCTCGGATATGATTGTAATCAGAGGCAAAAAATGTGTAATGTTATATAGTCTTCATCTATCATGCCGATGTTGTCAATGGAAGACACACTTCAAGTATTTGGAGGAGTTGTCAAGATCTGTCAAGGTTTGATTGCTTGAATGGAGTAGACAGAGAAGTGGAGTAACTTAGCGAAATCCACAACCCAAAACTTGCAAGTTTTATTTACCTTTTTGTAAAAGTGACTTTTGTCACTTATTATAATGTAAAGTTAGAAAATGAACTTTATTTCTAGAAAAAGTGATGTAAAATATCACCAAAAATAAGGTTCATTATATTATTGTATTACAAAAAGGTAGTTACTAGGTAGTTACTAGGTAATTACTAGGTAGTTATCAGGTAGTTAGAAGGTTGTTACTGGGGACAAGCCTGTAAATACAAGGCTATTTCAAATGTAATGGGGGGGATTTTTCAAGAGACTTTTTGAGGGGAACTCATTGAGAATATTTCCAAAGACCTTCAGTCTAACACTTTGTACATGAAAGCTTTTCAAATTGTATAATTTCACAAAGATAATGAAGAATGCTTTGGTTCGTATGTTCCAATGGTATTTCTGAGTTATTGTTACTAATTTCTCATATGTTAAATTGGTAATACTTTTGTGTCATTGTATAAATCCAAGGTCATCCATTGAAATGCTTTTACTATGCAATCGATGTAAAGAAATGCAATCTTATCTTGGTATCTTGATTTGAATGTTGTTGATGTAACCTATCTCATAGTGTGTGGGATTAGTATATCATTCTTTAATCATTGTTATAATATTATATACATTGTTATCCAATCCATCATATAGATTCAGGAACATAGTTTATAACTCTTATGATGAAACCCCTCTTTAACCTGTTAACAAGTTTATGAAATCTTGGTTGGTATTCATATGTCTATTACTAGGGTTTTTGTAATTCATGTTCCTTTAGATTTTCTTTTCTTCCTTTTTGTACATTTAGGATAAAAGTACACAAAAACCCACAAATACCCCTATCATACGAGGGAGCTGCCCCTCTCAAATGCAAAGGAAAGTTGTTGGTCAAGTAACTTCTCCAACTGTTGGGACAATTTAGTCATTGCTCTAAGGGCAACGAGTCAATTTCAAATGTTATTTCGTGGTGAAAAATATGTTTACCAATAGAGTCTACTAGTTCTTTTATAGACCAAGAACGTGGTACTCAGAATTCAATGTCCTATGTCAGTTAGATGAGTTTTACATTGCAAGCCACCGCTCATAGGCACTGGGACATTAATTACATAATGCATGGAGAAAAGATAGAAAACAATTTCTTAGGAGTACAATTGACTAGAGGATCCTGGCCACATAAATGAAGAGAAGTTAGTTGCTTGTTCATCTCAGGCACATTTACCCATACTTCTCTGTCTAGGTTGCATATGACTTCTCTAATGGCTATTGAAAAGAAATCAACTTTGATATTTTATCATTATGCCCTATGTACCTTGGTTCCATCAAAATCTTTGCCTCCTTACAGAACATCTCAAAATTTATTTCAAGTACGTGCAATTTGTCCAAAGTTGAGCTCAAAATATTTAGGCTCAGGTCTCCATAAGTACAACAGGTAGATATTAACTGACCAGCAATGGCTTCAAAGTTAGTCCTCCACTTGTTAAGGCCCTTTACCTATCCATCACTAGTTTTACACCTACAAAATCCTTAAACTCCTTCTCTTGGGCATCTGAAAGCTTTCCGCACATCAGGACTCTATTCGTGCTATAGGGCACCTACAACATTCATCATAAAAAGTTTAAACCTGGTCTGTTGATCTAATTTTTTCCTTCCAAAATCCATGGCTATCATTCACCTGCTAGATTTGAAAATCCTGGTCTTGTTGAAAAGTCTTCAACCAATAGGAACAAGCCATGTCGAATGTACCTCTTCTATTGACGACTTCACCTTTTGTCCAATGTGGACACATGGCATCATTTTGCAATGTCGTGGCAAGAAATTGCCCACCACCAACTTGCCTTGTGTGGGTATGCTAAAGCCTCCACATGTCCCCTTTTGAGCATACTTTTATTCATTTCTTAAGAGTAGGCCACTTGTTGCCATATCATGACCGCGTGGTGGATCTTTTCCTCTAACAAGATACCTATGTGCACCCATGCTACTGTCAAATCTAAACTTCCCTACAGATTACTTCTTACCTTAACACTTGGTAGCACACAATTCATGGATTTGGATTCTTTAATCAAGGGGTTGTAAGCCTAGATTCCTTGACAAATGTCCCTATGTCGCGACATTACAGAGTGATGATGATGTCATCTTAGATGCTCTACGACACTACGAGATGCTACCACACATCACTTTATAACCCTTACAAAGACTTGGGACATAAACTTAATATTTTCATGGTCTACAAAGGGTAGAGCAAGGATTTAGGGCCGATCATCTCACGATCTTCAAGGCTTTGAGCTATAACTTAAATGAATGAGAACCTACAGTAAGTGGTCAATGGAAGATTAGAAGATAAAGAAAAAGCTGAACCATGGGATTAAAGATATAGGGATTTAAGGGCTTATATGAATAAAGACTTACAATTTTTAGGACTTAAAATCCTAAACCTACACAGGTACCACCACAGGGTCAGGTATTCTTCAAGATAGGAAGAATTATGGGGAAGTATAGTGCTTCGTGGTTGGGTGGAAAAGCACCTTAACCATGCTATTGACCTACGACTTGCTAGACTAGTGGGTTATGACAGCTGAAGATGGATATTTGTGTAATTGTAATTTAGATATTAATTTATCATTGTATAAAATAATTGTATGGCTTGCTTAGCCAAGAGATGTAATTGTACTTTTCCTTGTAGTGGTATTTTAGTTGCACTTATAAAATTGTAAAAATTGCAAGATTTTCTACATTTATGATTATCTTTGATAATAGAAAGAATCATCTTTCCATTTATAGTTTGAGATTTGCTTCACTTTAATATTTTTAGTAATTCAAAATTTAGTACTTTACATAATGCTTCACTAGACTAGGCAATATGCATTGCCAAGGAGGTTGCCTCTGGGTTGACACATCTCCCATACTTTTCATAATGAGTTTCCCAATTAACCCTTGTGGGTCTTAATACAGTTTGTTGTGTTCAAGGGCTATAGCCCAATTGCCAAGGTCTCATGGTCTAGGTTGAATTCAGAACCAAAGTAAAACTTCTTGGTTTGCTTTACATTCTCAAATGCATCACCATATTCATTTCTCCTCCTAAATGTGTCTAGGGCAATGCTAAAGTTTATGTCCATTTAGGTAACAAGAGGCATCTATTATCCCTCACCATTTTTTCCCCTACTCTCTTGTTATTTTTTCATATTTACCTTGAAACTTGTCAAAGTACTTTAAGCAGTATCAAGCTCTTCATCCTTCAATTCCATCATGTCCCTTCTAGATCTTTCTTCTTTTCTAGATCTAAAACTTTTAATTTCAATACAAGAATTTTGAACTCCTCAATCTTGATGAGATCATCATTAGACATAAATTCTTCTTAGGGCCTTTTATGACATCCTCCACATCATCACCTTGCAAAAGAGTTAGCATTATTGCAGCTTTGAGTGTTATTGATATGATTCTCCAATGATGTACAACAAAGGAGATAACTTCTTTGATAGGATCATTAGGAGACACAAAATCCACAAATCCCTCTATATCATCATAACTAACTAGCGGTCATGGTGGGATATTTGTCTAAATTTGCCCCTTCTTTGACATGTCTAATTGCACTTGCAATGGAGATGAAGAAATGTTTTCCAACATGGGAGCATATCTTTTTTATTGTAAATATGGGGAAGATGTCCTTATAGATGGTAATATTACTTTTGATATATGTTTCTTTGTAAGTTGGAAGATTGGTTCATTAGGTGATGTTTGTATAGTAATAGGTCTTTCTTTTAGTTCTCTTTTAGAACATAAACCATTGTAGGATTTATCTTTGTTGGCATTATCCCCAGAGTTTCAATATTATCTAATTTGACACTTATCCTTTCTATTGGATCCTTAATTTTTGAGAATGATAGGCTTTGTATTTGGGGTCATTCATATGCATTTTCCTCAATACTAGCTCAATGTTCTTCCACCTCTCTCTCTTCTAAAGTCCTTTTCAACTTGGTTTTTGTAACTCCCAACAATATCTTTCTCAAAGAATTGATGATGGTACCTTGACCTACCTATTGGCACCTTCCTCGATAATCCAAAAATTTGCCTAAATCATGTGTCATCTTTGTGCTCTAGCCTAGTCTATCCAATCAGTAATAACTCCTTCAATGGGATCCAATGGTCAAAATTCTATCTTGGCGTTGTTCTTTTCCTTCCTCCACGTTTCTGTCATGTGCCAAAGATTGCAAAAATATAAGAAATTTCTAAGTCTAGTGAGTCTTTTCCATTTTCTTATCATTTTGCAGGTTTGAAAAACTTTCAAGGGCTTCCTCCACTCATTCATTTCCCCACATCCCTCACTTCTCCACTTTCTTGCAAACTTCCATTTTCTTATTTCCTTTCTTCCTTTGTGGGATTGTAGACTTTCCATGGACTTTTTCCACTATTCCTAATTCCCCTAGTCCTTCACCTCCTCACATCTTCACAACGTTCCTCCAATTTTCTCTCTCCTTTCTTCCCTTCACTTTTTCCTCCTTTTCCTTTGTAATATTGCAAACTTCTTTTAGACTTTTGGATTTTGTAATTTTTAGTCTTAAGTCCAAATGTCTAGATGAACTCCATATTCCTTTAATATGCAAATGAATCTCAACTTTGAAGGATTTTGTAGACCTCCAAATTTCTTTTGTTTTCTTCATTTACATGCAATTTTCACATCTTCATGAGCCCCTTTCACTTTTCTCGTTCTTGTGGACTTGTTGGTTTCCTATGAACTTATTCCACTTTTCTAAGAGTTCCACAAGTCCTTGTCTCCCTCACATTCCCATGCACTTTTCTCTATGATAGTTCCTAACTTCCCATGGACATGTCTAGATCTACTTCCACTCCCACATTAGGATCCTACAACTACTCTAGAAACCCTATTGACTACCTAGAACTTTTAATGAGTCCATTAATGGTCCTATTGGAGTGTAGTAAGATAGGGATGGTTATCCAATGCCTCTCTACTCATGTGGGCTTCTCATAAGCATGGTTCTGGTACGAATGGACATGGTTGCATACACTCAACCATGTGGATATGATGTGAATGGAAATCTTGTAAATATGCCGACCACTCTAGCATTCTTTCCTAGCTTGCACAATAAATATGTATTGCTATATATACATGTAAAAATATGTAAAAAGGGTTGATCATTGAGCCAATTTGTAGACTATAAGTGTCTCAAGGTTATTTGGGGCATCGAATGATGAATGTCTAGCTTTGTAAATGACGAAATATATTTGCATATTAGGAGAAGGGGTAATCTAGTAGGATTTTTCCTATAAGTGAATGTCTCCATGGCATGATGTAATATTTTAGAGAAATATTCAAACCTACTTGTTGGTTATCTCTTGCCACATTTGCTTGCCAAATGTAATGAAGTGTAGATTAATGTTGTAGCATTATAATTCATTAGAAACTATTTTATAATGATATCTCTTTGCTACATGTGGGATATTGTTGATCTATTCAAGATAACTAAGAACGTTAATTTGTAGGTTTCCTTATTATATAAGTTTGTATGCATGTGCAAGATTTGTTCCATTGTTGATTCACAGTCATGTCTTCATCCTCTTTCCAAGATATGAATTTCTTGGAGTAGGCACCAATCTAATTGGTGAGGGGCCAAACATCTTTATTTAATCTTCTCTCTCATTAATTGTAAGACTAGCTTAGGTTTCACCATGTTGGTAGGACCTAGTGATACAAATCATGATATCTATATGTTGTCCTAAAATTGCTAGATCATTTAAGGGGTCATACTAGTATGTTCCTCCTCTTCCATCTGTATGCAATGTTAAGTGGAGTCATCTCAGGAATATAACATTGATGTTATCTTTTGTCACATGGAAAGAGTGAGTTACCATCTACTTGTTGGAGGTCTTGTAGGTCTATATGTAGTTAATCCTAACATGAGCCTAGTGACAAATCTTGGGGTTCAAAGCATATTGGGTATGGTTGGTTAAAGGCCATTAGTTTAATATTTTATTTCTCTTTAAGTTTCCTATTGATAAGACTTTAGGGAGTCCTCCTACTTTAGTAGAGCCTAAAGATAAAGGTGAGTCTACCACTCACAAGAGCTGACCTTAATCATCCATAATCAATGTATGATCCCATGCCTTACCCTCTTGACAATAATTCCCTAGCCTTGAAGGCAGGATAATACTTTAGGATTGTGGACCTACGATTTTGAGCATCGATACTATCAACACTTCTTCCCATATTGTTGATGAATCCCTCTAGGTCATATTGTTTTACATCATCTTTTTCTTACCAAATTTATTGATTATATCTCCTAATTTGTCATATCCTTCTCTACCCAAAATAGTAAAATTTGAAAATTATGCTTGTGGGGGTGATGAGTGCTAAGTAGCACCCATAAAATACATCTTTTACCCTCTCTTTTTCTCCTTTTTGATCCCATCTTTCTTAATGTCTGCACCCGAATAGGCTAGCAAGATTGTTCTAGATAATGATTAATTGAAGATAAATTACTTAAGATCATGATTTCTGATTAAAGGACTAATGTACATGGAATTGATGGAAATATGCAGAAAAACTTCTCTTTTTGAATCAAAAGGTGTAGATGTTCAGAATGACAATTTTGTGCATCTCCAGAGGTAGCCTCAATGATCTCTGGAGACAATACCAGAATACCATGACACCAAAAGTTTTGAAGTAAAGAGGAAAAGCCTCTTTGGAGCTAGACTGGAGTCTGGAGCATCTCTGGAGTTGAACAAGAAGGCCTCAATTATATCTCCAGAGTTACAGACATACTTCCAGAGCTATAGAAATATCTCCGGAGCTACAGAAAGGGACATACATCTCCAGTGCCTTTTTAGAATAGAGCATGTTTCCAGCACAACTGTCAGTTAGGCACTTTTAGCGGTGATCATGATACCCCTCATATCACTCAAATCATCACCTTAGTGGTGAAGGGCCATCTTTAGTTAACTGTTGGAGTTTTTATCTTTTTAAAGTTTTTGCATGAGTTACTGATGAAATTTATTCAATATCCATATTTTCAGGGCCTTGCTGCCCAAATGTATTAAGACTCAAACTTAGAATTTAGATTGGACTTTTGTTCCACTCAATCTATTTTTATTGCATGGTTATTTTTCATAGTTAGACAACTAGTATAATAAAGATATGGATGTCATCTCATAGAAGAACTGGTAGATAAGATAAGTGATATGTCATCACTCATTTTATATATACTTATAGAAGTAGCATAAAAGATATACAATTTTGGGGATTATTTTGATTTTCGGTAATCTCAATTTTTTAGATATCAATATTTTTATGAATGCAAAGTGAATGGAATTGGACCAAATTTAGTTGTGATCTTATTCTTTTTGTGCTAATTCCTTACTGTAGCCTTCAGCCCTAAGGGTGTGGAGCAAGGGCCCACTCTCACCACCAAGGCAGAAGGCTAGTACCACTATTTTGTTATTTTAGATTTTGCTTTGAAGAGTACTTACTGATTTTAATAGATAGATGCATGTTGCCATTTTTAGGATTGCTTGAGTAATTTACTGTTTAATTATGTTTTTAGCATTCTTTAAATTCATTTAGTAAGTAGATAGATCAATCTCTTTAAATTGGTAGAAGTCATTAGGATTAACTAGAAAAACTGGTAACTGTAGAATCCCTACTTGTAGATAGAAAAGGACACAGCCCTAGATTTTGACATCTAAAATATGATTAAATGATGAGGTACAATGACACCTTGTCATTTTTGGTGTCGTTGCCAGGGATATATTGTGTTAATTAGGGAAACTTAGCTAAATAGTTTTTAGGCTAGATCTGTATGGTTAGAGCTAGAGATTCAAAATGAAAATATATAAAACAGACACCCCATCAACAAGAAATAGGGGAAAGGAGTGGGGTGGCACAAAATCTTGTTGAAGAAAGAAACCTAGAACCTAGTTTGGAAGCTGCACCTCAAATCAATAATCCCTTAGATCCTCCAAATCTTCCACTCATTGATTATATCCAAGAATTACAACAAACGTTTTGGGCAGATCCTTTGATAGAACCTAATTTTCTAGAACCTCATGGAGAAGAACTAGTATTAAACATAGATGATAATAATGATAATCATGAAGAAGAGGAAAATTAGGCTCCAAGAACCTTCTCATATCCTATTATTTTGGCTACTGGAAACAATGCTCCTATGAAAAATATCTCACTAGCACACTTGCCAAATTTTAGAGGACTTTCTTCTGAGGATCCAAATTAGTTTTTATTTGACTTCAAAGTAGTATGCCAAATTTATGATTATGGATTAGATAACCAAAAAATCAAATTGTGCCCTTCAACCCTGAAATATTCTACAATGAGATGGTTTATGGGTTTACCCCAAAACTCCATCCATTCTTGGGATCAGATGGAAACAGAGTTTTTGGGAAAGTACCAAGATTACTATAGAGTCAGTAATAAAAATAAGGAATTGTTTAAAATTAGACAAGGAGAGGAAGAGACCTTAGAGGACTATGTGGACAGGTTTAATTTCACCTTGAGAAGGTATGGCAACCTAGTAAATCACTCTTTGGCCAGAACCCTGTTTGTAAAAGGATTGGATAAAGAATCAAAATAGGCACTAGATCTAATGGGAAAATGAAATATCAACAAAATGGATATACCTGCTATAGAAGAACTCTGCAGGAACTATTCTAGAACCCAAGATGGAGTGAGATCATCCAAAACTTTCAAATGGAAGAATGAAATAGGATAGTTAATGGAAGAGATTGCAAATCTAAAAATAGATATTTTGGTCCAATTAAATACCACATTGGATGGGATTCAGGCAAAAACTAGAACAACTGATCAAAATAGAACAACTGAACCACTCTCCATCTATTGTCCTAGGTGTAGAAACAAGCATCTGTTGAGAGAATGCCCTTTAGACAAATCAGAGATTTGTCAAATCTATGATAGGGAACATCCTACCAGTCAATGTAGTCAACTCCCAGCCTTGAAAAGATTGAGTAAGAAGAATGTCGTAATAGAAGAAGAATTGAACTATGTGGGACAAAAATAAGCTGGGAATTTCCCTTATAATCAGTATCCAAACCAACCTTCTTACAGGGATCCTTCTAATTGGGGAAATAATCAATGGAATCCAACTTGGCATGTGCCTTAGAATAATCCTCCTTGGGGACAACAGGATTGGCCAAATCATCATTGGAAAAACCAAAATTGGCAAAATCAGCCCTGGGGAAATCAACAGTGGCCACCACAGTTTGGATCACAAAACATGCAACCTCAATGGGGTTCTCAACAAAGATATAATCAATAATACTAGGGACAACCTAGATGTTTCTAACCTCAACAACAAGCTTTACTAACTGGACCCTCCAACACATAAGGTCAATCACAAAATGAACCAGTTAGCCAACCACCCTTACCAGCTTAGCCTATACCAAACCCACAAAATAAATAGGGAGCATTTGTTTACATGATAGAGAAAGAAAATATGACTGGTATTAATGCTATATATTCAAATAATCTCCATCTGCATTTTGGGAAAGCATTCCCAAGACCATCTCCTACAACTATAGTTGAAGTAACCAATGATGAGGAACCTGAAAATTCATCCGCTCAACTCCCAGAGGAGATTACTACCAAAAAATTGCTAAAAGAATCATCTCTGGATAACTTTGGAGTTGCTCCTAAAATACCAACTCTAGAGAACATTCCTAAACACAATTCTGATAAGAGCTCCGGAGATGGAAAAACTAGCACCATACCCAGAACGACATAAACATGTTTCCTAGAAAAAGATCTTACAAAAACAAGTCCAACCCAACCTAGAATCAAAACTTTTACAAGAAATCAAGCAACTGAACATTGAAATTCCTCTCCTCCAAGCAATCAAAGATGTACCAGAACTAAATCAGTTCATTAAATAGTATTGTGTCAAAACATAGGGTAGGAAGAAAAACTTTCCTTCTACAATACAGGTGGAAGGGAAAGTAGTAGATCTATTGATGGGAGAAATTCTCCTCCCAAAATATGGAGACCCTAGAAATCTTGTCATAACTATTCTCATCTCAAGGGTAGAAATTTCAAATGTTTTAGTTGATTTGGGAACAACAATTAATGTGATGATAGTTCATACAATGGACAGATTAGCTCTATCAGGTATCCAATCCACAACTACAATCCTGCAACTTGCTGACCAGTCAGTAGTTGTTCCAAAAGGAGTAATAACTGATGTACCAGTTGTGATAGAATCATGGGAATTTCCAGTAGACTTCTTGATATTAGAACCAAGAAACCAGAGAAATGCTTACCCACTGATTTTAGGAAGACCATGGCTAGCTACAGTAGCAGCATCTATTGATTGTCAAACTAGGGATATGGTCATTTCTAATGGGATAGATTTAAAGAAAATATCTTTGTATCCTCCAACTAAACCATCAATACATTATACAAGAAGAGTATGGGTGGATGAACCAGAGAACAATAACAACAATGCCTCAGTAGCTATGGTAGCCATCAGGGAACATCTGGGAGAGTTGGAAGAAGAAATCTACTATGATACAATAGAAGACATTACCCACATCCTAATCAATGAGGATGTGATGGAGCTTGCCCAAGATTCTAGGAGAGAACTTCTTACTTCTCATTGTACCCTCGCCAATATCAATCCTTGTGGGGAAACCTTTTATAGAGACAACCACGTTCCACATGTTGCTTCCACATTATTGTCCCCTTAATACCATGACTCAAGTATATGGATTAACTACATCTATGGATCAAATCATAAAACAGATCATGATTTTACCAAGGAAAACACTTAATATCAATACTCAGTTAACAACAAATCAGGAAGAAAAACTTATCCAACTTCTAATTTCCCATTCAATAGCTTTTGCTTGGGAATACCAAGATATGAAGGGCATACCTCCTGAGATCTGTATGCATCATATATACACTGAGGATCTTAAACCTATCAGACAACCCCAGAGAAGATTGAATCCTGCTTTAAAGGACATTGTTAAAACTAAAATAGAAAAATTGCTGCAAGCAGGGTTTATATATCCAATCTCAGACAATCAATGGATCTCACCCCTTTTCATAGTGCCTAAAAAGAATGGGAAATGGATGGTGTGTATTGACTATAGGGAGCTCAACAAAGCTACAAAAAAGGACTACTTTCCCTTATCGTTCATTGACCAAGTACTCGACAACCTCGTTGGGAGCAAGTATTTTTCTTTTCTAGATGGGTTCAGTGGGTATAACCAAATTCAAGTAGCACTTAAAGACCAAGACAAACCACCTTCACCTACTCTTGGGGAACTCTTTCTTACAAAGTTCTTCCATTTGGACTATGCAATGCCCCAGCTACATTTCAGAGACTTGTTTTAGCCATTTTCGCTGAACTAGCTAATGAATGCATGGAGGTCTATATGGATGACTTTACTGTGTATGGGGATAATTTTGAAGAAGCTCTCACAAACCTTGAGAAAGTACTGAAATGTTGTGAGAAAAATTAATTATCCCTTAGCCATGAAAAGTGTTTCATGATGGTAGAGGAAGGAATTGTTTTGGGACACCACATTTCAGCAAATGGGATCAAAGTGGATCAAAACAAGATAGAAGTGATCACATAGTTGCCTTCACCCAAAAATTAGACAGATGTTAGAAAATTTATGGGTCATGCAGGCTACTATAGGAGATTCATAGAAAATTTCAGGAGGATAGCTGCCCCCTGTTTACCTTGCTTAATAGACACAAAATTTCTATGGATAGAAGACTGTCAATCAACATTTGAAACCTTGAAAGAGAAGCTTACTGTCACACCAATTTTGAGATGACCTAATTAGGCTTTACCATTTCACATACAGATGGATGCTTCAAATGAGTCCATTGGGGCAGTTTTAGGATAAAAGGAGGAAGGAGAGAGTATGCATGCCATTTATTACATCAGCAAAAACCTTACCTCTATAGAAAGAAATTACACCACAACTGAAAAAGAGTTCTTGGTAGGCATCTATGCTATAAACAAATTTAGGCATTACATCACTAGATATAAAATATTTGTACACATTGATCATGCAACCATCAAGTACTTAATTAATAAGCTAGTAATAGGTGCAAGGATCATCAGGTGGTTATTGCTATTGCAGGAATTTGATATTACCATAGTTGATAATCTAGGTGAGTTTAATTTGGTTGCTGATTTTCTTTCAAGATTGCATACAGGAGGAGAAAACCAACCAGTGGAGGATAGGTTCCCAGATGAACATCTTTTTGCTATCTCCTCTGTTGTACCTTGGTTTACTGACATAGATAATCTTTTAGCTACAGGCTTGTATCCATCCCATTTTACCTCAAAACAAAAAAAAGTTTAGTTAAGGAAAGTTTATCTTATAAATGGTTAAATGGTTTACTATTTAAATGTTGTCCTAATTTTATTCTATGCAGGTGTTTAAAAGCTAATGAGATTTTTGATGTGTTGAGGGCATGTCATGATGAACCATCTAGTGGCCATTACTCTTCCCTCCAGATAATCCACAAGATCCTCAGAGTTGGTTACTACTGGCCCTCTCTTCATAAGGATTCTAAGAAGTATGTGTAGCAGTGTGACCAGTGCCAAAGGATGGGATAGCCAACCTTCACCCAGGAGATGTTACTGCATCCTCAAGTCATTATGGAACCATTTGAGTAGTAGGGTTTAGGCTTTGTGGGACCAATTTCTCCACCATCATCAGGCAAGGAGTACATTCTAGTATGCATAGACTATGTTACTAAATGGGCTAAGGTTCAAGCATTACAATTTGCATGAGAAGAAAAAGTTGTTGATTTCCTTTATAATAAGATTTTCTTAAGGTTTGGAGCCCTAAGATCCATAGTTTCAGACAGAGGACCTCAGTTTACTTCACAGGTAATAAGAGCATTCACAAATTTATATCAAGTCAAGCACAGAAAATCTTCACCTTACCATCCTCAAGCCAATGGGCAGGTAGAAGTAAATAATAGGGAACTTGAAAATATTCTGACAATGACAGTAGCAATGAACAGAAAAGATTGGGCTAACAGATTACTTGAAATAGTTTGGGCTTACAATACCACTTGGAAGTCCACAACAAAGTTCTCACCATATGAATTGGTTTATGGGAAAAAGCCTATTTTTTCTATAGAATTTGAAATCCAGACACTTAAAACTATATTAAATATTGGTCTACCATTGTCCATAACTCAACAAAACATAATTCTTTAGCTCAATGAGTTGGATGAAATTTGGACAGAGGCCGTTCAGCAAACAAAACTGGTTCAGTATCAAGGAAAGTAATGGCATGACCAACACATCAAAAGGAGGACATTTCAACAAGGTGATTGGGTTCTACTTTATGATTCTAAATTCAAAGAGTTCAAAGGGAAATTACAAACTCATTAGATGGGTCCTTATCAATATAGGAAGTTTTTGAAAATGGAACAATATTATTGGAACCTATTGATGGAAGCACAGACACATTCTTAGTGAATGGTCACTGAATCAGACTCTATAAAAGGCCATCCACTAAAGAAGAGTTTCTTAATGATTTGTGTTTTGATACAGGGGATACCTCCTCTGTCACAGTTTTGGACTAATTAAAAAAAAAAAAAGAGGAAGGTTGAAAACCAACAAATGGCAGCCTTTTAAAAAAAAAGAAGAGGAAGATGGAAAACTAGTAAATGGCTGTCTTTTTTGACCAAGGGAGTTGAAAACTAACAAATGGCGGTTCCCTTCTTCAGGATAGTTGAGAATAATCAAGCTACAGAGGTAATCAGGTGCCGGGAGTTAGTCAAACACACCTCTGGTGCTTCACAGTTAGGAGCACCTCCGGCGCTCCACCAATAAAGAGTATACAACAATGTAGGAGGGGACCCACCTCACCAAGCAATAAAGTGGAAATGTCATTTGATGAGGTCATCGTGACTCATCCTCTACTTTATGACAGAAATAAAATAAAATCAACATGCATCTCGTTTGTAGGGGTATTTGTAAAGACTGTGCTAATGTCACCCAAGGTACATGGATTCTCGAACCACTCAGCGAGAATGATTGCAGGTTGCATACCAATGAAGGTGGTTGATGTCATCTCAAGCCACAAAAAGCTGCTCATGTGCCATGTCACGTCTAGTCTCCTCAAATGTCGCAACATCTCAGCCAAGTACATTGCTCCTTATCATTAAAAATGGTTTAGGTAATTCTCTCTTAATTAAGCATTAAATAGCAACTGTCTTGTCTTTCTATTTTTGGGTGCCATCATTATGACACATCCTCTTGCCATCATTTTCTTTTCCAAATTCATGCATGCCACCATCTTTACTGTAATGTCACCTTGCGTACGGAGTTTCCCATTACTCTATTGCATTTATGACTACCTAGGTACTCTAACCAATTTGCAAATCTTTTTCCATAAGCCTAAACTATTAAATGAAGAGACATAATAATCCTCATTCAAACCTCTAAAATACCCTAAAGAATAGAGTAAACTAAAATAGTCCTCCAGAGCCTATGGAGTTAAGGAGAAGGGACAAACTGTAGAGGAAAGAGTGAGGAATTAAGCACAGAAGGTGGAAAGAATTTAGAAATGGGGGTAAAGAAGAAGTCTAAACCAAAGAGTGTTGTGGGTCTTTTGCAAGATGATGCTACAACAGACATTCTGAGAATTGCATGATGGTTGGAATTTCTAGAAAAATTTGAGGGGTTTCACGAAGATATTGTTGATGAGTTCCTAAGAAACCTAAGGGACAATTAGACAGCTATAAGAGGAGTGTGAATCAATCTATCTGCAACCATTATCAATCATATTTCTGGGTTGCCTGAACAAGGTGAGAGGTTCTATCATCTGAAAACCTTATATGCTGATTTGATTAAGAATTTCTCTGTTGAAGGTGAACTTGCAATACAATTGCATTTAAATAAAAATGAGGTTAAAGGAATTCTTAGGTCCTCACTTCCAAACCCTTAGCAATCTATAGTTATATGGTTGATGAAATATTTCACATGTGATGGTCAATTTTCCTTAGTTTTAGGACCAATAATGAAAATGTTGATTTTCCTGAGGCATAGGAATGGACACCCTGAATTCAGCATAAACATTCCCAACTTCCTATATATAGAAAAATATCAGCAAAACAAGGGTCCTATGAAACATCATGGCCTCATTTTTCTAATAGTTAAACACCACTTCATGTCTCAAGCTAATGAGGAAGAATTATGGCAAACCTTTCTTGAACAAAATTCCCAGGGTAGAGAACCAGAGAGGGCACAAATGGAAGGTGAGGGTTCCTCTACCCAGCAAGAAGAAGAAACAGAACCTTCAACCTCCTCTATAACTGTTCAAAAAGGAAAGAAGTCCTCACAGGAGGCAACTTCATATGCAGCCCTTGTTCCTGATAAAAAGAAGAAAGGCAAAGAAATTAAAAAGCCTACTCTTGAACAAACTCCATACATGACTCGATCAGTTAGGAGGAAGATGACTCTAACTGAGGAATCTTTCCCTAAGGAACTAACAGGGGAGAGGTCAAGATACAAAGCAAAGAAAATCCCAAAGGAAGCTGACTCTAGAATACACTATTGGGCTGAAGAAACATCTCATGATTTAGATGAGATCCCTCTAGTGAGGAAGACAAGACAAAGAGAAGTTTCCCCAGAGTCATTTGTCCATCTGGGTTCAAATCCAACTTTAGAATCATCACTTGCTCTGGAGACAAAACATAGACAAACTTTTACTATTTCCTCATATTTTGAGGCTGAGACACTAGCTCTAGAGGCACTTACCCCACCTATGCTATAGAGAAGCAAAAGAAAAAAGAATCTCTCCTAGGCTAAGAAAGATACTGCTCTCCTCGCTAAGGTGCTCCTGGGTTTTAGAACGTAGGAGGAGAAAGTTGGGCCTTCATCAGTGCCAGCAGAAATAGAGGAAACCCAAGAAGACCCTCAGGATAGGGAGGCTTCAGGAAAAGATGAAACATAGCAAATGGGTGCAGCTGACCATCTAGGGAAGATGGCCATGGAGGACCCTGATGTTCAACAAACAGAAGTAGAAGCAAGAACCTTCTCTCACCCCTCTGATCAAGAGGATGTTGAGTGATGAGTGCCAAGTTGCACTCATAAAATACACTATTTTTGCCTCTCTTTTTCCCTTTCTGAGTTCATCTTCCTAGTATCTACACCCAAATAAGATAGCAAGGTTGTTCTATTTTATGATTAATTAGGATAGATTACTTAAGATTAGAATTTCTGATTGAAGTGACTAATGTGCATGGAATTGATGGAAAAATGTAGAAACTTCTCTCTTTTTGAATCAGCAGGTGTAGATGTCAGGGACAACAATTTTGTGCATCTCCAGAGATAGTCTTCAATGATCTCTGGAGACAATATTATAGGACCATGACACCTGAAGTTTTGAAGAATGAGGAATGCCTCTACAGAGTTCTGTGAAAGTCTAAAGTATCTCTAGAGCTACAAACAGGAACAGTTATCTCCGGCGCCTCCTAGGAATAGGGCATATTTCTAGCAGAGCTGCCGAGCAGACACTCTCAGCAATGATCTTAATACCCCTCACCTCACTCAAATCATCACCTGAATGGTGAAGGGTCAACTTTAGTTAAACTGCTGAAGTTTTATCTTTTCAAAGATTTTGCATGAGTTACGGATGGAACTAATCTAACATCCTTATTTTCAGGGCCTCGATGCCCAAGTGTAATAAGACTTAAACTTAGACTCCTGAGTGGACTTCTGTTCCACTCAAGTCTACCTTTTATCGCATGGTTATTTTTCATAAGTCAGACAGTTAAGTACAATAAAGAGATGGTATCATCTCATAGAAAGACTGGTAAATAAGTTTAGTGATATATCATCACTCATTTTTATATATATGTACTCTCAGAAATAAAAAGATATACAATGATTGAATTACTCTGACTCTCGAAGATTCCAATTTTGTGTTAGTAATATTTTCATGGATGCAGAGTGAATGAATTGAATTGAATTTAGTTGTGATCATCTTTTGTGCTGATTTCCTACAGTAGCCTTCAGCCTCAAGGGTGTGGAGCAAGGGCCCACTCTCACCACTCAGGAAAGAGGCTAGTATTGTTGTTTTATTGTTTCAAGTTTTTTTTATATAAAGGTGTTACTGTTTTAATAGATAAATGCAAGTTACTATTTTCTTTGCTTTAAGTAAATTTTCTGTTTCATTCTATTTTTCAACATTTGTTAAATTTATTCAGCAAGTAGATAGATTAGTTTCTTTTCAAGTTAGGATTAGCCATAAACTGGTAAACATAGGATCCCTAGTTGCAGACAGCCATGGACACAACCCTAATTTTTTTGACATCTGAAAATAGATTAAATGATGAGATACAGCGACACCTTGTCATTTTTGGCACCGTTGTTGGGGAGAACTTTGTGTTAATTAGGGGAACCGAGTTAAAATAGTTTTTAGGATAAATCTATATGGTTAGAGCTAGAGATTTGAAAGGAAGATATATTAAGCACATACCCCAACAACACACCATAGGGGTAAGCAACGAAGTGGAAAAAATATTGTTGAAGAAAGAAATCTAGAGCCTAATTTGGAACCTGCACCTCAAAACAACAATCCCTTAGATCCTCCAAATAGTCCACTTACTTATTATATCCAGGAATTACAACAAAAGTTTTAGGCAGATCCCTTGTTAGAATCTAATTTCCCAGAACCCCAGGGAGAAGAACCAATACTAAATATGGAAAATGATAACCATGGGGAGGAGGAAAATCAAGCTCCAAGAACCTTATGTTACCTGATTGTTTTGGCTGTTGAAGATAATGCTCCTATGAAGAATATCTCACCAGCACACCTGCCAAATTTTAGAGGGCTTTCTTCTAAGGACCCAGATCAGTTCTTGTTTAAATTCAAAGTAGTCTGCCAAACTTATGATTATGGATTAGATAACTAGAAACTCAAATTGTTTCCTTCAACCCTAAAAGATTTTGCGATGAAATGGTTTATGGGTTTGCCCCAAGATTCTATCCATTCTTGGGATCAAATGGAAATAGAGTTTTTGGAAAAATACCAAGATTACTATAGATCCAACAATAAAAATGAAGAATTGTTTAAAATTAGGCAAGGGGAGGAAGAATCCTTAGAGGACTACATGGATAGGTTTAATTTTGCCTTGAGGAGATATGTCACTCCTGTGGATCACTCCTTGGCTAGAACCCTATTCATAAAAGGATTGGATAAAGAATCAAAACAAGCCCTGGACCTAATGGGAAAAGGGAACATTAACAAAATGGAAATACCTGATATAGAGGAACTCTATAGGAACTATTCCAGAACCCAAAATGGAGTAAGGTCATCTAAAACTTTTAAAGGGAAGAATGAAATAGGACAGTTGATGGAGGAGATTGCAAATCTAAAAATAGACATTCTGGTCTAACTAAATACCACATTGGATGGGATTCAAGTAAAAACTAGAACAACTGATCAAAACAGAGCAGCTGAACCACTCTCAATCTATTGTACTAGGTGTAGAAATAAACATCTGTTGAGGGAATGCCCTTTGGAAAAATTAGAGATTTGTCAAATTTGTGATAGGGAACATCCTACCAATCAATGTAGTCAACTTCCAGCCTTGAAAAGATTGAGCAAAAGAATGTTGTAATAGAGGAAGAATTGAACTATGTGGGACAAAAACAAACTAGAAATTTCCCTTATAATCAGTATTCAAACCAACCTTCTTACAGAGGTCCTCCTAATTGGGGAAATAATCAGTGGAATCCAACTTGGCATGGCCCTCAAAATAATCCTCCTTGGGGACAGCAGGATTGGCCAGGTCAACATTGGCAAAACCAAAACTGGCAAAACCAAAATTGGTAAAACCAAAATTGACAAAATCAGCCTTGGGGAAATCAACAGTGGCCACCACAGTTTGGATCACAAAACATGCAACCTCAATGGGGTTCTCAACAGGGACATAATCAACAATACTAGGGATAACCTAGACGTTTCCAACCTCAACAACAGGCTTTACTAACTAGACCATCCAACACACAAAGTCTAATACAAAATGAACCAGTTAGTTAACCACCTTTACCAGCTCAGCCTATACCAAACCCACGGAATAAGCAGGGAGCATCTATCTACATGACAGAGCAAGAAAATTTGGCTGGAATTAATGCTATATATTCAAATAATCTCCAGCTGCGTTCTGGGAAAGCATTCCCAAGACCATCTCCTCCAACTATAGTTGAAGTAACCAATGATGAGGAACCTGAAAATCCATCCAATCAACCCCTAGAGGAGATTACTAACGAAAAAGTGCTAGAAAAATTATCTATGGACAACTCCAGAGTTACTCCTAAAAGACTGGCTCCGGAGAACAGTCTTGAACACAATTCTGACAAGAGCTCTGGAGATGCTCCGGAGATGGAAAAGATAGCACCATACCCAAAATAGCTTAAACAGAATGCTCCCCAAAGAAAAATCCTACAAAAACAAACCCAAACCAACCTGGATTCAGAACTTTTACAAGAAATCAAATAGCTAGACATTGAAATTCCTCTTCTCCAGGCTATCAGGGATGTGCCGGAACTAAATCAGTTCATTAAACAGTATTGTATCAAAACACAGGGTAGAAAGAAAAACTTCCCCTCCACAATCTAGGTGGAAGGAAAAGTAGTGGACCTATTGATGGGAGAAATTCTCCTTCCAAAATACAGAGACCCTAGGAATCCTGTCATAACTATTTTCATCTCAGGGGTAGAAATTTTAAATGTTCTAGTTGACTTAGGAGCAACAATTAATGTAATGATAGTTCATACAATGGACAAGTTAGCTCTATTAGGTATCCAATCCACAACTACAATCCTTCAACTTGCTGATCAGTTAGTAGCTATTCCAAAGGGAGTAATCACTGATGTGCCAGTTGTGATAGATTCATGGGAATTCCCAGTGGACTTCTTAATATTAGAACCTAGAAATCAGAGAAATGCTTATCCACTGATTTTAGGAAGACCATGGCTGGCTACTGGAGCAGCATCCATTGATTTTCAAACTGGAGATATGGTCATTTCTAATGGGATATATCTAAATAAAATATCTTTGTATCCTCCAGCTAAACCATCAGAGCATTACACAGGAAGAGTATGGGTGGATGAACTAGAGAACAATGATAACAGTGCCTCAGTAGCTTTGGTAACCATCAAGGAACATCTGGGAGAATTAGAAAAAGAAGTATACTATGATACAATGGAGGATTTCACTCACATCCTAATCAATAAGGATGTAATGGAACTTGCCCAAGATCCTCAGAGAGAACTTCTAACTTCTTCTCATTGTACCCTTGCAAACATTATTCCTTGTGGGGAAACCTTTTACAGGGACTTAGCCACTTTCCACATGTTGCTTCCACATTCTTGTCCTCTCAATACCATGACTCCAATGTATGGATTAACTACATCTATGGATCAAATCACAAAACAGGTCATGATTCTACCAGGGAAAACACTTAACATCAATACTTAGTTAACCGCAAATCAGGAAGAAAAACTTATCCAACTCCTAGTCTTCCACTCAGCATCTTTTGCCTGGGAATACCAAGATATGAAAGGTATACCTCCTGAGATCTGTACTCATCATATATACACTGAAGATGTTAAACCTGTCAGGCAACCACAAAGAAGATTGAATCCTGCTTTAAAGGACATTGTCAAAACTGAAATAGAAAAATTACTTCAAGCAGGGTTCATATATCCAATCTCAGATAGTCAATGGGTCTCACCCCTTGTCATTGTGTCTAAAAAGAATGGGAAATGGAGGGTATGTGTTGATTATAGAGAACTCAACAAGGCCACAAAAAAAGGACTACTTTCCCTTACCATTCATTGACCAAGTTCTGGACAACCTTGCTGGGAGGAAATATTTTTTTTCTAGATGGATTCAGTGGGTATAATCAAATTCAAGTAGCACCTAAAGACCAAGACAAAACCACCTTCACATGGTCTTGGGGAACCTTTGCTTACAAAGTTCTTCCCTTTGGGCTATGTAATGCCCCAGCTACATTTCAAAGACTGGTTCTAGCTATTTTTGTTGAACTAGCTAATGAATGCATGGAGGTCTACATGGATGACTTTACTGTGTACGAAGATAATTTTGAGGAAGCTCTCACAAACCTTGAAAAATTACTAAAATGTTGTGAGAAGAATCAATTGTCCCTTAGCCATGAAAAGTGTTTTATGATGGTGGAGGAGGGAATTGTTTTGGGACACCACATTTCAGAGAAAGGGATCAAAGTAGATCAGAACAAGATAGAAGTAATCACGCAGTTGCCTTCACCCAAAAATTAGACCGACGTCAAAAGTTTTCTGGGCTATGCAGGCTACTATAGGAGGTTCATAGAAAATTTCAGTAGAATAGCTACCCCCCTGGTTACCCTGCTTAACAAAGACATAGAATTTCTGTGGAAAGAGGAATGTCAAACAGGATTTGAAACCTTGAAGGAGAAGCTTACTGTCACACCAATCTTGAGAGGACCTAATTGGACTTTACCATTTCACATACAAATTGATGCTTCAAATAAGTCCATTGGGGCTGTTTTAGGACAAAAGGAGGAAGGAGAAAGTATGCATGCCATTTATTACATCAACAAAAACCTTACCTCTACAGAAAGAAAATACACTACAACTGAGAAAGAATTCTTGGCAGTCATCTATGCTATAAACAAATTCAGGCATTATATCACTAGATATAAGATATTTGTACACACTAATCATGTAGCCATCAAGTACCTAATGAATAAACTAGTAGTAGGTGCAAGGATTATTAGGTGGTTATTGCTATTGTAGGAATTTGATATTACCATAGTTGATAATCCAGGAAAGTTTAATTTGGTTGCTGATTTTCTGTCAAGATTACATACAGGAGGAGAACACCAACCAGTGGAGGACAAGTTCCCAGATGAACATCTTTTTGCCATATCCTCTACTACACCTTGGTTTGTAGACATAGCTAATCTTTTAGCTACATGCTTGTATCCATCCCATTTTCCTTCAAAACAAAAGAAACGTTTAGTTAAGGAAAGTCTATCTTACAAATGGTTGAATGGTTTACTATTTAAATGTGGCCCTGATTTCATTCTACGCAGGTGCTTAAAGGCTGATGAGATTTTTGATGTGTTGAGAGCATGTCATGATGAACCATCTAGTGGCCATTACTCTTTCCACCTGACAGTCCACAAGATCCTTGGAGCTGGTTACTATTGGCCCTCTCTTCATAAAGATACAAAAAAATATGTGCAGCACTGTGACCAGTGCCAAAGGATGGGGCAGGCAACCTTTACCTAGGAGATACTGCTACATCCTCAAGTCATGATGGAACCGTTTGAGCAGTGGGGTCTAGACTTTGTGGGACCTATTTCACCACCATCATCAGGTAAGGAGTACATTCTAGTATGCACAGACTATGTTACTAAGTGGGCTAAGGTTCAAGAACTACAAGTTACAAGAGAAGAAAAAGTTGTTGATTTCCTCTACAACAAAATTTTCTTAAGATTTGGAGCCCCAAGATCAATAGTTTCAGACAGAGGACCTCAGTTTACTTCACAAGTAATCCAGGCATTCACAGAGTTATACCAAGTCAAACACAAGAAATCTTCACCTAACCATCCTCAAGAAAATGGACAGGTAGAAGTGACTAATAGAGAACTTGAGAATATTCTAACAAGGACAGTAACAATGAACAGAAAAGATTGGGCTAGTAGATTACCTGAAGTAGTTTGGGCTCACAATACCACTTGGAAGTCCACAACAAAGTTCTCACCATATGAACTGGTTTATGGAAAAAGCCTATATTATCTATAGAATTTGAACTCCAGACACTTAAAACTGTATTGGATGATGGTCTGCCATTGTCTATAATTCAACAGAATAGGATTCTTTAGCTCAACAAGTTGGATGAGATTCGAATAGAAGCCATTCAGCAAACAGAACTGGTTTAGTACCAGAGGAAGCAATGGCATGACCAACACATCAAGAGGACATTTCAACAAGGTGATTGGATTCTTCTGTATGATTCTAAATTTAAGGAATTTAAAGGGAAATTGTAGACTCACTGGTTGGGTCCTTATGAAATAAAGGAAATATTTGGAAATGGAACTATCTTTTTGCAACCTATTGATGGGAGCACAAACATCTTCTAGTAAATGGTCACCGAATCAGGCTCTACAAATGACCATCTACTAAAGAAAAGTTTCTAAATAATTTGTGTTTTGATATAGGGGATACCTCCTCTATCACTATATTGAATTAAAAAAAAAAGGGGAAAGGTTGAAAACCAACAATGGCTGCCTTCTGAAAAAAAGGGGGGGGAAGGTTGAAAACCAGCAATGGCTGCCTTCTAAAAAAAAGAGAGAAGATGGAAAACCACCAAAAGGCTGTCATTCTCAACCAAGGGAGTTGAAAACTAGTAAAATGGCGATTCCCTTCTCCAAGATAGATGAAATAATTAGTAGTCTCCAGAGATGATCAGTTGCCTGGAGGTGGTTGAATGCATCTCTGGCACTTTTTCAACTAGGGGCACCTCCGACACTCTGTCAATAACGCCGCCAGTCTCAATAATAAAGGGGACCCACCTCTCTAGAGGGGGGGTAAAGTAGACACATCATATGATGAGGTCATCATGACTCATCTTCTACTTTATCACAAAGAATATTAAATTGGAATAATAATCATTTTGCAGGAGTATCCACAAGCTAGCACTGACATCACCTAAAGGCATGAATTTTTGAACCACTCGGTACAATGATTACAGGTCGCGTACAAATGGGAAGTGGACGTCATCTCATGCCGCTGCTCAGTTTCCACAATGCACATAGTTTCCAAAAAAATGACGCAGCATCTCTCCCCTGTACATCGCCTCATCATTACAACTGATCTAGGTAAATCTCTCTCTAATTAATCATTATTAGTAACTATCTTGTCTTTCTATTTTGGGTACTGCCACGATGACATGTCTCCCCGCCATCATTCCCTTCTTCATATCTGAGCATGCTGCCATCTGTGCCTTAATGCCACCTTACCTCTGGTTTGCCCTGTCAGTTTGCCACATTTATGACTACCTTGATCCCCTAACCTATCTACATAAAACCAAATTGCAAGAAAACAAAACAAGAAAAAATTACATAACATCCCTCATTCAAACCTCCGACATAAACTGAAGCATAAGGTAAATTGAACAAGTTCTCCGGAGTCTATAGAGCAATTTGAACAATACTCCGGAGCCTACTGAGGTTAAGGAAAACTTAGACTGCAGAGGTAAAAGAGTAAGCACAAAAAGGAAAAATCAATTCATCAATGGGGGTCAAAAAAAAGTCTAAGCCAGATAATACTACAGGCCTTCTGAGAGATGCAACTGCATCAGACATTTTTAGGGCTGCTGGATGGTTAGGTTTCCTAGAGAAATTTGAAGGGTTTTAGGAGGATATTATAGATGAGTTCCTCAAAAATTTAAGAGACAACTAGACGAATGTGAGAGGAATTCAAATCAATTTTTCCTCAGCAATTATCAGCCATATCTCTGGACTTCCTGAACAAGGTGAGAGGTTTTACCACTTAAAAACCTTGTACACTGATTTAATTAGAAATTTTTCTGTTCATGGTGAACCTACTATTCAGTTACATTTGAATAAGAATGAAGTCAAAGGGATTTTGAGGTCCACACTCCCAAACCCTTGGGCATTAGTCGCTACCTGGTTAATGAAATACTTTACTTGTGATGGCCAATTCTCTATAGTTTTAGGGCCAATTATGAAAATGCTGATTTTTCTCAGACATGGAAGTAGACACCCTGAGCATAACATAAATATCCCCAACTTCCTGTATTCTACCATCAGGGCAACTGCAGAGAAATACCAGCAGGATAAGGGACCCATGAAACATCATGGCCTCATCTTTCTGATAGTCAAACACCACTTCCTATCTCAGGCCAATGGGGAAGAACTATTGCAAAACTTTCTTGAGCAGAGCCCTCAGGTCAGAGAACCAGAGATTGCACAACCAGAAGATGAGAGTTCTCCTTCTCACCAAGATGAGGAAACTGAGCCTTCAGCCTCCTCCACAGCTAATCACAAAGAGAAGTTACCCTCACAAGAGACCACTTCATCTACAGCCCTTCTTCCTGACAAAAAGAGGAAGGGCAAACAAATTGCAGAACCTGCTCCTACACAAACCCCATATATGACCCGATCAGTTAGAAGAAAGATGACTCTAACTGAGGAATCTTTCCCTACAGAATTCAAAGAGGGAAGGTCAAAACAGAGAATAGAGGATACTTGGTGGGCTCAAGAACCATCTCAGGATTCAGATGAGATTCCTCTAGTCAGGAAGAGGAAACAAAGTGGAAATTATCCAGCACCATTTGTTCATGTGGCATCAAGTCTAGTTTCAACACCACCTTGTGCTTTGGAGACAGGAAATTTACAAACTTTTACTATTTCCTCAGATTCTGAGGAAGACAGACCTACTCTGGAGGCACCAGCCCCACCTTTGCTTTGGAGAAGCAAAAGGAAGAGACAGCTCTCACAGGCTGAAAAGGATACTGCCTTGCTCACTGAGGCACTCCTAGAATTGAGAACATATGAGGATAAGGCTGGACCTTTATCAGTACCAGTAGCAACAGAAAAACCCCAAGAGGTCCTCAAGACAGACAGTTAAAGGGGGAAGAAATAGGGTAGAAGGCCATGGAAAACCCTGATGATTAGCCAACAGAACCAAATGCAGTACTCTCTCATCCCTCTGACCAAGAGGAAGTAGAAATTTCAACAGAATAGCAATTGATGGAAGAAACTAAAAATTTAAAAAGATTGCTCTGGGGAAGGAACTTGATCATTACTGACCTCAAGAAGGTCAGGGTAGAGGTGGAGATGGAGTTGAAACAAACCATTGCAGACCTCCAAGTAGACCTCCAAAGTAAGGATAAAATCATCCAGGAGAAAGAAGTAGAGTCAGAGGCACAGAAAAGTGAGGCAGCCAAATTAGTGGAAGAAAAAGAGAAAGCAGCACAGAAGGCTTCTGAGCTCACCATGGCCAGAGACAATGGCATCACAATAATGGTAGCACTGATTGAGAAGGTACAAAGCTAGGACAAACAGTTAACTTGGGCCAATAATAGGCTGGATGACCAAGAAGAATATATATAAGAACTATCTGGCCCAAGGGCAACCAATGAGCAGGAAATCCAAATAGATGCCTATGTGGGTCCAGTCCCCATTGACATTCCCAAAGCCCTGTTTCATTGGGAGAAATGGTGTAGAGAGTTTGAGGCCTCCAAACCCATGTTTTAGTTACAAAGGGCAGTCACTGCTAGCATAGAAAGAATAACAACTTTGGAAAACAAAATCATTCAAATGGCCTCCCTTTCCTCTGAAATCCTATCCTGTAGGCCTCCAAGTGATAGTTATTCAATGTTCTTATAGAAAAGGGTACTGTAAAGGAAACTCTCCTTAGTACTGTCTAACCTAACTGAGGATACAAAAATAGTAGAGGGATTCATGATAGCTTACACAAGAAGAAATGATGAGGACAAAAACTTCCTTTGTGAATTATACCTGCATGGGTTTTGCATTAATGATGTAGCCTTCATCCTTAATCACTTTGTGGGAGAATGTTAGCTTAAGGCATTCATGTCTTTGATGAGAAACCACCAGATTTGGAATGAAAGGATGGAAGATCATCTTCAGAAGGATTTAAAAACCAATCTCTTTATCAGAAAAGAATGTCCCAATCCTTTTGCTTTTTGGACCCAATTCCGGTCCCTTATCTATCATCCTACCAATGCAACCATAATGTTGCCATTACACCTGAAAAATTTGCAGGAATGCTCCATTGACTTTGGTCTTTTTATGATCAATTCAGTAAATTCAGTACTTGCTGTAGCAAAGAGGAGATGGAATATTTTGACCCCAGAGCAGAAACTTAGAGAGGTAGCCACCCCTGCAAATTTGAGATTATTCATGAGGAAGGCAAAGTTGATATCCAAGCTGATGGATACACATAAACAGGAATGGATAGGTGGACGGTTCAGGCCCCGTCTAATCATAGAACCACTCCCTGTCTGGGCAGAACTGATGGAAGATGAAAAATTGGAAGACTAGTTGAAGCAGGTTCATAAGTATAGAGGCAATGGTAATACCAATAGGACAACCTGGACCACCTATATCCAGGATTATAGCTTGAATGACAAGCTGCTTCACCAAAATAAATCTAGGATGAGAGGAGCAGGAGGACCTGCCAAACCTTAAGTATGGGGGGATGATGAGTGCCAAGTTGCACTCATAAAATACACTATTTTTGCCTCTCTTTTTCCCTTTCTGAGTTCATCTTCCTAGTGTCTAGACCCAAATAAGATAGCAAGGTCATTCTATTTTATGATTAATTAGGATAGATTACTTAAGATTAGAATTTCTGATTGAAGTGACTAATGTGCATGGAATTGATGGAAAAATGCAGAAACTTCTCTCTTTTTGAATCAGCAGGTGTAGATGTCAAGGACAGCAATTTTGTGCATCTTCAGAGATAGTCTTCAATGATCTCTAGAGACAATATCATAGGACCATGACACCTGAAGTTTTAAAGAATGAGGAATGCCTCTCCGGAGTTCTACGAAAGTCTAAAGTATCTCCAGAGCTGCAGACAGGAACAATTATCTCCAGCACCTCCTAGGAACAGGGCATATTTCCAGTAGAGCTACTGAGCAGACACTCTCAACGGTGATCTTAATACCCCTCACCTCACTCAAATCATCACCTGAGTGGTGAAGGGTCAACTTTAGTTAAACTGCTAAAGTTTTATCTTTTCAAAGATTTTGCATGAGTTACGGATGGAACTAATCTAACATCCTTATTTTTAGGGCCTCGATGCCCAAGTGTAATAAGACTTAAACTTAGACTCCTGAGTGGACTTTTGTTCCACTCAAGTCTACCTTTTATCGCATGGTTATTTTTCATAAGTCAGATAGTTAAGTATAATAAAGAGATGGTATCATCTCATAGAAAGACTGGTAGATAAGTTCATTGATATATCATCACTCATTTTTATATATATGTACTCTTAGAAACAAAAAGATATACAATGATTGAATTACTCTGACTCTTGAAGATTCCAGTTTTGTGTTAGTAATATTTTCATGGATGCAGAGTGAATGAATTGAATTGAATTTAGTTGTGATCATCTTTTGTGCTGATTTCCTGCTGTAGCCTTTAGCCTCAAGGGTGTGGAGCAAGGGCCCACTCTCACCACTCAGGCAGGAGGCTAGTATTGTTGTTTTATTGTTTCAATTTTTTTTTATATAAAGGTGTTACTATTTTAATAGATAAATGCAAGTTACTGTTTTCTTTGCTTTAAGTAAATTTCCTGTTTCATTATGTTTTTCAGCATTCTTTAAATTTATTCAGCAAACAGATAGATTAGTTTCTTTTCAAGTTAGGATTAGCCATAAACTGGTAACCATAGGATCCCTAGTTGCAAACAACCGTGGACATAGCCCTAGTTTATTTGACATCTGAAAATAGATTAAATGATGAGGTACAGCGACACCTTGTCATTGAGATTTCAAAATAGCAGAAAATGTTGGAAGAAATTGATAACCTCAAGAGAATACTATGGGGGAAAAATTAGATTATCACTAACCTCAAGTAGGTCAAAATGGAGATATAAATGGAGCAAAAACAAGTCATTGAAAATCTACAAACAAAACTCCAGAGCAAAAACCAGATCATCCAGGAGAAAGAAGCAGAATTGGAGGCCCAGAAGACTGAGGCAATCAAATTAATGAAGGAAAAGGAGATAGAGGCAGCATAGAGAGTTTCTGAGCTCACTACAGCTAGAGACAATGGTCTCATAATAATGGTAGCATTAATTGAGAAAGTATAGAGCCAAGATAGACAATTGACTTGGGGCAACAACAAACTAGATGATCAAGAGTATATTCAAGAGTTGGTTGGCCCAAGGGCAACCAATGTATAGGAGGTACAAACAGATCCATATGTGGGTCCAATCCCCATTGATATTTCTAAGGCCCTGTTTCATTGGGAGAGGAGATGTAGAGAATATGAGGCTTTCAAACCTATGTTACAATTACAAAGGGCAGTCACTGCCAAGACAAAAAGAATAGAAACTCTAGAAGGAAAAATTATTCAGATGGCCTCCCTTTCTTCTGAAATTCTATCTTGCAGGCCTACAAGTGCCAGTTATGCTATGTTCTTATAGGAAAGAGTCCTGCAGAGGAAGTTCTCTTTAGTCTTGTCTGACCTGGCTAAAAATACAGAGACAATAGAAGGGTTCATGGCAGCATATACAAGGAGTAATGATGAAGACAAATTTTCTATGTGAATTATATCTGCATGGTTTCTATGTTAATGATATAACTTTCATTCTTAATTATTTTGTGGGGGAATGCCAGCTTAAAGCATTTATGTCACTAATGAGGAATCATTAGACCGGAATGAATGAATGGAGGATCATCTCAAGAAAGATACATAAATAAATCTCTTCATCAGGAAGGAATGTCCCAACCCCAATGCTTTTGAGACCTAATTCAGGGCCTATATCTATCACCCTAAGAGTCAGAACAAAATTTTGCCATTATACCTAAAAAGTTTGCAAGAGTGTTACATTGATTTTGGCCTTTTCATGAACAGTTCAGCTAATCCAGTACTTGCAATAGCAAAGAAAAGGTCGAATATTTTGACCTCAAAAAAAAAAATGAGATAGGTGGTCACCCCTGCAAACTTAAGGTTATTTATGAGAAAAGTAAGGTTAATATCCAAAATGATGGATAAACATAAACAAGAATGGATAAGTGGACGGTTCAGGCCCCCTCTCATAATTGAACCACTCCTTGTCTGGACCGAGCAGATGGAAGATGAGAAATTGTAGGACTAGTTGAAGCAAGTTGATCAGTACAAAGGCAATGGTAATACCAACTGCACCACTTGGTCTACTTATGCACAAGACTATAGCTTGACTAACAGGCTACTTCACTAGAATAAATCTAGATTGTGAGAAGCAGGAGGACTTGCTAAACCTTAGGTATGGGGGGGATGATGAGTGCCAAGTAGCACCCATAAAATACATCTTTTTACCTCTCTTTTTCTCCTTTTTGATCCCATCTTTCTTGATATCTACACCCGAATAGGCTAGAAAGATTGTTCTAGATAATGATTAATTGAAGATAAATTACTTAAGATCATGATTTCTAATTAAAGGACTAATGTGCATGGAATTGATGGAAATATGTAGAAAAACTTCTCTTTTTGAATCAACAAGTGTAGATGTTTAGAATGGCAATTTTGTACATCTCTGGAGGTAGCCTCAATGATCTCTAGAGACAATACCATAAAACCATGACACCAGAAGTTTTGAAGTAAAGAGGAAAAGCCTCTCTGGAGCTGGATCGAAGTTTGGAGCATCTTCGGAGCTAAGAAAGAAGGCCACAATTATATCTCTGAAGTTACATACATATCTCTGGAGCTACAGACATATCTTCAAAGTTGCAGAAAGGGACATACATCTCTGGCGCCTCTTTAGAACAAAGCATGTTTCTAGCATAGCTGTCAGTCAAGCACTTTCAACAGTGATCTCAATACCCCTCATATCACTCAAATCATCACCTGAGTGGTGAAGGGCCATCTTTAGTTAACTGCTGGAGTTTTTATATTTTTAAAGTTTTCACATGAGTTACTGATGAAATTGATTCAATATCCATATTTTCAAGGCCTTGTTTCCCAAATGTATTAAGACTCAAACTTAGAATTCAGAGTGGACTTCTGTTCCACTCAATCTATTTTTATTGCATGGTTATTTTCCATAGTTAGATAGCTAGTATAATAAAGAGATGGATGTCATCTCATAGAAGAACTGGTAGATAAGATAAATGATATGTCATCACTCATTTTATATATACTTATAGAAGTAGCAGAAAAGATATACAATTTTGGGGATTATTCTAATTTTTGGTTATCTTAGTTTTTTGGATATCAATATTTTTATGAATGCAAAGTGAATGGAATTGGACCGAATTTAGTTGTAATCTTATTCTTTTGTGTTGATTCCTTACTGTAGCCTTCAACCCTAAGGGTGTGGAGCAAGGGCCCACTCTCACCATCAAGGCAGAAGGCTAGTACCACTATTTTGTTATTTTAGATTTTGCTTTGAAGAGTACTTACTAATTTTGATAGATAGATGCATGTTGCCATTTTTAGGATTGATTTGAGTAATTTACTATTCAATTCTATTTTCAGCATTCTTTAAATTCATTTAGTAAGTAGATAGATCAATCTCTTTAAATTGGTAGAAGTCATTAGGATTAGCTAGAAAAACTGGTAACTGTAGAATCCTTAATTGCAGATAGCCGAGGACACAACCTTGGATTTTGACATCTAAAATATGATTAAATGATGAGGTACAATGATACCCAAGGTAGAAGGCTAGTACCACTATTTTGTTATTTCAAATTTTTCTTTGAAGAGTACTTACTAATTTTGATAGATAGATGCATGTTGCCATTTTTAGGATTTCTTTGAGTAATTTATTGTTTAATTCTATTTTCAGCATTTTTTAAATTCATTTAATAAGCAAATAGGTCAATCTCTTTAAATTGGTAGAAGTCATTAGGATTAGCTAGAAAAATTGGTAACTGTAGAATCCCTAATTGTAGATAGCTGAGGACATAGCCCTAGATTTTGACATCTGAAATATGATTAAATGATGAGGTACAACAACACCTTGTCAGGGGGCATGAAGCCTCCACTTTTTCTGACTTCCAAAATATACATAGTTTGAACTATATTGGCCTTCCATACCCCAATCTCTTCAATATTGGAGTAATGAAAAAGCCCTAAAAAATAAAGTAATTGGAGTAAGAAAAATTTGCATCAAGGTTAATAGTCTACATTTGAACATGACATACAAATCTTGGTGACACTTCATCCTATTTAAGTTGAAGCTCTAAAGTCAATATAGTTCAAACTAAAAATGTTGAGAATGAGGATCAAAGATTGCACAGAGCAGAAGGAGGCCAAGATGCAAGAGGATGATGACCAAGGTAGGGCAGCGGCCATGGGAGAATTACCTGTGGAAGTAGAGGAGGACAACAAAAAGGAGGAAGTGGAAAGCAACCGTATGGTAGTAGGGAATGTAAATCTCTAGATTTTAGGGGAAATCTTGAGTTTAAACATCTCAGAGGAACTACTCAACTCCAAAGTGGAGAAACTAAAAAAAAGGAGTCGTTATCGCTAAGTTCATAGGAATTTGGCCATCAATCAAGAGGATCAAGGACTGGATGGAACACAAATGGTCGGGGGTGAAACCAAAAATTAGTTTTATAGTGCTAGGGTTTTTACAAATTACCTTTGAATCTAAATTAGAGTGAGACAACATTCTGAAGGGTGGTCCTTGGTTCATGGGCAATGCAAACTTATATATCAAAGCTTGGACTCTGGGGTTAGACCCTCATCAGGAATTGATTTGGGATGCCCCCTTATGGGTAAGGATGTACAAGTTGCCCCAAGAATTGTGGGTGAAGGAAATTTTCAAGCTAATCGGGGGCGCTCTTAGTGAATATGTGTGCAGCTCTGAGGCCTCGCAGAAAGGTAAGTTGGCTTCCTATGCTAGGATATGCATCAAGATAGATTTAAGTAGGCCAATCTGGCATGTGATTAGGCTTTCATCCATTTTGGAGGAGTGGGTACAGGAGTTAGACTATAAATGCCTCCCAATATGGTGTTTCAATTGTCGGAAGGTAGGGCATTTGGACAAATAATGCCCTTTTCATAAAGCGAAGTCTAAAGAAAAGGAGAAAGATGTTCATGGCCCTCCTTTGTTGGTTAATGATGAGAAGCTATCTAGGACATTAATTCCATTACTTAAGGAAAAGGGGGAGCTTGAGTCGTCTACGTAGTTGTAGGACAATCTAGAGACAATAATTGAATGGTTGGAGGATCTCGGTAGGGGTTTCTAGTCTAGTGAGGAGAGAAGCCCCAGGGTGTCTCTGAGCCCTATTCACAACACCTCTCTAGTTAGTAATGGAGCTCATAATTCTTACCCTCAAAATCAGGTATTTTCTAAGGCTCGAGGGGATGAATCAAGGGGGTTCAATGACTGATAGAGGTGGAAGGTCCAGATGTTTTCAGGAAACTAAGTTAGACCAAGATTCTATGGAGAATTTGATCAGTGGACTTTGGAGGATATGAGAAGGGGTAGAAGTTGGGGCTACTGGTATGATAGGTGGTCTAGGGATTTTGTGGAATATGCTGGAGTATGCAAGAGAGGTAATTCTCAGCTCAAAGAATGCATTAGCCATCATATTAAAGCCCTTTCAGAGTGGAGGTCCTTTAGTAGTCATGAATGTTCATGACCCTAATGTGGAGAAAAACATATTACTTTTTTGGGATGAGCTGAAGAGTTTCAGAGGTTCCTTTGATAGAGAGAAATGGATCCTGGGAGGGGATTTCAATGCCACTCTCACCCCAAAAGACAAGAAAGGGGGAAGAATTCTCAACAATCTCGGATCAGCTGGATTCAATAAGTTTTGTGAAGAAATGTCTTTGGTAGACATTACCCCCAGGGCTGGTTGGTTCACTTGGTCAAATAGACACAGTGGAGAGGACAACATCCTATGTAGACTTGATAGATTCCTAGTTAATTCAGATTGGCTTCTATCCCCAATCCATCTTTTTTTAGAGGTTTTGGACTTTAGAGGTTCGGATCATTGGCCTATTAGGCTCCTCATTTCCAAAAGTTGAAGACCTAGGTGACCTCCCTTCAAAATGGAGGCCTTTTGGTATGAACACCCAGACTTAAAGAAAGAAATGGAAGGTTGGTGGAGTAAGAGATTCAAAGGCAATTTCTAGTTTGTGATCCTTAAGAAACTTCAAGAGACGAAAAAGGCTGCAAGAATATGGAACAAGCAGGTTATGGGGAATCTCTTTGAGGCCAAGTCTAAGGTGGAGGAGGATCTAGCTTTGGTGGAAAAGAGGTTGTCTGAGGAGGGCATGACAGAGGCTCTTAGAGAGAAGGAAAAAAGTTTGTTGAAGGAGCAATAATGGTTGTTGAGGATGGAAGAGATTTTCTAGCTCCAAAAATCAAGAGTCAAGTGGCTTAAGGAGGGAGATACAAACAATAAGTTCTTCCACATCTCTACTAATATCCAAAGGAATATAAACAAAATCCTCAAAAACCATCTCCTCGGAGGCTTGGTTATAGAGGATATTGACTCCATAAGAGAGGAAGGTCTAAACTTCTTTAAAGGAACACTTGGAATAGAGAATGAAAGATCAGTAGAGGCCCAACAGATAATCCTAGAGACCATCCAAAAAATAGTAGAAGCTAACAAAAATGACCGCCTTATAGCCCTCTTTTCTAAGGAAGAAATTCACAAGGCTACTTTCTCCCTAGGGGTGATGAAGGCCTCTAGCCCAGATAGTTTTCAGATTGGGTTTTTTCAAAAGTTTTGGGATATTGTGGGAGAAGACATTTGGTAGGTGGCAAAAGAGAGTAGGCAAAGAAGGATGATGATGGGAGCATGGAATTCCACCTTCCTGGCCTTAATTCCCAAGGTTAAGGATCAGAAGTATTTTGATGAGTTTAGACTAATTGCTCTCTGCAATGGTATATATAAGATAGTAACCAAAGCAATGGCTTCAAGGTTAAAGAAATGCCTAGATGAAATAGTTGAGGATGAATAGAGTGGCTTCTTGAAGAATAGGCATATCCTAGATGGAGTCATCCTAGCCCATGAAACCATTCACTCTATAAAGGGAAGAAACAAAGAAGCTATGATCCTAAAGTTGGATATGAATAAAGCTTATGATCGGGTCTCGTGGGATTTTTTGATACTGATCATGAAGAAGATAGGTTTTTGTGACAGATGGTGTGAATGGGTCCTCAGCTATATCTCCTCAGATACTTATGCCATTTTGATTAATGGTAGCACCACGGATTTCTTCCCACCCAAAAGAGGGCTTAGGTAGGGGGATCCACTTTCTCTTTTCCTCTTTCTTATCGTGGTAGAAGCACTAAGTTTTGCAATCAAGGAAGAAATAGGGAAGGACCTGATCAAAGGTCTTCAAGTCTCAGGAGGGTGCCCCAACCTTACTCATCTTTAATTTGTAGATGACACCCTACTATTTGGAGAGGCATTGGCAAGAGAGGCAAGGGGAATTAGGAAGATTCTTTAGCTTTATGAGCAGGTCGCAGGACAAAAGATCAACTCCGGTAAGTCTTGTATTTTTTTCTTAAAGATCACTATTTAGAAGCTTTAGATGTTCAAAGGATCTTGGGCTTTAATGTGGGCTCTCTCCCAAGCAACTATCTAGGCATGCCTCTAGTGGATGGCAGGACTTCCGAGTTAGAATGGAAAAAGTGGTGGACATTATGCAAAGCAAGATGGCCTCCTAGAAGGGAAAATGGTTGACCTTGGCTGGCAGGATGACATTGATCAAAGCCTCACTAGTTGTCATCATGATTTATACTATGTCTATGTTCCACATACCTAGCAAGGTAGCCTAGATACTGGAAAAAACTTAGAGGATTTTTTGTGGAGAGGGATAGAGCAAATTTTCAAGTATAGTCTAGTTAAATGGGATGAGGTGTGTAAGCCCAAAGCTAAAGGCAGTCTAGGGTTTAGGAATCTCAAAAGAGTTAATAAAGCTTTGGGGGCAAAGTTAGCATGAAGGATATATGAGGAGAAGGGCCATATGTGGACCAAGGTGTTGCAAGCCAAATACCTCCAAAATAATGTAAATAACCTCTTTGATGAGGAGGTTACTCTACCTAAAGGCTTGACTGTTTGGAACTTCTTGAGGATGTGCAGTCTATTGTTGAGACCTAACCTGGTCTAGAGAGTGGGCCTGGGTAATAAGACCAATTTTGGAGGGGCCCGTGGATCAAAGACAAACCCCTTTTGAAGTATGATCATTTCTCTCAGGTTGGTCTGGCTATGGAAAATCCTTTTGGCCCTAGAGTTTAGAATTACATCATTGAAGAGGAAGGGAAGAAAAGGTGGTGAACACAAAGCCTCTTGAATGGGGAGATGGACAAAAGATGGAAGGAAGCCAGGGCCTTATTGAGGAGGAAGCCAATCACTGAGGAAGATGATAGGTTGATTTGGAATGGTAGTGGAGAGGGTAGGGCAATAGTTAGAGAGATGTATAGTAGGCTTCTTCCTCACAGCTGAGGAGGTTGGCATCAGATTGTAGGCAAAATTTGGAGTCACCTAGGGCTGCCCAAGGCCAATGCTTTCTTTTGGTTAGATTGTAAGGGGCGGGCTCTCACTTGGGATATGTTGATGCAAATGGGTAGGCTTGGTCCTTCTCAATGTGCTCTTTGTAAGGAGGATAGTGAAGATAATGTTTATTTGTTCCTTCACTACAAGGTTGTTTGGTCTTTGTGGAATAGATTTATAAGAAAATGGAATCTTAGTTGGATCATGCCTTATAACTTTTTAGAGTTGATGGACTTCTAGACATTCAAATGCAAAAGTCCAGGGCTAAAGCTGATCTAGGAGGTTTTTCCTACCCTCTTGGTGTGGAATCTATGGCTAGAGAGGAACAAGAGAGTGTTCTAAGAGCAAGAAAAATGTGTGGATAGGGTGTGGGATGGTGTGGAAAGTCTCTTGGGTGAATTGGGTGAAATTCATCAGAAAGATGAGTGGTCAACTCTTGTGGAAGAGGGCCACCTAACGAATGAATGACCTCATTTCTAGTGGTTTGGTATAGCCTCCCACTCTGTCCTCTTGCAATCCTACCATAATGTTTTCTAGGAAATGGAAGAAGAAGGTTGGATCAAATTAAACTTTGACGGGGCTGCTAGAGGTAACACGAGAAAGGTTGGGAGTGAGGAATTTTTAGGGACCACAAGGGACAACCCCTTGGTTTCTTCTCCTTGGATGTAGGTCTGGATTCAAACAACATGGCGGAAGCTACTGCTCTATGGAAAGGTTTATAGATTGCCCTCGAGAAGGACTGGCAAAAGTTATGGGTGGAAGGGGATTCTTCTATGATTATTGAATAGGTGAAGGGGGTTCAGTCAAGAATTGGAGATTGGAATAGGTTGTGAAGGAAATTAGAAGGCTCGACTCTCTTTTCAACAATTAAAAAATCTCTCACATCAGAAGGATAGGAAATAAAGTTGTAGTTTGGGTAGCTAAATTTAGAGTTGATTTGATCAATAGAGGTTCCCCTCAAGGTTGGGTGTTGAAGGAAGAATACCCTCGAGCATTGCTCTAGTTATTACAAAGGGATATCAAGTATCACCCTCCCAATAATGGGATAGAACATTAAAGAGTCATGATTGCAGTCATTATGAAGTGAGGTGACGAGCTCTGAGACATGTGAGAAAGGAAGGTTGGTAGGTTTCTATTCATTACATGAGGAGGGATGTTTTAGAAGGCAAATTGCCTTTCTTGAGAAGAGGTCATCAGCGGGCTTCTTATTCAGCTTTCTTTGTGTGTGGTTTTTGGTTGGGATGGATTTTGGTGGGGTAGGGGTTGTTACAAGTATGGCCCTAACTGGTATTGTCATTGATGTCAACATACTTCTGTTGCATTAATGATAAGGATTGGATGAGTTATATGTTGAGGATACTGAGAAAATTAGTCTCAATCAGGAACAGTGAAGAATAGTGATGATAGCAAGGTAAAAGCTCAAGACAGGCTAAGAATCAGAGGATGCGGATTAAAGGGTTTGTAGATATGAGTCTTAAGATGTTCTAGTAGAGATTTCAAAGGTTCGCATGAAGATATGAAGAAGTTGTGATCGCTCAAGAAGAACCGGTTCCGGTTGATGTTTAGAGGTGACAGAGAGTTACAGAAAGGTTCGGTGAGATCCAGAAATGCATTTTCCTGTGTTGTAGATTTGAAGGAATATTGGGGAAGTCTTTATGATGTATAATCACGACCTATTCCTAGTTTAAAGATCTAAAAGCATCCATTCCAATAATGGTAGATTGTGTTCTTGAGATTTCGGATGAAGAAGAGAAGGATTTCAGTAAGTAGAGGAAGTGCAGATGTTCTTAGAGATTCAGGCAAGCTTGTGGAGGTCCTTGGATCGTGCTTAGTTCATTTTTATGGTCTGCATTAGAATTGGGGTCCTGGAAATGAAGAATAACTTCTAGATGATGGTGTTCTTTCTATGACTGGCCAACCGGATGAATTATACATCTTGCGGATGTTCTTGTGGATGTTTGCTGACTTAGATGTTTGTTCCTAAGTTGATGTCATGTATAAATAAGGGATTGTGAAGTCATTTCAGTGTGTGACTTGGTTAGATGAGTGTGTGGTAGTGAGGAGAAGAGTGAAAGGTAGAGCAGAATGTTTGGGCTTAAATGGAACTGACTCAAGCATGGTGAAGATGCTATTTACTAGTTCAAGTATGTGATACTTATTCTTTTGTAGACAGTGTGTCTCCTGTAGGTAGTGAGCCTCTTGTGAGTAGTGTGCTCGGGCAATGAGCCCTCATTGGCATGTGCCATTTTGTTCTTTCTATTCTTCTAACAGAGAATACAATCTTGGGTTAGTCACTCCATGGTTTTTCCCTTAACCGGGTTTTCCACATTAAAATCTTGGTGTCTCATGTGTTGATGTGTTTCTTCTCTTGATTAAATGCATTAATTTTCATGTTTGATTTATTGTTATATTGCTAAGTGAATACAAGTGTTGAAAAGGAAGAAAAGTTTTGGACAACTGATTCACCCCCCCTCTCAGTTGTTTGCCCTAAATCTAACAATTGGTATCAGAGCCAAGTTCCTCTAAAAGGAGCTTAACTGCTTGAGGAGATCCAGGATGTCATCTTACAAGAAGTATAGTCTAAAGTTTGATGGAACCAACTTTGCTCTTTGGAAAGGTCACATGAAATGTCACTTACAGTGTATGGGAATGGTGTACTGGTCCATGGTTACAAAACTGTATGTACCTCCACAGGGTGGTTCGACAACCCTAAATGAAATCACAGATGCTGAAAACAATCTTCGGACCATAGAGGCTCTTCTAAGTGCATTATGTGATTCAGAGCTCTCAAATGTTATTGAACTTCCAACTGCTTTTGAGATTTGGAAAAAACTAGAACTTTTGCATGAATGAGACCAGTATGTCAAATGCACAAGGTTACAGAGTCTAAAAGGGAAATTTGAAAGACTGAAGATGAGAGATGATGAAAATATTACCACTTTTATGCCAAGAGTAAACGAACTAGTTTGTGGAATTAGAAATGCAGGTGGAATCTTGAGTGAAGATGAGATTGTTGGCAAAGTTCTCATATCCCTTCCTGATTCCTATAAAATCAAGGCTTCTACAATTGAAGAATTTAGAGCTCACACAACTGTCACAAGAGATCAATTGGTTGGTGAATTGGCTACTTTTGAGATGGCTGAGTTTGGAGATGATCCTCCAAAGACTGAATCTACATTCAAAGCCAGTGCCTCTGTAAAAGGAAAACAAAGGTTTGATCCAGGAGAAAACTCTTCAAGGAAATCATCATGGTATGAAAATGCAAGAAAAGACTTGGAAGAAGAAGAAGTTGAAACTGCTCATCTTGAAGCTCTTATTGCAAAAAGACTGCCAAGAGGATCCGGTAAGTATGAGGGGAAATTGCCTTTTAAGTGTTTTAACTACAATAAGATTGGTCATTTTACATCAAGGTGTTTGGAAAGATTTTCTAGGCCAAACACTAATAGACCAAGATTCTAGAAGAATTGTTACTATGCTCATGAGGGAGATGATGAAGGAGTCACAGATGATGAATCAGAGAAAGGAGACAAATCTGGAAGTGACTAGGTGTTCATTGCCATCAAGGAAGAAGATCCAATGCCCTCTGAATCTGTCAATCATAAAGTTGAAGAAAAAGCCATGGCTGCCCAAGTTGAAGAGAAGGATGATTGGGTCATTGACAGTGGTTGCTCTCACCATATAACAGGTGACAAAAATAAGTTCATAGATTTGGAAAGATATGAAGGAGGAATGGTAAAGTTGGTGATAATGCTGCAGGTAGAGGAACTATTTCTTTTGATGGAAAGAACAAAACCGGTAATGTATTATATGTTGAAGGATTGAAGCACAATCTTCTCAGTGTTGGACAGTTGGTGGACAAAGGTTATGATCTCAGATTCAAGAATGGAAAGTGCATAATTTTTGAAAGTTCTGGAACATAGATTGCATCCGGTACCCAAACAAAATGTAACATCTTTCACTTGGCTAGTACTGGTAAAAGTTGTTTATTTGTTCAAGTTGATCAAAGTTGGTTATGGCGTAGAAGAATGTGTCATGTGAACTTTGATAATATCATCAAGATAAGCAATACTAAGGCTGTAAGAGATCTTCCAAAATTGGTAAAACCTACAAATAGTTTGTGCAAAGAATGTCAGTTGGGAAAACAAAACAGAATCTCATTCAAAAGCAAGGAACAATCTTCTACCAGATTATTAGACTTGGTTCATACTGACTTATGTGGTCTGACAAGAATCAAGAGTGTGCAAGGTGATAGATACTTCATGTTGCTAATTGATGACTATTCCCAGATGATGTGGGTAACCTTTCTGAAAGAGAAATTAGAAGCTCTTGAGAAATTCAAAATATTCAAAGCTATGGTGGAAAATGAGACCAGATTGAAATTGAAATGTCTAAGGTCTGATAGAGGTGGAGAATTCACATCTGGTGATTTTATAGATTTCTGTGAGAAACATGGAATAAAGAGACAGTTGTCTACTCCTAGGACTCCACAATAGAATGGAGTAGTTGAAAGAAAGAACCGGACCATCTAGGAAGCATCAAGGACCATGATGATGGAAGCAAATGTTCCCCAGATCTATTAGAGGGAAGCTGTTAGCACTGCAGTCTATACTCTCAATCGAGTTCAAATTAGAAGCAATACCGGTAAGACTCCTTATGAACTTTGGTTTGGTATTACACCCATTTTAACGTATTTTAGAGTGTTTGGTAGCAAATGTTACATCAAGAGAGATGAAGATCTAGGCAAGTTTGATGCTAGAAGTGATGAAGGAATATTTTTGGGTTATTCTACTCAAAGCAAAGCATACCGGTGTTATAATAAGAGATTGAGAAAGATTATAGAAAGTACTAATGTGAAGGTTGATGAAGGAATTGAAAAACCCTCAAGGTTTTATGAGTATGAAGAAGATGATCAGAATGATGGTCTGATTCAAGGTGCTCAAGACTCTTCTAAAAAACATATTAAAACTGATCTAGTAAGTCAAGAAGAAGAGATAAGATTCAATGAGCCTAATCAAGAGTTAGAAGTGCAAGAAACTCCCAAAGTTCTGAGGTATGTGAGACTCAACCATTCTAAAGATCAGATCATAGGTGACAAAAGCAAAGCTGTACAAACAAGAAGAAGAATTGCTCAAGATTTAGATGAGTATTGTCTGATTTCAAAGATTGAACCTAAGACAGTAAATGAAGCCTACAATGATAAAAACTAGATTAAGGAAATGGAGGAAGAACTGATGCAAATTGAGAAGAATCACACTTGAAATCTTGTTCCCAGACCTAGAAACAAAAATCTGATTGGAACCAAATGGGTCTTCTGGAACAAATTGAATGAAGCTGGTGAAGTGATTAGAAATAAGGCCAGATTAGTTTGCAAAGGCTACTCTCAAATAGAAGGAGTTGATTTTGAAGAAACTTTTTCTCCAGTGGCAAGAATTGAAGCAGTCAAATTATTTCTTGCATTTGCTACCTTCAAAATTTTCAAAGTGTATCAGATGGATATCAAGTCTGCCTTCCTGAATGGTGATTTGGAAGAAGTGTACATTGAGCAACTGGATGGATTTCAATTGTCTGACAATGGTGATATGGTCTGTAAGTTGAAAAAGGCACTGTATGGATTGAAGCAAGCCCCAAGAGCCTGGTATGAAAGACTAGATAAACATCTCTTGAAGATTGGTTTCAACAAAGGTACTGCTGACAATAATTTATATTTCAAAATTGATCATGAAAACATCTTAGGTGTTGAAGTGTTTGTTGATGATATCATTTTTGGAGGAAAATATAGTTTGTGTAAAACTTTTGCAAATCAAATGAAAAGTGAGTTTGAGATGTCCATGCTTGGTGAAATGAATTTCTTCTTGGGTCTACAAATCACTCAAACAAAGAAAAGTACCTTCATTTCTTAGACCAAACATGCAAGAGAATTGTTGTAGAAATTTGGGATGGAAGATTCAAAGCCAATGAACACTCCCATGGCAACTGGATGTAAATTAAGCAAAAATGATGACTCTCCTAGGGCTGATCAGACAAAGTACAGATCGATGATTGGAGGACTATTGTATCTCACTCAAACTAGACTAGACATTATGTAGGTTGTTGGTCTTGTTGCAGGATTCCAGGCTGATCCTAGAGAATCTCATGTCATGGCAATCAAGAGAATTTTTAGATATCTAAAAGGGACAGTTAAGTATGGTCTGTGGTATCCTAGAGATCATGATTTTTCTCTTCATGCATATACTGATGCAAATTGGGTAGGAGATGTGGATGACCGGAAGAGCACCAGTGGTGGAGCATTCTTTTTGGGGAAGAGATTGGTTTCTTGGCTGAGCAAGAAACAAGAGGCAATATCTCTGTCTACAACTGAAGCAGAATATATTACAGCAACAAGTGGTTGCACTCAAGTATTTTGGATGAAGCAGATGTTAAGAGATATCAAAGTGGAGTATGAGGAGCCTATTACAAATTTCTATGATAATTCAAGTGCAATAAACATATCTAAAAATCCAGTGTTGCATTCAAAGACTAAACATATATCCATCAGGTTTCACTTCCTGAGAGAACAAGTGAACAAGAATGAAGTCAGATTGGAGTTTGTGCCTTCCAAGGATCAGATTGCAAACATCTTTACAAAACCTCTGCCTAAGGACTCTTTTGATTATCTAAGGGAGAAGTTAGGGGTTATTGCTCCTCCAGTGATGAACTAAGGTGCACTAAGGTGCATTAGTCTGGTGCATATCATAGCCACATCTTGTGGTCCAGACTGATGATGGGGAGCAATAGATATGATTCTGAAGTGGTAGAATTGCAAGTATGTGCCCTTTGCCATTGATGTCAAAGGGGGAGAGAAGATATGTGAAAAACAAGTGGTTGCTGATCAAAGGGGGAGTAGTAATGGGAGAGAAGAAATGAGAATGGTGGTTGCTGATAAGGGGAGTTCTGACAATAAGGAAAAGTTCTTGTCTTGATGGTCAAATCAGTTTTTCACATCATATGTTGCCATCAATGACACAGGGGGAGATTGTTGCAGGTATGGGCCTAACTGGTATTGTCATTGATGTCAACATACTTCTGTTGCATTAATGATAAGGATTGGATGAGTTATATGTTGAGAATACTGAGAAAATTAGTCTCAATCAGGAACAGTGAAGAACAGTGATGATAGCAAGGTAAAAGCTCAAGATAGGTTAAGAATCAGAGGATGCGGATTAAAGGGTTTGTAGATATGAGTCTTAAGATGTTCTAGTAGATATTTCAGAGGTCCGCATGAAGATATGAAGAAGTTGTGATTCCTCAAGAAGAATTGGTTCCAGTTGATGTTTAGAGGTGACAGAGAGTTACAGAAAGCTCCAGTGAGATCCAGAAATGCATTTTCCTATGTTGCAGATTTGAAGGAATGTTGGGGAAGTCCTTATGATGTATAATCTCAACCTGTTCCTAGTTTGAAGATTTGAAAGCATCTATTTCATTGTTACAGTAATGACAGACTGTGTTCTTGAGGTTCCAGATGAAGAAGAGAAGGATTTCAGTAAGTAGAGGAAGTGCGGATGTTCTTGGAGATTCAGGAAAGCTTGTGGAGGTCCTTGGATCATTCTCAATTCATGTTTATGGTCTGCATTAGAATTGGGGTCACAGAAATGAAGAATAACTTCCAGATGATGGTGTTCTTTCTGTGACTGGCCGACCGGATGAATTATACATCTTGCAGATGTTCTTGTGGATGTTTACCAACTTAGATGTTTGTTCCTAAGTTGATGTCATGTATAAATAAGGGATTGCGAAGTCATTTCAGTGTGTGACTTGGTGAGATGAGTGTGTGGTAGTGAGGAGAAGAGCGAAAGGCAGAGCAAAAGGTTTGGGCTTAAATGGAACTAACTCAAGCATGGTGAAGATGCAATTTACCAGTTTAAGTATGTGATACTTATTCTTTTGTAGACAGTGTGTCTCTTGTAGGTAGTGAGCCTCTTGTGAGTAGTGTGCTCGGGTCAGTGAGCCCTAATTGGCATGTGCCATTTTGTTCTTTCTATTCTTCTAACAGAGAATACAATCTTGGGTTAGTCACCCCATGGTTTTTCCCTTAACCAGGTTTTCCACATTAAAATCTTGGTGTCTCATGTGTTGATGTGTTTCTGCTCTTGATTAAATGCATTAAGTTTCATGTTTGATTTATTGTTATATTGCTAAGTGAATACAAGTGTTGAAAAGGAAGAAAAGTTTTGGACAACTGATTCACCCCCCTCTCAGTTGTCTGCCCTATATCTAGCAGGGGTCTCTGACTCCAAAGGAAAGGAGGTGAAACTTCTTTCTACCCGGTGTAGACAAATCTCTTGCTCTGGTATTGACAAATCTGTGGGTGGTCGTATGAAATGAAAGTACACTCGATGGAAGAGAGTGCAAAAAATCCTGGTGGAGGCTACATTGGATGGGTTTATGAAGTGCATTAAGGAGATAAAGAACCTAATACTACATGAATGGCTATTTCTTCTACTCAAGGTCACGAAGGAGGTTGATGGCTAGGAGGGGGTCAACGTTCGTGAAGCCATGGCTCACTTGTTGCTTGACCTGGGAATGTCCAGAGGTCACTGGAATGTGTTTGGTGTAGCACAGTCCATAGGAATGACAACCATGTTGTATGTGGATGCAGTTTCGGTGTTGACTCACGAGGACCTAGTGGAGTCATCAAAACAAATAGGGGAGAATTGTTGCAAGTATGTGCCTAATCGGTGTTGTCATTGATGTCAACATATCTTTGTTGTCATTAGTGTCAACTATATACTATTTGGTTATTTGTTTAGAAACCTTGTATGTTGAGGACATTGATAAAATTAGTCCCTCTAGAAGAATCGAAAAGGAAACAATGAAACATAGTGAAGACATTAAGTTGCATAATGAAGAACAGTCTGGAAGATTGCTCTGCATTTCTTGTAGATTGAAGATCTTGGTCTGTAGATTGGAAGTTATTTAGAGGCATGTCTGAAGATGCACAATCCTAAGTTTGAGCCTCCAGCATGAAGAATTAAGTGAGTTTCATTCACCAAAGTAAAACCTACTTTTTTTGATTATTCACTGGTGACAAAGAGAAAATATTTTGCTCCGCATTCCTCCGCATTGAAGTGTTTTGCTCTATGGTTCTAGAGGGAAGTATGGGATGATGATAAGTACCTACAACTACACTAGTTCATGATTTGGTGGTCCACAAGCTATCTTTCTTTTATGATAGTTGAAGATAGTGAAGTTCATGTGCTCCGGTGTGAAGAATCTCATTGATAAAGTTATTAGAGTTTGTACGGTTTCTCCTAGTGATTACAATGTGCTTGTGGATGCCTCTTCATCATGTTCCTGACTCTACATTGGTTTGCATTAAGGAATTGAGATCATGTTTGAAGATTATCCCTAAATAACATACTATGTAAGCAGTCTTAGCCAACTTGATTAACTCCAGTGATTGCGGAGATCTATTAAAGATTGTAGAAGCGTGTTGTGGCATGAAGATCATGCTTGAGTCCCAACTAAGGCATGGCATGATCTGCATACATCTTTACTACATTTCCTTAGCATATTTTTGTGTTAGGCCAAGACCTATTTTGTAAATGTTTGTAATGCCAACCTTGGAGATTGTTCCAACGGTTGTTGAATGTAATGCCGACCTTGATGTAAACTCTAAGGTTGATGAATGATATATATACTTGTGTTTTGGTCGTGGAAAATGCCTCCTTGTGAAAAAGATGTGAAGTTAAGTGACGAAAGTAGAGCAGAACAGAGGAAGAGAATTGTGCTTCAATGGAACTGAATTCAGGAATGGAGTAGATGCTACTATCTCAGTTCAAATCTCTGGTAGTGAGCCACCCTTTGCAGTGAGCCTCTTTGAGTAGTGAGCCCTAATGATAGTAAGCCTTTGATTTTTGGTATTGTATTTTACATAATAATCTTGTGGGTTAACCCCCACTGTGGTTTTTCCCTTTACAAGGTTTTCCATGTAAAAATCTGGTGTCTATTGTGTATGATCTTGTAGTTGTGTTAGAATTCTTGATTCTGAGTTTTCATGTTCTAACCATAATAATAGTAAATAATTGGAAGATGTTTTAAGGTGCAAAAATTGTTTAAGTTTTGTGACAACTGATTCAACCCCCTCTCAGTTGTCTTGTGCATTTAACAATTGGTATCAGAGCCAAGTTCCTTGGCAAAGAGTCTAACAACTCGAGGTAGATCCAAGATGGAGCAAAAAGATGGGCATCTTCACAACTGTTTCAGGTATGGTGAAACTGATCATTATGCATCTGAATGTCCAAAAATAAAATAGAGAAATGATGAAAAGGATAAAAGCAGAATGTCCAAGAAAGCATTATATATTATTGAAGAAGATGAAGATGATGACTATTTCTTCACTAAAACAAAGGGTGTCAACAAACAAAAGTGCTCTGATCCAGAGGTAAGTACCAACAGTGAAGTTATGTTTGAAGACAAGAACTATTGGACTATTGATAGTAGTTGTTCATATCACATGACTGGTGACAAAAGTAAGTTCATAAATTTTGAGAAGTATGATGGAGGGCTGGTTAGATTTGGAGATGATTGCACTGCTGAGATATGTGGTAAAGGGTCAATCAATTTTGATAATAGACAAATTACTAAAGATGTTATTTATGTTAAGAATTTAAAGAAAAATATCCTGAGCATTGGATAGTTGTGCAAAAAGGGATATAGTCTTATATTTGAGAATGATACCTTTGAAATCAAAGAGAAATCTAGAGCCACAATAGTTGTTGGAAAAAGGATAGAAGGGAATCTTTATCATCTCATAAAAGGTGACTTTCTTGGCTTCATGACTCAGACCAATGAAAGTTGGCTTTGACATAGAAGATTGTGTCATATCAATCTTGCTGATTTAAAGCCAAGGTTCAGCTCAAATTGTAAAAGATTTGCCAGAGATTGATTATTCCATCAGCACCATCTGTAAGAAATGTCAAGACAGAAAGCAACCAAGAAGAAACCTACAGGGTGAAGAAAAATCTTCCACTAAACAACTAGAATTGATCCATATAAACCTTTGTGGTCCTACAAGAATACGAAGCTTCCATGATGACATGTATTTAATGTTTTGCATTAATGATTATTCTAGAATGACTTGGGTTAGTTTTCTCAAAGAAAAATCAGAAGTCTTAGATGGACTCAAAGATTTCAAAGCAATGGTTGAAAATGAGTTAAATATGAACATCAAGTGTTTGAGGTCTAGTAAAGAAGAAGAGTTTACTTCTAATAACTTCAATATGTTCTATGAGACTCATGGGATGGAAAAACACCTATCTGTAAAGAATAAAGGAATGGAAGAAACAAGCAAGACTATTCAAGAAGTTGCAAAAACAATGATGGAGGAAGCAAATCTATCATAAGCTTTTTGGAAAGAGGAAATTCAAATTGATGTCTACACACAAAATAGATTTTAGGTAAAAACTAGTAATGGAAAAACTCCTTTTGAATTATGGTATGGACCGATACCCACTGTGAAATATTTTAAAATTTTTGGAATCAGATGCCTTATCAAAAGAAAGGAAGAAATAGAAAAGGATGATGTTAAGTATGATGAAGGTATTTTCCTTGGATATTCATCTTGGAACAAAGCTTACCACTGCTATAACAATAGATTGGAAAAGATTGTTGAAAGTTCAAATTTCAAGGTTGACAAAAATAGTAAAAAGTACTATGATTCAATTAAAGGAAAAATTGAGGCTAAAAAGGGGGAACCACATGATGAAGCACAAGGAAGCTATCAGACCATCAGTGATAAAGAAAAAAGTGGTGTGAAAGGACACAAAGCTGATGCAGATCAAATGAATCTATGTTTAATTGCCAATGTTGAATCCAAATCAGCGGTTGAGGCCTATAATACTGTAGAATTATTTGAAGAATTTCAGTCCACTAACAGTGAAGAACACAAACTTGCTTTTGAAAACATTGATAAACCTGAAGAAGACATAGACTTAAAAGAAAACATAGTTGAAGTAAATGATTACATCAAAGAGTTAAGAAAGAAAATCAAGGAACTCAAACAAAGTCTTAAAGAGAATAGTGAAGAATTGAGACTGGCAAATGAAGAAAAAGCAAGAATTTAGGAGTGTCTTAAGGGAAAAATCAAAGACTACATAAAGATTGAAGAAGAAGTTGGGAACCTGAAAGATGGTCTGAAACATGCATGGGCTCAACAAGAAAAACTTAGTGGGAGTGCTGCCAGATATGACAGATTAATGACAAGTCAAAATAATCCTGACAATATTGAGAAAGGTGAAAGTTTTAGAACAGGTCAAGAGAAGAATTCTGAGGTCAAGAAGGACAAAGGCAAATAGATTCGGGATCAAAGAAATAAATCAAGAAGACCTCCAGTCAGGCAACCAAATGCTCAGAGGTACCCATCTTTTAATGGTTATTGTCTTAATTACAGTAAGTTTGGTCATAAAGCTACTCAGTGTAGAAGTAGAGTGAATCAAAATGTTTTATCATTCCCCGGTCAATGTTTAATTTGCAAGAGAATTGGTCATAGAGCAAATGAATGTAGAAATCGGATAAGGAATGACAATAAAAGAAACACTTAATTCTTTCATGGAAAATGCTTTACATGCAATAGATTTGGGCATATAGATAACCAATGCAGATCAAGGGATAATCCAAAAATTAAAAGGAACCAAGGACTAAGGAATGTTGTTTGTTACAATTGCATTAGACCTAGTCATGTTGCAAAATTTTGCAGAAACAATAGAAACCATCCTGTAGAAGAAAAGAAAAAAGACCAAAGGGAGGACAAAGGAAAGAACAAAGTTTATCTGGCAGAAACCCAAAAGAAAATGAGCAAGATCTAGGTAAAGAGGTATACAACAAAAGTTAAGAATGAGTCTGTATCGATATTAGGTACAAACCTTCCCTCCAAAAAATGAGATTAGAGCTTTGGCTCAAGGGAAGCCTTATTGAAAATCTTGACTGCCCTGCCAAAAGATTGGTGTTGATGCCTCAGCATGAAAAATAGGACAAAGATTGTGTTCTTAAAGGATAAAGGAAGAGTTACACAAAGTAAGAAACCTTCTATGCAAAAATTTCTGATTAGGGAAGAAAATAAGCTATGAGCTTTTGCCAAGATCAAGCTTAGTGATCTAATTATCTGATTCTTAATGATTGGTTTGAGAATGATAAGTAATTAAAGCTCAAGATTGACAAAGTAGAATTGTTTCAAAAATAGATGCAGATTGGGTTAGAGATGTGGACGACAGGAAAAGTATAGGTGGTGCTTAGAGTTCCTCCTCTCGATCCAGATTGATGCTTGTATGGGCTACTTCTTAGGGGGAGTAGTCAGATGGAAAGAATTCAGAAGAGAGTTTGGTTTAGAGCATCAGAATGCAAGTATGTGTCCTTTGCCATTAATGTCAAAGGGGTAGGGGGTAAATGCAAGAAGATGAGGGGCCAAAAAGGGGTCTTAAGTGGCCACTTTTTTTCTGAAACCAGGAAATATTGGCCTTGGATGAGAAATTGAGCATAGTTACACTCAAAATTTGGAGATGCAACCAAAACAATGTTCGTAGTGCTTCGAGTCTACTTTCTAAACTATTTTTTTTTTAAAAATGGCATAGATTAATGGGTTCAAAAGAGGGAGCCACAGAAATTGGTGTTGTTTCTGTCAAAAAAACATAACATAGCATGTTTTGTGGCTCCCTCAAAAGGTCAACTTTTTTTTGGTATTTTTTAAATCGCTTCAGTGAGAAATTAGCTAATAGCATGTAGTTTATGCCTAATTTCTCTGATAATGTTTTTATGAATATTTGATTTTTTACTAATTTTCAAAGTGGACACATCCTAAAAAATAGAATTTTGGTCGTGCTACCCCTATAAATTTTGAAAACTAATTGAGAATCATTTTTTTCTTTTTTTAATATTTGTAGAATGGAGTCTAGTTTCTAAATATGTATTTTTTTTGAAATTTCAATGAATAGTTAATTTACAATGAAAAAAAGATCAAACAGTGGTTTTTGCCCAAAAATGGGCACACAAACAAAAGAAATTAAAGATGAAAGGCTTAACATTGTTAAAATGTGAAAAAAATCACATCGTCAAATAGCTAAGAGAAAGCCTAACATTACCAAGGTGTTCAATTTGTTTGAACTTGAAACACGTGCAAATCTGAGGGTTAGCACGAACAAAATTATGTGAAATCTTGAATAATATGGAAAAACACATCTGTGACTGTTCAAAAGGCACTCCAAGCCTTTGGGTTGGAAATCCAAAGCAAATCCCAATCCCAAGGCTTGGGATTCCCAAAGCAAGATATAATGCAAGCGCATTATAACACGCTCGCATTATAACGCACTCGCGTTATGTTCTGCTTTGCATTTTTCCTTTTCTGCAAGTCTGTTGTTTATCATGTTTGACATAACACGAGCGCATTATAACATGCTCGCGTTATGTTCCCCTTAAATTTTTTTCTCTTGAAGTCTATTAATCATGTATGTATGTATGTATGCCTATATGTATGTATGCATCTATGTATCTATGCATGCCTATATGTATGTATGTATGTATGTATGTATGTATCTATGTATCTATGTATGCCTATATGCATATATGTATCTATGTATGCCTATATTTATGTATGTATAGTGTTGAGGGAAGAGGAGGGTAGAGATGGGAGTGAGCTAGATAGGGGAGGAGAGGGGTAGATAAGGATTGAGTGATTAAGGTTTAAGGTTGAGGGTTGAGCGTTTAGGGATAAGATTTAAAGTTTAGGGATCAGCAATTAGAGTTTAGGACCTTGAGGGATTAGGGTTGAGGCTTTAGGGATAGCATTTAGGGTTAAGGGTCGAGGGATTAGGTTTAACGTAGAGTGTTGAGAGTAGAGGGATTAGGGATAGAGTTTAGGGTTGAAAGTTTAGGGTTGAGGGATTAGGGTTTAAGGTATAGTTTAGAAGTTCTTGTGGATAGAGCCAATAAACAATGGGAGATTATTCACTGTTTCATAACAATATACCTTCCCTAAGTGTGGGGTGGACAACAAGAAACATAGATGTACCCCAATGCAAATCTTTGCTCATAATGATCATCCTTTTAATTTCAACTGTTAATTACTCACTGTGGATGTACCATACGTAAAGCTTTTCTCATAGGGTTTAAGGTATAGTGTCGAGGGTTGAGGGTTTATTGATATTGTTTAGGGTTGAGGGTTGAGGGATTAGGTTTTAGGGTTGATGGATTAGGGTTTAAGGTATAGTGTTGAGGGTTGAGGGTTTAGGGATAGGGTTTAGGGTTGATGGATTAGGGTTTAGGGTTGACGGATTAGCATTTAATGTCGAGGTTAGGGTTAGAGTGTCGAGGGTAGAGGGATTAGGTATAGGGTTTAGGGTTGAAGGTTTAAGGATTGAGGGTTGAGGCTTTAGGGATGAGGGTTTAAGGCTTAAGATATAGTGTCAAGTGTTGATGGTGTAGGGATAGGGTTTAAGTTTTAAGGGTTAAGGGTTGAGGGATAGGGATTAGGGTTTAAGCTATAGTTTTGAGGTTTGATGGTTTAGGGATAGGGTTTAGGTTTGAGGGATTAGGGTTTAGGGTTTAATGTTGAGAGTTGAGGGTTGAGGGTTGAGGTTGAGGGATAGGGTTAATGGTCAAGGGATTAGGGTTAAATAAGAGTGTCGAGGGTAGAGGGATTAGGGATAGGGTTTAGGGTTGAAGGTTTAATGATTTAGGGTTGAGGCTTTAGGGATGAGGGTTAAGGGATTAGGGTTTAAGATATAGTGTCGAGTGTCGAACATGTAGGGATAGGTTCTAAGGTTCAGGTTTTAAGGGTTAAGGGTTGAGGGATCAGAGTTAAGGGTTGAGGGATTAGGGTTTGATGTTGAGGGTTGAGTACATTGAGGTTCTAGGGTTAAGGGTTTCGGTATAGGGTTGAGGGTCGAGAGATTAGGCTTAAGGGATAGGGTTGGAGGGTTTAGGGATAGGGTTGCAGGGTTAAGGGATTAGGGTTTGACATTGAGGGTTGAGGGTTGAGGGTTGAGGTTCGAGGGTCAAGGGTTTAGGGATAGGGTTGAGGGTCGAGGGATTAGGGTTAAAGTAGAGTGTGGAGGGTATAAGGATTAGGGATAGGGTTGGAGGGTTTAGGGATAAGGGACTAGGGTTTAAGGTATAGTATCAAGTCAGTTGAGGGTTTACGAATAGGGATAGCATTTAGGGTTTAGGGATGAGGGATTAGAGTTGAGGGATGATAGATTAGGGTTGAGGGTTGAGGGATTAGGGTTTAGGGATAAGGTTTAGGGTTGAGGGATTAGGGTTTAAGGTATAGTGTTGAGGGTTTAGGGATAGGGTTTAGGGTTGAGGGATTAGAGTAAAGGGTTGAAGGATTAGGATTTGACGTTGAGGGTTGAGGGTTGAGGGTTTAGGGTTTAGGGATAGGGTTGAGGGTCGAGGGATCAGAGTTAAGGGTTGAGGGATTAGGATTTGACGTTGAGGGTTGAGGGTTGAGGTTTGAGGGTCAAGGGTTTAGAGATAGGGTTAAGGGTCGAGGGATTAGGGTTAAAGTAGAGTGTGGAGGGTATAAGGATTAAGGATAGGGTTGGAGGGTTTAGGGATAAGGGATTAGGGTTTAGGGTATAGTATCGAGTCAGTTGAGGGTTTAGGAATAGGGATAGCATTTAGGGTTTAGGGATGAGGGATTAGAGTTGAGGGATGATGGATTAGGGTTGAGGGTTGAGGGATTAGGGCTTAGGGATAAGGTTTAGGGTTGAGGGTTGAGGGATTAGGGTTTAAGGTATAGTGTTGAGGGTTTAGGGATAGGGTTTAGGGTTAAGGGATTAGAGTGAAGGGTTGAGCGATTAGGATTTGACATTGAGGGTTGAGGGTTGAGAGTTGAGGGTTTAGGGTTTAGGGTTTAGGGATAGGGTTGAGGGTCGAGGGATAAGAGTTAAGGGTTGATGGATTAGGGTTTGATGTTGAGGGTTAAGGGTTGAGGTTCGAGGGTCAAGGGTTTAGGGATAGGGTTGAGGGTCAAGGGATTAGGGTTAAAGTAGAGTGTGGAGGGTATAAGGATTAGGGATAGGGTTAGAGGGTTTAGGGATAAGGGATTAGGGTTTAAGGTATAGTATCGAATCAGTGAGGGTTTAGCAATAGGGATAACATTTAGGGTTTAGGGATGATGGATCAGAGTTGAGGGATGATGGATTAGGGTTAAGGGTTGAGGGATTAGGGTTTAGGGATAAGGTTGAGGGTTGAGGGATTAGGGTTTAAGGTATAGTGTTGAGGGTTTAGGGATAGGGTTTAGGGTTGAGGGATTAGAACGAAGGGTTGAGCGATTAGGATTTAACGTTGAGGGTTAAGGGTTGAGGGTTTAGGGATAGGGTTGAGGGTCGAGGGATCAGAGTTAAGGGGGAGGGATTAGGGTTTGACGTTGAGGGTTAAGGGTTGAGGTTCGAGGGTCAAGGGTTTAGGGATAGGGTTGAGGGTCAAGGGATTAGGGTTAAAGTAGAGTGTGGAGGGTATAAGGATTAGGGATAGGGTTGGAGGGTTTAGGAATAAGGGATTAGGGTTTAAGGTATAGTATCAAGTCAGTTGAGGGTTTAGGAATAGGGATAGCATTTAGGGTTTAGGGATGAGGGATTAGAGTTGAGGGATGACGAATTAGGGTTGAGGGTTGAGGGATTAGGGTTTAGGGATAAGGTTTAGGGTTGAGGGTTGAGGGATTAGGTTTTAAGGTATAGTGTTGAGGGTTTAGGGATAGGGTTTAGGGTTGAGGGATTAGGGTGAAGGGTTGAGCGATTAGGATTTGACATTGAGGGTTGAGGGTTTAGGGTTGAGGGTTTAGGGATAGGGTTGAGGGTCGAGGGATCAGAGTTAAGGGTTGAGGGATTAGGGTTTGACATTGAGGGTTGAGGGTTGAGGTTCAAGGGTTTAGGGATAGGGTTGAGGGTCAAGGGATTAGGGTTAAAGTAGAGTGTGGAGGGTATAAGGATTAGGGATAGGGTTGGAGGGTTTAGGGATAATGGATTAGGGTTTAAGGTATAATATCAATTTAGTTGAAGGTTTAAGAATAGGGATAGCATTTAGGGTTTAGGGATGAGGGATTAGAGTTAAGGGATGATAGATTAGGGTTGAGGGTTGAGGGATTAGGGTTTAGGGTTAAGGGATTAGGGATAGGGTTTAGGGTTGAGGGTCGAGGGATTAGGATTTGACGTTGAGGGTTGAGGGTTTAGGGTTTAGGGTCGAGGGATCATAGTTAAGGGTTGAGGGTTGAGGTTCGAGGGTTAAGGGTTTAGGGATAGGGTTAAGGGTCAAGGGATTAGGGTTAAAGTAGAGTGTGGAGGGTATAAGAATTAGGGATAAGGTTGGAGGGTTTAGGGATAAGGGATTAGGTTTTAAGGTATAGTATCGAGTCAGTTGAGGATTTAGGAATAGGGATAGCATTTAGGGCTTAGGGATAAGGGATTAGAGTTGAGGGATGACAGATTAGGGTTGAGGGTTGAGGGATTAGGGTTTAAGTATAAGGTTTAGGGTTGAGGGTTGTGGGCTTAGGGTTTAAGGTATAGTGTTGAGGGTTTAGGGATAGGGTTGAGGGTTGAGGGATTAGAGTGAAGGGTCAAGGGATTAGGATTTGACATTGAGGGTTAAGGGTTTAGGGATAGGGTTGAGGGTAGAGGGATCAGAGTTAAGAGTTGAGGGATTGGGGTTTGACGTTGAGGGTTGAGGGTTGAGGTTCAAGGGTCAAGGGTTTAGGGATAGGGTTGAGGGTCAAGGGATTAGGGTTAAAGTAGAGTGTGGAGGGTATAAGGATTAGGGATAAGGGATTAGGGTTTAAGGTATAGTATCGATTTGGTTGAGGGTTTAGGAGTAGGGATAGCATTTAGGGTTTAGGGATGAGGGATTAGAGTTGAGGGATGATGGATTAGGGTTGAGGGCTAAGGGATCAGGGTTTAGAGATAAGGTTTAGGGTTAAGGGTTGAGGGATTAGGGTCTAAGGTATAGTGTTGAGGGTTTAGGGATAATGTTTAGGGTTGAGGGATTAAAGTGAAGGGTTGAGGGATTAGAGTGAAGGGTTAAGAGTTATGGGTTTGATTCTATTGATTGCCTCTCCAATTTTGGGGTGTGGATGTTTTGGAATCAATCAGTAAGTCTTCAAGAGAATTTGTGGAAGTGGATTGGCAATCGCTTGATAGAACCCCTGCTATTTATGCTTGGATAAGGATTTGTCACAAACTAGAACTTTTGCTTGCAAAAAGATCTGTCTTTCTTCCTCGATGGGCATTTTCTATCAAGAACTTGATTATGAGGGCTTGCCCCTTCATTGTTATGCCTATCATATGGTGGAGCATCTAGCAAGTTCTTGCAGGAAACATGAAAAGTTCTCCCTCAAAAACCTTGTGGTCATTCAAGTCTGAAGGGGAAGGTTTGGAAAGAGAAATGAACAAGATGTGATCAATCTATAGCAGGACAAAACATGAGCGTGTTATAACGCGCTCGCATTTTGTCTTGCTATAGAAATGGTAAAAAAGTGTTGACCCCCATGATCTAGGCCCACATGCTCTGTTTTGATACTAATTCTGCATGTGCTCCGACAAAAAAGAAGTGCTTTCATGTTGTTGGGAATTTCACATGCACATTTGACACATTGTACCACCTTTGCATGATCTTTCCACCACCTTTTTTGCTTTGCCAACTTGAGGAGGAGGAAATAACATAGTTTTCACACCAAGTTTGATATATATCTATTCAAGTTTCAATTTTTGTAGTGTTGTAATGTTAATTGTGATTCAATTTTAGGAATTTAACATTATAGATTGGTTAATAGCATTGTTGTTAGTAATTATATTTGAGTGTTATTCAATTTAACATTGAAAAGGAAGCAAGTGGTGAAAAACTTAAATTGTTGACGAGTTTGATGCAAGAAGAAAAAAATACTACATAATTGGCTACTCTCTCCATTCCAATCTTCATTTTTTAGGTATGTCAAGTCTTTACATGCATGTTCTTTACATTTTCCTTAATTCGGATTGAATTACTTTATCATGCTTTATCATACATGTTTAAAATAGACACATTCCCAATCAAGAAAGTAGCCTACAATCTCACATGATACCATGTATATTTTCTACACTTGGGCTCTTTAATAATTATGTGTAATAAATAGACCTTAACATACTATGATGTCAAACTATACAAGAATAAATCCTTACAACATAATAAAAATACAATCCCACTATTATCTTGTATTCATTTCTTAGGAAGTAATATTGGTCTCTTTATCATGCTATAGACAAATTCTTCGTCATGCCGAGGAAACGATCAAGAATTAAACCAACACAGGAAGAGATAGAAGCTAAGAATGTAAAGAAAGCAGTGGCTATGAGGAACTTCGTGAGAAGAGAAAATTGGACACGATAAATGAAGACATACCAATTGAAGAGGAACCACAACTATCATAAAGAGATATGGTACTGGTGGCACAAAGAGAATGAATGCAAAAACTTCATGCTACGAGAGATTTGACTACCATAGTTAGAGACACGTCCTCTACCACAAGTCAACATGTAGGGACACCATCTACCACATCTCAAGTTGAGAGTACATCATCACTCACATGTGATGAAGGAGGTATGCCATCATTCCCACCTCAACCTCAAGGTATGTCATCTATTCCATCTTCGATCGAAGGTATGCCATCTAGCCCATCTCATTTAAATATTGATGAAATTCCTAATGTTGAGATGAATTTACCTAACTTAACACCACCTAGAATTTTGCATAGAAAACCAAAGTATTTGATTAAAATTGATGAGAATATTTTGTAGCCAATGGAAGGTAAGATTCCCAAACGCACTTGTAGAAGATATGCTCATAAGATTTGGAGATTGTTCTTTGAAAAGTTAAATGAGACTGCAAGATGTCAACTATTCATTGAAATGATGCGAAGTATAAAGTATAGGTCCATCATGAAGATTCTTGGGTTGAGAACATTAGAGGCTTCAAGTGAAAAAGATATTGTCAAGAATCTAATGAGTGTGTATGAGAGTGTGGGTAACACCTCACACACAAAAGATAGTAATGCAACATGGCGTGTGATTACATCGACTATAGTAAGTAGTCAAATGAGGAAAGCTCGTCTCATTAGAAAGACGAGTCAAGAATTGAGAATTAATAGAAAAACTTTATCAAGAGCCATTGGAAGATGCCAAAGAATTGAGGACACTAATGCTAATGAATTATGGGTGTTCTTGGGGAGACTACCACGAAAAGATAAACCAATTGTTGAAGCATTGAGATCACTAATTAAAGACTTTTGGAAGAATTACACAAGGGTATCTCCAAATCAAAGGGATGTGGTAAGAAGGAGAATTGGTAGTCAGAACTGTGAGCCACATCCAAAGCATTTTTTGGATGAGACTCAAACACAGTTTTATGGTATTTCTAGAGAAATATCCTCAAATTAAAATTTGTCAAAGATATTTTGAAATGCTAAAACCTTTCTATGTCAAGATAAATCACACACACACTACTTGTTGTTGTAGATTACATATTGAATTTTTTAACCATTTTGATGCTTATAGGTCTATATGTTTAGATATGCATACTAATAATGTTTTGCAGGGTTGTGCCATATGTGCCCCACCAACATCTTCAAGAGACTTCATATCAAGAATTTTATGTGAAAGAAAGGAAGGTCAAATATTCTACAAGAAATTATGCTTGGATGGCACATGTCATCATTGCGGTGGTTTGCAACATTTGCCAATATGTGAACATATGGAAAGAACACATGTAGTTGGAAATGAACTAGTAGAGTTTGGCAAGTATAAAACAGTGGCATACAATACAAAAGATGGTAAAGAAGCAAAGAGGTGTGAATTGGTTATTGAAAAGATTCCAATGTATTAGTTTATGCCTATATTTCATAACAGCATAGTGTAGTATGCAAGACATGCCCATAGAGTTCGATGGTTGGACTTGCAATTCAAGTTATGTAAGGACACATTTCTAGTTGGTAGCATTGTTTCAGTCATTGACTTTGCAAAGAACTATAGTCTACAGCCACAACGTGAGGTGTAATCACAATATTACAACTCCACACATGTTTCTATATTTGTGCACATCACATTCATTCATGCGAATGATAGCATAGAGGATGATAGAAAGATCATAAGGGAGTATAATTTCTATATTAGTGATGATCACACGCATTCTATGGAGTTCGTGCAAGGTTGCTTTCAGGTGTTCTACAATGATTTGGCTAGAAGGGGCATATCATTTAGTCAGCATATCATATGGTCAGATAACTGTGCTTCACAATTCAAGAACTCGTAGAATTTCTATTGGCTGAGTAGGAGGCATAATTTTACAGGTATTCAACATATGTGGAACTTTTGTGAGGCCAGGCATGGAAAGGGGGAGCATGATGGTGCAGGGGCATGTATCAAAAGAGCCATAGCACGAGAAGAGTTAAAGTATAAAGATAATGCAAAATTGACAGATGCAAAATCAATTGTCAAGTGGTGTAATGTTTCCATGGGTCTAGGTAATGAAGGTAAGTCTTCAATTCGTAGATTTTTTTGGTTGATAGAATATACTAACATTGCACCATATGAGGACTGTTGTACACTGACGGGATCAAATGAGATGCACTCTTTTAGAAGCTCAATTGAAGGTTCATGGAGTATCCATATGCAAAAGATGTCATGCTTTTGTTCTTCCTGTACAATTCAAGTCTGGGATGAGTGCAAGTTAAAGGAGTGGGTTGACAAATGGCAGTTAAGTTATCTTAGCCCACTTGACACATGTCAACCCCCGACAGCACTGGAACTAACATAGATGGAATCATCAGTTGACTTTGACCACATATCAGATTTAGTTCAACTAGGTAATATAGGGCACGTATATGCATCTAATTTCATCTAGTTCAACCAAGTAATGACATCTTACTTTGTAGTGTTTTTGTAATGTTGACTAATTTCATCTAATTTTCTACAGATATCAATGTAGGGCACATATATGTAGTTATTGCAGATGAAAATAATGAAGAGGGAATAGATTATTACTTATGTCATTGTGTTGAGGCCAAAAAGAAATTGAAGGTCCTTTACAGATGGAGAAAACATCGAATATCCTACAGGCTCAGTGGTTATTACTGGAACATGGCTTAGAAGGTACCCACATAAGAGTGTTAATATTTGGTTGTTTCAAGACTTTGACACACATTGAAAGATTCTTCATTACTCAAACCTTGTCATAGCATCCAATGTTCATTTGATAAAGTATCAGGGTAGACCTTTGAACAAAATCTTCTTGAAGGTACATGAGTCTGACCATGAAACAATACTTGACACAATAAAGAGTAGAGCAGACCCGGATGGTTCATTAGATTAATTTGTAAGTATTCACATTGATTTTGTAAAGTCATGTTACATTGAGTTGTAAGTATGCACATTAATTTGTAAGGTTTGTCTTTTTTTAATTTCCTGCTACATTTTTACACATATACACATTTTTACATCATCATGTTATGCATTTTTGGTGTCCTGCTCTTGATGCGACCAAACTGACTATTCCAACACGTCTGGATGGATACATTTACACTAGGCATGGTCCTTTTTTTCACCCAAACATGTCAAAACAGTTCGTGCTACATTGTACCGACGATATCCCTAAAGAGTCCAAAGTGCAAAAAGGTAGCAATCTTTGACGAGATGTTACTTGAAAACCATGTCACTTAGAAACATTATTTCTAAGGCAATGTGATCACATAGAGTGCCTCTCCAATAACCTCTCTCAATTTTTTATATCTCTAAGGCATTTTCCCGTGGTGAAAGGTTTTCTGCTACCCCAAAAATCATCAGAAGGAGGCAGTGTAAAGTTGCAAAGGGGTGTAACTTTTGTCCTACTTCTGATGTGACCAAACTGACTGTTCTAACACGTCCGGATGGGTACATTTATTCTAGGCATGGTCCTATTTTTCACCCAAACATGTCAAAACAGTTCGAGCTACATTGTACTGATGATATCTTTGAAGAGTCCAAAGTGCAAAAAGGTAGAAATCTTTGATGAAATGTTACTCGAAAACTATGTCACTTAGAAACATTCGATCTAAGGCAACGCGATCATGTAGAGTGCCTCTACAATAACCTCTCTCAGTTTTTTATATCTCTAAGGCATTTTCCCATGGTGAAAGGTTTTCTACTGCCCCAAAAATCATCAAAAGGAGGTAGTGTAAAGTTGCAACTTCTTAGGCGCAAATGTAAGGGTACACAAGGGGAAAATGGTGCCTAGATGACTTAGCGCATTTCTATGACTTCATTCACATGTTTAAATGTTTGAGAAACTCTCCTTTACTAAGTGCTTGTCCTCATGTCAACGTTAAGCTTTATACCTCCTAGGCGCTCAATTAGGTGATGTCATTAGATACAACTTACCCTGTCATGTCCTCGTTTCTGGCTTGATCATCAAGTGGAGAATGGATTAGCCTATTGCTCGTTCTTAGAGGCTAATTTAGAATGATGAGGGAATGAATTGGTTTTTGACTAATTCAATCTCATTGTTTTGTAGGAACAAAGTCAGAAACTCAAAATTTGGCTAAGTCTGGAAAGCAGAAAGTTGACTCTTGGAGTCTAGGTGCCAATTTCACATCAAATTGTCCAAATGAGCACCCAAGGATGTGGAGTCTTCAATCAAGGTGTTCTGGCAGGAAAAGTTGTTTGGCCTTCAAGATGAGGTTGCCTTAGTGAATTAAGTCAGGATGAAAGCCTATTCACTCTAGGCGCCAATCTCAAGTTGCACAATCATGAATGGGCACCTAGAGCAATAAGGTGCTACATCATGGTTCCAGGACCTTGAAATGGCACCCAAGCATGTAGGAGGAATTTTCAAGGAGCCAAAATGTTTTTGAAACTCTAAGGAATTAGTCTAAAGACTCTATGGTGCTATCTTGATACCATTGAGTCAACTTTCGAACTCAAACATATTGAAACAAGTTCTAGGAAGGTAGGTGCCATCTCTTGCTAGTTCAACCTCTCAGATGCGCCAACATTGGAAAGACTCTTAATGAGCACCTAAGTTTGAATTGATCTTGTGATTGAAAGTTTGGTGATGTATTGGTGCAAGATGATCTTTAATTTAAGCAATCTAAGTTCCAGGAAGGGTTTAGAAGTTATCAACCTCTTCACTAAGTTAGGCGCACTTTACAAGCTTTCTTACCCAAGAGTTGCACCTCATTAAGACAAGGCACATCTTAACCTTCAGGACTTTTCCAAAGAAGCGCTTCAGTTTATTAGCACCTTTGGACCTTGTTTTGCATTTTGAAAGAGAAGGCACACTTTGGAGGCATTTCTAACCCAAATTGGTACCTAGGTATAGTCATCTCTCTGGAGCATTACAATGTGTTTTAAAATGAAGGAGGACATTTCATAAGTTAGGGAATTGATCACTGAAGACCTTGGAACTTGTTTGAATTACTCTAAGCAAGAAGGTTCATTTCCATGGAGTAGCATACTCTAGATAGTGCCTAATGCCATCAAGGTGCAATCCCACCCTCACTTTGGTGGCCTATTATCAAGAAGGGGCATTGGGCATTCCTTGAACAATTCTAAGCATTTGAAGTTTGTAAAATCACCAAGGAATGTTGGGCGCCATGTGTATCCTCAACAAGCTTTAGTTTATGCCTAGACAAGTTGGCACTTATTCATGTTTTAACTTCCCTCTTGAAGTACCTAACTTGGGAAAAAGTTATCTTGTTGTTAGTCAAGTGTTTGATGTGTTTTGGAGACTCCAAAAGACCTCCTCTTGCTAGGCGCTCGTCTTGGCAACTACAACCTTCAACTGGCTTATTTGATGATGATCTCAAGTCTCTCTACCAAAGCGCATTTTGATGATGTTCTTATTTAAACTCTTATGAAGACTATCTCATCCCTAAGCGCTCATCCTCATGATTTTCATGCACTTAGACTTCAAGGTGCCAAAACTAGTAGGAAAATATTTGGGGGGGAAACCATGCTAATAAAAGTTGGGTAAATTTAACCTCTGAGTTTGATTAGGCTCCATATAACAACAATATTTATATCATGTCCCTTTGCTTTATGAAACAAGCAGTATGTGTCAAGTCATAGGGATAACACTATGGTCCTTAGAAATTTCTCTGTGACTTTTGATAAGATTATCTACTATTATGTGGATGCTTGATAGTGTGTATCAGGAAAATCAATCTATTCTAAACTAATAAAACCAAAAATCCAATAACATAAAGAAAATGGATTTAAATAAAAGCCATGACAAATAATCAATGCAATAAAGACTTTTACCGAAATCTGTGTTGTTTCCTTTGGATTGAATGTGGATTGCTCAATGAAGTTGCAAAACCATAGTTGTAACAAGCAAGTGTAGTGCTCAAAGTGCTCAAAGATCAATGTCAAATGATCGTGAAGTTGCTCAATCGACGCGTTGTGTATGCTCAAAGCTCTGTTAAGTATGCCTGAGAATACGATCGAAGAGAGAGATAATGAAGAAGATGAGGGGGGTTTATATAGGTTTCAACGAAGATCGATCAACGGTCCAGATAATTCAGAAGAATCAACGGAGGAGAATAGTTGAGGAACGTGCAACGAATGAGAAGAAGACAAGTGTCTTGCTTTCATTTGCATGAGAGGAGTTATCAAGAATAGAAGAATGAGTTAACTGAAGAGATAAATCAATTAAAAGAAAAGCAATCAGTTAAGTGATTTAAAACAAGAAGAAGAGATTTGCATGAGAAAAAGAAGATATTTTGCTTTATTAAATATAGAAAACTTGAGTTATATTAGAGATAACTCAAATTTAGAAGAAAAAGCAATTTAAATAAATAATTGATTTATTTAAATTTAGAGAGTAAGAAAGCTAGAGTTATTTTAGAGATAACTCAAATTAGATGAAAAAAGCAATTTAAATAAATAATTGATTTATTTAAATTTAGAGAAGATATTTTGGAAGAAGTAATTAAATAATTAGAATTATTTAATTTAGAAGATTTGAAAGCAAATTAAATAAATAAATTTATTTAATTGTTGTGCATGATTTTGGAAGAACAAATTTTGATTTAATTAAATAATGTAAATTATTTAATTATAGATAAGAAGGAATTTGATTTATGATGAATTAATTAAATAATTAAGTTTATTTAATTAATGTAGATTTGATTTGTGGAAGAGGATAATGATCTAATTAAATAATTAAAATTATTTAATTGTGGAAGAATAATAGAGGAATTTAATTTAATTAATTAAATAAAGAGAATTATTTAATTAATGTCGCAAGTATGTGATTTAGAAGAATTTGATGAAATTAATTAAATAATTAGATTATTTAATTAACGTTGAAATGCAGGTGATTAGATAGATTATGAAATGCAAGTGATGCGGCGACTTGGTCATTTTAGGGTGTCTACATTTTGCCCCTCTTTGATGCGATGCAGTTTATAGCGTTGCTTCAAAGAAATCGATAGTTGAAGATGATACAATTTTTGTTGCCCCAGTGTAGCTAGTTGCCCCAGCGTAGCTAGCGTATGGTGCCCCCTCGAGAGGAAAGACAGGGAAGTGACAGCAGAACTATGTTGACGCTCGACTAGAAGATTTTATTGGAGACAGATAAGGTTGGGTTGATGATAGATAGAAGAAAGTGGAGATAGAAGAGAACATGAGAGAAAGACTGTTGATCGATTATTGCTGGAAAACTATATAAGGCCATGGAAAAATGGATGGTGTAAATGGATGAGCTTGTTGCAATGGTTTCACATTTGTTTATAAAGAGCAATCCTTATTTTGATATAGCACGTGGATAGTTCACCACCAAGGTATAAAAGACCAAGGTGTAGTAACATCCGAGTGCATGGACGTTGACTCTGCAAGCAAGCGGTTTGAACTTAGATCCCTTAGACATAATATGACCTTGTTGGTACATGTGAATAAGCCATTGTCTTGAACATAAAATAAACTTCAATACATGTAAATGCAAGAAGAATTATTAATATGTAAGATGCTAGCTCGTAACACACACAAGATAAATATAATGCCAAGAAAGATACTAAAGATCATTCCTCAAACACGGCACACAAAAAGCAATGACTATGCCCCCAATCTGTACTGCATCTCAACATACCAAGATTATAGATAAACCAAGGTAGTCTTGAATAGGTAATGGATAAAAGGAACAAAAGATAAACCAAAAAGCAAATTGACTAACTTACAAAGTAAACATACAGCCAACATATTCTCTTGCCAAGGAGGTTGCTCAGGATAGATTGGATAGGAAAGGTAACAGCCTTATCGTAGGAACTCTGTGTCCGTTAAAGGGTGCTATCTACCTATAAGACAATGTCTTACTGTAGGAAATGCCACATGTCGCAGGAGATGCGTGTGTTGGTCTCGATAATGGAACACTTCGCAGAAGACAAGCCTATGGATCTAGGGCTTTGGTTAAGCGGGACTTAGCTGATGTTGGCAATCGGTATGCAGGATAGTAGATGACTCTGGAAGGAAGCCTCCTTGCTTCAGGTTTGTTAAGGACTTTTGCTTTGAGAGGATGCGCTAGCTTGCTGCTTGAGTTAGTCAAGTCGAGGCGAATGGATTTTGAAAATGGAAGACTAGAAAGATGACAGTGCTACATGGATTGAAACGGGTGGAGAATGGTGGATCGTGTGTGCCTGAGCACTGGATACATCCTTCGTATTCCAGACTGCCTACATACCCTGTATCCACGGGATCAAGGCACACTTACGATGGAAGATGAACGTGATAAATATGTAGTTCTGGATAGAGTGATGAGATAGATCGAGGGAAAAGGGGGAGATCTTATGTACCTGAGTACTGGATACTTCCTTCGTATTCCAGACTGCCTACATACCCATATCCATGGGATCAAGGTACCTTAAGATTGAGAAGAGATAATATGTAGTTCTGGGTTGATGCGATGATGTGGGAGGAGTGTTGAGAAGATAACATCCTTATCGTAGGAGCGATGTGTCCGTTAAAGGGTGTTACCTATGGAAATGAGACAAGATTGAAGTATGCGTTGCGAACCATGAACAAGGAACCCATCCTAGACCTAAGTTAAGGAAAGAGTTGCCCCCATTCCGGTAGAGGAAACTGTATGGGTGACTGCCGAAGAAGACACAGAAAGACTTGACCTAGGACCGGAGAGTGTTAACTGTAGACACAGATCAAGACATGGGGAGACGACAAGAGACATTGACAAATTTCCAAGCTATACTAGATAGGGAGATGGAAATGCAAACAAGGTCAATGGTTTTATTATGGGTAGATGGAAAGTGCGCTGCGAACTGGACATGGAGTGGACATGACTCGATAGACGATGGATGCTAACACTACACATAGTGCCTGTTTGCCAGGTTTTCACTATGGTACTTATCCAAGGCACCTGTTTGCCAGGTTTTCACCAGAGGATGAATTTTTTTTTTTTATATTTTTTTTTTTTGATTTTTTTTGGTTTTTATGGGAATACTCTAAGGATCAGGCATAGAACTTCTTGAGATGGGCATTGTTAAGTGGCTCATCCAAATGAATGCCGTCAGGTGTAGCTAAAGTATAAGCTCCTGATCTGTATGCTGCTGTGACAATAAAGGGACCTAACCAATTAGGCTCAAACTTGCCCTTCTTCTCTCGATCTGCTTGATTTCTCTGATTCTCCTTAAGTACAAGATCCCCAACTTGAAACCATCTTTCTTTGAGCTTTTTGTTGTAATTACGCCGGAGGCGGTTTTGATAGACATGGAGATGATTAAGTGCGGCAAGGCGCCTTTCATCTAGTAGTTCAAGCTCAGCTAACCTGGAAGTGCGATACTCCTCTGCATTAATTAGGTCCTGCATGGAATCTCTGAGGGATGGGATCTCGACCTCTATAGGTAGGATGGCTTCAGAGCCAAAGACCAAGGCATATGGTGTGGCACCAGTTGGTGTTCTGATACTAGTGTGGTAGGCCCATAGGGCGGGATTGAGTTGCAAGTGCCAATCATGACTAGCTTCATTGACTATTTTCTTGAGGATTTTGAGAATGGTTTTGTTTGAAGCCTCAGCTTGGCCATTACTCTGCGGATAATAGGGAGTGGAAAAGTGATGTCGGATATTGTATTGTGTGCACAAGGCACGGACATCTTAGTTCTTGAATGGTCTCCCATTGTCAGTGACAATAGCTTGGGGAATACCATACCAACATATGAGGTAGTTTAGGATAAACTTGGCTATTTGCTTACCGGTGATATTGGTCATAGGAATGGCTTCCACCCACTTCATGAAATACTCAGTGGCGGTAATGATAAACTTGTGGCCATTGGAGGAGGAAGGGTGGATTTGTCCTACGAGGTCGAGACCCCATTGAGAAAAAGGCCATGGAGTTGTCACAGGTTGTAGTTCATGCGCTGGTGCGTGAATCAAATCTCCATGCTGCTGGCATTGTAGACACTTCTTAGCAAACTGTGCAGCATCTTGCTCTATTGTAGGCTAGTAATAACCTGTTCTGAGTATCTTCTTAGCAAGATTAGGACCGGTAGAATGTGCACCACAGACACCTTCGTGTATATCTTGTAAGGTAGCTTCAGCTTCTTCCGCGTTAAGACATCGTAAGAGGATACCATCGAGACTCCGGCGATATAGTGTATCACCCAGAATGAGGTAACGAGAGGATCGACGGATAAAGGTTTTGCGTTGGGTGGATGATAGGTTAGGGGGAAAGGTTTGGTGTTTGAGGTATTCATAGATATCTTCATACCATGGTGAATTGGGACCAACAAGTTCGCAGATGATTTCAGTAACAGGAACATCGACGGTTGGTATCAACAATTGCTCGATCAAGAATTCACACTTCTGTGTATTAGCAGGCATGTCAATCAGTGACCCTACAGAAGCCATAGAATCTGCAGCTTTGTTATGCTCTCTTGGAATTTGCTCAAATGTGATGCTAGAAAAGTGTGGCTTGTAGGCATCCACTAGTTGCTTGTAGGGGACCAACTTTTCATCCTTTGTTTGGTACTCATCTGTGACTTGGCGAATGACTAGCTGTGAGTCACCATATACTTGTAATTCTGTGATTTCCCATTGAACTGCTGTATTGAGACCTATAAGGAGTGCTTCATACTCAGCAATGTTGTTAGTGCAAGGGAATGCAAGCCGATATGATTTTGGAATGTAGTCATTTTGAGGTGTAACAAATAAGATACCAGCTCCTGATCCATGCTGTGTGTAAGAGCCATCAAAGTATAACTTCCACATTACGGAGTTAGCAAGAGTGAAGAGATTTTCATCAGGAAAGTCTGCTACCATAGGATGTGTATCTTTCATAGGTGCTTCAGCGAGTTGATCAGCAAGGGCTTGTCCTTTGATTACTTTACGATCCGTGTACTCAATGTCAAACTCGCTGAGGATCATAACCCATTTAGCTAGTCTGCCTGTGAGAGCTACTTTTGCCAGTAGATATTTCAAGGGATCAATCTTGGCTATCAGAGGTGAACACTACTGCTAAACAAGCCCTTTCCATTGGTGAATAATTGAGCTCATACCCTACCAAAGTTCTACTGATATAGTGAATGGCATGCTCCTTTCCTGATTCATCATTTTGTGCTAGCAGGGCCCCCAGGGCTGAGTTTGTAGTGGAAATATACAATATCAAAGGTTTGTCTGCAACTGGTGGAACCAATACCAGAGGTGTAGCCAGATACTCTTTAAGTTGATCAAACGCTGCCTAACACTTGTTATCCCATTGAAATGAGACATCCTTTCAGAGCAAGTGTTGAAAGGGTTGACATTTATCTGCTAGCTGAGATATGAAACGCCGAATGGACTACAATCTTCCCTGAAGGCTCCTTAGTGCTTTAAGGTTCTTGGGTGGAGGCATCTCCACTATAGCCTTTACTTTTGCTGGATCTACTTCGATGCCTCTACGAGATACTATGTATCCCAACAGCTTCCCTGATGTGACACTGAAAACACACTTCTTAGGATTGAGTCTTACTTGGTATTTTTCAAGCCTGTCAAAGATCTATCCGAGGACCTATATATGTTCTGCCCTAGAAGATTTAGCCAATATATCATCCACATAGTCCTCCATGATGTGATGAAATAGATCGTGGAAGATCACTGTCATTGCTCTCTGATAGGTTGCTCCTGCATTCTTCAGACCAAACGGCATGACACACCAACAATAGTTGCCCCAAGGACAAGTAAAGGTTGTTTTGTGTTGATCTTCCTCAGCTATTCTTATCTGGTTGTAGCCTGAGAATCCATCCATAAGAGAAAGCATCTCGTGACCTACTGTTAAGTCCACTATAATGTCAATGTTTGGTAGTGGAAAGTCGTCTTTGGGACATGCCTTGTTGAGATCTCTGAAATCATTACACATGCGGATGCGCCCATTGGGTTTAGATATAGATACGATGTTGGAGACCCAATCTGAATAATCAATAGGTCGTATGAACTTTGCATCTAACAGCTTTTGTATTTCCACTTTCACTAAGAGAGCGATCTGTGGGTGCATCTTTCTCAACTTCTGTTTGACTGGTTTCACTTTGGGATCAACTGTGAGATAATGAACTACTAGCTTAGGGTCTAGCCCTGGCATATCGGCATAGGTCCATGCAAAGTTGATGGTTCTCTGTAAGAAGAATGCGTTAAGATTCCTGTGCTCTGTTTAAGATAATGATGCCGCTAGGAATGTGGTTTTTGGATTTGCTCTGTGCCCAAGTTTATCTCTGTAGAATCTTCCACTAGAAGAGTTGATTTCTCTTGGTACTTAGATGGGAGGGGAAGGTCAAATCCTCCATCCTCAGGTTCCACAATTAGGTTTTCACCTTTGGATACGTCCTTTGTTTTTACTATTTTGGGATCAGGAGGTGCCACAGTGTGGTTTTCACCCAGAGATCGTTCTTTATTTTCACTGTTGCGACTGGAGGATTTGGCATTCTCACAAAAATAAGTCATTGGCTCTAGTTCCATTACAAAACCTGCTTTATGATCACCAAGAGGGATACCTTCCCGAAGTCCCATGAACTCAGCTAAAGCTTCGTCATTCTGAAATACATCTATAACGGGGGACCCTTGTTGGTCCCAATCGATAAGTTCAGGGTAGACAAGTGTGACATTCTGGGTGTTTGTGGTGGAGGTTAAAGATACAGAGGATAGCGTAAAAATGGAGGATTCTACGAATAGGTTGGTCATATGGAGGGAAGAGTCGTCGATGATATCCTCTGTAGATGTCGAAGCGGTGGGAAAAGTGTCGGCTACCTCATCGAGAATATACTCGATGTCCAAGGCGTGTGGTACCTTCTTACCAAATCCTAATCCCTTCTTGTCTAGCTTCTTTGTCACAACAATGGGTTCCATAGTTCCTTGATTCTGTTTCCCAAGGCCACCTTTGCCTTTATAGCCCATGTTTTTCACTATTCTTAATCCATTGCCATACTGCTTGACTGGTATTGTGACTGGTTCTTTCTCCTTATAGAGCCAAGAAGAAATGTCCTCAATGGTTTCATCTTCCAATAACCGCCCATGTTGGAATTGGGTTAGGAATCCTAGGGGAGGAATAGCTGCTTTTTTGGTTACTTTAGCAATGGGTGGTTTGCCGTACGATTTTGGAGATAAAGGCATCCGCCCTACACAACAAGATTCTGAGATATCATAAGTGCCAAAGCCTATATCCTGGATGCGAGCTGTGATTTTGGGGAGGGGTGTAGGTTCACTCGTAGAGGCTTGTGTCAGAGTTTCAAGATCAACATATAGTGGGGATTCAAGGGCTTTATCATTTTTAGGCACTTGGTTACAATTCGTATAGCTTCCTTGCAGGACACGACAGAATTCAAAAGGATTAGGATCTCCTAGGATGGTGATCTTCGTACCATTATATGAGAACTTTAGAGATTGATGGTACGTGGAGGGAACGGCCTTCATTGCATGGATCCAGGGGTGGCCTAGGATAATGTTGTAAGGCAGCTCAATATCAAGGACTTGACACCTAGTTTCAAGCATAATAGGGCCCAGTTGTATAGGCAAGTGAATAACACCTTCTGAGCGGCGTTCATCATCATCATACCCCTTGATTGTAATACTATGATCAGTGTTGACATGATCCTCAGAGTATCCCAATTGCTTAAGTAACTTTAAAGAACAGATGTTGAGACCAGCACCACCATCTATGAGTATGCGTTTGATTTTGCGCTTATGGATGAGAACTTCAATATGAAGGGCATCATTATGACAAGGATCATGGGATGGGAGATCTTTCTCAGAGAAGACCACATTGTAGGGTGAAGCAATGTTACCCACTATAGCTTGGAAATCTGCAACTGCTATGTTGTTAGGAACCGAAGACTCTTGGAGGGCTTTTTCTAACATGACTCTATGTGCAGGTGATGACCGTAGAAGGTCCAAGATAGAGATCTGTGCTCACATTTTCCCTAGATGTTCGACAAGATTATAATCAGATTGAACCGGAAGCCTAGGTGTAGGAGCACGAATGGTGACATGACCACGACGAGTAGTAACACCACAATCCATAGATTTACCTTTGATTGTGAGGGTAGACACCCAACTCTCTTCAAAACAACCTATAATGGAATCAAAGGAAGTGGAAGCATGACTGATACCTTTACCTCTATCCTGAGGAGGAGGTGGACCATGATTAGGGAATGGTTCCTTGTACATATTGAGATCCTTGTTCATGTGTTGCGTTGGTGGATCATCTTCAAAAGTGATTTGGTTACCGTCGATGAGGTTTTGGATGAGGTGCTTGAGCTTCATGCAAGATGCCGTTCGATGCCCTTTGCTCCTATGGAACTCACAATATTCATTCTCTCTGTAACGTGCCGTTTTGTAAACAGGTTCTCCATATGGGGGAGCATCAGGTAAGGTGATGAGCCCTTTCTGCAAAGCTTGCTGTAAGACCAATTTGATGGGCACTCCCAAGGGAGTGAATTGACGTCGCGGAGGGTAATCTTGTTGAGGCCGCTCTTGTTGTCATTGCTATTGGTTTTGATAAGGTTGCTGCTGTTGCTGCTATTGTTGAGGCGGAGCTTGACTTGGTTTGGAGAGCTGCAGCGGTGTTTGCAATGTTTGGACATGCTTAGTATCGACCACCCCCTCGTTGACCACGTTTTTGTTCTTGTTCCAATATTTGGGTTTATTGTTCGATTGTTGATGAGGAGCGCTATCTTTCGTTTCTTTAAAGATTTTGACTACACCCTTAGCAATGAGGGCTTTCTCAATGTTGATACCCTTGTACGTGATTTCATCGAAGGTTTTAGCACTAAGAATTTGCAAATGGAAACCTAACTCTTGGTTGAGGTTCTGCACAAACATGCTAACAAGCTGTTTCTCCAGAATCTTGAAAGGGAATTTACTAGCCATTTGTCTCCATCGTTGAAGGAAAGAAATGAAAGTTTCACCATTTTTCTGTTTATTATTGCATAGATCAGTCATGGAAATCTCATGCTCTGCGTTGTAAGAAAAGTGGGTGGCAAACTTCTCTGCTAGCTCATTGAAAGACTTGATACCTGTGGGTAAGTGTGAGAACCATTCTATAGCTTGTCCTCCAAGACTACGAGGAAAGAGACACATAAGATACGTATCGTTATGTGAGACCTCAAAGCAAGCAAGATAGAATTCCCTAAGATGGTCTTTTGGGTCACCCTTTCCTTTGTATTTATCGAACTTACGAATAGTGAAATTTTGAGGAAAGGGGATCATGGGCAATGACCGATCAAAAGGATAAGGACACACTTCTTCTAAAGAGAAGGTCTTCTTGGTGTGGCCAAATGTAAGATCAGATAACTGTTGTTGCACCTCTGCAATCTTTAGCTCCATCGCCGTGGGAGGAGTGGGAAGCACCTCCTGTTGTCCAAGTAGTGGTTGTTGTTGCCCATATGGAAGATTGTATTGTAAGCCATGAGCATGGGTATGATAAGGGTTGAAAGATTGATTGGGATCATACGGATTGTACGTTTGGTTCAGATTGGGTTGGACTTGGAGGTTTTGATTAGGCAACGGTGGAGGAGGCGCTAGGTAAGAATGTTGGCTTTGAGATGGTTGAAGAAAAGAATTGGGTGGAGGAAAGCTAAAGTGCGTTTGATTAGGTGTTAATGGCAGCACATAGCTTTGGGACACTTGATGTTGGGAATGTTGAGAGTGGCTAGGTAATGTGTGAAAGAAATTGAGCGAGGACGAACGTTGTGGAGGAGGGACATAGGTAGACGTGATTTGCGATGGTTGGGGTTGATTAAGGATGAGAGTAGAAGAATGTTGTGGTGGGGGCTGATTAAGGACGAGAGTAGAAGAATGTTGTGGTGGGGGCTGCATGATTCTAATTGGTTGAGAGACATGAAGGTGTGATGATATGGGAGGTGGTATGTGTTGAGACCCTTGTTGCATGGCTACATAGTTGTTCCCCAGATTGTAGTTTGGTGGGAAACCTTCACACGATGGGGTAACCAAGATTCCACTTGCAGTTGGTGTGGACATTTTAGGAGGTGGTTGCATATTCGACCGAGCTAAGGTGGCTTGCTTAGCTAACTCTGTTTGACGTTGGAGAGTTTCTTGTTGATTTTTATAGATCTCCATAGGAGTCAGAAGCGGTGATATGGGTCTCTCCCCTGTTGGATTTTGAAAAAGGGGATTCCTATACTGCGAGCCTTGGGTAGGTAAAGGCGTAGTCACTGTTGACATGGTTTGCACCGCTTGTATGGTATCTAACATGTTGTTTGTCTCCTTGAGAGAGGATAAATCAAAATCTTGAGGTAACTTAGCACCTTGCTCTGCAAGCAAGTGAAAGAAATGATCCTGGTTCTCACTAAGGATTTTGTCAAAGGCGGCCACAGTTCTAGGATCTTGTATGTATTCATCAAGATCTTGCCCATCTTCTTGAGAGGATTGACCTATTTCAAAGTGTCGCTGTTCTTGAGATGGGGGTTGATCTACAGTATAACCTTGAGGGACAAAATCCTGAGCCAATCCAGTAGTATACTGCAGTGTACTTATCAAAGGGATCCTATCCTCTTGGGGATTGCTTGGTGGGTCGACGTGCAACATGCCTGGTGAATTGGTAGATTTTGCCGTGGGTGTACTAGGAGTCACCTTGGGAGTAATGTTGAGACGACCTGATTGTGGTGTGCGAGGAGGCGACTTGCGCTTCTTAGGGATGACTTGCTTGGACTTCATAGTTTGTTGGAGCCTAGTGGTTACCATGGAATACACTAGGACAAGACAGATAATGCTGAGTTTCTGCTTTGTGATATGGAAAAAGACAAACTCTTGCTACACAGTATACTAGACCAAAGGCGCTGTACTGTTTGACCAGAGGTGCAGGACTGTGCAACCAAAAGTGTGCTACCATAGACCAAAGGCGGCGGACTGAGCTACCAGAAGCGAGTTACTGCTATACCAAAGGTGAGCTACAATTACCAAAAGCGAGCTACTGTTATACCAAGGGCGCTGAAGTAGAGTTTAGCCAGAGGCGAGGTACTGTTATACCAAAGGCGATCTACTGTATGACCAAAGGTGAGCTGCGTTATACCAAGGGCGCTGAAGTAGTGTCTGATGTTTGTAAAGGCAATTCTGATAGATTTATGGTTGGATTTTGTTTTTGGCAAGAGAAAACACAGCAAACAAGTGGTCAAAAAGCAAGGGATTGACACAACATATAGTGTATGTTCAAGGCTCCAAACAAGCCCAATGTTTCCATAGGTATAATACAATTGCAATCAATAACAAGCACTTTTTATCCCTAGAGACAAGGTTTCATTACAGTAGATCAGCTCACAGCTTAATACTCCGTCGATAAAAATATCATTCCATAAAGGTGTCAGATATTTAGTATCTTTGCGAGAGACGATAGGTAGGGATATCTCACCCTCCCCTTGGAAAGCTCAAGTAGGTCACAAGAGTTTTATGTCCAAGGGAATACTATCTCTTCTCAAGGGAGCCAATGGTGAGTATCTTAAGGGTTTAAATCAATTTCCCTTGCACTGATGATTACCGCAATGTTCGGAGGTAGGTCGGGTAGTCTCTATCTAGATTGGTTCTTAGTGACTTTGAGGGACCAACGCCTTATGAGCAATGCGACAAGCTACTAAAAGCTTTAACCAATCCTACTAAGAGTTTCAAACACTTCGCTCAATGTGAAAATCATTTCCACAAAGGGCTAGTACACCTCTTTTTAGTTTGGCATCACAAGGTAAGGCTGACGTCGATTAGGACTTGGCTTTCGCCTTATCCCTCTTATATAGCGGTTCAAAGGAAAACTCTGCTTAGGGTCATCCCTTTTGGATGAAACACAATCCAAAAGCAGGCCCTTCTAAAGGAAGTACAAGAAATGTAAAATCAAGCACGTCAAACAAAGGTTCAATTGTCCCGTTATAAGAAAAATAAGGTGCAACTAAATTAGGCACACACACGGTTGTAGTTGTAAATTGTCCCTTATAAAATGAAGTGTTTGGCATTCATGTCCATTGTCCCTTAGAAAATTGAGGTGTTCGTCCATACATGTCCATTGTCCCTTAAGAAAATTAGTATGTTCCTAAGACTTAGATTTGCAAAAAAGATTGGTTCAATTACTCTTTTTAAGCATGCAATGTGTTTCTAAGACTTAGTGAGATAAAAAAGTTCTTCAATGCTCGTCCTGCATGAACATGTTAAAAACACCTATTGGCTCTGTGTGAGTAATAAGAAGCTGCAACAAGTGAGTTAGTTCCACCAAAAATTCACAAGTTTAGCAAAAAATAAATCAACTTTGACCAAAAGCGCTGCACAATCTTACCAGAAGCGACTTACTGTATTCCAAGAGCATTGTATAACAGACCCAAAAGTGATGCAGAATATTACCAGAAGCATTGTATAATAACCAGAAGCGCGGTACTATATTTCTGAAAGCGTTGCGATAAATACCAAACGTGTGCAATGATAATACCAAATGCACTGTAGAATAACTCGAAGCACTGCACTATGTTGCTGAAAGCGCGATACTGTGTAGCCAAAAGTGCTGTGCTATTTCAGATCCAGAAAAGTTAGCTTTTGTTAAAAATAACCAGATCCAAAATAAAATTCCATGATTGATCTACTGTCTGAGCAATGATATCCAATAGATCTGGGTCGTGAAATCCACCAAACTCAAAAAATGCAGCCACACGATAGATTAATACAACACATTGAGGATACTCCTAAATAAATCAGCTTAGGAAATATCAAAAAGTAGGTTTTTGAAAGACAAATACAACAGCTTGTCAGACAAAGCAACACAGTATCAAGAAAAACCCTGCAGAAACACTAAAACAAAGTCAGAGACCAAGTACAGCTAAAAGCGCTGTCTTGAGATACCAGAAGCGACGCCCTGTGGTGCCAGAAGCGCCGCAATGCCCCCAAAAGTGCTATACTATTTCTCCGAAAGCGCTTGAAAATGCTGCCAGAAGCGTTTCAGAATGTCGTTTGCACTGTACCGTACTGTGACTAAAAAAAATAAATTTCTCAAAGAAACAAAGGGATTAGTGGGTCCCATTGGGCGTGCCAGAATGTGTATCAGGAAAATTGATCTATTCAAACTAATAAAACCAAAAATCCAATAACATAAAGAAAACGGATTTAAATAAAAGCCATGACAAATAATCAATGCAATAAAGACTTTTACCGAAATCTGTGTTGTTTCCTTTGGATTGAATGTGGATTGCTCAATGAAGTTGCGAAACCATAGTTGTAACAAGCAAGTGTAGTGCTCAAAGTGCTCAAAGATCAATGTCAAATGATCATGAAGTTGCTCAATTGACGCGTTGTGTATGCTCAAAGCTCTGTTAAGTATGCCTGAGAATACGATCGAAGAGAGAGATAATGAAGAAGATGAGGGGGGTTTATATAGGTTTCAACGAAGATCGATCAACGGTCCAGATAATTCAGAAGAATCAACAGAGGAGAATAGTTGAGGAACGTGCAACGAATGAGAAGAAGACAAGTGTCTTGCTTTCTTTTGCATGAGAGGAGTTATCAAGAATAGAAGAATGAGTTAACTGAAGAGATAAATCAATTAAAAGAAAAGCAATCAGTTAAGTGATTTAAAACAAGAAGAAGAGATTTGCATGAGAAAAAGAAGATATTTTGCTTTATTAAATATAGAAAACTTGAGTTATATTAGAGATAACTCAAATTTAGAAGAAAAAGCAATTTAAATAAATAATTGATTTATTTAAATTTAGAGAGTAAGAAAGCTAGAGTTATTTTAGAGATAACTCAAATTAGATGAAAAAAGTAATTTAAATAAATAATTGATTTATTTAAATTTAGAGAAGATATTTTGGAAGAAGTAATTAAATAATTGGAATTATTTAATTTAGAAGATTTGAAAGCAAATTAAATAAATAAATTTATTTAATTGTTGTGCATGATTTTGGAAGAACAAATTTTGATTTAATTAAATAATGTAAATTATTTAATTATAGATAAGAAGGAATTTAATTTATGATGAATTAATTAAATAATTAAGTTTATTTAATTAATGTAGATTTGATTTGCGGAAGAGGATAATGATCTAATTAAATAATTAAAATTATTTAATTGTGGAAGAATAATAGAGGAATTTAATTTAATTAATTAAATAAAGAGAATTATTTAATTAATGTCGCAAGTATGTGATTTAGAAGAATTTGATGAAATTAATTAAATAATTAGATTATTTAATTAACGTTGAAATGCAGGTGATTAGACAGATTATGAAATGCAAGTGATGCGGCGACTTGGTCATTTTAGGGTGTCTACAGATAGTATTAAAATTATTGGGCATTAAGTTGAGGTGACCATTCTTGTTATGATCATCACTTTTCACAAGGGGTATGTCAGTTATCCCATATATCATTACATTATGATTATTTTTCAATATCCTGATGGTGGAAGGATTGTTTTCACTATTATCTCTAGCTTGGGAAGTCATCAACAATCCAACTCTTAACGTCGATACAAGGTTCTTTTGAAGGCAAAGGGTGCCTAGGCTTATGGGGCTCAATTTGATGTATTTATTGAAAGCTCAAGGTGAGTTGATGCTTATTGAAAATGCCACTTAGTCCTTCATTTGCATTCTAAGCGCCATTTCCTATTGACCTATATACTCCTCCTCATGCTAGGGTGCCATAATGAAGTGGTTTAGACAATAGGTGCGCTTCAATTACTAGAGGCTTGTTCTCCTTCCACCTTAGGTGCACTTTTATGGTGGAACAGGTGTCAATGGGTGCCTTGTCTTAAATGAATGGTCTCTCTAAGTTGGGTGCCCTTTTGAGGCTTTATGAGTTGCAAATTGTGCCTTAACCCTTCATGCTTGTTGCTCAATGTTTGAATGTTTAAGAAAGTCTCCTTTAGGCACTCATCTTAATGACTTTTTCTCAAGGCGCAATCATCCTAATGACTTGGATATTCATCCTAGTGTTTTAGGATATCAGGCTACCAGACTTAGTCATTTTCAAGATCTCAAACATAAAGAATAACATGATGATTCATTTTTTTTTTAAATACAACTTTTATCTTTTAGTTCCAAAATGAGGTTTAGGTGATACTTGAATAACAATAGCTAGCTTATTGGATCAACAAACATCCTATGTAATACAATTGGACTTTAAATATTTGAAGTAGCCATCTACAAATATCCATTCAAATGTGGATTTATAATGCAAGTATGGATGCCATCAATAAAAAAGATTTGTACTAACCAAATATCCATATAGGCATACATCAATATATATCGATATAAGTATACCATATATACAAAATAGCCATATAGGCTTACAAGAATGCCATATACGCATACAATGTCAACTATATATAATACAAAATATATGTCCACAAATGCCATATAGGCATACAACAAAGGAACACAATAAAAAGTCATTCCCCTCTAGCTGGTGAAGAGAATAAATCATGGGTAGCCTTTGATCTTCTAGGGGATGGAGACACGCATGTGGGTGGTCTACTACGAACCCAAGGGCTACTTCTATTTAGTTCTTCCTGCATCTTTAGTTGTTACAATAAAAAGTATAGACATTAATATATAGAAATTATATGTTATAAAAAATAAAATATTTAACAAAATAATCACTTAACACTAACATATAATATGTCTCCTCACTTGCCTCAGTAGCAAGAATAGGCCTTGGTGATGTCATGTCCTATAGAAACCATCCAGATACAAATTAAACTTCAAATCAATAATCTTTTAATTTTTCAAAAATAGACAACTATAACAATGAATGTAAATTGAAATTTACTAATCTACCCCATACCCCTGTCAATGCCATGGAGCTATGAATTGCAGAGGCCACAACATTATTCAATTACAAAAACTATAATAGTGATGCAAATCATGGCTCCTAACATACACACACGTTCATCTAAACATGGAAGTACACACAATAAAGCACATAAGTCACATACAAAAATCTAGTAAGTACAATTTATTCATTATTCTATTTATTTTATTACCTCCATAAAACTTTGAAGTCAACCACCGTTGGCATGTGTTGCCGTGAAATCTACAATATTAACCTATTCAACATCCAAAATCAGATATTAGAATACCATTCATATAACGATGCTATTCACATGTAATACTTATAATTGTTTACTAGTTACATACCCTGCTAGAAGATGATCTAGTGTAAAATGCAGGTCGCGAACCACTGAAAACTACATCGACACGATGAGCCTTAAATTTCATTAAAATCATCAATTTAAATTAGTTAATCTTGCATTTCAAAAATGAAATTTAATAAAATAAATTCAATAAACTTGCTAATATTTACCTGAGTATCAAGGCCAAAAGACTCACTCAGGAGGGTATCTGTCATCACCATCTGCTCAGCTACAGATGTAGCCTGTGCACCTGCGTCCTGACTATCCATGGGGTCATAACCACAGGCTGACCCACAAGTCTGACAAGTATGGGGTGGGACCCTACTCCTCGCACTATCTCCCAACCCACTCTGTGCTGCAGGACTGGCATGCGCTATGATGCTTTGGGTCAAGGCTCTAATGGAATGAAGTGTATCAACCTCAACACTCTCCTTCATAATGGAAGGGATAGAAACATGATCATGGGCTGCTCTGCTGATTACTCGTTGTTAGTAATAATTTATGTTTGGGGTAGCATGCAGGCACCTTCCCAGAAAATCCAAAGAAGTCCTAAGTCTCTAGGCCTCCTCAACATTTTTCAACTACAGCATCATATTTTCTTCAGAGGGGGTCATCATCATCATGTTTCCAGTCAGCACCCTTTTGTTTCTCATGGGGGTAATCATCATCTTTTCCATCAGCTTGATCTTTCACTCAGGGGTGATATCTTAACATTGGGTGATCTTAGTTAAGATCATCCTGATGATGTTGCTGCAAGGTTCTAAGTATGACCTGATATTCATCGGGGTCATCATATTTAAACATCAGGTGATCTTTGTTAAGATCATCCTGATGTTGTTTTATCACTTCATGTTCATTGTTTTATCACCCTGATGATGCTGACATCATTCTTATGTCAGGGTGATATCTGCTTTTTTGCCTGTCTGCATCATGATATTTTTGAAGGGAGATATCTGCTTGTCAGCTTCATGCATTGTCCAGTGGGGGGTGATCATTTCAAATATCTGTCATATTCATATATCACCCTGATCTTATAGTGGAGCTACAGTACAGCATGATATTTTTGCATGGGGGTGATATTTCTAAATATCCGGTTATCTTCCAAATATCATCCTAATGCCGACATGGTGGTGACGTCATCAAGGTCCGAGGAGTCATATTTTAACATCAATCATTTTATGGAGATCCCCTGATATTTGCAAACATGATGATGATGTCATCTAGATATGAGGAGGTGCGCAATAGGTAGATATGTTAATGACATCAGCAGGATATGATGGTGACATCATCAGGATGTTCATTAGCCAGACATTTGGTATTGGCTAAGCAGGAGGATCTTCCTCCGATGCATCAGGTTGTGCTGATGAAGGTGAATATCAGGTTAATATCTCACGTGAAGGTAAGGTTGGTCATCAGGTTGATATTCAAACATCAGGGTGATATTTTATATCAGGTGATGCGGACAGCATGATACTTTCCCGCAGGGTGATATTTTTTGCGGGGTGATATTTCACATCGAGGTGATGTGAATTATCAGGGTGTGCTCGGTAGGATGTTTGCTGACGGCAGGGTGATATTGAGTATCCGGATATCATGCTGGAGGATGATGATGATGAAGGCTTATGCTAGTGTCATCGGGAGCAAAATCACTGACATCATATATTCTCACGACCTAGTATATAAGGTGATGAGGAGGTTGCCGCAGGGTGCATGTGGGATAATTAGATCCTGCATTATTTGAAATATCAGGATGATGCATTTTGGCGGGAAAGGTTTGCGATGCACAGTATGATGTTTTTCCCAAGGCCGCAGGTTGGTACGCCATTAATGGCAGATGTTACAGGGTATGGGCGAAGATGTGGACGTATCTAGTACCTGACTGAAGATGTGAATCCCTAGGCGGTGGCGCAGGGCTCGAGATCTCTTCCTATCTCCTCTTCTAACTACTGCATTGAATGTTTGAGCACTAATCTGATGATACGCTGTATCTAGCAAATTTTGAGTTTCCCTAGTGGTTAATGCTGAGCACCTCCTTGCTATATAAGTAGGGCTGTGTTGCTCATTTGTTGGTTGTTGAAGGCTTGGGGCATTTTTGTGTAAATAACAAAAGACAGGGCATGATCTTGGTTATTTTATCCCATTTTGGAGTTTATGTGTTGCAGCATAAGTGTATTTTGCACATATATTCAGTTTCATGTTGATATAAATGAAAAATGCTATACTGCATGTGTTTATCTGTCTGTCTCCTTTGTTGCATGCCTTTCCTTCTTTTGAATCTAGTTGCTAAGGGTTTCATAGATTCTAGGATATAGGGTTCCGTATCACATGCCTGATCTCTAACTTCTATTCAAGGAGTGGATTAAACTATTTTAGGTTGAGCATGGAGAAGGGTGCATGTCTACAGGGATATCTATAAGTAGAGGCAGTTAGATACCCATTCTTGGGTGATGTTTGTAAGGCAAGCATCAGTTTAAACCCCCTGAAACTTGAGTGAAAGTTGCAAACCATCTGTTGTATATGTCTAGTTGACTCCTTGCCTAATGGATAGGCACCAGTCTGCTCCTGGGTCAGTAGTTATGATCCAAAACCCCTTGTCTTGCATCCAGGACATTATGTCCACCCATTTCATCACCTCCATCTGTTAGTGTAGGAGTAGGAATTAGGCACCCTGCATACTCTCATACCCAACCAGACAAATATGTCCAAGAATGTTGCCAACCTTGTGATATATCATGCAGATCTTGGTTCATACATGAGAGTATTATGCCTGATGTTGTCAAGCTAAATCTTCATATCATTAAGCTAGTCAAGGTTACATCTTTAGTTATAGGGATACCCCCCTTGGTGCGGCAGAACCAGAAGTGAAGGGGAGAAGCTCACGCAACCTCCTGTATTAGTTGGTTGAATCTGTACATACATAGGAACTAGCAAACCCTGATGCTAATTCAGAAGAAAACCCAACAAAATGGCAACTCTATTGGGGATGAACAGAAAAAGTGATATCTTACAGCCTCTGGTGAAGTTTTGCCTGGCTCTGCTAGTGGAATGAACCTGGAAAAGTAGCTTTCAGCTATTGAAAATTTTGTCCTCTTTGGAGAGGTGGCGACTCTACAAAAAGATGTAAGTGCACATGAAAAGTTGATGTGTGTGTTGTGACAAAAGATGTGCTATTCAGACTTCAGCATCTGGATGAGAAAAGGTACCTTGCTCCTTCCCACTTGTAATTGTTGTTTTATTGCATAAGTTTGATGCCAGGGGAGGTTATAGGTCTTAGGCAGATACATGATGTCTAAGATGGAAAATTTTATGAATCTAAACATGTATTCACCCATACTCAATCAAAAGGGGGAAGATATGTTGACTAAGAGAATAGAGGAGATAAGAAATAGGTTGATATTCCTAGAGGCTAGGCAGGCTCAGTTGAATAGTGATAACCCTATTGTGTCTGCTAGTCAGAAAGCTAAACCCCTTGTCAGCCCTTTTGATCCTTTGTATGACCAACTAGACTTGTCATGGGTTGACTATAAAGTAGAAAGTATGCCTGCTAAGATATACTGTCAGATGCCTAGATTTAGTGGTCACAATGTATGTGATGGGGGTGCACATATCCAACAATTTTGCAGTTTCATGGATACACATTCATTCAGAGATGAGGATATGTGGATGAGATTTTTTGTTAGATCCTTTGATGCAAAAGCCAAAAATTGGTATTTGAGCTTTCCAAAGAGATCCTTTGCCTGTTGGGATGAGCTTGCTGACTATTTCAAAGAAGAATTTGCAAGAAAACCAGCTGATCTTATTACAAGATTAATAGAAATCAGAACACAAGATGAAGAGCCATGTATTGATTTTAGTCATAGATTTGCAGTAGCTCTTTCACAAATCCCAGAAGCCTTCAGACCTGATACTTCAACCTGTGTTGGCATATTCTTTGAAGCTTTTGAGGAGGACTCTAGTGCACTACTGAGGGAATTCAAGGTGACAAGTATGCAGATGGCATACAATTTTTTTAAAAATGTAGAAGAAATGAGAAATGAGCACTTGCAGAATTCCCTGTCCCTAGGCTTTGGTGTGAATAATGGTTGTGAAGCTACAAATGACCAAGTGATCAAGGCATCATGTGAAGATGAAAAGATAGATGTCAAGGATGCCAAGGAAAGCATCAATGATGAATCCCATTGCAAGGTTGAGGTGTCTGGTCATGAAAATAATGATGTGGTTATGGACAGCAATGAACATCATTTTGAATGGATCTATGGAGATGATTGTGAGTATTGTACTCAAGACAGTGAAGATGTAAGCAGACAGAGAAGCAGTTTCATGTGTGAACCATTGTCTTCTTTTCAAACACATGGAGATCATGAAGAGCAGTCAAAGATTGAAACAAGTGATAGCGCAGAGCATGATTGTTTTTCATTTGATGACTATTTTGTTTATGACACACAAGCTGATACTCCTCCACAGAATGAATCCATTGGGGATGAAGATACATGTTCTGCTGCCCATGAACCAGCAGCATACTATGATGAAGCTGAAACACTTGGGTCACCCATTTATGACACATGTGGTGATGAGGATCTATCTAAGTATGGTGAGGATCTAGACATTATTTTTGACTTGGATTCTGTTTCTCATCCTGATGAAGGAAAAACCAACATACATCAGGTAAGTGATTGTAAAGATGTGCCTGATTTGAAAGAGGTGCCAGAGCCTAATCTTTTCCAGTTTGGTGCTACTGTTGGTTGTGTAAATGATGTGCACAATTGTGAATTTGAAAGCTTTTCTTTTGAGAAGCCAGCATATGAAATGAGCCCTGATCTTCCTAGCTGTGTGGTGGACTCTGAGTGTTTCCTATTTTCAGTCCAGCTAGGGGATCACTTTGCAATGCATACTGCTGATGCGGATGATGATAAGTGTTACTTTCCATTTGAATATGCATTGCTTGATGAACACTGCATTCACTTGTTGCTGGATGCTGAGTGTTGTCTGTATAGGGGTGACAGTGACAAGCTAAATCAGAGGGTTGAATATGCAAATGATAAGGTTTGTTTGTGGGTAGGTCATGGCAGCATCTTCAGGCTTGATCCAGTGCATGCAGATGAAAACAAGATATTTGACAAGAGGAGATATAGGTTTTCCTTTTCTTGGTGGCCTTAGGCCATCAAGTGTGTTTGGTGATGCAGGTTGGTGCAAGTTTGATTTTATTGCCCAATGGATGAGGGACCGGTCTGCATCCCAGAGATCTGAGGTTCTCACCATGCCTGCAAGAGGCATGCATCCCCAGACGGAGCCTATGTTAGTAATAATTTATGTTTGGGGTAGCATGAAAGCACCTTCCCAGAAAATCCAAAGAAGTCCTAAGTCTCTCGGCCTCCTCAACATTTTTCAACTATAGCATCATATTTTCTTCAGAGGGGGTCATCATCATCATGTTTCCAGTCATCACCCTTTTGTTTCTCATGGGGGTCATCATCGTCTTTTCTGTCAGCTTGATCTTTCACTCGGGGGTGATATCTTAACATCGGGTGATCTTAGTTAAGATCATCCTGATGATGTTGCTGCAAGGTTCTAAGTATGACCCGATATTCATCGGGGTCATCATATTTAAACATCGGGTGATCTTTGTTAAGATCATCCTGATGTTGTTTTATCACTTCATGTTCATTATTTTATCACCCTGATGATGCTGACATCATTCTTATGTCAGGGTGATATCTGCTTTTCTGCCTATCTGCATCATGATATTTTCGAAGGGAGATATCCGCCTATTGACTTCATGCATTCTCCAGTGGGGGGTGATCATTTCAAATATTTGTCATATTCATATATCACCCCGATCTTATAGTGGAGCTTCAGTGCAGCATGATATTTGTGCATGGGGGTGATATTTCCAAATATCTGATTATCTTCCGAATATCATCCTGATGCCGACATGGTGGTGATGTCATCAAGGTCTGAGGGGTCATATTTTAACATCAGTCATTTTATGGAGATCCCCCGATATTTGCAAACATGACTATGATGTCGTTCAGATATGAGGAGGTGCGCGATAGGTAGATATGCTAATGACATCAGTAGGATATGATGGTGACATCATCAGGATGTTCATCAGCCAGACATTTGGTATCAGCAGGAGGATCTTCCTCCAATGCATCAGGTTGTGCCAATGAAGGTGAATATCAGGTTGATATCTCACGCAAAGGTAAGGTTGGTCATCAGGCTGATATTCAAACATCAGGGTGATATTTTATATCAGGTGATGCAGACGGCATGATACTTTCCTGCAGGGTGATATTTTCTATGGGGTGATATTTCACATCAGGATGATGTGAATTATCAGGGTGTGCTCAGTTTGCTGATGTCAGGGTGATATTGAGTATCCGGATATCATGCTAGAGGATGATGATGATGAAGGCTTATGCTAGTGTCGTCGAGAGCAAAATCACCAACATCATATATGCTCACGACCTAGTATATAAGGTGATGAGGAGGTTGCCGCAGGGTGCATGTGGGATAATTAGATCCATAATTTAAAATATCAGGATGATGCATTTTGGTAGGAAAGGTTTGCAATGCACAATATGATGTTTTTCTCAAGGCCGTGGGTTGGTACGCCATTAATGGTGGATGTTACAAGGTATGGGCGAAGATGTGGACATATCTAGTACCCGACTGAAGATGTGAATCCCTAGGTGGCGGTGCAGGGCTTGAGATCTCTTCCTGCCTCCTCTTCCACCTGTTGCATTGAATGTTTGAGTGCCAATCTGATGATACGCTGTATCTGGCAAATTTTGAGTTTGCCTAGTGGTTAATGTTGAGCACCTCGTTGCTGTATAAGTAGGGCTGTGTTGCTCATTTGTTGGTTGTTGAAGGCCTGGGGCATTTTTGTGTAAATAATGAAAGACAGGGCATGATCTTGGTTGTTTTATCCCATTTTGGAGTTTATGTGTTGCAGCATGAGTGTATTTTGCACATATGTTCAGTTTCATGTTGATATAAATGAAAAATGCTATACTGCATGTGTTTATCTATCTATCTCCTTTGTTGCATGCTTTTCCTTCTTTTGAATCTGGTTGCTAAGGGTTTCATAGATTCTAGGATACAGGGTTCTGTATCACATGCCTGATCTCTAACTTCCATTCAAGGAGTGGATTAAACTATTTTAGGTTGAGCATGGAGTAGGGTGCATGTCTGCAAGGATATCTATATGTAGAGGCAGTTAGATACCCATTCTTGGGTGATGTTTGTAAGGCAAGCATCAGTTCAAACCCCCTAAAACTTGAGTGAAAGTTGCAAACCATCTATTGTATACGTCTAGTTGACTCCTTGCCCAATGGATAGGCACCAGTCTGCTCCTAGGTCAGTAGTTATGATCCAAAACCTCTTGTCTTGCATCCAGGACATTATGTCCACCCATTTCATCACCACCATCTGTTAGTGTAGGAGTAGGAATTAGGCCCCTTGCATACTCTCATACCCAACCAAACAAATATGTCCAAGAATGTTGCCAACCTTGTGATCTATCATGCAGGTCTTGGTCCATACATGAGAGTATTCTGCCTGATGCTGTCAAGCTAAATCTTCATATCATTGAGCTAGTCAAGGTTACATCTTTAGTTATAGGGACACCCCCCTTGGTGCGACAGAACTAGAAGTGAAGGGGAGGAGCTCACACAACCTCCTGTATTAGTTGGCTGAATCTGCACATGCATAGGAACTGGGAAACCCTGATGCTGATTCAGAAGAAAAACTAACAAAATGGCAACTCTACTGGGGATGAACAGAAAAAGTGATATCTTATAGCCTCTGGGGAAGTTTTGCCTGGCTCTGCTCATGCAATGAACTTGGAAAAGTAGCTTTTAGCTATTGAAAATTTTGTTCTCTCTGGAGAGGTGGCGACTCTGCAAAAAGATTTAAGTGCACATGAAAAGTTGATGTGTGTGTTGTGACAAAAGATGTGCTATTCAAACTTCAGCATCTGGATGAGAAAAGGTACCTTACTCCTTCCCACTTGTAATTGTTGTTTTATTGCATAAGTTAGATGCCAAGGGAGGTTATAGGTCTTAGGCAGATACATGATGTCTAAGATGGAAAATTTTATGAATCCAAACATGTATTCACCCATACTCAATCAAAAGGGGGAAGATATGTTGACTAAGAGAATAGAGGAGATAAGAAAAAAGTTGATATTCCTAGAGGCTAGGCAGGCTCAGTTGAATAGTGATAACCCTATTGTGTCTGCCAGTCAGAAAGCTAAACCCCTTGTCAGCCCTTTTGATCCTTTGTATGACGAACTAGACTTGTCATGGGTTGACTATAAAGTAAAAAGTATGCCTGCTAAGATATACTGTCAAATGCCTAGATTTAGTGGTCACAGTGTATGTGACGGGGGTGCACATATCCAACAATTTTGTAGTTTCATGGATACACATTCATTCAGAGATGAAGATATGTGGATGAGATTTTTTGTTAGATCCTTTGATACAGAAGCCAAAAATTTGTATTTGAGCTTTCCAAAGTGATCCTTTGCCTGTTGGGATGAGCTTGCTGACTGTTTCAAAGAAGAATTTGCAAGAAAACTGGCTGATCTTGTTACAAGATGAAGAGCCATGTATTGATTTTAGTCATAGATTTACAGTAGCCCTTTCACAAATCCTAGAAGCCTTCAGACCTGATACTTTAGCTTGTGTTGGCATATTCTTTGAAGCTTTTGAGGAGGGCTTTAGTGCACTACTGAGGGAATTCAAGGTGACAAGTATGCAGATGGCATACAAATTTTTAGAAAATGTAGAAGAAATGAGAAATGAGCACTTGCAGAATTCCCTATCCCCAGGCTTTGGTGTGAATAATGGTTGTGAAGCTGCAAATGACCAAGTGATCATGGCATTATGTGAAGATGAAAAGATAGATGTCAAGGATGCCAAGGAAAGGATCAATGATGACTCCCATTGCAAGGTTGAGGTGTCTGGTCATGAAAATAATGATGTGGTTGTGGACAACAATGAACATCTTTTTGAATGGATCTGTGGAGATGATTGTGAGTATTGTACTCAAGATAGCGAAGATGTAAGCAGACAGAGAAGCAGTTTCATGTGTGAACCATTGTCTTCTTTTCAAACACATGGAGATTATGAAGAGTAGTCAGAGATTGAAACAAGTGGTAGCGCAGAGCATGATTGTTTTTCATTTGATGATTGTTTTGCTTATGACACACAAGCTGATACTCCTCCACAGAATGAATCCATTGGGGATGAAGATACATGTTCTGCTGCCCATGAACCAGCAGCATACTTTGATGAAGCTGAAACACTTGGGTCACCCATTTATGACACATGTGGTGATGAGGATCTATCTAAGTATGGTGAGGATCTAGACATTATTTTTGACTTAGATTTTGTTTCTCATCCTGATGAAGGAAAAACCAACATACATCAGGTAAGTGATTGTAAAGATGTGCCTAATTTGAAAGAGGTGCCAGAGCCTAATCTTTTCCAGTTTGGTGCTGCTGTTGGTTGTGTACATGATTTGCACAATTGTGAATTTGAAAGATTTTCTTTTGAGAGGCCAGCATATGAAATGAGCCCTAATCTTCCTAGTTGTGTGGTGGACTCTGAGTGTTTCCTATTTTCAGTCCAGCTAGGGGATCACTTTGCAATGCATACTGCTGATGCGGATGATGATAAGTGTTACTTTCCATTTGAATATGCATTGCTTGATGAACACTGCATTCACTTGTTGCTGGATGCTGAGTGTTGTCTGCATAGGGGTGACAGTGACAAGCTAAATCAGAGGGTTGAATATGTAGATGACAAGGTTTGTTTGTGGGTAGGTCATGGCAGCATCTTCAGGCTTGATCCAATGCATGCAGATGAAAATAAGATATTTGACAAGGGGAGATACATGTTTTCCTTTTCTTGGTGGCCTTAGGCCATCAAGTGTGTTTGGTGATGCAGGTTGGTGCAAGTTTGACTCTATTGCCCAATGGAAGAGGGACTGGTCTGCATCCCAGAGATCTGAGGTTCTTGCCATGACTGCAAGAGGCATGCGTCCCCAGATGGAGCCTATGTTAGTAATAATTTATGTTTGGAGTAGCATGCAGGCACCTTCCCAGAAAATCCAAAGAAGTCCTAAGTCTCTGGGCCTCCTCAACATTTTTCAACTGCAGCATCATATTTTCTTCAGAGGGGATCATCATCATCATCATGTTTCCAGTCATCACCCTTTTGTTTCTTGGGGGGTCATCATCATCTTTTCTATCAGCTTAATCTTTCACTCGGGGATGATATCTTAACATCGGGTGATCTTAGTTAAGATCATCCTGATGATGTTGCTGCAAGGTTCTAAGTATGACCTGATATTCATCGGGGTCATCATATTTAAACATCGGGTGATCTTTGTTAAGATCATCCTGATGTTGTTTTATCACTTCATTCTTGTTGTTTTATCACCCTGATGATGCTGACATCATTCTTATGTCAGGGTGATATCCATTTTTCTGCTTGTCTACATCATGATATTTCCAAAGGGAGATATCCGCCTGTCAGCTTCATGCATTGTCCAGTGGGGGGTGATCATTTCAAATATCTGTCATATTCATATATCACCTTGATCTTATAGTGGAGCTACAGTGCAGCGTGATATTTGTGCATGGGGGTGATATTTCCAAATATCTGGTTATCTTCCGAATATCATCCTGATGCCGACATGGTGGTGACATCATCAAGGTTCGGTGGGTCATATTTTAACATCAGTCATTTTATGGAGATCCCCTGATATTTGCAAACATGATGATGACATCATCCGTATATGAGGAGGTGTGCGATAGGCAGATATGCTGATGACATCAGTAGGATATGACAATGATGTCATCAGGATGTTCATCAGCCAGACATTTGGTATCGGCTAAGCAGGAGGATCCTCCTTCGATGCATCAGGTTGTGCTGATGAAGGTGAATATCAGGTTGATATCTCACGCGAAGGTAAGGTTGGTCATCAAGCTAATATTCAAACATCAGGGTGATATTTTATATCAGGTGATGCAGACGGCATGATACTTTCCCACAGGGTGATATTTTTTGTGGGCTGATATTTCACATCGGGGTGATGTGAATTATCAGGGTGTGCTCGACAGGATGTTTGCTGATGTCAAGGTGATATTGAGTATCCGGATATCATGCTGGAGGATGATGATGATGAAGGCTTATGCCAGTGTCATCAAGAGCAAAATCACCAACATCATATATGCTCACGACCTATTATATAAGGTGATGAGGATGTTGCCGTGGGGTGCATGTGGGATAATTAGATCCTGCATAATTTGAAATATCAGGATGATGCATTTTGGTGGGAAAGGTTTGCGATGCATAGTATGATGTTTTTCCTAAGGCCGCGGGTTGGTACACCATTAATGGCAGATGTTACAGTGTATGGGCGAAGATGTGTACATATCTAGTACGCAACTGAAGATGTGAATCCCTAGGCGACGGCGCAGGGCTCAAGATCTCTTCCTGTCTCCTCTTCCACCTGTTGCATTGAATGTTTGAGCACCAATCTGATGATACGTTGTATCTGGCAAATTTTGAGTTTGCCTAGTGGTTAATGCTGAGCACCTCCTTACTGTATAAGTAGGGATGTGTTGCTCATTTGTTGGTTGTTGAAGGCCTGGGGCATTTTGTGTAAATAATGAAAGACAGGGCATGATCTTGGTTGTTTTATCCCATTTTGGAGTTTATGTGTTGCAGCATGAGTGTATTTTGCACATATGTTTAGTTTCATGTTGATATAAATGAAAAATGCTATACTGCATGTGTTTAGCTATCTGTCTCCTTTGTTGCATGCCTTTCCTTCTTTTGAATTTGGTTGCTAAGGGTTTCATAGATTCTAGGATACTGGGTTCTGTATCACATGCCTAATCTCTAACTTCCATTCAAGGAGTGGATTAAACTATTTTAGGTTGAGCATGGAGAAGGGTGCATGTCTGCAGGGATATCTGTAAGTAGAGGCAATTAGATACCCATTCTTGGGTGATGTTTGTAAGGCAAGCATCAGTTTAAACCCCCTGAAACTTGAGTGAAAGTTGCAAACCATCTGTTATATATGTCTAGTTGACTCCTTGCCCAATGGATAGGCACCAATCTGCTCCTGGGTCAGTAGTTATGATCCAAAACCCCTTGTCTTGCATCCAGGACATTATGTCCATCCATTTCATCACCTCCATCTGTTAGTGTAGGAGTAGGAATTAGGCCCCCTGCATACTCTCATACCCAACCAGACAAATATGTCCCAGAATGTTGCCAACCTTGTGATCTATCATGCAGATCTTGGTCCATACATGAGAGTATTCTGCCTAATGCTATCAAGCTAAATCTTCATATCATTGAGCTAGTCAAGCTTACATCTTTAGTTATAGGGATACCCCCCTTGGTGCGGCAGAACCAGAAGTGAAGGGAGGAGCTCACGCAACCTCCTGTATTAGTTGGCTGAATCTGCACATGCATAGGAACTGGCAAACCCTGATGCTGATTTAGAAGAAAAACCAACACTCGTCTCACTGCCTGTTGTGGGTCAACACGTGCCCCTAGTCTATCTTGTGCTAAGCTCCCACCTCTACCCTAGAAGTCCTGCATATCAAAATAGTTTGGCACTTTATTAAGGACAAACTTGCAGTAGAGTTTCCTCAAAAAGTATTGTGGGACCTCATTATTATTGCATGGAGGATGGTCAAAAACCATCCACCACCTCTATCCAAAATTGTCCGTTATCACTTGGTTGTTGTACAAATGGATAGGGAACCTCTTGCATATAATGGGTGGAGGTTGATTTGTTTGTGGGTTTGTGAAAATCAAACACAAGTCTAATTTTGTAATTTGTAATTTTTTCACATCTTGGTATGATAGCTTGTCTACATAATAGTCTCTAAACTCTCTCCTCTTATCCATCCAACTAGTTATTTTCTTGCTAATTGAATCTACATTTGATAACATAGATTCAAGAGATTCAACAAGTGTGGACCTATGCAAGGTTGAAGTGGAAGGATCTTTCAACCTTGCAATTATATCTTCAATTTCTTTTTTGTTGTTTTCAATTTGCCCCATTATATTTTCTTGTGTTCCAGGTGCATGTCGAGGAATGGATGGAGGAGGTTGTTGTTCTATAGGTATTTCCTCCTCAAGATTTTGTGGATTTTGAGGAGGAGGAGGTGCATTAACATTTCCTGACAATTAACAAAATATACATCAAAAAACAACTCAAACCTACCTATTTAGAAGCAAATTCAAACAAAAAAACAAATAAAACTCACTCCTTTGGCATGCTCGACGTCGTGGCGGCATTTTGGTGACGAATCAGTGAGATTTTGGTGTTGAATTGGCTTTTCCAAAATGTGAGCGTGCTTCCTAGGGTTTGCAAGCCGCAAGGATAGAGGAGAAAAATAGAAATGAAATAAAATGACAAGCTTTTTATTTATTTATAGTGGTTCATAATGTGCTCGCATTATAATGCACTCACGTTATAACATGCTCATGTTATAATGTGAGCATGTTATGGTTTGGTAATGATGAGCCTTAGGCTCGTCATTACCAACCCATAACATGAGCGCATTATAACACGCTCGCGTTATGTATTATTTTTTTAAAACCATTTGGCCACTTTTTGGCCCCCCATCTTTTTGCACTTACCCAGAGATATCATGTGAAAAACTTAGAGAGAAAGGAATGTAGATATGTAAGAAGATAGGGGGAGAATCTTATCTTGATGATAGTTACAGTTTTTCACATCGTATGTTGCCATCAATGACAAAGAGGGAGATTGTTGCAAGTAAGTGCCTAATCGGTGTTGTCATTGATGTCAACATATCTTTGTTGTCATTGGTGTCAATTGTATCCTATTTGGTTATTTGTTTAGAAACCTTGTATGTTGAGGACATCAAGAAAATTAGCCCCTCTGAAAGAATTAGAAAGGAAACAATGAATCACAATGAAGACAGTGAGTTGCATAATGAAGAATGGTCTAGAAGATTGCTCCACACTTCTTGTAAATTGAAGATCTTGGTCTATAGATTGGAATTATTTAGAGGCATGTATGAAGATGCACAATCTTGAGTTTGAGCCTCTGATATGAAGAATTGAGTGATTTTCATTCACCAGAGTAAAACCTATTTTTTCTGATTATTCACTGGTGATAGAGAGAAAGTATTTTGCTCCACATTCCTTTGCATTGAAGTATTTTACTCTACGGTTCTAGAGGGAAGTTTGAGATGATGATAAGTACCTACAACTACACTGGTTCATGATTTGGTGGTCCGCAAGCTATCTTTCTTTTATGACAATTGAAGATAGTGAAGTTCATGTGCTCCGGTGTGAAGAATCTCATTGATAAAGTTGTTAGAGCTTGTGTGGTTGCTCTTAGTGATTACAACATGCTTGTGGATACCTCATGATTGTGTTTCTATCTCTACATTGCTCTGCATTAAGGAATTGAGATTGTGTTTGAAGATTATCCCCAGATAACATAGCGTGTAACCAATATTAGCTGACTTGGTTAACTCCAGTGATTACAGAGATCTATTGAAGATTGTAGAAGTGTGTTGTGGTGTGGAAGATCGTGCTTGAGTCCCAACAAAGGTGTGGTGTGATCCACATACATCTTTACTACATTTCCTTAACATATTTTTTTGGTAGGTCAAGACCTATTTTGTAAATGTTTGTAATGCCGACCTTGGAGATTGTTGCAATGGTTGATGAATGTAATGCTAACCTTGATGTACATTCCAAGGTTGATGAATGATATATATACTTGTAATTTGTTCATGGAAAATGTGTCCTTGTGAGAAAGATGCGAAGTTATGTGAAGAAAGCAGAGCAAAGCAGAGGAAGACAATTGAGCTTCAATGGAACTAAATTTAGACATGGAGTAGATGCTACTATCTCAGTTCAAATCTCTGGCAATGAGTCACCCTTGGCAGTGAGCCTCTTTGAGCAGTGAGCTCTAGGCAATGAGCCCTAATGGTAGTGAGCCTTTGATTTTTGATATTGTACTTTACATAATAATCTTGTGGGTTAACCCCCACCGTGGTTTTTCCCTTTACAAGATTTTCCATGTAAAAATTTAGTGTCTATTGTGTATGATCTTGGAATTGTGTTAAAATTCCTGATTTTGAGTTTTCATGTTCTAATCATAATAACAATAAATAAGTGGAAGATGTTTTAAGATGCAAAAATTGTATAAGTTTTGTGACAATTGATTCACCCCACCTCTCAGTTGTCTTGTGCATTTCAACAAGAACCATGAAGCTTCCTTGGGACACTTCCATGAAATCCTACTAAATGTCCTGGAAACTAGAAAGATAGTTGAAGGTGTTACTACTAAACTTGAAGTTGTTCTAGCTTGGGCCAAGCCGCTCTACACCTATGCCTGTGATGACGAAGGAACTATCATTATGGAGACAGTTGTAGATAAGTAGGAGTAGTGATTGATGTCTCTATGTTGTTTCTTTGTGTATGTATGTTTCTATGTTTGGTTAAGATAGGTCTTAGTGTGGAGTGTGGGCTGAGGTAATTTGCCCTACTTCTTTGGTTGTTAATGGACTTCTCAGATAGGCTATTATGGTTTTATGTGTATTAACTGTTGTTACAAACTGGCAAGTTCAACCCTATTTTTGATGGGTCCCTGGTCCCTAACTAGGGTTTAACATATCAAAAAAATGAGTATTATTTGAATGTCTTACTAGAGCCATGCTTCCTAAAATTAGATATTTCATTATATGCTATTATCTACCAAGAGTTTCCCATAATTCAATAACTTGTTAATTTGAGGGAACCAAATGTTAGTGGTCGACATCATTATTCTATTTTACATCTTCTATTATGTGTCTCTACTAAGGACCTAACATATTCCTTGATATGTGTCCCTATCATAACCCTCAAATTTATCCAATTCAAATGGTTCAAGTTCATCTTATGGAATGGGCTCTAACTTCTTCACACTCTTATCCTTCTTGATCCTATGGTGAGGCAACCATTTGACCTTGTGATTTTGTCTATCCTTGTTATGTTATGTGGCTAGGGTTTATAGACATTTTTCTCAGGCATTAGCATTTAGGTGGAAAATAGTTTGGATTGAATCCATGTTCATATTGAATATTTTCTTCCCCTTAACATTTATTACATTTTTGGACATAGGGTCATACATACTACATAACCATTCTATCAATTTTGGGATTATGAAATAATTTGGCACAATAAAATTTCCTATGAAATATTTCCAAGTATTGCACATGAAACTACTTTCAAAAGAATACATGAAGAAAAACTTGAATGAATCCCAACTATTCCTAAAAGTAATGGTATCTTTGATGTGTGCTTTAGGATCCTTAAGATGGTCTATAAGTATTCATTTCCCTTATGACTTGGGTTATAAGGACACCAAGATGGGGGATAATTTAGTGGCCAAAATTGAGATTTTAGGAAAAATGTGTCTGTGCTATGCAAAACAGTTACATATTATGTGTTGTAAGAATCAATGTGAGACATTGATTATGCTAGACATAATGCGTATGTGAACACTTTTGTGTGGACTCAACATTTTACCCTCTTAACCTCAACTATTTTCTAAACTCTTTAGTAGTTTGAAAAATAGATGTGGAGTACTACATTTTTTGTTCTTATCATATTTTCAAATTTTGAGTGTACATATCTCAAATTACTCATCTAAGTTCAAGTTTAGTTGATTTCAAGGAAAAAGTAGCCACTTTTGACCTACTTTTTGCCACCCATTTCCATGCACTTACCCATTTATTGAATTTCTAGTTGCCCAAGGAAGTAATTTGGTTAGGTCCTAAGTAAAGCCTCATCTAGAAGACATTGTGATAGGGCATGACGACTTAGGATTAAAGATATTCAAATGGTTTTAAGATAATTTTTAGTGTAAAGAACACTGCAGTGAAAAATTTAAGGGAATTAACAAGCATTACAAGATACAAGATACAAGATAGGACTAGGAGTGCTTTTGATATGAAAAAATAATAACTATCTAAATAACTTTCAACATAGGACAATGGTATATGATGAATACATAATTCACTCGATCTATGGATGTTTAAACTAGCTTTTTACAAACCATAACCACATGAAATGACCAACATCAGTGCCTTCCCCTATATAATTTTTTTATTTTGATTAACTCTCTCCTCCCTCTTTGAAGAAATTTCATGGTAATAACATTTTTGTTGATCTTGAAGCTTGCCACATGCAACTTAAAACTAGCACTTGCAACTTTGGGGGTGCAAGGGATGCACAAGTAGGAAATTGAAGGGAATATTAAGAAGATTAGAAGGAACTAAAGGAATACAGAGAAGATTAGGAGGAATTGAACAAATAGTAGGAATTTGGGTGATGATTATTTAGAACACATAATTTAACAAAAGCTTTGAATTATTTACCTTTCTCACATAAAATATTAAGAAAGTCAATGAAATATACATTCAAAGTAAAATCAAGTCATATTTGTTGTAATCAAATTGCCTAAAGTGGCTCAAATAACTATTGTATGTGATAATATAGAGATATAGAGTTGTGGTAGTAATTGTGGTAGTTAGCACACTACCCAAAAAAAGGGCACTAAATTGCTACTTGCTCCATGCCTTCATTATTGACATTGTAGATGTCTTTGTGCTTTTATTTTCCACTGCATCCTCCTCTATATCATAAACCTCCACTTTTGTTGATTCATATACATGTGGGGATCTCTTTTACATTTATATATACATATTCAACTCCACTATTTATCATGATGCACTTGTAGCAAAAATAGTGCAATTTAATATTATATGTTGATGAACATTATGGAGTAGGTAGTACTCCTAATAGTGTGCATGCATTTTAATGTACAATGGTTACTTATACAATCCACTTATACTCAAAATATGAACAAATAAATTGTTATATCACTAATTAAATAATATCAAATAAAGTTAATAATAAAATTCATAATTTATTAATTGTTAGGGAAAATATTATATTATTCTAACAAACAAACAATAAATTTCCACATTCTCTTCAAATTCCTAACAATTAATTTAACAAGATCATAATATGTAATATAAAAACTATAGAATAAATTAATAATTACTATAATGATTATAATTTCAATATTGGTATATATAATTTATAATAATAGATTTATAATTATATAAATTAATATTATATAATTAATACTAACATATATATTAATATATCTTTATAATATAATCCATATAATATAATGAATAAATATATAATATTAATAGCATATAACATAACTACATTATAATACTATCATATACAAATATTGTTATGGACATCCTCAATAATTATGACTTTGTGAGTTTTAATGATCATTTATTAGAGAAATTATATACACTAAAACAATTGCTATTCTTAAATCTCTTCCACTTCAACAATCAAAGTTTAATTTTGGCCAATAAAAATAAGACAAAACAATTGGTAGCAAGATAAACAAATCTCACTTTGCCAATTAAAGCACTCCTAAAACAAGTGCCACTTAGTGGCCAGTACCTGCCTTGTAGTATTGTTATTATATTATAGTATTTGTTTAGTTATTTTAGTATTTGTTTAGTTATTTTTTTTGTTGATTAGCTATTGGTTGTATATAGTATTTGTTTAGTTGTAATTTTTTTGTTGATTAGGTATGGTTGTATAGACAAATTGCATTCCAATAAATGAAAAATGAAAAATTAATTTTTGAAGAGTGTTGAAATGTCTTGGTAAATAAAATTGAAATCTCAAAAATAAAATAGGACTAAAATATTTCTTAACTATAAAACTAAACTTTTACAAAGTCTATTAAATAACACAAATATTTCCTTAAAATGTAATAATACCAATACTTTTAAATAATTTAAAATGCATTAAAATATTGTAAGTTTGAAGAATAAAATAAAAAATGTAATAACATGGCAAATATTTTTTGTGATAATGTAGATTTTTAACTTTTGACTAAATAATTAAAATCCTAGATTTTTAACTCTTGACTAAATAAAATTGAAATCCCAAAAATAATCTAATTTCATAAAATCAAATGTGTAGAACCCTAACCTAGCTAGGTGTGGATAGATTTGAAATGTCTGCCTAAAATATTAAAATGTAATAATATTGAATACTATTACAATTTAAAATGCATTAAAATATTGTAAGTTTGAAGAATAATTACATAATATAATAATAGTGTGGATAGATTTGAAATGTCTGCCTAAGATATTAAAATGTAATAATATTGAATACGATTATAATTTAAAATGCATTAAAATATTGTATATTTGAAGAATAATTACATAATATAATAACAATAACATATTCATATTTAAGTATTTTACTTTAATCACTTAATTTTTTATTTAAGTAATAATAGTAAGTACTTTTAGAGAACATGATTTTAATTATTTTAAGTAATCTAATATTGTGGTTGAGTAATAATTTTGGGTGCATTCATTTAATAAAAGTATGTGGTTCAGTTCCATTTAATTAGACATCAATGGTTAAGATCAAATGAATAGTTAAGAAATATTTTAGTGAAATTAGGTTATTTATGTGTAGAACCCTAAAGTATAGTTATAAAACAAATTTAAACCCTAATAATTTTTTTATAAAATAATTGTGAAAAGAAATCAATAAATAAAAATATGCATGTTTTGTAAAGAAAAATTTTAGTGTTATTTTATTTTACGAAATTAGGTTATTTTTGGGATTTTAATTTTTTTTACTCGAGTTATAAATCTAGAATGTCATGATAAATACTTTTATTTTGGGGATTTCAATTTTATTTACTCAATAGTTAAAAAACTAGTGTGATGGAAAATATTTAAATGAAGTGATGCCATGTTCCTAAATATAGTTAGTAAATCTTAAAAATATAATGCACTTCTTTATTGTTTACTTTTCCCTTTTTTATTTGATTTGATAAAACCCTAATAAAATATAGTTATAAAATATTATTAAACATAAATAAAATAATATATTAACTGCCACAATATTACCACATGCGCATTAATCACCCTTATAACATAAAAGTTTTGAGAAAAATAATTTTTCAATTTGTTATAATATTTGTATCTATACAATAGCGATAGCTAAATATTTTTTAAATAGAAAATCTATTTTAGTTCTCATTGGTTGCAAAAAGAGTTATTTATAACTAGTTAAGAACAGTCCTGCTTATAGTTTCCATAGGCCTGCACTTATAGTTTCCTTGGCACAAGCTCATTACCTGGAGTGAATTTGTTTTATGGTGTGAGAAAAAATTTCAAAGCACTATAATGTTCACATACAAAAGACTATTGGCTTCGGATTTGTTATTTGAAGCATTCAAAACAAGATTTAAATGTCAAGATTAAAAACAAAAACTAAGGCCATCAAATATTAAAGTTTGATATTTTAAAATAATCAGCACAAAAGTAACAACCCATGGATTGAAGATCTTGTTGTAACAATCATTGCACCAACCCAAATCAATTGAAAAACCTGGCACAAGGGAATAGATAAAATCTAATTTAATATACTATGAACTATAAAAGGGTTATAGCAAAGACAATGATACTGCTGGATAAAGGGGCTAAAAGGCCCGTGAACTAAAAAACAATTTTAAAAAAATTCAAATTTTTTTGCAACACTTGCAAACAGAGATATCTCCATAAATGTACCAAACCCTGTATAAATTTTGGAGTAAAAGCTAATTTTTAATATTTTCAATTTGTTACGAATAGGTTTTGATTTAAGTTTTTAGGTTTGTAAATAATAAATTAAATTCATTAATTTCAATTTAATATTTACACTGGAAAGATTTAATTAAATACAAGCAAAGTAACAAAATAGTCTTTAAACTCTTGTCACTATTGTTTTATAAAAAAAATTATTAGGTTGTATATTTAATATAATAGGAAGTTGTTTCCTATGTATTAAATATTCAATGTTCATATTTTCACTTAAAATTCAAATATAAAATTTTGAAATTAAATATGAAATATTTAAATAATATAATAATAATGATTATAATGATTAAAGAATTAATTAATGTAATAATACTAATACTTTTATAATTTAAAATGCATTAAAATATTGTAAGTTTGAAGAATAAAATAAAAAATGTAATTAAATTCATGATACTCTAGATTTTAAAGTTTTGACTAAATAAAATTGAAATCAAAGATTTTTAACTTTTGAGTAAATAAAATTGAAATGCCTAAAACAATCTAATTACATAAAATAAAATGTGTAGAACCCTAAAAATTAAATTAAAATTAAATTACTTTTAGCAAAAAAATTAATCGCCATCCATTTAGGCATGACTTAACTAGTGGGAGACAAAATTTGTGTTCATAATTTGTTTACTTCCCACATGCTCCCCTCAAACCAAAATTCTCTTCACATTTATAGTTTTTTGTTGCACTCTCCCGAGAATCCAACAATCCGCAGAGAAAAGGTCATTTTTTTCAGTGAGTGACAATACAGATAAATCATTTCTAGATAATTTTTTGTTAAAAATTTATCATATTGACATAGGAAAAATACAAATTTAAATCCCGACAAGAAAAATAATCCTATCTTTTGATTGGTTTACAATCAATAGATTAATAACTAGGTAAGTGCAAACTCATTGCAATAGTATCAGCGGAAGGAGGTACCAATAATAATAAAATTATGGAATGCCTCAATTTTGCCTCAATTTTGTATTTTAGAGAAGAAGCTTTTTTGAGTTTTTTAATGCAGAATTTGACTACCATAAATTTACTTGAGATCATTTAAGACCTAATATAATATATATTCATGGAAAAACAAACTAGAATATCTATTCATGCACAGGCCATAAGGACTTTTTCAGCCAAATTTAGGTAGGGATTTTTATAGAAAAGCAGATAAAATTTATCTATAGCGAGTTTTGAATTTGGAGGAGAAATATAAATAAACAAGTGAATGGAGAAAGTTTTGCAGGAAGAGAGAGAGAGATTGAAAGGCAGGTGAAAAGAGAAGAGAGAGGAAAGTTATTCAGATAAACCCTCTTTACACTACTCTTCCCCAAGTCTTTACTTGAAATCAGTGCTTCATTTTTATTCAACATTACCTTTGGTGAAGACTTTGAACAAAACATGGTATAATGCTCTTTAGAATTTTAATTATGCCAATTATCAAAGCCTTCACCAACATGATATCTTGGCGAAGTCAGTTATTTTCTACACTTGGAAAACCTCAAAAGGGGGCCATACTCTCTTGATTTACCAAGAGAATTTGTCATATATCTACCATTGCCTGGCAATATTACTAGCAAAAATCAAGTGGAGATCCTTGTTAGCAATCAACGAATATATTTGTTGACTCGTTGTACATGCAATGGACAACACATTTATGATGTGCATGTACTTGACCTAGTTAGAGAAATAATTAAGTGGCAACAACTTCCTCCATTACCAAGAATGGGAGATTTCATAAACACTACCACTATTGGAGATGGAAGCTCCAGTTGCATACCAATACTCAATATAATATTGATAGTGTTAGTGAAGATGTACATAAATGGTTGGCATGGGTCCATTTATTTACAAAGACTAGAAGTATCTCAAATTGGGAGAACATAACTGCTTATCTTCCAGAAAAAAATAATTCTACTCCACCTAAGTATCTTGATATATAGATACATGATGGCACAAGACACCTCTACAAGAGACACAAATTTCATGGGTCATTAGGCAATTATTATCCTACATATCAACATTTTCCGCAAATTGTGTTGGTATTTAAAGAAGATTGTGACAAAGACATAATATCTAAAGTAAGCCTCATTTATTGGCGACAAAGTGCTAGCCATTGTCATGGTGATTTTTTTTCTCTTGTAAGCAACATCAAAGTACTACAAACTAATGTAGATGAGGTGGAAACTACAAAGGATCCATTTAAAGATAGAAGGCAAAGCAATGAGGAAGTAGTTAGGTTTACACTACACAAAAAGAAGGTTGCAAGACAATGGCATTTTCATTTTGATGGAAATCACATGGTAGCGCAACAAGAATTTGTTTATGTCTACATGCTCATAGCCTCTGCATGCTATCCTAAAGACACATTGATAGTTACTTATAGAGGTAATGATTGAGTTTAGCATCAAGAAACTCACACACAAGTGCAAACAATGTGTATCCTTTTGCCTAAAAACTATGGAACACATGTATAACAAATTGATATTTATTTCACAATGCTTGTGTTTTTTTGGTAAATTATGAGGCTTGAATTTGCCTATCATATACACAATTGAACTCATTTTATTGTTTACTTTTAGAAATAATAGTATCATTTTTCATAGGACCTTTATTTATGTAACTTTTACAACTTGTAAATAGTAATAGCACCTTTAGGTGCATTGCTATGCAACTTTTGGATTTGTAAAATAGAATTTTCTTTGCAACTTTGTCCTATATTATCTTGAAGTAATTAAATGTAAAGAAGTTAGATAATATTTTATTATTTTCAAGTATTTTTCTTTTAAACAATAGATGTATCATTTATTATGTAATTAAAATAGAGAAAAAAGTTGTAGTATGGTGAATGTAACTAATATATATATGGTTAATGAACATAAATTGTAAGATTGGAGTTAATGTTGCCTCTCTCTTCTACACCCTTTTCAGAAAATGCCCCATGTATGATCCATAATAAGCAGCCTACCAACAAACTAGGTTATTTAAAAAAAAAACTTGTAAATATTCACTCTTCTATTGAACTAGGGATACTTTGCTAAATCTCATCCATTCAGTGTAGACTTGACAAGTCAGTTTCTTGTCTTTCTCATCAAGTCAAGTAAGTTGGACTTCAACTTGGCTATACTATGGCTATTACAGACCAAATTCCACCCCTTCATTTCTACTAATTTAGACCTAACTATTTATTTAATTTGAGATGAACTCGAAATATTGGTAGGTTACATAACTGACCTCTCACTAGTTCTATTCCCCTTTTCAAGTTTTGTTTATTAAGATAGGCTATTTCCTTTTTTGTATTATATTTTCCTAACATGCCATCTCATTTTTGGGTGAATGCTATGGCATTCTTTACACTCGGGTCCTTTTTGAATTCCACAAAAAGTGACTCCCCATGACCTTCCTAGCTTGACTAGATGAATTGATACCCTGTTCACTACTCCAAAATGTGATTCAAATTACTTCTTCACTTCCATTGCCTTCAAGGATCCAATTTCACTTATGTAAGCACACTTCTTATGTGGCTATCTCTGGAGATCTAGAGGATGTGAATTGCTCTCCCCAAAGGAACCAGTTATAATACACTTATTTCCAAACTTCCTCGGAAACTTATTTTTGTGCTTGACTAAAGGAGAAATTCTAGCACATTCTTCAAGTATGGTGATGTTTATGGTGTTCTTTGCCTATAAGTGAAATCCTACAAACAAAACAAACCTAGGTGTGGCTTTGAGTTCCATAGTCATGGAGCCTTTCTCTCCGTGCCCACACCTAGACATCTTTAGTTTTCAATAATTATACCTCAATGTAAAATGATCTCTGATGACAAAAGTTTGCACACCATTCCAAATTAAAGAAACAAATTCTTCAATTACATGTTTTCTCCAAACGTCCATGTTGGGAATACAAAATCAAGTTAGGTGATACATATCATTGTTTTACAAATGAAATTGCTTGGTTCACATAGTTGAGGAATTTTTTTTCTTCAAATGTTGATTTCCCTCTACATTAATTTAGAGTGTAATTAATACTAAAAGAATCATTAACAATTAGAATTAAAATAATAGTTGAGATGTGGTTAGTTTTATTTGTTTCTCTTGTGTGGTCGATGCTTATTTTTTGATGTAGATTGTGCTCAACAATTGGACTTTGATTTTTGAAATTGGATGTGTCTAAAATGTTAGAGATTTGTCCACAATGTCTACTTTGCCTATGGAGAAAGATACACATCACTCTCTAGTCCTTCTGGGGCAATTTGTCCAAGTGGTTGAATAATGTCCTTTTCTCTTCAATATCTACACTCTTGTGTATCTGGAGATGGGTGGTGTTGAGAAGCACCTTGAGGAGCATGCTAGGGGCAGGGGGAAGTATCAAACTTCTAATGCTCATGGGACATATAGGAGCCCACAGTCAAATCTAACTCATAGTAATGAGTGCAGTAAGAGTTAATTCGAACCATTTGGGACTAGGACATGAAGACAACTAATATGCTTCAGTTTTGGGTTAGCTTATACACAAAATAGGAGATCCCATCATTAGGATAATTCATACACTAGGGAGGTAGAGAGTGAGGCTGAGGATGGAGTGATATTGTGTGCTACAAATATGGAAAACTAGGATACATGCAACTATTATAAATAGAACTCCTTATGAGCAATTTTAAAAGTCCAATAGTGCCCAATATATTGACGATGATACTACATAAAATTATGAGACTAGAATGTTTCTTTCACTACTCTCAAGGATTCTAAAGACACTCTCCTTACTTCCATGGATGATGAAGTCAATGATAAGTTTTTTGATGGATGGTTACAAGATACTAGTATCACAAAACATATCACATATAAGAAACATCTCTTCTAGTCATATTGGGACAAGGTATTGCTTCCCTTCAGCCTTTCAAGTTATTTTATCACTCCAGAAGGCTTCGGTATAACTATGTTTCTTTTTTGAATGGAAATATCAAAATCTTGCATAGAAAAAGGGATCTTCTATCACTAATCACTATAAGAAAATTCAGACACCAAAAATAGTTTTGGAAAAGGTCCTAATATTTTTCAATTCAATCAAAGATGGATGTAGAACAATTTAGACATGATACATGGAGAAGGGACTCTTTCTAGATTACATTGTGAAGTAGTACCTAGATATCAAGAGGTTGCTAATGTTGTTGGGATGGATCAAATATATCTACAACAAACTGTCGAAATATAGTGTCAACATACTTACTCTGACTAACCCAAAGTTTTCTGTGAACTTGGTCTCTTCTGATTTCCATTCTAATAAGGAATTTTTCTATCCTTGAATCCTTCATGTCAAATGCACCAAAAAGATGTGTTTAATCTCCTTAATCATCCCCTTGCTAGAACTAAAAAATAACATTTCATCCACATACAAGACAATGCTTAGAATTGAAGAGGTTGGTTGAAAAACTACATCAAAGTAACCATATGAAATGATGAAGGTGAGTTCAAGTCAAATCAATTTCTAGATTTATGTAGAAATCATGGAATCAAAAGAGAGTTCACTACTTCCTACACTCCACAACAAAATGGAGTTACTGAATGGAAGAATACGAGCATTGTTGAAATAACAAGAAGTATGATGAGAGAAGAATTTTGATAAGATTTTTTGGGCAGAAGTAGTATGTACAACAATATATCTTCTCAAGAAGAGTCCAACAAAATTAATTAAAGGAATGACTCTTAAACAAGCATGGTTTTGAATTAAGACAAGTGTTGATCATTTAAGGGTATTTAGGTGTGTTGCTTATACATAGGTATACCAAAGGAAAAAGTTCTATATTAGATGAAAAAGGCCTAAAATACATTTTTATAAGGTATGGATTAGAAAATAAAGCATATGAGTTATATGGTCTAGTAGGCAAGAATCTTGTGATAAGAAGAGATGTGGTATTTAATGAAGCAACATAATACACCAAAGAAAAGAAAACAAAGGAAAAAGAGATAATAATTGATGGATTTGAAGAAGAATAAGAAGAAGAAAGAGAACTTGAATCCTCTAGCAAAGGAACTATATGCTCAAAATTATGACGTCAGTGGCCTAGGGTTGTTGAGTCAGTTTTGGCACACACATGGACCCTTCCCTTCTTGCCATGGGGCAAACTGCCATGTCACTCTCACTCTCGTGGAAGTAGCTAGTTGAGAGGAGGCAAGACATGAGGGTGGTCTAGCTGGTTGGAGAGCTAGACTTTGCAGAGAGGGGTTGGCATGTCTTGGGGCCTATGTTGTTGTGTGCTTGTGCAATTACGGTGTTCTGTGACCATGGTTGTAAAGATAACTATATGACCCGAAGGGTCACTAGTCACTATTCTCCTATTAGGGTTTATGATATTTCACCATTGTGTGGTTAGGTTATTGTTCTTGTTGATGCTTTGTTCAAGTTTGTGTTGTCTTTCAAACTGTTAAGGGGAAAAGCAGATAATATCAATAATGAATATCAAAACCCAATAACACAATGAAACATGAAATAACAAAGCTTGAAAACAAAAGAATAAACCTTACAACCTTGTTATCCCACGGCTTCCATTGTTCGCCTAGTCTCGATCGATCTTTGTATGAAGAATGTGGCCCTCAGGAAATGCACTTCCTTGCTTTGTTCTTCAAGATGGCAATGGAGAGACAGATAAGATACTTCTTGTAATGAAGATGAGTTTCAATACAATAAAAATGGTGGATATAGGCTATGAGATGGTGTGGGTGCCAAAGGTGTGCTATGGATTCTGTAGATTAAGTTTACTTGAAAGCATGGATTGATAGAAATGGAGGAAAAGGGTTGTATTTATAGAGTTGTGAGAGAGAAGATCAATGGTATAGAAGACTTGAGAGTATGTGCATGAATAGAAAAAAGACATGTGTCACACAAAAAAGTTGTTTTGTTTGAGTTAACTGCTTTCATGACAAAGATAAGATTTGCTTTCACAAATTAGAATGATTTATTTAATTTAAGAGTTGATAAAAACAAGATTGTTTTAAATCAATTAACTCAACTTGTGATTTGCTTTTGCATGATTTTAGAGAAATTAAATAATAAATTATTTAATTTTGTGTGCATGAAGAAGAAGATTTATTTTTAGAAGATTTAGAAGATAAGAAAGCAAATTAAATAAATAAATTTACTTAATTGAGGAATTAGAAGATAAGAAAGCATATTAAATAAATAAATTTATTTAATTGAGGAATTAGAAGCAAATTAAATAAATAAATTTATTTAATTATTTGTGCAAGATATAAGAATAAATAAAATATTTGAGAGAATTTAAATAAATATGCATGATTTATTTAAATTTGGAGGAACAATTTGACTTAATTAAATAATTAAAAATTATTTAATTGTTTGGAAGAATGAAATTAATTAAATAAAGGTAATTTATTCAATTAATGGTAGGAATATGAATCAAATAAATAAATTGATTTATTTATTTATTGATAGAGGAATTAAATGGAATAAATATTAAGAATATTTATTTAGACAGAGTCGTGTCATTTTTAGGTGTATACACAAACTATTGTATGACTATTTGTTATACTAAGAGTTGTCTAAACACTTCTTGTTGTTGATTGACTGGTGGGTCTTGTTGCGGTCTTGATTGGATCTCCTTTATCTCGTCGATGATTGCCCTCACCCACTCACTCCTTAATCCATAGCACATTCATGAGCCTAGACAAGAGATGGGTATTTTGAGTTAACCTTGACTTGACCTAGGGACTTGACATAGGGTTTATGCGACCTAATGTTTGACTTTGTGTTGACTTTGTTTGACCTTGTGATGAAATCAAGGGTTTTGACCAATGTTTGATTGTGGTTGACCTTGTGTTGAGACCAAGGGTTTGCAAAATCTCTATGTTGCTAATGTTTTTGTTCTTTTTTGGATTTTATGAATGCAAGTCTAAATGAATGCAAAACTTCTTTTTATGTTTTTTTTATGTTTTTGGAAATCAAAAGTACTTTTTCTTAATCTAGGAATTAGAAAATGTATGCAAGCTATGATGAATTTATCTAATGCAATGTAACGTATGTTTTTGTTTGTTTTCTGAATAGAAGGATTGATGAATCTAAGAAAAGGAAATTGCTTTTAATCTATGAACTTTAGAAAGGGAAACTAATTTAACAATGAAAATCTACTTAGCCTATCAAGAAAAAAGCAAACATGTATTTTACTATTCCAAGAGCAAAGTTTCAATTATCTAATTACTATGAAATGAAAAGAAAGCATAAAGGAACCTGGAGATGCATGAGCCTCCACTACTTTCATAAATTCTTGGAATGGCAACCTCAAATCCCCTTGTAGTAACAGGGTGATCCTCTTGGCGACAAGATGAAAATGGAAGCAAATGAAGCTTTGAAGCTTTACAAAGAGAGCTCAATGAGAGCTTTGATGAACACCATGGCTTGATATAAGTAGTGTATGGAAGTGAATGAGCTTTTAGAAAAGCTAAGTGAGATAACAAATGAAATCAAAAGGCTCCTATGTCCTTATGAGCATATGAATGCTTGATTTGGAGAGCAATAACCTGCAAGAGCTGTGTGCACAAATGAAATTGCCTTTCTTTGTGCTTGAGGGAGGGGGTATTTAAAGGTTGGAAGAAGGGATGAGAGGCAAAGAAGAAGAAGAGTTAACTCAATTTGATTGGAGAGTTAACTTTGAAGACACAAGATTGATCTAGGCTAAAATTAGAGTGATCTACCTAGTAAAAGCTTATCACTCAAGAAGAAGTGAAGGTGCAGTGCATGGGAATGCATGAGAATGCATGAGTTGTTAATTAAAGATGAAATAGAGCTAATTATGCATGTGTAGGTGCATGAAATAGTTAACTCTACATTTGGCACAAAAATCCATGCAATTAGGAAGAAAAACATGCAAAAATAGAGCTTGTTCAAGTTAAAAACTCAAGTTTTTTCATGGTTGAAAACATGATAGGGTTGCCCATGGGTCACCCCTTTCACCAGTCAAGGTTGCCCAGGGGTGACCCATGGGCGACCTTCAGAAGAGGAGACCTGGGTTGAAGTGCATGATGGGAGATGGAAGAGGAGGTGAAAAGGAGGGGATCTACCTCCGGAAATAGATCAGTCATGTGTGAAAATCCAAATCTCCACTTGCAAAACTAGGATCTCTCATAAGATATTTTGAAATAATAGGGGGAGATTTAGATTGGTTGAGAAAAACTAAAAATTGAAAGCGTGAGATGGCTAGGGACAACCTCTAGAAGGCCTCTAGGGGTGGAATGGATAAAAACTCCATGGAAAGGTGAACATTCACCTACAAGACACATACATGGCTTAGGAATAGGGTTGCAAGCACAAGAAACACAAACTGACAAGTATCAAAAAAGTGTCAAAAGTGAAGAGGGAGAGAAAATGACAAAGCAGAAACAATAGGAGGAAGAAAAGACATGTCACCAAGAGAATTGCTTCTTAGAGGATGTTATTTCATGCTTACATGTATGTGACAAGAATAATGACTCATCATAGGGGTCCTCGAGGAGGCTGTGCATGATTTTGGTGCTTACATATTTACCCCTCGGGGATGGTAGTGTACATGAAAGGTAGGTACCGTTCCTAAACTAGGCCTTACATATTGTTAATTTTTCTTCAGTTGTACTTGAACTAACTAATATTAGTCCGACATTTAAATAATCAAAATGAATAATAAAAACTAAAATGACAAACATACCATAAATCGTTTGAGCTTGACTGGTTGTTTGCCTTTGTCAGTGAGACCTATAGGAATAAATGCACACAAAATGACACATGAGAGATGCATAAAAGAAAACACTAATCTAATAATGCATAGAGGAAATTAAGTTAAGGGAGAGAAAAAGTGAGCAATTTAGTGAAATTCAAGTGAATCAACAACAGAATCGATCGTGTGAGTAGTCGTTGGGTAGATATCACCGAGGAGATCGCAAAGATGGCCGCCTCTTCTTCTACTGCTAGGAATCAAGTACACAAACAATGAAAACCCCCTCTCTAAACCCTAGTTTGAATTTTGTGAAAAATCTCTTGAAATCTTTTATTTTTGATGATTTTCTCTATTGCATTTTCTTTGTTTTACCATTTAGAGTAAGACTAGTTTTTCATTTACTACAATCAGCTAAGAAATAAGGTTTTAAGAGCATTTTTAACTTGGGGGATAGTCACATAGGGTCAGCCCTTTTGCTAGGCAGGTTGCTCGAGAGAGATCCTGTGCAATAGGATCACCCAGGGAAGATCCTGTGCAACAAGATCACCCGAGGGAGATCCTATTGAACATTTGGGTCACCCGGGGAGATCTGATCTAATGAAAGAGGCGACCTTGACATATCAAATCTTACTAAAATTGGATGTATACTAACATTTACTTCACTTTGTTTCAATCTAATTTGAGAACTGAATCTATCTATTTATTACAATTTTGATGGTTTATATTCTTTTTTGTGAAATTTTCTGCAAGTTTTATGATTTTTAGGAATTTTCTGAGTTGACGAGATCTAATCTAAAGTTCTTTTTTAATTGGCAGGATATGAGGATCCATTGGAATGCCAATCACGAGAAGTTGTGGCTTTTAGAGATGTATGCTTTGTTATCTACCAATGAGCTTTTTGTCTTGAGGAGAGCAGGCCTAGCCAGAGTTTGCCACGTGTTAGTTGTACATCCTATGGCACACATTTGTTGTGACATTCTGACTTATTGGGATGCAGACAAGAACACATTCAGGTTCCCTTAGGTTTCAAGAGAGCGGACTATCACTCTATATGATGTGTACCACATTCTAGGGGTTCCTGTGAGAGGACACCCAGTTGTTCTTCCAACTAGCAAGTCCTTTGAGGACAAGACTTCTTGGGCACAGATTATGAGGGTGACTCGTCATGAGGATCAAATTGGAGTTTAGCTCACCTCTGTACCATAACTTCACATTCCTTGCTTGACGAAGTTCCTAATTGGTTTGATTGCATTGAGGTTGTCTCAAGACAAAGCCTAGGCTCATGTGAGATGGTGATGGGCACCAATTATATAGGGCATTCAATAGGGTAAAGTTTACACTTGGGGACAATCTAACATCTTGTTCATGGTCTATAGGGACTTCTATCATATTACATGGAAAGGGGCTCTTGCTTTTATCCACTCTTCTCTAATAATGACTTGGATCTTTGAGCATATCAAATCTTATTAGAAGGATCTATTCCTCTTCCTAACATGCGACAATCAAGAGAAGCTAGGTGGGCTCATGTGGGCCACTTTGATACTTCTTTATGTGTTGTGGCTACTCTTATAGATGCAAATATGATCTCTAACCCTTACATAGATATAGAGGGTGTATGGTTACATTATGATTAGATCAAGGAGCATTATCTTAGTGTATCAGAGTTTTTAGATCGTAATGGTCTAGTTGAGGCTCATCGTGTTGAGCATGTCTTGCAGTAGTTTGGCAAGGACTTTCCCCCAATACCTACTTGTTACAGATCCATCCAAGAGATGGGTGATATTGGCCAGAGGACCATTGCTTGGACCTCTTTGACTCCTGGAGTTTTGATTATTAGAGCTTCTAGGACACTGAGAGGTGGACAGTGGGGAGGGAGAGGAGCTCCTTCCCAAGAATTGATTGTGGTGGATGGCTCTGACTCTACTAATGAGGACTACGTTCCTAATGGGGATGACTTATCTGACAAGGGACTAGTAGAGGGTGTACAGGATGTAGATTTTGATGAGGATGATATACCTGAGGGTTCCTTCACAATTCCTAGGCCTCCTCATTTTGATGAGGTGATGCAACAACTAGATCCTACCTGGTAGCCTAGTGACCCATATGAGAGTTCTATTGTTTTTCTAATCTCGCATTGTCCTTTCTTTTCTTTCCTTTTTATCAAAAGCCATCACATCTTTTGTCTTTACTTTTCTTTGCAGGTAGCACTAAGGAGTGGAGGATTTTCATTCGTGAGATCAACATTAGTTTAGTTGCCCCCTTCACTAGGCTAACCCAAGAGATACTTCTTGCTGATCCTAGTGTGCCTCCTATGGTTGGGTGACACACTGATATTTTCGTTCTTTCTTATCATGGATGCCTGGAGAGTGCTACTTTGAAGGATGAGAATCTCATTCTTAGGGGTGAGAATTAGGTACTTCATGTGATGGCTCGCCTTGGGTTTTAGTAGCGTGGGCTTAGTACTACAGGAGCTACACAATCTCATACTCATAACAAGGCACCTCACTCACATAGGTCTCATGTAGCAACTAATGGTACATACAGAAATAGGAGCAGGAGTCCTAAGGGTTCATCTCTTGTGCACTTTGGAAGTTTAAGAACTCTTTGATTATGTTTTGACCTTCAACTCCAAGAAAGCAAGTAAGATAGCAATGCTAGGTTTTTGTAATTTTTTTGAATATATATGAAATGTAGGTCATGATATGCAGATGTAAGAACACAAGGGATGCTGAAATGAAACTTTTACTTCTACGAAATGTCACAAGTTATGACACTGACTTTATTTCTTCGGAACTCTTTTTTCTGGTTTTGATATGAATGCATTGCGGAACAAACAATATGACTGCTCTTTAATATGATTTTCAGTCTAGGGGATTGTGGGTTATTCTAGTATAGGACACCTATTCAAGTCTGTGAAATTAGGAATTTAGAACTCAAGTGGGGAACGGGAGTGAAATGGAGTGTTTCTAAATTTTTGGCTTTGCTAGAGGCTAAACACTGATCCTTATCTAGATAAGACAATCTAACAAGCTTTCAACTTAGACAAGTAACAAATTTTATTGATGTCTGCTAGACTTAGATTTTAGATGAAAAGCAAGATAGACCTGGGGTAAAGGATAAATGGGAAATAACCAGGGTCCCTAGATAGAAAATGATCCTAAAGACTACTAGACTCTTGGCTTTTCTCAGCTAGTGCATGTGTGTGCTTTGTACCCTTCTCTTTTATTTCCTCTGTTAGAATGTCACCCTTGAAGCTTCGAGCTTAGACTGATCTCCACCCAAGAGTACGAACATTCAACAATCTTCTCTTTTCCTTTTTTTTGTAACTCTCTTTTTTTTCTTTCTCTTTTTTTTTTGTATTTTCTAGAATGCCTCACTTGATTTTCTCATTTTTTTAGATTTTTGACTTTTATGAAATGAATTCTTTTGGAACTTTGGATATGCAATAGCATGATCTCTCAATTTTCACTTTTCTCAACACTCTTATTTTTCTCCACTCATTTTTTATTTCACTCATATTTTAGATTGCTTCCTTCATAGTTTTGATCCTCCTAACATTTTTTCCCAGAAACGATAAGGGGCTAAGTGCCACCAAAAATTTTCATAATCTAGTTGAACTTCTCTCCTACTAGGGAAGAATTGGGAAGGTCTACTTACAAGCTTCCTTTGAACACTGTAGGTTTGAATACTGACTTTTCTTAGGCCGAACATCTTGGCTCATTAAGAATGGGATCTGTATAAAGCTAAGAGCTAGTCTTTGATAAGAATCACTAGGAATGAAGGGGGAGAATGGCAATTGTGAAAATGAGGAATCTCAGGACCTAAAAGGATCACCTATAGTTAGGCAAACTTAGACTCCTTACTGAAATGAAAATAATACAAGAGCAAGCCATTCACTATAATGCAAGAAACAAATTCTTTTTGACATTTTTTATTTTTATGATTTTTTTCTATTTTTATGTTTTATTATTTTTATGATTTTTAGACATAGTATTTCTTGAGGTGAAAGGCATTGACTATTTTGCCAAATTCCTCTTCCTCCATTGTGCACAAGAGATAGGCACCATTTCTGACATCTTTAACCATATAAGGACCTATCCAATTGGGCTTGAAGTTATGCCCTTCACCAACTCTTTTATCGATTAGGTTGTTAATCCTGAGTACTAAGTCTGCCACCTAAAAAGGTCTTGGGAGAACTTTTTTGTTATACTACTTTTTCATCCTTGCAAGGTAAGAGTCATGTCTTTGAACAACTCTTAATCATTTTTCATCCATCATTCCTAATTCATCCAACCTTACCGCTTGATATTCTTCATTATCTAGTAGGTCTTGTAATGATACTCTTAAGCTAGGCAATTCTACTTCCAATGCCAACACTGCCTCTGATCCAAAAGTAAAGGCATAAGGGGTCATTCCAATCAGAGTTCTTACACTTAATCTGTAGGCCCAAATAGCTAGATATAACTACAAATGCCAATCTCTTTTGGAGTCCTTCACAATTTTCACCAATATTGATTTAAATGTTTTGTTTGTGGCTTCCACTTTTCCATTCCCTTGAGGATAGTAAACTGAACCAAAATTATGATTGATGTGGAATCTTTCACATAACTCTCTTACTTGTAGATTCTTGAATGCTGATGCATTATCCGTCACTATTACTTGAGGAATCTCAAATCTACATATGATCTTATTCAATATGAATTTCACAATGATTGTTCCTGAAACTATAGTTAGAGGCATGGCCTCTACCCATTTGGTAAAATAGTTTGTCGCGGTGATGATGAACAAATATCCATCACAGTAGTGATGATGGTGAACGTGTGCATAGGCTTGACACTTTGGGCATCTTTTAACAAATTTTATTACATCTCCTTGTAAACATGGCCAAAAATATCCCAGCCGATGTATTTTTCTTATTGTAGCATGACCGCCTAAATGTCCACATATTCCACTATGGCATTCTTCTAGAATTTTATGTGCCTCTTCTTTATCGACACATTGAAGCAACATCCCATCCTAGGATCTTCGATACAATACATCATCGATCAAGACGTATCTCTTTGCAAGGACCTGCAAGCGTCTCTTCCCTAAGGGAGTCATGTTCTCTTGGTAATCTCTATTTGTGAGATAGTTTACAATATCTCTATACCAATATGAAGTAGCATATTTCTCAAGATTGACTGTGTAAATTTCTTCTTCAGGGAATTCTTCATTTATGAGCTCCTCTTGAGGAACTGGATTGTCTGCTAGCCAATCTTCTATCACTTATCCTTTGATTGACTTTTGATTGACATAAGTTAATTCAATCTCACTTAGTAATGTTACAAATTGGCCAGTCCTTCTTAACAGCATTGGTTGGTTTTAGAATGTTCTCAATTGTTCAGATCGTATCATAACTCTGGTTTCTTGGTTCATCATGTAATGTCGTAATCTCTGAGTTGTGAAGACTATAGCCAAACACTCCTTTTCAGCCTAAGTGTAGTTCTCATATTCTAGCAAGGTTTGACTTATGAAATATATGTCCCTTTCCTTTCCACCTTCATCTTTCTGAGCCAACATGTAATCTATGGAGATATCAGTTGCTCTAAAATATAAGATGAAAGGTTTGTCATGTTTTCATGGCATTAGCGTGGGTGGAGTTAACAAGAATTTATTCACTTTTTCAAATGTGTTTTGACAATCCACTGTCCAAGTTATGCCAACTTGCTTCTTCAGCAACTGATTGATTGGGTAAATTTTAAAAGTCATGTCTGGTATGAAATCCCTGATTGCGCCTAGTTATCCCAAGAAAGTCCTTACCGCTGTCTCACTTGTTGGAGGGGTTGCATTTAAGACTACTTTAACTTTTGTTGGATCAATGTCAATTCCTCTTTGCAAAATGATGAAACCCAAAAATTTGCCTATCATGACTCCAAAAACACATTTCTCAAGATTTAGCCTTACTTTATATTCTCAAAGCTAATTGAAGATTTTACAAAGATCCTCCACATGTGTTAACCTTTGCTCTGATTTAGCTTAAAGATCATCAACATATGTTTCCACTATCATGTGAATGTAGTCATGGAAGATGTGTGTCATTGCCCTTTGATAGGTAGCCACTGCATTTTTCAACCTGAACGGCATGACTACATAACAAAATGTTCCCCAAGGGATGGCGAATGTCATTTTGTTTTGATCTACTTCTGAGATTCTGATCTAATTGTATCCTGAGAACCCAATCCATAAGAGAGAGTACTTCATATCCTACGGTTGAATTGATGATTTGATCTATGAATGGTAAGGGAAAGTCATCTTTTGGACAAGCTTGATTGATATCCCTAAAGTCGAGGCATATCTAAATTTTTACGATCTTCTTTTAAATCAAAACGATGTTTGATACCCAACTTGAATAGTCGATTGGTTTAATAAAGCCAACATTCAACAATTCCTACTACTTGCAGCTTTATGGGTCTCAAATTTTGCTTTATGGGTTTTGCATCAAGTTTTGTCACTAGGTTGTGTACCACGATTTTTTGGTCTAACCCCGACATGTCTGAATATGTCCAGGAAAAGACATCAGAATATTCGACAAGAAACTCAATGTACTTCTCCAATTCCTCATCATTTAACTCTCCTCCCAATTTTAATATATTTGGTTTCTTAGGAGTTCCTACATTGATATCAATGGTATCTCTAGTTAGTTATGGATGTCCCTCTTCAAATTTTTGAGGGGCAGGTGGTAAATTTGAATTCCCTTCAATCTAGAGGGTTTCCTTTTCACTTCCAAAATAGTCTTCTGAATGAGGAAGGAGCATCTATCCTTTCTTGTGATATACTCTTGGGAGGTCATCATAAGCATGCAAATACTCCAAGATGGCTTCATCATTCTCAGCATAGTCTCAAGTTGGTTTCTCCGTTTGATTTGTAGCATAGTTTAAAATGCTTGGTAACTCTTCACTTTCTAATAATGTATCTCTATGAACCAACATAATGAATTCTGAATTCTAGAGTTGAGCATGTGGCAAAAATAGGGCAGCTAATGTGGCCATCGAATCCATTACTTGGTTCTCTTCTCTAGGTATGGCTCTTATGGAAAAACAGTCAAAGAATTGAACCAGTTTTCTAATAGTTTCTTTGTATGGTCCTAATCATTCTAATTTTGTTTCATAGCTCTCAGTGACCTAGTTGGTCACCAGCTGGGAGTCTCCAAAGGCGGAGATCCTCTTGATTCCCATTCTCATGTCTAACATGACTCTTAGGGATAAGGCTTCGTACTCAGTGATGTTATTCGTACAAAAGAAATCCAACCTAAATGAGAAAGAGAGGACTTTTCCTTCTAGGGAGGTAAGGATTATTCTTGTTCCTACCCCTGTTTTACAACTGGCTTCGTCAAAATGTAAATTCCATAGGTCTTGATTGCTTTGTGATTGAGATGTTTCTTCAAACTTGTAAGTTGATTTTCGCTTTTCCTCTTTTTCTTCCCCTTCTTCGATGATTTCTATTGTTCCAATTGAGAGATTCTTGATGTCACATTCATTGAAACAAGGGATGGCTACTAAGCCAAATGGGGCATGAGACTTGGTGGTGTGGGGATCAAAGGGGAACTCTCTAAGGTTGTCTATGCATTGATATGATATGTTGTGAGTACTTGTGTTTTGCTAAAGATCCCGAGTTTCTTCATTTGTTTTCTCCTACATTTTTAACATCTTATCCTTTTCTTCCTGTTCCTTCCTGTAAACACTGAAAGGATCAGGATCTGCTTAAACAATGTGGATTTTTCTTGACTAACGGAAATGAATTTCTTGAAGTAATGTAGAGGCTATAGCCTTCATAGTATGAATCCAAGATCTTTTGAGGATCATGTTGTAATTGGTTTCCTTGTTGATGATGTAGAAGTCCATAGGAACTGTTTTAGTCATTAGAGTGAGCAGTAAGTTGATCCTCCAAATTGTCTGAATGTCATGATTATCATATATTCTTAGAGTGGCAGCTTGTTGTTTTACATCTATTTTGTTCTATCCTATCCTTCACAGAAAGGAAATGGGTAAGAGGTTAACTACTGATCCTTCATCTACTACCACCCTTTTTATGATGACCTCTTCAACTTGAACTTGTATGTATAATGGTGAATCCCTTTTCTTATTTCCTTCATCCTTAGGGAGCTTTAAAATATAAAACATGAGAGGAGATGATTCCTCTTATGTTGAGCATCCCACCTCTAAGACTTCCAAAAATGTTTTTCGGTGTGAAGGGGAGGCTCTTAATAAATTTACCACTTGTGAGAAGACATTTTCCATTTGGTCTATTTGTTCTTCCTCTTGGATCATAAATACTTCTTGGTTTAGTTCCACATGATTGGAGTTTCTTTGATTGAAGTTTCCTTTCCTATCCTGAGGTTCTTTCTCCTTTCTTTGGGATTGTACTAGAGAGAATTTTTTTTTGTTGTTTTGGGATAAGTTTTGAGATAGCTTTATTTTACCCATAGTAGGTTTTCACTTCATGACCTTTTGTTCCATGGAACCAATAATATGTATTAGGATCATAGGAGTAACGACTTGGTCCTTAGTTTCCTTTTTACCGCCACTTAACATTATTGAGAGTACTCTTCACAACATTGATCTCTTGGTCCTGGGAGACATTTGAGGTGCTCTTTTTAGCCTCTTTTAAGACTTTAAGTCTTCCATTAGTGTCATATATTCTTTAGCCACTGTCAATGGCCACTTGATTGATCCTTAAAGCACTTTCCAAGGCCTCTTCATAGGATTTGTAGGGCAACTTCTGAATGTCTTCTCTCATATCCTTGTTTAAGGCATGCAAGAAAAGCTCACATAACTCATGATGGTCCATGTTCAAATCACTAATTGAAGAATAGATCACTTGTCTCCATCAGGTAACAAAATGGGCTACAAATTTGTTTAGTTTCTATTTCATGGCGAAGAACTCCTTGATTCTTGTTTTCACAAGTTTATTCATGTCAAAAGCCATGACAAACTCCCTAATTAACTATCTGAATAAGTGTATTGAAGCTTCTAGTAGATGATAGTACCAATCTAGAGTTATTCCTTCTAGGGTCTTTGGGAAGATCTTAGTGACAACTCCATCCCAAGGGAGGAGTTCTCTTATCGTAGTGGTATAAGCTTTGATATGTGAATTTGGATCACCCTCTCCTTTGAACTTTGGGAGATCAGGTAATGGTTAAAGAAACTAAACATTTATTATGTTTAAGTCAAGTGGTTCTTTCAAGTACTCTAGGTATGTCCCCAGAAAGGTACATTACGATTAAGGAGTTGATAACATCAATCCTATAGGGGGGTTTTGCTAACCCATTGTCTTATTTGCTTGGTTTCCTAGAATTGCTTGATTGTTATTAACAAGAAGGTTCCCATTAAGATGCATATCATTACTTGCACTTCTTGAATAATAGTTGAGATAGGGGGGATTCTGAGAATCCCCCTGGTCTTGTTCAATTTTGATATTGTCATAGGACTTCTGTCTTCTTTCTAGAGTAGGTTGCTCTACTTCCAGGGTTCTAATTCTTTGCACCAGAGTTGCAATTAGGTCTGTAGGAGTGGGACCTCTACGTACTTCTTCATTTCTAGGGTTTTCCCTTCGACTGTTGTCATGATTCTATGCTTCTTCTCGTGCAATGTTTTCTCCTTGTTCTTTTTGCAAGGAAACTTTTAATGCTTCTTGAGCATTTCTTGCCTCTTGCAAATGTATTTCTAACCTTTTTACTTCCTCATCAAGATGAGTACTCGAGGTACTTGTGGATGGTTGATCCAACTGATGGATTTCAGATCTTAATTGAATTCTCCTAGCTTTGTGAGGCACATTGGTATGGCAGGGTTATGTTCTGAAGTAGGATTGTTAATAGATAAAGAATGCCTGGGTTCTCTTTGGTCTTGTTTGTAATTAGAGTCTTCATAATCGTAGCGATTCATGATTGGTGCATCTGGGTAAGGTGGCACATACCTATTGAAAGGAGTTTTTGGTTCTCTAAAGGGAACATTCCCTAAGTTTAAATCTAGTTCCATCATATTCAGGGGTGTCATAGACACCATAGAATAGATAGAATAGAAGATGGTGAAAGCGACAAAGGAAGAAGCAGCAGAAGCAACTATGAAGAATAAAATAAAAATGTTTGAAGGTTTTTGTTTTGAAGTATCGAATGTTTAAATTTTTGATGGGATATGCACTTTTGGGATGCAAAAAGTACAAACAATTTTTTTTTCTTTTCACATCAAGCTTACCAAAATATTTACACTCAAAATCATGATGTCAATAACATGGGGTTGTTGAGTCAGTTTTGGTGCACACACAAACCCTTCCCTCCTTTCCATGAGGTGAACTGCCACATCACTCTCACTCTCTTAGAAGTAGCCAATCGAGAGGAGGTGAGACACAAGGGTGGTTTGGCTCTTTGGAGAGTTGGACTTCGCGAAGAGGGGTCAGTACGTCCTGGGGCCTATGTTGTTGTGTGCTTGTATGGATACAATATTCTATGACCTAAAGGGTCACTAGTCATTGTTATCCTGTTAGGGTTTTTGATATTCCACTATTGCATGGGTAGGTTGTTGTTCTCATTGTTGCTTTGTTCAAGTTGGTGTTGTCTTTCAAACTATTGTATGACTACTTGTACTAAGAGTTATCTAAATGCTTCTTGTTGTTGAATGAGTAGTGGGTCTTGTTGTGGTCTTGAGTGGATCTCCTCTCTCATTGAGGATTTCCCTCACCCACTCACCCCTCAATCCATGACACATTTGTGAGCATAGACAAGAGATAGGTGGTTTGAGTTAATCTTGACTTGACCTAGGGAGTTGACTTAGGGTTTTTGTGACCTAAGGTTTGACTTTGCATTGACTTTGTTTGACCTTGTGATGAAATCAAGGGTTTTGACCAATGTTTGACTATGGTTGACCTTATGTTGAGACCAAGGGTTTGCAAAATCTCTATGTTGCTAATGTTTTTGTTCTTTTTTGGATTTTATGAATGCAAGTCTAAATGAATGCAAAACTTCTTTTTGTACTTTTTTATGTTTTTGGAAATCAAAAGTGCTTTCTCTTAATCTATGAATTAGAAAATGTATGCAAGCTATGATGAAGTTATCTAATGCAATGTAACCTATTTTTTTGTTTGTTTTCTAAATAGCTGGATCAATTAATCTAAGAAAAGGAAATTGCTTTTAATCTATGAACTTTGGAAAGGGAAACTAATTTAACAATGCATTTAATCTACTTAGCCTATCAAGGAAAAAGAAAACATGTATTTTACTACTCCAAGAGCAAAGTTTCGATTAGCTAATTACTATGAAATGAAAAGAAAGCATAAAGGAACATAGAGACATGTGAGCCTCCACTACCCTCAGAAATCCTTATAATGTCAACCTTGAATCATGTTGTAGTAGTGGGGTGGTCCTCTTGGCAACAAGATGAAAATGGAAGCAAAACAGGCTTTGAAGCTTTACAAAGAGAGCTCAATGAGAGCTTTGATGAGCACCGTGGCTTGATATGAGCAACGTATGGATGCGAACAAACTTTTAGAAAAGATAAGAGAGATAACAAATGAAAGAAAAAGGCTCCTATGTCCTGTATGAGAATGAGAATGCTTGATTTGGAGAACAATAACCGCAAGAGCTATGTGCACAAATGAAATTGCCTCTCTTTGTGCTTGAGGGAGGGGGTATTCATAGGTTGGAAGAAGGAATGAGAGATGAAGAAGAAGAGTTAACTTTGAAGACACAAGAGTGATCTGGGCTAAAATTGGAGTGATCTACCCAGTAAAAGCTCATCACTCAAGAAGTGAAGGAGTGCATGGGAATGCATGAGAAAGCATGAGTTGTTAATTAAAGATGAAGTGGAGCTAATTATGCATGTGTAGGTGTATGAAATAGTTAACTCTATATTTGGCACAAAAATCTATGCAAACAGGAAGAAAAATGAGTGAAACAAAGATTTTTTGAGTTAGAAACTCAAGTTTTTCTGCGGCTGAAAACATGAAAGGGTCATCCATTTCACCAGTCAGGGTCACTTGGGGGTGACCCATGGGTGACCCTTAGAGGAGGACACCTAGGTTGAAGTGCATGATGGGAGATGGAAGAGGAGGTGAAAAGGAGGGGATTTGCCTCCAGAAATAAGTTAGCCATGTGTGAAAATCCAAATCTCCACTTGCAAAAGTAGGATCTCTCAGGGGAGATCTAGAAATAATAGGGGAGATTTGGATTGGTTTAGTGAAACTAGAAACCAAAAGTGGGAGATGGCTAGGGAGGACCTGTAGAAGGCCTCTTGGGAGTGGAATGGATGAAAAACACTAGGGAAAGGTGAAAACTCACCTATAAGATGCATACAAGGGTTAGGAACAGGGTTGCAAGCACATGAAATGTAAACCGACAAGACACGTCACCAAGAGAATTGTTGCTTAGAGGCTATTATTTCACGCTTATATGTACATGACAAGGATTATGACTCATCATAGGGGTCCTCATGGAGTCTATACGTGATTTTGGTGCTTACATGAACACAAAAGTATCAGAAATATCAAAGGAAGACATAAAAGAATCATTCATCAACTCTTATGCTAGACACATTTTTGCTAAAAATGATAAAATATTTGTAAGCAAATTTGAACTATGCATTGATGACTCAAATCATGGATAATCAGCCACAAACCTTTGAACAAGATTAGTATAAAGAAGAGTGGGTTGAAGCAATGTATAGTGAGATAGAAACTATTGACAAGAATGCAACATGGGTTTTGGTTTAGTTACCTCCTGGTAAGGAATTTGTTGGTACAAGGTGGCTATACAAACAAAGTACAAATTTGATGGAAGAATTAAAAAACATAAGGCTAGATTGGTAGAAAAAAAGTACACTTGATAGGAATTTATTGATTACATTGAAACATTTGAATCTATAGCATGGATGGATACTAGCAGACTAGTTTTGGCTTTGGCAGCTTAGTATAGTTGGACAATTTATCAAATGGATGTAAAGGGTTCTTTTTTCTATGGATGTATTGATGAGGAGTTATATGTGTCACAACCTAGAGGTTTTGAAATACCTTCTAAAGAACACTATGCAAATGGGTAAGTGCACAAAGATGGGGAACCAAAAGGGGGTCTTAAGATGCCACTTTTTTTTTCTCTAAAATTAGGAAAGACTGATGTTGGATGAGAAATTGAAGATAGTTACACTCAAAATTTGAAGATACAACAAAAACAAGAGTCATAGTTCTCCTAATCTAGTTTCTAAGGTATTAATTTTTTCAAAAATGGTTGACATTAAGGGGTTCAAAAAGGGGGAGCACACAAATTGGTCCTTTTTTTCCCAAAAAAACATAACATAGCATCTAGTAGGCTCCTCCTAGAAATTAGCTAACACCATGTAGTTTATCCTTGATTTTTTTGATAAATTTTTAATGAATAATTGATTTTTTACTAATTTTCAAAATGGACACATCCTAAAAAACACAAAATTGAGTGTGCTCCCCCCTAAATTTTTTGAAAACTAATCGAAAAGCCAATATTTTTTTTAATACGTGTAGAATGAAGTCTAGTTTCTAAAAATGTAATTTATTTGAGATTTCGATGAATGGATTAAAAAATAAAAAATACCACACACTAATTTTTGACAAAAAATGGATACACTAACAAAAGAAATCAAAGATGAAATCCTTAACATACTCAAAACGTGAAAAAAATTATATGCTTAGAAAGCTAAGAGAGAGCTTAAGATTATGGTGGTATTTTTTTGACTTGTCATTGAAACATGTGTAAACCTGATGGGGAGCATGCTCCAGATTATGTAATTTTTGTTACAATCTATAAAAATAGGTCTTTGGATGTCCAAAACACAATCCAAGCCTTTGGGTTGGAAGCCCAAGGCAAATCCAAGCCAAAGGCTTGTAAATTACCAAATGCAAAGCAAAACATGAGCACGTTATAATGCACTCGCATTATGGTGAAATAAAATCATCTCACTCCCTCCCTCCTTACCCCTCTCTCTATTATTCTCTCTCCCCCTCCCCTCTAGGTCTCTCCCTCCCCTCCTCTCTCTCACCTCTCTACCTCCTACTCTCTCTCTCAATCTCTACTTCCCTCCCCTCTCTCCCCTCTTTATCTGCTACCCTCTCTCTCTCTCTCACCTATCTACCTCCTAGTTTTCCTTTTCCTATCTTTCCTAGTTTTCCTTTTCCTTTCCAATTTCCATTTAGATCCCACCTATTTTCCCCTATTTTACTATTTTCCACCTCTCCTCTCATCATTCTTCCCATCCAATGAACTTTCATTATATCTTGTTTCCATTTCATCCTCCCAATTTATATCCCCATTCCTCTTTGCATGTCCTAGTTTTCTTGTTTCCATTTTCTTTGTCGATAAGGGAGAGGGAGAGAAGGTGGAGATGGAGGGGAGAAATAGGGGGAGAGAGAGTCCTAGTTTTCTTATTTCCTTTTCCTTCATTGATAACGAAGATGGAGAGATAGAGGGGAGAGATAGGGAGATAGAGGAATGATAGGGGAGAGAAAGGCAATAGATAGGGAGATAGGGAGAAATAGGTAGGTAGAGAGAGGAGACAAATAGGGAGAGATAAAGGAGATGGATAGGGAGATAGAGAGTGAGTGAGAGGTCTAGAGAGATAGGGAGAGAGATTGAGAGGTAGAGGGATGATTGAGATAGGGAGATAAGGGAGAGTAGGAAGATAGAGGTTTAGTGTTTCTCGAGTTTAGGGTTTAGGGGATAGGGGTTAGGGGTATTATTTAGGGTTTCGGGGTTTAAAGAGAGAGAGAGTTTAGGGGTATTATTTAGGGTTGATGAGTTTAGGTTTTCTCAAGTTTAGGGTTTAGGGGTTAGGTTTTAGGGGTTTAGGGTTTAAAGAGAGATAGAGAGGGGACTAATAGATATTGGGAGATATAGAGGAGATGGAGCAGAGAGATAGGGAGATAGAGAGTGAGGGACATGTCCAGAGACATAGGGAGAGATATTGAGAGGTAGAGGGATGATAGTGTTGGCAAGAGACATTGCTCTGAAGAATGTTAATGTTGTCATTGATGGCAACAAGGCAAAGAGACTTTACTTCGATAGTTAAATTTGGTTTGACAAAAAGGCATAAAAGGGTTCTAGTCTAGAAGCCTAAAATGAATAAGTATGGATAGTATACATAGTAAGTAACAGAGATTGGGTCAATATGCCTCTATAGTTAAAGGTCGTTACATGTAGTTCAGATATGTTAATCATAGCTTTTTGGTGATGATATGTTCCAATATCCAAGGCTTGACTTCCTCCAAAGGTCATATGGTGAAGTGTCTAAGTCTGGGTGAATAGAGCTAAGACAAGAACAGTGCACAGAACTAGAGTAAAAGGGTTTGCATTCCTATGTTGTGACATATCTTGTCTTGTAGTTCTAAAGGTATGTTAAGAGGTCAATGATGAATGTTGGATATGAATTTTATAGTCTCATATCGTCCATAGTGGGTGTTATGATGTGACAGATGGATTGGTCAAGTGTGTTCTTAAGGGACAAGTCAATAGACATGTTAGATCTATATGCAAAGAAGATATATTGTTTGAATAATTAATCTAAGTGGTTGAATGATTTGTGCCAACCTATATGAAGATTATTCTATATTTGTTTGGGTTTGCATTGCTTTTTGTGCACAAGATCAAGCCGACAAGGTATAACAATTGTATACACATTTCATGTTTGGCTTGTTGACCTAATCATGAGATAAATCTTATTGCAAATATATATACTGGATGGATTTTGGTGTTGAAGTGAAGCAAATGTGCAGAAGTAGTGTGAATTTGATGTGTGAATGATTTTAAACAGTTGACAAAGTAGAAAAGGATAATAAAGACATAAAACAAAGTATATGTAGCAGAGTGGAAAAGCAAGGTAGAACTAATGAAGACCTTTGAATCTATATATTGAGCCTTCAATGGAACTATGATCCAACATGTAGTAGATGAATTTGCAACAATTCATCATTGGAAGTGACCCAATTTCCTTCTATCTTCTTTCTTTTTTAGTGGAAAGTGAGTCCACTTAGACAATGAATCCACCTGCAGTGAGCATTTATTTGGGTAGTGGGCTCCATAGAAGTGAGCCTTATGTAATTCGATATTGTTATCATAATATATTGTGAGCTAACACTCACCATGGTTTTTCCCTTTTTGGGTTTTCCACTTAAAAATCTTGGTTTCTATGTGTTATGTCTCTATGGTTTATGTTCTCATGTTTATTCCACTTGCATGTTATTAATTTTGGTAATTGGACTAATGAAGTATTGAAGAAGTGGTTTTCTGGAATATTGATTCACCCCCTCTCAGTATTCCTTATATCAATAATTGGTATCAGATCCAAGTTCCTTGGAAGAAGTCTAATAGCTTGAGGAAGATCTGGGAAAGGATACTCATGGCAATCAGAAAGTATCATGCTCCAAGAAATGACATAATTGATCAAGAATTAAAAATATCTCTTGAGGATCTTGATAAGTATGAAGTAGAGATCCAAGATTTGAAAGAAAATGTCAAAGATGCAGATGAATGCATCTTAAAGCTAAGAGAGCAAATTAATAGATCAAAGGATAGGAATAGAGAGCTAAATGAATAATTGTTTGAAGCAAATGAAATCCTAAATAACATATCGAGGTTGGTTGAAGAAAAAGAAAAAGCTGAGAAACACTTGAATCAAATGTTGAAAGATAAGTCTGAGGAATGTGAAAAATTGGGAAAAGATGTGTTACTTTTGAAATACGATCTGGAAGTAGCTAATAGTTATAAAGAAAATTCAAAGTAAGCTCTGCCAAGCTTGAGGAACTAATTGAAAGCCAAAACAGTTCAGATGACAAGAAAGGTTTGGGATTTGAAAGAGGAGAAAGCTCAAAATTAGGTCAAGAAAACCTAGAGATGAGGAAAAATAAAAGCAACCAATTCCAGAATTAGAGAAGAAGACCTAGAAGACCTCTGGTCAAGAAGCCAAATGCTCAAAAGTACCCATCTTTCAATGGCCATTATTTTAAAGATACCAAAATGGGAATGTGGTATATGCTACAATTGCAATAAGTTCAGACGTGTTGTAAAATTTTGAAGATACCAAAATGAGAAAAGAGACAATTCTACATAGAAAAGGAAAACATAGTAGAAAGAAGATAAAGGTAAAAACAAGATTGATCTAGTTGAAATCAAGAAGGAAATGAGCAAGGTCTGGATCAAGAAGGATGTTAATGAGACTAGGGATGGATCCGCACTAGCCTTTGGTGCAGATACTTCATCCAGGAAGTAAATTGGGAGCTCTAGCTCAGGGGGAGCTATGTTGAAAATATTAATCCCCTAGCCAGATAATCAGTGTTGGAATCTGGCACAAAGATATGATGTAAAGTCTCATATGATAGATCTTTTGAAAGTAATTTTAGAAGAAAATAATCAAATGTAGAACATTGCAGAGAAATCTAGATTGGCTAAGCTTAACAGAGAAGTGTTTGATAACTTTTTGAAGGACTGCATTTATAATGATTAGGTTGAGACAATCAAAAGTTAAAAGGCTCATATTCAAAAGGTAAATCACTTTACATTCAAGTATCTAAGGAGAACTGGAGCAAAATTCCAAGCAACTACAACGATTTCCTAAGCAAGTCAAATCAAGCGAAACCCTAATCTGACAAAAGAGGTACTTCTTAGTTTGAAACCCTACTATGAACTTATTTGAATTACTACAGAACCAACCATTAGTAAAGGTCACAAAGGGAAGAATAAAAAAGGACATAGAGTGTATGTTAGTGTTGGTACAATTGATGACAAGGAAACTGAGACCGATGAAGAGGTCAAGAAGATGAAGGCACAAAATGCATCACCCTCTGGTTGTCAGCAAGGCAAGCCCTCTGATGCCACAAAGGAGAAGACCTCTAGTAAGGGTAAAGGGAGAAAGAAAGAAAAGACTGAAGAGCTTGTGAAATATAGGCTACAATAAGTCTAGAAGAAGTCTTGAAGGCCATTACAATTGATAGCAATCTAAAGCCTATTGCCTAATTGTATGATGATTATAATGATGTAGATAAAAGGATCATTGAGAATGTCATCAAATATTTGGATATATATAATAAATCCCTCATTGAGATAATTAATAATATCCCGGATAGTTTGGGAAGTATAATGTCTACAAGAAAGGAAGATACTATGGCTATGGATGTTGAACTCAGAGAGCATACACTGATAAAGTTATGTCCAGAGATCACACTAGAAGAAAAAGCAAAAGTCGCTAAAGTGCTGCATAAAGAATTTAGAACAAAGAGGAGGATGAACACTCTCATGTCAGATGACATTAAGAAGGTAGTCAAGGAGACTGAGGAAATCACTTTGAAAGTGTTGAAAGAATTTCATCTTCCAACAATATATGATAATGAAGAAACAAGTGTTGGAGATGACACAACTATTCCATAAGTCAGCATGGATCAAGGGTTAGATAAAAATGATGAAGAGTTAAAAGAGAAAGAAGATTAGGCCCCTACTACTGACAGTCTGAATACAACTGATAAGGATCAACCTAAGACAAATTTTCCTTAGAATCAATAAACTGATGAGCAGAACAAAGCTAACAATCAAGAAGAAGAACAAGGTGAAAAGAGCCCTACACCAGAGAAAAATGTTGATGTGAATGAGGCTATGGATCTGGATCCTCCGGAGAAAAATAAAGAAGAAGAAATCTCTAATATAGCAAGAGACATTGCTAATTCTTTCAAGAAATTTTTAGAAAAAGAAAAATAAGTCTTGGATGAGCTTGAGTTTTTACAAGGTCCAAAATACTTGGATTCAATGTCCCCTATGTAGAAATTTAAATTGGTATCAATTGTGCAAGCAAAGGCACATGAAAAAATATTGAAGTCACACATAAAGGATAGTGAGTTAATTAGTGAAGTATCCAACATTTTGGAGAAGCTAATGCCATCATATCAAAAGGATACCTCGATGTCTTCAACAAATCAACTCAAGGGACTCATAAACGCTATAAGTATGCATTTTGAATCTTTTGAAAAGTCTGTAGAAACAAAAGTGAGGAAAGAGTTTGATGAGAAAACATTAGCTGAGTTGAAGACCATGTTAGTAAATCATAAAACTCTGTTAGATAATGGAATAAAATATATATAGAGTGCTATTAAAGAAGCTTGTGACCTATACAAATTTTGTTTATCATGGCTAGAAGCTAAAAGGGAGTTAGAAGAAAAGATCAAGGTTCTATAGCTGCAATTGATAGATATATCTAAGTCATTTGATTTGGCAGTTGAGTCAATCAGTAACAAAGAGATACAAGTCATCAACATTCATAATAAATTGAGTAATCTACTGAATAAGAGGGATCAAAACAAAAATAAAATGTGTCAGTTGAGAGGACTAATAAGTCCTAAGCTTGATTCAATGTCAAATCTTGCAGCAGAAGCCCTGCAAGTAAGTACACTAATTGACACACCCTCTGATATACAAAAGGCAGAGAAATTAGTATTCCTCATAAATGGCCATATTCAAATTTTGGATAATGCAAAGAAAAGTTGGGATAGAGAGCTAGCTAAAATCAAGAACATTTTCAATGACATCCTACAACCCACATCAAATTAAGTCAAAGATTGTATTTGTACATATGTGGCAGAATATGACAGTTTTTGCAGTTCTTATTGACTTGACAAAATTTTGACTCTTGTACATACACCTTTGCCATTCATGTCAAAGGGGGAGAAGAAGACCAGTGAAAAATGGGAAAATACCTAAGGAGGAGAAGAAAAACAAGTGTACATAGAAAGGGGAAGCAGATAAGCATTTTTCACTAAGTGTTGCCATCAATGCCAAAGGGGGAGATTGTTGGCAAGAGACACTGCACTGAAGAATGTTAATGTTGTCATTGATGGAAACAAGGCAAATAGATTCCACCAACAAGGTAAAGAGACTTTAGTCCGGTAGTTAAATTTGGTTTGACAAGGCATAAAAGGATTTTGGTCCGGAAGCCTAAAATGACTAAGTATGGACAGTATACATGGTAAGTAACCAAGATTGGGTCAGTATTCCTCTACAGTTAAAGGTCATTACATGTGGTTCAGATATGTTAATCATAGCTTTTTGGTGATGATATGTTCTAGTGTTCAAGGCCTGACTTCCTCTGGAAGTCATATGGTGAAGTGTCTAAGTCCGGGTGAATAGAGTTAAGACATGAATAGTGCACAATACCAGAGTAAAAGGGTTTGCATTCCTCCACTGTGGCATATCTTGTCTTGTGGTTCTGAAGGTATGTTAAGAGGTCAATGATGAATGTTGGATATGAAATCTAGAGTCTCATATGGTCCACAGTGGGAGTTATGATGTGATAGATGGATTGGTCAAGTGTGTTCTTAAGGGACAAGTTGAAAGGCATGTTAGATCTATATGTGGAGAAGATATATTGTTTGAATAATTAATCTAAGTGGTTGAATGATTTGTGCCAACCTATATGAAGATTATTGTATATTTGTTTAGGTCTGCATTGTTATTTGTGCACAAGATCAAGTCGACAAGGTATAACAATCGTATACACATTTCATGTTTGTCTTGCCAACCTAATCATGGGATAAATCTTATTGCAGATATATATACTGGATGGATTTCAGTGTTGAAGTGAAGCGAATGTGCAGATGTAGTGCGAATTTGATGTGTGAATGATTTTAAGTAGTTTGCAGAGAAGAAATGGATAATAAGGGTAGAAAACAGAGTATATGTAGTAGAATGGAAAAGTAGGGCAGAATTAATGAAGACCTTTGAATCTGTGTATTGAGCCTTCAATGGAACTATGATCCAACATGTAGTAGATGCATTTGCAAAAGTTCATCACTGGCAGTGAGCCAATTTCCTTCTATCTTCTATCTTTGTTTTTTAGTGGATAGTGAGTCCACTTGGATAGTGAGTCCACCTGCAATGAGCATTTCTTTGGGTAGTGAGCCTTATGTAATCTCGTATTGTTATCATAATATATTGTGAGCTAGCACTCACCGTGGTTTTTCCCTTTTTGGGTTTTCCATGTAAGAATCTCGGTGTCTGTGTTATGTCTCTATGATTACTATTCTCATGTATATTCTACTTTCATGTTATTAATTTTGGTAATTGGATTAATGAAGTATTGAAGAAGTGGTTTTGTGGAATATTGATTCATCCCCCCCTCTCAATATTCCTTATATTCAACAGATAGAGATAGAGAGATATGGGAGAGATAAGGAGATAGAAGTTTAGGGTTGCTTGGGTTTAGGGTTTAGGGGTTTGGTCTTTAGGGTTTAGGGGTTTAGGGTTTCTCAAGTTTAGGGTTTAAGGGTTAGGGGTTAAGGGTTAAGGTTTAGGGGCATTATTTAAGGTTTATGGTTTAGGGGTTAGGGGTTAAGGTTTAGAGGTTTAGGGTTTATGGTGTAGAGAGGGGGAGAGAGGACTGATATGGAGATATAGAGGAGATCAAGGGGAGAGATAGGGAGATAGAGAGTGAGAGACATGGGCAGAGACATAGGGAGAGAGATTGAGAGGTAGAGAGATAGGGGAGGAGATCTAGGGAGATAGATATTTAGGGTTACTTGGATTTAGGGTTTAGGGGTTTGGGGTTTAGGGTTTAGGGTTTAGGGATTAAGGTTTAGAGGCATAAGGTTTAGGGTTTAGAGAGAGGACCAATAAGGAGATATAGAGGAGATCAAGGGGAGAGATAGGGAGATAGAGAGTGAGGGACATGGTTAGAGACATAGGGAGAGATATTGAGAGGTAGAGGGATGAAAGAGATAGAGAGATAGAGGTTTACAGTTGCTTGGGTTTAGGGTTTAGGGGTTATGGATTTAGGGGCATTATTTAGGGTTTAGAGTTTTAGGGCTTCTCAAGTTTAGGGTTTAGGGGTTTAGGGTTGCTCAGGTTTAGGGTTGAATGTTAAAAGTAGTCTCTCTATCTCTCTCTCTCTCCCTCCCATCTCTCTCTCCTAGGGTTTCTCAGGTTTAGGGTTTAGGGTTTAGGGGCATTATTTAGGGTTTATGAGTTTAGAGCTTAGGGTTTAGGGGAATTATTTAGGGTTTAGGGTTTAGGGGTTTAGGGTTTAAAGATTAGAGAGAGATAGAGAGAGGGGACCGATAGAGATTGGGAGAGGTAGAGGAGACAAAGATGACAAATAGGGAGATAGAGAGTGAGGGACATGTACAAAGAAATATGGAGAGAGATTGAGAGGTAGAGAGAGGATAAAGATAAAGAGATAGAGGAGAGATAGGGAGATAGACATTTATGGTTACTTGGGTTTAGGGATTTAGGGTTTCTCAAGTTTAAGGTTTAGGTTTTAGGGTTTAGCAAAATTATTTAGGGTTTAGCACTTATGGTTTAGGGGTTAGGGTTTAAGGTTTAGAAGTTTAGGGTTTAGGGTTTAGAGAGAGAGGATTGATAGGGAGATATAGAGGAGACTGGGGGAGAGATATGGAGATAAATAGTGAGGGACATGGCCAAAGACACAGGGAGAGAGATTGAGAGGTAGAGGGATGATAGAGATAGGGAGATAGAGGTTTAGGGTTACTTGGGTTTAGTGTTTAGGGGTTTAGGGTTTCTTGAGTTTAGGGTTTATGGGTTAGGGGTTTGGATTTAGGGGCATTATTTAGGGTTTAGGGTTTATGGTTTGGGGGTTAGTGGTTAAGGCTTAGATGTTTAGGGTTTAGGGTTTAGAGAGAGAGGACATATATGGAGATATAAAGTAGACATAGGGAGATAGATTGAGAGGTAGAGGGATGATAGAGATAGGGAGATAGGGGAGAGATAGGGAGATAAATGTCTAGGGTTTCTTGGGTTTAGGGTTTAGGGTTTAGGGGTTAGGGGTTAAGGTTTAGGGGCATTATTTAGGGTTTAGGAGTTAAGGTTTAGAGGCATATGGTTTAGGGTTTAGAGAGAGAGGGCCAATAGGGAGATATAGAGGAGACTAAGGGAGAGATAGGAAGATAGAGAGTGAGGGACATGGCTAGAGACATAGGGAAAGAGATTGAGAGGTAGACATATGATAGAGATAGAGAGATAACAATTTAGGGTTGCCTAGGTGTAGGGTTTATGGGAATTATTTAGGGGTTAGAGGTTTAGGGTTTAGGGGTTTAGGGTTGCATGTCAAAAGGAGCCTCTCTCTCTAAACCCCTAAACCATAAACAATGCCCCTAAACCCTAACCCCTAACTGCTAAACTTGAGAAACCCTAAACCTCTATCTCCCTTATCTCCCTATCTCTATCATCCATCTACCTCTCAATCTCTCTCCCTATCTCTTTCGACATCTCGCTCACTCTCTATATCCCTCTCTCTCTCTCTCTCTCTCTCTCTCTCTCTCTCTCCTGTCATTCCTCTATCTCCCTATCTTTCCCCTCTATCTCTCCCTCTTCCTTATTGACAAAGGAAATGGAAATAAGAAAACTAGGACTCTCTCTCTCCCCCTCCCTTTCTCCCTATCTCTCCCCTCTCTCTCCCCTCCATCTCCCTCCTCTCTCCCTCTTCCTCCCTTTCCCTCTCCCTTATCAACAAAGAAAATGGAAACAAGAAAATTAGGACATGCACAGAGGGATGAGGATATAAATTGGGAGGATGAAATGGAAACAAGATCAAATATAAGTTAATTGGATGGGAAGAATGATGAGAGGAGAGGTGGAAAATAGTAAAATAGGGAAATTTTGGTGGGAATCTAAAGGGAAATTGGAAAGGAAAAGGAAAACTAGGAGATAGATAGGTGAGAGAGAGAGATGGTAGCAGGTAAAGAGGGGAGGGAGAGGTAGGTAGAGAGGTGAGAGATAGAGAGGGTAGGAGGTAAAGAGGGGGGAGGGAGAGAGAGAGTTTTTTTCTTTTGCAAAATGTGAGTGTGTTTTAGGCTCAGTAATACTGAGCCATAATGCGAATGCTTTATAATGCCCTCATGTTATGACTTGTATGGGACCAATAATTCATGTGGTAACTTTTTGTTCCATCATAGTTATGCATATACCCATTTATAGATTGAATGAAATCATGTATGGTCTTAAGAACGCACCAACGACATACCTACAACATAAGGGTTTTTAAGGAGTCAATCAAACCACAATCTTTATATCAAGAGATCAACTAATGATATCTTAGTTCTCTATGTGGATTTTTTTATCTACATTAGATAAAAAATAAATTTATTTGTAGAGTTTTAGACTAGCTAAGATTTATCTAGATTCACTAAACCTAGACACTCCCACAAAAGTCAATCTAACTTTACATCTCCATCATCCATTCCATACTACATATTTTAATATTATCCATTCACATAAGGATAAGCCCTAGAAGCTTCTATCCTTGCCCTAATTCCTCTCATTCAATCTTATCCATCCATTCATCTTTAATCTCAACAATCCATCCTTATAAAATGCCCTAGAAGTTTCTAATCTTGCCCTATTTTCTCTCACTCAATCATATCCATCCATTTATCTTTAATCTCAACCATCCATCCTTATAGAATGACCTAGCCACTTCTAACCTTTCCCTAATCTTGTCTCATTCAATCCTATCCATCCATCTCTAATCAAATCTCAATGCTTTATCTTATCATCCAAAAATCTATAAATCAACCCTCAATCAAGCCATTTGCAATGAACAAGTTGAATGTAATGTCATGCTGCTAAAGTGAGAAATCAACAATCAAATCTCAACATAAAAAATTATTGGAGCACAACCACCATTTACCAGTGCAACAAGGGCTAGTCTTAGTGAGATCTTTCTATGTTTTCATTTGATTCTATTAACCCTTTGCTCAATCAGAGGTGTTGTTAGATATGAAATAGGACCTTTGTTGTGATGCATTGTTCCTTGTTTTATTTCATATTTTAGTATACATAACAAAAAGAGAAGGATAATGATGTTTTAGTATGATATTTTGAGGTAGAGAAGATAGTGGCATTGGTGAGTGAAAATTACTCTTGCCTTTGGTTGAAAATATATAAGAATGTAAAGAAGTATGTTCAAGGTTACATAATTTGTTTTCACAAAGGGAAATAATTAGAATATTGGATTGCACAGGACACTTCCAAATTTGAGATACCTTGGGAGGATATTAGTATGGATTTTGTATTAAGGTTGATAAGAATGTAAAGAGGTAATGATTATATAATTGTGGTAGTTGATACATTTTATAAGATGATGCATTTCATAACATGTAATAAAAAAATGATGTGATAAATGTATCTAATCTATTTTTCAAATAAGTTGTGATATTGCATGGATTTTAGATGAGTATAGTATCAAACAGAGACACAGTTTATTGGTTATGTTACATTGTGGAAGAAGATGAAAGTAAAGTTGAAGTTCAGTTCAATATATCACCCATCGACTAATGGAAAACCATAAGTGGTGAACAAGAGTCTAGGTACCTTATTGAAATGTCTACTAGGAAGGAAAGTAGGAAATTGGGATGTGATCTTAGTGCAAGATGAATTTTCTTATAATAATTTAATGAATAGGCATATATGAAGGACATAATTTGAGATAGTCTATGGTAGTAATCCAATGAATGTATATAATAGTTAGAGAGATATTAGTAATTAAGAGAAGAGAAGTGTAGAAGAAAAATAATTTGTAGATCATATGAAGATGGTATATGGGGATGTAAAAGGAAAGTTGTATAAAATGAATTCCAAATACAAGGAAAAGGTTGATGGGAAAAGGAGACAAGGAGTTTTTTATAGGAGATGAAGTGATGGCATATTTGAAAAAGGGGATACTCTCATAGGGAACATATAATAAGTTGAAGATGAGAAGTTTAGTTCAATTATCAATAAGTTTGATTTAGAAAATGTATATGAAGTGGAATTACTAGAAGGTTTAGGTATATCACCAGTAATTAATATTGTAGAATTGTATGCATATCATGAAGGAGAGTTAGAATGAGATAGAAAAGAGGTGGGTTCAAGAAAACTAATACTAAAAAAATAGAAGGAATAAATTGAGGAGATATTGGGTTGCAAAATGGGAAGGATCACTAGAAACGTGAAGTATCAGGAATATTTGCTAAAATGGAAGGGAAGGTCAATTGAAGATTCAACATGGATATCTATAGTTGAGGTAAATGACTTTGGTTTGTCTCTAGCCATGCCCAAGTGAGGGACTCACTTTTTTTATAACCTCCAAGGTTTTTGATGCAAGAGCATCTAGAGTGTACAAGAGCAATCTCGCATCAACAAAAAAATATTTTCTTTCACATTTGTTTTGTTTTCTAGGTTTCCTAATACTTTTATAGTCATCATATTCTCATTACAAAAGGTTATTTATATTGCAAAGGCATATCTATTGAAGTCACCATTTCAACACATCAAAGTTCTAGACATAAGATCTTAGCATGTAACACCACAAATTAGTTCTAGAGATTCCAATGAATATCAAAATTTAGGATCCTTAAAGCAAGGCTATGGTTTTGGGGTAAACTAAGGTTGATTTTTGTAACCATGGTTTGTCAAACTTAACTCATATTGGGCTAGAACTTGGCAACCAAAAATTTTGACCCAAACTTAGACTTGGGCTTAGTGAAAAACTTGGAAAATAAAGTAAAATTACATGAAATACATGAAATAAAATTAAATAATGCATGAGAAGCATAAGAGTTGATTTAAAGAATGCATAAGTCTATTTTGATCATTGTAGATTTACTCTAAATTTGGATTGAGTCTAAGAACCAAAAGTATAAATGAAATTTTGTTACTTGGGATTAATTTTGGAAGAAGTTATAGGAATCTAGAAAAAGGAAAAAAATGATGTTTTTGTTATTTGAAGCCAAATAGAAGAGGAAAATGTTGCTTTTCCATCAAGTAGAGTTGAAAAAATTGAATTTTTTCTTTCTAAAAATAAGGTAGGATTCAAGGGTATAACATTGCTTCCAAGTATTTGACAATCAATTCATGTCGTAGATATCCAAATTATTTGAGAAAAAATAGAAAATAAAGAAAAAGTGTGGGGTTTTATTGAATCTTTTAACTTTTTTACAGTAGTCAAGTCGAAGTAAGTCATGGTAAGAAACTCATTGAGTAACTCATGAGTTTACCGAATATCAAGTTTTCCAACCAACTCGGATCGTGAGTCATGGGTGAGTTGGTCACCCTATTGGAAAGACTGTGAGTACTCGTACATCCAACAAGTACTCACCAAATTTTATATCTATGCTTAAACCTACATCATTTATCCTTTCTTCCACCACCATATGGGTAAAGATTCAAACCTTCCACTTTATTCCTAGAGGGGAGAAAGATCTAGATATTTTAGTTAACACCCTTGAAGGACTTATCAAAAACATTATCCATGTGTACATAATTTAATAAACTTTTTATGATTCTATAAGAAAGAAGTGACTTCGAAGGTATTATAATACTTATTAATACTCATGATTATTTTCATAGTTATTCAAGATTGATAAAATAAGTATTAATCATAAGGAGGAGATTATAACAAAACATGTATTATAACAACATGAAAATTCATGAATATCATGACTATATCTTATAGGAGATCATATTAAGAAATCATATTATAGTTAGTTGTGTGAACATAACATCATATTAATAATATTCTTTTACAAATTAAAATTGCATGGGCATTGAATAAAAATAAAAATTCAATATTACAATTCATGAATTGGTGCAAGACCATTGTAAGACATTGAAATTGGTAATTTGGCATTGATAAGATCCAAACATATAATAATTACAATAAGATAATGCAAAATATATATCTCACAAAACATAAGAGATGTTTGTGGGCCTATATGCCCTAATATCTAATATATGCAAAAATAGAATAAACATTTAAGGTAGGGTAACACCATACAATACTCCTTAAGGAAGAATCCACTCCATGCTATATCTCCAAGTGATCTCCAATACAATATCATACTCCACACACATTATAATGATAATCACCTCCATTATATATACTTCCTCCTAATAACATAATGGAGGGGTGATCCTAATAAAGGCCTGCTCAACACCTGATATAATTAATTATACAAGTTGTCTGCATGACCCAATATAAGTAATTTAATGAATGTGTGCCACATGTTAGAATCTCCATCCACCTAAATACATTATAATATCATATCCCTAGGTACATAATGTTTCATCCCTCCTTGACATGTTTCCTCCTTGAAACATGAGAAGAAGCCAAACAGTAAGGTTGTTGCAAGTTGTTACAAATGTGCCACCATGCCCAATCATCCAACCATCCATAGTTTATCTTCATAGTTGTTTTATCTTGACAATACCTTGATCCCATCCTTGATCCATATTTTGTTTCACCTATTGGATTTCATTTCTTATCAAAGTTAGTCCTCCTTTGTTTCCATTAATAACCCTTACTTCTATGATACCATGGACCATTGTAGTCATTCCTTTGATTCCATGTAGGTCCATAATGATTGGATTGGTGTTTCCATGTAGTATCATTCCTCCAAGATGATTTCCTCCATGATTATTGTCTCTCACAATGGATGCCTATATATTGTGCCATTTTCTATCATTGGAACCTTCTCTAATTATTCATCATTTTTTGCCTCTTATTTTGTTAGCTCATGAAGAGAATTACCTGTCTCTTCTTTTTTCTCTACTTCTTTATCTTCTTGTATGTCTTCTAATTCATTGGTGCAATATTTAGTGGATTATTGAACTTTCTCTTCCTTAACTTCCCTTTGGACTTGATTATGTGTAATATCTTGTAATGTGACTTTTTTCCTCCTATACCAAAGCTTTATGAACTTCTTTTGCACATTGATGTTTATTGTTCCCAAGAATCCTAACCAAGTATAACCAAGAACAATATCCAATCTATCCATATCCAAAGCAAGAAAGTTTCAATGCAAAACATATTTATCCATAGAGAGTTTCAAATCTTCAAATATTATATTATTCTAACAAATAAACAATAAATTTCCACATTCCCTCAAAATCCTAACAATTAATTGAACAAGATCATAATATGTAATATATAAACTATAGTATAAATTAATAATTACTATAATGCTTATAATTTAAATATTAGTATATATAATTTATAATAACATATTTATAATTATATAAATTAATATTATATAATTAATACTAACATATATGCTATTAATATATATATATATATATATAGTTATGACTTTGTGAGTTCTAATGACCATTTATTAGAGAAATTATATACAAATAAACAATTGTTATTCTTAAATATCATCCACTTCAATGATTGAAGGTTAATTTTGGCCAATAAAAATAGGACAAAATAATTGGTACAAAGATAAACAAATCACATCTCACTTTACCAACTCAAGCACTCCTAAAATAATAAAATAGTTGAAACTAGTAGTTAAATCAGGCAATTTATCAATCCATAGCTAGGTACATGAGCTTTGGCAATTAGAATGTTGTGTTCTTGTTATCAAATAAAGAATATTAAATATTTTTAGATTAGATGGGCATTTCTCTAAAGAGAATAAAACACACAAAGACCATCCAAACTGATTGGATCAATTCTAAAAGGGAAGTATGGACCATATAACTAAAACCTACATTTATCTAACCTTTTTAATCTCCTATGAGATATAATTAAACATGTTGTAAGATGGATATATACAATATTTATCCAAACAATATCAATCGACACAATACAAAATCAGTAACTATAGAATATAAAAACAATAGGACCCAGTTTGCCCTTATCTTGTTCAAAAAGAAGAGAAAAATTAGCCATGGAAATTTCATTGATTTCATTGGGGTCAAGCTAGAATTTTCCCTTTCTACACTTGAGAACACTCATTGCTAGCCACTTCTGCAACTTCAATGACACCATTTTCCCTTCCTCCTCTACAATTGGCATATTTCTATTTTATTCAACCATTAATAGGATGATGGCATAGCAGATAATTTTTTTGTGTCTAGGGAGGATAAAGGAGGTTGAATCATGTTGAAAAAGGGAAAACTTGAATACAATGGGTTCTAAAGGGGTGGATCCCCACAAAGGACCACACCCCTATGTAGGCCCATAGAGGGCCATAGATTGACCATGGTGTCATGGTTCCATAGTGGGGGGTGCAACTTCGTTGTGGCTGAGCCCACAAAACTTACAATTTTTTTATCTGAATTTTTTGTTACATTGCTTGCCTCTACTCTTAAGACACCTCAAAAAGGAGGTTTGGGATTTTCTTTCCTCTTAGACTAAAAGATCTTCTCCTACTCCTCCTTTTTCTCCTATTTCATCCCCACCATGTGGGGAAACCCAATCTCTCTCAAGCGTGAGACAGGCTTGCTAATTGAACGTAGAAAGACAAGCCCACTTATAAAAAGCCTATTGGTTAATTAGGACAAATAAGATGACAAAACTCACAAGTTTTAGGGCTTACAAGCAATACTTCTATGAGGAGTGAATGCAGAGGTTTACATGAAGTTAGTATTAATTCCATAATTCATGTGCAATTTAAGGAAAACTTAGAAAAGTAGCGGCTAAAAGTTTTAAAAGCATAATAAAATGTGACTGTTGAGTTTTGATTGATGGCTTAGCACATCATACTTAGTGAAAAGATGCAAGAAATAGCGACTCACCAATACAAAGAAGTGGTTTGATGCAATGAGGAGTTCCCATGTAATTTAGATTTAAAGGGCAGGGAGAGAAGGCATAATCTCAAATCTAATTGGACATGAAATGACCAGCAGAGATATGGTGGACCATATCTAATTAGACAAAGGGTTTTCTAAGGTTTTAGAAAGTTTTTTATAATGATGAATCCAACTTTGTACTCATAAGGATTTTTTTTATTGTATGGCTAGTAAATAAGAGCTTACCCACATCATAATGATACACACACCTATATATAAAGATTTTCATGATCAATTTTGGCAATAGTTCATTATAAAAATAGTAGAATTCTTGTTCTTATATAGTATGCTTACATCATCATAATTTTCATTCTTGTGAAGATAAAGTAGACTCACACTGTCTTTTTTAAAGAAAGTAACTCATAGAATGCATGTGCTATTATGAATTAATAGAATTAGTTTTTATTGTTATATGTATACTGATTTTACCTCCTGGGATAGGATGTCGAATGTGGGCTAATAGAGAAGGTATTTTTTTTAAGATTTACCAATGTATTTTATGCTTTGGCCAAAGCTATGGTGTATCATTGAAATAGATGGATAATTAATTCCTAGTGATTAATATTGTTCTCTACCACATCCTATTTGCAAGGAAACTGATCATTCTAGATTAGAATGCATATAGGCATCAGGCATGCATTGAGTGTTTCCCTCCTGCCCATTTGTTCTGAGTTGGTAGGTGCCACGTGCAAGGTCAGGTATTCTTTGAGATAGGAAGAATTCCAGGGAAGTGTAGTGCTTCGTAGTTGGGTGGAAAAAACACCTTAACCATGCTCTTGACCTTCAACTTGTGAAAGACTAGTGGGTTATGCTAGTTGAAGATGGATATTTGTGTAATTGTAATTCAAATATGATGTATCATTGTATAAAATAGTTGTATGGCTTGCTTAGCCAAGAGATGTAATTATACTTTTCCTTATATAGCTATTTTAGTTGCACTTATAAAATTGTAAAAATTGTAATATATTCTACATTTATGATTATCTCTGATAATAGAAAAATTCATCTTTCCATTTATAGTTTGGGATCTACTTTACTTTGATATTTTTAGTAATTTAAAATTTAGTACTTTAAATAGTGCTTCACTGAACTAGGTAGTATGCATTGCCAAGGAGGTTGCCTCTAGGTTGACACATCTCCCACACTTTTCATAATGTGTTTCCCAACTAACCCTTGTGGGTCCTCATACACATGTGGTTTGTTGTGTTCAAGCACTATAGCCCAATTGCCAAGGTTTCATGGTCTAGGTTGAATTCAGAACCAAAGTAAAACTTCTTGGTTTGCTTTGCATTCTCAAATGCATCACCATATTCCTTTCTCCTCCTAAATGTGTCTAGGGCAATGCTAAAGTTTATGTCCATCTAGGTAACAAGATGAATCCATTATCCCTCACCAATTTTCTTCCCTACTTTCATGTCATTTTTTCATATTTAGCTCAAAACTTGTCAAAGTACTTTAAGTAGTATCAAGCTCTTCATCCTTCAATTCCATCTTGTCCCTTCTAGATCTTTCTTCTCTTCTAGCTCTAATTTTTAATTTCAATACAAGAATTTTGAACTCCTCAATCTTGATGAGCTCATCATTAGACATAAATTCTTCTTAGGGCCTTTTATGACATCCTCCACATGAACATCACCTTGCAAAAGAGTTAGCATTATTGAATCTTTGAGTGTTGTTGATATGATTCTCCAATGATGTACAACAAAGGAGATAACTTCTTTGATAGGATCATTAGGAGGCACAAAATCCATAAATCCCTCTATATCATCATAACTAACTAGCAGTCATGGTGGTATATTTGTCTGAATTTGCCCCTTCTCTGACATGCCTAATTGCACTTATAATGGAGATGAAGAAAGGTTTTCCAACATGGGAGCATATCTTTTTCATTGTAAATATGGGGAAGATGTCCTTATAGATGGTAATATTACTTTTGATAAATGTTTCTTTGCAAGTTGGAAGATTGGTTCATTAGGTGATGTTGGTCTAATAATAGGTCTTTATGTTAGTTCTCTTTTAGAACATAAACCTTTTTATGATTTATCTTTGTTGGCATTATCCCCAGAGTTTCAATATTATCTAATTTGACCCTTATCCTTTCTATTGGATCCTTAATTTTTGAGAATGATAGGATTTGTATTTGGGGTCATTCATATGCATTCTCCTTGATACCAACTCAATGTTCTTTCACCTCTCTCTCTTCTAAAGTCCTTTTTGAAAAGAAGCTAGGTGTGCAAAAATTGCTTCCTACACTAATCTAATGAGGAGAGGGCTATGCAAATTCAAAAAAATCCTTACAACTACAACAACATAGAACATCTAACAGAGATATTGCAGTAATACATATGAACCAGAAAGAAGACAGAAGAAGAGGACAAAGATTTATGGTGGGGAAAACCCTTATTGGGTGAAAAACCCCACACTTAGAAACCTGCATAATGTATTATCAAAACAGAAAGGTGTTTACAATACACTCACAATGCAAGCATCAATGGTCTTCAACACTCGTATCTGGAGTCAATCCGGTAGCATAACAATACCTGTAAACCTGTGATACTACTCCCTCTCCAAGCACCTATTTATATACAATATACAAGGCAATATTGGACCTATCTTGGGATGGGTGTCCAACTTGGCCTCATGGCCCAAAAATCATGCCTAAGGACACTTGGTCAACATTGTAGAATGTGCCTAACACTTGTCCATAGCTTCCATCCCAAAGAGGTCACCTATTTCCAAAATGGGCTATGACAGATGCTCTTACAACACTTACGACTGTCATAGAATCTGTCATAGCAGTTACAACTTACAACTGTAAGAGAATCTATCATACACATGCTATAAATAGCATATACTCTTACAACATGTCATAGTCCACCTTGGGGCACCCAAATATGCCTTTTTCAAAGATGTTTCATGACATATGTCTTCACCTGTCTTACATGCTTCTATTTCTGACTCTTACATGTCATAACTTCTGTTGACACTCATTTTGACCAGGGGTTGATTTGTCATGATCAGGAGGTTTCTTCATTTGAAGCCTTTATCTTCTTGCCCATTTTTTCTAAGTGTTGGACCTCCTCAGCATTTTTCAACTGCATCATCATATTTTCCTGAGGAGGAGGTCATTATCATCATCTTGTCTTCGATGATGATCTGCATCATCATGTTCCTCGTCGACTTGTTTTTCAACGTCATCATCATATTTCAACTGTCGGGTGATGTTTGGTTTTTATCATGATGATGCTGCCGAGCTACAGTGCGCCCTGATCTGCTTGCGAGGGTGATGTTTCAAAGTCTCTGGTGATCTTCCATTTATCACCTTGCGCGAGCATGATGATGATGTTGCTTATTCTTTGAATTGCTCGACCTAACTTGTTTTTTCCTAAGGGTCGTGCTCATCATCATCATATTTCCAGTTATCATCCTGCTGCTTGTGGAGGTCATCATATTTTCTGCCTTCATGATATTTCGCCGGGGTGATATTTTTATCATCGGGTGATCTTGGTTAACATCATCCTGATGATGTTGTTGAAGAGTTGTAATTGCGACCCGATATTCACTAGGGTCATCATATTTTGGAACGTCAGGATGATCTTAGTCAATATCATCCTGATGATGTTGTATCACTTCTTGTTCTTTGTTTCTCATCCTGATGATGCTGACGTCATCCGTATATCAGGGTGATATTTTTCTTTCTGCCTATCTGCATCATGATATTCGCGAAGGAGGGGGTGATATTTTCATATCACCCGGATATATGTTTGTTTGTTCGAACATCATGATGATGTTGATATCAAGGAGATATCCGCCTGCTGGTTTCGCGTGTTATCTATTGAGGGTGATCTTTTCAAGCAGCATCATCATATTCAGTTATCGCCCCGATCTTATAGAGGAGCTACAGTGCAACCTGATATTTGAACATCAGGAGGATATTTCCAAATATCCGGTTGTCTTCCGAATATCATGATGATGTGAATATGATGATGACGTCATCAAGGTCCGCGGGGGTTATATTTCTAACACTGATCATCTTGAAGAGGCCTCCTGATATTTACAAACATGATGATGACGTCATCCGGATATGAGGAGGTGCGCAGTAGGCAGATATGATGATGACGTCAGCAGGATATGATGATGACGTCATCAGGATGTTCATCGGCTAGACTTTTGTTATAAGCTCAGCAGGAGGATGTTCCTCCGAAGGATCAGGTTGTGCCGATTATCATGAAGGTTATATTTCAAATATCATGATGACGTCAGGGTGATTTTTCGAACAACAGGATATCATGCTGCTGGAAGATGATGATGATGAAGTCTATACTAGTGTTGTCAGGAGCAAAAGCACCGACATGATATATGCTCATGACCTAGTATATAAGGTGTTATTGAGGTCATCGCGGGGTGCATGTGGGATATTGTTATCCTGCATTTTCAAATATCATGATGATGAGTCTCGGCGGGAAAAGCTTGCGATGGTCTGTATGATGTTCTTCCCGAGGCCGCGGGTTGGTGAGCCATTAATGGCGAAGGTTGCAGAGGTATGGGCGATGGCGTGGGTCGATCTGGTACCCGACTGAAGGTGTCAATCAGCGGATAATGGTGCAGGGCTCGAGAAATCTTCCTATCTCCTCCCCTACCTGCTGCATTCAAGATTGGGCACCAATCTGGTTGTGTTTGAGCGCCATTTTCATGATACTGTGTATCTGGCGAAATTTTGGTCAACATTGTAATTAATTGCTGAGCACCTACCTGGCTGATATAAGCAGGTTGTGTTGTTCATTTGTGGTTGTTGAAAGTTGATGATTTTGGCTCTGTAATGCATGACAAGCTGATCCGGTTGCTCTGTACAGCTTACCTGTGAGTTTATGTATCTCTTGTTGTTTGTTTTTGGCATGAACCCACTGATTTCATGATTTAACTTATATGAGAAATGCTGTTTGGCATGTGTTGTGTTAATTCTGTCTCCAGTATTGCATGTACTCTTCTTCTGAATCTGGATGTTTGGTAATGTTTAGATTCTAGAACATAGAATTCCTATGTTGACTGTCTGATCTTCTGACTTCTACTCAAGGGGTAGATTAAACTGTTTTCGGGTTGAACATTGGGAAAGTATACTGCAGTAGGGATACCATAAGTAGAGATAACCTAACACTTTGTATTGGGAGATGCCTGTAAGGCAGGTATCACATAGATCCCCTTGAAATCCAGTTTTAGTTGTTCATGCTGATCATTCACAGGTGTATGTCTACTGACTCCAGGCCCTGGATAGGCACCAATCATGCTTTGTTTTGTGTTATAACCATATCCAGCTTTGCATCCACACTTAAACTCCAAAGCAAAATCTAAAACCAACATTAGGACATTAGAGTTAGTTTTAGGAACCTCAGTCCTCTGTCTACAACTGCAAATAGGCCCAAAGCTAGCCCCTTTGCCCTTATCTTTCAGTTTTGGTCTACTTACAGGAGGACTATCTGCTTTCTGTCAACATCCCAGCCTTGCATGCATATCCTCATGGATGTTGAGTAGGGAATACCCCCCTAGGTCTTGCAGAGCCTGAAGAAGAAGAGGAGATAAAATATAGAGTCTATCTCCTATACTGTTGACCCCCTGGCCCAGAGCTCCTGTTGATCACTGATGGCTACCTTGTAGGGATATCTAGGAATAAGCATCCAGTCTGGGAAAAAGTCAACAGAAATTGGCGACTCCGCTGGGGAATGAGAAGTAAAAGACTATCTAATCATCTCCAGTGATATATATGTGACCCATCTGAGTCAGCAATAGTAATCTACTCCACTGGGGAATCTTGTGAAAGAACCCTGGTTTTCAGAAGAAAACAGTTCCTAGCAATAGGTGGCGACTCCGAAGTAATCTCCCAACCGGTCAAAGTAAATTTATATGCAGGGGAGAAGATCCCAACAAAATCCTCTATTTGAAGAGTTACCATTAACAAAAAGAATGATGTATAGAAGAAAGGGAACTGTCTCAGCTAGTCATGAGAGCTCCCCCAGAAAAAGTGATGAGGTACAAGATAACCCTAGGCCATCAGGACAGCATGCTCCTTATTTTTCAAGTGCAGAAGCTGATATCCAAGGTGCATATGAGAGGCAACAGGGTGGTAGTATGAGAATGAGGTCAGAGGTGTTCCAAGAACGCCCTTTCCTAGACCCAAGTGAGAGGTTTGAAGAGGCAGAGTCCCTAAGGGATGATGAAGATGATGACCTAAATGGTATGAGACCATCTACCTCCAGACCTAAGGATGAACAGCTGGCAGAAGAAATCAAAAGCCTAAGAGCAGAACTAGAATACCTACAAGCCATGAAAATCAGAGATGATATACAGCAGAAAGTGCAAGCCTTGAGAACTGCCCAGAATAATTCAGTTCCTACTCTAGAGAATGCAAATATGCAAAGACATCAGCAAAGATATGAAATGCAACATCAGCATCATGATGACAGACAATATGTGAATGATGCTAGGATACCACTGAACAATGCAGGAAACCAAAATGCAAATAGAAATGTTAATGTTAATCAGCCAAACAGACAGCCCATGCAGTTAGACAGATTCAGACAGCTGGTGTTTGATGGTATTCCTGGGTATCCTAACCCTATTGATAAGCATCTGAGGCTGCAAGTGCCTAAGTTTTCAGGAAACAACACAGTGTCAGGAGAAGATCATCTAAAGGCCTTCCAAAATGTCATGGACAATTTTGAGGTTGAGCATGAGGATGTTTTCATGAAGTCATTCATGCAATCCTTAATAGATGAGGCAAGAGAATGGTACAGGAATCTGCCTGACCGGAGCATATCATCATGGGATGATTTTAAGAGGATGTTCAAGGAGCAATATGGTGATAAAACTGACCCTAGCTTCTTTGTAAATGAGTTCACCAGCATCACCAAAGGGTCAAATGAACAGGTTGCAGACTTTAATACAAGATTTACTAAAGTGTTGAACAAACTGCCACATCACATGAGGCCAAATGAACCAATGTGCATAATTTTGTACATCAATGCCTTTGATGCAAAGACTGCATATGGACTGAGAGATAAAGGTCCTGCCACTCTCAGGGATGCTTTCAGGATTGCAGTAAATATTGAAAACAATAGGAAAGCATCAGGCAAGACAAATAGAAGGGATGATGTAAAAATTCTGCAGAATCCAAATAAGCCTCAGAACACTCAAGGTAGTACATCTGCTCCTGAAGATAAGATAGACAAACTGGCAAATGTTGTTAAGGACCTGAGCTATAGATTAGCTAGAAGTGAAAAAGGGATGGGTCCTGATAGGCAAGTCTATCAAAGACAGGAAAAGAGGCCATCATTACATGATATGCCTTATAACACCAATTGGCATGATGGTAAGCCTGTATATCCACGTAACAACACAAGTCAGAGGGCTCAACATACCAAGGAAACTCCTGATCCCCTAAAGAAAACTATAAATATTGCTGATGATGCTCCGTGGTGTATAATCTGTCAGATGCCACATTCACAGTCACAGTGCTTGATTGCCCAATCTTTGTATGATAATGCTACATCTTGTAATGAGTGCAATGAGCCACATCATGTGCAGGATGATGATGTTAACATGATGTCTATAGGCAACGGATATACTCTTTATGATGCTGATGACAAGACAGATGATCAGGTTCAGGCCTGCCAACAGTCCCCATATGATGAAGATCATGAGGATAATTATGTGTATGCTCAGAACTCACACAATTTTCTGAGTAGCTTACACCGACCTTCTGATGAGGAAATCAGAGCCTTCACAGCTGCAGCAGTTGCTCAGGTCAAGAGCAACTACAATCTCAGAGGTAAAAATCAGGTTGGCAGCCCACATCAGCCAGAAGATATTTCTGCAGGTCAGCAGATGCATGGTCATAAAGGAACTGAACCACAAAAAAGGCAGTGGGTAAATAACAAGCAGAACTTTAGATACAGAACAGGTCATGATTTTCAAGGACCAGAAAACAAAACCCCTCAGGCTGAAGATCAAAGTAGAGGTTCCCAAGACAGGAATGATGATCAGGGAACTATGAGAATGAAAGCTAAGTCAGCTCAGGATAAAAGCAAGATTGTGGAGCAAGCTACAACTGCTGTACAAAACTGTGCTCCATTTGATATAGCCCAGATCCTCACTCAGGTAAAGGTCTCTGTTCCACTTATGGAACTCATGAAAGTGGAAGAGATCAAGAATAGAACAATATCCCTAATCTCAGGGGTACCTTTTCAAGTTAAGCAAAATGATCAGACCCAGGGTGAGAAACAGGTCATGTGTAATGAAGAAGATGAGACTCCTGAAGTCTATTTAGGAATGACCATGACAAAGTGTCCTTCACAGGTGGAACCATTTTATGTTTCCCTGGTTATAAATGGTAAAATAATTAGAAATTGTATGCTTGACTCTGGAGCATCCACAAATGTCATGCCTTTGGCTATCATGCAACAAACAGGATTAAAAATTGACAAAGCATGTGGAAAATGTTATGCAATGGATGCCAGAGAGGTACCAGTTATTGGAATCATGAAGGATGTGGATTTCAAACTGGCAGCATTTCCTGAAAAGAAATATAAGATGAATATAACAGTGGTTGACATCAAGCCACAGTATGGTATGCTGCTGTCAAGAAGATGGGCAGCACTAATTGGTGGAAGTATGCAGCTGGACCTATCATATGCCATGATTCCAATGAATGGCAGGGATGTCAAGCTAATTAGAGAGCAAAGATCATCAGAGACAGTGGAAGACCAAGAAGCAAATGAACAGGTATGCTTTGTGGACACTGACTGTGATAACTTCAAGGTTGTCTCAGATGATGCAGAAGACAAAAAGAAAAATGCCTGTGTTGGAGAGCTAGATCAGCAAGAGTTATGGACCATGTTTTTTGATGGAGCTTGTGCAAAAGAAGGCTCTGGAGCTGGAGTTGTTTTCCTGTCTCCAACTGGTAAGCTCCTCAAATCCTCTTTCTTGCTGAGGTTTGATTGCACAAACAATATTGCAGAATATGAGGCTTTACTTTTAGGCCTGAATATTGCTCTCAAACATGGAATTAAAATGTTAAGAGTATTTGGAGACTCTGAGCTGATTGTATCCCAAATCAGAAATAAGTATGCTGCAAAGAATAAAAGACTGAAGCAATACAAGCATGCTGTTTGGGATACTATTGAGTTATTTGATGCATTTTCAATTGGCTGGGTAGAAAGGTCAAAAAATGTTATGGCTGATTTCTTAGCCAATGTTGCAATAAGGCCAGATGACATCACTCTGTCAGGTGTCACAGATGTAGAAGTTAAAATTAGGCCCGCCATACCATAAAACATATGCAGTTGGCAAGTTTTTAATGATGATAGGGATTTGCTGAAATTTTTGCACTGCATAGATGAGTATGAGAACCAACAGATTGATTTCCAAGCTTTTGTAGAAACTGTAGATGGAAAAGAGACTCTTGTAGGGAAGGAGATCATCCAGTTGAAGACTAACAAGATCCCTAGAGGGTTAGTGGCTTTGGAAAGAGCCTTTGACAGTAGAGACAAAATGGTCACAAAGACATCCCCCACAAATAAGGAGGATTTAGAAGAAATAAATTTGGGGACATCTCAGGCCCCTCAGAAGGTATATATTGGCAAACAACTCAAACCACACATAAGAAGTATGCTGATTGCATTGCTAAAAAGGTATAAACATGTTTTTGCTTGGTCATATGAGGACCTAAAAGCTTATAGAGAAGACTTATTCCAGCATGAGATCCCACTGAAGCCTGAAGCTAAGCCATTTAGACAGAGGCAAAGGCCTATAAATCCTACCTTAGCTCCCAAGATGCAGGAAGAACTCAAAAGGCTCAGGGATGCTGGAATAATTGTGCCCATCAGACATTCAACTTGGGTGTCTAACCTTGTCCCAGTCAGGAAAAAGAATGGTGATATTAGGTTGTGTGTTGATTTCAGGAATTTGAATGTATCCTCTTTGAAGGATAACTATCCATTGCCTAATATGGAGGCTATGTTGCAGAAAGTGACTGGTTGTGAACTCCTATCCATGATGGATGGATTTTCAGGATATAATCAGGTAAAGGTAAAAGAATCAGAACAGTATAAGACTGCCTTTACCACTCCATGGGGGACATATGTGTATGTTAGAATGCCATTTGGACTAACAAATGCAGGTGCTACATTTCAAAGAGCAATGGATGTTGCTTTTGCAGGGCTAATTGATTCAATCCTGGCAGTATATCAGGATGACTTGACTGCCTACTCGAAGAAGGAAGAGCAGCACTGTTTGCATCTGGAGCAGATTTTTATAAGAGCACTAGAATATGGTATTTCTCTAAACCCAAAGAAGTGTGCCTTTGGAGTAGTTGAAGGAAAACTTCTGGGACACATTGTTTCCAAGGATGGAGTCAGGATAGATCCAGAGAGAGTGGCAGCCATTGACAGGATCCAAATGCCAAAAACTGTGAAAGGAGTTCAGTCCTTCTTTGGACAGGTAAACTTTGTCAGAAGATTTGTTCCCAACTTTGCAGAGATCACAAGGAACATTTCCAAGATGATGAAGAAGGATGCAACCGTCAACTGGGAAAGGGAAGCGACAGAATCATTTCAGAATATCAAAGAGGCAATAAAGATGGCCCCTGTTCTTAAATCTCCTGATTTTTCTAGGCCATTCCAGGTGTTCTCATTTGCTTCCTTTCATACTGTAGCTGCATGTTTGTTACAGAAAAATGAAGATGGTTTTGAACAGCCCATTGCTTTCTTCAGTATGTCCCTGCAGGCCTCTGAATTGAAATATGACATTATGGAGAAGCAGGCATATGCACTAGTTAGAGCCATTAAAAGTTTCAGACCATACTTGGTAGGGTCACATATAATTGCATATGTACCTCATGCTGCAGTCAAAGACATATTCACTCAGCAGGAGGTGACTGGAAGAAGGTGCAGATGGATAAACAAACTGCAGGAATTCAACATAGACATACAAGTTACTAAGTTGATAAGGGGACAAGGACTAGCCAAGATGATGGCACAGTCAAACTTGGAAGCATGCCAAGTTAATGCAGTCCAAGATGAGAATGTAAGTGTATCAGGATCTGAATGGTACAAGGATATTGTCTATTATTTGCAAAATCTGAATTGTCCTTCCCATTTCAGTGACTGTCAAAAGAGGACTCTAAAGCTACATGCAATCAGGTATGTCATTGTTCAAGGTGAGCTGTACTGGAAAAATCTTGATGGTGTGCTGCTGAGATGTGTGGATAAGAACATGGCTAACAATATTTTGATTGACATGCATAAAGGATTATGTGGTGGCCATTATACTGCCCAAACAACAGCTCATAAAATTCTCAGGGCAGGATATTGGTGGCCCACTCTCTTTTCAGATGCACAGAGGTTAGTAAGGAAGTGTGACCCTTGCCAGAGATTCTCAGGAAAGCTGAAATATCATGGTGCTTTACCCCTCAGAACTGCACCTGTGGATGCTCCATTCCAGCAATGGGGAATTGATTTTATAGGGGAAATTGCAGACAAATCAAGTGGGGGACACAGTTGGATTTTGGTGGCAACTGACTACTTTACCAAATGGATTGAGGCCATTCCAACTAAAAGAGCTACAAGTAAGGTGGTGACAGATTTCATACTAGAGAACATCATCATCAGGTTTGGAGTACCATCTAAAATAATCACTGATAATGCTATGTGCTTCAGATCAGGTGAGTTTGTTGATTTTTGCAACAAGTATGGGGTAAGCCTGTCATATACATCACCATATCACCCACAAGGAAATGGTCAAGCAGAATCAAGCAATAGGAGCATCATGAAAATTGTCAAGAGGATACTGGACAAGAACAAGAGAGCTTGGGACTCAAAGTTGAATTTAGCAGTATGGGCTGACAGAGTGACTGTGAAAAGGGCTATTGGGAAGTCACCTTTTGAGCTAGTATATGGTGCATCAGCTAGACTGCCCATAAACAATCTCCTACTAGTTTACAGATTCATTCAAGAGTATGATGAGGACATTGAAGATCCCATGACAGAAAGAGTGAATCAGCTGGTTGCATTGGATGAAGACAGAAGGAGAGCCCACCAGATCAATCTCAAAAGACAACAAGGGGTGAAATATCACTTTGACAGGAGAGCTACAAAAAGGAAGTTTCAAGTAAATGATCTGGTGCTCATTTGGAATGCTAAAGATCAGGAAAAGGGTAAACATGGCAAATTTCAGCCCTTATGGATGGGCCCATATCAGGTTTGCAATACTCATGGGGAGGATTCTTATTTCCTCCAGGCCCTAGATGGTGAAATTCTGGAATTGCCTGTGCATGGCCAATTCCTTAAGTTCTATTTTGCATAATGACTGGTTGCTGTGCACATTTGTAAAATATGTATGTAGTGTAAATGCCTTGTACAGCTCGCGTTTTTTGGCTTTTTGTCAGGTCTGCCCGGAGATCTGGTTCTCGCTGCAGGTTTTCACCTGCACGTCCCCATTCGGAGCCACTGTTGACACTCATTTTGACCAGGGGTTGATTTGTCATGATCAGGAGGTTTCTTCATTTGAAGCCTTTATCTTCTTGCCCATTTTTTCTAAGTGTTGGACCTCCTCAGCATTTTTCAACTGCATCATCATATTTTCCTGAGGAGGAGGTCATTATCATCATCTTGTCTTCGATGATGATCTGCATCATCATGTTCCTCGTCGACTTGTTTTTCAACGTCATCATCATATTTCAACTGTCGAGTGATGTTTGGTTTTTATCATGATGATGCTGCCGAGCTACAGTGCGCCCTGATCTGCTTGCGAGGGTGATGTTTCAAAGTCTCCGGTGATCTTCCATTTATCACCTTGCGCGAGCATGATGATGATGTTGCTTATTCTTTGAATTGCTCGACCTAACTTGTTTTTTCCTAAGGGTCGTGCTCATCATCATCATATTTCCAGTTATCATCCTGCTGCTTGTGGAGGTCATCATATTTTCTGCCTTCATGATATTTCGCCGGGGTGATATTTTTATCATCGGGTGATCTTGGTTAACATCATCCTGATGATGTTGTTGAAGAGTTGTAATTGCGACCCGATATTCACTAGGGTCATCATATTTTGGAACGTCAGGATGATCTTAGTCAATATCATCCTGATGATGTTGTATCACTTCTTGTTCTTTGTTTCTCATCCTGATGATGCTGACGTCATCCGTATATCAGGGTGATATTTTTCTTTCTGCCTATCTGCATCATGATATTCGCGAAGGAGGGGGTGATATTTTCATATCACCCGGATATATGTTTGTTTGTTCGAACATCATGATGATGTTGATATCAAGGAGATATCCGCCTGCTGGTTTCGCGTGTTATCTATTGAGGGTGATCTTTTCAAGCAGCATCATCATATTCAGTTATCGCCCCGATCTTATAGAGGAGCTACAGTGCAACCTGATATTTGAACATCAGGAGGATATTTCCAAATATCCGGTTGTCTTCCGAATATCATGATGATGTGAATATGATGATGACGTCATCAAGGTCCGCGGGGGTTATATTTCTAACACTGATCATCTTGAAGAGGCCTCCTGATATTTACAAACATGATGATGACGTCATCCGGATATGAGGAGGTGCGCAGTAGGCAGATATGATGATGACGTCAGCAGGATATGATGATGACGTCATCAGGATGTTCATCGGCCAGACTTTTGTTATAAGCTCAGCAGGAGGATGTTCCTCCGAAGGATCAGGTTGTGCCGATTATCATGAAGGTTATATTTCAAATATCATGATGACGTCAGGGTGATTTTTCGAACAACAGGATATCATGCTGCTGGAAGATGATGATGATGAAGTCTATACTAGTGTCGTCAGGAGCAAAAGCACCGACATGATATATGCTCATGACCTAGTATATAAGGTGTTATTGAGGTCATCGCGGGGTGCATGTGGGATATTGTTATCCTGCATTTTCAAATATCATGATGATGAGTCTCGGCGGGAAAAGCTTGCGATGGTCTGTATGATGTTCTTCCCGAGGCCGCGGGTTGGTGAGCCATTAATGGCGAAGGTTGCAGAGGTATGGGCGATGGCGTGGGTCGATCTGGTACCCGACTGAAGGTGTCAATCAGCGGATAATGGCGCAGGGCTCGAGAAATCTTCCTGTCTCCTCCCCTACCTGCTGCATTCAAGATTGGGCGCCAATCTGGTTGTGTTTGAGCGCCATTTTCATGATACTGTGTATCTGGCGAAATTTTGGTCAACATTGTAATTAATTGCTGAGCACCTACCTGGCTGATATAAGCAGGTTGTGTTGTTCATTTGTGGTTGTTGAAAGTTGATGATTTTGGCTCTGTAATGCATGACAAGCTGATCTGGTTGCTCTGTACAGCTTACCTGTGAGTTTATGTATCTCTTGTTGTTTGTTTTTGGCATGAACCCACTGATTTCATGATTTAACTTATATGAGAAATGCTGTTTGGCATGTGTTGTGTTAATTCTGTCTCCAGTATTGCATGTACTCTTCTTCTGAATCTGGATGTTTGGTAATGTTTAGATTCTAGAACATAGAATTCCTATGTTGACTGTCTGATCTTCTGACTTCTACTCAAGGGGTAGATTAAACTGTTTTCGGGTTGAACATTGGGAAAGTATACTGCAGTAGGGATACCATAAGTAGAGATAACCTAACACTTTGTATTGGGAGATGCCTGTAAGGCAGGTATCACATAGATCCCCTTGAAATCCAGTTTTAGTTGTTCATGCTGATCATTCACAGGTGTATGTCTACTGACTCCAGGCCCTGGATAGGCACCAATCATGCTTTGTTTTGTGTTATAACCATATCCAGCTTTGCATCCACACTTAAACTCCAAAGCAAAATCTAAAACCAACATTAGGACATTAGAGTTAGTTTTAGGAACCTCAGTCCTCTGTCTACAACTGCAAATAGGCCCAAAGCTAGCCCCTTTGCCCTTATCTTTCAGTTTTGGTCTACTTACAGGAGGACTATCTGCTTTCTGTCAACATCCCAGCCTTGCATGCATATCCTCATGGATGTTGAGTAGGGAATACCCCCCTAGGTCTTGCAGAGCCTGAAGAAGAAGAGGAGATAAAATATAGAGTCTATCTCCTATACTGTTGACCCCCTGGCCCAGAGCTCCTGTTGATCACTGATGGCTACCTTGTAGGGATATCTGGGAATAAGCATCCAGTCTAGGAAAAAGTCAACAACTTCATCATAGGAATTCGTTATAACCATTTTGGTCAAACATTCCTTTACACAACATGGAAGATGCCAATACATGGAAAAATGCTCCTACAACAAAGTGGGACGCCTATCTCCTGATGTGAGGAAAAAATTACAAGTTGTCATATTCCATGTAGGATGACACATCACCATGCCACATCCCACAATATGACAATATGGAATTTACAATTCATTTACAACATAGGCAATTAATAAATACATACAAACATAAATACTACAAGGAATTACCAAGGTTGAGACACCTTAATTCCCAACATTTTCCCACTTTTCAAACACCTTGTAAGAGCCAATAGTGTTGGGAATTAAGGTGTCTCAACCTTTGCAAATTCCTAATATTGTATTTATTTATCCCATGTTGAGTTGGCATAGTCGGCACCTTGTGTACATGTAGTAGGATAAATTTTAGTGACTTTGGCAACCGCGGTTTCCCCCTTGAATAATTAATGGGGGTTTGGGGGTAGTGCCCCCAAGATGGGGTTAAGGGGCAGAGCCCCTGTAGGGTTCTTGGGGCAGCGCCCCTGGCGCACTCCCTGTCACGATACAGGGTGAGGTCGAGGGGCAACGACCCTATGGGGGCTCGAGGGCAATGCCCCCGAAACCTCAAATCACTTTTATTTAATGACAAGTGTCGATGAGTATCTTTACATGAGAGAAAGGCATCTTTGGGTGGTCAAGGGAGGTTATGACATGTTGTAAGAGGAATATGATATTTTCAGTCAATGTATGACAGATTCTCTTACAGCTATAAGTGTTGTCAGTTATGATAGATTCTATGATAGCTGTAAGGTGCGTAAGAGCATCTATCATAGCCTATCTTAGGACAAGGCATCTACATTGGGATGGGATGTTGGACAAGTGTCCTTAGGCATGGGTTTTGGGGCATGAGTCCAAGATGGATGCCCATCTCTAGAAGGGTCCATATTTGCCTTGTAAACTCCATAAAAATAGGTGCTTGGATGAGATATATATTTTTTGTACAAGTACTGTTATGCCACCGGAATATCTCTAGATTCGACATTCGAAGACTCCTAAAAGAGCATTGGCTCTGAAACTATATTGTAATCTGTTATTGTTTACTATAATACATTTGAGCTATGTTTTGGAGTTTGGGGTTTTTCACTAGTAAGGGTTTTCCCCACGTATATGTTGTCTCTCTCTCTTCTGTCTACTTTCTATGTGTATGTGTATTGCTGCAATATCTCTGTTATTGTGTTAATATTGCTGTAACTGGAAAGGTTAATTTGAATTTGCACTCTACTTCCCTCATTAGATTAGCATAGGAAGTGTGTTTCACGTACCTTGCTTCCTTTTAGTTGGTATCAGAGCTTGATCACCTTTGGTCCTAGTTGTTGGGTAGGGATTTTTTGAGCTGATCTTAGTTTGAGTGGGAGTCCTATGTATAGTATTATGTAATCTTGTTATAGGAAAGAGATGGCAAGCACATCCGGAAGAATCAAGGTGGAGAAGTTTAATGGTACTAATTTTGAGTTGTGGAAACTCAAGATGGAAGACCTACTTATTGATCGTGACCTATGGGAAACTGTGAGGCCCACCTTCGTGTGACTGAATTAGTTGCACTAGTAGCCAATGTTGTTTGTTTCTTCACCCTTGTGAGGCCTACTTTTCTCACTCCCTTGTTTTTACTTCCATCGCATTTCAATTTGATGACATTTAGACATTTGGGATTGTTGATCCTAATATACAGACTTCTAGACTCTATCCCTATATTTTGATTTGATTAGAGTAGTATGTAGGTGGTGTGACTATATCCTAACTTTGATTTCCAATGATAAATTGTATGACATGTGATATGCATTTTGATGCCATTAGAGATATGGTTGTGAGATTTGTAAATAGAATTATTATGCGAGTTTAATCTTGAGTTCATACTTAGAAATGCAGTAAAACTATATATATGGTTAATGATGTTATGTGATTTTATTAATGTTTTAAATAAATATGTGACATCGTGAGTGTAGGTGATTTTCCATGCCATAGAAAACTAAAGATCATCCCACACATTCTGTGAATCCCATTCTGAACCGATCTAGTTCCAAGAGGAACCAAAATCAATTGAGTATTGCATGATGAATTTTTGTAATGTTTGCATATGATGTCTTTTGGCTAGGTCTACCCATTTTCAGTTGATTTAACTATAGTGTTGTAAAAGTGTAATGTTTTAATTGACACATTTTTTGTGTTTTAATTTTTGTGACCGCTTTTCATGTGATTTTCTACAACCTAAGGTGCCAAATTTGGGTTAAAAGTGACCCTAGGTTGTAACCCTAGGGTCTAGGGCCCATTTGAGCATGCCTAACCATAGGGTAACTCCCATATGGTCACTTAAACTTTACCTTGAAGTGAAGTGACGAAAATTGGAGTTTGGGAGGAGTGGAAGGATGGGTCAAACCTTCAAACTTACCCACTCCTCTTTCCAAGGCATTGGGTTCCATGTCTTGAAGACTTAGGGAGTCTTCAAGACCCCCAAGTGTGGAAAACCCACCTCCAAGGCTCTCACACATGTGTAAGAGCATCTTGGAGTGTATGGGCTTCCACAGGAGGATAGGATATTGATGTCATATCCTTATCCTCTTGAGCTCCACCTTTCTCTCACACATGTGTGAGAGAGAGCACATGTGTACGGGGTAAGGCTTAGTGGGATGGGAGAGTGATATGTATCACCTCCACATCCCATGGAGCCTGCAAGTGGGTGTGAGAAGGAAGGAGAAGGTGACATGTGTCACCTTCTCATTCCTCAAGGCTTATGAGGAGAGCCTATAATACTCCCTCTTTGAGAGAGGGAGAGGGTTCTTGATTTTCTTGCATTTTCATTTTTATTGAAATTTTGGGGAGAGTTAGAGAGTTTTTGGAGGCACATTTGGAGGAAGGACTTGGAGGTGGAGTTGGAAGACTCTACATCAACTATCTTCCATTGTTGGGAATTTCAAGGTAGGAATTAAGGCTTGAAGCCTTTCCTTATGCATTTACCTTATTTGTGTGTTTGTAATGTGGTTGTTTTGCATTTTTATATTGTGGGGTTTTGAGGGAGTTTTGTAAGAGCCTCTCCATTTGGAGAAGATGCTCAACATGTGAGGGGTTAGAGAGGAGTGAACCTCCTCGAGGTCACCCTCTTATTCTACTTGAGGTATTTTGGCCATTTGAGTATATTGGAGGTGCATGGGATTTTGATTGAAGGCAAGAGTGCCTTGAGAAGTATGTGTTGAGATATTTATTTAGGCTTGAGGCCTTGCTATTTTCTTGAGACTCATAAGATTTGGAGATTTTTGTGGTGTGCACCTCTTGAGTAGAGAGTTGTCCACTCTCCTAGCCCATTGAATCTATTCCCAAATGGATTTCATTGTTTGTCAAGCCATGGGTTGGGTGTTCTATTTTCTATGTGTGTTTTGTTTGTTGTGGAGTGAAAATCTTGTGTGTGGGTGATCTCCTAGCTCAGGGGAGATCCCTTTTTGGGTATATGGTAGGGTGGAGAGCATTTTGGTGGCATTGGATAGTTTTCCCTTATTTTCATGACAGGTTTTGAGTTAATGGAGCTTGGTGGAAGTTCAATTAATTTATGTCTATATGTTTGTGTCATTTGGGTGTTGTTTTGTGTCATTTGGCTATTTGAAGCCAAGGCCATAAAGGCCTAGTTGTAACTTGTAAAATTGTTATTTAAGAGAGTGAGCTCTCTCTACCTATGTTGTAATAGAAAAATACTTCTATGACTCGGGTTGTTCTCTATGTAATGGTTGCAAAGAGAAATTTATTACTGTGTATTTGAAAAGGAAATTTTAACTCTATTATGGTTGTAGAAAGAAATTTATTACTGTGTATTTGAAAAAGAAAATTTAAATTTATTATGGTTGCTGTCAAAAATAAATCTCTATTATTATTTTTAAAGAAAAAGAAAAAGAAAGGTTAGTTTTACTATAGTTTATTATGGCAGAAAGTATCAAAGCAAATCATATATTTTAACTATAAAAAAAGGGGATCTTCCATTGCTTGCTATTTTAAAACTTGTTTCAGTATTATATATTAAAAAAATATATATATATAGGATGAGCTTAATGTTAGAATGTTGCAGATATAAATATATATACAAATATACACATTTGTGTGTGTGTGTGTGTGTGTGTATCCTTGAGGTTTTAAAATGTGAACAAAGCTTTTAAAAAAAAGATAATAAAAAGTACCTGTAGGGTTTTATTACTAAATATTTTTTTAGACAGAAGTTTGTTTTTTGTGCACAGAGACGGCGTCGGCCATGGCTACCGCCTGTTACCAAAGTTTTTTTTTTTAAAAAGAGAGAGTAGTGGGGGGAAATGAAACCCCCATCCACCATCTTCCTCTTCGCGCTTGGTGCCCAAACTCCCTGCTGTGGACTGCAAATTTTTTGCCGCTATGTATGCCCTTTTTCATGGCCGCTAACAACATTCTACCCTCCCTCCTACAATAACATACATTTTATATATATTTTGTGATGTTTATCCTGCATAACCAAGAATGAAATAATATATTTTTATATAAAGAATTTTCTCTATAAAAAAAGAAAATACACAGTGATATATATATGGACATGTGTATATACTCTGAAAAAAAAAGAGGAGATAGAGATTTACCCTTAATAAACAAAATTTTGCTTTACCAAACCCTTGTGCATACTCGCAGCAAAACACACACAAAAAAAGAAGAGGTTTAAACAAATAAAAATATATATCTATATCTCAGTGTAAACCCTCTGTGAGCTCCCTCCATTTCCATGGCTGCCCTACCTACAAACAAAAGAAAAGAGGAGAGGAGAGAAGGAAAAAAAATTAGAGAAAACAAAATGAGATAAGAATAGGGTTAGGGCTCCATTTTGTGAGAATAGAAATAATAAAATAGAAAGATTTTAGGGTTGTGGAGAGTAAATAGAAGAATGAGATAAGAATAGGGTTAGGGCTCCATTTTGTGAGAATAGAAATAATAAAATAGAAATATATTAGGGTTGTGGAGAGTAAATAGAAGAATGAGGAATTTTTGTTCTGGAGTTTATATTTTTCTTATGTACATCACTTTTCTTCTTGTCCCTAATTTTAGGAGGGGTTGTGTTTTTAATGTGTTTTATTTTTTTAGCTAGATATTTAATATTGGAAAGAGGGGATTTTAGTGGGTTAATATATTTTTATCTTACTCTGATGAATAAAACATTTGTCCTTGACTTTTAATTAATTTTAATGGGTGAATTTTAAAGGGGTTTTTAGATTTATTTGGCATATGCATGTATTTTATCTTAATCAACCTAGGTGTATAGTCGAACATATTCTGGTGGCAATAATTAGTTTTATTGTCCGTATTTAATATTTAATTTATTTTTAGTAGACTCATGATTTTGGTTTTTTTTTTTTAAACTTAGACTTTTGCTTTTTTAAATGCTTTGTTGATTTTATTAAGTTAGTGGGTTTAAATTATTCAATTTAAATCATTTTATTCCTTATTTAATTACTTTTTGATTTATTAGCTTAGGTGGGAAATAATATTAGGAAATTTATTTAATTTAAATCATTTTATTTCTCTATTTAATTGCCTTTTGATTTATTGGGTTAAGTGGGAGATAATGTAGAAAATTTAATTAATTTAATTCATTTAAATCCTTTTTGGCTATTCCATAGCGTAAAGGGGATACTTATTTTAATTAATTATTTAATTTGAACCCCATTTAATCTATTTGGTTAGTACTTAACTTATGGTTGAATATTAATTATTATTTTTTTGTTGACTTTAGAGTTTAGGATTATTTTATTTTAAATTTTATCACCCTGGGCTAATAAGGAATGTTGAAGTAAATTTGGTTTAGAAACATATTAGTTTTAGATCAATTTCTTTTAAATAGTTTTTAACTAGGGGATATTTTTAAATTTCTTCATTCTTGACGTAGAGGTGTTATGCTACTGAATTTTATCTAGAATATTATGGTTAACTTAGTAATTTATTTCCTATCTATTTTAACACATTTATTTATCATGAGATTTAATTATGTCCTAGATATAATTAATTTAATTTAATCATTTTAGTTCCTTGGGTTAGATTTTGATGCATGTCGGAATCCCTCCACTTCACATAGGGATCTTGGGGTTAGCTCAAATTTGAACCGAACCCTATTGGTGATGCCGCTCGCGTTGCATAACCCCTTGGTTAGCTTACATTTTGTTGTGGTTGCAAAAGGTGTTCGCAATACCCCATTGGTCAATAGACTTGTTTGCACCTTTGTGCACATGCCACTGAGCACACTGATGTGTGTGAGGGGGTTCCTAAGGATGCATGAAAAAGTTTTTTGTATTTCGTGTCTTGACCACATGACAAATGTGGACATGACACGTGTAGTGTGTTGTGACCACATGGGAAATGTGGGCATGACAGAAACTGTATCTAGTGTAAAACCAACTGCAATGTCACAAGCAGATTGGGATCTCAAAGATCAGAAGGCTAAGGGTCTCATAAGACTCAGTCTAGCTGATTCTGTCCTATTAAATGTCCATAAGGAGAAGAGCACAAAAGACCTTTGGAAGAAGTTGGGTGATGTTTATCAGGCTAAATCCCTGGTGAACAAACTTTTTCTGAGAAAGAAGTTGTTTTCTCTGAGAATGGAGGATTGGTTGTAGATCACCTAAATGCTTTTAATATGCTAGTTGCATAATTGACATCCGTTGGTGTGAAGATGGAGGAGGAGGATCATTGTATGACCTTGCTTTGTTCTTTCTTGGACTTGTGGGATCACCTTATTATGGCTATTAGGAGCACCACATCCACATTCAAAATGGATGAAGGGTATCTTCACTGTTATCTAAAGAGATGCAGAGAAAGTCTTCTGAGGCAGCCAAAGAGGCTCTTGCAGTTCATGGAAGACCCAAGGAGAAAGGGAAAAATAAGGACAAAAAAGCTGAGAAGGGCAGATCCAAATCCTGTGGGAGATCCAAATCTCCTGGAAAGTCCAAGGATCTCTGTTGGAACTATGGAAAAATTGGGCATTTCTGAAAGGAATGCAAAGAGGAGAAGAAAAAGAAGAAGAAATCTCCTGATTCAGATTTTGACAAGTCACAAGATGATAGTGATGCCTTCATCATAGCCCTGGCCACTCATGCATCTGATGATGTTGTGGTTGATTGATTTTGGTGCATTTCATATTTTATAAACAGTCATGATGCGAGGTCATGTGGAAGAGTGTACCTAGGTGACGATTCTCATCTGAAGATTACTGGTCATGGAAGAGTCTTAATCTAATTCCTTGATGGACTAGTGAAGGGGATCACTAGGGTTATGCACATCCTAGGCCTAGCACGGAACCTGCTTTCTATAAGTATGTTGAATGATGCAAGTGTGCAAGTTGTCTTTTCAAAGGATGGATGCAAGATGACTAGAGGATCTATGGTGCTTGCTAAGGGTACTTAGAGAGGTACTCTATTTCAGCTGGAGGAATGCACTTCACACTACAATAGTTCTTCTGACTCAATGAAAATAGTTGTAGTCACTTCATCTCCATCATCTGAATGAGCAGTGAAGAAATCTGTTGTAACTAGTTTTGATGATAGTGCACATGTTATGGAAGCTAAGCTTCCTACTGAAAAGACTATGTTATGGCATTTGAGATATGGCCACATTGGTGAGAAGGGTCTGCATACCCTAAAAAATAAAAAACTCATTGAGGGGCTAAATGATTGTAATCTTGAGTTTGACTTTTGCGAACATTGCATTTATGGAAAGCAAAACCGTGTTTAGTTTTACTCTAGTTCTCACAAGTCTACTGGTGTATTAGATCTTATTCATTCTAATGTGTTTGGTCCTGTTAATGTTCCTTTGATTTCAAAACCTATATATTTTGTATCTTTCATAGATGATTATAGTAGGACATGGGTTTATTTTCTTAGAAGCAAGACTGAAGTCTTTAGTTAGTTCAAAGAGTTTAAAGCTTTTGTTGAGAATCAGACTAGTAAAAAGATTAAGTGTTTGAGAACTGATAATGGTGGTGAGTTTTGTTCAGCAAATTTTGAGAAGTTTTGTAAAGAGCAAGGGATTGAAAGACATAAGACAACTCCTTATACCCCGCAGCAAAATGGAGTTGCAGAGAGGATGAATAGGACCCTGATGGAGAAGGCTAGGAGTATGCTTAGTGGAGCAAGCCTCGAACAAAAGTTTTGGGCCGAAGCTGTAGCCACTGCTTGCTATCTGGTAAATAGATCTCCTACATCAGCTCTTGTTGGTAAAACACCTATGGAGGTGTGGTCTGGTAAGAAGCCTTTAGTTAGACATCTTCGTGTTTTTGGTTGTGAGGCATATGCACATATGCCTAGGGAGAAATAGTCTAAATTAGAGAATAAGGATGTTAAGTGTATCTTCATTGGCTATGGTGTCGGTGTGAAAGGATACAAGTTTTGGGATCTTGTGGTTGAAAAGGTGTTGTATAGCAGAAGTGTTATCTTCAGAGAGCTAACACCATCTTCTATTGTTCTACAACCAGAATAGATAGAAAAGAAAGAGGGTGTGGTTTAGTTTCCTTCTACCCCTAAGAAGAGTAAACATACAAACCATGTGAGACCTAATCATGAGGAGAGCTCTAGCGGCTCTTAAATCTCAGAAGAAGTAGAACCTCAACCTCAGCCATTGAGGAGGTCTACATGAACAAGAAAGCAACCTGATAGGTTTGGTTATTCATTGCTTGATTCTAGTTGTGCTTTTGTTTTACTTGCTAATACTAATGAACCTAGAACTTTGTCATAGGCTATGGGTATGAAAGATGTCAGTTCCTGGAAGGAGGCCATGGAAGATGAAATGACTTCTTTGGAAAAGAATAAAACATGGGACTTGGTGCCTTTGCCCGAAAAATAGAAACCTGTTGGATGCAAATGGGTGTTCAAGAAGAAATTTGGTGCAGATGGTAGTGTTGAAAAGTACAAGGCCAGACTGGTTGCAAAGGGGTACTCACAAGTGGAGGGAATTGATTATGGTGAAATTTTCTCTCCCATTGCAAAACTAACATCCATTCGATTCTTGTTATCTCTTGCAGCAGCTTATGACTTAGAGGTGGAGTAGATGGATGTGAAGACAACATTCCTTCATGGTTATTTGGAGCAAGAAATCTACATGTCACAGCCAGAGCATTACATTGTTAAAGGTAAAGAAAATTTGGTTTGCAAGTTGAAAAAGTCTTTGTATGGTTTGAAGTAGTCTCCTAGGATGTGGTACTTGAAGTGTGATGTGTTTGTGTTGTCAATTGGATTTGTGAGATCGAAATCGAATCACTGTGTAGATTATAAGTTTGATGGTGATCATATTCTCATTGTTGCATTATATGTTGATGATATGTTGCTCATTAGGAAGGGTAAGAATATGATTTCTAATTTTAAGTCTTAGTTGGAAGCACAGTTTTAAATGAAAGATTTAGGGGCAGCCAAGTACATTCTAGGAATGGAAATCAAAAGAGACAGAACTAATAAAAAACTTTGGTTAAGCTAGAGTAAGTATGTGAAGACCGTGTTGGATAGGTTCAACATGGCAGATTGTAGACCATTATGTGTTCCTGTTTCTTTGGGGACAAAGTTGTATATTAATGATTGTCCAAAATCTCCTAGTGAGGTGGAGGACATGAGCAGAGTACCTTGTGCTAGTGTTGTTGGCAATTTGATGTATCCTATGGTCTGCACAAGACCAGACATTGCCCAAGAAGTGGGAGTCCTTAGTCGATTTATGGCTAATTCTAGATGGGTACATTGGGATGTAGTTAAGTAAGTGTTCAAATATTTGAGGGGTACTTCCGAGTATTCCATATGCTACCATGGTAATCTTATAGGACCTCTGCATTCTATTAGTATTCAAGAATTTGTGGATTTAGATTGGGCAGGTGACATTGACAGCAGGAGATCCACTAGTGCCTATGTGTTCACTATATTTGGTGATGCTATTAGTTGGATGAGTAAGTGACAACCTATGGTTGCTTTGTCTACAATAGAAGCTAAGTATATGGCAACAACTCATGCTTGCAAGGAAGCCATTTAGCTTAAGAGATTGTGTTTAGATATTGGTGTTGATGTAGGATAGATTACGATCTGTTGTGATAGTCAAAGTATGATTGCCTAGCAAAGAATCCAACTTTCCATGCCAGAACAAAGCATATTGATGTATAGTTTCACTTCGTACAAGACATGGTAGAGGATGGGAAGGTGAATTTGGAAAAGGTAGACACTTTGAAGAATGTTGCGGATGCATTGATGAAACCAGTGGGCACAGAGAAGTTCAGATGATGTTCAGAGTCTATGGGCCTCTTGGCCCCTAGCAATTAAATCTTGTCATTGCTTTTGTCCCTTGCAAGGTGTTTGACAAGTGGGATAATGTTGGGAATTATGGTGTCTCAACCTTTGCAAATTCCTAATGTTGTATTTATTTATCCCATGTTGAGTTGGCATAGTCGGCACCTTGTGTACATGCAACAGGATAAATTTTAGTGACTTTGACATTCACAGTTTCCCCCTTGAATAATAAATGGGGTTTGGGGGCAGCTCCCCCAAGACGGGGTCAAGGGGTAGAGCCCCTTGTAGGGTTCTAGGGGCAGTGCCCCTACCGCACTCCCTGTCGCAGTACAGGGTGAGGTCAAGGAGCAGCACCCCTGTGGGGGCTCGGGGGCAATGCTCCCAAAACCTCAAATGACAAGTGTTGGTGAGTATTTTTGCATGAGAGAAAGGCATCTTTGGGTGGTCAAGGGAGGTTATGACATGTTGTAGAGGAAGCCATTTAGCTTAAGAGATTGTGTTTAGATATTGGTGTTGATGTAGGATAGATTACGATCTATTGTGATAGTCAAAGTGTGATTTGCCTAGCAAAGAATCTAACTTTCCATGCCAGAACAAAGCATATTGATGTACAGTTTCACTTCATACAAGACATGGTAGAGGATGGGAAGGTGAATTTGGAGAAGGTAGACACTTTGAAGAATGTTGCGGATGCATTGACGAAACCAATGGGCACAAAGAAGTTTAGATGGTGTTCAGAGTCTATGGGCCTCTTGGCCCCTAGCAGTTAAATCTTGTCATTACTTTTGTCCCTTGCAAGGTGTTCGACAAGTGGGATAATGTTGGGAATTATGGTATCTCAACCTTTGTAAATTCCTAATGTTGTATTTATTTATCCCATGTTGAGTTGGCATAGTCGGCACCTTGTGTACATGCAGTAGGATAAATTTTAGTGACTTTGACATTCACAGTTTCCCCCTTGAATAATTAATGGGGGTTTGGGGGTAGCTCCCCCAAGACGGGGTCAAGGGGCGGAGCCCCTTGTAGAGTTCTAGGGGTAGTGCCCCTACCGCACTCCCTATTGTAGTACAAGGCGAGGTCAAGGGGCAGCACCCCCATGGGGGCTCAGGGGCAATGCTCCCGAAACCTCAAATAACAAGTGTTGGTGAGTATTTTTCTATGAGAGAAAGGCATCTTTGGGCGGTCAAGGGAGGTTATGACATGTTGTAAGAGGAATATGATATTTTTAGTCAATGTATGATAGATTCTCTTACAGTTGTAAGTGATGTCAGTTATGACGGATTCTATGACAGTTGTAAGGTGTGTAAGAGCATCTGTCATAGCCTATCTTGGGACAAGGTGCCCACATTGGGATGGGATGTTGGACAAGTATCCTTAGGCGTGGGTTTTGGGGCATGAGTCCAAGATGGATGCCCATCTCTAGAAGGTTCCATATTTGCCTTGTAAACTCTATAAAAATAGGTGCTTGGATGGGAGATATATAGTTTTTGTACAAGTACTGTTATGCTACTGGAATATCTCCAGATTTGAGATTCGAAGACTCCTGAAAGAGCATTGGCTCTGAAACTATATTGTAATCTATTATTATTTACTGTAATACATTTGAGTTGTGTTTTAGAGTGTGGGGTTTTTCACCTGTAAGGGTTTTCCCCATGTATATCTTGTCTCTCTCTCTCTTCTGTCTACTTTTTGTGTGTATGTGTATTACTGCAATATTTTTGTTATTGTGTTAATAATGTTGTAACTGGAAAGGTTAATTTGAATTTGCACTCTACTTCCCTCATTAGATTAGTGTAGGAAGTGTGTTCCGCGTACCTTGCTTCCTTTCAAATAGAATAATAGGATTTAACTGCTATAGGCCGAGATGCCCATAGACTTCGAATACCATCTGAACTTCTCTATGCTCACTAGTTTCATCAATGCATCTACAACATTCTTCAAAGTATCTACCTTCTCCAAATTTACCTTTCCATCCTCAACCATGTCATGCACAAAGTGAAACTGAACATCAATGTGCTTTGTTCTAGCATGGAAAGTTGGATTCTTCGCAAGGCAAATTACACTCTGACTGTTACAACAGATCGTGATCTGACCTGCATCAACACTAATATCTAAACACAATCTCTTAATCCAAATGGCTTCCTTAAAAGCATGAGTTGCTTCCATATACTCAGCTTCTATCATGGACAAAGCAACAACAGGTTGTCACTTACTCATCCAGCTAATAGCACCACCAAACAGTGTAAACACATGAGCACTGGTGGATCTCCTGCTATCAATGTCACCTACCCAATCTGAATCCACAAATCCACGAATATCAACAAAATGCAGAGGTCCTGAAACATTACCATGATAGCATATGGAATACTTAGAAGTAGCCCTCAAATATCTGAACACTCACTTAATTGCATCCCAATGAACTTGTCTAGGATTAGCCATAAATTGACTAAGGACTCCCACTGCTTAGGCAATGTTTGGTCTTCTGCAGACCATAGCATACATCAAACTGCTAACAACACTATCATAAACTATGCTCATGTCCTCCACCTCACTAGGAGATTTTAGACAATCATTAACATACAACTTTGCTCCCAAAGAAATAGGAACACACAATCTGCCATGTTGAACCTATCCAACATGGTCTTCACATACTTACTCTGGCTTAACCATAGTTTTATGTTGGTTCTGTCTCTTCTAATTTCTATTCCTAGAATGTACTTGGCTGCCCCTAAATCTTTCATTTCAAACTGTGCTAACAACTGAGATTTAAAATTAGAAATCATACTCTTACCCTTCCCAATGAGAAACATATCATCAACATACAGTGCAACAATGAGAATATGATCACCATCAAACTTATAATACACACAGTGATCTAATTTCGATCTCACAAATCCAATTGACAACACAAAGGCATCAAACTTCAAGGTACCATCTCCTAGGGGAATGTTTCAAACCATACAAAGACTTCTTAATCTTGCAAACTAATTTTTTTTACCTTTCACCATGTAATGCTCTGGCTATGACATGTAGATTTCTTCCTCCAAATCACCATGAAGGAAAGTTGTTTTTACATCCATCTATTCTACCTCTAAGTCATAAGCTGCTGCAAGAGACAAAAAGGAATCAAATGGATGTCAACTTTGCAATAGGAGAGAATATCTTGCCATAATCTATACCCTCCACTTGTGAATACCCCTTCGTAACTAGTATGGTTTTATACTTATCATCACTACCATCTGTACCAAATTTCTTCTTGAACACCCATTTGCATTCAATGGGTTTTCGTCCAGGAGGAAAAGGCACCAAGTCCCAAGTTTGATTCTTTTCCAAAGAAGCCATTTCATTCTCCATGGCCTCCTTCTAGGAACCTGCATCTTTCATGTCAATAGCCTCTGATATAGTTCTAGGTTCATCACTGTTAGTAAGCAAAGCAAAAGCACAACTAGAATCAAGCAATGTAAAACCAAACCTTTCAGGTTGCTTTCTTATCCATGTAGACCTCTTCAAGAGCTGAGGTTGAGGTTTAGCTTCTTCATCTAAGATTTTAGAGCTGCAAGAGCTCTCCTCATCATCAGGTCCAACATTGTCTTTCTATTTAGTCTTCTCATGGGTAGGAGAAAACTGAACAACATCCTCTTTCTTTTATTTTTCTTCTGGTTGTAAAATAGTGGAAGGTGTAAGCTCTCTGAAGATGACACTTCTGCTATACAACACTTTTTCATCCATAGGGTCCCAAAGCTTGTATCCTTTCACACTGACACCATAGCCAATGAAGATACATTTAACAGCCTTGTTCTCCAATTTTGACTGCTTCTCCCTAGGCACATGTGCATATGCCTCACAACCAAAAACATGAAGATGCCTTATTGAAGGCTTTCTACCAGACCACACCTCCATGGGTGTCTTTCCAACAAGAGCTGATGTAGGTTATCTATTACAAAGATAGGAAGTAGTGGCAATAGCTTCAGCCCAAAACTTTTTGTTCTAGACCAACTCCACTAAGCATACTCCTAGCCTTTTCCATCAATGTCCTGTTCATCCTTTTTGCAACTCCATTTTTCTGTGAAGTGTATGGAGTTGTCTTATGTCTTTCAATCCCAAGTTCCTTGCAATATTTATCAAATTCTGCAGAATAGAACTCACCACCATTGTCAGTTCTCAAACACTTAATCTTCTTACCAGTCTGATTTTCAGCAAAGGCCTTAAACTCCTTAAACTTACTATAGACTTTAGATTTGCTTCTAAGAAAATAAATCCATGTCCTTCTACTATAGTCATCAATGAAAGATACAAAATATATAGATTTTGATAATGAAGGAACATTAATAGGACCAAATACATCAGAATGAACAAGGTCCAACACACCAGAAGACTTGTGAGAACTTGAATAAAACTAAATCACAGTTTTGTTTCCCATATATGCGATGTTCGCAAAAGTCAAACTCAAGATTACAATCATCTAACCCCTTAACAAGGTTTTTATTTTGTAGGGTACGCAGACCCTTCTCACCAATGTGGCCAAATCTCTTATGTCATAACGTTATCTTTTCAGCAGGAAGTTTAACTTCCAAGGCATGATTACAAACATTAGAACTAGAAACAACAAATCTCTTAACTACGTGTTCAGATGGTGGGGATGAAGTGACTGCTGCCCTCTTCCTTGAATCAGAAGAACTATTATATTGTGAAATGCATGCCTCTAGCTGAAACAGAGTACCTCTTCTTGTACCCTTAGCAAGCACCATAGCTCCTCTAGTCATCTTGCATCCTTCTTTCAAAAAGACAACCTACACACCTGCATCATTCAAACTACTTATAGAAAGTAGGTTCTGTGCTAAGCCTAGGATATTCTTAACCCCAGAGATCCCCTTCACTTGACCATTAGGGAATTGGATAGAGACTCTTCCATGACCAACAATCTTTAGATGAGATTCATCACCCAAGTACACCTTTCCACCATCGAACTCCTCATGCTTAGTGAACCATTCTCAATGAAAGGTCATGTGGAATGATGCATTAGAGTCAATCAGTGACACATCATCAGATGCATGGGTTGCTAGGGCTGCGATGAAAGCATCACCATCATCTTGTGATTTATCAGAATCTAAATTTGGGTCTTCTTCTTTTTTTCTTTTCTTCTTTGCATTCCTTTCAGAAATGCCCAGATTTACCACAATTCCAACATATAGCCTTAGACTTTCGCGGAGATTTGGATCTCCCATGGGATTTGGATCTACCCTTCTCAGATTTCTTGTCCTTCTTTTTCCCTTTCTCCTTGGGTCTTCCACAAACTGCAAGAGCCTCTTTGGCTGCCTCAGAAGACTTTCTCCACATCTCTTCAAATAAAAACATAGATACCACATCTTCCATCTTGAATGTGGATGTGGTTCTTCCAATAGCCATGGCAAGTTGATCCCATGAGTCTGGAAAAGAACAAAGCAGGGTCATACACTAATCCTCCTCCTCCATCTTTACACCAATAAATGTCAACTGTGCAACTAACATGTTAAAAGCATTCATATGTTTGGTAACAGATCTTCCATCCTCCATTAGAAGAGAATATAGCTTCTTTATCAGAAAAGGTTTATTAACCAGGGATTTGGCTTGATACACATCTCCCAACTTCTTCCAAAGCAAGGTTGCAGTTTTCTCCTCATGGACATTTAACAACACAGAATCAGCAAGACTAAGTCTTATGAGACCCTTAGCCTTTCGATCCTTGAGATCCCAATCATCTTGTTGCATTGTAGCTAGTTTAGTTCCAGTAACAGTTTCCCAAAGGTCTTGGTCAACAAGCATGTCTTCCCTCTTGAGCTTCCATAGCTCAAAATTAGTGCCATTGAATTTCTCCACTTTCATTCTTTCAGATGAGCTTGCCATCTCCTTGCTGCAATAGAAAAGAGAATACTCTACACAGACTCCCACTCAACTTAAGATCAGCTCAAAAAACTCCTACCCAATAGATAAGACCAAAACTGGCCAGGCTCTGATACCAACTAAAAGGAAGCTAGGTGCACAGAAATCGCTTCCTACACTAATCTAATGAGGAGAGGGCTATGCAAATTCAAATTAATCCTTATAACTACAGCAACATAGAACATCTAACAAAGATATTGTAGCAATATACATGACCCAGAAAGAAGATAGAAGAAGAGAGACAAAGATTTATGGTGGGGAAAACCTTTATCAGGTAAAAAACCCCAGTCTTAGAAACCTGCACAATGTATTATCAAAATAGAAAGGTGTTTACAATATACTTGCAATGCAAGCTTCAATGGTCTTTGACACTCATATCTAGAGTCAATCTAGCAAAATAACATACCTGTAAACGTGTGATACATCTCCCTCTCCAAGCACCTGTTTATATAGAATATACAAGGCAATATTGGACCTATCTTGGGATGGGCATCCAACTTGGCCTCATGGCCCAAAACCCATGCCTAACGACACTTGGTTAATATTATAGAATGTGCCTGACACTTGTCCACAACTCCCATCCCAAAGAGGTAACCTATTTGAAAAATGGGCTATGCGGATGCTCTTACGACACTTGCAACTATCATAGAATCTGTCATAATGGTTACAATTTATAGCTGTAAGAGAATCTATCATACACAGGCTATAAATAGCATATTCTCTTACAACATGCCATAGTCCACCTTGGGGCACCCAAATATGCCTTTTTCAAAGACGCTTCATGACATATGTCTTCACCTATCTTACATGCTTCTATTTCTGACTCTTACATGTCATAACTTTGTTAGGAATCCGTCATAACTTTGTTAGGAATCCGTCATAACTATTTCGGTCAAAAATTCCCTTACACAACATGGAAGATGCCAACACATGGAAAAATGCTCCTACCACAAAGTGGGACACCAATTTCCTCATGTGAGGACAAAATTACAAGTTGTCATATTCCATGTAGGATGACACATCACCGTGCCACATCCCACAATATGACAATATGGAATTTACAATTTATTTACAACATAGGCAATTAATAAATATATACAAACATAAATAATGCAATGAATTACCAAGGTTGAGACACCTTAATTCCCAACACTTTTCAACTTGTTTTTTGCAACTCCCAACAAGATCTTTCTCAAAGAATTGATGACGGTACCTTGACCTATCTATTGGCACCTTCCTCAATAATCCAAAAACTTTCCTAAATCATGTATCATCTTTGTGCCCTAGCCTAGTCTATCCCATCACTAATATAACTCCTTCAATGGGATCCCTTGGTCAAAATTCTAGCTTGTTGTTGTTCTTTTCCTTCCCCCACATTTCTATCATGTGCCAAAGATTGTAAAAATCCATGAAATTTCTAGGTCTAGTGAGTCTTTTCCATTTTTTTAATCATTTTGGAGGTTTGAAAAACTTTCAAGGGCTTCCTTCACTCATTCATTTCCCCACATCCCTCACTTCTCCAATTTCTTACAAACTTTCATTTTCTAGATTCCTTTCTTCCTTTGTGGGATTGTAGACTTTCCATGCACTATTTGTACTATTCCTAATTTCCCTAGTCCTTCACCTCCTCACATCTTCGCAATATTCCTCCAATTTTCTCTCTTTCCTTTCTTCCCTTCACTTTTTCCTCATTTTCCTTTGTAATATTGCAAACTTCTTTTAGACTTTTGGATTTTTTAGTTTTTAGTCTTAAGTCTAAATGTCTAGATGAACTCCATATTCCTTTAATATCCAAATGAATCTCAAGTTTGAAGGATTTTGTGGACCTCCAAATTTATTTTGTTTTCTTCATTTCCATAGAATTTTCACATCTTCATGAGCCCATTTCACTTTTCTCTTTCTTGTGGACTTGTTGGTTTCCTATGAACTTATTCCACTTTGCTAAGAGTTCCACAAGTCTTTGTTTCCCTCACATTCCCATGCACTTTCCTCTATGATACTTCCTAACTTCCCATGGACATGTGTAGATCTAATTCCACTCCCACATTAGGATCCTACAACTCCTCTAGAAACCCTACTGACCACATAGCACTTTTAAGGAGGCCATTAATGGTCCTATTGGAGTGCAGTAAGATAGGGGATGGTTGTCTAATGCCTGTCTACTCATGTGGGCCTCTTATAAGCATGGTTATGGTGGCATACACTCAACCATGTGGATATGATGTGAATGGAAATCCTATAAATCTATTAACCACTCTAGCATTCTTCCCTAGCTTGCACAATAGAATTGTATTTCTATATGTACATGTAAAAAGATGTAAAAAGGGTTGGTCATTGAACCAATTTTTAGACTATAAGTGTCTCAAGGTTATTGGGGCATCAAATGATGAATGTCTAGCATTGTAAATGATGAAAAATATTTGTAAATTAGAGGAAGGGGTAATCTAGTAGGATTTTTCCTATAAGTGATTGTCTCCATGGCATGATGTAAAGTTTTAGAGAAATCTTCAAACCTAGTTGTTGGTTCTCTCTTGCCACATTTGCTTGCCTAAAGTAATGAAGTGTAGATTACTGTTGTAGCACTATAATCATTACAAACTATTTTGTAATGGTCTCTCTTTGCTACATGTGGGATATTGTTGTTCTATTCAAGATAACTAAGAATATTCATTTGTAGGTTTCCTTATTATGTAAGTTTGTATGCACGTGCAAGCTTTGTTCCAATGTTGACTCATAGTCATGTCTTCATCCTCTTTCCAAGATATGAATTTCTTGGAGTAGTCTGATTGGTGAGGGACCAAACATCTTTATTTAATCTTCTCTCTCGTTAGTTGTAGGAATAGTTTAGGTTTTTCCATGTTGGTACGATCTAGTGATGCAAATCATGATATCTATATGTTGTCCTAAATTGATAGATCATTTGTGGGTCATACTAGTATGTTCCTCCTCTTCCATGTGTATGCAACATTAAGTGGAGTCATCTCAGGAATATAACATTGATGTTATCTTTTGTCACATGGAAAGAGTGAGTTACCATATACTTGTTGGAGGTCTTGTAGGTTTGTATGTAGTTAATGCTAACATGAACCTAGTGACAAATCTTGGGGTTAATAGTATATTAGGTATGGTTTCTTAAAGGCCATGAGTTTAATATTTTATTTCTCTTTAATTTTTCTATTGATGAGACTTCAGGGAATCCCCTTACTTTAGTAGAGCCTAAAGATAAAGGTGAGTCTACCCACTCACAAGGGTTGGCCTTAATCATCCATAATTAGTTGACAATCTCATGCCTTACCCTCTTGATGATAATTCCTTGGTGTTGAAGGTAGGATAATACTTTAGGATTGTGGACATGAGATTTTGAGCACCAACACTACCAACACTTCTCATATTTTTGATGAATCCCTCTAGGTCATATTGTTTTGCATCATATCTTTCTTACCAAATTAATTAACTATATCTCCTAATCGGTTATATCATTTTCTACCTAGAATAGTAAAATTTGAAAATTGTGCTTGTGAGGGCATGAAGCCTCCCTTTTTTTGACTTCTAAAATGTACATAGTTTGAACTATGCATTCGTCACATCACTTAAAATAGATCTAACCAACAACAAAACATTACAGAAAGGATAATTAGAAAACGGTGAAAAATGAAAAAGAAAAACAACTTAAAATTATTAAAGAGAAATTGAAAACGAATCAAAGTCAATTAAAAATATTAAAACTATTTTTAGTTACTATTATAATATATTCATTTGGTTGATAAAATGAACATGTTTGTGCCTTTTAGCTCTTTACTATTGTAAATATTTTATTTAGAGTTATTATTGAATTATATAATATTAATTTTATATGAAGATATTTTTAAAATTAAATCAATATTTCATTTTTAGGCTTGGATGAAATACATTTAAATCTATTTTAAGTAAGAGTTATATTTTAATTGGTAGGATCAACTAACATTCTATTTTTTGATCTAATATATTTAGATTAGTAGTGATGGGCTGAAAAAGACTTGAAGTAGACAAAAAAAGGAATAGAGAATGGTACATGGAAGAATGCTTGCAAAAAACAATGGAAAAACTAATTTAGGTATTTTTTTCTCCACCTTTCCATAGTTTAGATACATTAAAATCTATTTTAAGAATCATATTATCAAAATTTATTTATACATCTTATCAAGCTTATGTCTACTATGTTTTGGCTTGTGATTATTATTCACAGAGGTCTTGATTCCTGGACTACCCAATGACATTTCATTGACTTGCATCATCACTCAATTACCATAGTATGCATTACCTTTGGTGAAGACTTTGAATAAAACATGGTATAATGCTCTTTAGAATTTTAATTATGCCAATTATCAAAGTCTTAACCAACATGATATCTTGGTGAAGTCTATTATTTTCTACACTTGGAAAACCTCAAAAGGGGGTCATACTCTCTTGATTTACCAAGACAGATTTGTCATATACCTACCTTTTCCTGGCAATATCACTAGCAAAAATCAAGTGGAGATCCTTGTTAGCAATCAACGAATATATTCGTTGACTCCTTGTACATGCAATGGACAATGCATTTATGATGTGCATGTACTTGACCTAGTTGGATAATTAATTAAGTGGAAGCAACTGCCTCCATTACCAAGAATGGGAGATTTCATAAACACTACCACTAGTGAGATGGAAGCTCTAGTTGCATATGAATACTCAATAAATATATTGATAGTGTTAGTCAAGATGTAGATAAATGGTTGACATGGGTCTATTAGAAACAGTCCAGACAACTGAGAAGGGGGGTGAATCAATTGTCCCTATATTTTAACATTTAGAAACTTCTCTACAACCAGATTAATGATGATAACATTAAAGCATTAATCAACACATGAGCAGAAACAATATGAACACATAACAGCAGAATTTTGATGTGAAAAACTAGGTTAAGGGAAAAACCACGGTGGGGGTTAACACACAAAAATATATACCCTGTTAAAAGTACTTAAGAAAATAGAAGGCACATGCCTTCAGGCACACTGCCCAGAGCTCACTGCTCAAGTAGAGGCTCACTGCCTACAAGAAATTATGATTTACACAGAGATAATGAACTGAGAAATATCATCTATGTTCATGCTTGAATCAGTTCCTTTGAAGGCTCAAGTACTTTTGTTCCTATCTTTAGATTATTTTTCATTGATATTTCACTCTATTCTTCCTTTGCTCCTCTTCTACTATTTTCTACTTTTGATCCCATTTGATTTAACTCATTTGTATAAGGATGCATTTCGACAACTCCTCAACAAGTATTTATACACTTCATCAACCTTGGAATAATCAACAAGGTCGGCTAACTTCAACGTGGATCTTCACATGTTGACCAAAACATAACTGAGATTTGAATCTTCCTCTATTAACTCATAATGCTTCATAACATGTTCTTTAGATTATCCGCAACATGCTAGGACCATACGGTTGGCCAAGAGCATGGAAGAAAAACAACCTCAAGGAGAAATCTTCAACAACAGGTTCAACCTTTAATGTGGACTTTCAACACAGTAGCCACACGATCCAGAGACCTCCACAAGCACATTGAATTCATCAATCACATCCACTCTATACCAAATTGCTAGAATCATTTGTATCTTCCTCTTGAACCTCAAGAGCACTATCTGCCATGACTGTCAAACTAGAAAGATTACTTGTGGACCACCAAACCACAAACCACTTGAGTGGAGGGAACACACCAACATCCCATTATTGCAAGTATGGCCCTAACTAGTGTTATCATTGATGTCAACATACTCCTGTTGCATTAATGATAAGGAATGGATGATCTGTTTGGTAAGGATATTGAGAAAATTGGTCACAGTAAAGACAGTAAGGTAAAAGTCCAAGTAAATGTGAGGATCAAAGGATGCAGTTTAAATGGTTATAGATATGTGTCTTAAGGTTATCTAGTAAATATTTTAGAGGTCCTCATGAAGATCTGAAGAAGTTGTGGCCGCTCAAGTAAAACTAGTTCTAGCAGGTGCTCAGAGGTGACAGGGTGGTAAAGATAGGTCCGGTGAGATCCAGAAATACATTGTCCTATTCTACGGATTTGAGGGAGTGTTCAGGAAGTCTTTGTGAAGTGTCAACTCATTTGTTTCATGGTTTGAAGGTCCACAAGCATCTATTCCTTTGTGACAGTGATGACAGACTGTGTTCTTGAGGTTCCAGATGAAGGAGAGAAGGATTTCAGTAAGTAGATGAAGTGTGGATGTTCTTGGTGATTTAGGAAAGCTTGTGAAGATCTTTGGATCGTATCTAGTTCATGTTGGTGGTCTACATTGAAGTTTAAGTTTGCATTTGAAGAATTACTTCCAGATGAAGGTGTTCTTCCTTAGACTAGCCGACCGGATGAGTTACCCAACCTGCAGATGTTCTTGTTGGTGTTTGCCAACTTAGATGATTATTCCTAAGTCAATGTCTTATATAAATAAGAGACTGGAAAGTCATTTCAAAGTGTGTCTTGTCAATATGAGTGTGTGGCAGCGAGGAGAAGAGTGAAAGACAGAGCAGAAGTATTAGGCTTAAATAGAACTGACTCAAGCATGGTGAAGATGCTATTCTCCAGTTCATGTATGTGATACTTATTCTTTTGTAGACAGTGTGTCTCTTGTAAGCAGTGAGCCTCTTGTGAGCAGTGTGCTCAGGTAGTGAGCCCTAATTGGCATGTGCCATTTTGTTATTTCTATTATTCTAACAGAGAATACAATCTTGGATTAATCACCCCATGGTTTTTCCCTTAACCGGGTTTTCCACGTCAAAATCTTGGTGTCTTATGTGTTTCTACTCTTGGCTTAATGCATTATGTTTTCATGTTTAAATTACTATTATGCTACTAAATTACAAAGTGGATTTAAGTGTTTAAATAAGAAGAAAGTTTTGGACAACTGATTCACCCCCCTCTTAGTTGTCTACCCCAAATCTAACAATTGGTATCAAAGCTAAGTTCCTCCATAAGAGCTTAACTGCTTAAGGAGATCTAGGATGTCATCCTACAAGAAGGACTGTCCAAAGTTTGATGGAACCAGGTCACTTGCAGTGTATGGGAATGCAGTACTGGAACATGGCTTCAACCAAGTATACTCCTCCACAGGGTGGCCTGAAAACCCAAAATGAAATCATAAATGCTGAAAAACAATTTGCAGACCATAGAGACTTTTCTAAGCACATTATTTGATTCAGAGCTTTGAAATGTTGTTGATCTACCAACTGCTTTTGAGATTTGGGAAAAAATGGAACTTCTACATGAAGGAGACAAGTATGTTAAATCTGCAAGGTTACAAAGTTTGAAAGGAAAATTTGAAAATCTGAAGATGAGAGATGATGAAAATATTACTACTTTTATGCCAAGAGTAAATGAGATTGTTTGTGGAATCAGAAATGTTGGTGGAGTCTTGGATGAAGATGAGATTGTTGGAAAAATTCTTAGATCTCTTCCTACTTCTTATAAAATCAAGGTTGCTACCATTAAAGAATTCAGAGCCCATACAACTATCACAAGAGATCAATTAGCTAGTAAATTGGCTACATTTGAAATGGCCAAGTTTGGAGATGAACCCCCAAAGATTGAATCTGCATTCAAAGCTAGTGCCTCTGTAAAAGGTAAACAAAGGTTTGATTTGGGAGAGAACTCTTCAAGGAAACTATCTTGGTATGAAAAAACATGAAAAGACCTAGAAGAAGAAGTAGAAACTACTCAGCTTGAATCCCTTATTGCAAAAAGACTACCAAGAGGATCCAGTAAGTATGAAGGAAAATTGCCTTTTAAGTGCTTTAACTACAATAAGATTGGTCATTTTGCCTCTAGATGTCTGGAAAGATTTTCAAGGCCAAAACCTAACAAATCAAGGTTCCAAAAGAATTGTTACTATGTTCATGAAGATGATGATGATGAAGGAGTAACAGATGATGAATCAGAATCAGGAAACAAATCCGAAAGTGACTGGGTGTTTATTGCCATCAAGGAAGAAGAACCAATGCCCTTTGAATCTATCAATCATAAAGTTGTAGAAAGAGCTCTGGTTGCCCAAGTTGAAGAGAAGGATGATTGGGTCATTAACAATGGTTTCTCTCACCATATGACTGGTGACAAAAATAAGTTCATAGATTTGGAAAGGTATAAAGGTGGAGTGGTAAAATTTGGTGATAATTCTACTGGTAGAATCATAGGTAGAGGAACTATTTCTTTTGATGGAAGAAAAAAACTGGTAATGTACTATATGTTGAAGGATTGAAGCACAATCTTCTCATTGTTGGATAGTTGGTGGAAAAAGGCTATGATCTCAGATTCAAGAATGGAAAATGCAAGAGAGTTCTAGAATAGAAATTGCATCTAATACCCAAACAAAAGGTAACATCTTCCATTTGGTTGCTACTGGTAAAAGTTGTCTATTTGTACAAGTTGATCAGAGTTGGTTATGGCATAGGAGAATGTGTCATGTGAATTTTGATAATATCATCAAGATAAGCAATACTCAGGCTGTAAGAGATCTTCCAAAACTTGTGAAACCTACAAATAATTTGTGCAAGGAATGTCAATTGGGTAAACAGAGAAGAGTCTCATTAAAAGCAAGGAATAATCTTCTACCGGATTATTAGACTTAGTTCATACTAATTTATGTGGTCCGACAAGAATCAGGAGTGTGCAAGGTGATAGATACTTCATGTTACTGATTGATGACTATTCCTGGATGATGTGGGTAACTTTTCTAAAAGAGAAATCAAAAGCTCTTGAGAAATTCAAAATATTCAAGGCTATGGTAGAAAATGAAACTAGATTAAAATTGAAATGTCTGAGATCTAATAGAGGTGGAGAATTCACATCCAGTGAGTTCATATAATTCTATGAGAAACATGGAATAAAGAGACAATTATCTACTCCTAGGACTCCACAGTAAAATGGAGTAGTTGAGAGGAAGAACCGGACCATCCAAGAAGCATCTAGGACCATGATGATGGAAGAAAATGTTCCTCAGATCTATTGGAGAGAAGTTGTTAGCACTGCAATCTATACTCTTAATCAAGTTCAAATTAGAAGCAATATCGGTAAGACTCCTTATGAACTTTGGTTTGGCATTACTCCTACTGTGAGTTATTTCAGAGTCTTTAGTAGCAAGTGTTACATTAAAAGAGATGAAGATCTAGGCAAGTTTGATGCTAGAAGTGATGAAGGAATATTCTTAGGTTACTCTACTCAGAGAAAAGCATACTAGTGTTATAACAAGAGACTAAGAAAGATTATAGAAAGTACAAATGTGAAGGTTGATGAAGGAATTGAAAAACCCTCAAGGTTTTATGAATTTGATGAAGATGATCAGATTGGTGTTATGATTCAAGGAGCCCAAGCCCCTTCTAAAATTTAGATTCAATCTAATCCGGTAATTCAGGAAGAAGAGATGAGCTCCAATGAGCCTGATCAAGAATCAAAAGTGCAAGAAACTCCTAAAGTTCCAAGGCATGTAAGACTGAATCACTCTGAAGATCAGATCACAGGTGACAAAAGCAAAGGTGTACAAACTAGAAGAAGAATTGCTCAATATTCAGAAGAGTATTGTCTGATTTCAAAGATTGAACCTAAGACAGTGGATGAAGCTTGCAATGATGAAAACGGGACTAAAGCAATGGAGGAAGAGCTGATACAAATTGAGAAAAATCACACTTGGGATCTTGTTCCTAGACCTAGAAACAAGAATGTGATTGGAACCAAATGGGTCTTCCAGAACAAACTAAATGAAGTTGGTGAAGTAATTAGAAATAAATCCAGATTGGTTTGCAAGGGCTATTCTCAAATAGAAGGAGTTGATTTTGAACAAACTTTTGCTCCAATGGCAAGAATTGAAGCAGTCAGATTATTTCTTGCATTTGCTACCTTCAAGGATTTCAAAGTATACTAGATGGATGTCAAGTCAGCTTTCCTGAATGGTGACTTGGAAGAAGAAGTATACATTGAGCAACCGGATGGATTTCAATTATCTGATCATGGTGATATGGTCTGCAAGTTGAAGAAAGCATTGTATGAACTAAAGCAAGCCCCAAGAGCCTGGTATGGAAGATTGGATAAGCATCTTTTGAAGATTGGTTTCAATAAAGGTACTGCTGATAGTAATTTGTATTTCAAAAGTGATTGTGAAAATATCTTGATTGTTGAAGTGTTTGTTGATGATATCATTTTTGGAGGAAGAGATAATATGTGTAAAACCTTTGCAAATCAAATGAAAAGTGAATTTGAGATGTCCATTCTTGGAGAAATAAATTTCTTTTTGGGACTACAAATCACTCAAACAAAGAAAGGAATCTTCATTTCTCAGTCCAAATATGTGAAAGAATTGTTGAAGAAATTTGGAATGGAAGACTCAAAGCTAATGAATACTCCCATGGCAACCAGATGCAAATTAAGCAAAGATAATGACTCACCTAAGGCTGATCAGAAAAAGTATAGGTCAATGATTGGAGGACTATTGTATCTTACTCACACCAAACCAGATATTATGCAGGCTGTTGGTCTTGTTGCTAGATTCTAGGATGATCCTAGAGAATCTCATGTCATGGAAATGAAGAGGATTTTTAGATATTTAAAAGGGACAATTGAGTATGGATTGTGGTATCTGAGAGATCATGATTTCTCTCTTCATGCATATACAGATGCTGATTGGGTAGGAGATGTGGATGACTGGAAGAGTACTAGTGGTGGAGCATTCTTTTTGGGGAAGAGATTGGTTTCTTGGATAAGCAAGAAACAAGAGGCAATATCTCTGTCCACTACTGAAGTAGAATATATTGCAGCAGCAGGTAGTTGCACTCAAGTATTTTGGATGAAGCAAATGCTAAGAGACATGAGAGTGGAATATGAGGAGCCTATTACAATCTTCTGTGATAACTCAAGTGCAATTAACATCTCAAAGAATCCAGTGTTGCATTCAAAGACTAAACATATATCCATCAAGTTTCACTTTTTGAGAGAGCAAGTGAACAAGAATGAAGTTAGATTGGAGTTTGTGCCTTCCAAGGATCAGATTGCAGACATCTTTACTAAACCTCTACCTAAGGACTCTTGAGTATCTCAGGGAGAAGTTAGGGGTTATTTCCCCTCCGGTGGTGAAATAAGGTGCACTAATGTGCATCAGTCTGGTGGACATCACAGTCATATCTTGTGGTCTGGATTGATGATGGGGAGCTATTACTCAATGGGAGCAGCTGGTATGATTCTGAAGTGTTGGAGTTGCAAGTATGAGCCCTTTGCCATTGATGTCAAAGGTGGAGAGAAGACATGTGAAAAACAAGTGATTGTTGATTAAAGGGGGAGCAAGAAAGAAAGAGAAGACATGCGAATGGTTGTTGTTGATAGGAGGAGTCATGGCAGTAAGGAGAAGTTCTTGTCTTGATGGTCAAAACAGTTTTTCACATCATATGTTGCCATCAATGACAAAGGGGGAGATTGTTGCAAGTATGGCCCTAACCAGTGTTTTTATTGATGTCAACATACTCTTGTTACATTGATGATAAGGATTGGATGATCTATTTGCTGAGGATATTGAGAAAATTGGTCACAGTGAAGAATAGTGAAGACAGTAAGGTAAAAGTTCAAGTAAATGTTAGGATTAGAGGATGCAGTTTAAAGGGTTTATAGATATGTGTCTTAAGGTTATCCAATAAAGATTTTAGAGGTCCACATGAAGATCTAAATAAGTTGTGGCCGCTCAAGTAAAAGTAGTTTCGGCAAGTGCTCAAAGGTGACAGGGTGGTAAAGATAGGTCCAATGAGATCCAAAAATACATTGTCCTATTCTACAAATTTGAGGGAGTGTTCAGGAAGTCTTTGTGAAGTGTCAACTCATTTGGTTCATGGTTTGAAGGTCCGTAAGCATCTATTCCTTTTTAACAGTGATGACAGACTGTGTTCTTGAGCTTCTGGATGAAGGAGAGAAGGATTTTAGTAAGTAGATGAAGTGTGGATGTCCTTGGTGATTCAGGAAAGCTTGTGGAGATCTTTGGTTTGTGTCCACTTCATGTTGGTGGTCCACATTGAAGTTTAAGTTCACATTTGAAGAATTACTTCCAGATGAAGGTGTTCTTTCTTAGACTGGCTGATCGGATGATTTACCCCACTTGCGGATGTTCTTGTTGGTGTTTGCTGACTTAGATGATTATTCCTAAGTCGATGTCTTGTATAAATAAGGGATTGGAAAGTCATTTCAAAGTGTGTCTTGTGAAGATGAGTGTGTGGTAGTGAGGAGAAGAGTGAAAGGCAGAGCAGAAGTATTGGGCTTAAATGGAACTAACTCAAGCATGGTGAAGATGCTATTCTCTAGTTCATGTATGTGATACTTATTCTTTTATAGACAGTGTGTCTCTTGTAGGCAGTGAGCCTCTTGTGAGCAGTGTGCTCAGGCAGTGAGCCCTAATTGGCATGTGTCATTTTGTTCTTTCTATTCTTCTAACAGAAAATACAATCTTGGGTTAATCACCCTGTGGTTTTTCCCTTAACTGGGTTTTCCACGTCAAAATCTTGGTGTCTTATGTGTTTCTGCTCTTGGCTTAATGCATTGTGTTTTCATGTTTAAATTACTATTATGTTGTTGAATTACAAAGTGGATTTAAGTGTTTAAATAAGAAGAAAGTTTTGGACAATTGATTCACCCCCCCTCTTAGTTGTCTACCCTGAATATAACACCCATACATGCCTCTAGATCAGTAGATCATAGAGTGGTAATATCAGACCAATCTAGACCAACTTCTTGTCACACTGTCTCTACTGAAAACTATAGAATTTGATTCTACTTGGATGGCTATAACTTCTTCAAATCTTCATGTGGATTTCTCAAATCTTAACTGGAGAAACCTCTGACAATCCTCTACATAGCCATATGCTCTGATGTATTGATTGTCATTAATTTTCTCAATATCCTCAATAATCTGGTCCTCTATACAAACAACATAGGATACAATTGACATCAATGACAACACCACTTAGGCACATATTTGCAACAATCTCCCCCTTTGTCATTGATGGAAACATATGATGTGAAAAACTGAATTCAACCATCAAGACAAGAACTTCTCCCCCTTTCCTTTCTAACTTCTGCAATTTCTTTCTTTACTGCTCCCCCTTACATCAGCAGCTAGTTTTTCACATGACTTCTCTCCCCCTTTGACATCAATGGCAAAGGGAACATATTTTCTATCTTCTCTCCCTTTTGCTTCAAACTAATCCCAAAATTTGCATACTAACTACTCCCCCTTTGAGTAGTATCTCCTTAACATCAATCTAGATCACATGATATAAATGTGAGTTTCGCTAGACTAATGCACCTTAGTTCATCTTAGTTCTAATCAAGAGGGGTAAAAACCCCTAACTTTTCTCTAAGATACTCAAAAGTGTCTTTGGGAAGAGGCTTAGTGAAGATATCTGTAATCTGATCTTTGGAAGACACAAACTCCAACTTGACTTCATTCTCATTGACTTTCTCTCTTAAGAAATGAAACTTGATAGATATGTGCTTTGTCTTTGAGTGCAATACTAGATTCTTTGAAATGCTTATAGCACTTGAATTATCACAGAAAATTGTGACTGGCTTCTCAAACATAACTTTGATGTCCTTCAACATTTGCTTCATCCATAGAACTTGAGAACAATTATTTTCTGCTACCATATACTCTGCCTCTGTAGTGGATAGAGAAATTGCCTCTTGCTTTTTTCTCTTCCAAGATACCAATCTTCTTCCCAAGAAGAATGTACCACCACTAGTACTTTTTCTATCATCAACATCTCATGCCCAATTAGCATATGTATATGCATGAAGAGTGAAGTCATTGTCCTTTGGATACCACAACCCATAATCAATTGTCCCCTTGAGATATCTAAAAATTCTTTTGACTGCCACAACATGGGATTCTTAGGATCAGCTTAAAATATGGCAACAAGTCCAACTACATTCATGCTGTCAGGTCTGGTCTAAGTCAGATAAAACAATCCTCCAATCATTGATCTATACCTTTTCTGATTTGCCTTGGGGGAGTCATCATCTTTGCTTAACTTACATCTGGTTACCATAGGAGTGCTTACTAGCTTTAAGTCTTCCATTCCAAACTTCTTCAACAATTCTTTCACATACTTGGACTGAGATATGAAGATACCTTTTTCGATATGAACAATTTACAGACCTAGGAATAATTTCATCTCACCAAACATTGACATCTCAAACTCATTTTTCATCTGATCAGCAAACGCTTTGCACATGCATTCATTTCCACCAAAAATGATATCATCAACAAAGACCTCAACAATTAGAATGTCTTCATGATTTATCTTGAAGTACAGATTACTATCAGCAGTTGCTTTGTTAAATCCTAGCTTAAGCAGGTTCTTATCCAATCTGGCATACCAGGCTCTTGGAGCTTGCTTGAGTCCATACAAGGATTTTCTCAATCTACAAACCATGTCTCCCTGATTAGACAACTAGAATCCTTTTGGTTGTTCAATGTAAACTTCTTCCTCCAAATCTCCATTCAAAAAAGTTGATTTGACATCCATCTAATAAAATTTAAAATCTTTTAAGGCAGCAAAAGCACGAAATAATCTGACTACCTCTATCCTTGCCACTGGAGCAAAAGTTTCTTAAAAATCAATTCCTTCCACTTGAGAATAACCTTTACACACCAACCTTGCCTTGTTTCTTCCAACTTCACCATCTTTATTTAGTTTATTCCAGAAGACCCATTTAGTTCCAATTACATTTTTGTCTTCGAGTCTAGGAACAAGATCCCAAGTGTGATTCTTTTCAATTTGTATCAATTCTTCTTCCATTGCCTTTACCCAATTTTCATCATTGCAAGCTTCATTTACTGATTTAGGTTCAATCATTGAAATCAAACAAATCTCTTCTTGATCTTCAGCAACTCTTCTTCTAGTTCGAACACCTCTACTTTTATCTCCTATGATTTGATCTTCAGGATGATTCATTTTTACATACCTAGGAGTTTTGGGAATTGATTGAACTTCTACTTCTTGAACTTGTTCCTCATCTTCTGCACTAATCTCTTGAGTTGCTGGGGCTACTAGATTAATCTAAATCTGGGTCTGGATTTGAACTTGTCTTCCTTGATTTTGACTTTCATCTTGATCATCTGAATCATGTCTGCAATACCTAGAATGTCCTTTGCTTTCATCAACTTTAACATTAGCACTTTCAACAATATTTTTCAATCTTTTATTGAAGCACCGGTAAGCCTTACTTTGAGTTGAGTATCCCAAAAATATTCCTTCATCACTTCTTGCCTCAAAATTGCTTAAATCCTCATCTCTTTTGATATAACATTTTCTACTAAAAACTCTAAAGTATCTCACAGTAGGAGGATGACCAAACCATAGTTCATAAGGAGTCTTACTAGAATTTCCTTTGATTTGCACCCAGTTAAGAGTGTAGACAATAGTACTCACAGCTTCCCTCTAATAAACTTGAGGAACATTTGTTTCCATCATCATGGTCCTGGCAGCTTCTTGAATGGTCCGGTTCTTCCTTTCCATGACTCCATTTTGCTAAGGAGTCCTAGGAGTTGATAACTTTCTTTTTATTCCATGCTTTTCACAGAAAGCATCAAACTCACCGGAATTGAAATTGCCACCTCTGTCAGATCTCAGACACTTCAATTTCCCACCAATATCATTATCAACCATCATTTTGAACACCTTAAACTTGTCAAGAGCTTTTGATTTTTCTTTTAGGAAAGTTACCCACATCATCCGAGAGTAATCATCAATTAGCAACATGAAATATCTCTCTCCTTGCACACTCCTAATTCTGGCAGGACCACAAAGATCAGTATGTACCAGTTCCAATCTCTCATTTGAACCTTGTTCCTTACTTTTGAATGAAATTTTGTTCTATTTACCTAATTGACATTCTCTACATATGCTATCTGGTTTCACAAGTCTTGGAAGGTCTCTTACAGCTTGAGTAGAACTTATTTTGATAATGTTATCAAAATTCACATGACACATCCTCATATGCCATAGCCAACTTTGATCTATTTGAGCAATCAAACAAATTTTGCCTGAACTTCTTAAATGAAAGATGTTACCTTTAGTTTGAGTACCAGATGCAATTTCAGCTCCAAAGCTTTCCAAGATTTTGCATTTTCCATCCCTGAACCAGAGATCATAACCCTTGTCAACCAACTGTCCAACACTAAGAAGATTGTGTTTTAGTCCTTCCACATACAAAACATCATTGGTGTTGTCCTTACCATCAAAGGAGATGGATCCTCTACCACGAATTCTACTAGTTGAGTTGTCTCCAAATTTCACAAATCCTCCATAATTTTCAAAACTCACAAACTTACTCCTGTCACCAGTCATATGATGAGAGCATCCATTATCAATCACCCATTCATCTTTTTCAACAACCTGAGTAGCCAAGGCACTTTACACATTTGCATAGCTAGCAGATTCAATAGATATTGGATCTTCTTCTTTAATAGAAATGAACACCCAATCATTTTCACCATGATCAGATTCATCATCTGTGACTCCTTCTTCTCCAGTTTCTTGGACATAGTAGTAATTTTTTTAATTTTTGTATCTATTAGGGTTTGGTATTGAAAACCTCTCCAAACACCTTGAAGCAAAATGACCAATCTTATTACAAGAAAAACATTTGAGTGGAAACTTTCCTTCATACTTACTAGATCCTCTTGGCATCTATTTGGCAATGAGAGCTTCAAGATTTGCAATCTCATTTCCATCATCTTCAAGATCCTTCCTTGTTTTGATAAATCTGCTTGAATTTCTTGAAGAACCTTCACCCAAATCATATCTTTTCTTTCCATGCACACTAGCCTTGAATGCCAATTTAGACTTTGGAAGAGAGTCACCAAATTCACTTAATTCAAAAGCTAAAATTTTGCCAATCAAGTGTTCTCTTGTAACATCTGTAACAATTCTGATTTCTTCTATAGCAACAACCTTATGTTTGTATGAATTGGGCAAAGATCTATCACTTTTGCCACAATCTCTGATTCTTCCAAAGTTCTACCAGTACACCTGATCCCACACACAAGTTTGTTTATCTTTTGCATGTAGATTGTGATGTTTTCATCATCGCTCATCCTTAGATTTTCAAACTTTCCTCTTAAACTTTGTAATTTGGCACATTTGGCATATTTATCTCCTTCATATAGATTCTTCAACTTCTTCCAGATTTCATGAGCAGTTTTTAGTCCAAAAACATTTGTCATTTCTAAATCAGTTAGGGCACTCAATAAGGCTTCTCTAGCTTGAAGATTATTTTTAGCATCCTTGAGTTCATCTAGAGTTGAAGGGCCTTTCTTCGGAGGTTCATACTTATCTTTGGTTATTAACCAATACACATCACCCATGCAATGTAAATGGCATTCCATGCGACTCTTCCAAATAGTATAATTTGTTCCATCGAATCTTGGACTATCCTTCTTGTAAGCCGACATCCTAGATCTCCTCGAGCGATTAAGCTCCCTTTTAGAGGAACTTGGCTCTAATACCAATTGTTAGAACCAGTCAGGACAACTGAGAGGGGGGTGAATAAGTTGTCCCTATATTTTAACATTTAGAAACTTCTCTACAACTAGATTAATGATGATAACATTAAAGCATTAATCAACACATGAACAGAAACAATATGAACACATAACACCAGAGGGGGTTAACCCACAAAAATGCATACCCTGTTAAAAGTACTTAAGAAAATAGAAGGCACATGCCTTCCGGTGCACTGCCCAGAGCTCACTGCTCAAGTAGAGGCTCACTGCCTACAAGAAATTATGATTTACACAAAGATAATGAATTGAGAAATAGCATCTATGTTCATTCCTAAATCAATTCTTTTGAAGGCTCAAGTACTTATGTTCCTATCTTTAGACTCTTTTTCACTGATTCTTCACTCTATTCTTCCTTCACTCCTCTTCTGCTCTGCTCTTCTTTTGATCCCTTTTGATTTAACTCATTTGTACAAGGATGCATTTCGACAACTCCTCAACAAGTATTTATACACTTCATCAACCTTGGAATAATCAACAAGGTCAGCTAACTTCAGCACGGATCTTCACACTGTCGACCAAAACATAACTGAGATTTGAATCTTCCTCTATTAACTCACCATGCTTCATAACATGTTCTTTAGATTTTCTGCAATATGCTAGGACCATCTGGTCATCCAAAAACATGGAAGAACAACAACCTCAAGGATAAATCTTCAACAGGTTCAACCTTTAATGCAGACGTTCAACATAGTAGCCACATGATTCAGAGACCTCCACAAGCACATTGAATTCATCAATTACATCCACTCTGTGATAGGTGAAAGTCAGGTGTGGAAGATCAGACATAGTCATGAAACCCTAACCCTACCATCATCAAGGAATCTAACCTAAATGAAATCAAAGGATAATGCAATTCAAGCATAACATCACCTAGACCGTGCGATTCCTTGTTTGAGAGGGAGATGTGGACTGCTTCTTCAACAATAAGCAATTACAAAGCTGAAAGCTGCCATTGATGGATGATAAGAGCTCAAATGCTCAAATGCTCAAGATGATAATGTAGGTGCTATATGATTGCTGGATTACTAGATTGCTGGATTGCTGGATATCTCATATGGAATGAAAGGGTGTTTATATAGAACTCAACCAAGATCAATCAACGGTGGAGATTCAGAGGCTATGTGAATGGCTAAGATTGAAAGTTACTAAATTTAGGTCCAATTAGTTGTGCATGTGAAAGATTTTAAATGAAAGTTGTCTTACAACACATGATGAATGGGAAATGGACAAGTGTTGAAATGTGATAAATGATGAGGGCTTAATTCAAATAAAGTATTTGAATTAGTTGGGATATGAGTTGGATATTAATTAAATAAATAAAATTTATTTAATTAATAGGATAAATGCATAAAATGAGATAAGACATGATGTGGAATTAATTAAATCAATACAATTTATTTAATTAATTGGCTAAGTGAATGGGAGAAGGATTTTAATTAAATAAATAAAATTTATTTAATTAATTAGCTAATGGATTAGTGATTTAACAAGGTGTTGCTAGACATGGACAAATTTGGGTGTCTACATTTTGCCCCTCTTTGATACAATGTTCGATAGAACGTTGTGTCAAAGAAGATGTGAGATGCGTTCGATAAACAAGTTATGCCCCAGTGTAACTGGCATGTGATGCCCCCTCGAGAGGTAAGCCAGGCGAACCAGGAAGGGCTGGGTTGGCTCTCGATAGAAGAAAAGGCGGAAAAGAGGGCAGACACGAAGGAAAGGAGGGTTGCATGGAAGAAAATAGGCTGTGGCATAGAAGAATTAGGGTTTGGAGAAGGGCTATAAGTAGGTGCTTCAAGGGCAAATAGGCTCATTTGTGCTCATTTGTGCTTAGAAACTTAGAGAAATCCAGAGCTCCTGAGAGTGAGAGTGACAGAGCTAGCAGGATGGTGATTCCTCGCAGAGATCATCGTGCGAAGCGAGTGAGGACACATGGACGACCAGAGGGAGCAGGCGCACCGGTATGTTTCAAAACTTTTCCCAAAAGCGTGCATTTAATAGCCTAAAAGCGTAATTAATTCACACATGTCACCAAAAGCGACTAGGTTAGGACATAGCACATATAGGTCGCTTATGTAGGAATAGAGATCGCTTAGAGTAGTTCAGCTCGCATATGGGCGCGGGTAAGTCGCTTAGGAAAAAAGTGGTCGCATCCTGTCAGCGGGAAAATATCGGCTAAAATGCTCATATAGGGAAAAACGAGTCGCTTATAAGCAAATTGTGGTCGCATAGGGTAAGAGAGCTCGCATATGAAGGCAAGCAGCTCACATGTGGTAGATAGCGCGCTTATAGTGAAACAGTGAGCGCATATGGTGAGGTAGCTCGCTAATGGTGAAAAGCTAGGTGCATATAAAATAGAGCTCGCCTTTAGGGTAAATAGAGTCGCACATAGGATATGGCTCGCATATGAAGGGATAATGAGTGCAGAGGGAAGTTTAGGTCGCTTATAGTGAAACAGTGAGCGCATGTGCAAAAGAGCTCGCGTTTGGTCAAAACAGAGGCACATATAGGAAAGTGGGTCGCTAATGAGCAGGAAAATATCGCATGTGGTAAAATGAACCGCCTATAGTAGGTGTAGGATAAAATAGCAAATAGATAGGCAAATTTGGAAATGAATGGCTAATGGAATGGACTGACAAGGGTAAATGGATGATGTAGGATGTACTACCACCATTGCTATCACAAGAGCCCCATCCGAGAGATTTGCGGCTGGTGAGACGGTTGGATGCAGAGGAGCTGCTGGTGTTGGAGATCCTAGGCTTAGAGCATGTGTCACGATTAGAGCCAGTTCAGGCACATCGAGGGCTGATGACTGCGATGGTGGAGTGATGGATGAGCGAGCACAGTTCATTCTTATTACCGACAGGAGAGGCGACCATCACCTTAGAGGATGTGTTCCGGATCTTGAGGATTCTGATAGATGGGGATCGTGTAGATTATGATCCAGAGATGGGCCCAGCTGCATTCAGGAGATTGTTTGGGACACCAGACATCGGAGCAGAGGGTTCAGAGATACCGATGGGGAGGATGGAGGAGCTCTGCGACAGATTGCAGCGAGTGGTAGTGGCTATCATTAGATGGCTAGTGGGTGATAGGAGAGCGAGAGGTTTTCCCGTAGGATGGGGGACAGTGATGGAGGGCATGTTCTCCTATGGTACAAGATATGCATGGGCAGAGTGCGTGTTGGGACAGCTCTATCATTACCTGCATGATTGTGCGTACATGTTTGGAGCTAGTATGTCAGCAGGAGTGACAGTGTTGCATGTATGGGCATATGAGCACATTCCGGTGACGAGACCAGAGGGATGGGTTGCTAGAGCAGCAGGAGAGCCATTTGCACAGATGTATAGAGGAGCGTTGACTTATCAACAGCGCTGAGGGGTGGTATACTGGCGGCGGAGATTAGATGAGATAGACAGATTTGTATGGAGGCCATGGCTAGGATGTGAGCAGTGGGAGGAGGAGGATGCTGAGCTTGCCTATGCTAGACAGGCGAGGTACATTTTTGGACATGGCGTGTACATTATAGAGCGCTATTTGCCAGAGAGAGCCCTGAGACAGTTCAGAGAGGCACAGGCAGTACCTGTAGGGGATGCCGTTTTTGGGAGGACGAGGCAGGAGGTGTTCGATTGGGGTCTAGAGGTTGTGGTGGACACAGCCTTGGCAGAGAGAGATGGACTGCAGCCAGCAGCATGGCAGTGGAGACAGGGTCCTGCAGATCCAGGTACATTGCCAGAGTACGATGTATACTGGGCGATAGCTAGGCCGACTCGGTTGACACGAGATGGGGAGATTGGAGAGATTGGGATGGAGAGACCAGTGTGGAGGCGACGACGACGGGCTCCACCAGCATAGGCAGTAGTGCCAGCTGCACCAGGGATACAGATGCCAGGGCAGGTACCAGGTCAGCCTGCTATATTAGCACAGCCACAGGCACAGATCGGAGCAGGAGATGATGTGGGTATTCAGCAGCTGCGAAGACGAATCAGAGAGGAGAGGAGATGGAGGTAGCGGGCACAGATGAGGCTGAGGAGAGTGGAGATGGATAGGCATCAGGCCGTGATTAGTCTGCGGCATGCTAGAGCACAGGCACAGACTTATCAGGCTCAGCTACAGTTGGGAGCTCAGAGAGGAGATGGACAGGATGACGGTGCTCTCGCTAGAGTTACAGGAGAGAGGGATATAGCTAGGCAGCATGAGCAGATGATGAGGCTTGAGCGAGATACTGCAGTGCAGCAGGAGCAGGCTATGAGAGCAGAGAGAGATGGTCTGCGAGCTGAGAGGGATAGGGCAGTGCAGCAGCTGCAGGGGATGACTAGTGAGCGAGATAGAGCAGTGGCTGCCTTGGGGACTGATGGAGCTACCATGTACTTGGCCACACAGTTGACAACGGTACAGGCTGAGCTTCGGAGAGTGCAGGGTGAGGCTGAGTATTATAGAGGCTTATATTATGGAGCTGTGCCGGTAGAGCAGAGACAGCCTAGCTTCAGGAGCAGGTCAGGGGCTTCGAGCTCACGGAGGTCAGGTGGATCTCGATCGGTAGCTTCAGTGATGGGGCCACCGAGAGATGAGGGACCAGGTACAGGACCTGTTGGTGGTGGTGGTCAGGGCGAGGGAGCTGGTAGTAGTCGCTAGGGCATACCTTGTTGACATTGTATCATGATGAGGCCTAGAGCCATTGTTGTACATTCATTCTTTTCAGGGCTCAGCTTGTATTGTAGACACTTGTATTTTGACACACATGTGTATATATATATATGACAGTTTTGGCGATCTATATGATGTTATAATGGTTGTGATGTTGATATTATGATGGCTATGCATGTTATGTGTATGGATTATATATGAATTATGGATGGATGTTTATGCAAATGGTAATGGATAGAAAATGTTCGAATATGTAAAAGGTAATGATAGGAATAGATGTATGCATATAGATAGATGGTAATGAAAGATATATATAATGGACTTATGTATGGCTAACACTTGTTTTGCAGGAGCGGGAATATGGACAAAGGATGATGGAGATGATTGATCTTGGCTGAGGATGATGGAACGAATGGATAGATAGAATGAATAAGATAAGATGATGATGGGCAGCTTTCAAGTAATTGCTCAAAATGAAAAGAAATGCAGTCCTTATGTTTGATATAGCATATGGATGTTATGCACCAGGGTATAAGAAACCAAGGTGTCAAGGTATCCAATGCGTAACTAGCATGTTACAATCTTGTCTGAACGCATGTGGTCAAGATGTGGAGCCAACATGCACAAGATATGAATAATAGCTAGTGTTGGACTTTGACGCTACAAACAATGGTTTGAGCTTATCTCCACTACACATAATGATAGCTTGCTAGTTATATGTATGGAGTTAGTCTTAACATAGAATAGTCTCCAATGCATAAGAGACTGTTTAGCTTCTCAGATGCTAGAGATATTGATATGTAAGATACTAATCCCAACACGTACAAGATACCAATACGCATAGGAAGAGAATAAGATCATCCCGCAAACACGGCATACGAAAGCTATATGACCATGCCCCAGTCCTTGCTTCATCGCAACATACCAAGATATAAATAGATCAAGGCAGTCTTGATTAGGTATAGAAAAGGGACAAAAGATAAATCAAAAGATAAAACAAAAGATACTGTCATCACGTTCTCTTGCCAAATTTTGGGTGCTCTTGGATAGATCAAGCTGGCACCTTGTTAAGAGGAAAGCTACATCCTGTTGAAGGCTAAAGTTGTTGATAAACGGCTATAGCAAATGTTGGCTTAAGGCATGCAGACAAATAGCTTCTAGCTTACCTTTGATTGGTTAAAGTGCATGAGCTTGCAATAGACACATGGATTGCTTCCTGTTTGAGCTGATCAAAGAGAAGAAGATGGATGATGCATGAAGATGAAGAAGATGGGGGGATCATCTGTGCTTGAGTACTGGAAACTTCCTTCGTATTCCAGACTGCCTACATACCCTACATCCACGAGATCAAAGCACATTTACGATGAAGATGAGACATGATGAATATGTAGTTCTGGGTTTTATTGATGATGTAAGTGATGAAAGATAGAAGAATGTGAGTTGAAAGATTGAAGGATGTTTAGAAGAAAAGGTGACAGATGACTGATGAAAGGGGCTATCGTCTTAGCCTGAATCAGAGTGCTTCCTTCGCATCTCAGATTGCCTACATACCCTGTATCCACGGGATCAAGGCGTCAACGATAGAGCTAGATGTAGTTCTTATTGATGTGGCTAATCGATTGGATGTTTGATCAAGCGATGTTTGTTGCGATTGTTGGATAAAGGTGGATGGATTGCGAAGGTATGAGTCCTGGTTGCAAGTCGTTAGGTCATATTTGTCGGTGGACATGTGCCATGGCTGAAGTTGATAAGGTGTGCTGTGTTGTAAGCTGAGTTGTTTGATGTGTTATGAGCTAGAGATAACAGGATCCACTTCCAAATAAGACTCAACAAATGCCCCCAGTGCGGGATAAGGTTTATTATGCAGAAGCGACAATGCAGAAAAGATGTAGCCAAGAGGCTAAAGAGCCAAAAGATATAGATATCACGACAATGTCTCAAGTATGATAGCTAGCATTGACAAAGGATGAAGATGAAAGGCTATGTGTGAGATTGCGATAGGGCGTATGAGCATGGCTGATACAAGATGCAATGGGGAAAATGATCAAATGAACCAAACAAATGAGGGAAGCTGGTCACTACACATAGCGCCTGTTTGCTAGGTTTTCACTATGGTACTTATCCAAGGCGCCTGTTTACCAGGTTTTCACCAGAGGACGGATTATTTATTGGATGTTTTTATTGTTTTTTGATTTTTTTTTTTTTTTTTGTTTTGTTTTTTTTTTGAATTTTTTTTTTTTTTTTTTTTTTTTTTTTGATTTTTTGGGGGATAGCTGAGATTCATGGATAAAACTTCTTGAGATGAACGCTGTTGACGGGTTCATCCAAGGGAATGCCTTCAGGTGTTGACAAAGTGTATGCACCGGATCCATAGACTGCTGTGATAATGAAAGGACCAAGCCAATTTGGTTCAAACTTGCCCTGTTTCTCTCGATGCTGTTGATTCCTTTGGTTTTCTTTAAGGACAAGGTCGCCAACCTGAAATCTGCATTCTCTGATCTTTTTGTTGTAGCTGTGGCGTAGCCGATTTTGATAGACTTGAAGATGGTTCAATGCTGTAAGGCGACGTTCATCTAAGAGCTCAAGATCATGGAGTCTGGACACTCGATATTCTTCATCTGAGATAGTATGTTGCAAGGATATGCGCAAAGAGGGGATCTCAACCTCGATAGGCAAAATAGCTTCAGTGCCATAGACGAGAGCATAGGGTGTGGCGCCAGTAGGAGTTCTGACACTTGTTCTATATGCCCATAAAGCAGGATGCAGTTGTAGATGCCAATCTCGACCAGCTTCATTAACAGTCTTTTTAAGGATCTTGATGATTGTCTTATTAGAGGCTTCAGCTTGACCATTGCTCTGAGGATAATAAGGCGTAGAGAACCTATGTTGAATATGGAACTTATTGCAAAGATCTCTAACCTCTTGGTTCTTGAAAGGCCGGCCATTGTCTGTGACAATAGCTTGAGGAACTCCATAACGGCAGATGATGTAATGTAAGATGAATTTAGCTATTTGTTTACCTGTGATGTAGGTCATTGGTATGGCTTCTACCCACTTTGTGAAATACTCAGTGGCAGTGATAATAAACTTATGACCATTTGATGAAGTAGGATGGATTTTACCCACGAGATCAAGTCCCCATTGCGAAAAAGGCCATGGAGTGACAATAGGCTGAAGCTCATGTGCTGGTGCATGTATTAGATCTCCATGTTTCTGACATTGTAAACATCGCTTTGCAAATTGTTGGGCATCTTTTTCCATAGTTGGCTAATAGTATCCTGCTCGCAGAAGTTTCTTAACAAGGCCAGGGCCAGCGGAATGTGAACCGCAGACACCTTCATGTACTTCACGTAAGGCCGTTTTTGCTTCCTCGGAATCAAGACATCTAAGAAGGATACCATCAAGACTCCAGCGATAAAGGGTGTCTCCTAAGATAGTGTAACGAGAGGCTCGACGGATAAAAGTTTTACGCTGGGTGTTGGATAGTTGAAGAGGCAAGGTGTGATTACGGAGATACTCGTATATATCTTTGTACCACAACGAGTTGGGACCAACAATCTCACATATGAGCTCAGACTGTGGAACTTCAAATGCTGGAATCAAAAGCTGTTCGACCAAGAATTCACATTTATGGGTGTTAGATGGCATGTCTAAAAGAGATCCAATCATAGCCATGGCATCTGCTGCTCTGTTTTGTAGTCTTGGAATTTGCTCGAAGGTAATGTCTTCAAAATATTGCTTGAAATCATCCACCATTAGCTTGTAGGGAAGAAGCTTCTCGTCTTTTGTTTGATATTCATCTAAGACCTGTTTGATAACCAGCTGAGAATCGCCAAAGACTTGTAACTGTTTGATAGCCCATTGTACTGCCATGCGCAAACCTGTTATTAAAGCTTCATACTCTGCTATGTTGTTGGTACATGGGAATGCTATTCTGTATGATTTAGGTATGCAGTCTCCTTGGGGAGTGACAAACAAGATACCTGCTCCAGATCCGTGTTGAGTGTATGATCCATCAAAGTATAGCTGCCATCGTGCTAGAGAGCTTAAATTAAACAATCCTTCATCAGGGAATTCTGGGTATATTGGCTGAATATCTGTGATAGGTGCTGCAGCTAATTGATCAGCAATGACTTGTCCTTTGATAGCTTTACGGTTCACATATTGTATGTCAAATTCACTCAAGATCATAACCCATTTTGCTAATCTCCCTGTGAGAAGTGCTTTTGAAAGGAGATACTTGAGGGGATCCACATTAGAGATGAGCTTTGTTGTTTGGTTCAACATATAGTGTCGCAACTTTTGGGAAGCAAACACTAATGCTAAACAAGCTTTTTCCATGAACGAGTAATTGAGCTCATATCCCACAAGAGTTCTGCTAATGTAGTAGATGGCTTGTTCTTTTCCTGAGTCATCATGTTGAGCTAGAAGGGCACCCAATGTTGCAGTTGTTGATGATATATAGAGCAATAATGGACGATCAAGTACAGGAGGTGTTGCCAAGTATTCCTTTATCTTATCAAAAGCCTGTTGACACTTTTCATCCCACTTAAAAGGTTCACCCTTACGAAGAAGATGCTGAAAAGGATGACATTTATCTGCGAGTTGTGAGATAAATCTGCGGATAGATTGTAGCCTACCCTGTAAACTGTGGAGCTGTTTGAGATTTGTTGGTGGAGGCATTTCTATGATAGCTTTTACCTTAGCTGGGTCCACTTCTATCCCTCGTCGAGACACAATATATCCCAATAGTTTTCCTGATGTTACACCAAATACACACTTCTTTGGGTTTAGTCTGACTTGGTATTTTTCTAATCGATCAAAAATTTGTGCTAATACTTGTAGATGTCCTTCCCTTGTCTTAGATTTTCCAAGGATGTCATCAACATAGTCTTCCATGATAGTATGAAAAAGGTCATGAAAAATAACTGTCATGGCTCGTTGGTAGGTAGCTCCAGTGTTTTTGAGACCAAAAGGCATTACAACCCAGCAATATGTGCCCCATGGACAAATAAAAGATGTTTTATCTTGGTCTTCCTCTGCTATTTTGATTTGATTATAACCTGAAAATCCATCCATCAACGATAGCATTTCATGTCCTGCTGTAAGATCAACAATGTTGTCTATGCTTGGTAATGGAAAATCGTCTTTAGGACATGCTTTGTTAAGATCTCTAAAGTCTGTACAGCAGCGAACTCGTCCATCTGGTTTTGCTACAAGTACTAAGTTTGAAACCCATTTTGGATAATCAATAGGCTTTATGAACTTTGCTTCTAACAGTTTTTGAATTTCTGCTTTGACCAATAAGGCAACTTGTGGATGCATTTTGCGCAATTTTTGTTTGACAGGCTTTGCATCAGGGAATACTGCTAAATGATGTACCACAAGTGAAGGATCGAGTCCTGGCATGTCTGCATAAGTCCATGCAAAATTTATAGCTCTTCTCAGAAAAAATGCTGTGAAGTTCTTTCATTCTTGCTCTGATAGTGATGCTGCCAAAAAAGTGATCTTCGGATTCTGTTCTGTTCCCAAGTTCATGTCTTGTGATTTTTCAACTAGCACAGTTGATTTCTCATGGTAATCAGTGGCAACAGGAAGATCAAATCCCTCATCCTTAGGCGCCTCAGAGAGGTTTTCACCTTCGGATACGTCCTTTATTTTTACTTTTCCACGGTCAAGAGGCGCCTTTCGGTTTTCACCTAGTGACCTATTTTGTTGAATTTTGTTTATTTCACTTTTGAGACTGAAGGATTTGATACTTCCGCCAAAATATGCTAGTTTAGGTAATTCCATCACGAAACCTGCTTTGTGATCACCCAATGGGATACCTTGTCTCAAACCCATGAATTCTGCAATGGCTTCGTCATTTTCAAATGTATCTAATATCAGTACCCCCTGTTGGTCCCAATTGATGAGGTCAGGATATACGAGTGAAAGGCTAATGGAGGGATCGTGATGACTAGAGGAGGTTGCGGAAAACATGAAGATGGAATGTTCTTGAAAAAGGTCAGTGATATGAAGGGAGGAGTCGTCGATGGTATCCAAATTAGAAGGCTCTCCTACCGAAGAAGGTCCAACGTCAATATCAGAAATACACTTAATGTCTTTGGGTCGCGGTACCTCCGGTTGGTAACCAAGGCCTTGCTTATTAAACTTCTTAGACACAATAAGGGGCTCAATAGGTCCTTGTTCCTGTGATCCCAAGCTGCCATGTCCTTTATAGCCCATGTTCTTTATGATACGAAACCCGTTGTTGTAGCACTCTACTTCAAGTTGGACTTGGTCATTTTCATCAAAGAATATCCAAGAGTTGATGTCCTCAATGTCTTCATCATCCAAGAAACCACCTTTAATGAATACGGTAGGGGGAGCTTTGATAACAGCGGAGGATGAAGTGGGCTTAGATGTAGAGGGCTTACCGTGGGATTTAGGAGATAATGGAAGGGTACCAACGCAATAGGATTCCTGCAATTTGTATTCACCAAGGCCATGTTCGGTATATTTGATATGGAGGTTGGAAGCGGCTTTGCTAGATGAGGGCTTGAGGAGATCGGATGGGTCTACGTAGGAGGATGACGGATATGCCTCGGTGTTGATAGGGATACGGTTTGGACTCTGATATTTAGCTTGAAAAGCATGGCAAAACTCAAATGGATTGGGATCAGCTTGAATGGTAACTTCAACACCCTTATGTGGAAATTTAAGGCATTGGTGATATGTAGATGGAACTGCTTTAAGGGTATGGATCCAAGGGCGTCCGAGGATGATGTTGTAAGGCAGATCAATATCAAGGACTTGGCAGTGAGTTTTTGTAATGACCGGCCCAACTTGAATAGGCAATAAGATGATCCCTTCAGTATCTCTTTCAGCGTCATCATATGCTCTGATAGTTATAACTTTGGAAGTGTCAACATCTTTCTCAGAATATCCCAATTGCTTGATAAGTTTCAAAGAACATATATTTAGACCAGCTCCCCCATCTATCAAGACTCGTTTGATACGGCGTTGGTTAACAAATACTTCAATATGGAGGGCCTCATTGTGTGACGGATGAATGGAGGGTTGAAGATCTTTGTCAGAAAAAGTCAAATGACAAGGGGCTGCAATGCTAGCGACCATAGATTGAAATTGTGTGATATTAATATTATTAGGCACTGAAGACTCTTGTAAGGCTTTATCAAGGATAGCTTTATGTGCGGGGGATATGCGGAGCAGCTCAAGGATAGATATGTGTGCGGGTGTTTTACCAAGGTGATCCAAGAGGTTATAGTCAGAGAGAGATCGAGGAGGATGAGGAGGTGCTCCTTGAATGGTAACTCAACCTCTTCGCGTGGTTACGGCACAATCAGGTGCTCCTTGGACGGTAATGGTAGAAATGCGAGCATGGTCAATGCGGCCAATAGTAGATGATGCATAGCTATAGGGAATAGCATTTCTAGCTTGAAGATTATTTGTCTGATCATGAGATGGAAGTGGATTCTTGAAAGTCTCTAGATCATAGTTTGATGTGGATTGTTGAGCAGGTTGAGCTGTTGAAGGTGTGACGTTGATTAGATCTTGATCAATGCAGTCTTGGATAACATGTTTTAAGCGCATACAACCATTTGTTTTGTGTCCTTTAACTCGATGGTAATCACAATACTCATTCTCTTTATACCAAGGAGCTCGAAAGAGTGGTTCGCCATTTGGTGGTGCATCGGGTAGAATAACATCTCCGGCTTGAAGCAGCTTTCGAAGAATAACTTCCATGGGTTCCACTAATGGTGTAAATTGTCGGCGTGGATTAGAAGTTTGGCGTTGGTTTCTTCATTGTGGAAAAGGCTGTCTTGGTGGAGAGGCTGCTTGAATGTTGATGGGAGCTCTCATAGTTTGAACATTCTTTGTATCAACAATACCATCATTGACAACATTCTTGTTCTTGTTCCAAAAGCGAGACTTATCATTGGAATTTTGGGGAGAATCTTTGTTATCACGAAAGATCTTGATAGTTCCTTTGGCAATTAAGGCTCGTTCAATAATAACTCCTTTGGAAACTAGTTCGTCAAAGGTGCTAGCACTTTGCAATTGTAGTTGGAATGACAGCTCAGGATGAAGATTTTGAACAAAGATGTCAAGCTATTGTTTCTCAGGGATTTCCCATGATAATTTGCTAGCCATATTACGCCATCGTTGGGTAAATGAGGAAAAGGTTTCACCATTGCATTGTTTGTTGTTGACAAGGTCATTCATGTTTACCTCATGTTCAATGTTGAAGGCAAAATGTGATCGAAACTTGTTTGCCAATTCTGAAAAAGTCTTAATTCCTGGAGGTAAATGGGAAAACCATTCGAGAGCTTGTCCTACTAAGCTTTGAGGAAATAGTCTCAAGAGATATGTATCATCATAGGCAACATCGAGACATGCCACAAAAAAGGCTCGAAGATGGTCGTCCGGATTTCCTTTCCCTTTGTACTTATCAAATTGTGGGATTTCAAAGTGTGGTGGAAAAGGTATCATATTAAGAGACTTGTCAAATGGATAGGCACATATGTTTTCGAGAGAGAAAGGTTTCTTGCCTTGTCCTACCCTTTCATCGATCATCTGTTGGATATCGGCTGAAGATAACTGCTGTTGTTGCGAAGGGGGTGGAGTATGATATGAGACATATTGTGGTTGCGGTTGTGGTATATGTGGAGTTGTGACTGTTTGTTGTGGTTGTGGGATATATGAAGCGGTGACTGTTTGTTGGGGTTGTGTGCCCACAAGGTATGTCAAAGGAGTGGTATGTGACATGTATGTGTTAGAGGATTGCTGTCCTTGAGACACTAGCGGCAATTGGGTGTGCATCACATGAGAAGTGGATGTTGGATTGATAGTAGCAGATGGTTGGGAAGTTGGGATTGAATTCATGACATGGTAAGTGACGAAGGGATTGGTAGATACGACAGAAGGGTGAACATTGGGATTGGTATTTTGGACAATATGAGGATTGGTATACGTCATGTGTTGGGTGATATTAGAGAAACCTTGGGTAGCATAAGATGGATTGATGGTGTGTGAAGGATTGGAAGAAGAGGACAGCATGGATGTAAGCTGATCAACATAAGCGATCTTATTGTTTGGATTGGCTTGAGAAATGAGGGGATCACTCATGTCAATGAGACTAACGTTGGGATTATAGGATAACATGGAGGAATTAGCAGTTGGTATATGAGATGTGGTAGATTGCAATGGGTGTGAAGCATGGACATGTGTTGTTGGAATGGTTTGAGAGGTATGCACACCATAAGACATGGAACTAGCTTGTGATGCTCGAAGTGTTTGCGCTTGTGTTGCATGGACAGCTTGTGTTACTTGAGGCATGGAAACAGTCATGGTAGAAGGAGAGATATGTTGAGGGACATGAAAAGGTGGAATGTTGAGATTTTGTGACATGAGAGGGAGCACATTGGTAGGCACTATCAATGGTTCTAAAGTATGCTCTGATCGTGGTAACTCAAATGAAGCACCAATAGGCAATGAGGATGATGTTTGCGAGGTAATAGGAGATGATGTGATTATAGTAGATGGTCTATTCGCAACAACAGCAGTAGTGTTGGGATCTTGCTCTCTAATAGTGGATATATCAAAGTCTTTAGGTAGTTTAGCACCCATGCGAGCAAGTTGGAGAAAACAGCGATCAGGCTCAGATATCATGAGTTTCTCAACTTGGTCCCATAGATAGGTATCTTGGAATTCTGATGAGTCGTCTTGAGATTGTTCTTCGAAAGTTTCCAAGGATGGTGGAGGTTGCATTTGTTGTGAAGATGATTCGCCCCTAGTGTACCCTTGAGGTATAAACATATGAGAAGGCATACCAGTTGTGAATTGAGTTGCGTCCTTAAGAGGTGTTGTGAATTGTTTCATCTCAGCTTGCAATTTGGCATCCATTTCAGCTTTCAATTTGGCTTCTATTTCAGCTCGATATTGACTCCTAGTTTGAGGCATGATGTTGATGATGAAGTTGAGCTTGTCAAAGTTTTGAGACCCAAAAGATGATAGTTGGTTGATTGATTGATTGGTTGTTGTTTTGGTTTGCTGGTTTGACTAAGTTGCTTGGTTGATTTGTTTTGGTGTTGATGTTGTTGGTTGTCCCTAGAGGTAGCTTAATCACTCAAGGGAAAGATTGTTTGCTGTTGATGTTTGTTGGAGCTAAAGCTAAAGGAGATTGTTTGCTGAAGCTAAAGCTGAAGGATGTTTGTTGGTTGAAGCTTGTTTGCTGATTGAAATGATTGGGTTGATGTCTGATTTGCTGGTTGGGGTCTCAAAAAGATGGAAAAGCTCATGAGTTGTGATTGATTGATAAGCTCAAAATAGGAGACAAAGTCCAGGTATCTTGCTGTTGATCAAAGAGAAGTCTGAAAGCTGATGTTTGAGATTCAAGTAAGCTGGTCCTGAGGCTAACTCGGCTGATGCACTGAGATTTGCAGGGATTTTAGCTACAGGTGACTGATGATAGCTCAAAGGCAACTCAAAGGATGCTAAAGGTGATTAATGATAGCTTAGATGCGACCTGGTTTAGTTTTGACAGAAAAATGACAGTGCTAACCAGAAGCGAATGCTATGCCAGAGGCGATGACTGTTGGTTCAAAGGCAATTTTCTGTTGATCAGAGGCGACTCAGATATCCCTAAAGGCGACAGTCTGTTGTTTAGAGGCAAGCTTGTTTAGGAATCAGGCGAATAACTGCGGCTTTAAAGCGATTTGGCTCAGACAATATGCGATTGGTTATGACTCAGAGGCGACTTGGTTCAGGCAATAGGCGATCAGCTGTGGTTCAAAAGCAATTCTGTTCAATCAAAAGGCGATCAACTGCAGTTTAAAAGTGACTCTGTTTAGGCAATATGCGGGCAGTTGTTGTTTAAAAGCGACGCAGTTCAGGCAATATGCGAGTCACTACAGTTCAGAAGCGATGTCTATGGTCTGTGCGAGCAGTTTAGGTTCAAAAGCGACTGTGTTTGTGTAACAGTGGTCTGATTTTGTAGTTTTTCAGCAAGAAAACAATGATAACAGTCACTCACACTCACAACAAGCACAAACTGATACAACCTAGGCTAGGATAGGACAGTATCTGTTGAATCCCCTAGCTGCGCCTATTCAAAGCGGGTAGCTCCAGGATCTTGGTAGCACCGGCTCCTCCTTACATTTGCACACACTTCTCACGCATACCAAGATCCGGGATTCTTATAAGGCTTGACCCTCTCCAAACCTTTAGATTGTCCCTGCTACCTCGGCTAAGAACCGCATGAATCGGGGCCGCTTCAAGGGTTTTGCCCTCTGCGTCAACAGATAGAAGGTTTTTGGCTACTATACAAAGTTTCTAATAAGGGCATCCGTTCGGGTGGCTATACGTGCGGCAGTGCTACTCTCCGTTATGGAGTCTCCCAGCCTCCAAGGGTTGCGCCTTGGAGGGTTTTGGGGGAGGTTGGCTGTCGGTATAACACAACTGCACCTGTTGTTTGTGGCTTTCGACACAAACACTTTTCTTATATAGCGGTTCGGAAGGACTTGGCTTTAGCCCGTTACCGCTTGGGTCGTATCCCTTCTCACACCGGGAAGGCAGGCCCTCTAAAGATAATGACAAGTTCTCATACACCCAAGATCTATTTGATAGGCAAGGGGAGAGGATACTTTTGTCATTAAATTTGGGTTACAAACAGGCACATGCAAGCAATCAAAAAAGATAAATCAAGCACGGAGCAAACAGTAGTTCATTTTAAGCACCAAGCCCAAATATGCCTAATTTAGTGAAAAAAACCACAAATCTTGGACCGATCGAACCTGCAACAGACATGTCAGTAGTTTGATAACCTCCCTTCTTGGACAAATCGATAAGATGCTGTGCAAATACCCAGTTAATAGCCAAAAATCAAACTGGAACTGAAACAGATTTGAAAACAACAGAACTTACCAGATGCGATTCACTGTTGATCAAAAGTGACCTCCATTATATCAGAGGTGAAAGACTGCCGATAATATGCGACGTAGAAAAACACAGGATGCGACACCTGTCAGCTCATAAGCGACGCGGATTGGCCAGAAGCGATCGGTTGAGGGCCAAATGCGAACAGTATCTGCAAAAACACAGCCGACAAACAAAACCCTAGTCTAGCAGGCAATCATTATCAGTCCATAAGCGATACCAATGAATTCAAAAGCGGCTTCTGTCGACTCATATGCGATCCCAATATACCCAAAAGCGACCTGTTGCAGGACGAAAGTGACCTGTATCTGCAAGCAAAAGCCAAAACCCTAACCTGCACAGGTGATCACTATTAGCTCATAAGCGACATGGATCAGTATAAAGGCGAGTGCTGTTGGATCGAAAGCGACGCGAATATATGCAAAGGCGGCCACTATTATGTCAAAAGCGACCTGATTATGTGTAAAAGCAGTGGCTGTTAGGTCAAAAGCGGTGAGTACTGTCAAAGCAGCCGCAAAAATAACAAGCGAACATTTTAAAATCAAAAGCGATACTTTTTTACCTTAGGCGACGACTGTTCGTTCAAAAGTGATCCAGAGAGGAAAATGCGGCCTGTTCCAGCTTAAAAGCGACGCAGAAATTTGGAAGCGGTAGATTTTCGTTCAAAAGCGACCAGAATTTTCTGTGAGCACCTGCAAAATCTGATCTTCAAAGAAACAACTCCAAAAAACGAAGTTAATCAGGGACGTGAGTCCCACCGGGCGTGCCAAAATGTGATAGGTGAAAGTCAGGTGTGGAAGATCAGACATAGTCATGAAACCCTAACCCTACCATCATCAAGGAATCTAACCTAAATGAAATCAAAGGATAATGCAATTCAAGCATAACATCACCTAGACCGTGCGATTCCTTGTTTGAGAGGGAGATGTGGACTGCTTCTTCAACAATAAGCAATTACAAAGCTGAAAGCTGCCATTGATGGATGATAAGAGCTCAAATGCTCAAATGCTCAAGATGATAATGTAGGTGCTATATGATTGCTGGATTACTAGATTGCTAGATTGCTAGATATCTCATATGGAATGAAAGGGTGTTTATATAGAACTCAACCAAGATCAATCAACGGTGGAGATTCAGAGGCTATGTGAACGGCTAAGATTGAAAGTTACTAAATTTAGGTCCAATTAGTTGTGCATGTGAAAGATTTTAAATGAAAGTTGTCTTACAATACATGATGAATGGGAAATGGACAAGTGTTGAAATGTGATAAATGATGAGGGCTTAATTCAAATAAAGTATTTGAATTAGTTGGGATATGAGTTGGATATTAATTAAATAAATAAAATTTATTTAATTAATAGGATAAATGCATAAAATGAGATAAGACATGATGTGGAATTAATTAAATAAATGCAATTTATTTAATTAATTGGCTAAGTGAATGGGAGAAGGATTTTAATTAAATAAATAAAATTTATTTAATTAATTAGCTAATGGATTAATGATTTAACAAGGTGTTGCTAGACATGGACAAATTTGGGTGTCTACACACTCTATAGCAAATTGCCAGAATCATTTGTATCTTCCTCCAGAACCTCAAGAACACTATCTTCCATGATTGTCAAACTAGAAAGATTACTTGCAGACCTCCAAACCACAAACCACTTGAGTGGAGGGAACACACCAGCATCCCAGACATACATCTAGATCCATAGATCATAAAGTGGTAATACCAAACCAATCTAGACCAACTTCTTGTCACACTGTCTCTACTGAAAACTGCATAATCCGATTCTACTTGGATGACCATAACTTCTTCAAATCTTCATGTGGATTTCTCAAGTCTTAACAAGAGAAAACTATGACAATCCTCTACATAGCCATATGGTCTGCATGTATTGATTATGATTAATTTTCTCAATATCCTTAACAATCCGGTCCTCTATACAGACAATAGTATAGGATACAGTTGACACCAATGACAACAAGGATATGTTGACATCAACAACAACACCACTTAGGCACTTATTTGCAACAGGGTCAATTTATTTACAAAGACTAGAAGTATCTCAAATTGGGAGAACATAACTTCTTATCTTTCAGAAAAAACTAATCTTGCTCCACCTAAGTATCATGATATACAGATACATGATGGCACAAGACACCTCTACAAGAGACACAAATTTCATGGGTCATTAGGCATTTGTTATCCTACATATCAACATTTTCCTAAAATTGTACTAGTATTTAAAGAAGATTGTGACAAAGGCATAATATCAAAAGTAAGCCTCATTTATTGGCGATGAGGTGGTAATCATTATCATGATGATTTTTTTTCTATTGTAAGCAACATAAAAGTACTAAAAACTAATGTAGATGAGGTGGAAACTACAAAGGATCCATTTGAAAATAGAAGGCAAAGAAATGAGGAAGTAGTTAGGTTTACACTACACAAAAAGAAGGTTGCAAGAGAATGGCATTTTCATTTTGATGGAAATCACATGGTAGCGCAACAAGAATTTGTCTATGTATACATGCTCATAGCCTTTGCATGCTATCATGAAGACACATTGATAGTTAATTATAGAGGTAATGATTGAGTTTAGCATCAAGAAACTCACACACAAGTGCAAACAATGTGTATCTTGTTAGGGTTAGCCGGCAGAAGATATTAATTAAATGCAAATAAAGATTAAACAGAGAAATGGAAATACATAGAATTAATAACAGCGACAGACAAGATTTAACGTGGTTCACCCAAACCCGGGCTACATCCACCAAACAGAGAGTCCAATATTATTATCCAGTAAATCAAACCGATTACAATCAGCAATCCCTGCAACTCAATACTGCTGCAAATGTTACAATACAATACTCAAACCCTATCCCTTGGCCACTTTTTATCAAGCCTTTTTGTCAGTTACAAAAAATTAGGGTTTTCTTATGTCGGTCATAAAAAATAGGATTTTTTTAAGTCGGCCCTAGGATTTTTTTTAAGTCGGCCCCGACGAGGATACATGGCTAGTGTACAGTACTTTCCTGATCAGTCGCCACCTACCAACAATCTCCCACTTGGAGATTGATCAAGCTCCACACCAAACAATCTCCCACTTGGAGACTGATCTTGGACGACACCGCTGCGCATGCAGCTCCCACTGGAAATAAGCACCCTAGACTCTACTGTTCTATTTTTATGGTTTTCAGTCTAGAAGACCAACCGAAGTTGAAGAGGAGCTCAGCTTCTCCCTTGTCACTGCCTTTGTAAACATATCCGCTGGATTTTCATCTGTATGTATCTTTTCCAGCCTTAACTGTCCATTATCCAACACCGATCGAATAAAGTGATACCTCAACTGTATGTGTTTGGTCTTTGAATGCAAAGCAGAATTCTTTGCAAGATGTATGGCACTCTAACTGTCTATATACAAAGAACTGTTAGCCTATGGTTTACCCAATTCTTCCATGAAAGATTGTAGCCATATCATCTCCTTGCTTGCCTCTGTTGCAGCTACATATTCTGCCTCTGTGGTGGATAAAGCAACCACCTTTTGCAACCTAGAAATCCAACTCATCGATGTTCCTCCTACAGTAAAGACATAACCTGTAGTACTCCGCCTGGTATCAATATCCCCTGCCAAATCTAAGTCTACATAACCTGCTAAATCAGTATTAGAGCCCCCAAAACATAAGTGTTTATTAGATGTACCTCTCAAATACCTGAGAATCCATTTTACTGCATTCCAATGCTCTAATCCGGGATGACTCATATACCTGCTAATGACTCCGACAGCATGTGCAATATCCGGTCTCGTGCATACCATGGCATACATTAAACTTCCTACAGCTGAAGCATAGGGTACCTTGGACATTTTTTCTTCCTCCTCTTGTGTCTTTGGACACATCTCCTTAGTCAATTTCAAATGACTAGGCAAAGGTGTGCTGAAAGCTTTTGCATTCTCCATATGGAATCTCTGCAACACCTTTTCAACATAAGCAGCCTGAGATAGAGTCAATTTTCTGTTCTTCCTATCTCTGCAAATTTTCGTACCAAGGATTTGTTTTGCTGCCCCCAAATCCTTCATATCAAATGACTATGCCAACTGCTGTTTTAACTCTCTTATGTGATCCATGTTAGACCCAGCTACAAGCATGTCATCAACATATAAACATAAAATAATGTAGCTGTCATTATCTAACCTCTTAAAATAAACACAATGGTCAGAATTACACCTGTTGTAGCCTTGCTCAGCCATAAAACTGTCAAATTTCAAATACCATTGCCGAGGTGCTTGTTTCAGGCCATACAAACTCTTCTTCAATCTGCACACTAGTTTCTCCTTACCTTTGACCTCAAATCCTTGGGGCTGTTCCATATAGATCTCCTCCTCCAAATCACCATGGAGAAAGGCAGTTTTAACATCTAGCTGTTCCAAATGTAAATCTTCAGCAGCCACAATACTTAAAATAGTACGAATAGAAGTCATCTTGACAACCGGAGAAAATATCTCATCAAAATCAATGCCTTTTTTCTATGCAAATCCTTTTACAACTAACCTGGCCTTAAATCTTTTCTGACCTCCATCTTCCTCTTTCAACCTGTAAACCCATTTGTTTGGTAAAGCCTTTTTACCTGCAGGTAACTTACATAATTCCCAAGTCTGATTTGTCAGCAAGGAGTCCATTTCTTCTTTCATGGCAAGCTCCCACTGAACTTGTGTATTCACCTACATAGCTTCATCATACCCTTCTAGTTCACCAACATCTGTTAACAAAATAGAATACAAAGAGGGAGAAAACCTTTCAGGAGGTCTACTTATCCTTGTTGACCGTCTAACATTCACTGGAGTTTGTGGTATTTTTGGTTGCTGTTGCGGAGCATGAGGAACCACTAGAACATCACTATTTGGAGTATCATCTAGCACCACATAATCCTTTTCTTTCTTCTCATGCTGCTGCAACTGATCTTTGTACAACACCTTCTCATTGAATATAACATCCCTGCTTCTCACAATTTTCTAATTTTCAAAATCCCAAATCCTATAACCAAAGTCATCAATGCCATATCCAACGAAGGTACATTTTTTTGATTTCACATCCAGCTTGGTTCTATTTTCAGAATCTATATGTGCAAATGCTTCACAGCCGAAGGTTTTCAGAAAAGAATAACTCACCTTCTTGCCAGTCCATGCTTCCTCTGGAATACCATAGCCCAAAGGAACTGAAGGACCTCTGTTAATTAAATATACAACAGTGTTGATAGCCTCTGCCCACATGTTTAAAGGCAGTCCAGCATGCAATCTCATGGTCCTTGCACACTCCATTATTGTCCTATTCATGCGTTCAGCCACTCCATTTTCCTGTGGAGTCCCTGGAACTATTTTCTGCTTACGAATTCCATTAAAGGAACAATAATCTTCAAATTCTTTGCTGCAATACTCACCGCCATTATCAGATCTGAGACATTTTAATCTTTTACCTGTCTCATTTTCAACCAAGCTTCTCCATTTCTTAAATGTTTCAAATACATCAGATTTTTGTCTAAGGAAATAAATCCAGACCTTCCTAGTTGCATCATCTATGAATGTAACATAATACTGAGAGCCACCGAAAGAAGATACCTGAGCTGGTCCCCATACATCTGTATGCACAAGCTCCAACTTTTCATTTTTCTTTTGCTTCCCATCTCTGAGAAAACTGACTCTCCTTTGTTTTCCATACACACAACTTTCACAGAAATCCATATTAATACATTTTAGACCTGGTAAAATTTTCTTAGAATGAAGTACCTTCATACCTTTTTCACTCATATGCCCAAGTCTGTTATGCCACAGTGTTGTTTCAGAACCTGCAGCAACCTTTCCAGTCTCTTCCTGCAAACCTGCAGCAACTGTTCCTGAACCTATTTGTTTTTCCTCTGTAATAGCTAAAGTAGAAGGAATAGTATGACCTGTACAAAGATATAAGGTGCCTACTTTCACACCTTTTGAAACCTTCCAATTTTTATCAATAAATGTAATAGTGCAACCTTGTTCAGTTAGCTACCCTACTGAAATTAAATTCCTACTGAGCCTTGGAACATGCCTTACCTCTTGTAGTAGCCAATGATTCCCATTCTACAACTTAATCTTGATTCTTCCCTTTCCAACAATTTGACAGGGTTCGTTATCTCCCAAATAAACCAGCCCAAAATCTCCTTGGACATAATCAAGAAAATAACTTCTATGGGGCGTAGCATGAAATGAGGCCCCTGAATCTAAAACCCATGAATCATCAGCATTATCTAGGGAAAGAATCAAAGCATCATCTTCAGACTTATTGCTTACCACATTTGCTTCCTTATTGCCTTCTTGTTTGTCTGCTTCTTTGTTCTTCCGAGACCAGCAATCTTTCTTCAGATGACCTGGTTTTCCATAGTACCAGCAATCCTTCTATCCTTTGGTTTGGGATCTTTTGTCCTTTGATTTTCCTCGTGACTTCCCATGACCTCCAGAACCTTTTCCTCTCTCCTTTGATCTGCCCCTGCTTTCTGCATTCAAAACACTGCCTGATTTGGATCCACCTGAGCTTTTCTTACGAATTTCCTCACTCAGAATAACACCAACAACATCATCAAATTTTAGGGTATTTGACCCAGAAACAGAGTTACTAACCGCCATTACCAAACTATCCCAGCTTTCAGGCAATGAATATAATATCAAGAGAGCTCTAACTTCTTCATCAAATTTTACATTTACAGAAGTCAATTGACTGACAATCATATTAAATTCATTTAAATGACCTGTCACAGATCCACCTTCAACCATTTTCAAATTAAACAACTGCTTCATAAGAAATACCTTATTTGAGGCTGAGGGTTTTTCATACAATTTTGCCAAAGCTTTCATCAGACCATCTGTTGTCTTCGCTTCCATTATATTGAATGCCACCGACGGTGCCAGGCACAACCGAATGGTTCCCAGTGCCTTTCTGTCAAGAAGATTCCAATCCTCATCAGACATTGTTGCCAGTTTCTTGGCTACTCTTTCCAACGGCCTCCATAAATCCTTTTGATAGAGGTAATCCTCCATCTGCATCTTCCATAACTGATAGTTCTACCCATTGAATTTATCAACCTTCATTTTTCCCTCGTCCGCCATTGCTCCCACTCAACCGTGAGACTTTCCTACAAACGATAATCGAACACAACCTCGCTCTGATACCACTTGTTAGGGTTAGCCGGCAAAAGATATCAATTAAATGCAAATAAAGATTAAATAGAGAAATGGAAATACACAGAATTAATAACAGCGACAGACAAGATTTAATGTGGTTCACCCAAACCCGGGCTACATCCACCAAACAGAGAGTCCAATATTATTATCCAGTAAATCAAACTGATTACAATCAGCAATCCCTGCAACTCAATACCGCTGCAAATGTTACAATACAATACTCAAACCCTATCCCTTGGCCTCTTTTTATCAAGCCTTTTTGTCGGTTACAAAAATTAGGGTTTTCTTATGTCGGTCATAAAAAATAGGATTTTTTTAAGTCGGCCCTAGGATTTTTTAAGTCGGCCCTAAAAAAAATTTTCTCGTGGGCTACCGCCCCCGAACCCCGGCGAGGATACATGGCTAGTGTACAGTACTTTCCTGATCAGTCGCCACCTACCAACATATCCTTGTGCCTAAAAATTATGGGACACATGTATATCAAATTGATATTTATTTCACAATGCTTGTGTTTTTTGGTAAATTATGAGGCTTGAATTTGCCTATCATAAACACAATTGAACTCATTTTATTGTTTACTTTTAGAAATAATAATATCATTTTTCATAGGGCCTTTATTTATGTAACTTTTACAACTTGTAAATAGTAATAGAACCTTTAGGTGCATTGCTATGCAACTTTTGGATTTGTAAAATAGAATTCACTTTGCAACTTTGTCCTATATTATCTTGAAGTAATTAAATTTAAAGCAGTTAGATAATATTTTATTATTTTCAAGTATTTTTCTTTTAAACAATAGATGCATTATTTATTTTGTAATTAAAATAGAGCAAAAAGTATGACCCATGTAGTTAATGTTGCCTCTCTCTTCTACACCTTTTTCAAAAAATGACCCATGTATGATCCATAATAAGTAGCCTACCAACAAACTGGGTTATTTAAAAAGAAATTGTAAATATTCACTCTTCTAAAAGCTTTCTTATATAAAAAACTCATAACTCAGTGGTAGAGTATGCATCATACAAAATAAGATTACCCCTAACTAATCCATTAAAAATAAGGAAAAACATTAACGCTAACATTATTTTTATATTTGATAAAACAAATGTAATGACAGTGAAATTCAAAAGAAATTTTACTATCTAATTTTGTAAGATAATATTTAGTTTAGAAGAGGCTAAATTGAAGAAAAATAAACTTTCTTCTTTTAATTTTTTTCCTAGAATCTCAAGTGATGTTTTTGTTGTTTTCTCCAAATTACTTGTTCCTTAGGAATACTTGAATACCTTGCAAAGAAGTGAAATTGAGAAACTTTATTGTTTATTCTATCTATTTAACTAGGGATGCTTTACTAAATCTCATCCATTCAGTGTAGACTTGACAAGTCAGTTTCTTGTCTTTCTCATCAAGTCAAGTAAGTTGGACTTCAACTTGGCTAGACTGTGGCTATTACAAACCAAATTCCACCCCTTCATTTCTACTAATTCAGACCTAACTATTTCTTTAATTTGAGATGAACTTGAAAAATTGGTAGGTTACATAATTGGCCTCACTAGTTCTATTCCCCTTTTTGGGTTCTGTTTATTAAGCTAGGCTATTTCCTTTTTTGTATTATATTTGTATAACATTCCATCTCATTTTTGGGTGAATGCTATGGTATTCTCTACACTTGGGTCCTCTTTGAATTCCATAAAAAGTGACTCCCCACAACCTTCCTAGCTTGAGTAGAGGAATTGATACCCTGTTCACTACTCCAAAATGTGATTCAAATTACTTCTTCATGTGCATTGCCTTCAAGGATCTAATTTAGTTTATGTAAGCACACTTATGCAGCTATCTCTGGAGATCTAGACGGTGTGAATTGCTCTCCCCAAAGGAACCATTATAATACACTTATTTCCAAACTTCCTTGGAAACTTCTTTTTGTGCTTGACTAGAGGAGCAATTCTAGTGCTTTCTGTGAGTATGGTGATGTTTATGGCGTTCTTTGCCTATCAGAGAAATCCTATAAACAAAATAAACCTGGGTGTGGCATTGAGGTCCATAGTCGTGGAGCCTTTCTCTCCACACTCAAACGTAGACATCTTTAGTTTTCAACAATTATACTTGACTATAAAATGATCTCTGATGACAAAAGTTTGTACACCATTCTAAATTAAAGAAATAAATTCTTGGATTACCTATTTTTTCCAAAAGTCCATGTTTGGAATACAAAATCAAGTGGGGTGATACCTGTCATTGTGGTTTTACAAATGAAATTGCTTGGTTCACATATTTGAGGAATTATTGTTCTTCAAATGTTGATTTCCATCTACATTAATTCAAAGTGTAATTAATGCTAAAAGAATCATCAACAATCAAAATTAAAATAATAGTTGAGATGCACTTAGTTTTATTTATTTCTCTTGCGTGGTTGATGCTTGAATTTTTTATGTAGATTGTGCTTGACAATTGGACTTTGATTTTTGAAATTGGATGTGTCTAATATGTTAGAGGTTTTTCCACAATGTCTACTTTATCAATGGAGGAAGCTACACATCGCTCTCTGGTCTTGTTAGTGCCTGAATTGACTGACAATTTTTGAGCAATTTTCATGCAGGCACTTTCCCTAAGAATCCAAAAAATGTTCTAAGTGTTGGACCTCCTCAGTATCTCTCAGCTACAGCATCATTTTTTCTTTGAGGAGGAGGTCATCATCATCATATTTTCTTCGATGGTGGTCAGCGTCATCATGTCCTCCGTCGACCGGCTTCTCTTCGTCATCATCATATTTCAATATCGGGTGATGTTTGGTTATTATCCTGATCCTGCTGATGAGCTACAGTGCGCCCTGATTTGCTTGCGGGGGTGATTTCTCAAGTATCCGGTGATCTTCCAATTATCACCTTGCCCAGACATGATGATGATGTTGCCCCGATATTCTGAAGGGGTTATTCTCTAAGTTGTTCGACCTTACTTGTTTTTTCTTAAGGGTCGTCGTCATCATCATCATATTTCCAGTTATCACCGTGTTGCTTGCGAGGGTCATCATATTTTTCTGCCTTCATGATATTTCGCCGGGGTGATATTTTTATCATCGGGTGGTCTTGGTTATGATCATCCTGATGATGTTGCTGAAGAGTTCTAAGTGTGACCCGATATTCACCGGGGTCATCATATTTGAACGTCAGGATGATCTTAGTCAATATCATCCTGATGATGTTGTATCACTTCTTGTTCGTTGTTTCTTCATCCTGATGATGCTGACGTCATTCTTATGTCAGGATGATATCTATTTCTCTGCCTATCTGCATCATGATATTTCCGAAGGAGGGGGTGATATTTTCATATCACCCGGGTGTATGTTTGTTCCAGCATCATGATGATGCTGATATCAAGGAGATATCCGCCTGCTGGCTTCGTGCATTATCTAGTGGGGGGTGATCTTTTCAAGCATCATCATATTCATATTTCGCCCTGATCTTATAGCGGAGCTACAGTGCAGCATGATATTAGTGCATCAGGATGATATTTTCAAATATCCGGTTATCTTCCGAATATCATCCTGATGTCGATATGATGATGACGTCATCAAGGTCCGGGGGGGTCATATTTCGAACACTGATCATCTTATGGAGATTCCCTGATATTTGCAAACATGATGATGACGTCATCCGGATATGAGGAGGTGCGCAGCAGGCGGATATGATGACGACGTCAGCAGGATATGATGATGACGTCATCAGGATGTTCATCGGCTAGACTTTTGGTATAGGCTCAGCAGGAGGATGTTCCTCCGATGGATCAGGTTGTGCCGATGAAGGCGATTATCATGCAGGCTATATTGCGATATGATGATGACGTCAGGGTGATATTTCAAGCGACAGGATATCATGCTGCTGGAGGATGATGATGATGAAGTCTTATACTAGTGTCGTCAGGAGCAAAAGCACCGACATCATATATGCTCATGACCTAGTATATAAAGTGTTAAAGAAGTCGCCGCGGGGTGCATGTGGGATAATTGATATCCTGCATTTTCAAATATCATGATGATGAATCTCGGCGGGAAATGGTTGCGATGCAGAATTGATGTTCTTCCCGAGGCCGCGGGTTGGTGCGCCATTAATGGCAAAGGTTGCAGAGGTATGGGCAATGGCGTGGGCGGATCTGGTACCTGATTGAAGGTGTACATCAGCGGACAGTGGCGCAGGGCTCGAGATGTCTTCCTGTCTCCTCTCCTACCTGCTGCATTCATGTTTGGGCGCCAATCTGGTAATGTGTTTGAGCGCCATTTTTATGATACTGTGTATCTGGCGGGATTTTTGGTCAACCTGGTAGTTAATGCTGAATACACCCTCCTGCTATATAATGCAGACGGTGTTATTCATTCAAGGTTGTTGAAAGTTGAGGATTTTTGGCTCTGTAATCCAAAACCAGCTGATCTGGTTGCTCTGTACAGTCTAACTTGTGAGTTTATGTATCTCCTGTTGTACGATTTGGCATGAATCCACTGATTTCATGGTTGATCTTATATGAGTAATGCTATCTTAGCATGTGTTGTGTTAATTCTGTCTCCAGTATTGCATGTATTCTTCTTCTGAATCTGGATATTTGGGTAATGTTTAAATTCTAGAGCATAGAATTCCTATGTTGAATGTCTGATCTTTTAACTTCTACTCAAGGAGTAGATTAAACTGTTTTCAGGTTGAACATTGGGAAGGGTATACTGCAGTAGGGATGCCATAAGTAGAGATAACTTAACACTCTGTATTGGGAGATATCTGTAAGGCAGATATCATGTGTATCCCCCTGAAATCCAGTTTTAGCTATTCATGCTGATCATTCACAGGTGTATGTCTACCGACTCCAAGCCCTGGATAGGCACCAATCATGCTGTGTTCTTGTGTTATACACCATGTCCAGCTTTGCATCCAAAATTTAAACTAAAACATTTCATACTTCCACCTGTTAGTTGTAGGAGTAGGATTAGGAACCCCCTGCATGCTCTCATACCCAACCAGACATCATGTCCAAGAATGTTGCCAGCCTTGTGATCTATCATGCAGATCTTGGTCCATACATGAGAGTATTCTGCCTGTTGTTGTCAAGTTAGATCTTTCTATCTTTGAGCTAGTCAAGGTTACATCTTGAGTTATAGGGATACCCCCCTTGGTGCGGCAGAACCAGAAGTGAAGGGGAGGAGCTCACGCAACCTCCTGTATTCAGTTGGCTGAATCTGCCTGTGCATTAGAAGTGGCAGACCCTAATGCTGATTCAAAAGAAAAGTCAACAAAATGGCGACTCTACTGGGGAGATCAATGTCATATCCATGAAAGTTTGAGTCTACAAGATTAAAAAATTAGACCTGGAAACTGTTTGTTGCAGCAGAGAAAAAAGGTTGTATATGTGACTCTGCTGGTGGATGACCCAGAAAGAAAGAAATCAATTTGCAGCTTCAGCTTGTTAGAAGCTCATTCCTCTTCAAGGAGGTGGCGACTCTGCATCAAAGAACCTGATAAAAGAACAAAATCAGTCAGAGAAGAATTTGCAGCTTCTGCAACATATCCAGGTATTTCATATTATTTGACAGATTCCCTATTTGGTGAGAAAGCACTGGTTAAAAGGGAACATTGGTGAAAACAGAGCTTGCATGCTTTTATTAGAACCTACCCTGTATTTCAAAGGGCATGCAATGTTGTTCAAAAGACTCATTTAAAGGACTTTAGGGAAGTTTGAAAAAACAATTTGAATTTTGAGTGCCTAAAGTCATTGTTAGTATAAAATCTGAGTAGAGAGGAGGGTTGCAAAAACATAAAGGATGTATTATCTGCCTATGCACCCTTGTGAAGTGTCAAATGCAAAAATGTATAACAGTCAATCCCAACCATGTAATAAAAGAAGTTTCAACATAGATAGATATAAGCCCATAAATTTTAGTGGCATTTGTGGCTATCCAAATGCTTTTCCACCTAAAATCAGAAATTTTTTGCCTAAATTCAAGGGTATAAAGGATGAATCAGCTGAGAGACACTTGCAGCAGTTCATGAATGTGATGGATGACTTTGATATTGACCATGAGGATGTGGTTATGAGATTATTTGTTCAATCTCTAGATGAAGATGCAAGGGACTGGTTTTCCTACCTTCCAGCTCACTCTGTCAACTCTTGGCATGGTTTTAAATCAGCATTTCTAGTACAGTATGGTGAAAGAGTTTCTGAATATGCAGCTATTAGTGACTTCATGTACATCCATATTAAAGAAGATGAGTTGATCCCAGCCTTTAACCTCAGATTTATGAGGGCATTGAATAGAATTCCAGAATGCATGAGACCTAATGATGCACTGTGCTTAGTTATCTATTTGGGAGCCTTTGATAAGAAAATGAGTTACAGATTAAGAGACAAGGAGCCCACCACATTGCATCAGGCACATCAGTTTGCAACTGATATTGAAAACAATTGGAGGTATGGAATACAAAAGGGTTATTTCTCTGAAAATTTTTGTTGTCCTGCAGCCCCCAGTGTTAATGAAGGATTTAGTTCAGGTATTGACAATGAATGTCATAGCACTCACACCCCTGTTGTCCCAGTTTTTGCATCATTCCAAGTAAACGATGTTTCTATCATAGAGGAGGATGTCCCTTTTTGCCCAGCAGGTGAAGTTAAAAATAATAATTTTTCAAGTGATATTTGCATACCAGTCCTAAGCAAAGAGCCTTCATGTTTAAATGATCCAGTTGTGCAGAGTTGTGATCATATGGATCAAGAATCAATATTAGTTTCATCAGGAAGTATTGGAGGGCTGGAAAATGATGCAGATTGTTCAACTTCAGAGTACATTGAGACAGCAAAAATCTTGTATGCGGGGCAATTAGATGATAAAAATGATATCCATGACCAATTCATGGATCAGGTTTGTTCTTCTTATGACTCTGGATCTGATGATAATGAAGAAGAATTGGAGTGTCATGAAGAAGAAGCAGAGGCCTTTGCAGTGAAGGTTAATCCCCTTTATGATGAGCCTGCTGATGCATATGATGTTGTGAGTCATGACCTTCATTGGTGCAGGATTAACCCTTTGTTTGAAGATGATGATACTGATTTGCAAACTGTAAATAATGAATGTTCATCATCACCTGATTCAGACATGTGCAACATTGGGTGTGTGGATCAGGATTTGTTTTCAATATCAGTAGATATTAGGGGTCTCATATTTTCTGAGTATTTTGAATTTTTGGATCAGCTGGATGAGTGCCTGATAATGTGCAGCAGCCAGATAAATGATAAAGAATGCCAAGAGCAGTATGATGTACTGTCTGAGGGACATAACATACATGTGTTGCCTAATGTTGAAGAATATTATGTGTATGGTTATATGTCTAATTCTAAAATCCAAAATGACAGAGCTGAAAATGATGGTGGCAAGCTTTCAAAACTGGTGGAATATCTTTTTAAGCAGATGACATTATGGGCAGATTATGCCAATCTTTTCAGTTGGGATTGGGATCTTCCAGTTTGGAATCAGGCATTTGACAAGAAAAAATTATGGTTCTTCCTTTTTGGTTGCCCGGGGCTGCCAAAATGATGTTTAAAAATAATGAGTTTGGTGATGCAGATCAATATAACATCATGACTCTGTGCCCAATGGATAAGGGACTAGTCTGCATCCCAGAGATCTGGGGTTCTCGCTGCAGTCTTGCACCTGCACGTCCCCAGACAGAGCCACTGTTAGTGCCTGAATTGACTGACAATTTTTGAGCAATTTTCATGCAGGCACTTTCCCTAAGAATCCAAAAAATGTTCTAAGTGTTGGACCTCCTCAATATCTCTCAGCTACAGCATCATTTTTTCTTTGAGGAGGAGGTCATCATCATCATATTTTCTTCGATGGTGGTCAGCGTCATCATGTCCTCCGTCAACCGGCTTCTCTTCGTCATCATCATATTTCAATATCGGGTGATGTTTGGTTATTATCCTGATCCTGCTGATGAGCTACAGTGCGCCCTGATTTGCTTGCGGGGGTGATTTCTCAAGTATCCGGTGATCTTCCAATTATCACCTTGCCCAGACATGATGATGATGTTGCCCCGATATTCTGAAGGGGTTATTCTCTAAGTTGTTCGACCTTACTTGTTTTTTCTTAAGGGTCGTCGTCATCATCATCATATTTCTAGTTATCACCGTGTTGCTTGCGAGGGTCATCATATTTTTCTGCCTTCATGATATTTCGCCGGGGTGATATTTTTATCATCGGGTGGTCTTGGTTATGATCATCCTGATGATGTTGCTGAAGAGTTCTAAGTGTGACCCGATATTCACCGGGGTCATCATATTTGAACGTCAGGATGATCTTAGTCAATATCATCCTGATGATGTTGTATCACTTCTTGTTCGTTGTTTCTTCATCCTGATGATGCTGACGTCATTCTTATGTCAGGATGATATCTATTTGTCTGCCTATCTGCATCATGATATTTCCGAAGGAGGGGGTGATATTTTCATATCACCCGGGTGTATGTTTGTTCCAGCGTCATGATGATGCTGATATCAAGGAGATATCCACCTGCTGGCTTCGTGCATTATCTAGTGGGGGGTGATCTTTTCAAGCATCATCATATTCATATTTCGCCCTGATCTTGTAGCGGAGCTACAGTGCAGCATGATATTAGTGCATCAAGATGATATTTCCAAATATCCGGTTATCTTCCGAATATAATCCTGATGTCGATATGATGATGACGTCATCAAGGTCCGGGGGGGGTCATATTTCGAACACTGATCATCTTATGGAGATTCCCTGATATTTGCAAACATGATGATGACGTCATCCGGATATGAGGAGGTGCGCAGCAGGCCGATATGATGATGACGTCAGCAGGATATGATGATGACGTCATCAGGATGTTCATCGGCCAGACTTTTGGTATAGGCTCAGCAGGAGGATGTTCCTCCGATGGATCAGGTTGTGCCGATGAAGGCGATTATCATGCAGGCTATATTGCGATATGATGATGACGTCAGGGTGATATTTCAAGCGACAGGATATCATGCTGCTGGAGGATGATGATGATGAAGTCTTATACTAGTGTCGTCAGGAGCAAAAGCACCGACATCATATATGCTCATGACCTAGTATATAAAGTGTTAAAGAAGTCACCGCGGGGTGCATGTGGGATAATTGATATCCTGCATTTTCAAATATCATGATGATGAATCTCAGCGGGAAATGGTTGTGATGCAGAATTGATGTTCTTCCCGAGGCCGCGGGTTGGTGCGCCATTAATGGCGAAGGTTGCAGAGGTATGGGCGATGGCGTGGGCGGATCTGGTACCCGATTGAAGGTGTACATCAGCGGACAGTGGCGCAGGGCTCGAGATGTCTTCCTGTCTCCTCTCCTACCTGTTGCATTCATGTTTGGGCGCCAATCTGGTAATGTGTTTGAGCACCATTTTTATGATACTGTGTATCTGGCGGGATTTTTGGTCAACCTGGTAGTTAATGCTGAATACACCCTCCTGCTATATAATGCAGACAGTGTTATTCATTCAAGGTTGTTGAAAGTTGAGGATTTTTGGCTCTGTAATCCAAAACCAGCTGATCTGGTTGCTCTGTACAGTCTAACTTGTGAGTTTATGTATCTCCTGTTGTACGATTTGGCATGAATCCACTGATTTCATGGTTGATCTTATATGAGTAATGCTATCTTAGCATGTGTTGTGTTAATTCTGTCTCTAGTATTGCATGTATTCTTCTTCTGAATCTGGATATTTGGGTAATGTTTAGATTCTAGAGCATAGAATTCCTATGTTGAATGTCTGATCTTTTAACTTCTGCTCAAGGAGTAGATTAAACTGTTTTCAGGTTGAACATTGGGAAGGGTATACTGCAGTAGGGATGCCATAAGTAGAGATAACTTAACACTCTGTATTGGGAGATATCTGTAAGGCAGATATCATGTGTATCCCCCTGAAATCCAATTTTAGCTATTCATGTTGATCATTCACAGGTGTATGTCTACCGACTCGAAGCCCTGGATAGGCACCAATCATGTTGTGTTCTTGTGTTATACACCATGTCCAGCTTTGCATCCAAAATTTAAACTAAAACATTTCATACTTCCACCTGTTAGTTGTAGGAGTAGGATTAGGAACCCCCTGCATGCTCTCATACCCAACCAGACATCATGTCCAAGAATGTTGCTAGCCTTGTGATCTATCATGCAGATCTTGGTCCATACATGAGAGTATTCTGCCTGTTGTTGTCAAGTTAGATCTTTCTATCTTTGAACTAGTCAAGGTTACATCTTGAGTTATAGGGATACCCCCCTTGGTGCGGCAGAACCAGAAGTGAAGGGGAGGAGCTCACGCAACCTCCTGTATTCAGTTGGCTGAATCTGCCTGTGCATTAGAAGTGGCAGACCCTAATGCTGATTCAAAAGAAAAGTCAACAGGTCCTTCTGGGGAAATTTGTCCAAGTGGTGCAATAATGTCCTTTGCTCTTCAATATCTATGCTCTTGTGTATCCAAAGATGGGTGGTGTTGAGAAGCACCCTGAGGAGTATGCTAGGGTCAAGGGGGAAGTATCAAACTTCTAATGCTTGTGGGACATATATGTGCCCACGATCAAATCCAAATCATAGTAATGAGTGCAACAAGAGTTAGTTCGAACCATTTGGGACTAGGACATGAAGACGGCTAATAAGCTTCGATTTTGGGTTAGCTTATACACAAAATCAGAGATTCCATCATTAGGATAATTCATATGCTAGGGAGGTAGAGAGTGAGGCTGATGATGGAGTGATATAGTGTGCCACATATATGGAAAACTAGGATACTTACAACTATTTATAGAAATCCCTATGAGCAATTTCAAAAGTACAATAGTGCCCAATATGTTGACGATGATACCACATAAAATTATGAGACTAGAATGTTTCTTTCACTACTCTCGAGGATTCTAAAGACACTCCCATTACTTCCATGGATGATGAAGTCAATGATAATTTTTTTGATGGATGGTTACAAGATACTAGTATCACAAAACATATCACATATAAGAAACATCTCTTCTAGTCATATTGGGACAAGGTATTTCTTCCCTTTAGCCTTTCAAGTTATTTCATCAATCCATAAGGCTTAGGTATAAATATATTTCTTTTTTGAATGGGAATGCCAAAGGCTTGCATAGAAAAAGATCTCTTCTATCACTAATTGCTATAAGAAAATTTAGATACCAAGAATAGTGTTGGAAAAAGTCCTAGTATTTTTCAATTCAATCAAAGATGGATGTAGAACAATTTAGACATGATACATGAAGTAGGGACTCTTACAAGATTTATCTGTGAAGTAGTACCTAGATATCAAGAGGTTTCTAATGTTGTTGGGATGGATCAAATATATCTACAACAACAAACTATCAGAATATAGTGTCAACATACTTACTCTAACTAAGCCAAAGTTTTCTATGAACTTGGTCCCTTCTGATTTCCATTCTAATAAAAAAATTTCTATCCTTGAATCCTTCATGTCAAATGCAACAAAAATATGTGTTTAACCTCCTTAATCATTCGCTTTCTAGAACTGAAAAATAACGTTTCATCCACATACAAGACAATGTTTAGAATTAAAGAGGTTGGTTGAAAAACTACATCAAAGCAACCATATCAAATAATGAAGGTGCATTCAAGTCAAATCAATTTCTAGATTTATGTACAAATCATGGAATCAAAAGACAGTTCACTACTTCGTACACTCCACAACAAAATGGAGTTAATTAATGGAAGAATAAGAGCATCTTATTACAAGGTGCTCAACAAGATAAAAACTATATTCTTTGGGTAGAAGTAGTATGTACCAAAATATATCTTCTTAACAAGAGTCCTACAAAAGTAATTAAAGGAATGACTCTTAAACAAGCATGGTTTGGAACTAAGACAAGTGTTGATCATTTGAGGGTATTCGGGTGTGTTGCTTATACATGTGTATACCAAGGGAAAAAAGGTCTTTATTAGATGAAAACTGATGAAGGGGTAAATCATAAAACACACAATAATAGAAATTGAACACAGAGAATAGAACTTTCTTTTATTGATCTGGGCAACTCATTACATTACAGAAGCTTAATTACAATCAGAGGAATCAGTCCTCTACAGGCTGCAACACACTACAACTACCATCACCAGGCTCTGGAATCTTCCGCCTTCTGTAACCCCCAAATCAACTAGGGTTTCAGTTTTCTCACCTATTCTTGACTCTACACTTGCCCCCTTAACTCTCCTCCTCTCAGGGTTCCCAAAAATGGTTATTAATAGCCTTTTTGGCGGCTAACAACCTAATTTTGAATTTTGCATCTCCCTCCAAAAATAGGTCAACTTCCGGAGGCCATAACATTTGATCCGGGACTCCGATTGACAAACCGTTTTATGCGTCGGAAAGCTCGCGGAGTGCTCTACGTGCTAAGAACCCGCTCTACTGGTTCCAGCCATTTTCAGGCCCGTACGGGGCCGTTTAGTGCCTCAAACCTGAGTTTGAATAATTTTCAGGCATTTTTCGGGAAACGAAAACTTTAATATCTTTCAGCTCGCAAATGATCTTCGTATGATTCCTTCGCCAAAGGTCTTATATTTCCATTATGTAACTTCCTATAAATTTTGACTTCATTCTATGCCCAAATGCAAACTTTCTAAAAATAGTAGTTTACTATTTTTAGCAGTTTGGGAAAACTGAAAGTTCTACATTATTATTCAAGAAATTATGGGACCAAAACCACAGATTTTGAGAAGAAATGGGTAGAACATCAACAATTTTGAAACACTTTTTTTTTTGGGTGATGCAAGATTGCCCTTACACCACTGGATGCTCCTACATCAGACACCCAAGGTAATTTGAGAAGTGACCTTGTCACATCTCAGGTGTTTGTGTGAGGAAAACCCAAACGGTCAACCTCTGCCTTAGACAACCAAGAAGAATCTTCAACAGGCCTTCCTTTCCATTTCACTAGATATTCTTCATATTGCCTGTTTCGAGTACTCCTTCCCACACGGCTATCAAAGATCTCTTCTATCTCCTCTATTGAAGTAGATGCTGGAATACTCCACTGCACTTTTGTTGGTCCATCTTCTGTTCCCCCTTCATGATATTCTGATAAATCAGTAATGTTGAAAATAGGGGAAATATTAATCCCACTCGGCAGCTCGACCTCATAAGCATTTCCTGAATCATGCTTCTTCACAATTCTGCATGGTCCAAATTTCTTCATTTTCAACTTATTGTATGTTCCAATTGGAAACCTTTCTTCTCAGGTGAACCATGACTTCATCTCCTACCTGGAATTCCTTATATCTCCTCTTCTGATCTGCCTTAGCCTTGTACTGAATATTCATTTTATTAATATGCTTTCTCACCTCGTCATGCAAATTCTTCAGATGTTCTACAAAGTCTTCAGCTTTGGCACTTGTCTTTTCTCCGTTGTCCAGCTTCCTTAACTCAGAAGCATTTCTTGGGCTATTGCCATATACAATCTAGAATGGTGATTTACCAGTAGTCCTATTGACAGAATTGTTGTAAGCAAATTCTGCTTGTGGTAAAATCAAATCCCATCCCTTGGGCTTATCCCCTACTAAGCATCGTAGTAGGTTACCCAAACTCCTATTCACCACTTCTGTCTGTCCATCAGTCTGTGGATGGTGTGCAGAACTAAACTTCAAATCTGTCTTCAACTTCTTCCACAATGTCCTCCAGAAATAACTAACAAACTTGGTATCTCGATCTGAAACTATGCTCTTTGGTAGACCATGTAATCTCACCACCTCTTTGAAAAATAATTCAACAATATGAACAGCATCGTTAGTCTTCCTGCAAGGAATAAAATCTGCCATCTTTGAGAATCTATCCACCACTACAAAAATGGAATCATGTCCTCTCTGTGTCCTTGGTAAACCAAGAACAAAATCCATACTGATATCATCCCATGGCTTCTCTGGTACAGGTAATGGTTGATACAACCCTGTATTCTGACTTGTTCCTTTTGCCATCTGACACACTCTACAACTCTGCACAAATTTCCTCACATCCTGTTGCAACTGTGGCCAATAATAATTTTCACCAATAATAGCAATAGTCTTATCTCGACCAAAGTGTCCAGCCAATCCCCCACTATGCTTCTCCTTAATCAGGTTCTCTCTCATGGAACTCCTTGGAATGCACAACTGGCTTCCTCTAAACAACATGCCATCTTGGATAATGAAATCCAACCATTTTGTCCTGTCTAAAGTAACAGGTTCCAAACAAGCTTTCCAGGCCTCTGCAAAATCTGGATCTTCAGGATACAAACTTTTGAGCTCATCGAACCCAACAACCTCTATCTTCATTTCTGTCAACAAATTTTGCCTTCTGCTCAAGGCATCTGCAACTCTGTTGGACTTCCCACTCCTGTGTTTCAAAACAAAGGTATAACTTTGCAAAAACTCAACCCATTTTAAGTGCCTTTGGTTGAACTTTCCTTGAATATTAAGATACTGCAAAGCCTGATGATCAGTATATAAAACAAACTCTTTTGGTAACAAATAATGTCTCCATTTCTTCAAAGCCTGAACTATTGCATAAAATTCCTAATCATAAATAGAATATTTTTTCTTGGCATCATTAAGCTTCTCACTAAAATAGGCAATGGGCTTACCTTCTTGGCTCAAAACAACTCCTATACCACTACCACTGGCATAACAATCTACCTGAAATACCTTATTGAAATCTGGAAGTGCCAAAACAGGTTGTTCCACGACTTTCTGCTTTAATGTATCAAAGCTCTTATCTGCCCCTTTAGTCCATCTAAACTCTTTTCTATCCCCTCTCATTGTTTCAGTTAGGGGTGCACAAATGCTACTGAAATTCCTGATAAACTTTCTGTAAAAACTTGCCAAACCATGAAAAGATCTTACCTTCGTTGCACTCCTTGGTGTAGGCCACTCAATGATAGCCTTTACTTTTTCTGGGTCCATCTTAAGACCTTCCTCTGAGACAACAAATCCTAGGTATACCAACTCTTTCTTTGCAAAACTACATTTCTTCAGATTAATCAGCAACTTCTCCTCCCTCAACTTCTCTAGAACTCTTCTGATATGCATCAGATGCTCATCCCAAGTCTTACTGAAAATCAAAATATCATCCAAATAAATAATAACAAAACTTTCCAAAAATTCTTTTAGTACCTTGTTCATGAGCCGCATGAATGTGCTCGGTGCATTGGTTAGCCCAAATGGCATGACTAACCACTCATACAAACCCTCCTTTGTCTTGAAGGCTATCTTCCATTCATCTCCTTCTCTAATTCGAATCTGGTGATACCCACTCTTCAGATCAATCTTCGTGAAGTACTTGGCTCCACTCAAACAATCCATTATGTCATCCATTCTTGGCAATGGAAATCTATACTTGATCATTATCTTATTGATGGCTCGAGAGTCTGTACACATCCTCCATTCTCCATCTTTCTTTGGTGCTAGTATTGCAGGTACTGCACATGGACTTAGGCTCTCCCTTATCAGTCCCTTCCTCAACAACTCCTGAACTTGTCTGTTCAGCTCTTCATTCTCTGCAGGGGTCATTCTGTGGGCTGCCTTGTTTGGCAAACTGGCTCCTGGTATCAAATCCATTTGATGACTTATCTTCCTTACTGGTGGTAAACCTTCTGGTACATTATCAGAGATAATGTCCTGGAACTCTTCCAACATATCTAAAACTTTTACTGGTACATCTTCACATTTCTCTTGACTAATCTTAGGAATCAATGCAAAGCAATGACGCTCATGCTTCATACCCTCCAAAAATTTCCTACCATCTACCAAACAAATTCTAGCAGTGCTACATACCTTTTCTTCCACCTCCTTCAAGGGCTTCAACTTATGACAAACTCCATCCTTTGTTAGGGAATATGTGTTTGCACGGCCATCATGGACAGCGCTCCTATCATACTGCCATGGCCTCCCCAATAACATATGACATGCATCCATCGGTATGATATCACACAGCACCTCATCATGGTAGTCACCAATCTTGAACTTCAATAAACACTACTCATTGACCAAAGCTCTATGGTCCTTCTGCAACCATGCAATCCGATATGGATGTGGATGCTTTCTTCTTGTCAACTTCAACTTGTCAACCATCTCTTCTGAAACCAAGTTATCAGTGCTTCCACTGTCAATAATAATATCACAACACTTACCCTCACATTTGCACCTTGTGCGGAATAAACTCTTCCTCTGATTGGGTTCTTTCTCCTCATTCAGCAAGGTTCTTCTGACAACTAGGGTTTCTCCCCTTTCAGCATCTTCAGAATGCTCAGAATGTACATCTTCATCTACATGTGCAACTCGTGCATTACCTTCAGGTCTTCTATTTGTCCTTCCTTGATGTTGCGGACACTCATATGCTCGATGCCCTTCTTCTCCACATTGGAAATAGGCTCCTCTGAAACCTCCTCTTCCAGGTCCTTGCCCAGGTCTGCCTCTTCCTCTTCCTCTTTGATCACCATTATTCTAGTCACAAGGGCGGTAGGTATTATCCCCTCTTTGATTTCGACTAGTGCCTGCTTCTTCACTTTTCTTTTGATCTTCAGTAGGGCCTCCATAGGGTCTTCCACCAGTCCTTCCACCTTGACCTCTTCCCCTTTGCTTGCTATCAAATCTTTTGTTTAGCTTTTCTTCCACCTTCAGGGAAAACTGGTACGCATCTTCTATGGTGGTCATTCTGACTAGGCTCAACTCCTCTTGAATACTCAGCCTCAATCCATTAATGTAACGAGCTACCTTCTCCTTGTTGGGCTCTGCATGACCTGTCCTGATAGTAATTTTATAAAACTCTTCTATATACTCCTTAACAGATTTGTTACCTTGCGTCAGTCCTTGCAGCTTCTTCAGCAACTCCATCTCATAGTCCACAGGAATGAACTGCTTCTTCAGTTTCTCCACCATCTGATCCCATCTGGTGATCTTTTCTTTTCCTCTTCTCTTCCTCTCTAATTGGACCTCCTTCCACCAAATATTGGCGTGGCCCTTCAACTTTGTTTTTGCAAACTTAACCCGATCTGGGTCCTCCACATCTTCATACTCAAAATACTCCTCCATGTCATTGATCCAATCAATAAGCTGTTCTAGATTCAAATCTCCAGAATATGTAGAAACTTTGATCCTGGGCCTCTTTCCGATCTTTGAAATGACCCTCAACAACCTTACTTCTGCAGCATCTTCGGCAGCTTCTTGTTCTTCCTCAGATAGCTCCTCTTCAATTTCATCTTCACTTTCTTCTCTTGTCCTCGGCTCAAACCCTCTTCGTAGCTCCTCTTGCAATGCATCAATTTGCCTTTGTAGGGCTCTAAAACCCTCTTCTGTCAAAGCATTCCTCCCAACATGATTTCTTCATGGAGGCATCTTGGTCTCCGCAGCAAACCCACAACCTCAGGTCCTGGTGCAAACTGCCTCACGGTCGGCGATCTGTCTACACACTCAGGAACCCTCACTCTGATACCACTTGATGAAGGGGTAAATAATAAAACACACAATAATAGAAATTGAACACAGAGAATAGAACTTTCTTTTATTGATTTGGGCAACTCATTAAATTACAGAAGCTTAATTACAATCAGAGGAATCAGTCCTCTACAGGCTGCAACACACTACAGCTACCATCACCAGGCTCTAGAATCTTCCACCTTCTGTAACCCCCAAATCAACTAGGGTTTCAGTTTTCTCACCTATTCTTGACTCTACACTTGCCCCCTTAACTCTCCTCCTCTCAGGGTTCCCAAAAATGGTTATTAATAGCCTTTTTGGCAGCCAACAACCTAATTTCAAATTTTGCATCTCCCTCCAAAAATAGGTCAACTTCCGGAGGCCATAACTTTTGATCCGGGACTCTGATTGACGAACTATTTTATGCGTCGAAAAGCTCATGGAGTGTTCTACGTGCTAAAAACTAGCTTTGCTGGTTTTGGCCATTTTTGGGCCTGTACGGGGCCGTTTAGTGCCTCAAACCTGAGTTTGAATAATTTTCAGGCATTTTTTAAGAAACGAAAACTTTAATATCTTTCAGCTCGCAAATGATCTTCGTATGATTCCTTCGCCAAAGGTCTTATATTTCCGTTATGTAACTTCCTGTAAATTTTGACTTCATTCCGTACCTAAATGCAAACTTTCTAAAAATAGCAGTTTACTATTTTTAGCAGTTTGGAAAAACTGAAAGTTCTACATTATTATTCAGGCAATTATGGGACCAAAACCACATATTTTGAGAAGAAATGGGTAGAACATCAACAATTTTGAAACACTTTTTTTTTTTGGGTGATGCAAGATTGCCCTTACACCACTGGATGCTCCTGCATCAAAAACGGCCTAAAATACATTTTAATAGGGTATGGATTAGAAAATAAAGTATACGAGTTATATGATCTAGTAGGCAAGAATCTTTTGATAAGCAAAGATGTGGTATTTAATGAAGCAACATAATGCACCAAAGAAAAGGAAACAAAGGCAAAAGAGATAATAATTGATGGATTTGAAGAAGAATAAGAAGAAAGAGAACTTGAATCCTCTAGGGAAGGAACTGTACACTCAAAATCATGATATCAGTGGCTTGGGGCTATCGAGTCAGTTTTGGCAGGCACACGAACCCTTCCCTCCTTGCTACGGGGTGAATCACCATATCACTCTCACTCTCATGGAAGTAGCCAGTCAAGAGGAGGCAAGACATGGGGGTAGTCTAGCTCATTGGAGATTTGGAATTTGTGGACAGGTATAGGCACATCCTGGGGCCTGTGTTGTTGTGTTCTTGTGTGGATATGGTGTTCTGTGACCATGGTTGTAAAGATAACTATATGACTCAAAGGGTCACTAGTTACTGTTCTCCTAGTAGGGTTTCTAATATTCCACCATTGCGGGGATAGGTTGTTGTTCTCATTGATGCTTTGTTCAAGTTGGTATTGACTTTCAAACTATTGTATGACTGCTTGTTGTACTACGAGTTGTCTAAATGCTTCTTGTTGTTTAATGACTAGTGGGTCTTGTTGCGGTCTTGGGTGGATCTCCTCTGATCATCGAGGATTGCCCTCACCCATTCACCCCTCAATCCAAGGCACATTCATGAGATGAGACAAGAGATAGGTGGTTTGAGTTAACCTTGATTTGACCTAGGAACTTGACTTAGGGTTTGTGTGACCTAATGTTTGACTATGGTTGACCTTGTGTTGAGACCAAGGGTTTACAAAATCTCTATGTTGTTAATGTTTTTGTTCTTTTTTAGATTTTATTAATGCAAGTCTCAATGAATGCAAAACTTCATTTTGTGATTTTTATGTTTTTGGAAATCAAAAGTGCTCTTTCTTAATCTAGGAATTAGAAAATGTATGAAAGCTATGATAAAGTTATCTATTACAATGTAACCTATGTTTTTGTTTGTTTTCTTAAGAGATGGATCAATTACTCTAAGAAAAGGAAATTGCTTTTAATCTATGAACTTTGGAAAGGGAAACTAATTTAACAATGCAAATCTACTTAGCCTATCAAGGAAAAAGAAAACATGTATTTTACTCTTCCAAGAGCAAAGTTTTGATTATCTAATTACTATGAAATGAAAAGAAAGAATAAAGGAACCTAGAGAGGTGTGAGCCTCCACTACCCTCAAAAGTCCTTGTAATGGCATCCTCAAATCCTCTTGTAGCAACAGGGTGATCCTCTTGGCAACAAGATGAAAATGGAAGCAAAAGAAGCTTTGAAGCTTTGCAAAGAGAGCTCAGTGAGAGATTTGATGAGCACCATGGCTTGATATGAGCATCATATGAACATGAATGAGCTTTTAGAAAAGATAAGAAAGATAACAAACAAAAGCAGAAGGCTCCTATACATCATGTATGAGCATTTGAATGCTTGATTTGGAGAGCAATAACCTGCAAGAGTTGAGTGCACAAATGAAATTACCTCTCTTTGTGAGGGATGAGAGGTGAAGAAGAAGATGACAAGTTAACTCAATTTGATTAGAGAGTTAACTTTGAAGACACAAGAGTGATCTGAGGTAAAATTGGAGTGATCTACCCAGTAAAATCTTATCACTCAAGAAGAAGTGAAGGAGTGGATAGGAATTCATGAGAATGTATGAGTTGTTAATTTAAGATGAAATAGAGCTAATTATGCATGTGTAGGTGCATGAAATAGTTAACTCTATATTGGGCACAAAAATCCATGTAATCAAGAAGAAAAACTAGTAAAAATAGAGCTTTTTCAAGTTAAAAACTCAAGTTTTTCAATGGCTGAAAACCTGATAGGGTCTCCCATAGGTCACCCCTTTCACCAGTCAAGGTCACCTGGATTGACCCAAGGTGACCCTCAGAGGAGGACACCTAGGTTGAATTGCATGATGGGAGATGGAAGAGGAGGTGAAAAGGAGGGGATATGCCTCTAGAAAAAAGCTAGTAATATATGAAAATACAAATTTTCACTTGCAAAAGTAGGATCTCCCAAGGGAGATCATAAATTAATAGGGGGAGATTTGGAATGGTTGAGTGAAACTAAAAACTGAAAGTGAGAGATGGCTAGGGAGGACCTCTAGAAGGCCTCTAGGGGGTGGAATGGATGAAAAACACTAGGGAAAGGAGAAAAATCATGTACAAGATGCATACAAGGATTAGGAATAGGGTTGCAAGCATAGGAAACATAAATTGACAAGTGTGGATAAAGTGTCGACAAGTGTTGAAAGCAAAGAGGGAGAGAAAATGACAAAGGTGAAATGACACAAGGAGGAAGAAAAGACACATCACCAAGAGAATTGCTACTTAGTGGATGCTATTTCATTCTTACATGTACATAACAAGAATTATGACTCATCATAGGGGTCCTCGTGGAGGCTGTGCATAATTTTGGTGCTTACATATTTGCCCCCTCAGGGATGGTAGTCTACATGAAAGGTAGGTACCGTTCCAAAACTAGGCATTACTTGTTGTCAATTTTTCTGCAATTATACCTGCAATAACTAATATTAGTCTAGCATCTAAATATATCAAAATGAATAATGAAAATTGAAATGACAAACATGCCCTAGATTTGTTTGAGCTTGACTAGTTGTTTGCCTTTGTTGGTGAGACATGTAGGAATGAATGCACATAAAATGACACATAAGAGATACATAAAAGAAAACACTAATCTAAGAATGCATAAAGGAAATTAAGCTAAGGGAGAGAAAAAGTGAGCAATTTAGTGAAATTCAAGTGAATTGATGACATAATTGATCGTGTGAGTAGTCATTGGGTAGATATCACCGAGGAGATCGCAAAGATGGCTGCCTCTCCTCTACCACTGAGAATCAGGTACACAAATAGTAAAAAACCCCACTCTAAACCCTAGTTTGAATTTTGTGAAAAATCTCTTGAACTTTTTTGTTTTCGATGATTTTCTCTGTTGCATTGTCTTTGTTTTGTCATTTAGAGTAAGATTGGTTTTTCTCTTACTGAAATCAGCTAAGAAATAGGGTTTTTAGAGCATTTTTAATTCAGGGGATAGTCACATAGGGTCACCCCTTTTTCCAAGCTGTTCATGCAAGGGAGATCTGCTTGAGCAACAAAGTCACCTGATAGAGATCTGTCTGTGCCATAGGGTCACCCAGGGGAGATCCTGCTAAACATTTGGGTCACCCAGGGGAGATCCAGTCTGATGAAAGGGGCAACCTTGAAAAATCAAATCTTACTATAATTTAATGTTTTTTGACATTTACTTCACTCTATTTTGATCTAATTTGAACACTGAATCTATCTATTTATTATAATTTTGATGGTTTATATGTTTTTTTGTGAAATCTTCTGCAAGGTTTACAATTTTTAGGGATTTTTTGAGTTGATGAGATCTAATCTAAAGTTCTTTTCTGATTGGAAGGATATGAGGATCTATTAGAGTGCCAATCATGAGAAATTGTGGCTTTAAGAGATGTATGCTTCATTACCTATCGATGAGCTTTTTGTCTTGAGGAGAGCAGACCTAGCCATAGTTTGCCAAGTGTCAGTTGTACATCCTGTGGCACACATTTGTTGTGACATTTTGACTTATTAGAATGCAGACAGGAACACATTCAGGTTCCCTTAGGTTTTAGGAGAGTGGACTATCACTTTGTATGATATGTACCACATTCTAGGGGTTCCTATGAGAGGACACCCAGTTGTTCTTCTAGCTAGTGAGTCCTTTGAGGATAAGACTTCTTGGGCACAAAGTATGGGGGTGACTCATCTTGAGGATTAGACTAGAATTTAGCTCACCTCTATACCATGACTTCACATTCCTCACTTGAGGAAGTTTCTGATTGGTTTGATTGCATCGAGGTCATCTGGAGACAAAGCCTTGGCTCACTTTAGATAGTGTTGGGCACCAATTATACAGGGCATTAAGTAGGGTAGAGTTTACACTTAGGGACCAGACATCCTAGCCATGGTCTATGGGGACTTCTATCGTATTGCATGACAAGGGGATCTTGTTTTTAGCCACTATTATCTGATCATGACTTAGATCTTTGAGCACATCAGACTTTATCAGAAGGAGATTCCTCTTCCTAATAGATGACTACTAAGAGTAGGTACGTGGGCTCATGTGGGCCACTTTGATACTTCTTTACATGCTATGGCTACTCTTACAGATGTAGATATGATCTTTGACCCTTACGTAGATATAGAGGGTGCATGGTCGCATGATGATCAGATCAGGGAGCACCATCTTAGCATATCAGAGTTTTTAGATCATAATGGTCTAGTTGAGGCTTATCATGTTGAGCATGTCTTACAACAATTTGGCAAGGACTTTCCTGAGGAGTTGCCCCCAATACCTACTTGTTATAGATCCATCCAAAAGATGGGTGAGATTGGCCAGAGAATCATTCCTTGGACCCCTTTGACTCTTGGAGTTTTGATTACTAGAGCTTCTAGGATGCCGAGAGGTGGACAAAGGGGAGGGAGAGGAGCTCCTTCCCGAGGATTGATTGTGTTGGACGAATCTGACTCTACTAAAAAGGACTACGTTCCTAATGGGGATGACTTATATGATGAGGATGATATACGTAGTGTCTAGGCCCCCTCATTCTAATGAGGTGATGCAGTAACTAGATCCTACCTGGCAACCTGATGACCCACATGACACTTCTATTATTTTTCTAATCTCGCATTGTCCTTTATTTTCTTTCCTTTTTATCAAAATTCATCACATCTTTTGTCTTCACTTTTCTTTATAGGAAGTGTTGAGGAGTGGAGTTTTGTTTGTGAGATCAACATTGGTCTAGTTGCCCCCTTCACTAGGTTGACCCAAGAGATGCTTCTTATTGATCCTAGTGTGCCCCCTACGGTTGGGTGACACACTGACATTTTCACTCCTAGTTATCATGGATGACAAGAGAGTGCTAATTTGAAGGACAAGAATCTCATTCTTAGGGGTGAGAATCAGGTACTTCATGAGATGGCTTGCCTTGGGTTTTGGCAGCATGAGCTTAGTATTGCAGGAGCTACACACTCTCATACTCATAACAAGGTACCTCACTCACACAGGTCTCATAGAGTGACTAGTGATACATACAGACATAGGAGCAAAAGTCCTAAGGGTTCTATTGGAAGGAACCACCCTTGAGTCTATTTTATTTTCTTGAAATTGTGGCCCCTTGCATGGGAGCCTCACTTTGCTTTTGAGAGCATTTTTTCCTAGCTCTTGTACTCTTATGAATGTAAACTTCTGATATATCAATGAAATTTTGTCTTTCTATGGTTGTTTTGCTATCATATGAATACTCATCTCTTGTGCACTTTGGAAGTTTAAGAACTCTTTGATTATGTTTTGACCTTCAACTCTAAGAATGCAAGTATGGTAACGATGACATGTTCTTGTAATTGTTTGGAATATATATGAAATGTAGGTCACAATATACAAATGCAAGAACACAAGGGATGTTAAAATGAAACTTTTACTTCTATGAAATGTCACGAGTTATGACATTAAATTTTTTGCTTTGGAACTCTTTTTCTAGTTTTGATACGAATGCATTGTGGAACAAACAACATGACTTCTCTTTAATATGATTTTCAATCCAAGGGATTGTAGGTTATTTTAGTATAGGAGACCTATTCAGGTCTGTGAAATTAGGAATTTAGAACTCAAGCAGAGAATGGGAGTGAAATGAAGTGTTTCTAATTTTTGGGATTTGCTAGAGGCTAAGCATTGATCCTTATCTAGATAAGACAATCTGACAAGCTTTCAACTTAGAAAAGTAACAAATTTTATTGATGTTCACTAGACATAGATCGTAGATGGAAAGCAAGATAGACCTGGGGTAAAGGATAAATGGGAAAGAACTAAGGTCCCTAGATAGAAAATGATCCTAAAGACTACTAGACTCTTGGCTTTGCTCAGCTAGTGTGTGTGTGTGCTTTGTACCCTTCTCTTTTATTCCCTCTGTTAGAATGTCACCCTTGAAGCTTCGAGCTTAGACTAATCTCCACCCAAGGGTACAGACATTCAACAATCTTCTCTCTTTCACTCTTTTTTTGTAACTCTATTTTTTTTTCTTTTTCTCTTTTTTTTTGTATTTTCTAGAATGCCTCACTTCAATTTTCTTTTTTTTTTTTAGATTTTTGACTTTTATGAAATGAATGCTTTTGGAACTTTGGACATGCAATAGCTTGATCTCTCAATTTTAACTTTTCTCAACACTCTTATTTTTCTCCACTCATTTTTTATTTCACTCATATTTTAGATTGCTTCCTTCAGATTTGTTATCCTCCTAACATTTTTGGCCAGAAAAGATAAGGGGTTGAGCAACACCAAAAGTGTTCGTAACCTAGTCAGACTTCTCTCCTACGAGGGAAGAATTGGGAAGGTCTATTTTCAAGCTTCCTTTGAACACTGTAGGTTTGAACACTAACTTTTCTTAGGCCTAACATCTTGGCTCATTAAGACTAGGATCAATGTAAAGCTAAGAGATAGGCTTTGATTAGAATCACTAGGAATGAAGGGGAGAATGACGATTGTGAAAATGGGGAATCTCAGGACCTAAAAGGATACCTATACCTAGGCAACCTTAGACTCCTTATTGAAATGAAAATAATACAAGAGCAAGTCATTCAATATAATGCAAGATGAACATAATGATATTGAAATGCAAGAAACAAATTATTTTTGACATTTTTATTTTTATGATTTTTTTGTATTTTTGGAATATTTGATTTTTTTTGTATTTTTATATTTTATGATTTTTATGATTTTTAGACATAGTATTTCTTGAGGTGAAAGGCATTGATTGTTTGCCAAATTCCTCTCCCTCCATTGTGCACAAGAGATAGGCATTGTTTCTAACATCTTCTTTAACCATATAAGGACCTATCCAATTGGGCCTGAAATTACACCCTTCACTAACTCTTTTATTGATTAGGTTGTCAATCCTAAGTACTAAGTCTCCCACCTAAAAAGGTCTTGGGGAAACTTTTTTATTATACTACTTTTTCATCCTTGCGAGGTAAGAATCATGTCTTTGAACAACTCTTAATCATTTTTTGTCCATCATTTCTAATTCAACCAACATTACTACTCGATATTCTTCATTATCTAATAGGCCTTGTAATGATACCCTTAAGCTGGGAAATTCTACTTCCAATGGAAACACTATCTCTAACCCAAAAGTAAGGGCATAAGTGGTGGTTCCAATTAGAGTTATTACACTTGTTCTATAGGCCCAAAGATCTAGATATAACTATAAATGCCAATCTCTTTTGGAGTCCACAATTTTGACCAATATTGACTTCAATGTTTTGTTTACGGCTTTCGCTTGCCCATTCCTTTGAGGATAGTAAACTGAACCAAAATTATGATTGATGTGGAATCTTTCACATAACTCTCTTACTTGTGGATTCTTGAATGATGACGCATTGTCCATCACTATCAGTTAAGGAATCTTGAATCTGCATATGATCTAATTCAATATGAATTTCATGATGACTATTCCTAAAACTATAGTTAGAGGCATGGCCTCTACCTATTCGGTAAAATAGTCCGTCATGGTGATGATGAATAGATGTCCATCCATTTATGGGGTAGATATTTTCCCCACATTGAGAAGGCCCAAGGAGTAACTATAGGTTGTAAATCTGTCATCGGTGTGTGGTGAACATGTGTGTAGGCTTGAAACTTTGGGCATCTTTTAACAAATTTTATTGCATCTCCTTGTAAACATGGCCAGAGATATCCTATCCGATGTATTTTTTGTGTTGTAGTGTGGTCACCAAAATGTCCTCCATAGATTCCACTATGGCATTCTTCTAGAATTTTATGTGCCTCTTCTTTATCGACACATTGAAGCAACATCCCATCCATGGCTCTTCGATAAAACACATCATCGATCAAGATGTATCTCACTATGAGGACCTGCAAGCATCTCTTCCCTAAGGGAGTCATGTTCTCTAGGTAAGTTCTATTTGCAAGACAGTTTACAATATCGCTATACCAATATGAAGTGGCATATTCCTCAAGATCGACTGCGTAAATTTCTTCATCAGGGAAGTCTTCATTTATGAGCTCCTCTTGAGGAACCAGATTGTTTCCTAGCCAATCTTCTATCACTTGTCCTTTGACTAAATTTTGATCGACATAAGTTAAATCAAACTGACTTACCAATGTTACAAATCGACCAACCCTTCTTGACAACATTGGTTGGTTTAAGAATGTTCTCAATTGTTCAGATCGTATCATAACTTTGGTTTCCTAGTTCAGCATGTAATGTCACAATATCTAAGTTGTAAAGACTATAGACAACCACTCCTTTTCAACCTAAGTGTAGTTCTTCTCATATTCTAGCAAGGTTCTACTTATGAAATATATGGCCCTTTCCCTTCCACCTTCATCTTCCTAAGCTAACATGCAAGCTATGGAGATATCAATTGCTCTGAAATATAAGATGAAAGGTTTGTCATGTTTTGGTGGCATTGGCATGGGTGGAGTTAACAAGAATTTCTTCACTTTCTCAAATGCATTTTGACAATCCATTTTCCAAGTTATGCCAACTTGCTTCTTCAACAATTGATTGATCGAGTGAATTATAAAAGTCATGTCTGGTATGAAACCACTGATTGTGCCTAGTTGTCCCAAGAAAGTCCTTACTGCCATCTCACTTGTTGGTGAGGTTGCATTTAGGACTGGTTTAACTTTTGCTGGATCAATATCAATTCCTCTTCGTGAAATGATGAAACCCAAAAATTTGCCTACCCTTACTCTGAAAACACACTTCTCAGGATTTAGTCCTACTTTATATTCTCAAAGCTGATTGAAGATTTCGTGAATATCCTCCACATGTGTTGACCATTTCTTTGATTTAGCCAAAAGAACATCAACATATGTTTCCACAATCTTGTTAATGTAGTCATGGAAGATGTGTGTCATTGGCCTTTCGTAGGTATCACCTATAGTTTTCAACCCGAATGGTATGACTATATAAAAATATGTTCCCCAAGGGGTGGTGAATGTCATTTTGTTTTGATCTACTTCTGAGATTCTGATTTGATTGTATCCCAAGAACCCATCCATAAGAGAGAGTACTTCATATCCTATGGTTGAATTGACAATTTGATCTATGGATGGTAAGGGAAAGTTGTCTTTTGGACAAGTTTGATTGATATCCCTAAAGTTAATGCATATCCAAATTTTATGTTCCTTTAAAACTGGGACGATGTTTGACACCCAACTTGAATAGTTGGTTGGTTTGATAAAGCCAACATTCAATAATTTCTTCAATTCTTCTTTTACCATTTTGGCTACTTGTGGCTTTATGGGTCTCAATTTTTGCTTTATGGGTTTTTATGTACCAAAATTTTTTGGTCTAACCCTAGCATGTATGAATATGTCCAGGAAAAGAAATCAAAATATTTGATAAGGAACTCAATGTACTCCTCCAATTCCTCATCATTTAACTCTCCTCCCAATTTTAACATAGTTTCTCAAGAGTTCCTACATTGACTTAGTTTCTCAAGAGTTCCTACATTGATATCAATGGTATCTCCAATTAGTGGTGGATGTCCCTCTTTGAATTTTTGAGGGGTAGGTGGTAAATTTGAGTTCCCTCCAATCTGGAGGGTTTCTTTTATGCTTCCAAAATAGTCTTTCAGATGAGGAAGGAGCATGTATCCTTTCTTGTGATATACTCTTGGGAGGCCATCATAAGCATGTAGATACTCTAAGATGGCTTCATCATTCTCAGCATAGTCTTGAGTTGGTTTCTCTGTTTGATTTGTAGCATAGTTTAAAATGCTTGGTAACTCTTCACTTTCTAATAATGGCTGTCCATGAACTGACACAATGAATTTTGAATTCTAGTGTTGAGCATGTAGCGAAAATAGGGTAGCTGATGTGGCCATCGAATCCACTACTTGGTTCTCTTCTCTAGTTATAGCTCTTATGGAAAAGAAGTCAAAGAATTGAAGTAGTTTTCTAATAGTTTCTTTGTATTATTGTAATTATTTCAATTTTGTTTCATAATTCTCAGTGGCCTTGTTGATCACCAGCTGGGAGTCTCCAAAGGTGGAGATCCTCTTGATTCCCATTCTCATGGCTAACATGACTCCTAGGGGTAAGGCTTCGTACTCAACGAAGTTATTCATACAAAATAAATCCAATCTAAATGTGAAAGGGAGGACTTTTCCTTTTGGGGAGGTAAAGATTATTCCCTTTCCTACCCCTATTTTACAAGTGGCTCCATCAAAATGTAAAGTCCATAGGTCTTGATTGCTTTGTGATCAGGATGTTTCTCCAAACTCATAAGTCAGTTTTCACTTTTCCTCTTTTTCTTCCCCTTCTTCGATGATTTCTGTGATAGGTGAAAATCAGGTCAATAAGATCAAGCATTATAAATGAAAATTTAATCGTACCACCATCAAAGAATTGAATCCAAGTGAAATCAAAAGAATCCAATTCAAGAACAATATCACCTAGATTGTATGATTCCTTGTTTGTGATGTGGATTGCTTCTTCAAGAATGAACAATTATGAAGATCCAAGCTGCCATGATGGATGAATGATAATGATAATATGATTAATGGATGCTAAAATGCTCAAATGTTCAAGATGATAATGTAGATGCTATGATAATGTTGGATCTATGTAGTATGGAATGAGAGGTTGTTTATATAGACCTCAACCAAAATCAATCAACGGTGGAGATTTGGTGACTATGTGAATGGCTAAGATGAAATGATAGGCATAGGTGAATGTGTAGATGACAAGTGGAGGGAAGATAAGGCTTATGTGTGACTGTGCACATAAAAAGTACTACATGTGAAAGATATTAAATAAAAAATGTAGTACCACACATATTTTTTAAATAAAAGAGGCACACATGTCAGCTCATGAAGATAAATGATAAGAGAAATTAATTAAATAAATAAAATTTATTTAATTAATTGAAAAGTGGGTTTATGAAAGGAATTTTTTTAAAAATTAAATAAATAAGATTTATTTAATTAAAATAGATAGAATGAAGATAATTAAATAATTAAAGATTATTTAATTATAGCTTAGAAGAAATAGATAATGAATTAATTAAATAAATATAAATTTATTTAATTAATAGAAGAAATAAGTGATTTGGATGAAAATAGAGAAAATGCTCAAGTGTGTTAGACAAATGTAGATGATAGGTAATGCAGTATTTGATACTAATGATAATTAGGTCAATTTTGGGTTCTACATTTTGCCCCTCTTTGATGCACTATTCATTAGAACATTGTGTCAAAGAAGATACGATAATCGTTCGATAAACAAGGTTATGCCCCAGTGTAACTAGCAAGTGCTGCCCCCTCGAGAGGTAAACCAAGCTAACCAGGAAGGGCTAGGTTGGCTCATGATAAGATGAAAGGCTAGAAAAGGGTTGACACAAGGAAAACAGGAGTTGGGCGGGAGAAATTGGGATGGTATAGAAGAAAATAGGCTATGGTATAGAAGACTTAAGGTTTGGAAAGGGGGGATAAATAGGTCCTTCAAGTGCAAATAGGCTCATTTGTGCTCAGAAATCTATAGCTCCTTAGAGTTGTGGTGCCACGAGAGTTGGAGATCTATTAAGATGGTGATTCTGCATAGAGATCATTGTGCCAAGCGAGTGAGGACACATGGATGACTAGCAGGAGCAGGCGTACTAGTATGTATCAAAACTTTTACTAAAAGCATGATTTTGGTAGGCTAGAAGCATAATAAATGCACACATGTCACAAGAAGTGAATAGGTTTTAGGATAGGTAGTTTAGGTCGCTTGTGTAGGAAAAGTAGTCACTTATGGTAGTTTAGGTCGCATATAGGCTTGGAGTAGGTGCTTATGGAAAAAGTAAGTCACTTATAGTCGGCTAAGTCAAGTAGATAGGAAAAATGTGCATATGATAAAAATAGGTCGCTTATGATTAGAAAATGAATGCATATAGAAATCAGCTCGCTTTTAACTAGCAGGCACTCGCATATAGCAGATAAGTCACTTTTAGGCAAAAAATGTGTGCTTTTGGAGATATAGCTCGCTTGTAAGTGACAGTTGCTCACATAGGGTAAATAGGTCACTTTTAGGAAGAAAACAAGCACTTATAGTTAAATAGTTTGCTTATGATCAAAAGGCTAGCACTTATAGAAAATTAGGTCACTTTTAGTAGAGATAGTCAATTTTAGCAGGCAAAAGACCATTTTGTTTAACAAAAAGATTGATACAGTGAACGAAATGATGCAGGATATACTACCACCATTGTTGTCACGAGAGTCACATCCTAGGAATTTGCAATTGGTTAGATTACTAGATGCAGAGGAGAAGCTAGTGCTAGAGATCCATGGATTAGAGCATGTATCAAGGTTAGAACTAGTGTAGGTGCATCGAGGACTAATGACATGTATGGTTGAGTGATGGAGGAGCAAGCATAGTTCATTCTTGTTACTAACGGGAGATGAGACTATTACACTAGAGGATGTGTTCCAGATCCTGTGAGTTCTGAATGATGGAGATTAAGTGGATTATGATCCTGACATAGGTCCAGCTACATTTTGACAGTTATTCAGGACTCTAGACATTGGGGCAGAGGGCTCAGAGATTCCTATGGCTAGGATGGAGGAGCTATGTGATAGGCTACAATAGGTAGTGGTGGCTATTATCAGATGGCTAGTCGGAGACGAACGAGCTAGAGGATTTCTTGTTGGATGGGGATAGTGATGGAGGGGATGTTCTCCTATGGTACTAGATATGCATGGGCTGAGTGTGTACTAGGGCAGTTATATCATTATGTTCATGACTACGCATATATGTTTGGAGCGAGTATGTCATCTGGGGTCATAGTTTTGCATGTATGGACATATGAGCATATTTCGGTGACAAGGCCAGATGGATGGGTGGCGAGAGCAGCAAGAGAGCCGTATACGAGGATGTATAGGGGAGCTCTTACCTATCGGTAGTGGCGAGGGATAGTATACTGGTGACAAACACTAGATGAGATGAATAGGTTTGTCTAGAGGCCATGGTTATCATGTGAGAGATGGGATGAGGATGATGCAGAGGTAGTATATGCTAGGCAGGCTAGCTACATTTTTGGTCGTGGCATATACATTATAGAGCACTATTTTCCTGAGAGGGTATAGAGGTAGTTCAGATTACCACAGGGAGTACCAGTAGGTGATGCCATTTTTGGGAGGATGTGGCAGGAGGTTTTTGATTGGGGATCAGACATTGTGGTTGACACAGCTTTGGCAAAGAGGGATGGATTACAGCCAGTAGTATGGCAGTGGAGACAGGGTCCTATAGATCCTAGGACTTTACCAAATTATGATGCATACTGGGTTACAGTTAGACCGAATTGGCTGATGAGGCCTGGGGAGATAGGGGAGATTGGGATGGAGAGGATGGTTAGGAGGAGATGGTGATGAGATCCAACAGCATAGGTAGTAGTGCTAGTAGCTCTGAGTATTTAGGTACAGGGATAGGTCAGGGGCTTCAACTTCACAAAGGATAGGAGGATCACGGTCGGTGGCTTCAGTGACGGGGCCTCTTAGAGATAGGGGCTAGGTACAAGACCGAGTGGTGGTGGACAGGGAGAGGGAGCTACCAATAGTCACTAGGGATAGCTTGTTTTGTTGTAGTTTATTATATCATAATGAGGCCTATGAGCCAATTGTACATACGTTCTTTGATGGATTATGGATGGCCCATGTTGTAGTTGTAGACACTTGTATATTGACACATGTGATATATATATATATATGATAGCTTTGGTTCTATGTGATGTTGTAATGAGTATGGATGCACTTATGTCATGATGTTATGCATATCTATATTTTCATGAGCTATATGGATGTTTATGTAAATGATATGAATATGCAAATGGTAATAATGGAAATATATCATGCTGATGGTAATGAGGTTATTATGATGATGCAAATATATAGATGGTAATGATAATGATATGAGCGCATGCATGTCTAATACACTTGTTTTTTAGGATAAGGAACGTAGAGGAGAAAGATTGAGGGAAAAGATTGATCTTGGTTGAGGACTATATAGGCGTATGATGGAATGGATAGATGATATGGAAACTTTTAAAATAATTTCTCAAAAGTAAAGAAATGCAATCCATATGTTTGATATAGAATATGGATGTTATACACTAGGGTATAGAAGACCAAGGTGTCAAGATATCTAATGCAAAACTAGCATACTACAATCTTGTCTAAACACATGAGGTCAAGATATTGAGCCAACATACACAAGATATGAATAGAAGCTAGTGTTCCAAGATAGACTTTGACACTACAAGCAATGGTTTGAGCTTATCTCCACTACACATAGTGACATCTTGTTGGTTATATGTATGGAGCTAGTCTTGACATATAATAGTCTCAAATGCATAAGAGATTGTTTAGCTTCTCAGATGCAAAAGATATTAATGTGTAAGATGCTAATCTCAACACATACAAGATACCAATACGCATAGGAAGAGAATAAGATCATTCCACAGACACGGCATACGAAAGCAATATGACCATGCCCCATTCCATACTTCATTGCAACATACCAATATATGATAGATCAAGGCAGTCTTGATTAGGCATAGGAAAGGAACAAAAGATAAATCAAAAGATAAAACAAAAGATATTGTCATCATGTTCTCTTGCCAAATTTAAGTGCTCTTAGATGGGTTTAAGCTGGCGCCTTGTTGATAGGAAAGCTACATCCTGTTGAAGGCTGAAAGTTGACAAAATGCTATAGCAAATGTTGGCTTAAGGTATGCAAACAAATAGCTTTTGGCTTATCCCTGATTTGTTAGAGTGCTTGAGCTTTCTCTGATACATAGTCTATTTTTTTCTTGAACTGGTCAAAGAGAAGAAGAAGATGGGAGATGAAAGAAAATGAAGATGGGGTAGATCATTTGTGCTTGTGTATTGGATACTTCCTTTGTATTCTAGACTGCCTACATACCCTGTGTCCATGAGATCAAAGCACATTACGATGGTGATGAGACATGATGAATATGTAGTTCTGGGATTTATTGATGATGTAAGTGATGAAAGATAGAAGAAAGGGAGATGAAAGATCAAAGGATGATTAGAAGAAGGGTGAAAGAATGGATGATGGAAGAAGGGCTATCTTTTTTACCTGAATTAGAGTGCTTCCTTCACATCTCAAATTGCCTACATACCCTGCGTCCATGGGATCAAGGCTTTGAATGATAGAGCTATGATGTAGTTCTTACATATTGTTTTGATGGCTAATGTCAAAGGAGCAATGTTATTGCTTAGATTTTTTGGGATGTTTTGGATTTTTTTTATTTTTGATGATATGATTGCTTTGAGTGATTTCTATGCTTTAGTCCTAGTTTTAGATATTTGCCATGTTTGAAGTGGGATGTTTGCTATGATATAAAGTTGAATGTTTGCTATATTTAATGTTGGATGTTTGTTATGATATGAGCTAGAGCTATGGGTATCCACTTCCAAATAAATCTCAACAAGTGCCCCCAGTGTGGGATGAAAGTTATTAGGAAGATGTTGCGATGGATGTGTTCATGCAAATAGTATGCCACAATTCCAAATGATATCTTTACCCCAACAAAGTCCAAACCATGAAAGCTAGCATGGCAAAAGCAAAGGCGGAAAAGTTATTATTATGGATGGATAAGAGATAATGGATAACAATGTTTGTACCAGGTGAATAGGTGGATTATGATGTGGATTATGTAGGTAAGATAGTGGATGGGGCTATGAAAAGTTGTGATCAAAGAAACTAAGCAAATGATGGAAGCTAGTCTCTACACATAGTGCCTATTTTCGAGGTTGTCACTATGGTACTTATCCAAGGTGCCTGTTTACCAGGTTTTCACCAGAGGATGAATTATTTGTCTTGTACTATTTTTTTGTCATCCAAAGTGCCACAAGGTGGTTTTCACTATTGGATGGATTTTTTTTTTATTTGATGGGATAGCATGACAATTACACATGGTGCCTGTGAGCAGGTTTTCACCATGGTAATGGATACGAGGGACTCAAGTGTCTAGTGCTATGAAAGGTGATAGTCCCATTAGAGATGGATGAGGTTGCATGTACCATGCCAAATGCTCATAGATGTTTGTAAAGGGGTTGCATGATAGGTAAGATAGGTGGGAGATAATAGAGGGTAGATAGTCAATTATGAGATGGATTATATAGGGAAGATGGTGGATTCTGATATGGATTATGGTGGACTTAAGATGAAAGGCTTATGCAAAAGCATGGACCATAGGAAGGTGATTGGGAGATATGTAGGATAATGGATGAAAGGTGGGAAGATGGAGGTATATGGAAATGTTACAGAATGAAAGGAAATCATGACCAATGGCTGCACATACCACTAAACATTAAAGCTTTAGATGGAAAGGGCAGTGTAGGAAGTGAAGGAGATGCTTGCTTATGAGATGGATGATGGAGTGATTTAGGAACCCACAGAGACTTAATATTTTTATGATTTTTGATTTTCTTGTGGGAGTTTTAAATGGAATGGGATGGAAATGGAAGAAAATGGTTGGGATTCTTGAAAGATAGATAAGGATGCCTTAGTCGGCTTGCTTGCTTGTTTGCTTAGGAACCTAGACTATTTTGGTCTTGGACTCTTCTTGTGGAGTTATGGGCTCAGATGGCTCTTTGGATGTACTTGGTTGTGATACTTTTCTTTGATGCACTAAGGCATGAGGATCTTTAGAAATTTTGAGAGGATTTTTAGCTTTAGAGGTAGAGGCATCCAAATTTCTATATTTGAATCCCATGAATTTGATGGAAGTGGAGTTGGTGGAATGAGTGGAAGCTTTATGTTTAGACAACATGTGCATGTATTGGCCATGATTGGGATTAGAAGGGTGCTTGTGAATAAATGGATAATTAGGCATTGGTAACAATGGAGGCAAGGAAAATGGAGGGATATTTGGAGTTGGAAGGAGTGGAGGTAAAGTTGATGGTGGGAAGTGTAAGGTCACATGATTTTAACACTTGTAGGATGATGGAATGCTAGGAGTTGGAAGTAATGAAGGTAAATTGGATGGTGGAAGATGTATGGTTACATGCTTTTGGGCTTTAGAATGCAATTTTTGACAAGAAATGATGGATTTAGAATGGACAGAGGAGTTATCAACATCTTTACCTTGTGGAACCATGCAATCAATAATGGGACTAGGAGTGTTTTGGGAGCTAGACTTGAGTTTGTCATTAAATGGAGACAAAGAGGTGGTAGAAATCATGAAGATGGAGTTTTCCCTGAAAAGGTTGGTGATATGAAGGGAGGAATCGTCAATGGTATTGGAGTTAGAAGTCTCTCCTACCAAAGAAGGCCCAACTCCCATATCAGAAATAGATGCAAATGAAGATGCTTGCAATTTCTATTCACCTGGACCTTGTTCAGTGTACTTGATACAGAGATTTGAAGTGGATTGGCTAGATGATGGCTTGAGTAGAGTGGAGGGGTCCACATATGATGAAGATGGATATGCTTTGGTGTTGATAGGAATATGGTTAGGGCTTTGATATTTAGCTTGAAAAGCACAACAAAACTCAAATGGATTAGGATCAGCATAGATAACGACTTCAACACCATTATGAGGAAATTTGAGACATTGATGGTATGTGGAAGGAACTACTTTGAGGGCATGGATCCATGGATGGCCAAGAATGATGTTATTAGGAAGGTCAATATCAAGAACTTGATAGCAGACATCAGTGGTGACAGGACCAACTTGGATAGGAAAATGGATAATTCCTTCAGTATCTCTCTCAGCATCATCATATGCTTTGATAGTAATAACCTTGGAAGTGTCAATGTCTTTCTCAGAGCATCCCAATTGTTTTATTAGTTTTAAGGATTAGATTGATACGACATTGGTTTATAAACACTTCTATATGGAGGGCTTCATTATGTGAGGGGTGGATGGATGGTCGAAGATCTTTGTCAGAGAATGTAAGATGGCAAGGGGCTACAATGCTAGCAACCATAGATTGGAATTGTGTGGTATTGATATCATTAAGCACCGAAGAGTCTTGCAATGCTTTATCAAGGATAGCTTGGTAGGTGAGGGATATACGAAGCAATTCTAGGATAGAAATATGTGTAGGTGTTTTGCCAAGGTGATCAAGGATATTATAGATAGAAGATGGTCAAGGAGGATTGACAGATGCCCCCTAAATGGTAACATGGCCTCTTCGAGTAGTTATAGCGCAATCAGGTGCTTTTCCTTGGATTGTAATGGTAGAAATGTGAGCAGGGTTAATGTGGTCAATCGTGGATGATTCATAATTGTAATGTATGGCATTCCTAGTATGGGGGTTACTTGTCTTCTCATGAGATGGAAGTGGATTCTTGAAAGCATCTAGGTCATAGTTTGATGTTGGTTGATGGGCCGGTTGTGACGTTGGTAGTGTGATTTTAATTAGACCCTGATCAATGCAATCTTGAATGACATGTTTTAAGCGCATGCAACCATTAGTTTTGTGTCCTTTGTGTATAATGAAAATTTTGGATTTATAAATGGAAATGATCAAACAATGCAATGCATAACCCAAACCCAAATCATTCAATACCTCAAAGATGCAAGATGAGCTCGATTGATTGATTGCTTTGTTGTGTTGGTTGCTTGATTCTGCAGCATAAGATTGATAAGGAGATAGATGATGGATGGTTGATGGTTGATAGATGCAAGCTAGATGGATTGAAAGAGGATGGATGATGGTTTGAGATGAAAATTTAGCAAAGTGAGGTTGCATGAAGAAGAATCCTCAATCCTCCTTAATCTCTTCTCTAATGTCCCAAATGGCTCAAAAGAGGCTTGCTTTATAGGATAGGCTTGGTTCAAATGGATGGCTAGGATCAATTAGGGCTTTAGGTGAAATGGATGGATAGGATTAAGTTAGGTTTCCTTGCACATTAAGAAATTGTAGTCAATTGACATGTGGCAAGGGAAGATAAGGCTTAGGTGTGCTTGTGTAGATAAATATTAAAATTAGGTCCCATTAGTTGTGCATGTGAAAGATAAAAGTTGTACTACAACACATGATTAAGGGGAAATGGACAAATGTCAAGGTGAGATGAAAGGTGAGGACTTTATTCAAATAAAATATTTGAATTAGTTGGGATATAGTTGGAAATTAATTAAATAAATAAAATTTATTTAACTAATAGGGTAGATGAATAGGATGGGATAAGATATGATGTGTAAATTAATTAAATAAATAAAATTTATTTAATTAATTGGGTAGATGAATAAGATGGGATTATCATGTGAAATTAATTAAATAAATAAAATTTATTTAATTAATTAGCTAAGTAGGATGAGGATGGGATTAAATGGGATTTTAATTAAATAAATAAAATTTAATTAATTAATTGGCTTAATGGATTAGGGAAATTAAGAGAAAATGCTACAAGATGTCTAGGATAATGTTTTTAACTAGGTGTTGCTAGACATGGACAATTTTGGGACAAATTTGGGTGTCTACATTTTGCCCCTCTTTGAGATGATGTTCGAGATGATGAGATTTATGTTGAGTAACATCATTTCAAAGAAGCTAAGGTATGGATAGAGGAAAAGGATGATGATGATGATGTGGGATAGGATGAGGATGCCCCCTCAAGAGGATAGGCGGGTTGGACAAACACGGGTAGGCTCTCGAAAAGAAATGGCTTGGCTGCAAAAGAAAGATAAGGGGATAGATAGAAGAAATGGAGATGCGTTATGCTGCAATGAATGTGAGCAACCATGATGTTTGATATATCACTAGATGTTATCCACCAAGGTATAAGGAACCAGGGTAACGATGTGTCTCGTGCCCCAGCATAATACAACCTTGTCTAACGTATGAGGAAGGAAACTTAGAGCATTGAAGTCCTAGTGCACAAAAGGTATGCTATTACCTTAGATGCAAAGGATAGTGCAAAAAGCTATTCCAACATACACAAGATATGAATATTAGCTGGAAAGTTACCGATATGATGCAAATGCAAGATAAAATGATAACACACACAAGCAAGCAAGCAAGCATGCACAAATGATTCAAAAACAAACAAGGTATTGCCCCTGTCAAGTTGTAAACCATTGATTGGTTGTTGATTGATGATAGTTAAGAGTGTTGTCATTGTGGGGAAAGCTATATCCCTAGATCAACACAAGGTTGTTTGCTAAGTTGGTTGGCTGATTAGTTGATTGATTGATTGCTTTGGCTTACAACAAGGCTAGGATCAAGACCATTGATTGCGTTTGGATAATTTGGCTTGATTGATTAACTTGATTGGTATGGATTAAGGATGGGCTTGCATTTAGATTATCACTTGGATTTGATTTGATTTGATGAATGGATGATTAGATTGATTTGGCTTGATGAATTGATTTGATAGTTGGATTGATGTGCTATGATTTTGATGATTATGGATTGCTATAAATAGATTGATTGGAAGAAGTTGTTTATTTATGATGGTAGTGATGGTGTGATGATTAGAGTGTCCACTCAATCTAATCATAAGCAAGTGTTCTCAGTATGCTCAAATGATGTAAAACAAACAAGGTATTGCCCTTGTCAAGTCATAAACCAATAATTGATTGTTTGATTGATGATGATAATAGTGTTGTCATTGCGGGGAAAGCTATATCCCTAGATCAACACAAGGATGTGGGAATGCTATATCCCATTGATGATGTTTGATTGGGCTCATGGCAAGATTAGGATCAAAACCTTGTTGATTTGATTGGATAATGTTCCTTGATTGATTAGCTTGCTTGATATGGATTAGTGTGACTTGGATTTAAGATCATTGCTTAGATTGATTTGATTGATATGATTGGAAGAAGTGATTGATTGAAATGGATGAATGAATGTTATTGATAGGAAGAATTGATGATGATGATGATGATTTGATTTTGATTGAATGGAGATGGAGTGGATTATTTTGGATGATATGATTGGATCAATCTTATTGCTTGGATTTTTCGTTAGATATTTAATTTTTTTGGATTTTTGGGGATATATTTTGATTTTTTGGATTTTTTGGGATATTTTGATTTTTTTGGGATTTTGTTTGGGATTATTTTGATTTTTTTTTGGGATTTTTTTTTTGAGAATATTTTGGGATGTCAATGGATTGACAATATGAGTAGCCTTTGTGCTAGATACCAATGACAAGGGAAAACCAAGTCTAGGTGCAAGGGATGGATAAAAGGATGGGCTCATAGTAAATGTGATGACAAGATCATGAGAGTTGGATGGATAAAGAGATAGGCCATAAAATGGAAAGCTCAAGATAAATGAATGGGGATAAGCTATAAGATGGAAAGCTTGTGTTAAGGATATGCCATCATGGATGGATCATAAGGGAGCTAGGATGTGATCTCAAAAAGCTATGTTGCATAGGAAGAACATTCCCCATTCGAGGTGGTAATGCTTAGGATTTTTACATGACAATACGTATGAAAATAGGATGACATGATGGATTGGATTAAATGGGATGGAAGGCTCATGATAAGATGGATAGATAAGAGGATAGGTCATATAAGGGATGGATGCATGCCTCATGATAAATGGATAGGTAGGCTATATTGGAAAGCTCATGATAAATAGATGGGGATAAGCTATAAGATGGAAAGCTCATGATAAGTGTACGCCATAGTGGATGGATCATAAGGGAGCTAGGATGTGATCTTCAAAGGCTATGTTGCAGAGGAAGGATAACTTACCCCATTCTAGGTGGTAATGCTTAGGATTTTTACATGACAAGGCTCATGACCAAGGGATGACATGAAAGATTTTACATGGCACTTATGACGATAGGATTGTTAGATCTAGGGCACACAACTGAGAGGGGGGGTGAATCAATTGTACAAAAACTTACTTCTACTTCAAACACTTGATTCTTCTTTGTTAGTTAATAGCATATCAGTTATCCATACATGAAAGCAAAGCACATAAACACAGAAGCAGATAAACATCAACACATTGGACACCAAGATTTTGATGTGGAAAACCCGGTTAAGGGAAAAACCATGGGGTGATTAACCCAAGGATGATTCTCTGTTAGAAGAATAAGGAAAATGGATGGCACATGCCAATCAGGGCTCACTACCCAAGCACACTGCTCACAAGGAGGCACACTGCCTACAAAGAGACACACTGTCTACAAAGTGATAAGAATCACAAACTTGAACTAGAGATTGACATGTTTACCATGCCTAGATCAGTTCCATTTACGCCCAAAACTTTTGCTCTATTTTTCGCGCTCCTCTTCGCTACCACATACTCATCATGCCAAGACACACTTCAAAATAAATTCACAATCCCTTATTTATACAAGGCATCGACTTAGGAACAATCATCTAAATCGGCAAACACCTACAAGATTATCTGTAAGACATGTAATACATCTGGTTAGCCATACTAAACAGGAACATCTTCATCTGAAAGAATATCTTCAATTCTGAGCTCTACCACTAATGCGAACTGACAACACAACCTCAACATGATCCAAGAACCTTCACAAGCTTGCCTGAATGACCAAGTACATCCACACTTCCTTTACTTATTAGAATCTCTTCTCTTCATCTGGAACTATAAGAACACAGTCTACCGCCACTGTTATAATCCAAAAGGTACTTCCAGACCTCCAAACTATATACAAATCAAGATGACACATCACAAGGACATCCCAAACACTCCTTCCAATCCACAGAATAAGACAATGCACTTCTGGATCTCACTGGACCTTTTTGTAACACTCTGTCACTCTAGAGCATCTTCTGGAACTGGTTCTACTTGATTGATCACAACTTCTTCATATCTCCATGCGGACCTCTGAAATCTTAACTGGAGCATCTCAAGACTCATCTATACAAACCCTTTAATCCGCATACTCTGATCCTCAACCTATTGAGTACTTTGGCCTTCTTCTCATCACTATTCTTCACTGTTCTTGATTGAGACTAATTTTCTGAATATCCTCAGCACATAGCTCATCCAATCCTTCTCATCAAAGCAATATGAGTATGTTGACATCAATGACAACACTAGTTAACCTCATACTTGCAACAATCTCCCCCTTTGTCATTGATGGCAACATATGATGTGAAAAACCATCCAGACCAGAACTTCTCCTTTCTGCCATAGCTCCCCCTATCAGCAACAACTCTTCACATGTCTTCTCTTCCTTTACTAGTCCCCCTTTGATCATCAACCACTTGTTTTTCACATGTCTTCTCTCCCCCTTTAACATCAATGGCAAAGGGCTCATACTTCTAATTCTAACATATTAGAATCATACTAGTTGCTCCCCCTGAGTAGCAGCTCCCCATCACCAATCCGGATCACAAGATATGACTGTGAAGTCCACCGGACTGATGCACATCAGTGCATCCTAGTTTATCATCAGAGGGGCCATGACCCCTAAATTCTCCCTGAGATACTCAAAAGAATCCTTGGGAAGAGGTTTAGTAAAGATATCTGCAATCTGATCCTTAGAGGGTACATACTCCAATCTGACTTCATCCTTGTTCACTTGTTCTCTCAAAAAGTGAAACTTGATAGATATGTGCTTGGTCTTAGAATACAACACCAGATTCTTAGAAATATTTATTGCACTTGAATTATCACAAAAAATTGTGATAAGCTCCTCATATTCTACTTTAATATCTCTTAACATCTGCTTCATCCATAAAATTTGAGTGCAACTACCCATTGCAGCAATGTATTCTGCTTCAGTTGTAGATAGAGATATTGCCTCTTGTTTCTTACTTAGCCAAGAAACCAACCTTTTTCTCAAAAAGAATGCTCCTCCACTTGTACTCTTCCTATCATCCACATCTCTTGCCCAATCTGCATCTATATATGCATGAAGAGAAAAATCATGATCTCTAGGATACCATAGACCATACTCAATTGTTCCTTTTAAGTACCTAAAAATTCTTTTGATTGCCATGACATGAGATTCTCTGGGATCCGCCTGGAATCTTGCCACAAGACCAACAGCCTGCATTATATCTGGTCTAGTCTGAGTGAGATACAGCAATCCACCAATCATTGATCTGTACTTTGTCTGGTCTGCCTTAGGAGAGTCATCATCTTTGCTCAACTTGCATCCGGTTGCCATGGGAGTATTCATTAGCTCTAAGCCTTCCATCCCAAATTTCTTTAACAATTCTCTTGCATATTTGGTCTGAGAAATGAAGATTCCTTTCTTGGTTTGAGTAATTTGCAGACCCAAGAAGAAATTCATTTCACCAAGCATGGACATCTCAAACTCACTTTTCATTTGATTCGCAAAAGTTTTACACATACTATCTCTTCCTCTAAAAATGATATCATCCACAAACACTTCAACAATTAAAATATTTTCTTGATCAATTTTGAAATACAAATTACTGTCAGCAGTACCTTTGTTGAAATCAATCTTCAAAAGATGTTTGTCCAACCTCTCATACCATGCTCTTGGGGCTTGCTTTAGACCATACAGTGCCTTCTTTAATTTGCAGACCATATCACCATGCTCTAATAATTGAAATCCATCCGGTTGTTCAATGTACACCTCTTCTTCTAAGTCACCATTCAGGAAAGTAGATTTGACATCCATCTGATACACTTTGAAATCTTTGAAGGCAATAAATGCAAGAAATAGTCTGACTACTTCAATTCTTGCCACCAGAGCAAAGGTTTCCTCAAAATCAATCCCTTCTATTTGAGAGTAGCCTTTGTAGACTAATCTAGCTTTATTTCTGATTACTTCACCAGCTTCATTTAGTTTGTTCCGGAAGACCCATTTAGTTCCAATCAAATTCTTGTCTCTAGGTCTAGGAACAAGATCCCAAGTGTGATTTTTCTCAATTTGTATAAACTCTTCCTCCATTGCTTTGGACCAATTTTTATCATTGCAAGCTTCATTTGTTGTCTTAGGTTTAATTTTTGAGATCAGACAACATTCATTTGAATTTTGAGCAATTTTCCTCCTTGTTTGTACCCCTTTGCTTTTGTCACCTATGATCTGACCTTTAGAGTGATTTAGAGTTACATACCTTGGAACTTTGGGAGTTTCTTGTACTACTGTTTCTTGCTCAAGCTCATTCAGACATACCTCTTCTTCCTGATTTACCGGATTAGTCTGAATGTGACTTTCAGAGGAGGTTTGAGCTCCTTGAACCAGAGAATCATTCTGGTCATCTCCATCATATTCATAAAACCTTGAGGGCTACTCAATTCCTTCATCAACCTTCACATTTGTACTTTCTATCATCTTTCATAGTCTCTTATTGTAACACCAGTATGCTTTGCTTTGAGTAGAGTAACCCAAGAAAATTCCTTCATCACTTCTAGCATCAAACTTTCCTAGATCTTCATCTCTTTTGATGTAACATTTGCTACCAAATACTCTGAAATATCTCACAGTAGGAGTGACACCAAACCAAAGTGCATAAGGAGTCTTACCAGTATTGCTTCTGATTTGAACTCGGTTGAGAGTGTAGACTACAGTGCTGACAGCTTCTCTTCAAAACATCTGAGGAACATTTGCTTCCATCATCATTGTCCTGGATGCTTCCTGGATGGTCCAGTTCTTTCTTTCTACTACTCCATTCTACTATGGAGCCTTAGGAGCAGACAACTGTCTCTTTATACCATGCTTCTCACAAAAGTCTATGAATTCACTGGATGTGAATTCACCACCTCTATCAGACCTTAGACATTTTAGTTTCAATCCGATTTAATTTTCTACCATAGCTTTAAAGATTTTGAACTTCTCAAGGACTTCTGATTTTTCTTTTAGAAAGGTAACCCACATCATCTGGGAATGGTCATCAATCAGTAACATGAAATATCTATCACCTTGCATACTCTTGATTCTTGTCGGACCACATAGATTAGTATGAACTAATTCCAATAATCTAGTAGAGGACTATTCCTTGCTTTTCAAGGAGACTCTGCTCTGTTTACCTAGCTGACATTCTTTGCACAAACTATTTGTAGGTTTCACTAATTTTGGAAGATCTCTTACAGCCTGAGTATTGCTTATCTTGATGATGTTATCAAAATTTACATGACACATCCTTCTATGCCATAACCAACTCTGATCAACTTGAACAAACAAATAACTTTTATTAGAACCAACTAGATGGAAGATATTACCTTTTGTTTGAGTATTGGATGCAATCTCAGTTCTAGAGCTTTCAAAGATCCTGCATCTTCCATTCTTGAACCAGAGATCATACCCTTTGTCTACTAACTGACCAACACTGAGAAGATTGCTCTTTCCATCAAAAGAAATAGTTCCCCTACCTCTGATTCTGCTAGCAGAATTATCACCAAATTTTACCATTCCTCCTTCATACCTTTCCAAATCTAAGAACTTGTTCTTGTCACCTGTCATATGGTGAGAGCATCCACTGTCAATAACCCAATCATCCTTTTCTTCAACTTGGGCAGGCAAAGCTCTTTCCACAACCTTATGATTGACAGATTCAGAGGATATTGGATCTTCTTCCTTGATGGCAATAAACACCCATTCATTTCTAGATCTGTTTCCTATTTCTGATTTATCTGTTACACCTTCATTATCATCTTCTTTATGAACATAATAACAGTTCTTTTGAAACCTTTGTCTGTTAGAATTTGACCTTGCAGATCTTTCCAGACATCTTGAGGCAAAATGACCAATCTTATTGCAGTTGAAGCATTTAAAAGGTAACTTTCCTTCATACTTACTGGATCCTCTTGGCAGTCTTTTTGCAATGAGGGCTTCAAGATGAGCTATTTCTGCTTCTTCCTCTTCCATGTCTTTCCTTGCCTGATCATACCATGACAGCTTCCTTGAAGAGTTTTCTCCCAGATCAAATCTTTGTTTGCCTTTCACATAGGCACTGGCTTTGAATGCAGATTCAGTCTTGGGGGGATCATCTCCAAACTCGGTCATTTCAAATGTAGCCAGTTTGCCAGCCAATTGTTCTCTTGTGACAGTTGTATGGGCTCTGAATTCATCAATGGCAGCAACCTTGATTTTGTAGGCCGCAGGAAGGGATCTAAGAATTTTGCAAACAATCTCATTTTCATTGAGAGTTCCACCAGCATTCCTAATTCCACATACTAGCTCATTTACTCTTGGCATAAAGGTAGTGATGTTTTCATCATCTCTCATCTTCAATCTTTCAAATTTTGCTTTGAGACTTTGCAGCCTTGCACTTTTGACAAACTCAACTCCTTCATGCAGAAGTTCCAGTTTAGTCCAGATCTCATAGGCAGTTGGTAGGTCAATAACATTTAAGAGTTCTAAGTCATTCAGTGCGCTTAGAAGAGCTTCTTTGGTCTGCAGATTGTTTTTAGCATCTAAGATATCATTTAGAGTTGTCAGACCACCCTATGGAGGTACATATGGTTTTGTGACCATTGACAAGTATGCTTTTCCCATACACTCCAAGTGACATTTCATGCGACCTTTCCAGAGAGAAATTGGTTCCATCAAACTTCAAACTATCCTTCTTATACAACGACATCCTGGATCTCCTCAAGCGGTTAAGCTCCTTTTAGAGGAACTTGGCTCTGATACCAATTGTTAGATCTAGGGCACACAACTGAGAGGGGGGATGAATCAGTTGTACAAAAACTTGCTTCTACTTTAAACACTTGATTCTTCTTTGTTAGTTAATAGCATATCAGTTATCCATACATGAAAGCAAAGCACATAAACACAGGAGCAGATAAACATCAACACATTGGACACCAAGATTTTGACATGGAAAACCTGGTTAAAGGAAAAACCACGGGGTGATTAACCCAAGGATTATTCTCTGTTAGAAGAATAAGGAAAATGGATGGCACATGCCAATCAGGGCTCACTACCCAAACACACTGCTCACAAGGAGGCACACTGCCTACAAAGAGACACACTATCTACAAAGTGATAAGAATCACAAACTTGAACTAGAGATTGACATCTTTACCATGCCTGGATCAGTTCCATTTATGCCCAAAACTTTTGCTCTATTTTTCGCGCTCCTCTTCACTACCACATACTCATCATGCCAAAACACACTTCAAAATGAATTCACAATCCCTTATTTATACAAGGCATCGATTTAGGAACAATCATCTAAGTCGGCAAACACCTACAAGATTATCCACAAGACGTGTAATACATTTGGTCGGCCATACTGAACAGGAACATCTTCATCCGGAAGAATATCTTCAATTCTAGGCTCTACCACTTATGCAGACTAACAACACAACCTCAACATGATCCAAGAACCTTCACAAGCTTGCCTGAATGACCAGGTACATCTACACTTTCTTTACTTATCAGAATCTCTTCTCTTCTTCATCCGAAACTATAAGAACACAGTCTACCACCACTATTATAATCCAAAAGGTACTTCCAGACCTCTAAACTATATACAAATCGAGATGACACATCACAAGGACATCCCAAACACTCCTTCCAATCCGCAAAATAAGACAATGCACTTCCGAATCTCACCGGACCTTTTTGTAACACTCTATCACTCCGGAGCATCTTCCGGAACCAGTTCTACTTGATCGATCACAACTTCTTCATATCTCCATGCGGACCTCTGAAATCTTAACTGGAGCATCTCAAGACTCATATATACAAACCCTTTAATCCACATACTTTGATCCTCAACCTATTGAGTACTTTGGCCTTATTCTCATCATTGTTCTCACTGTTCCTGATTGAGACTAATTTTCTCAATATCCTTAGCACACAGCTCATCCAATCCTTCTCATCAAAGCAATATGAGTATGTTGACATCAATGACAACACTGGTTAACCTCATACTTGCAACAAGGATGACATGATGGATTGGTTTAAATGGGATGGATAAATGGTCAATGGATAGGACATGGTTTGGAAAGAAGGTATGTCAAAAAATATCCAAACATGTTTCAACATTTTGCCCCCATGTCTTCATCAAAATCAAAAGGCAAAAGGATGGATAAATGGGTTCAGTAGGATAGGCATGTTTATGTAATGGCTAAGGATGGTACGATGGCTCTATAGGACATGATAAGATGGAAAATGATAGGTTGGAAATGATAAAATGGATGAGACAATGTGCCCCCAAGTGTAAGTGACATAGAAGATCAACCTACACATGATGCCTATTTGCCAGGTTTTCATCATGGTACTTATCCAAGGCGCCTGTTTACCAAGTTTTCACTGTTGGATGAAAGGATTTCTCTTTTTTTTTTTTCATTTTTTTAGATGGGTTGACAATTACACATGACGCTTGTTTGCCAAGTTTTCACCATGGTAATGGATAGGAGGGACTCAAGTGTCTAGTGCTATGAGAGGTGATAGTGTCCCTTTAGAGATGGATGATGTCTTCACATGGACCATGTCATTATGCTCATAGATGTTGATAAGGGATTGCGTGGATGGGAGATGGATTAGGTAGATAGTGGATTATGATGTGGATTATGGAAGGCTTATGCATGGAAGGATAGGGGATAGTGGATTATGATGTGGATTATATAGGCTTATGGAATGAAGATGGATGAAAAGTTTATGCCAAAGCATGGACCATAGGGATAGCATGGGGGAGATATGTAGGATAATGGATGAAAGGTGGGGAGATGTAGTTATGTGGAGGTGCGGCGGAGTGGAAGGGAACCATGACCAACGGTTGCACACACCGTGATAAACATTGAAGCTTTTGATGAGACGGTGGTGTAGGAAGCAATGAAGATGTTTTCTTAGGAGATGGTTGATGAAGTGACTTAGGAACCCACATAGATTTAGTATTTTTAGTGCTTTTGTTTTGCTTGTGGGATTTTTGAAGGGAATGGAAGTTTTGGATGGAAATAGGCTCTTGGATGGATATAGGTGGTTGTGATTCTTGAGATGTGGATGAAGATACTTCATTTGCTTTGCTAGCTATTTGCTTAGGAACCCAAACCATTTTTCTTTTGAGCTTTGTAGTTGGAGGTAAGGGTTTAGATGGCTTCTTAGATGAACTTTTCTTTGAGTTTGATTCTTTATGTCCTAAGGTATGAAGACCTTTAGGATTTTTAGCTTTATAAGTAGAGGCATCAAAATTCTTTCTTTTGAATCCCATGGGGTGGGTGGAGTGGATGGAATGATTGGAAGCTTTATGCTTAGGCAATGTGTACTTTTGTTGGTCATGATTAGGGATGTAAGGATACTTATGAATGTTAGGTATGTTAGGTGTTGGAAGAAATGATGGCAAGGTGGATGGAGGGATGTTTGGAGTTGGAAGTAATGGAGATAAAGTGGATGGCGGAAGGTGTACGGTCACATGCTTTTGACATTTATAAGATGATGGAGGGGGAATGGCTACATATGTTTTGGGTAGATGAAGGGGGTGCGATGGAAAGTGATAGGTTTATGATGCATGAAGGAATTACCAACATCTTGGCCTTGTTTACCTTGGGGTGTGTATCCAAGGCCATATGAGCATGGAGGAACTTTGACATGGTTTGGCTCCAAAATACCTTGTTCATAAAGGCCTAGACCTTTACCTTTGTAGTTCATGTTTTGGAGTATGCGATGGACTATAGGACTTGGTGTAGTTTGAACACTAGTCTTGAGTACATTATTAGATGGAGAAGATGAAGTGGAGGACAAAGGTTGTTGTTGTCCTAAGGAAGAACATTCATGGATGAATGTGGATAAACCCATTGGATATGGTGGTGGACTTGAAATGGAATCGATGGTAGATGGGGATGGAGGATCATTAGGATCTTGATTATGTTCATTTAGATCCAAGCTATATGTTTGATATTTTATGCTCACTTGGGGGACAATTGTCTCATCATTGCAAGTGGATATTTGCTCATTATGGATAGGGCTAGATGGCATATGACTAGGACCAATTTGGATATCTTGCTCATGGATGGTTATGGGATTATGGATAGGATCAAGGTACTTTTTAATAGGTTCTTCATCATAGATATCATCTTGATCATGAGATAGATAAAGTTTTGCCAAATGGATCATCATGGTTTTCATGATCATAGATAGAACCTTGATCATAAATATGAGCAAAACTAGGATTAAGTGGGCTATACATGGGATAAATTTTCTCATGAATAGGGTCATGGTGATGACTAATAGCTTGAGGGCAACCCATAAGTAGGTCATAGATAGGTGGAACTTAGAGGTGCTTTGATCTTGATTAAGATTAAGGTTCAATATTTCCACATGTTTAATATTATGCTCTTGACATACCTCGTGACTTTGGATGAAAGTGAAAGGTTCTTGAGTGGACTTGATAGACTCTTGAGGGTTATCGATATGAGGGCATGATGGCTCTTGACTTAGGCTTGTGGTTGGAGACTCTTGAATAGACTTGTTGGCTAGTAGATCACATGATGGGTTCAAAGGGCTAGGTATGTTAATGGAAGGCTCTTGAAGAGGCTCAAGGATATGTGAACCACATGATGAGATTATAGGATTGGACATGACCTTTGGAAGTTCATTGGTAGGCTCATGAATGGGTGTTTGACATGGGGGTAGTTTATTCCTAGCTAGTAGCCAATGGATCACATCCTTTGTAAGGGTATGAGTGGATGGGAAATATAATGGATGAGTAATAATAGCAGATGACATTGGATTAGGATTAGGATTAGATGGAGGGATAATGGGATTGGGTGGATTAGGATTTGCACTAGATGGGGGTGACACCTGGGATTGGGATGATGTGGCATGATTTCCCATTATAGATGGGTACACCTTGTAAACAATTGGGACAAATATTGGGCATTTATTTGTATTATGGCCTTTGGTCCTATGATATGCACAATATTCATGTTCATCATATGGACTTTCTTCACATGGTTTGACTTCAGGAAGTTCAATGAGTTTTGCTTCAAGCATTCTTTGTAAAACTATCTCAGCCGCATCCTTTGGTGAAGGATTAGTATGACATGGTGATGAAGGTAATGAAGGGCTTGGTGGTTTATAAGATAGAGGGATTAATGGACTAGGAATGGGATCACATGTTAGTGTTGGGATAGGACTTGTTGGTTCATGTGATGGCATGTGATTGGTTGGTGGTGGCCACTCTAGATTGGTATCTCCCTTGTCAAAGGTTATTAGATCTTGCATAGGATAACTTGGGCTTGTTTGATTTATGTACAAGGGACCACTTAGACTTGCATGTGCTTCTTGTTACAAAGGTAGACTTAGGCTCACTTGTGCTTGTTGTGGAGGCCATTGATAGTCTTGGTGGTTAGATGTAATGGTATGATATGTAGACAAAAGATCTTGAGGTGGACTCAAAGATGTGGGCATTTGATCTTGTTGGCAAGGTTGACTTGTGCTCACTTGATTTATATACAAAAGGCCATTTGGACTTGCTTGTTGTTCTTGTAATATCACTTGATTGCGTTGTGGATGGGCTTGGTAGTGCATTGGAACGGTGGCATGAGGGATTGGATAAGCTTGAGGTGGATGTTCATAGGTTGATGTGGCATTGACTTGGTGGATAGGTGGATTAATTTGATAGGAAGTGGATGGATATGACATGTGGTTATGAGGTGGATTAGGTTGGTATGGAGTGGCTAAGGATTGATGTACTTGTTGAGCTTGACTAGTGGCTAAAAGGTGTTGGACTTGGGCTACGAAGTGTTGCAGTTGAGGTGATTGGCTTGCGTGGGGTTGAGCTTCTTGGATGAAGAATTGTAATATTTCAATGGCATCTTGGTTGACCGGTTGTGATCCTTGATAAATATTTTGGAGGAATCTTTGGAATTTGTTTTTTGGGTCTTCTGGTGTAAACATGTTGTCACCCAAGTGTTTGTCTTAAGTCCTTTTCAACAAGTGCTTGTTTAGGGATTTGGATGATGATGTGGATTGTTTGGATGAAGTTGATTAGGATGAAGGTGACTAGGATGAAAATTTATATTGATTTGTTTATGTGTTTGGTGTTTAGAGCTTGATTTGGCAATGTTCAAACAAATGATTATGCATATACACACATGAATCACTCACGCAAGACACATAAGCAATTTTAATTTTGAAATATGAAGAATATGATGATTAAGAAAGCACTTGAAAACACATCACAAGCCTAATGTCTAGTCAAGTGGGTATGGCCAATTAGGTCTTAGGCTATCTATTGCACAAGGTTGACTAAGGAATTGAAAATGAAATCCTACCACACAGCCGGGAGAAAGGGGTAACCCACCCTTCACCTTCACTTCCCAAAGGTATAAAGTTCTTTGGGGCTTAGCCAAGAGTGACAAGATTTACAACTCCTAATGAGGGTGTCTTTTGATTTAGCCTTGATTGAGTTAATCCCTTAGAGTGGTGTGTCTCCAAGCAGGCCTCCTAGATAGGGTTTACAAAAGTAAACCAAGTGCGGTGTCACTTGATTCACACTCGCAGTTGTTAATTTCCCCTTTAGAAATGAAATGTTTGGAAGACAATTCAAGCACTTATTCATTTTAGATCCAAAGTCAAATGTGTTGGAAGACAATGGTTCATTTTAGCCCAATTTCAATGGTATGATTGCTAGCAAGTTGTTCATTTTGTGCCCAAAGTCCAAATATGTGATCGAGCAAGATTGGAAGATAAGAGATGAAATGATTGCACCTGGTTATTTTTACTATCCAAATTTGCTATAGATGTTGATGTCAATGCCGCTCCAGCTCCTTAGATGCCTCTACTGTTGATAACTGAGAGGGGGGGTGAATCAGTTATCCTAATTATTTCTTCTTTTGAACCTTCTTATCAATCAAAGCAGTATTGAATCAAGCAAACAAACATTATTATGAAATGAGAAACACATAACACAGTATTTTGACGTGGAAACCCGGTTAAGGGAGAAAACCACGGGGTGATTAACCCAAAGATTATTCTCTGTTAGAAGAATAAGGAATTACAAAATGGCACTTGCCAATTAGGGCTCACTGCCCGAGCACACTGCTCACAAAGAGGCCCACTGCCTACAAGGAGACACACTGTCTACAAAGTGATAAGAATCACAGTCTTGAACTGGAGAATGACATCTTTACCATGTTCGGATCAGTTCCATTTAAGCCCAGAAACATCTGCTCTGCCTTCTGCACTTCTCTTCGCTACTCCACTTCTATCCGTTCAATCCTCTTTTCAAAATGAACTCACAAACCTTTATTTATACAAGACATCGACTTAGGAACAATCATCTAAGTCGGCAATCAACCATAAGAATATCCGCAAGATGAATAACACATCCGGTCGGCCACCATAAGAACATTCGCAGGATGAACAACTCATCCGGTCGGCTAAACAGAGAAAGAACTTCATCCGGAAGAATATCTTCAATTCCGGGCTCTACTATCAATGCGGACCAACAACACAACCTCAACATGATCTAAGAACCTTCACAAGCCTACCTGAATGACCAAGTACATCCGCATTTCCTTTACTTACTGAAATCTCTTATCCTCCTTATCCAGAACTTCAAGAACACTACTTGTCGCCATTGTCATAATACAAGAGGTACTTCCGGACCTCCAAATCATACACAACTCGAGATGGCACATCACAAGGACATCCCAAAGACTCCTTCCAATCCGCAGATTAGGATTATACAGTTTCGGACCTCACCGGACCTTTTTGTGATCCTCTGTCACCTCTGAATACTTACCGGAACCGGTTCCACACAGACAGCCATAACTTCTTCAGGTCTTCATGCGGACCTCTGAAAAATTAACTGAAACATCTCAAGACTCATATCTGCAAACCCTTTAATCTGCATCCTCCGGTTCTCAACCTATACAATACATTTGCCTTCTTCTCATCACTGTTCTTCACTGTTCCTAACTGAGGCTAATTTTCTCAATATCCTCAGCACACAGCTCATCCAATCCTTCTTGTCAATGCAATATGAGTATGTTGACATCAATGACAACACTGGTTCACCTCATACTTGCAACAATCTCCCCCTTTGTCATTGATGGCAACATATGATGTGAAAAACCATCAAGACAAGAACTTCTCCTTTCTGTCACAGCTCCCCCTATCACCAACAACTTTTCACATGTCTTCTCTTCCTTTACTGCTCCCCCTTTGATCATCAACCACTTGTTTTTCACATGTCTTCTCTCCCCCTTTGACATCAATGGCAAAGGGCTCATACTTGCAATTTTAACACATCAGAATCATACCAGCTGCTCCCCCTTAGTAGCAGCTCCCAATCATCAATCTGGATCACAAGATATGACTGTGATATCCACCGGACTGATGCACATCAGTGCATCCTAGTTTATCACCGGAGGGGCCATGACCCCTAACTTCTCCCGGAGATATTCAAAAGAGTCCTTGGGAAGAGGTTTAGTAAAGATATCTACAATCTGATCCTTGGAGGGAACATACTCCAACCTGACTTCTTCCTTGTTCACTTGTTCTCTCAAGAAATGAAACTTGATAGATATGTGCTTAGTCTTAGAGTGTAATATCGGATTCTTGGAAATATTAATTGCACTTGAATTATCACAGAAAATTGTGATAGGCTCTGCATATTCAATTTTAATATCTCTTAGCATCTGCTTCATCCATAGGATTTGAGTGCAACTACTTGCTGCTGCAATGTATTCTGCTTCAGTTGTAGATAGAGATATTGCATCTTGTTTCTTTCTTAGCCAAGAAACCAATCTCTTCCCCAAAAAGAATGCTCCACCACTAGTGCTCTTTCAATCATCTACATCTCCTGCCCAATCTGCATCTATGTAAGCATGAAGAGAGAAATCCAGATCTCTAGGGTACCATAGACCATACTCAACTGTTCCTTTCAAGTACCTAAAATTTTTTTTGATTGCCATAACATGAGATTCTCTAGGATCAGCTTGGAATCTTGCCACAAGACCAACAACCTGCATTATATCTGGTCTGGTCTGAGTGAGATACAACAATCCACCAATCATTGATCTATACATTGTCTGATCTGCCTTTGGAGAGTCATCATCTTTGCTCAACTTACATCCGGTTGCCATGGGAGTGTTCATTGGTTTTGAATCTTCCATACCAAATTTCCTTAACAATTCTTTCACATATTTGGTCTGAGAAATGAAGATTCCTTTCTTTGTTTGAGTAATTTGCAGACCCAAGAAGAAATTCATTTCACCAAGCATAGACATTTCGAACTCACATTTCATCTGATTTGCAAAAGTTTTGCACATACTATCTCTTCCTCCAAAAATGATATCATCTACAAACACTTCAACAATCAAAATGTTTTCATGATCAATTTTGAAATATAAGTTACTGTCAGCAGTACCTTTGTTGAATCCAATCTGCACAAGATGCTTATCCAACCTTTCATACCATGCTCTTGGAGCTTGTTTTAATCCATACAATGCTTTCTTTAATTTACAGACCATATCATCATTGTCAGATAATTGAAATCCATCCGGTTGTTCAATGTAAACTTCTTCTTCCAGATCACCATTTAGGAAGGCAGACTTGACATCCATCTGATATACTTGAAGTCTTTGAAGGCAGCAAATGCAAGAAATAATCTGACTGCTTCAATTCTTGCCACGGGAGCAAAGGTCTCTTCATAATCTATTCCTTCTATTTGGGAGTAGCCTTTGCAGACCAATCTAGCTTTGTTTTTGATTACTTTACCAGCTTCATTTAATTTGTTCCGGAAGACCCATTTGGTTCCAATCACATTCCTGTCTCTAGGTCTGGGAACAAGATCCCAAGTATGATTTTTCTCAATTTGCATTAATTCATCTTTCATTGCTTTAGTCCAGTTTTCATCACTGCAGGCTTCATTTACTGTTTTAGGTTCAATCTTTGAGATCAGACAACATTCATCCTGATTTTGAGCAACATTCCTTCTAGTTTGCACACCTTTGCTTCTGTCACCTATGATCTGATCTTCAGAGTGGTTTAGTGTCACATACCTTGGAATTTTGGGAGTATCCTGCACTGCTGCTTCTTGATCAGGCTCATTCAAACCTATCTCTTCTTCCTGATTTACCGGATCAGGCTGACTCTGTCTTACCGGAGAGGATTGAGTTCCTTGAACATTGTCTTGGTCATCTTCATCAGATTCATAAAATCTTGAGGGCTTCTCAATTCCTTCATCAACTTTCACATTAGTGCTTTCTATCATCTTCCTCAGTCTCTTATTGTAACACCGGTATGCTTTGCTTTGAGTGGAGTAGCCCAAGAAAATTCCTTCATCACTTCTAGCATCAAACTTTCCTAGATCTTCATCTCTTTTGATATAACACTTGCTACCAAATACTCTGAAATATTTCACAGTGGGAGTGATGCCAAACCAGAGTTCGTAGGGGGTCTTACCGGTATTGTTTCTGATTTGAACTCGATTTAGAGTGTAGACTGCAGTGCTGATAGCTTCTTTCCAGAACATCTGAGGAACATTTGCTTCCAACATCATTGTCTTGGCAGCTTCCTGGATGGTCCGGTTCTTTCTTTCAACTACTCCATTCTGCTGTGGAGTCCTAGGAGCAGACAATTGTCTCCTTATACCTTGCTTCTCACAATAGTCAATGAACTCTCCAGATGTAAATTCACCACCTCTATCAGACCTTAGACACTTTAGTTTCAATCCGGTTTGATTCTCTACCAAAGCTTTGAAGATTTTGAACTTCTCAAATGCTTCTGATTTTTCTTTTAGAAAGGTAACCCACATCATCCGGGAATGATCATCAATTAACAACATGAAATATCTATCACCTTGCAGACTCTTGATTCTTGTCGGACCACAGAGATCAGTATGTACTAATTCCAACAATCCGGTAGAAGACTGATCTTTGCTTTTGAAAGAGACTCTGCTTTGTTTACCTAGCTGACATTCTTTGCACAAACTATTTGTAGGTTTCATCAATTTTGGAAGATCTCTTACAGCCTGAGTATTGCTTATCTTGATGATGTTATCAAAATTTACATGACACATTCTTCTATGCCATAACCAACTCTGATCAATTTGAACAAACAAACAACTTTTATTTGAACCAACCAGATGAAAGATATTACCTTTTGTCTGAGTACCGGATGCAATTTCAGTTCCGGAGCTTGTAAAGATTCTGCATTTTCCATTCTTAAACCAGAGATCATAGCCTTTGTCTACTAACTGACCAACACTGAGAAGATTGTGCTTCAATCCTTCAACATATAGTACATTACCTGTTTTGCTCTTTCCATCAAAGGAAATAGTTCCCCTACCTCTGATTCTACCAGCAGAATTGTCACCAAACTTTACCATTCCTCCTTCATACCTTTCCAAATTCAAGAACTTATTCTTGTCACCAGTCATATGGTGAGAACATCCACTGTCAATAACCCAATCATCCTTTTCTTCCACTTGAGCAGCCAAAGCTTTTTCCACAACTTTGTGATTGACAGATTCAGAGAGTATTGAATCTTCTTCCTTGATGGCAATAAACACCCACTCATTTCCGGATTTGCTTCCTAGTTCTGATTCATCATCTGTTACTCCTTCATTGTCATCTTCTTCATGAACATAATAGCAGTTCTTTTGAAACCTTTGTCTGTTAGTATTAGACCTTGCAGATCTTTCTGGACATCTTGAAGCAAAATGACCAATCTTATTGCAGTTGAAGCACTTAAAGGGTAGTTTTCCTTCATACTTACTGGATCCTCTTGGTAGTCTTTTTGCAATGAGGGCTTCAAGTTGAGCTGTTTCTGCTTCTTTTTCTTCCATGTCTCTTCTTGCTTGATTATACCATGTCATCTTCCTTGAAGAGTTTTCTCCCGGATCAACTCTCTGTTTGCCTTTCACATAGGCACTGGCTTTGAAAGCAGATTCAGTCTTGGGAGGATCATCTCCAAACTCGGTCATTTCAAATGCAGCTAGCTTGCCAGCCAATTGTTCTCTTGTGACAGTTGTGTGGGCTCTGAATTCATCAATTGCAGCAACCTTGATTTTGTAGGCAGCAGGAAGGGATCTAAGGATTTTGCAAACAATCTCATTTTCATCCAGAGTTCCACCAGCATTTCTAATTCCACACACTAGTTCATTCACTCTTGGCATAAAAGTAGTGATGTTTTCATCATCTCTCATCTTCAATCTTTCAAATTTCCCTTTTAGACTTTGCAACCTTGCACTCTTGACAAACTCATCTCCTTCATACAGAAGTTCCAGCTTAGTCAGGATCTCATATGCAGTTGGTAGGTCAATAACATTTGAGAGATCTGAGTCATTCAATGCGCTTAGAAGAGCTTCCTTGGTCCGCAGATTGTTTTCAACTTCTGTGATTTCATTCAGAGTTGTCGGACCACCTTGTGGAGGTACATATGGTTTTGAAACCATGGCCAAGTATGCTTTTCCCATACATTCTAGGTGACATTTCATGCGACCCTTCCAGAGAGTGAAATTGGTTCCATCGAACTTCGGACTATCCTTTTTGTATGACGACATCCTAGATCTCCTCAAGCGGTTAAGCTTCTTTCAGAGGAACTTGGCTCTAATACCAATTGTTGATAACTGAGAGGGGGGGTGAATCAGTTATCCTAATTATTTCTTCTTTTGAACCTTCTTATCAATCAAAGCAGTATTGAATCAAGCAAACAAACATTATTATGAAATGAGAAACACATGACACAGTATTTTGACGTGGAAACCCGGTTAAGGGAGAAAACCACGGGGTGATTAACCCAAAGATTATTCTCTGTTAGAAGAATAAGGAATTACAAAATGGCACTTGCCAATTAGGGCTCACTGCCCGAGCACACTGCTCACAAAGAGGCCCACTGCCTACAAGGAGACACACTGTCTACAAAGTGATAAGAATCATAGTCTTGAACTGGAGAATGACATCTTTACCATGTCCGGATCAGTTCCATTTAAGCCCAGAAACATCTGCTCTGCCTTCTGCACTTCTCTTCGCTACTCCACTTCTATCCGTTCAATCCTCTTTTCAAAATGAACTCACAAACCTTTATTTATACAAGACATCGACTTAGGAACAATCATCTAAGTCGGCAATCAACCATAAGAATATCCGCAAGATAAATAACACATCCGATCGGCCACCATAAGAACATTCGCAGGATGAACAACTCATCCGGTCTGCTAAACAGAGCAAGAACTTCATCCGGAAGAATATCTTCAATTCCGGGCTCTACTATCAATGCAGACCAACAACACAACCTCAACATGATCTAAGAACCTTCACAAGCCTACCTGAATGACCAGGTACATCCACATTTCCTTTACTTACTGAAATCTCTTATCCTCCTTATCCGGAACTTCAAGAACACTGTTTGTCGCCACTGTCATAATACAAGAGGTACTTCTGGACCTCCAAATCATACACAACTCGAGATGGCACATCACAAGGACATCCCAAAGACTCCTTCCAATCTGCAGATTAGGATTATACAGTTCCGGACCTCACCAGACCTTTTTGTGATCCTCTGTCACCTCTGAATACTTGCCGGAACCGGTTCCACACAGACAGCCATAACTTCTTCAGGTCTTCATGCGGACCTCTGAAAACTTAACTGAAACATCTCAAGACTCATATCTGCAAACCCTTTAATCCGCATCCTCCGGTTCTCAACCTATACAATACATTTGCCTTCTTCTCATCACTGTTCTTCACTGTTCTTGACTGAGGCTATTTTCTCAATATCCTCAGCACACAGCTCATCCAATCCTTCTTGTCAATGCAATATGAGTATGTTGACATCAATGACAACACTGGTTCACCTCATACTTGCAACATCTACAAGTCACCAATTCCAAAAAGAAACATGTAAACTTGCAAAGAAGTTGTTTACATAAAGATGAAATCTGAAAATTTTGATAAAAATGATCTGATACAAAAGAATGGATTGCATAACCAGAAAATTTAGGAGATTCTAAGCAATTTGAAAAAAAGTTTCGCTGAAAAACGATCAAAATTGCTCAAGTTATGCTCAAATGAAGTTTGCAAGGAAGTTGAACTTTGACTGATAAAAAAGATGGTAAAATGATATAGTCACCTAATAAAAATTGTTCTACTATGTAGTTCGTCCTCTCAGCTTTCCAATGAGTTCTTGTTTGTATGATTTCGCCTCCGTATGTGAAAGTTATGATAGAAACACCAAGATGCACAATGACAGCTACCAAATAGCAAGTTATAGTCACCAAATGCGACCAACTGTTGATTAGAAGTGATCTGAATTTGTCTGTAGGTGATATGTTATGGCTCAGAAGCAACTCAGATAAGACCAGATGTGACTCCTATAAGCTTATAAGCGATGCGGAAAAAGCCCAAAGCGATTGATTTCAGCCTACAAGCGACCTGTATCTGCAAAATAAAAATAAGCGACAGAAACCCTAGTTCTGCAGAAGGCAATCACTTTCAGACAAAAAGTGATTCATTTATACCAAAAGTGGGTACTTTCTAGATAAAAGCGATTCAAATCATGCCAAAGGCGATGTCTATCCGGATAAAAGCGATCCACAAAAACACTATAGGCGGCTGATTTAAGTGCAGAAGCGACGCGGATATGCAGAAAGCGGCAGATTTTTGCTCATAAGCGATGCAAAAATGGATGGAAGCAACATGTAATAGCTCATATGTGACTAAGAAAAATCCAAAAGCAATGCATAATAGCCCAAAAGCAATTTAGAAAGTTTCAGGTGAGAGATTGTAGATATTAACCATATGCGACCAAGTTTACCAGATGCGATCAGTTTTTGATCAAAAGCGAGCTGAATTTTACCAAAAGCTTGAAGACTGTTGTTTAAAAGTGAGCCAAATTTGACCATAAGTGACTAGTTTTTTATCAAAGGTGAGCTGATTTAGCCCAGGCGACTGCTGTTTGATGAAAGGCGACCTGAATTACCAGAGGCGAATTTCTGCAGACCGGTTGTTGTTTTCTTCACCAAATGCTCCATTTTTCATCAAATTTAGGCAAATTTATACTCAAAATTTATGGAAACGGCCTCCCAGATGCAATGGTGAGGTTAGATTTGGGCTAAGAGATCATTTACATACATTTTTAGCCAAATCTTTACAAACTAGGGTTAGAAAAATACAAATTTTTGCTACAAAAGCTTGCAAAAATGAAAGATTGGCGCTCCAAGAGATCTAAACTTCATAAAAATAACTCAAACAAGAGAGTTAATCAAGGACGTGAGTCCCACTGGGCATGCCAAATGTATAATGAAAAAATTTGGATTTATAAATAGAAATGATCAAACAATGCAATGCATAACCTAAACCCAAATCATTCAATACCTCGAAGATGCAAGATGAGCTCGATTGATTGATCGCTTTGTTGTGTTGGTTGCTCGATTCTGCAGCATAACATTGATAAGGAGATAAATTATGGATGGTTGATGGTTGATAGATGCAAGCTAGATGGATTGAAAGAGGATGGATGATGGTTTGAGATGAAAATTCAGCAGAGTGAGGTTGCATGAAGAAGAATCCTCAATCCTCCTTAATCTCTTCTCTAATGTCCCAAATGGCTCAAAAGAGGCTTGCTTTATAGGATTGGCTTGGTTCAAATGGATGGCTATGATCAATTAGGGCTTTAGGTGAAATGGATGGATAGGATTAAGTTAGGTTTCCTTACACATTAAGAAATTGTAGTCAATTGACATGTGGCAAGGGAAGATAAGGCTTAGGTGTGCTTGTGTAGATAAATATTGAAATTAGGTCCCATTAGTTGTGCATGTGAAAGATAAAAGTTGTACTACAACACATGATTAAGGGGAAATGGACAAATGTCAAGGTGAGATGAAAGGTGAGGACTTTATTCAAATAAAATATTTGAATTAGTTGGGATATAGTTGGAAATTAATTAAATAAATAAAATTTATTTAATTAATAGGGTAGATGAATAGGATGGGATAAGATATGATGTGGAAATTAATTAAATAAATAAAATTTATTTAATTAATTGGGTAGATGAATAAGATGGGATTATCCATGTGAAATTAATTAAATAAATAAAATTTATTTAATTAATTAGCTAAGTAGGATGAGGATAGGTTTGAATGGGATTTTAATTAAATAAATAAAATTTATTTAATTAATTGGCTTAATGGATTGGGGAAATTAGGACAAAATGCTACAAGATGTCTAGGATAATGTTTTTAACTAGGTGTTGCTAGACATGGACAATTTTGGGACAAATTTGGGTGTCTACACTTTGACCCTATGATATTCACAATATTTGTTCTCTTTGTACCAAGGAGCTTTGAAGACCGGTTCCCCATTGGGTGGTGCTTTAGGCAATATGATATCTCCCGGTTGGAGAAGCTTATGAAAGATTACCTCCATGGGTTCCCCTAAAAGAGTAAATTGTCATCGAAGTGTTGAATTTTGTCTTTATCAGTTTTGTTGAAAAGGTTGATTTGTTGTAGATGTGGCTTGGATGTTGATAGGAGCTTTTACTGTTTGGATGTTCTTTGCATCTACAACACCATCATTAACAACATTCTTGTTTTTATTCCAAAAGCAGGATTTATCATTTGACCATTGTGGATTGTCTTTGTTATCTGTGAAAATCTTGATAGTGCCCTTAGCAATTAAAGCACGTTCAATGCTGATTCCTTTGGATATAAGCTCGTCAAAGGTGCTAGTACTTTGCAATTGTAGTTGAAATAATAGCTCAAGATGGAGATTTTGGACAAAAATATCAAGTTGTTGTTTCTCAGGTATTTGCCATGATAGTTTGCTAGCCATGTTATGCCATCGTTGGGTAAATGAGGAAAAATCTTCACCATTGCATTTCTTGTTGTTGACAAGATCATTCATGTTCACTTCATGTTCAATGTTGAAATCGAAATGGGATCAAAATTTGTTTTCTAGTTTTGCAAAAGTCTTAATTCCTGGAGGTAAGTGAGAGAACCATTCAAGAGCTTGCCCTGCTAAGCTTCGGGGAAATAGTCTCAAGAGATAGGTATCATCTTGAGTGACATCAAGACATGCAACATAGAATGCTCTAAGTTGGTCATCCAGATTTCCTTTCCCTTTGTATTTGTCAAATTGTGGAATTTCAAAATGTGGCGGAAAAGGTGTCATATGAAGTAACTTGTCAAATGGATAAGTGCATATATCTCCCAAGGAAAATCTCTTCTTATTTTCCCCTACCGCTTGGTTAATCATTTGTTCAACATCCGCTTGAGATAATTGATGTTGTTGCAAAGGGGGTTGATGGTTTGGAGGTGAAGTGTAATATTGTTTATATTGTGGTTGTTGTTGAGGAATGTAGGTGGGTATGACCGTTTGTTGAGGTTGTGTGCTTACATTATATGTCGAAGGATTGGTATTTGACACATATGTGTTGGAGGATTTCTATCCTTGAGACACAAGTGGTGGTTGGGTATATTGCGATGGATTAGCTCCAAGAGATTGCATCACATGGGAAGTAGAGGATGGATTGGCGTTGGTTGACGGTTGTGGGTTTAGAGTTGGATTATAGTAAGTGGTATTTGGGTTTTTGTTTTGGACAACATGAGGAATGGTAGATGAATATGGATGAACATTTGGGTTTGTGTTTTGGACAACATGAGGATTGGTATATGGCATGTGTTGGGTGATAATGGGTAATCCTTGGGTTGCATAAGACAGATTGATGGTTTGTGAAGGATTATATGGAGGTGGAGAAGGTGATGTAAGTTGATTAACATAAGAGACAATGGTATTAGGATGTGCTTATGACATAGTAGGTGAGTCACTCATGTCAATGAGACTAACATTGGAATTATATGGTGTGTGAGACAGATTCGTGGAAATAGTGGTAACCATGTTAGAGGTAATAGGGATGTGAGTATGGGAATGTGATGCAATAAGAGTAGAGATTTGCAATGGTTGCAAGACTTGGGATATTGGAATGGCTTGTGATCCTTGGGGTGCTTGTGAAGTTGGTATGGCTTGTGAAACTTGTGGAGTTTGTGGTATGAAGATGGCTTGTGAAATTTTTGGAGTTTGCACTTGTGAAACATGGACAACTTGTGATACTTGAGGGACAGATACGGTCATGGTAGATGCGGGGGTATGTTGTGAAACATGGAAAGGTGGAATTCTTAACTTTTGTGAATGGAAAGGAAGTACCTCGATTGTTTTTATCAAAGGTTCTACGGTGTACTCATTACATGGTGGGCTTGATGGTGTAGTAATATGGAATGAGGGAGATGGATTGGAAGGTGGATGAGATTGGATAGGCATGTCATGAAATGGTATGACTATAGTGGATGGTCCCTTTGTAACAACAGCAGGAGTATTTGGATCTTGTTTTTGGATGGAAGATAGGTCAAAGTTGCTTGGTAATTTGGCCCCCATACGGGCTAATTGCAAGAAATGACAGTCTAGATCGGATAGGATAAGTTTCTTAGCTTGGTCCCATATGTGTGTATCTCTAAATTTGGATAAGTCCTCTTGGGATTTCTCTTCATAGGTCTCTAAAAATGTTTGAGATTGTGCTTGTTGTGAAGATGATGGTCTAGCAGTGTATCCTTCGGGCACAAACATGTAAGAGGGCATACCGGTTGTAAATTGAGTCGCATCTCTAAGTGGCATGGATTGGGATTGTTACATTTTGGCTTATATCTCAGCTTGCAATTTTTCTTCCATTTCAACTCTATATTGGCTCCTAGTTTGAGGCATGATGGTTGATGTTAAAAGTTGGACTTGTCTTGTCAAGGTTGAGACCCAAAAGGTGATGGTTGGCTAATTATTTGGTGTTGGTTTGTTTTGCTAGTTTGTTGGTTGTTTGGTTTGCTAGTGGGTTGCTTGGTTGTTATTGTTGTTGTTTGGTTGCTTTTTGTTATTGTTTGTTGGATATACTTCCCTAGAGGATAGCTCACACACTCAAGGGAAAAGCTAGTTGTTGATGTTGTTTGCTGGTATTGCTAGGGCTAGGTAAAGCCAAAAGGATAATGTTTGGTTGTTGGTTTTTCTGGTTGGTTGTTGTTTTGGGGTCTCAAAAGGATGAAATCTCAAAAGTCCAAGGGTTTGATATGCTCAAGATAGGAAGCAATGCTCAAGTGACCGTAGATGCTCAAAAGACTATCAAAAAGATGGTAACAGAGCTAAAGATGTATGAAAGTGCTATTGATTGGGTTGGATGAATATTGATTGATGATATTTGACTAGAAGTGACTCGTGATAGCTCAGAGGTGACTCAGATAAGGCCAAAAGTGATAGATAATAGCTCAAAATTGATCTAGTTATGTTTTAGATGACAGACTGCAGTGTTGACCAGAGGCTACTAGTTTTACTAGAGGCAATCAGTTACAGGTCAAAAGTGATTTACTGATGCTTAAAAGTGATGTCATTTTGCCAGAAGCAAGCAGCTATAGGTTAAAAGTGATCTGGTTTTTGCAAAAAGTGAACAACTACTATTTAAAAGCAATTTGGGTTTCTATAGGAAAGTAGTTAAGGTTCAAAGGTGATCTGTGTCTGTCAAGAAATATGTTTGAAGGATGTTTTAACAAGTAAATAGTGATTTTAGTCACTCACACTCACAACACACACAAACTTGTACAAACCAGGCTAGGAAAGGACTGTATTTGTTGAATCTCCTTTGTTGGCAAGAGACACTGTATGGATTCATGAATGTTGTCATTGATGGCAACAAAGGTTAGCCCACACATCCGCAGGACATAATGAGTCTTTACTGGAAGACAGATTGTAAAGTATTGAGGTCTAGTAAGTAAGAATAGAGAAGTCAGTAAGGTCCGACAGACAGGTCTGAATCTCTCAGAGGAAGTATCTTGGTGAAGTGCAGATTTGGGTAAGTTAAGAGGACTACCTTAAGTGATAGAATCCAAAGATTTAGCCTCTGGTGATAGATGAAGAAAAAGATGTGATCACTTGAGTATCAGGTTCCTAATTGGTAGTGTGACAAAGGAAGAACTGACTGGCAGAACATCAGACATCATTTCGGATGTGTTACTAATGATGGAAAAGGTTCTTAAGGCATAAGTTATGTTTGGCCGACATGATTGATGACTTCTACAAGTATATGCTTGATCCACATTACTTGATGTGCAAGGATTCGGCCAACAGATCAGAGTTTGTAAAAAGCTTAACTATTCCAGGTGCTGACTAGAAAGGTGATGAAATCACTTTTGCGGATATATATACAAGATGGATTTAGTTGTGAGAGGTGTTGTTTTTTGTAATGTGCGAATAAGAGCAGAAGAGCAGAGCCGAAGCAGCAAGGAAGATCTGGTATGTAAGAGAAAAGTAGCATAAAGAAGAGGAAAGATGAAGTGCAGTAGATCAGTATACTGAGCCTAACCGGAACTGAACTCCAGCATATGAAGATGCTCCCAATCAGTTCAAGTATTGTATAAACACTCTTTTTGTAGATAGTGAGTCTCTTGTAGGTAGTGTGCCTCTTGTGAGCAGTGTGCTCGGACAGTGAGCCCTAATTGGCAAGTGCCATTTTTGTATTTCTATTCTTCTAACAGAGAATACAATCTTGGGTTAATCACCCCGTGGTTTTCTCCCTTAACAGGGTTTCCACATCAAAAATATTGTCATGTGTATCTCTATTTCATGGTTATGTTTGTTTATTTGAATTATTGCTGCATTGATTATTAAGGAAGTTAAGAAAGAAGAAATTAGTAGGATAACTGATTCACCCCCCTCTCAGTTATCAACAATTGGTATCAAAGCTAAGTTCCTCCTAACAAAGTCTAATAGCTTGAGGAAGATCTGGGAATCCAAATGGATGCATATGGTTTAAGGGAGCAACTCAAGACTGCCCTTGATGATCTTAAACAGTCAAACTCTGAAGTCAATGAACTAAAGGAAAGACTCAAACAGGCTAATGATTTCATGAGAGAACTAAAAGACAAATTAAGTCTCTCTATGAAAAAGAGAAAGGAGCTGCTTCAGCAATTGGCAAGACAAGGTGAAGCAAATGATGCAAATGAAGAGCTAAATGAGAAAACCAAGTTATGTGAAAAGTTATCAAAAAAAATTATTATGGTAAGACATGAAATGGAATTAGGAGTTATGAAGTTCACCCAAGAAGTTGAAAAGAAAAGAAAAACTGAAGATAATCTAAGACAATCTCTCAAGGAGAAATCAGAAGATTGCCACCAGATGGATAGAATTATTAGACATCTTAAATCTAATCTTGAAGATGCTAAAAATAATGAAGAAAAACTTGAGGATCAAATTGTCTCTCTTAAAAGGGATCTTCAAACAGCAAATGAATATAAAGAGAAATTCAAGATAAGTTCTACTCAACTTGAAGTTCTTCTTGAAAGTCAAAAGAAGATAGATGACAAGTGTGGTTTGGGATATGAGAAAGGAGAAAGTTCTGGATCCGGTCAAAAGAATTTTGAATCAAAAAATCTAAGGAATAGGCCTCGAAGACCTCTGATAAGATAGCCTAATGCTCAAAGATATCCATCCTTCAATGGATACTGCCACAACTGCAATAACTTTGGTCACAAAGCTAATCAGTGTAGAAAGAGAATGAGTCAGACTAATTCATCCTTCTCCGGATAGTGCTTTAACTGCAAAAGGTATGGTCACAAATCTCATGAATGCAGAAATATGCAAATGAACAAATCATTCAATGGTAGATGCTTTGCATGCAATAGAATAGGTCATATGGCTAATCAATGCAGATCAAGAGGATATCAGTCAAATATGCAAAGAAATGTTGTTTGCCAAATCTGCAATAGATCTAGTCATAGTGCAAAATTCTGTAGAAGCAAGAATCAGGACAAAAAGGGTCCGGTATATCATAATCAGAATCAAGATAAGGGTAAACAAAAGGTGAATGTGGATGAAGTCAAAAGAGAGATGAACAAGATTTGGGTGAAGAAAAGTACAAAGAATGTAGAGGATGGATCCACACCAGACTCTGGTGCTGATATTCCCTCTAAAAATTAAAAGATGAGCTCTGGCTCAGGGGGAGACACAAAGAAAACCTTGTTCCCCCAGCCAATCAATTGGTGCCAGAACTGGCACAAGAAGAGTTGCAGATTGAAGGGTTCATAAGGGAAACATCCAAACAAACTATGGTGAAGATTTGGAAGATCAGCATGATGTTTAAAGATCAGGATTGATCCAGTTCTTCAAGTCATCTGAATAAGGCAAACCGGAATAACTTAGGTCGAGCATTTATTGCAACCTAACATTAGGGTTTGCGGAGCAATATAAGGGTTCTCTCATTAATCACTTGTTTATTCTGCATTCAAGAAGAAATGAAAAGTGAAGCTCTGCAACAAATCTCCTCAAAGCTCATCTAAGATCATTTGCAGAAGCCATTTCATCCAGAAATCATCAGGCCAACTCCGTGAAACTAAAAGGCGCAAAAGGTATTTCCCATTTTCAATATCTGTCTGTAAATCTTTTGAAAGATGGCTACTCCAAATATAGTAAAGATTTCTAATAGACCTCGCCCCACATTCAAGAAACATCCATACAAGTCCTTGGAGGTAGATCCCCTAGGAGCCTTTTCCAGTGTTCTGCATGGCGTATTACATACAGAAGACATTAGGGTTTACATACATGCAAGTATTGAAGAGTTTGGGGAATTCAAACTAAGAGACATCTATCACAAACAAATAATAGATGATGCATTTGAGCTTAAACCAGAATATAAGGGCATCCAAGAGAAGCATTTTGATTAGTTCATTCATTTCCCCTGCTTTGAATAAAATGAATGGGTCCGGTATGTATTGAGTAGAGTGCCTGATAACTTCCTTTGGCTAAACAGACCTTGCAAGATCACAAAGGAGGCAATTAGGGTAGTAACTGGTTTATACTCCTTCGGAGGGTTACCTGTTCTCAAATTTGTCAAAAACAACATTGTGACTAAGGCCACTGGATCAAAATTTGATAAGAGGGCAATGACCATTGAAGATATTACTGACCTGGATATCAAGTTTGCTTCTATGATAATAGGATATAAGATATATCACTCCAGTAGGGAGAATTCAATTTCTGGAACTGCAATTTATATTGCCTATGAGATGCTAAAAAAGAATGCAGAATATGATCTCTGTGAACTTCTTTTGAGCCAATTAATGGAAAACATATAGAAGATCAAAAAGGACAAAAAGAACTCCTTTAAATATGGAGGACTGATACTATGTTTATTTTTCTACTTCATGAATGAGCTTCTTGGATCAAGTGGATGGGTATGGGAAAATGACAAACTGGTAGCAATCCAGATCAAAGACTACTTGCATGAACTTGGAGATGCTAAGGCAAGGAGTACAGCTCTGTGGGGTTACTTCAAGCAATTCCAAAATACAATGCAAATCAGAGAAAGAATCCCCAAATCAGTAGTTGAGAAATATAAGGATACAATGTGCTTCATGCTAGACACTGATCAATGTCTTATGGAGGCAGTAGAGCCAAGGACAGTCTGGATCATTCCCATGGGGTATGAAGTCGATGAAAAAATTGTTGAGTTGCATATTGAACACATGCTGAATCAACCAAAAGATCCCAAGGCAGAAAGGTTTGGCACCTTTGAGGAGCTGAGTGTAAAGATTCATGTGGAACTCAGACAACCAAAAATCAAGAGAAAGGTAAGAAAAGAAGTTGAAGATGTTTCCAAAGGCTTTGACATCTCAAAGGAGGCACTTGATGCCAATAGCGAAAAGAGGCAAAAGGCTGAGGAAGAGAAGAAGGCAGAAAAGAAAAGTGAGGAAAGTGCTCTGGTAGAAACCTCAACCCGGACCAGATCATCAAAGAGATCTGCACCTGTCACAGCCAAAAGCTCAAGAATATCAAAACCAGAAGTACAGGCATCCGGCAAAGGAGAGAAAAGATCAAAGACAAAAGCCACAAGGGCTTATGCTAGTCAAAGAAATGAAGAGGAAACCGAATCAGATGAGGAGATAAAGAAACTTAAGAAGAAGAAGAAATCATCTGGTGAACACTCTACCAGTCAAGGAGAAGAAGAGAAGGAAGAGGAATTTGCTGAAAAGCCCACTCTATCCTTAGATGTTGTAGTGAAAGCAATCGCTATGGATGGGAACCTACAACCCCTAACTAAATTCTATGATGATTACAATGAGCCTAACCAAAAGATTCTGCAGGAAGCTACAATTAGGTATCTGAACATATACAATATGGCTTTCATTGAAATTATATCTCTTATTCCTAAGAGCCTAGAAAAGGAGTTAGAAATGAGAAATACCAATGCCATGGCAAAAGACCTTGAGATCCGGGAACAGATAGCTATTCAACTATATCCTTCAATCGATCCCAAAATAATGAATATGATATTCAAAGATTGCAAGGATGAATTCAGGAGCAAAGCAAGGATGAATCAGATCATGCTTGGTGAAACTGACAAAGTGGCAAAAGAGACTGAAGAGATCCTTTGAAATGCTCCTAAAAGGTTCAACATTCCCATCACAGAGGACTTTGGTAAAGACAAGGGCTCAGAATCCCCTATTTCGGAAGAGGTGGCTCATGAACAAACAACTATCTCTCCTCTGGTTTCCCCTACAGCCTCCAAATCTAAAGGAGAAGATAAAATATAGGAGAAAGAAGCAGAAGTGAAGAAAAAATAAGTTGACAGTACCAAGGTTGCAAAGGGAGAGAAGACCTCAACAGAAAAGACCACAACTGTTAGTGGTATGAATGTAGAAGGAGAAAAAGCTCCAAGGGACAGCTCTAAAAATGCAAAAGAGAAGAAACATTTTTCTCTAGCAAGAGACACTGCACAAACTATCCAAAAATTCCTGAGCAAAGAAACAATGGAGATTGATGAACTAGAGCTTCTACAAGGTCCATTCAATTTTGATTCTCTTTCTTCAGTACAGACAATGAAGATAGCTTCATTTGCTAACGCAAAGGCCAAAGAAAAACTTCTAAAGTCTCATATGGAAGACAGTGAGTTGATAGAAGCTACTTCTGGAGTGCTAGAAAAGATCATGCCATCATTCAAGAAGGATCCCATAGCCTCCTTATCCGGTAATCTCAAAACTCTAGTCAGCAGTGTTAATACACATTTTGATTCTCTAGAGAAGTCAGCTGAAGAAAAAGTCCGAAAGGAGTTTTTGGATAAGAGATTCTCAGAGGTACAAGGGTTGATCATTAATGATAGGAGAAATATGAATATTATGATAAAGAGCTTAGAAAATGCTCTTAAAGATGGCGGAGAAGTATACAAATTTTGTATTTCCTAGTCCAAAGCAACAGTGGAGATTGAGAAGAAAATAAAAGAGCAAGAGGATAAACTACTAAGTTTGTCTCAAAGTTTTGATCCTCTCTCTTCCTCCATAGTAAATCAAGAGTGTCACACTATTGCAATCACAAATGCAATAAAGAATTTTGAGAAGGAAAGGAAGAATATAATTAGCTGGATGAGTGAACTTAGAAGGATCATTATCCCTAAGTTAGAGGCCATGCATGAGGCCATAAGTGATGCTAAGACTACCGCCTGGACAAATGATCTGACAGATCTTAAGAGGGAAGAAGATTTTGTGTTCCTGTTGAGTGGTCACATCTCCATTTTGGATCGAATGAAGCAAAGATAGGCTACAGAACTCGTCCAATTGAAGACATCCTTTGTAGACATTCTTCAGTTTATGTGAGTATATAATATGCGGCTAAGTATAGTAAAATTTTAAAATTTTGGTATGCGGACCCTACCATTTGCCATTGATGTCAAAGGGGGAGTGAGGAGTAGTGAAAAATGAGGTATCCAACTAAGGGGGAGTTCCAGAAAATGTACATAGAGATAGAGCATCAGCCAAAGGGGAGTATAGTGCTACACTTAGTCATTTTTCACTAAGTGTTGCCATCAATGCCAAAGGGGGAGATTGTTGGCAAGAGACACTATATGGATTCATGAATGTTGTCATTGATGGCAACAAAGGTTAGCCCACACATCCGTAGGACATAATGAGTCTTTACCGGAAGACAGATTGCAAAGTATTGAGGTCCGGTAAGTAAGAACAGAGCAGTCAATAAGGTCCAACAGATAGGTCCGGATCTCTCAAAGGAAGTATCTTGGTGAAGTACAGATTTGGGTAAGTCAAGAGGACTACCTTAAGTGATAGAATCCAAGGATTTAGCCTCTGGTGATAGATGAAGAAAAAGATGTGATCACTTGAGTATCAGGTTCTTGATTAGCAGTGTGACAGAGGAAGAACTGACTGGCAGAACATCAGACATCATTCTGGATGTGTTGCTGATGATGGAAAAAGTTCTTAAGGCATAAGTTATGTTTGGCCGACATGATTGATGACTTCTACAAGTATATGTTTGATCCGCATTACTTGATGTGCAAGGATTCAGCTGACAGATCAAAGTTTGTAAAAAGTTTAACTATTCCGAGTGCCGACTAGAAAGGTGATGCAATCACTTTTGCAGATATATATACAAGATAGATTTAGTTGTTAGAGGTGTTGTTGTTGTTTGTAATGTGCGAATAAGAGCAGAAGAGCAGAGCAGAAGCAGCAAGGAAGATCTGATATGTAAGAGAAAAGTAGCATAAAGAAGAGGAAAGATGAAGTGCAGCAGATCAGTATACTGAGCCTAACCGGAACTAAACTCCAGCATATGAAGATGCTCCCAATTAGTTCAAGTATTGTATAAACACTCTTTTTGTAGACAGTGAGTCTCTTGTAGGCAGTGTGTCTCTTGTGAGCAGTGTGCTCAGGCATTGAGCCCTAATTGGCAAGTGTCATTTTTGTATTTCCATTCTTCTAACAGAGAATACAATCTTAGGTTAATCACCCCGTGGTTTTCTCCCTTAACAGGGTTTCCACGTCAAAAATATTGTGTCATATGTATCTCCATTTCATGGTTATGTTTTCTTATTTGAATTATTGTTGCATTGATTATTAAGGAAGTTAAGAAAGAATAAATTAGTAGGATAACTGATTCACCCCCCTCTTAGTTATCAACACCCTTGCCATGCTTATTTAAAGCGGATAGCTTTAGGATCTTGGTAACACCAGCTCCTCTGCATGGCACTCAATTCTCATGCATACCAAGATCTAGGTTTTCCAAGGCTTGTCCCCCCACCAAACCTTAGGATTGTCTGTGCTATCTCTACTAAGAACCACAAGAATTAGGGCAGCTTCAAAGGTCCCACCTTTTGCGTCAACAAATAGAAGGCTTTTGGCTACTACACAATGTTGCTAGTAAGGGCATCCGTTTAGGTAGCTATATGTGTAGCAACACTACTCTCCATTATGGAGTCTCCCAGCCTTCAAGGGTTATGCCTTGGAGGGTTTTGGGGGAGGTTGGCTATCGGTATAACACAACACTGATTGTTTGTGGCTTTCAACACAAACACTTTTCTTATATAGTGGTTCAAAAGGACTTAGCTTTAGCCCATTACCACTTGGGTCATACCCCTTCTCACACCAGGAAGGTAGGCCCTCTAAAGATAATAAAAAGTTCTCATACACCCAAGATCTATTTGATAGGCAAGGGGAGATGATACTTTTGATATTAAATTTAGGTTACAAACATGCACAATCAAGCAATCAAGAAAGATAAAACAAGCACAAAGCAAGCAATGATTCTTTTTAAGCACCAAGGCCAAATGTTCCTAAATTAGTGATAAAATCAAAAGTCTTGGACCAATCGAAGCTGCAACAGATATGTTAGTAGTTTCACAACCTCCTTTTCTTGGACAATCGATAAGATGCTACACAAATAATTGATTAGTAGCCAAGAAAACCAAACTAAAAATGATAAAATTGAAAGTGACATAGTTACTAGAGGCGATCAACTGTTGATCGAAAGCAATCTGGATACTGCTGAAAGTGAAATGTTACTGCTCAGAAGCAATGCAAAAGGACCTAGATGCAAAATAATAAGGCTCAAAAGTGATGCAGAAAATAAAGATGTGAACTGTTATTGCTCATAAGCGACCCAGATTTGCAAAAAAATAGATATAAACAAAAAACCCTAGTTTACAGAAAGTGATCCAAATAGCCAGAAATGATTAGTTTTAGGTTAAAAGTGATGCAAATTATGATAGACGTGACCACTGTTTTCTTAGAAGTGACGTAAAAAAGGCTGTAAGTGACTACTGTTTGGTCAGAAACGATCTAGAGAATACTGAAAGCAAAAGATTTAGGCTTAAGAGTGATGTGTATGTTCTAGAAGCGACTGGTTTTCACTCAGAAGTGACTAAAACTTGCCATAAGCACTCAGAAAATCTGATCTTCACAAAAAATAACTTCAAACAACAAAGTTAATCAAGGATGTGGGTCCCACTGGGCGTGCCAAAGTGTGATAGGTAAAAATCAAGTCAATAAGATCAAGCATTATAAATGAAAACTTAATCCTACCACCATCAAAGAATCAAATCCAAGTGAAATCAAAAGCATGTAATTCAAGAAAAATATCACCTAGATTGTATGATTCCTTGTTTGTGATGTGGATTGCTTCTTCAACAATAGACAATAATGAAGATCCAGGCTGCCATGATGGATGAATGATAATGATAATATGCTCAAATGCTCAAATGCTCAGGATCATAATGTAGACGCTATGATAATGTTGGATCTGTGTATTATGGAATGAGAGGGTGTTTATATAGACTATAGTGCCCCTCCACTCACACCTTGGATGTATAGGTGAACCGGTCAAGGCAGACGAAGGAGAAGGTAAATAACCGAATGTGCAAGATAAGGTAAACAATTGATGTTGTTTAATATAGGTAGATGCTTCATCCATGTATGGTTTCATATGATAGTTAATGTGTTTCATTGATAATCTCTATTGCGGCACTGATGATGCAGTCTTTGATATTGTTTCGCATTCCAATGTTTATGATGTCGTTCTTACTACAGTTGTTATATATTGAATGGATCTTATGTGACTGATTCTGTTAGATTCATTGCTATGATGGTACTTCTGACACTTATGATTTCATGCACTTGTATGTTAAGTGTAGGGTTCTGTTTAGAGTGGGAAATAGATTTGATTTGGTTATGATTGAGCTAATCTAGATTTATATGACGTGGAAGGGACGATGTCGTATCACTCACTTGTGAGCGCCCTGCGATGTCGTGATTCCTTTTTGCCACCTAGTGCTAGATTATATGCATCTATACATGCTTGACCGTGACATTTGTTGCAGGATGCAAGTACCGGCATCGACTCCACCTGAATTAACAGGTCTGAGCGTGCCTTGAACCCAATGGATATGTTGTTTCGGAGATAACTTAAGATCCCACATCCCTAGTTATTATCCTCAGTCAGGATGCATGTCATGTCTAGTCAACCTGTCAGTTCTGCCGGTATGTTGGTCATGCAATTGATTTATGTTTGGTGGAACTTGTTGGCTAAGTATGTTTTGGCCTGGCTTGTGATCATGTCTGATTTTGGCCTCTGATGGTTGTCCCGCTCAGTGGGCTAGGTTGTATGCCTAGATTTCGTCAGATAATCATGCTTTTATTTGATCCACTTTGGCATTTATAGGGTTACATCATATTATCCTTACTTATTATTAATATCTGATAAGATTTAAATGGTAACTGTTCGTTACCTAGTTCAAGAAGTTTTAAAACATCGTTTGGACTTTAAGTCATTTGCTTGGTGATGAATACTTCTTAGAAGGGGGTGCTAGATATCCATATTAGTTAGTCTTGTAGGGCAATATGGGTAACCTTGATTGTTTTGTCGTAGAACTAAGGCTTATGCAATAATCACATGGTACGGTGATTAGAATCCGTTCTCGCCTCTGCCAACAGCTTACCATTCTAATGATGTATTGAGTTATCATGTGGCAAGCGAAAATAAATATTATCTAATCCTATGTATTTCTTGTCCTCTAAGCTAAAAGACATTATGTTGCAGAATATGCTGCTCAAGGGCAATACTATTTCCAAGCTTGCTTCAGTTAAATAATTATATCTTTTGCAGAAATATGACTTGAGAAAGTTTTATGGAATAGAAATATCTGTCAGTTTTTCCCTCGTGTCATGCTTGGAGGAATGCATCGCCATCTTCATTATTACTGGAGATCTGACATGGTGCACCTTATTATAATGTAAGCCATTCGGTTCAATTTGTTTTGCTTAGCATCACTGATAATCTCCACGTGGTCATTGTCTCATGACCTTCTTGGAATTAAACGTTGTTGCACGGGGACAATGGGCACATTCTCAAGGTCTTAACAACTCTTATAGTGGTCCATAAGGCATGTTTATTAAACCAAATGCAATTGCCAACTATTATTATGATGGCAGCGAAATTATCCTTGTTCCATTTCTCCACAATAGTAAGTAATTTCTCGAATCTGGGAAACACCTGGCAGCCATCATATTCCAAGCCAATTTCTCCAACTATGCACAGATCTCCTTCTTCTATGGATGTGACCTGTCTGCCACATAAAACTCCGCAGACCCACGAAAACCGTAGCATCCAGTCTTATGGCAGACAACTTCCTAGAAAGCAGCGAAGGCTTGGGGAGGGCGGTAGACAGCTCCTTTGGCATTTGAAAAAGGTTAGTGAATCGAGTGCGCATGCCTCTAGGGACTGCAGACATGTCAATCCCCTGGAAAATGTAAAGGCTGCGATGATTCCTGGAAGATACGACATGCCCACATGAAGTATGTCGGGGGAGGCACATTCCTCGAGGAGGGTTCAGCTTTTCCCAACGTGAGAAAAAAGGGGAGATAATTACGCTTCTGGAATGTCTTTGGGAGAGGGACCAATTTGTTGCGTCAGGGAGAGTGCAAGGAGAAGAGGGATTTCTGGAAAAGGTTTTTGGGGAGCATATGACTGAGGCGAGCATATCAAACGGAAGATTTGAGGAGAGTTGGAAGGGAGTGCGAACAGGAAGCAAGAGAATTGCCTTCTGAGGATTCGATCCAGAGCCATGGAGGAAATCGTCCTTTGAATGGAAAAGGTACGTGCATCACTTCTTTGTCTTTCTAGCACAGAAGCTAAAATCTGTTTGCTACACTTTCCTTACATTCACAAAGAAAACTGAAACCCCATTACACTCGCCTACTTCCCACTGGCACCTCGAACGTGGCTTCCTGCTCTATGCCATCCCATGCTGAATTTGCGTAACCATCTGGTTCTGCGTTAAATGACAGAGATAGGAGCCAGACTTTAGCCATGAAACAGCAAGCCTTGACCATAGAACTTTATGAATCTCACTGAAACCCAATGCTCAGCAAAAAAAAAAATGTCATTGGCTTCGAAGATTTTTACTGTAGATGCAATCGCTATCTCATACCACGCCTTTTCCTTCTTGCTGGGTGTTTTGAGGTGTGCCCACGTCTTTTCTGGTTTTGACTGGCTTGGAAGTTGCCATTTTTGCCACAGCCAGTGAGTTGTCCTCCCTTGTGCCGGAATTTGGAATGTTGCCATCATAGGATTAGATGTGGCTGCCTGAGTTTTCGCCCTAGGACTGGCAGAAATAGTTTGTCGTCAGTAAACTCCAGTTGTGCACTCCTTGGTGCGGTAGATTGATGCAGTAGTTGTTTCTTGATTACCTGCCAGTGGTTCGCCTGGGAATAGCTGCTCTTACAAACGTTTAAACAATCATATGTGTCAACTTAAATCTGTCCACGTCAGCTTTTGACTATTAACTAAACCCATGCTTGAGCCAGTTAAACAATGTGTTAGAATAGTGAGAAATGTGTGTTTTCATAAGATGGAATCATCGGATTAGGGAATAGAGAAACTTAGTTGTAGATCAATGCCGGCTATCAAACTAGTGTCACGTTCTTTCTGGACAGCGAAGTTTTAGTGGAAAATTAAATTCTATAGGATAGATTTAGAGCTGTTGTAAAGTAGTGTTTAATCTATATTGGTGCAATCGAGGTCTTGCAGAATAGTTAATTGCTTTCCTCACCTTGAAAGTTAAATAGGTTTATGATATATTCTAGAGGTGTTTTATGGATTCCCTAATTGAAACTCCGTGAGAACGAATTTAGAATCCCATCGCATTTATTGAGTTACTCAATCTTCATCCCGAACAGTAACGAGTTGCCTTAGGATTATGACATTCGTGTCTCGCAAATCAACTAGATTATTGTGTAATTATAGTTCCGTGTTGCTATTTAATGTTATTGTAAATCCCTTCGCAACAAGTTTACAACCATGCTTTAATTTTAAATGGTCTTCCTTGCTATTAGGTTAGAGTTATGTTTGTATAAAATGTGGATGGGAATTAAATGGCAAGTAGTTATTTAATCAATTTACACTATTGATATTATCGTTTTGCAATTGATAAGTAGTTATGATTCTACCCTCGTTTTCTAATTTAATCTACGGCAATATTAAGGAATCTTAATTAAATTAAATTATTTTTGGTCAAATGTTAATTAAATTATCCGTCAGTGAATCTGTTATGTTAGCCTTGTAAAATTTATTAATTATGTTGATATTAAGAGTTACTATGGTAATGGGAGTATGTGAACTCAGTTGCATCAAGAAAACAAGATTGGCCCTATGTTTGATTATTGGTCTCAATAAGACTCCTTGTACAAGTTAATAGAGTGTTTGTTTCCAGAGGCCTAGGTCGTAATTTTGTGTTCATACTCATGGTATCTTGAGAATGCATCTTGGGGAATGATTCAGTCCTTCATGTATGTTGCAATTCTTATTTGTCTGAGTTGTGTAAACTATTGTGATGGTCAAGACATGGGAACATGCCGTCATCGGTATAGTATAGATCTCCCAAGGACTACTCCGCTTGGAAACCGTGAATTATGTATGGAGAATTTGCCTTGTGCTCATGCCATAGTTGCCAGAAGGGATTATGCCTTGCTATGTGTATGTCTATGCCTTGGAAACTAAATTATTCCAGTATTACAAGAAGTATATTTGTATTGTGTTTATACCTCTTAGACTGTAACTAAATTATAGTGTTAGTGACTAATCCTATGTAGTTATTTAAATGTGTAAGTTATGTTGAAAACTGATAACGTTAATTTACTTAACGACATTATTAACTGCATTATCTTATAGTCAATTTTGTGTCTAAGAAAACCTCAATTTGTTATGAGATGGGTGATTGTTGATGAGAACAAGTTTGTTTGCTTAATGAGGTACACGTCCATGAATCCCTTTTGGGTATAATAGATTAGGTTGTTGTTGATATCCTCTTGTTACAAGGAATAGTAGATTAAACGAAGTGAATGTTGTAATGATTCTTGGGCATCTTTTGAGTATGGTACTGTTTTGAAGACCCATGGTTAGTATGTTGTTTTATATATATAGCCCTTAGAGTATGTTTATTGGATTGGTCTAATGGAAGGAATTGTGCACTTAAGAGTAAACGTTGATGTGGAATTGTTGCATTACCGTGGTGTCTAGTGAAGGTTGATTCCAGAGGCTAGGAGAGGTTGTTGTAAGTCGACCCTTGTGATGATTCAATCTTGTTAAAAAAAAACTGAGCATGTTTTGGTTTTATGTGATGTTGACTTCTCTCTGCTTTGGTTTATATGATTTTTTTTAACAAATGTGTAAGTGGGATATTGCCTTGCTCAGTAGATCTAGACTTGTTGTTATGTCTTGAATCCATGTTGTTGAGCTCTTCTCGAAGGTTGTGGTCCCCTATTGTGTTGAGCTTGTTTTAAATTCCTTGTTGGACTATGTAAACGATTGAAATGTTGGGAGCAAGAGGACCCATGCCTTGCTCTGGAATACACCTTGTTATGGTTGAAATGTTGGAGCAAGAGGACCCATGCCTTGCTCGAGTGATTCATTATATTGTGATTGGTTGCAAGATGATTGATGCCTTGCAATTGTTATGTATACTTGGGGATTTAAGGATAGTTGTTATGCAAGATGGTCAATGCCTTGCATGGTTCCGTATTCCCGTTGTTGTGATGTCTTGCTATGCTTGTTGTGCAGGGTTCCTAGTTGTAGGTAAGGGAGTGGCTTCCAGGTGGGGGCCGGTGTCTAGAGAGAGACTGCCAGGGTAACCCACTGGGAGTTGGTAATTCAGTGATAACATAATAAAACACCTAGGAGTTGGGTAGTTTTTACACTAACAAGATAATAAGATGTTTTGTTCCTCACTCATGCCTGTAGTGCTAGTTCAGACTAAGGATGAGGGGAGAAGGCCTGGATTGGCAGAGTTACTTCCTTGTCACCACGAAAGGAAGGTGGATTCCCGCATGCATCATCCTATGGGGCCAGTGCCTAGAGAGGCTGCCAAGGTAACCATAGATGGGGGCCGGCACCTAGCGGCGGAGACTGTCAGGGTAACCCATGGATGGGGGCCAGCGTCTAGCTAGAGCTGTCAGGGTAACCCATGTAGGACCATGCGATGACACTCTCCTTACTACAACCTAGCATTCCCTAGTGGTACTTTCTCCTTTTGTTATGTGTTGCCTCTGGAAGTACTGTTGTGTTATTTATGATATTGACTTGTGTGGTTGGAAGTCATGCGTTGTCCTTGTTCCTTAGTCCTCTGTCTACCCATCTGTCTGTTGTTGTGGGACCTTATGTTATCTCCTAGCGCGAAGGGGTGGGCCTTAGGGTTCCACATGGTTGGGTGGTAAGAGCTATCCATTGGTCCTTTCTTTGGAGGTATGGTTCGAGTTCCGCGTAGAGGCGTTCTAGATCTAGTTCGCTTTCCTTCTTCAGAGTTGCATGCTTGCTTATGTATTCTTTTGTAAACCGACATGATCGGTCTTATAATCTTGTAATCATGTAATCCTATACTGAGACCTTGTAATTAATCTATTTTGTTCAGGAAAAGTTATTCGTATCTGTTTTATCAGAGTTATGGTTATTGCTTCCGTAGTTTTTAATTCCTGTCATTAATGCAATTATAATGCCCTAGAGTTGTTAGAGGTGTAATTTCATGTTATATGATATGTTTGGTTACTACTTGCACTATCTTGCTTTCAAAAAAAAAAATAGTTCTGTAACTTTTGCACTTTTAGTTATACACTCTTGGGTTTCATGACGGGGCATTACATAGACCTCAACCAAAATCAATCAATGGTGGAGATTTGGTGGCTATGTGAATGGATAAGATAAAATGATAGGCATAGGTGAATGTGTAGATGACAAGTGGAGGGAAGATAAGGCTTATGTGTGACCGTGTACATTAAAAGTTACATGTGAAAGATATTAAATAAAAGATGTAGTACCACACATTTTTTAAATAAAAGAGGCACACATGTTAGCTCATGAAGATAAATGATAAGAGAAATTAATTAAATAAATAAAATTTATTTAATTAATTAGAAAGTGGGTTTATGAAAGGAACTTTTCTTTAATTAAATAAATAATATTTAATTAATTAAAATAGATAGAATAAAGATAATTAAATAATTAAATATTATTTAATTATAGCTTAGAAGAAATAGATAATGAATTAATTAAATAAATATAATTTTATTTAATTAATAGAAGAAATAAGTGATTTAGATGAAAATAGAGAAAATGTTCAAGTGTGTTAGACAAATGCAGATGATAGGTAATGCGGTATTTGATACTAATGATAATTAGGTCAATTTTGGGTGTCTACAATTTCTATTGTTCCAATTGAGAGATCCTTGATGTCACATTCATCCAAACAAGGGATGACTGCTAAGCCAAATGGGGCATGAGACTTGGTGGTGTGGGGATCAAAGGGGAACTCTCTGAGGTTGTCCTTGTGTTGATATGATATGTTGTGAGTACTTGTGTTTGGCTGAAGATCCTAAGTTTCTTCATTCATTTTCTCTTGTGTTTTTAACTTCTTATCCTTTTCTTCATGTTCCTTCTTATAAACACTAAAAGGATTAGGATATGCTTTGATGACATGGATTTTTCCCAAGTGATGGAAATGAATTTCTTGAAATAATGTAGAGGCTATAGCCTTCATAGTATGAATCCAAGGTCTTTTGAGGATATGTTGTAATTGGTTTCCTTGTTGATGATATAGAATTCCATAGGAATTATTTAGTCATTAGAGTGAGTGGTAAGTTAATCTTCCCAATTGTTTGAATGTCATGATTTGTTGGAGTCCAGGACAACACTAAGAGGGGGGTGAATTAGTGTTATGTAAAAAATATAAGTTTTACAACTTTTCAAAATTGACAATGATGTTTATCAATTTGAACTAATTACTTGAACAATTAATCAATAAATGATCAATCACATAAATCACATATGGTAAATTAAGCTATGGAAGACATTAAAACATGAGATTATGACACAAGAAAATTACATAGTGGAAAACCCTCTCGGGGTAGAAAAACCACTCAAAATGCCTCACTAGCTTAAGTATAAAATCTTCAACTTTACAAACTCTCATTGACTTGTGACTACCTCACTGGCATACAGAAAAGTCTCACTGACTTATATAACATGTCTCACTGACTTAATATTGCCTCACGGGCATAGGAAGGTCTCACTGACCACAAGCCTCACTGGCATAACAAACACCATCATCAAAACATACTATAAAATATGTGCTAGAAATGATTGCAACTCAATCTGATTTGCACCATTACAAAACATGTCTTCTCAATCCAATCCAAATGTCAATCTCATAATCTTTGCATAATCAAATTCATCTGTGTCTTCATATTTGGCATGATTCAATTTCTAAATTCTTTGCATAATATCTTCATCCTTGTTTGATTCAAAAAATATAATCTCATATATCTCTCAAATTATGATTCATTTGTTTCTTCACAAAAATCTTTGCATGTTGGTTCACACTTCTCAAATTTACAATGCATCTACAATACCATTATATATGAAAGAGAATGTCCTTTCATATTCTTCTCAATCCTCATATTGAACTCTGCATCTATATCTTCATAAATAAGGAATCTACAAAAAATAAGATTAAAATCCTTTGTTTTGCATAACCATTCATTTTCTTGATCCATATTCCTTTCATTTTCTCAATAAAAATAATGAATGATATTCATCATATAACACTAAATAAAATCATCAATGGATTGCTTCCCTTTTTAACAAAAATGAAGTGCCTTCACAAATCAATTCATCTGCAAAACAACATAACCTTCCATATTCCTTTCTCAACCTTTTCAATCTGAGCATGTATGTCTTCATTATTATCCATGCATCAAAAATATATCTCCACAAAAAATCTTTAATTAATTCCAACAAAAACTCTTCATATTCCTCTGTGCACTTCAAAGACCCTTCCAAGAATTTCAATCTACAAAAAATAAAACATCTGCACAATTTGTTCTCTTAATTTGCCCAAAAAAAAATATATCTTCCATTTTTTTCAATCTTCAAAACCATTCATATTCCCTGTATAAATAAGAATTATATCTCTTTCAAATTCTTTAATCTGGAAAATAAATATTTTCCAAAAAAAATCTTTTAAACTTCTCATCTGTAAGAAGCCTTCAATCAATCTACAAATAACATCTCTCAATCTCCCTTGAAAAATTTCTTCAATATCTCAAACCCTCTTCTGAAAAAAAATCATATTGGATATGAAAAAAAAAACTTGTAAAAACTTCCACTTCTTTCCTTTTAGAAAAAACAAGAAGACTTTACCTTTTTGCTTTTGAAGAAATATTCAACTTAGAAATAAATCTTCTTTAAAAAGAAGCTTTAAAAACTTCAAAGATTCCTCCTATTTAGAAGGCAAGAAAATAGCCTTTATTTTTCCTTAAAAAACTCTCCTTAAAAATCTCATAGAAGATGACTTTTAAAAGGCAAATAAATAGGAGATGAAAAGTTATTTTAAAATAAAATAAAGCATATACAAATGCTTTTTCCCACTCTTTTAAAAGCACCTTGGAATTTCATGGAGCCTAATTTCATATTCACACTAAATTATATTCCATGTCTTTTTATGAATAACTCATAGTCTCCATAAAGCATTCGATGCTTTTTAAATATATTTCACCCCTTCAAATATTCAAAGCACATAATCTTTTATAAATGATTAAACTTCACTTTCTTCAATGTCATAAAGCTATGACATAAAGGGGATCAATAAATTTTCTAATATTTAAAAAAATATTAAGACTTATGTTGTGCTCCCCTTAAAATATGCTCTCCACTTCATAAATAATATAAGTCAAGCTCTCCTTTAAATATGCATAGAGCTCCCATAGGGATCATTGAATATATTAATATTTGATGCATTTTTGAAGTCTTGGACAAGGTCCTCTTCAAATATTTAATATATTAAAATATGAAGACATGAAGACATGACTTGTAAAAGACTTGAAAGCCACTGTATACCTCTACATATGTCACAAATATCAACATCAACAAATGAAGATCAAATGTAAATAAAGACCATACCACCAAACCACTGTCATTATGAAGACCATGCCACTATATATCAAATATCAACTGCAATGTCAATCAAGTATAACTATATGTCAACAGTAACATTAATGTCCTATGTCACAGAGATGAGAGCATCATATATACCATACCAATGCCATATCATAGTAACTCCCACATGGAGAACACAATACCATCAACACTGAAAACATTATGAAGGCCAAACCTGTGAAGATCAAGAATATAAGTCCAACACAAACAAGTTAGCATCAATGTATTATGTGATCAACAATTGATGTGATCAACCTGATCAAACAAGTCCTGTGATCATGAAAGAAGATGATGATCAATGGTTAACATCATAAACCAAAACTAATAACTCCAAGGACCAATATGAACACCAAACACCAAGAACATGAGAATTCATCCTAAGACAAACTTGAAGATATCCTGATCAAACAGAAGCATCTCATTTCTAACTATATTTGCATATTTGACAACACAAATCCTGATGACATCAAACAAACTGAGAACACCTTTTTGACATCAATGACAATCTACTTTCATGAATGATTGTCATATATTCTTAGAGTGGCAACTTGTTTTATGCTTGTTTTGTTGTATCCCATCCTTCGTAGAAAGGAAATGGGTAAGAGGTTAACTGTTGATCCTTCATCTACTACCACCCTTTTATGATGACCTCTTCAACTTGAACTTGTATGTATAATGGCGAATCCCTTTTCTTATTTCTTTCATCTTCAAGGAGCTTTGAAATATCAAACATGATAGGAGATGTTTCCTTTTGTGCTGAGCATTCCACCTCTAATACTTCCAAAAATGTTTTTCGGTGTGAAGGGGAGTCTCTTAATAAATTTATCACTTGTGAGAAGATGTTTTCTATTTGGTCTATTTGTTCTTCCTCTTGGATCACAAATACTTCTTGGTTCAGTTCCACATGATTGGAGTTTCTTTGATTGGCATTTCCTTTCCTATCTTGAGGTTCTTTCTCCTTTCTTTTGGATTGTAGGAGAGAGAAAATTTTTCATTGTTATTGGGTATATTTTGAGCTAGCTTTATTGTACCCATAAAAGGTTTTTGTTTCATGACCTTCTGTTCCATGGAACCAATAATATGTATTAGGATCATCGGAGTAACGACTTGGTCTTTTGCCGCTACTTATCATTATTGAGAGTACTCTTCATAACATTGATCTCTTTGTCCTAGGAGACACTTGAGGTGCTCTTTTCCACCCCTTTTGAGACTTTAAGTCTTCCATTAGTGTCATAGATTCTTCGGCCACTGTCAATGGCCGCTTGATCAATTCTTAAAGAACCTTCCAAGGCCTCTTCATAGGATTTATTGTTGATTTAAGGATAGACAACTGAGAGGGGGGGTGAATCAGTTGTCACAAAATTATGTTCCTTATTCACTTAAAACCTTCTTGTATTTCAACAGGATATCAAAGATTTAATCATGAAAGCATAATGCAATAATTCAAGAGCAGAAACAAATTTAACACAAATAACACCAAAATTTTAACGTGGAAAACTTGGTCAAGGGAAAAACCACAAGGTGACTAACCCAAGAATATATTCTCTATTAAAAGAATATGAAAAATAAAATGGCACCTGCTAATTAGGGCTCACATCCCGAGCACACTACTCACAAGAGGCCCACTACCTACAGGAGACACACTGTTTACAGAAGAGATTAAATATTTCAAACTTGAACTGTAAGTTAGCATCTTCACTATGCTTGAATCAGTTCCATTAAAGCTCAACACCTCTACTCTACTTTTCGCTTCTCCTCCTTACTAGCTTCTCATCATGACCACACAGGATACATCTTGAAATGACTTCGCAACTCCTATTTATACATGACATTGACTTTGAAATGATCAACAAAGTCGACACAACATACACTCATTTTATTACAGAGCATTTACAAAAATACAACTTGACTGGTTACAAAAACTTCTTGCGCATTACTATACTATCGGCCACGCATAGCTGGCACTTCAATCTTCTTCGAGGAACATGCCATGCTTCGTAAAACATCTTCAAGATTATCACAACATGTGCAAATCATCCGGTCGGCCAAGACTGGAAAGAACACCATTTCCCAAGGGTGAATCTTCAATTACAAGCTCAATCTTCAATGCAAACCAACAACACGAATTGGACACAAATTGGAGACCTCCATAAGCTTGCTTGAATCACCAAGAACATTCGTACCACTTCTACTCACTAAAATCATTTGAATCTTCATCTGGAACCTCAAGAACACAGTGGTCATCACTATCACACTAGAAGGATCACTTGCGGACCTCTAAACCATGAGACAATCAAGTTGTTAATTCAAATTAACTTCCCAAACATGCCACCAGATATGCAGAGCATGATATTGTATTTTCGGATCTCACCGGACCTATTTATGCCACTCTATCACCACTGAACAGCTGCCAGAACAAGTTTTACTCATATGGCCATAACTTCTTCAAATCTTTATGTAGACCTCTAAAATCTTTACTAGAGAAACTTCAAAGACATATCTACAAACTCTTTGATGTGTATACTCTAATCTTCAAGTGTCTAGAATCTTTGCTTCATAGAACTTCACTATCTTCATTATTCTTCTCTATTTCTGATGGGGCTAATTTTCTCAATATCCTTAGCACATAACTCATCTAATTCTTGAAATCAATGCAATAGGAGTATGTTGACATCAATGACAACACAGTTTAGGGCCACACTTGCAACAATCTCCCCCTTTGTCATTGATGGCAACATATGATGTGAAAAAATATTTTAACCATCAAGACAAGAACTTCTCCTTACTGACTGACATAGCTCCCCCTATCACCAACAATCATTTGCATGTCTTCTCTTCCTCTACTGCTCCCCCTATGATCAGCAACCACTTTTTTTTTTCACATGTCTTCTCTCCCCCTTTGACATCAATGGCAAAGGGCACATACTTGCAATTACTTCATGCTTCAGAATCATACTGATTGCTCCCCCTGACTAGCAACCTCCTAGCATCAATCTAGATCATAACATATGACTATGAAATCAACCAGACATATGCACATCAATGCACCTTAATTTAGAACCGGAGTGGTAATAACCCCTAACTTCTCCCTGAGATACTCAAAAGTGTCCTTAGGTAGAGGTTTGGTAAAAATGTCTGTAATCTAATTCTTTAGGGCACAAACTCCAATCTGACTTCATTCTTGTTCACCTGCTCTCTTAAAAAGTGGAACTTGATGGATATATGTTTTGTCTTTGAATGCAACACCAAATTTTTTGATATGTTTATTGCACTTGAGTTATCACAAAAGATTGTGATAGGTTCTTCATATTCCACTCTGATGTCTCTTACTATTTGCTTCATCCACAATACTTGAGTGCAACTACTCATTGCTGCAATATACTCTGCTTCTGCAGTAGACAAAGATATTGCCTCTTGTTTCTTGCTTAGCCAAGAAACCAATCTTTTCCCTAAAAAGAATGCACCATCACTAGTACTCTTCCAGTAATCCACATCACCTACCCAATCAACATTAGTATAAGCATGAAGAGAGAAATCATGATCCTTTGGATACCACAATCCATACTCAACTATTCCCTTCAAATATCTGAGAATTCTCTTGATTGCCATGACATGAGATTCTCTAGGATCAGCTTGAAATCTGGCAACAAGACCAACAACATTCATAATGTTAGGTCTAGTTTGAGTGAGGTAGAGCAATCCTCCAATCATAGACCTATATGTTTTCTGATCAGCTTTAGGAGATTCAACATCTTTACTCAACTTACATCTAGTAGCCATGGGAGTATTCATTGCCTTTGAATCCTCCATCCCAATTTTTTTTAATAATTCTTTCACATATTTGGTCTAAAATATGAAGATTCCTTTCTTTGTTTGAGTGATTTGCAGACCCAAGAAAAAATTTATTTCACCAAACATAGACATCTCAAATTCACTTTTCATTTGATTTGCAAAAGTTTTGCACATACTATCCTTCCGTCCAAAAATAATATCATCAACAAATACTTCAACAATTAAGATATTTTCATGAACAATCTTAAAATATAGATTACTATCAGCAGTACATTTGTTGAAACCAATTTTCAGAAGATGTTTGTCCAACCTTTCATACCAAGCTCTTGGGGCTTGTTTGAGCCCATACAATGCCTTCTTTAATTTGCAAACCACATCTCCATTATCAGACAGTTGAAATCCATCCGGTTTCTCAATGTATACTTCTTCTAAATCACCATTTAGGAAGGCAAACTTGACATCCATCTGATATACCTTGAAATCTTTGAAGGTAGCAAAGTCAAAAAATAGTCTGAATGCTTCAATCCTTACTATCGGAGCAAAAGTATCTTCAAAGTCAACTCTTTGTACTTGAGAATAACCCTTACAGACCAATCTGGCTTTGTTTCTTATTACCTCACCATCTTCATTTAGTTTGTTCTGGAAGACCCACTTAGTCCCAATCACATTTTTGTCCTTAGGTCTAGGAACAAGATCCCAAGCGTGATTCTTTTTAATCTGCATCAATTCCTCCTTCATTGCTTTAACCCAACTTTCATCGTTGCATGCTTCACTTACTATTTTTGGTTCAACTTTTGAAATCAGACAATACTTCACTGAGTCTTGAGCAATATTTCTTCTTGTTTGAACACCTTTGCTTATATCTCCTATGATTTGGTCTTCAGAATGATTCATTCTTACATACTTGGGAGTTTTGGGAATCACTTGCACTTATAATTCTTGGACATGTTAATTCAAGCTTTTCTTTTCTTCTTGTGTTTCTAGATTCTCCAGATCAATCTAAATTTCAACTGGAGTTTGGAATTATTCTTCTTGGTCTGACAAATCATTTTGATCATCAACTTCATACTCATAGTACCTTAAAGAATTTTCCATGCCTTCATCAACTTTCACATTTGTGCTTTCCACATTTTTTCTTAATCTCTTGTTGTAACACTGATAAGCTTTGATTTGAGTAGAATAACCCAATAATATTCCTTCATCACTTTCTAGCATCAAACTTGCCAAGGTCTTCATCTCTTTTGATATAGCATTTGCTACCAAAGACTTTGAAATACTTCACAGTAGGAGTGATGCCAAACCAAAGTTCATAAGGAGTCTTACCAGTCTTGCCTCTGATTTGTACCTAATTAAGAGTATAAACAATAGTGCTCACAACTTCTCTCCAGTAGATCTGAGGAGCATTTGCTTCCATCATCATGGTCCTAGAAGTGTCCTAGATGGTCTTATTCTTTCTCTCCACTACTCCATTTTGTTGTGGAGTCCTTGGAGCAGATAACTATCTTTTTATCCCATGTTTCTCATAGAACAACGAACTCTCTGGATGTGAATTCTCCACCTTTGTCAGATCTGAGACATTTTATGTTTATGCCAGTTTCATTTTCTACCATAGCCTTGAATATTTTGAACTTCTCAAGTGCTTCAAATTTCTCTTTCAAGAAAGTCACCCACATCATCCGGGAGTGGTCATCAATCAACAACATGAAATATCTATCTCCTTGTAGACTCCTAATTCTTGCCAGACCACATAGATTAGTGTGCACCATGTCCAACAATCCGGTTGAAGAATGTTCCTTACTTTTGAATGAGACTCTATTTTGCTTACCTAACTGACATTCCTTGCACAAGCTATTAGTAGGTTTCACCAATCTTGGAAGATCTATTACAGCCTGGATGTTGCTTATCTTAATGATATTATCAAAATTCACATGACACATTCTCCTATGCCACAACCAACTCTGATCAATTTGAACAAATAAGCAACTTTTTCTAGTACCAACCAAGTGAAAAATGTTACCTTTTGTCTAAATACCAGATGTAATCTCAATTTTGGAGCTTTCAAAGATCTTGCATTTTTCATTTTTGAACTAGAGATCATAGCATTTGTCTACCAACTGCCCAACACTATTAAGATTATTCTTTAAACCTTCAACATATAGAACATCACCGGTTTTGTTCTTTCCATCAAAAGAAATGGTTCCTCTACCTTTAATTCTGCCAGCAGAATTATCTCCAAATTTCACAACTCCACCTTCATATCTTTCCATGTTTATGAACTTATTCTTATCGCCAGTCATATGGTGAGAGCATCCATTGTCAATGACCCATTCATGCTTTTCTTCAATCTGAGCAGCCAGAGCCATTTCTATCTTATGATAGGCATATTCAAAAGGCATCAGATCTTCTTCCTTGATGGCAATAAACACCCAATCACTTCTAGATTTGGTTCCTATCTAAGATTCATCATCTGTTACTCTTTCATTCATCATCTTCTTGAACATAGGAGCACTTCTTTTGAAATCTTGATCTATTAGGGTTAGGCCTTGCAAATCTTTCTGGACATCTTGAGGTAAAATGACCAATCTTGTCACAATTGAAACATTTGAAAGGCAATTTTCCTTCATACTTACTAGATCCTCTTGGCAATATTTTGGCAATAAGGGCTTCAAGTTGTGTAGCTTCTGACTCATCTTCTTCCAAATATTTTCTTTCTTTATCATATCATGTTGATTTATTTAAGGAATTTTCTCCTAGATCATATCTTTGTTTGCCTTTTGCAAACACACTAGCTTTGAATGCAAATTCAGTATTGGGAGGTGCATCTCCAAACTCAGCCAATTCAAATGCAACTAACTTTCCAACCAATTGATCCCTAATAATGTTTGATAGTGATCTAAATTCCTCAATAGCATCAACCTTGTGTTTGTAAGCAGGAGGTAAGGATTTGAGAACTTTGGCAACAATCTCATCTTATCTTCATCCAATGTTCCACCAGCACATCTAATGCCATAGACAAGCTCATTTACCTTTGGCATAAATGTATTGATATTTTCATCTTCACTCATCTTTAGGCTCTCAAACTTTCCTTTCAGACTCTATAACTTTGCACATTTAACATATTTGTCTCCTTCATGTAGAATCTCCAACTTTGTCCAAATTTCATAAGTAGTTTTCAATCCCGTAACATTTTTCAGTTCTGTATCGGACAAGGCACTTAGTAGGGCTTCTTTAGCTCGAAGATTATTTTTAGCATTTCTAATTTCATCTAGAGTTGTCAAACCATTCTTTGGAGGAATATATTCAATTGTAGTCATGTTCCAATACTACTCTCCCATGCATTGCAAGTGACATTCTATGCGGCTTTTCCAAAGAGTGTAGTTTGTTCCATCAAACCTTGGACTGTCCTTCTTGTAGGATGACATCCCGGATCTCCTCAAGTGGTTAAGCTTCTTCTAGAGGAACCTGCTCTGATACCAATTGTTGATTTAAGGATAGACAACTAAGAGGGGGGTGAATCAGTTGTCACAAAATTATGTTCCTTATTCACTTAAAACCTTCTTGTATTTCAATAGCATATCAAAAATTTAATCATGAAAGCATAATGCAATAATTCAAGAGTAGAAACAAACTTAACACAAATAACACCAAAATTTTAATGTGGAAAACCCAATCAAGGGAAAAACCATGGGGTGACTAACCCAAGAATATATTCTCTGTTAAAAGAATATGACAAATAAAATGGCACTTGTCAATTAGGGCTCATTGCCTGAGCACACTGCTCACAAGAGGCCCACTACCTACAGAAAACACACTGTCTACAGATGAGATTAAATATTACAAACTTGAACTGTAAGTTAGCATCTTCACTATGCTTGAATCAGTTCCATTAAAGCTCAACACCTCTGCTTTGCTTTTTGCTCCTCTCCCTTACCACCTTCTCATCATGACTACATAGGATACATCTTGAAATGACTTTGTAACTCCTATTTATACATGACATCGACTTTGGAATTATCAACAAAGTTAGCACAACATACACTCATTTTATTATAGAGCACTTACAAAAATACAACTTGACTTGTTACAAAAACTTCTTACGCATTACTATATTGTCAGCCACGCATAGGTGGAACTTCAATCTTCTTCGAGGAACATGCCATGCTTCGTAAAACATCTTCAAGATTATCACAACATGTGTAAATCATTCAGTCAGCTAGGACTCGGAAGAACACCATTTGCCAAGGGTGAATCTCCAATTACAAGTTCAATCTTCAATGCAGACCAACAACACAAACTAGACACAAACTGGAGACCTCCACAAGCTTGCTTGAATCACCAAGAACATCCGCACCACTTCTGCTTACTAAAATCATTTGAATCTTCATTTAGAACCTCAAGAACACAACCAGTCATCACTGTCGCACTAGAAGGATCACTTACGAAACTCCAAACCATGAGACAATCGAGTTGTTAATTCAAATTAGCTTCCCAAACATGTCACTAGATCTGCAGAGCATGATATTGTATTTCTGAATCTCACCGGACCTATTTGTACCACTCTGCCACCACTGAATAGCTACTAGAACAAGTTTTACTCATATGGCCATAACTTCTTCAAATATTTATGCGAACCTCTAAAATCTTTACTGGAGAACCTTCAGACAATATCTACAAACCCTTTAATGCGCATACTCTGATCTTCAAGTGTTTAGAATCTTTACTTCATAGAACATCACTATCTTCATTGTTCTTCTCTATTTATGATGGGGATAATTTTCTCAATATCCTCAGCACATAATTCATCCAATTCTTGACATCAATGCAATAGGAGTATGTTGACATCAATGACAACACGGTTTAGGGCCATACTTGCAACATTTGTAGGGTAACTTCTGAACATCTTCTCTCATATTCTTGTTTAAGGCATGCAAGAAAAGGTTAAGTGGTTGTTTGAAGTACTCCAGGTATGTCCCCAGAAAGGTATGCTGTGATTGAGGAGTTGATAGATCAATTCTATAGGGGGTTTTGGTAACCCATTATCTGATTTGCTTGTTTTCCTAGCATTTCTTGATTGTTCTGAACAAGAGGGTTCCTATTCAGACACATATCATTACTTCCATTTCTTGAATAATAGTTGAGATAGGGGGATTCTGAGATGCCCCCTGGTCTTGTTCAATTTTGATAGTCATAGGACTTCTATCTTCTTTCTGGAGTAGGTTTCTCTACTTCTAATGTTCTAATTCTTTGCACCAGAGTTGTGAATAGGTCTGTAGAAGTGGGACCTCTAGGCACTTCTTCATTTTTAGGGTTTTCCCCTCAAGTATTGTCATGGTTATGTGCTTCTTCTCACACAACATTTTCTCTTTGTTCTTCTTGAAAGGCAACTTTTAATGCTTCTTGAGCATCTCTTGCCTCTTGAAAATTTCTTTCTAACCTTTTTACTTCCTCATCAAGATAAGTACTCAAGGTATTTGTGGATGGTTGATCCAGCTGATGGATTTCTGATCTTAGTTGAATTCTCCTACCTTTATGAGGCACATTTGGTATGGCAGGGTTATGTTCCCAATTAGGATTGTTAAAAGATAAAGAATTCCTAGGTTCTCTTTGGTCTTGTTCATAATCAAAGTCTTCATAATCGTAGCGATTCATGATTGGTGCATCTGGGTAAGGTGGCACATACCTGTTGAAAGGAGTTTATGGTTCTCTATAGGGAACATTCCCTAAGTTTAAATATAGTTCTGTCTTATCCTGGGGTATCGTAGACACCACATAATAGATGGAATGGATGATGATGAAAGCAACAAAGGCAGAAGTGACAAAAGTGGCTATGAAGAATAAAGTGAAAATGTTTGAAGGTTTTTGTTTTGAAGTTCTAAATGTTTAAGTTTTTGATGGGATCTACACTTTTGGGATGCAAAAAGCATAAACAAAAAGTTATTTCTCTTCACATTGGGTTCACTAAAATATGTACACTCAAAATTGTGATGTCAGTGGCCTGGGGTTGTTGAGTCATTTTTTGTATGCACATGGACCCTTCCCTTCTTGCCACAGGGTGAACCACAACATCACTCTCACTCTCGTGGAAGTAGCTAGTTGAGAGGAGGCAAGACATGGGGGTGATCTGGGTCATTGGAGAGCTGGACATCATAGAGAATGGTCGGTATGCCTTGGGGCTTGTGTTGTTGTTTTCTTGTGTGGATATGGTCTTCTGTGACCATAGTTGTAAAGATAACTATATGACCCAAAGGGTCACTAGTCACTATTCTCCTATTAAGGTTTCTGATATTCCATCGTTGTGTGGGTAGGTTGTTGTTCTCGTTGATGCTTTGTTCAATTTGGTGTTGTCTTTCAAACTATTATGTGACTGCTTGTTGTACTAAGAGTTGTCTAAATGCTTATTATTGTTGAATGACTAATGGGTCTTGTTGTGGTGTTGAGTGGATCTCCTCTATCTTGTTGAGGATTTCCCTCACCCACTCACCCCTCAATCCAGCCAACATTCATGAGCTGAGACAAGAGACAGGCAGTTTGAGTTAACCTTGACTTGACCTTAGGAGTTGACTTAGGGTTTGTGTGACCTAAGGTTTGACTTTGCACTGACTTTGTTTTACCTTGTGATGAAATCAAGGGTTTTGACTAATGTTTGATTGTGGTTGACCTTGTGTTGAGACCAAGGGTTTGAAAAATCTCTATGTTGCTAATATTTTTGTTATGTTCTAGATTTTATGAATGCAAAACTTCTTTTTGTGCTTTTTTATGTTTCTGGAAATCAAATGTGCTTTTTCTTAATCTAGGAATTAGAAAATGTATACAAGCTATGATGAAGTTATCTAATGCAATGTAATCTATGTTTTTTTATTTTCTAAATAGATGGATCAATTAATCTAAGAAAAGGAAATTGCTTTTAATCTATGAACTTTGGAAAGGGAAACTAATGTAACAATGCAAATCTACTTAGCCTATCAAGGAAAAAGTAAACATGTATTTTACTATTCCAAGAGTAAAGTTTTCATTATATAATTACTATGAAATGAAAAGAAAGCATAAGGGAACCAAGAGATGCGTAAACCTCCACTACCCTCAGAAGTCCTTGTAATGGAAACCTCAAATCCTCTTATAGTAGCGGGGTGGTCCTCTTGGCGATAAGACGAAAACAAAAGCAAAAGAAGCTTTGAAGCTTTACAAAGAGGGATCAATGAGAGATTTGATGAGCATCGTGGCTTGATATGAGAAACATATGGATGCAAATGAGCTTTTAGAAAAACTAAGAGAGATAACAAATGAAAGAAAAAGGCTCCTATATCCTATATGAGCATGAGAATGCTTGATTTGGAGAGCAATAACTTGCAAGAGTTATGTGCACAAATGAAATTGCCTCTCTTTGTGCTTGAGGGAGGGAGTATTTTTAGGTTGGAAGAATGGATTAGAGGTGAAGAAGAAAAAGAGTTAACTCAATTTGAATTTGATTGGAGAGTTAACTTTGAAGACATAAGAGTGATCTAGGCTAAAATTGCAGTGATCTACCCAGTAAAAGCTTATCACTCAAGAAGAAGTAAAGAAGAAAGAGTGCATGGGAATGCATGAGAATGCATGAATTGTTAATTAAAGACAAAATAGAGATAATTATGCATGTGTAGGTGCATGAAATAGTTAATTATATATTTAGCATGAAAATCCATGCAAACAGGTGAAAACATAGCTTTTTGAGTTAGAAACTCAAGTTTTTCCATGGCTGAAAACACAACAGGGTTGCCCATGGGTCACCCCTTTCACCAGTTAGGGTCACCTAGGGTGGACCCATGGGCAAACCCTAGAGGAGGAAACCTAGGTTGAAGTGCATGATGGGAGATGGAAGAGGAGGTGAAAAGGAGGAGATCTACCTCTGGAAATAGGTCAGTCAGGTGTGAAAATCTAAATCTCCACTTCTTACTTTGGCCTCATCATCACAATCTATCCAATAATCTTTAATGTGGACCTAATGCATAGTCTTCTTGAAAAATGCCTGCATTTTGCCATAAGGGTCATACTGCATGGTGAAAGGAAATAGTTGTAGGGACATCAGTTGTAATCCTCCTATGGCCTCTTTGGTAGTCTCCTTATTAGCACACATGTACCACCCAATGATGAGTGGAAATAAGATATTAGGCCTCTTGTTCTTTCCAACAAAGGCTTCAAATGAAGGCAATATATTCCTAGCCACTTCCATTAATATGACTTTGTTGGTTGGGTATCTTGGCAACATGAGGGGTTGCCTAGTGAAGCCCTCCATTCTAATGTATGAGAATGTGGGTAATTGGATGAACCATGCACCATTTCTATATATCACTACTTGAGCCTCCATGCTCAGTCTTTTTGCCCTATCCTCCTCCACGGCTTTGACTAGATGCATGATAAATGAATCATTCACCCTCTTGTAATGCTGGAGGGATTCTCTCTTCTTCAATTGGGGATAATGATCCCATATATTCACCTCACCATAGTTGCGGCCAACCTTGCCAATTGTCTGTAAACCATTAAAGGTCCCCCTTGTATGCACATGCATACACTACATTTCAAGTCATATGAAACATATTTGTCTTTCCTCCAAGCCTCCTCATACCATCATCAAAGCTATAAATGATGATGGTCACCCATTAGGGTCTTACAGCTATTGACTCTACCATTCTCATCAATCCATACATCCAATCTTCAAAGTAACCTACATTTGGCTTCGCCCTCATGTGACTGAGCATGACCATCATGTACTGATATTTAGGGGTGAAGTCAAATTTATATAGGTGCACTAGTAATTTTGTAGAAGCCATAGGTACTATTGCTTGATCTTCATGAGAATATGACCCTTCTGCACTCTTTGAAGGTGTTATTATATTATTTTGTTAACCTTGTCAAATCTATATTGCACACCTTGGGTCCTTTTGGCAGATTGAAAGTTGTTGTGATGCCCTCAATAGAGAAATCGGCATACACCTGGCTGTATTTTTCAACTTTCCTATTCTGAGGGTTATAATTCCTGGCACATTCAACCACTAACTCGGTTACCTCGATTGCGTAGGGAAACTCCCCAACATGTCACATGCCTGAGTTATAAACATTGATAAGCAGGGGCTTTCCATTGCCTTTCTCTGATTGTGTCATCCATACATCCAAATCTGTACTCCTTGGATGTGTATCATCAGTTTGACCATATTTGAATGATGTCCTCCCTAGTTGTATACTCATAGGTTGTAGGAACTCTGTGTCTGATCTATTCTTTTGAATATCCATGGTACCTGTAATAAAGATATATATATACATACACACATACATATCTTACCCTAACATGTAACACATGCATTCAAATGAAATGGTTGCAATAATATCATGACATTTCAATTTTTGGCAAGTAAATATCCAAGAACATCTTCAATAGACCATGGAAAAACAATATTTACCTGTGTATTTTACCAATAAATGACAAAAGAGGGTTTTTTTGTTACATACCTGAGATTCACACCCCTTTTAAACTAATAAATCTATATCCTGATATGTGGTTGTATTGTGTAGATATCCTCCTCTATTTTTCGTTAGCAGATGCACTCCATTCTATTGAGATTTTATAGGTTATAGTAATGGTGTCTTAACCTCAAGAGCTCTGTATTTCTTCTCTTGAATGCATGATAAAATCCAAAATGACCCCCAAATTTACCTTCAAACTAGAGAATTAGGGTGTGCTTAATGCTTAATTGTCCTCATTCATGGATTTACACCATAAGTTTCTAAGATTACAATAGGTGGCACAATGCAATTTGAAATTTTGAATGCCTACCAACCGTTAAAATAACATTTAATATAGGTATGCACATTCGCAGATATCAGGGATATTAAGCAATATGCATGATCTTAGGAAAATGTCTTTGACATCATCATGATGATGATCAACCATTGATCAACGACCAAAAGATCAAGTCATTTTACCTTTGTTTAATAATCCTAATATTGAAATACACTGATATGATTGGGTTAATGTGCCACATGGCAACATTCTATTGGTTCGCATGAGGTCCACTTGTTATTTGTCTCAAGAGTGGATATGGGGATACTAAGGAATATTAGGGTCTTTGAGTATGCGAAATATCCCCCCACATTCAAAGATAAGGATGATGTCAACATTCTTTACTAATATTTCAAACTAAAGTGGAAGTAACGTCATCATCATATTCACAAAGATCATGGATCTTAGTTAATGTGTAGGACATTGAGGTTTTCCTTTATTTTACACTAGGTCAGGATATTAGCAAATATCTAGGATATTGAGTAAGAGATGACCTTCTTATTGCCGGGATCCTTATGATGTCACCATTACTTTGGGTTTTCTTTATATGGGATGAAGATGATGTCATCATCATATTCACTAATATGTAGGATATTAGGAAATGTGATGATGTTTAGTATTTTCACTATATTTGGGGTAGGACTGCACATTTAGTGAATATCAGGGATATTAAAGTTAATGTGCACCACTCGGAAACATACGTAGATATTTGACAGGTGAGTGTTTCCCGGGCTAAAATTTGATGTCTACACATTAGCGAATATATCGATATTGGGGATTTTTTATATTAAAACCTATGTTCAGGATATTAGTGAATGTCAGGGATATTAAGAAAATGTGATGAGCCTCTTATATATGACTAGTTTGACCAACTTTGACTGACCATAACTTCTTATCCCTGAGGAATTTTAGGGTGATCCAAAAGGCAAACTTGCTTAGAATTTTGCACTCTTTCACTTGGTGAGATTGATGATAACAACATCTGACCTTGGAATTCAATACTTTTTATGAGGTCTATGCATACACAGGATGTTATCCTATCACTGCATCTAGTACTTGACTTTTACCATACCACCCAGGGCACGAAAATAGGGAAAGGGCCAAAAAATGTTGGGTCCCTATTTTGGTAAGACAAAATGGGGCATGTTGTGTAATTACACAACTTACCACCAAAGAAAATAACAAAATTCAAATAATTCAAGGGGTGAGGATAAGTTAGAACATAATGCTCCAACTCTTGTTAAACATAAGCATCTAGTCTTTTAAATCGTATCATGTTCATTAGTGTAACAATGTGTTGAAAAGGGATCAAGTGTGTGCATGTGATTCATATCCCTCATCTTGAAGATGAGTTGAAAACACTAGTGACAGGGTTAAGCTACATAGTTTGGTTTGTCCCTCATAGCTAACCTAGATAGAGCCTTGCTACTAGCAGACGTCCATAGCCTTGACAAGGTTATCTTTGCAATTAGACCCTAAGTAGAGCCCCACTGCCAGTCAAGCATCTATATCCCCAGTAGAGCTACTTATATGGCCCAATTTTGCTTTTAGATATTCAATGTATTTCTATTTTTTATTTTTATTTCATAAGATGTCATCATGTAAGCTCATTTTGCAAGGCGTGGTCACTTGCTAATTTAGGTTGGGAATTTTAATGGTAGTAAGCATAACCTTTTGATTTTTCACTTAAATCCACACTGGTGTGTTCAACAAACCCAAGGCTATTAGGTGTGTCATGTGAAGATCTCCTTGAGCAAGAAAAGTAATATTGATGAATATGATATCATAGACCTGATCAGGACACTCGTTAACATGAGCTACAGCCTATGTATGAACTTATATTCAACTCTTGAATTCTAACAATTTCAGTGGTGTTCTATAGTGAGAAGGTGCATCATTTTTTCTAACCAAAGCAAGGCCTCAACGCCAACAAACCAAAAGCAAACACACAAAGAATACTATACAAATAGCTTTACAGAATATACATTATGGTACATTATCATGACATGACTCTTCTAGGCTTGAAAATAATGTTTTAGGAATTGTCCATTGACTGGCAATGGAACATCCTCACTTGTTAGGGTCATGAGTCTGTAAGTACTATCACCTAGGATTTCTGAGATCTAGAAAGGACCTATCTAAAGTTTATCAAAATTTTCATGATCACCTTTCTTTTCATATTCTTTGTCCCATGCTAGGACTAAATCAGATATCCTGAAAGCTTTTACTCTAGCCCTTTTATCAAACCAACATTTGATAGTAGCTTGATGCTTGGCGAATTTGTCAATAACCCTATCTCTCTTTTCTTCTAGGTACATAAGCTGAAGCAACCTGACTTCTTGTTTGTTATCGATGCCCAAATATTCTTGTGTGAACATGTAGTGTGGGGATCTTGAGGTTAACAGGGAGGATGTGATCCACCCCATAAACTAACTGATAAGGAGAATTCCCTAATGCAATTTTTATTCTAGTTCAGTCTACCCATAAGGTATACTTAAGTAGGGTATTCCACTCCCTAGGGTTCTTTTCTATCAATTTATTTATGATGTTCAGTAAGTTCTTATTTGTTGACTCTACTAAGACATTTCCTTCAGGATAATAATTCAAGAAAATTATCAAAATGATTCCATAATTAAATGCCCAACTAGATAATCTTAAAGATGCAAAAGCTGGTCCATTATCACACACAAGTGCATAAGGAACTCCATACCTAGTTATTATGTTGCTTTCTAGAAATTTAATCACATCCTCTATAGTGCAAGTCTTTTTGATGACAGCTTCAGTCCATCTGGTACAATAATCAATGATTGTCAATACATACATGTGGCCTGAAGATGATGGAGGATTGATAGGACTTATAAAATCCATGCCCCATTGAGCAAATGGGTGCATCTCCATAACTGGTTGCAAGGTTTGAGCAGCATATCTCTCTCTATTGGTAGCAATATAGCAAGTATGGCAACATTTGATATGTTCAGTAGTGTCCTTGAAGATTGTTGGCCAGTAGTATCCTCCTCTTAGGATAGCATGTGTAGTGGCAAGATGAGATCCATGTGTTGTTCCAAATTTATCATGTAGTTCTATGAGAACCTTATCAACTTTTGGCTTGTCTATACATCTAAGGTATATTCCCTCATAATTCTTCTTGAAGAGGATTCCTCCCTTAATCATGTACTTTTGTGACCTGATCTTCAAAGCTCTCCTTTGGGAAGCTTGCATCTTTTGTGGGCATCTCCCAATGATCAAGATATGTTTGATATCTAATTACTATTCTTTATTTTCCTTGGTGTTCACAACATATTGTTGACTTACTAAGTTAGGATTAATTTCAGCAATCATTTGTCTTAGGGCTTGACCTTTGACCAATTTCATGGGTATTATGTCCATGTCATATTCTTGGAGAACTATTATCCATTTAGCTCTTTTCTCCTTAGGTTCAATTTGCATCAAGAGCATTTTGACCGCTATATCAGGTACCACAATGATTATTTTTCTTCTCGAGATGTAATGTCTAAATTTCTTTACTATTCTAACTAAATCTAGGGCTTGTCTTTCAATTTTCATGTATCTAAGCTCTGCATCCCTAAATGGAGAACTCATTAAAGTGATGGGATTTTCTTCCTTGTTTTCATTTCTCTATGTTAAGACTGTTGCACAAGTCTGTTCTAAAGCAAATGAATGGATATAAAACTCTCTTGTGTAGTCTAGGTTGATTAGGACAAGTGCATCTGCTATGTCTTTCTTGATGTCCTCAAATGCAGCCTTTGCTTCAGGTGTCCATTTGATTTTGGCATCTTTCTTGAGCATTGCATTGAGTGGCCTAACAATTTCTTCAAACCCTGTGATGAACTTTCTTACAAAGTTTATCTTACCAAAATAAGATTTAAGTTCTTTCTTACTCCCAGGGAGTTGTAGCTTCATGATGGATTCTACCCTAGCAGGGTCAATGGTGATCCCATTTTCTGATACTACTTGACCAAGTAACTTACCTGTGGTGACTCCAAATATGCATTTCTTTGGACTAAGTGAGATACCATATTGCTCACACTTCTTAAGCACCTTTCTAAGGTCTTCTATATGATCACCCCTCTTCTTTGAGAAAATGGTCAGGTCATCCATGTATATGACTATTTATTTACCAACCAAGCCTCTAAATGCTATGTCCATTGCATGTTGGAATGTGGCTCGAACATTGATCAAACCAAAAGGCATGCGTCTATAACAAAATAAACCCCACTTGGTGGTGAATGCTATCTTTATTCTATCTACCTTGTCCACCATCACCTAGTCGTATCTTGAGAAACCATCTAGGAAAGACATCATTTGAGCTCCATTCACTATCTACAAAACTTCATCTAATGAGGGTAGAGGATAGTTGTCCTTTTCTAAAGCTTTGTTTAGGTTTCTAAAGTCTACGCATAGGTGTATGTCACCATTCTTCTTTCTTACTAGTACTAGATTGGCTACCCATGTTGAGTGCCTAACAGGAAACATGATCCTGGTGTTCATCAATTTCTTAACTTCTTCAAAGATAATAGGTTCCAGTAATGCATTGACAAGCCTCTGTTTTTCTCTAAAAGGCTTGGCATCAAGTTTCAATGGGATAGTGTGAGAGATGATTGAGGTGTCATATGTCTTTAACTCATCATAAGTCTAGGAGATAACATGAATATAATCCTTCAATGCTTGGGCTATTCCTACCTTTTATTCTTCTGTGTAAACTTTACCAATCAAGACATTCCTTATGTCTTCATTTTGTCCTACATTGACTGGTGAATATTCTCCTCCATCTATCTTTGGGAGATCCTTTTGTTTTATCATGTTATGCAATTCAAATTCTCTTTCTAGTTCTATCATACCTTTAGGGATCTTATTACTTGGCAAGTCCATAATTTCTTCCTCTTCCCATACATGATCTTCCAAGTTCCTCTCATCTAGAATATGTGCATCAAACATATCCTTGTTTGCTATGAAATCTAGGATATATTGATCATCATTGAACACTTGGAAGTTAATCACATTGTCAAGTATAGAAGGTACTAATATCAGCTCAACTGAAAATCTCTTTAGTCTTGAGATGGATAGAGGCTCCAATGTACTGGCAGCTTGTGCCAATGCATCTACTCTATGATTTTGTTCTGTAGGAAAATGTATGATGTTAAATGCATCAAACTCTTCTATCAGGTCCCAAACCCTATGCCTGTAGTTGGATAACTTCTTGTAATTACAAGCATAGATACTCCTGACTTTTCTTACTACTAATTATGAGTCTCCATAGACTTGTAGGATCTTGACTTTTTTCTTAAGGGAAAACAACAACCCATGAATTAAAGCTTCATATTCTACCACATTATTAGTGCATGGGAACTACAATCTGTATGCTGCCAAAAAGGACTTTCATGCTGGGTCAATGAGGTCGATGCCTACTCTAGCTCCTTGTTTAGATTTAGAACCATTAAATCTAAGGATCTATGGCTTATTGGGGCCTTCTCTTTTCCTTTTAGCTCTAGCATCTGTGCCACCTGATATCCACTTTAGTTTTTGAGGCTCATTCCTTGTAACCTCTAGTGATTGGTGTGACCCTGATATATCTTTTCTTTTCATTTCCATAGCGTCATCGCTCTCATTATCCGGATATACTTCAATCTCTTTCCTTTTGTCTTTAGAGATATCCCTAATATTAGATAACTTGATCTTTGAATACAATTGTTCTGCTTTATCCAGTATATGTAAGCATAAGGCACATGTGGTGCCTCATGGAGTCTACACCATCCTTTGATCAGAGCATGATGTGGAGAAACCCCTTGCAGGATAAGTTTTGAATTTGTTTGGATAAAAACTCCTCAAACTCTATTAGAGTACTCCCCATGTACTCCCCATGTCTGACAATTCATAATCTGACTCAATTAAGCAATCAGTCCCTATGGTGATCTTTTCATTTCTATGAATATCTTCATCACACATTAGGATCTCCTCTAAATTGTGCATGATAACATTATCCTGATATGTGGTTTCCCCATGTTCTTCTACATCTGAAGATAACAAATAAGACTTAGTATCATCATAACTAGATATTATACTTACCTCGGTTGAAGATGACCCTACTTCACTACAAGTTCTTTCTAACTTGATCATGTCTAGGCATGCCTCACAGCTTCTTTCTAAGTGTGCTTCATCATGTAACCTACACCAACCAGATATCAGGATATCGTCAGTGGGCATACCTAACATCTGGTATTGTTGCATTTTTCTAGATAAATATTGTCCAAATCTTCGTCATCATCAATCGAACTATGATCATATTCTTTGATCATCCCATTCTCTTGATCGGTATTTCTATGCATGTACATATTATACATTAAGACTTCCTCTATCCTAATCGTTTAAGGTTTTATAGCATAGACCCCTAGTTCAACATCTACATAGAGTATCTCATTAGTATTGTTGTATTCCATGATCATATGTTTCATCTTGGGTTCAGGTTCTATCTTTATTTAGTTACGGATCCCCTTCCAGGGTAACTACATGTGGCGGAAATTGGTAGACATGTAACCATTGAGTGTTTTTGACTAGTCCCTACTGAGCAGCATCCCATAATTATCAGGGATATCCACCACTTGGATGTCAATATAATATTGTACCCTAGGGTCTGATGATAACTACATGTGGATATGGGTTAACTCTCCCATCACACTCACTTCTATTTTATCTAATTGTGTCACCTTCTTGAGGGACTTGGCTAGATGTAATCCTACGGCATTGCAAATTGATAGTGGTATCACATTCGTAGATGCACCTAAATCTACTAGGCAATTATGTAAGTTCTTTCAAAATCTTCTTAGCATGGGTAAGAATGTGGGTGATTTAGACATATCCTTGTACAGAGTCATGTGATGTGTTAGTAGCCTGGACGGTAGCCTGCACTTTATTTTTAACATTGTTTCCTTTGGATATGGGATCTTTAGTCAAGATTTGATTGGGATTGTAACCATGGCTATCATCTTTTTGGTGTGGACTCACCCAAGGATTTCAAGAAGGCTTTCTTGATAACAGGAGTTTTGAGTAATTATGATAGTGACAAGCTGATTTTAATCTTTTTCATCTCCTCTGCCATGTATGTGATTAATTTATCAGACTCAGGTGGCTGATTGATGGCTTTTGACACTGTATTTTGGGGTGTGTAATATTGAGTATTAACCTTAGGGGGACCAAGATTATTACTAGCTTTGGGATCTGGTGGGGTATTGAAATTATTGGGAGGAACAGATGTGGTCAATAGGCCCACTAGTCTGTTAGGGTTATTTCTCAATTTATAATTACGCCTACCCTGATATTGTTGTTGGTAAGCATGACCCTCCTCATGTTCTAGTTCTAGTTCATTTTCATCCTCAAAGGGGAATACATAATTTGTCTCAAAAGCTAAGGTGGACTCCTCACATGCCAATGTGTAATTCTCATGAGTGGATGTCATTTGATGGTGCTGAGGACTGGTAGAACTTTCCAACATCATGGTAGACTCATACCCTAAAGGAATGATTTCATTCCCTTCAGGATGAGGAGGATCTCCTATAGTGTTAGACACTTCAGCCTGAAAAATACTAGCTGCTATTTTAAACTGGGGACAATCTAGCTTTACATGTGTATTGGTATTATGCATTCTACACCAATTAGTGAGTGCATCTTCTACTAGATTTACCCTAGTTATTTGCTTAGGTTTATTAGGAGGTTGACTGTCTAATGGTGATGGTAACGAGCCATTGTTTAGTCTAGTATTCCATGTTCTAGGTGGCCTAGGGGCAATATTGTTACTATTTGTTGTGTGGTTACACAACACACCCCATTTTGCCTTGATAAAATAGGGACCCAACTCTTTTTGCTGGGCTTGGCTTGTGTTTTCTGCTTTCTGGCGGTCTGGTAAAAGTAAGTCACGGAGATGATCCTGCATAAGGAAGCTAGGGTATGTCATCATCATGAGGTAAATTCATCAAAGTTCATATTTCATATCAATAACCTCATGGTTGGAAAGAGCACAAAATTTCATGCAAGTTTGCCTTTTGGATCACCCTGATATTCCTTTGGGAATGAAAGTTATGACGAGTCAAAGATTTGGTCAAACCTGATATTATGAGGGGAGGATCATATTTCTCAACATCAGTCATCTTATAAAAGATCACCCTGATTCAATGTTATCACCTGATAAATCATTTGGTCTAAAGATCCGGACATCAATTTTGGGCGATAGTGGTATTTACCCGTCAAACAACGTCATATATTTTGCGAGGGTCATATTCCCAAATATCACCTGATGATTGAAAATCACCTGACATTTGAATATCATCCTGTCACAAAATATCACCCCGAACCAATATCCTGATGACGTCATCCAAACCCAATGGACAGAAACTAACATGACGATGACGTCATAGTGTCACAATGATGAACCAAGTTAATATCCTGATGATGTCATCCTGATATTCCGATAGGAGGTCATTTTAGTCTAGGTGATCATCATCTTAAAACATCACCCAACATTTCAACATCACCTGATCTTTTTGAAGTAGGTTTTCCTGCTCAAAGGCAGATGATCATATCACACAAAAGGGGGGGATCATATTTGAATATAACCTGATATTCAAATATCACCTAATATTTGAATATCACCATATCATGCAAAGATCACCCTACTCCTTTTGCCGCCATGGCATAAATGCACACAGATGCAGTAGGTGGTTCCTGTCGATTACGAATACGATACATACACCTGGCAAGATCCGGAAGTTACGTACAGAAAATCTAGGGTTGTAATCAATTTACCCTAATTTTACCCTAAAGAGGAGGTTAAAACTAAATTTACAGAGTCATTTCACACTTACCTTGCAATAAAAATGAGTTTTTTACAAAGCACCGAGCTTCTAAACCCTCATACGACTACCTGCGAACGCATACGGCTTTGGAGCAGAACGGGACATGTGAGCTTCACTGGTATTTCAATCCATTTTACATAATCATCAGCATAACCAGGAGAATAAGCGTAATCAAGTAAGTAATTGAAACCCCCTCCCGTCATTTCTGCATGTCCAGGTAGTATGACCTCTATTGGTTTGAAGCTTTGTTTTATGCATGTTATAATGAAGTAATGATAAATGAAGTATAATGTACATCATGTCGTGAGAATATATTGTTGTATGCATGCATGTAGAGATGGTGTGGTAAGACTGGTCCTGTTTATTGCAGGAGATTATGGCTGATAAGAGACTGATCAAGTCAGATGCTGAATTTTTGAAACCCATGTTCACTCAGCCTAAGGGTGTATAGTTTAAATATGGTTCCATCATAGACACACACCAAGGAAATACCGATTGGGTGGCATGGTCGACCAAGATGAGTGATGAGAAAAGTAATAGCACCTTGCTGGATGCAATGTTTGTATCAGGAATGTGGAGCGCAGCCGGATTGCCCTTCTCCATGGAAGCTCTAGAGCTAATTGTTGAATGTGCAAGGAACTATAACCCACAGACCAGAAAAGTGGAGAAACATGGTAGGGTTTATGCTGATTTATCTATCAAAGGGATTGCAACCACCTTCAGTTTACCAATGGGAAAGAAGATTGCCAGCATGGATTTGAAGAAATTAGAAATTGAGTATGAAAGTAACAAGAAGGCTGCTAGGAAGAGAATGTACCAATGGAGGGTGAAGAACAGTCCTTATACTGCAGCAGCCAAATTGCCAGTGCATATGTACAAGTTTGATTTTGATGATGAATACCAGTATATGATAACCCTACTCAGTAGAGTAAGAGGCCAGCCTAATGCTAGAAGCTTCAAAGATTAGATGTATGGGGCCATCCTGATGTGTGTTTACACAGAGAACAAACCACTGTGGGTGAAGATGATAAGTGATGCCCTACATGACCAGCTCATGAACTTAGGAGGCCTGGACTATGCATTCTATATGACTTCATATGTGGTATATTCATGTGCCTACAGGGGTACATTTGATGCACTCACAATGGTTGGAAAGATTGGCGGCAGCACCAGTGATGCCCACATATGGGATCATTATCCCCAGCTACAGAGAATAAATTACCTCCCTGATTACAAACTAGTGAATGATGCATTTTCCATGCATCTGGTCAGGACAATGGAGGAGGACAAAAATAAAAGACTGAGCATGGAAGCTCAAGAGGTCATTTACAGGCTGGTGCCTGGTTCATACAATATGCTACCTTCTCCTACATCAGGATTGAGCATTTTTCAAGCCAATCCCTCATGCTCCCTATGTATCCCATTGATGCAGTTGTGTTAATGGAGTTCCTGAGGCAGGTCTCCACAATATTGGAAGCCTATAAAGCAAATAACAAGATTCCTCTAGTATATTTCCAGTTACAATGGGCTGGTATTTATGCCAGGACTTAGAGAATATTAAGAAGGCCATTACTGGCCTAGATATGATGAAATTACAGCCATTTCCACTAGCAAGATCATATGATCCATATGGTAGGATGCAGAAAATCATGGGAAAGCCCATCCACCAAAGGCATCTTGAGGATTTCTGGGCAGATTGTGAGGATGAAGCTGAGGCTAGAAGAAGAAAATACCAAAGGCTGACTCTCAACTAGATCAAGACCTTTGATTGCATCCCAGTGCCTAGGCAATTAAAGAAAGATGATGGTAAGATCATGGCTGATGAATATAAAGAGAAAAAGATATACAATGACACTATCTCAGTACCTGACCTTACCCAACTTGAGGATATATCATTGGATCAATTCACTGGCAGGACCCTATAGTTGACCCAAGCTTGGGTTAATGAACAAATTAATGCATTGAAGAAGAGGGGAGTGGCCATTACAGTGGATAATAAGAAAAAGAGATAGGATATTCCTGATGAGGAATATGATGATTTACTAATAGAGAAGAGGAAATCTAAGGGAGAAAGAGTACCTCCTTAGCAACAACAGTAAAGTAAGAAAACCCCTAAGGGCAAGAAAATTGATAATGAGCTTAAAGGGGTGATAATTAAAAGAATAGTAGTAACAGCTGAAGGTGCATCTACATCTGAATAGGCATCAGCCTCATCAGCACCGCCTCCTAAGGATAAGCAAAAAGCCAAAAAGGTCCAGAGGCCAACTGTAGAAGTCACTGAAACATATGAGGAAGGTCAAGCCTCATAGAAACAAGTGGAAGATGTTCCTCTTGATGAGGAACTTGAAGAGGAAGATCCTACCCCCCTCATTACAAAGATAAAAGCACCTCAGGTGGTGGCCTCCACACCTAAGAAACCAAGAACATCTATGAGAGGTGAGATAAAACATGATCCTATCATGTTGAGGGGAGAAGGTAGTGAAGTATTCAGAAAAGAGTTACAGCATGAAGTACCACTTCCTACCATTGTTCAGTTCAAGACTGAACAAGCTAAGAGCAAAGGAAAGAAACCATGGGCACAAGTCAAAGAGGTCATATCTCATTGCATGAGACCATAGACCTGTCAGATGATGAAGTGGTTGATGATGTAGCCTCTCAACAAATGGAGACTCTTGCTACTAGCACCCACATAACACCCCAAGGAACACCATCAATACAGGTGGTAGTGTTAGAGGAACTGAAGCAAGAAGAACAAGAGAAGGAAAAGAGTCCAGAGAGGGTAGCCCAGGAAATGGGGCTTGATACATTAGTTGATCAGGTAACCAGCCCTGCAGTTATTGATTTAGCATACATGAAGGATGCAAGTCCTGAAAATCAAGCAAGTGCCCCTAATAAGGAAGAAAACATTGAGAAAGTCATGGTAACATAAGTAGAAGGCCATACTTCAAGCATGGGTCAGCAATAAGATACATCTACTAAGCCCAAAATAGTAGAAGTATAGGATAAGGGAGGAGAAGAAAAGGATGCATCAGATGATCCTACCCTAAAAGTTCAAGAGGTAACTATTATAGGTGTGGAGAAGATTGTAGCTCAAGAACAGGTAGAAGCACCTAAGACAGACACAATAACATCCACTGATACAAATATGCCTCAGGATGAGGAAATGCTCAAAGTGGATGAGGTACAAAAGGAGATAGTACAAGATCAGTAGGTGGATGCATCGCAAGATCCCTCAATGGCTGGAGAAAGAGATAAACACAGAGTCCGGATTAGAGATACAGGAGTTTGATGTTTCAAACCTATTTTCGAAGACTCTAATGAAGCCAAAGAGGAAGGCTAGATTAACCTCAGCCATAAGAAGAGATCCTGCTATGGGCAGAAGGACCGCCTACGTAGCCCTTCCTACAGTAGACAAAGAAAAGGGCAAGATCACTCTGGATGAATTCTAGATTAGTACAGTTGATTTGGGATTTGCCAATGAGGATTAGGAAGGCCAGGAAGGAAAAGACATAATTGATTCATTGACCCAAAGGGTGAAGAGGGAGAAAGAGAAAAATAAGCAGCATAAAGAGCACATTGCTCAGCTACATACCTATATCAAAAGGTTAATTAACCCTGATAATATTTCAAGTGATCATGCAGTCCCATTAACTGCTATTTCTCAGGATGAGGTGAATAAATTGGATCTCATGAAGCATGAGTCATTAATAATGAGAAGATGGATGTCATCCACGTTTGATGGAGCGGAGGAAGTAATGAAAGCCTCTTTGAAGAGGTGGAATTCTTTGAGCATCTCTAGGAAGAGAGTTGACAATCTACAAATGGAGACCGGAAGAAGGTCCTTTCAGTTGGAGAAAGTACTGACTACTTTAGATGAAATAAAGAGGATTAATCCTGAGGTTCTCATCAATAACCAAGTGTTAAATAATAATACTGCCATGTTGATTGACATATGGTACAAAGACATCTGATTTGAATGTGAAGTGCTGAAAAGATGCAACACCAAATTGAGAGACATCAGTATGAAGTTGCATGACATGATGTCATATGAGGCAGAGGTCTTGGAGACCTTAGAAGGTAAAGTAGAGGGAAAGATTGAGAATCAAGATGAAGAGTTTTCTATTAAAGCTCTACATAATAATTTCCAGCTAATAGCTGATGACCCTCTAAACCACCTGACGGAAGAAGTTGTGGATAAAATCATGAGAACCAAGGTCAGGGTGGAAAACTATAATGAAACATCCAGCAGCAGGAGCAGTAAATTAGAGACTCTCCGAGGCAAGTATTAGATACATAGACATGCCATCACCAAAGCAAGAACTCAAGATGGCGGGGAGGTAGAGAAAATAGTACAGTCATATGAGAATATCTGGACATCTATGCAGGTCCATAGACAAAGAGATAGTCATCAAGATGATGAAGATATGGGAAGTGATGATCCTGATGCTCCTGATGACAAAGATGAGGAACTTGAAGAATAAAGAGTAGATAAAGATGCGATACCAAGAAGATCATAAGCATCTGATACTTAGGAAAATAAATAATTCAAACGGTTGCCAGCTGGCAACCTGTGTCACCTCAAATGTTGACAAAGTCAAAGATGAATTTATACCGTAGATCTTAATAGACAAATCTAGATCGTGGATCATGTGTAATAGCTCCCTCATCTTGTTCTATAAAAGGTGTAGGGATGCCTCATTTTGAACATTCAAAACTTAATTGAAATTTGTTTGCTGAAGTATCAGAGCTAATTTCAAAGTTGTTGTATATGTACATGTCTTTTGCATACTTAATGAAAGAGAAGAGCATTTTGATTACAAATCTTCATAAATTCTGAGTAATCTGTGTCTGAATTCTTGATATATGCCTTGATTTTCTGCATCCCTTGGAGTGCTCATCAGTTTGCATATATTTTCTTCATTCACCATCCTTTGAAGTTAGCATCAACTGTATCTAGTTGTGGAACATCCTGGTGAACATATGGTTTGATTTCTTCTCTTGAATGACAGTATCAAGTGTGTATGTGGCTCAATAGCTGAAGATTCATCATAATTTGAAGTTTTACTTTATGTTTCTTTTAATTTCAGAACAATTCACCATCATAATTGTAAATAATTGATAATTAGAAGCAAAAACACATGAAATATGCTGATATCTCGTAGATAACTGTAAATCCATAGTATATTCGAGTTAAAGCATGTGTAGTTGATAAATATCATGCAAAGATTTAAGTATAAGCATATCATTTGAGGAAATACACTGTATAGAGTAACTTTATGTGTAGCATCTTTACAGAAGCTGAATCCTGATGATCAACAAACGTAAGGCCCCAAAATGGAAACAGCAACACACATCAACTACTGAATAACATCAGCTGATTAAGACCTAATCTACAGAGACTTGGGATCATGAATTCTTTGAATTCATTGTATCTTTCAAGATGAGTAAAGGTTGTTGTGTAACTTTTATTCTATGTTTGTTTATGACTAACATCATGATCAACACTATTGTTGTTAAAATTCCTATCATTGTTATATCCTTTGTCAGGATATCAAAACCTCTCGTTGTTATTTCCATATCCTCTATCAAGATATCCTTTATTCTGATTTGATTGGGAATAGAAGTTTTGGCTTCTCATATGTGTAATCTTAGCAGTCAACTTCCTTATTTATGTGGATATTTCTTTAATGTCATTGTTTTCTTCTTGAACCTTGGCTACTACATTCTCTTGCTGGGTTTTGAAGAAAGAACTACCATTATTGTTTTGCCCTGCATCCTAAGGTGCTTGTCCAGGATGAAGTATTATCTAGCCATTTCCATTTGGAGGAGGCATAATACTTAGTGGAGGTACTTGCAGGGGACTAGGTATGATGGTTGGAGGTGTCAAAATCCCATTACCTTGTGGTTGCACAGAATATACAGGATATCCAGCATTAGGTGTAAAGCTGGGTGTTAACTGCTAATTAACTTTAATGGCCTCTTCAAAAGCACATGCTAGTGAAGTGATGGATGGATGCATTCTTCTAATGAACATGGATGTTAAGGGGTCTAAAGATAAATAGTATATGGACCTAGTTGCCTCATCACCTATGTTGTATGGATCAATTAGCTTGGAATACATTTTCTGAAACCTAGCATTGAATTTAGAAATCATTTCTCCTTCAGCTCTCTTAATTGCAGCAAACATGTGATAGGTAATAGCTGGATCTATTGGTATTTTAAACCTTCATAAGAATGTTGTCTCTAAGTCATCCCAGGTACGAATGGTTGATCTAGTAAGACTAATGTACTAGCTATAGGCTTCTTCCCCTAAGGAATAAGGAAACAATCTGCACACAACATCTTCATGTTCTATCCTTTCTCTAAAGTAGGCTTCCTTATAGGTTCTGATATGATCTTTTGCATCCTGATAAGCATGATACTTTGGACATATTTTGTCAGTATTTTTGGGTAAAGGATGATATGCTACAAACTGAAGTGGTGACTGAGTTGCAAAGAAAGACATTGTAGCTAGTGCCTGGGGTATTTGAGGTATGATTAGAGATAATAGAGGTGTCTGAGACACAACTAGAGATACTGGAGGTATTACAGTAGGTCTGGATGAAGATGATGATGCACTAGACTCAGGACTATGATGAATATCAGTTGTATGAGGCCTAAGTCAATGAATTGGCAATTCTTCCAAGAGTCCAACGGATCTGGACCTAGTATTAGGTCTGTGAGCCAGAGCTTCACAACTTTAGACAGGATGTGAATATTTTGTCTGGATCTTTGCAAAGATCAGAGTATATGCTACTCTAGGGTGGATATTTATGGTCAACAATCTAAAGTAACTAGATATTTGCACAATATTTGCAAGGAATGCAAATATGAACATAGACTTGGATTTCTAATTGTAAATATCAGGTTATTTGGTCACAAGGACAAGATATTCACTAAATATTTGCAAGAAAATGCAGTGAGTGACTTGATTTTAAGAATTTTAAACAATTGACTACAAAGAATGAGACACTCGTACACCAAACTAGAATATTTATGATCAGATTCTTTAAATAACCTGAGACCAGTGAAACTTTGCATAGATATCTGAAGTTTAACCAATTCTTACTAAACTTGAAAAGATCACCTTATGTAAATGCAAGGATGATGTCCAAGTGACTGATTCAAGGACTAGAATAGTCAATGCCCTCCTTCTAGCACCAATTTGGTGTTGATCATGATGTTAGTCATAAACACACACAGATAAAGAAATACAAATCAAACCTTTATCATCTTGAAAGATATGATGAATTCAAAGAATTCATAATCCCAAGTCTCCGTGGATTAGTTCATAATCTACTAGTGTTGCTCACTGGTTTGATGTGCCTTGTTGTTTTCCCTTCAAGGGGCTTACATTTCTAATCCCAAGAATTTATGTCTGGATGGTCTCAATGTCACCTGCTTTCTGTGGATTCCTTAACAAACAAGGTTAATCCTATTATATATAAACAAATGATGCAGATATTATATAAGTTTCATCAATTCTTCTGTTCATCAAGTGATGTTAACTAGATTTCACCTCTGCACTATATTTATTCAAATAATGTACCTCTAGGTAGGTATTTGCATGATTGCTGCCATTGTTTAGGTTTATTTACATGAGATTTATCATATTAACATGCTATTTGCTCTAATATGCTATAGATGTTCAATTACCTACAAGATATCAGCATATTTTACTGTATTTACTTAAGATTTTTTGTGAATTTGCAATTGTGATAGTGATCAAATGAAATTAAACAAATTTGAATGTATACTTGTTAAATTATATTGAAAATGAGTGAATCCTTAGCCATTGATCTATATACATTCCTATTACTATCATGAAGACAAGGAAATCAAACCATATGTTCACTAGGATGCTCCACAGCTAGACATGATTGATGAAAACTTTAGTGGAAATGAATGAAAACAACATGCACAACATGAAATGCACTCTAAGGGATACAACAAATTAAAGCACAAGTTAGGAATCCATTCACAGATTACCCAAAGTTTATGATTGTATGTAATCCAGAGCTTCTTCTTCATTAAGTATCCAAAAGAGATGTGCATTTACAATTAGCCTTGAAAATTAGTCATGACACTTCAATAATCTAATTTCAATTAAGTTTCTGAATGATTACAAAGTACACTCCATCCCCTTTTATAGGACAAAGGGAGGAGGTAGTTTCAAAATGATCCTATGATCAGAATTTATCATTTAAGATCAACATTCCATATCACTCCTTAACCAAGTCACTAGGCAGACACATGGCACAGGTCACCAGTTGGCAACCATCTGGTGGTATACAATTATCCTTCTAGACACCTTAGGTATTTGACCATGTCATATTGCATCATGCCTATTCTTTATCCTCTTCATCAGTAGATAAGTCTTCATCCTCTGCATGCACATTGATGACTCCCCTGATAGGCTCATACGTCTACACTATTCTTTCAATTTCCCCTCCATCTTGGACTTTGGATTTTGCCACTACATGTCCTTGTGAATGTAATTGTGTCTATAGTGTAGTCCATTTATTTTTCCTGCTACTTAACATTTCATTATATTTTTCTACTTTTACCTTCATCCTCATGGCTTTATTGATTATATCCTCTGATAAATGATTGAGGGGGTCATCTGCTACAGGCATGAAGTCGTCCTGAAAGGCTTTAACTACAAAATCAGCATCCTAATTTTCTATCTTTGCCTCCACCTTTTCCTCAAGGGCCTCTAGGATTTCCACTTCCTCAAACAAAAGCTTGTGCAATTTAACATTGATGTCTTTGAGTTTTGTATTGCATTTCTTAAGGATATCTCCTTCAAACTCGGTATCTTCATACTATATATTCAATAGCTGTGATGTATAGCTATGATGTCTGGTTGTTCAGTAGCTTGTTGTATATCAGGACATTCACATCTATGTGTTTCATTTTAGACAGGGCGGTCATATGCTTCTCAATTTTGATTGACCTCTACCCAACCTCTTTCTGTAGTTTGTCTGCCTTTCTCTTCAATGTGTTGAGCAGGTTCCAATTATTAAGAGAGGTTTTTATTACTTTTTCTACCTCAGTAATGAATTGGATGAACCATTTGTCCATCATATGTGCTTTGTGCTTCATAATATCCAATCTTGTCACCTCATCCTAGGATATGATGGTCATTGGGGTGGATGTACTGACTGCCATATTATTGGGGTCTACCAACCCCTTTATAAATATGTGCAATTGAGCAATGTGCTCCTTTTACACCTTATTTTTTCTCTTCTCCTTCTCTAATCTAGTCAATAAAGAATCAGTTATATCTTTGGCCTCTTGGCCTTCTTGTTGTTTGGTGAAAAACCCCAAGTCAACAATGGTTATCTAGAACTCATTGGTACTTATCTCTCCCTTGTCTTTGTCTACCATAGGTACAACTATTTCAACTGTTCTTCTACCTATTGATGAATCTCTTTTTAAGGACGATGTGGCTCTAGCTCTCCTCTTTGGCAAGGCCATGTCTGCTGAAAACAATGAAGCAATATCAGAATTTGAGGCAACACTAAGTGGATGTGGGGTTGTCTCATGTTGCAGCCAATATGGTACCTCATATGTAGACCCTTGTTGGTCTGTGTGTTCAATGTGAACATCTTGTAACTCTGTATTCTGTTCCACCCTTGGTGGTAATTGCTCCTTCTCTTGTTCATTGTGTGGCTCCTCATCATGGGCCTCCTCATGTGTAGGGATCTCTTGTGTTACCTTTACATTATGATCTTGCTCATCTTGTGGTGGTGGATCCATATGAGGATTTGGATTGCTTTGATCTGGAACATCATGATGATCCTTTTGACTATCCTTGTTCACATTTTCTTCCTTTCCTTGATCGTCTCCTACCCAAGGGCCTTGTTGCCCAACTTTTGGCATATCTATTTCTTCAAAACCTTTGGGTTTTCCTATCATCACTTCCTCTGCCCCTTTCTCAAGTACTTGTTCATTATCCTAACCATCATGTTGATCAGGCACTTTTGTATCCTCCTCCATGTCTACATTAAATTCTAATTTACTTTTCTTTGGAGGCAAGTCCCCATCTTTACCTTTATCTTCCTTTCCCATGTAGGTTAAATCTATCACTGTTGGACTGGTAACTTGATCTACCAATCCTTCCAAACCAATTTGTTTTTCTATATTCTCAAGATTACCCTCTTCTATGTCTTCATCTTCTACCTCTTTTTGTACGGTGGGAGTACCTTGAGGAGTCATTTTTGTATTCCTTGCCAGTGCCTCCATAGGGATGGTAGTCCCTTCATTCACTACTTCATCATCTGAGAGCTCAACTATATCATCTAAGGAAAGGGGTTTATCACCTCTTTTGTCCTTCATCTCTTCTCTTTGTTCCTCAACCATCTTAGTTTTAAACTTTACTATGGTGGGGATGGGCACCTCATGTTGCAATCTCTTCCTTATTCCCTCACCACATGTACCTTTCAACAAAATAGGGTGTACATCAACTGACCCTCTCATTGTTGTAGTTGGACTCTTCTTCGTAGGCACCTTTTGGGTTTTCCCTTTTCTCCTATTTATTATGAATGGGCCATCATCATTAGAATCTTCTTCTAATTCTTCATTAATAGTAACAGGCTTGGTGGGAGGCTCTTGCTGCTCTACAGGCTCCAAGGATGTTGTTGCAACTGATGATGAGGCCATATCCTTCTTAGGAGGAGGTCTCCTAATGATTTTTACACCTATATTCTGTGGCTCCTTTTTTCCCCCTTTAGGTGTATCACCTTGTTTTCTTTCTCCTTTGGAAGCCCTCTTTTCTTTGAGGAAATCATCATATTCTTCCTTTGCTAGCTCTTGTCTTTTCCTCTTCTTATCTATTATTACTGCCACTCCCTTTTCCTTGAGTGCATCGACCTCTTTATCTATCCATTCTTTGGTCAACTACATAACCTTTTGTGTTATGTTTGTTAAGGAAGTCTCCTCTAGTAGACTCCAGTTAGGTGACGGTATAGTCTCATTATATACTTTCTTATCTTCATACTCTTGGGACATGATGTTCCCATCATCTTCACGTAGCTGAGTAGGAACTAGTATGCAGTCCAGTGTTTGAACTTGCTTCAAAGTTAGTCTTTGATAATTCCTTCTTCTCACTTCGATCTCATCATCAGAATCTATCCAATAATATTCAATGTGGACCTGATGCATAGGATTCTTGAACAATGTCTGTATTCTACCATAAGGGTCATACTACCTGGTGATAGGAAATGGTTGTAGAGACATCAGTTGTAATCCTCCTATGGCCTCCTTGGTAGTCTCCTTATCAGCACACATGTACCACCCAATGATGAGTGGAAACAAGATATTAGGCCTCTTGTTCTTTCCAACAAAGGCTTCAAATGAAGGCAATATCTGCCCAACCACTTCCATTAATATGACTTCGTGAGTTGGGTATCTTGGAAACATGAGGGTTGCCCAATGAAGCCCTCCATTCTAATGTATGAGAACATGGGATATTGGATGAACCATGTACCATTTCTATATATCACTACTTGAGCCTCCATGCTCAGTCTGTTTGCCCTATCCTCCTCCATGATTCTAACTAGATGCATGATAAATGAATCATTCACCCTCTTGTAATGCTGGAGGGATTCTCTCTTCTTCAATTGGGGATAATGATCCCATATATTCACCTCACCATAGTTGTGGCCAACCTTTCCAATTGTCTATAAACCATTAAATGTCCCCATGTATGCACATGTGTACACTACATATGAAGTCATATGAAACATATTTGTCTTTCCTCCAAGCCTCCTCTTACCCTCAATGAGGCTATCACTGATGATGGTCACCCATTGGGGTGTTGCAGCTATTGACTCTTCCATTCTCATCAATCCATACATCTAATCTTCAAAGTAACCTACATTTATCCTTCCCCTCATGTGACTGAGCATGACCATCAAGTACTGATATTCATGGGTGAAGTCAAATTTATATAGGTGCACTAGTAATTTTGCAGAAACCCTGTAGGTACTATTGTTCAATCTCCATGAGAATATGACCCTTCTGTACTCTTTGAAGGTATTATTATATTGTTTTGTTAACTCTGTCAAGTCTATATTGCACACCTTGGGTCCTTTTCGCAGATTGAAAGCTATTGTGATGCCCTCAACAGAGAAATCGGCATACACCTGGCAATGTTTTTCAACTTTCCTATTATGAGGGTTATAATTCCTAGAACATTCAACCACTAAATCGGTTGCCTTAGTTGCATAGGGGAACCCCCCAACATGCCACATGCCTGAGTTATAAACATTGATAAGTAGGGGCTTTCCATTGCCTTTCTCTGATTGTGCCATCCACACATCCAAATCTATACTCCTTGGATGTGTATCATCAATTTGACCATATTTGAAAGATGTCTCCACCTATACTCATAGGTTGTAGGAACTCTATGTCTCATCTATTCTTTTGAATATAGGGTTTAAGGGTTGAGGGTTGAGGCTTTAGGGATAGGGTTTAGGGTTTAGGGACAAAGGATTAGGGTTTAAGGTATAGTGTCAAGGGTTTAGGGATAGGGGTTAGGATTGAAGGTTTAAGGGTTGAGGGTTGAGGCTTTAGGGATAAGGTTTAGGGTTAAGTGAGAGACCTAGATGGCTAAGGATGGATGGAGAGGCAGAGAAGGGGTGATTGAGAGACATAGAGAGGGGAGAGGTTGAGAGGTGAGGGGGAGACAAAGGTGAGAGATAGAGAGGTGAGAGGAGAGATATAATAAAATGAGAGAGTGAAGTTGACAACTTGAGGGAAAGATGGGTAAGGAGGAGGGAGAGAGGTTGAGAGGAATGGAAATATCTAGAGATTTGTGAGAGATATACAAGTGAGAGACCTACAACCTAGGGAGAGAGGGGTGAGAGAGATAGGAAGAGATGGGGGTGAGGCAGATAGGGAAGGAGAGCAATGGATAAGGGTTTAGGGTTTAAGGGTTTATGGCTCAAGGGTCAAGGGTTTAGGGTTTAAGGATTGTTGGTTTAAGGGTTGAGGTATTAAGGGTTTAGGGTTGAGGGATTAGGGTTTAACGGTTGAGTTATTAAGGTTTTAGGGTTGAGGGATTTGTTTTAAGCTATAGTGTCGAGGGTTGAGGGTTTAGGGATAGGGTTTAGGATTTAAGGGTTGAGGCTTGAGGCTTGAGGCTTTAGGGATAGGGTTTAGGGTTTAGGGATAAGGGATTAGGGTTTAAGGTATAGTGCTAAGGGTTGAGGGTTTAGGATTTAAGGTTTAAAAGTGTAGGGTTGAAGCTCTAGGGATAAGGTTTAGGGTTTAGAGTTAAGTAAGAGACCTATATGGCTAAGGATGGATGGAGAGGCAGATAAGGAGTGACTAAGAGACGTAGAGAGGGGAGAGGTAGAGAGGTGAGGGGAGAGATATATTAAAATGAGAGAGTGAGTTTGACAACTTGAAGAAAATATGGCTAAGGATGAGGGAGGGAGGTGGAGAGGAAGGGAAATATCTAAAGAGTCATGAGAGATATACAAGTGAGAGACCTATAACCTAGGGAGAGAGGGGTGAGAGAGATAGGGAGAGATGGGGGTGAGGCAAATAGGAGAGGAGAGGGGTGGATAACGGTTGAGGGTTTAAGGGTTGAGGTATTAAAGGTTTAGGGTTGAGGGATTAGGGTTTAAGGGTTGAGGTATTAAGGGTTTAGAGTTGAGGGATTAGGGTTTAAGATATAGTGTCAAGGGTTGAGGGTTTAGGGATAGGGTTTAGGATTTAGGGTTTAAGGGTTGAGGGTTGAGGCTTTAGGGATAGGGTTTAAGGATAAGGGATTAGGGATTAGGATTTAAGGTATAGTGTCGAGGGTTTAGGGTTCAAGGATAGGGTTTAGGATTTAAGTTTTAAGGGTTGAGGTTTGAGGCTTTAGGGATAAGTTTTAGGTTTTAGGGTTAAATGAGAGACCTAAATGGCTAAGGATGGATGGAGAGGTAGACAAGGATTGACTGAGAGACATAGAGAGGGGAGACGTAGAGAGGTGAGGGGGAGACAAAGGTGAGAGATAGAGAGGTGAGGGGAGAGATATAATAAAATGAGAGAGTGATATTCACAACTTGAGGGAAAGATGGGTAAGGAGGAGGGAGAGATGTGGAGAGGAAGGGAAATATCTAGAGAGTCATGAGAGATATACAAGTGAGAGTCATATAACCTAGGGAGAGAGGGGTGCGAGAGATAGGGAGAGATGGGGGTGAGGCAGATAGGGGAGGAGAGGGGTGAATAAGGGTTGAGGGCTTAAGGGTTAAGGGCTTAAGGGTTTAGGGTTTAAGGGTTGAGAGTTTAAGGGTTGAGGTATTGAGGGTTTAGGGTTGAGGAATTAGGGTTTAATGGTTAAGGTATAAAGGGTTTAGGGTTGAGGGATTAGGGTTTAAGGCACAGTGTTGAGGATTGAGGGTTTAGGGATAGGGTTTAGGATTTAAGGTTTAAGGGTTGAGGGTTGAGGCTTTAGGGATAGGGTTTAGGGTTTAGGGATAAGGGATTAGGGTTTAAGGTATAGTGTTAAGGGTCGAGGGTTTAAGTATATGGTTTAGGATTTAAAGTTTAAGGGTTGAGGTTTGAGGCTTTAGGGATATGGTTTAGGGTTAAGTGAGAGACCTAGATGGCTAAGGACATATGGAGAGGTAGACAAGGAGTGACTAAGAGACATAGAGAGGGGAGAGATAGAGAGGTGAGGGGGAGACAAAGGTGAGAAATAGAGAGGTGAGGGGAGAGATAATAAAATGAGAGAGTGAAGTTAACAACTTGAGGGAAAGATGGGTAAGGAGGAGGGAGAGAGGTGGAGATGAAGGGAAATATCTAGAGTTGTGAGAGATATACAAGTGAGAGACTATAACCTAAGGAGAGAGGGGTGAGAGAGATAGGGGAGAGATGGGGGTGAGGTAGATAAGGGAGGAGAGGGGTGGATAAGGGTTGAGGGTTTAAAGGTTTAGGGTTTAAGGGTCAAGGGTTTAGGGGTTAAGGGTTGAGGATGTAAGGGTTGAGAGATAGGGGAGAGATGGGGTGAGGCAGATAGGAGAGGAGAGGTGTGGATAAGGGTTGAGGGATTAAAGCTTTAAGGTTGAGGGATTAGGGTTTAGGGTTGAGGGATTAGGGTTTAGGGATAAGCGAATGGGGTTTAAGGTATTGTGTCGAGGGTTTAGGGATAGGGTTTAGGATTTAAGGTTTAAGGGTTGAGGGTTGAGTGATTAGGGATAGGGTTTAGGGATAAGGGAATAGGGTTTAAAGTATAGTGTAGAGGGTTGAGGGTATAGGGATAGGGCTTATGATCTAAGGTTTAAGGGTTGAGGGTTGAGGGTTTAGGGATAGGATTTAGGGTTTAGGAATAAGGGAATAGGGTTTAAGGTATAGTGTCGAGGGTTAAGAGTTTAGGAATAGGGTTTAGGATTTAAGGTTTAAGGTTTATAGTTCATGTGCCTTGTCTATGCTTCCACATTTTGCATACATGTCTAATAGGGAATTTATAGTCTAATCTCTAATAGGGTTTAGGGTTAAGTGATAGACCGAGATGGCTAAGGACAGATGGAGAGGTAGACAAGGAGTGACTAAGAGGTATAGAGAGTGGAGAGGTGAGAGATAGAGAGGGGAGGGGAGAGATAGGAGAAATACATGAGAGAGTGAAGTTGACAACTTGAGGGAAAGATGGGTAAGGAGGAGGTCAAGAAATGAATAATATAGTTTTGTATAGCAAGCCATAATACAGTTGCATTATAACATGAGTGCATTATGTCTTTCTATTCAAATGGTAAAGAGAAAAGGACACCCGTGATCCAGGCCTACATGTTCTATTTTCTTCTAGTTATGCATGTGTTCCTATAAAAATAAATCTTTTTGATGCTATTGGGAAGAGCACATGCACATTTTTCACATTCTATCACCTTTGCATGAACATTCCACCACCTTTTTCTGGTTTGCCAACTTAAGGAGGAAATAATATAGTTTTCACATTGATTTTGATATATATCAATTCAAGTTTCAATTTTTGTAGTGTTGCAATGTTAATTGTGATTGAATTGTAGTAATTTAGCATTATACATTGGTTAATTGTATTATTATTAGTAATTATATTTGAGTGTTATTCAATTGAACATTGAAAAGGAAGCAAGTAGTGAAAAAATCAAATTGTTGAGGAGTTTGATGCAAGAAGAAAAAAGGCTACATAATTGGGTACTCTCTCCATTCGATTATTCATTTTTTAGGTATGTCAAGTCTTTACACAAGTTGTAAGTTATGTTTTCCTTAATTCTATTTGAATTACTTTATCATGCCTTATTCAATACATGTTTATATCACTTGTATGGTTTATATATTTTGTGTTTATAGTTCATGTGCCTTGTCTATGCTTCCAATTTTTGCATACATGTTGAATAGGGAATTTACAGCCTGACCTCTAAATTTCTTCCCAAACAGCTATAAATTTCTATTGCTTTGAATTTCTTCTTTATACCTACAGACCTATAACTGCTCATGAAAGATATCATCAATCCAAAACATGAATTTATCAAAATGATCAATAGGAACATAGTATCCTAGCTGCAAAACAGAGTTCCTTTATTCAAATTTGAAATGTAAAAAAAATGGATTATAATACACTCCTCTCCAACATAAACTAGTCAAGACAACCATAGAACATCTTAATAATAATTTGACAACTATTAAACAAACATAGCTACCAGCCAAAGAAATAGAAAAACCTAGAAAATTTCCATACAACCAAAACTAAGTTCTTACTTGTGAAGATGTTTTCTAGTGGTGCTGAACACATACCTTCAAAGTGGCTTGGGAGTACAAACTTGAGAAGCCTTAACCACCATTTCATTAAAGGGATGAAAGTAGCTAGATTTTCCACAAAATCACTTCTAATGTATTCTTTAAGTCTCAATGCACTCATCATCCACACCAATTCCTTAGATAGCTTTGACAAACTTTAAGGCAACTAGAGAGGAGAAATTAAAAATTAAAGATAGTTTATTGTTTGACATTACACATTTCCTAAAAGAGTCATAAGGTCTACCTTCATTAGACCTAAGAACCATTACACCTATCCACCTAATAATAATCCACAAGCACCACCCCCAATAACCACTACTCAACTAACCAATTTGAAACCACCATAAAAAAATTAGTGCCTTAATTTTTAGAAAATGTCACCCTTTACAATTAATGTCAATATTTGCATTACACACCCTGACTTAAAGCTGAAATGAGAAGTTAAGTTAGCATAGGGAAGATTAGTACACTTACCATGATCAACTTTAAGAGCTCCAAAAACATCATAATGGAATTGATTTATAGGGCTTGAAAGATAAAAATGGTCACAATTTGACCATGAATTTGGAAGGGGAATTTATAAGGGCCTTCAAAGATGCATAAAATTAATGAGGCATATATCTTAAATGAATATCTATATTCCAACCCAAGAATTGGTTTGATGGTTGTAGGATGCTATATGGGGCTCTTTATCCACCCAAAATTTTACCATAAAATCTACTACTTAGTTGAGTATGCATTTGCAATTTTGATATCTTATAGACATAAAATTAGACCAATTTATAGGGCCTCTTATGTAAAGTACTTTAACCTTGAATTTTAGCAAGAGCCCTTTAAAAGTGAATTGAAAACTCTTCTTTGGCTAGATGAGAACACTTCAACAATGGTAATGGGCTGAAAAATCCTCCACCATGTGATTGAAAACTTTTCTTTGACTGCAAGGAAAGTGTGGGAAGTGCTGGAAATGTTGAGGGCACTAAACCTAAAATTTGGAACCATATTCATGTCTCTTTATCATGCTACAGATAAATTCTTTGTCATTCCAAGGAAACGATCAAGGATTAAACCAACATGGGAAGAGAAAGAAGCTAAGAAAGTAAAGAAAGCAGTGGCTATGAGGGAACTTCGTGAGAAGAGGAAATTGGACACGATTGTCAAAGGCATGCCAATTGAAGAGGAACCTCAACCATCAACAAGAGATATGGTATTGGTAGCACAAAGGGAATGAATGCAAAAATTTCATGCTATTAGAGATTTAAATACCACAATTGGAGATACATCCTTTACTGCAAGTCAAGATGGAGGGACAACATCTACCTCATCTCAAGTTGGGAGTACATCATCACTCACATGTGAGGAAGGAGGTGTGCCATCATTCCCACCTCAACCTCAAGGTATGTCATCTATTCCATCTTCAATCAAAGGTATTCCATCTAGCCCATCTCATTTAAATATTGATGAAATTCCTAATGTTGATATGAATTTACCTTTCTTAACACCACCTAGAATTTTGCATACAAAGCCAAAGTATTTGATTGATATTGATGAGAATATTTTGCAGCCAATGGAAGGTAAGATTTCAAAACGCACTTGTAGAAGATATGCTTATAAGATTTGGAGAGTGTTCTTTGAAAAGTTAAATGAGACCACAACATGTCAACTATTCATTGAAATGATGTGAAGTATAAAGTATAGGCCCATCATGAAGTTTCTATATTTGTACACATCGCATTCAATCATGTGAATGATAGTACAAAGGATGATAGAAAGATCATAAGGGAGTATCATTTTTATATTAGTGATGATCGCACACATTCTACGGAGTTCGTGCAAGGTTGCTTTGAGGTGTTCTACAATGATTTGTCTAGAAGGGGCATATCATTCAGTTAGCATATCATATGGTCAGATAACTGTTCATCACAATTCAAGAACTCATAGATGTTCTATTAGCTAAGAAGGAAGCATAATATTACAGGTGTTCAACATATGTGGAACTTTTGTGAGGTTAGGCATGGAAAGGGGAAGCATGATGGTGCAAGAGCATGTATCAAAAGAGCCATAACACGAGAAGAGTTAAAGTATAAAGAAAATTCAAAGTTGATAGATGCAAAAATAATCGTCGAGTGGTGTAATGCTTCAATGGGTCCAAGTAGTGAAGGTAAGTCTTCAGTTTGTAGATTTTTTTGGTTGATAGATGATACTAACATTGCACCATATGAAGATTGTTGTACACCGACACGATCAAGTGAGATACACTCTTTCAAAAGCTCAATTATAGGTTCATGGAGTATCCATACACAGAAGATGGCATGCTTTTGTTCTTCATGTACAATTCAAGTCTGGAATGAGCGAGTCAAAGGAGTGGGTTGACGAATGGTGGTTAAGCTATCTTAGCCCACTTGACACGTATCAACCCCTGACGATATTGGAACTAACATTGATGGAATCATTGGTTGACTTTGACCACATATCTGATCTAGTTCAACTAGGTAATCTATCTACTTGCATAGTTTTCGAAATTTCTAATGTTATCTTACTTTGTAGTGTTTTTCTAATGTTGACTAATTTCATCTAATTTGCTACACATATCAATGTAGGGTATGTTTATGTAGTTATTGCAGATGAAGACAATGAAGAGGGAACAAATTATTATTTGTGTCATTGTGTTGAGGCCAAAAAGAAATTGGAGGCCCTAGTTACAGATGGAGAAAAAATTGAATACCCTACAAGCTCAGTGGTTGTTACAAACATGGCTTAGAAGGTACCCACATAAGAGTGTTAATGTTTGGCTATTGCGGGACTTTGACACACATCAAAATATTCTTCATTACTCAAACTTGTCATGGCATCTAATGTTCATTTGATACAATATCAGGGTAGACCTTTGAACAAGATCTTGTGGAAGGTACGTGAATCTGACCATGAGGCAATACTTGACACAATAAAGAGTAGAGTAGACCTGGATGGTTTGTTGGATTAATTTGTAAGTATGCATAAAACTTTTGTAGATGGTTACTTGTACTTTATTTTATATATAAATAGTAGTATGAATTGCTTCCCTCCAGTATACATCTGGTAGGTTTGCTTCTCTTACCATTGTCCTTGTAACTTCTTGAACAGTCCTATTCTTTCTTTCAACCACTCCATTCTGCTAAAGATTCCTATCCTTTGATCGAGGTATGAGCCAATAACATAAAAATGTCATAATTTTGTATTTCTTGTTTTATCTCATGTCATTTGATGTACATAAATGATATTTATGTTTAGTCAATTTTGCTTCTTGATGCTTCTCACAGGAGGTCACAACTCCAACCCATCCAAATACGAATGAAGAGAGACAAGATGATGGAGAGTGATCATTGGGTGGTGGTAAGTGATCAATTACATATGTGATGTTGTATATTTCATACATTTTCTATATTAATGTGCATATTGTTTGATTGTATTAATAGGTGGAGCTGGATGAACTTCTGTCGAAGAGGTCTACTCAATGGCAGAGAGAGAATGAGTCACTGATTAGCTCTCCATCTTCATGGTCAAGCAAGGACCATTGATTATTTCATAAAAGTCCATAGGAAACTAGTTTTTGGGACATTTTTTGTATGCCTATATGGCTTTGTATACATACTTTTGTATGTTACCGATGTATATTTTTGTATAAATGTCTGTATGGTTTTATTTGGACATGTTTATATGGCTTTGTATATAAACTAAATGTTATGTTAATGAGATTATGTATATGATAGTTTATATTAAATATTTAATATGATGATCAATTATCATTACAAGAATTTAGTTTTACACGTGTCAATTGCATTTGCTTGAAAGTTTATAAATTATTTTCAAATAATCCATATTGTGCATATCTTGCAATCATTACATTTTGTGGGACTGTGCATTTCTTTGAGGCATCATTTCAAACAGTTCATATGCCTTGTCTATGCTTCCACACTTTCCATACATGTCTACAAGGGCAACTGCAAATACAATACATGTGATAAAATTCCTATATCATTTATGCTTTGATGGTTGTCCACACCATGTTCCCCAGATCCCATTCTAGCATAGACAAGGAGGAAATTGGATAAGGTTGTGCAATTTGGTTTTAGACGTGCCAGAATTTGTATTTGGTTGAAATTTACTTTTGTGCATTTGCTTGAGAGTTTTTAAAGCCGTATGAAAAATCCATTTCGTGCATATCTTGAAATCATTGCATTCCATGAGACAAAATTTCTTTGAGGCATCGTTTGAAAGAGTTGATGTTCATTATATATGCTTCCACACTTTGCATACATGTCTTGCAGGGTTCTTGTGAAATATGAACACACCATCCTAAAGCATGAAAGGCATGTGAGCTCTATGAAAGAAGGCATCTTGTGAAGACCATACCATGAAACATGAACACCATAATTGAGCATCCTGATCCTTTGACAACAACACCAATAGGGATATGATCAACACCTCCTGACCTTTTGACATCAATGACAAACAACTTTCAACACATTGTACCAGTGATATCCCTTAAGAGACCAAAGTACAAAAAGGCAACAAGCTTTGACAAGATGTTAATTGGAAACTATGTCACTTAGAAACATTCTATTTGAGGCTACGAGATCATGTAGGCTCCCTCTACAATAACCTTTCTTGGTTTTTTATATCTTTGAGGCGTTTGCCCATGGTTAAAATTTTTCTATTGCTCTAAAAATGGTTTGATGCATGCAGTGTAAAGTTGCAAAGGGGTGTAACTTTTGTTATGCTCCTTGTGCAGCCAAACTAATAATTCTAATGTGATGGGTACGTTTAGGCTATGCATTGTCCTGTTTTGCACCCAAACATGCCGAAACAGTCTAAGATACATTGTACTAACGATATCCCTTAAGAGACTTAAGTGCAAAAAGGCAGCAATATTTGACAAGTTGTTACTTGGAAACCATGTCACTTAGAAACATTCTATCTAAGGCTAAGGGATCATGTAGGGTCCCTCTACAATAATCTCTCATTTTTTTATATCTCTCAGGTGTTTTCCCATGCTGAAAGTTTTTCTGCTGCTCCAAAAATGGTCAAATACATGCAGTGTAAAGTTGTAAAGGGGTGTAACTTTTGTTCTTCTCCTCATGCGTCCAAAATGACAATTCTAATGCATTCTAATGGGTACATTTAGGGTAGGCATAGTCCTATTTCACACCCAAACATGTCAAAACAATCCGAGCTTCATTGTATTGGCGATATCCCTTAAGAGACAAAAGTGAAAAAAGATAGGAATCTTTGATGAGCTGTTACTCAGAAACTATGTCACTTAAAAATATTCCATCTAAGGCTATGGGATCATGTAGGGTCTCTCTACAATAACCTCTCTAAGTTTTTACATCTCTAAGGCATTTACCCGTGGTGAAAGCTTTTCTGTTACTCCAAAAATGGTCAGATGCATGCAGTGTAAAGTTGCAAAGGGTGTAACTTTTGTTCTACTCCTCGTGCATCCAAACCAAGAATTATAACGCATCTAGATTGTTACATTTAGGCTAGGCATGGTCCTATTTCACACCTAAACATGCCGAAATAGTTCGAGCTACATTGTACCAATGATATCCCTTAGGAGACCAAAGTGCAAAAAGGTAGCAATCTTTGACAAGTTGTTACTCAAAAACTGTCACTTAGAAATGTTATGTCTGAGGCTATGGGATCATGTAGGGTCCCTCTACAATAAACTCTCTCATTTTTTTAGATCTCTAAGGTGTTTTCCTGTGGTGAAAGTTTTTCTGCTGCTCCAAAAATAGTCAAATGCATGCAATGTAAAGTTACAAAGGGGTGTAACTTTCATTCTGCTCCTCGTGTGGCCAAACCTAAAGTCTAATGCATCTAGATGGGTATGTTTAGGATAGGCATGGTCTTGTTTCACACCCATGTTGGGAATTAAGGTGTCTCAACCTTGATAATTCTTTGCATTTGTAATGTTTCTATTTATTATTTAATTGCCTATGTTGTAAATATTTGGAAATTCCATATTGTCATGTTGTGGGACGTGGCATGGTGATGTGTCAATCCTACATAGAATATGACTTGTTATTTTGTCCTCACATGAGGAGATAGGTGTCCCACTTAGTGGTAGGAATATTCTGCCATGTGTCGACATCCTCCATGTTGTGCAAGGAATGTTTGACTGAAACGGTTATGATAGATTCCTATGACGAATCTATGACATGTAAGACTCAGAAATAGAATGTTGTAATATAGGTAATGACATGTGTCATGAAGCATCTTTGAATAAGGCATATTTGGGTGCCCCTAGGTGGAATATGACATGTTGTAAGAGAATATTCTATTTATAGCATGTGTATGATAGATTCTCTTACACTGTAAGTTGTAACCACTATGACAAATTCTATTACGGTTGTAAGTGTCGTAAGAGCATCTGTCATAGCCCATTTTGGAAATAGGTGACCCCTTTGGGATGGGAGCTATAGACAAGTGTCAGGCACATTCTACAATGTTGACCAAGTGTCCTTGGGCGTAGGTTTTGGTCCATGAAGCCATGTTAGACACCCATTCCAAGAAAGGTCCAATATTGCTTTGTATTTCCTATTTTTAAATAGGTGCTTGGAAATGGAGTTTGTATCACAGGTTTACAGGTACTGTTATGCTACCAGATTGACTCCAGACATGAGTGTCGAAGACCATTGAATCTTGCATTGCAAGTGTATTGTAAACATTCTTTCAAATTTGTTAATACATTGTGCAGGTTTCTGAGTGTGGGGTTTTTCACCTGATAAAGGTTTTCCCCACCGTAAATCTTTGTCTCTCTTCTTCTGTCTACTTTCTGGCTCTTGTGTTTTGCTACAATATCTTATGTTAATGGTTTAACATTGTTGTAATAGTTAGGACAAATTTGAATTTACATAGCCCTCTCCTCAATAGATTAGCGTAGGAAGCAATTTCTGCACACCTAGCTTCCTTTCAGTTGGTATTAGAGCCAGGTTCAGGCTAGGAGCCCCAAGCACACGAGAGGTGTGGCTTAAGGGGGGTGTTGGTGTTAGAAATAAGCCACACCCAAACTGATAATGGACTAGTCCAAGAGGGGCTAGTAGCTCAGTGGTAGAGCACTCCAACAACGAATGGAAGGTCCTAGGTTTGAGTCCTAGCTAGCCCATGTCTCAACAACCCAAACATGTCGAAATAGTTTGAGCTACATTGTACTAGCGATATCCCTTAAGAAACCAAAGTGCACAAAGGTAGCAATCTTTGACAAGCTATTACTCAGAAACTATGTCACTTAGAAACATTTTGTCTGAGGCTACATGATCATATAGAACCCCTCTACAATAACCTCTCAATTTTTGATATCTCTGAGGAATTTACCCATGGTGAAAGATTTTTTGCTTCTCCAAAAATCATTAGAAGCATGTAGTGTAAAGTTGCAAGGTAGGCTACTTTTTGTTTTGTTCTTCGTGGGGCCAAACTGTTAGTGCCAACACATCTAGTTAGGCACATATACACTATGCATGGTCACTGCCCTTCATTATAAAACGGTCATAGTCTTTCCTATTCGAAGGGTCACAACTTTTCACCTTTAAAATGCCATCAGTATTCATGAGAACATCAAGATAACACTTTCTGCAAATGTTCTCCATGCATTATCATCCTTTTTATTTCTCACCCCAATAAATTGGGTTGCTTTCAACATTAATGCATCAACCATCCATGTAGCACTTCACATACTAGTAAAAGACATTAGCCCTCTTAATGGTCAAGCTCTTTCAACTTATCAAGAAAGCATTATTTCATTTGTTACATTCATATTGAGGAAATGATCTTCATTAGACTAAGGTTATTAGAATGAATTGATAGTAGGTTTATTGAGGATATCTTTAGTGGTTTCTCTACTCTGCTTATTGGTGACCTAAGATAATTGTGACTTGTAAGGGACATCCCAATGCATGTTGCATCATTATATAAGACAAAACTTTGGAGAAGCTTACAAAAATTATCCAATTGGATAAATTTTATCAGCAATATGAGGATGAACCTTCCCATTTCTCAAAGTTCACAAAATCCTTACAAATGTCAAGAATATCAAGGCAATATTGATAGATTGGAAACCCCTCATGTCACACCAATACATGTATTTTTACAAATAAACAAGATACAATTATTTCATTAATACATTTTCCTATAACAAATGATTTGGTTGCAATACATAGCAAATGCTAAAAATAAATGGCCACACTAGTTGCATGATGCATTGTCAAGAAAATCCTACTATGTAATACAATTGGACTTTAAATATTTGAAGTAAACCATCTACAAATATCCATTGAAGCACGGATTTATAATATAAATATGTTGATAACTGAGAGGGGGGGTGAATCAGTTATCTTAATTATTTCAACTTTCTGATCTTCCTTAACAATTAATGCACCATCAAATTATATTTGCAAACATAACCATGAAACAGAAATAGCATCAATGCACATGACACAATGATTTTGATGTGGAAAACCCTGTTAAGGGAAAAACCACAGGGTGACTAACCCAAGATTGTATTTTTTGTTAAAAGAATAAGATGATACAAAATGGCACTTGCCAATTAGGGCTCACTGCCCGAGCACACTACTTACAAGAGGCTCACTGCCTACAAGAGACTTACTGTCTACAAGAAAAGAAGGTAACAAAATACTTGAACTGATGAGAAGCATCCACATATGTTGAAGTTTAGTTCCGGTTAAGCCCAATATACTAATTTGTTGCACTTCATTCTTACTCTCCTTAGGTGCTGCTGTCCAGTCACATTCCAGACCTGTATTATTGCTTCCACACTTCTTTCTACTTTTCTTCGCACTTGACACTATACGCACACACCTTCGTATCCAAATACATCTGGTATATATATCCGCACAAATGATTTCAACACCTTTCTAGTCAACATCTGGAATAGTTAATATTTTCCCAAACTTTGATCTGTCAGCTGAATCCTTGCTTACCAATTAATGCGTATTAAGGAGATGCTTATAGAAGTGATCAATCATGTCGGCCAATCATGCATGATACCTCAGGAAGCTTGATCACAATCAATATCTCATCTAGATTTAGGTCTGATGCTCTACCAGTTAGTTCTTCCTCTGTCTACTCTGCCAAACAGGAACCCAACACTCAAGTGCTCATATCTCTTCACTCTTCCATCACCAAAGGCTCAATCCTTGGAATCTATTAGTCAAGGTACTCCTCTTGACTTCCCCAAGTCCACACTTTACTGAGATACTTCCTCTGAGAGATCCGGACCTGACTGTCAGACCTTGCTGCTTGCTCCGTTCTTGCTTACCGGACCACAACACTTCTTCAATCTGACTTCTGGTAAAGACACACCATGTCCTGCGGATGTGTGGGATGGACTTTGTTGCCATCAATGATAAAAATCACGAAGCCACATAGTGTCTCTTGCCAACAATCTCCCCATTTGGCATTGATGGCAACACTTAGTGAAAAATGACTAAGTGTCACACTGCACTCCCCCTTTGCTAATGCTTTGTTTTAATGTACACTTTACCAGAGCTCTCCCTTAGCTAGATTCCTCATTTTTCACTACTCCTCACTCCCCCTTTGACATAAATGGCAAAGGGTGGGGTCCACACACCAAAATTTACAAAAGTTAATATATATTTAGTCGCATAAGTATATAAACAGGTTATACTTACATATACTTAAGTATGTCTACAAAGGTATTCTTCAACTGTACAACTTCTGTCACCCAACTCTGCTTCATCCTTTCCAAAATTGAGATGTGACCACTTAACAGGAATGCAAAAGCTTCTGCCTTCTTAAGATCTGTCGGATCACTAGTCCAGGCTGTGGCCTAGGCATCAGTTAGGGCTTCATGCATGGCCTCTAACTTAGGGATAATGATCCCTCTAAGTTCACCCATCTGGCTTATTATGTTCATCCTTTCCTTCTCAAGTTTCTTTATTTCATTTATCACTACAATGGTTTGACACTCTTGATTTACTATGGAAGAGGAGAGAGGATCAAAACTTTGAGACAAGCTTAGCAGTTTATCCTCTTGCTCTTTTACTTTCTTCTTAATATCCTTGGTTACTGTAGACCAAGATAAACAAAATTTATATATATCTCTGCCATCTTTGAGAGCATTTTCTAGGCTCTTTATTCTGATATCCATAACTCTCCTATCATTGGTTATTAACCCTTGTACCTCTGATAATCTTTTTACCATAAACTCCTTCTGGACCTTATCTTCTGTTGACTTCTCTAAGAAATCAAAATGTGTGCTAACACTATTAACTAGAGATTTGAGATTATCGAATGAAGAGGCTGAGGGATCCTTCTGAAAAGATGGCATTATCTTCTCCAGTACACTGGATGTAATTTCTATGAGCTTGTAGTCTTCCATGTGAGACTTCAGAAGTTTTTCTTTTGCCTTTGCTGAAGTAAAGGATGCTAGCTTCATGGTTTGAACCGGAGGGAGAGAGTCTAAATTGAACAGTCCTCCTTGAAGAAGTTTCAGTTCATCAAATTCCATCATTTCTTTGGTTAAGAAATCCTTGACTGCTTCTACTGTGTCTCTTGCTGGTGATAGGGTTTTCTCCCCTTCTGCAGCCTTAGCACTATCATCTGAGGTTTTCTCTATTTAACCTCTTTCTTTTTCTTGTACTTCTTCTCCTTGATCAGTTTTCTCCTTTAGATCTGGAGTCTACAAGGGAAACCGAAGGAGAGATATTTGCTTGGTCATGGACTTCCTCTTCCAGAGCAGAGGAATCTAAGTCCTTATCTTTCTCTTCACCTGTCACCTTTACCTCTTCTGCTACAGTCTCAGTACATTCTTCTTTGTCATCCATGGCCGAGGGATCATCACCTAAGTCCTTTATAATAGGGATATTGAATCTTTTGTATGCAATCCGAAGGATGACTTCAGTTTCTTTTGCCACTCGGTCAGTTTCTCCGAGCATAAGCTGATTCATTCTAGCTTTTCTCCAAAACTCATCCTTGCAATCTTTGAAGATCATATACATTTGTTTTAGAGTGATTGAAGGATAGAACTGAATAGCTATTTGTTCCCAGATTTCTAGGTCTTTTTCTTGGGCATTATTTTTTCTTATCTCAAGTTCCTTTTCTAAGCTCTTGGGAATTAGAGATATAATTTCAATGAATGTTTTGTTGTAGATGTTTAGATACCTGACTGTGGCATCTTGCAATATCTTCTGATCAGCTTCACTATATTCATCATAAAATTTAATCATTGGTTGCAGGTTTCCATCCATAGTAACTGATTTGATGATATCCTCAATGCGAAGAGTAGGTCTTTCAATGAATTCTTCTACCTCTACTTCCTTGCCTTCACTGGATACTTTCTTCTTCTTCTTCATCTTCTTGATCTCTTCATTAGATTCTATCTCTTCATCATCCTTCTAACTGATGTAAGACCTTGTTGCCTTTGTCTTTGTTCTCTTTTCTCCTTTACTGGATAATTTTTCTTCTAGTTTTGATGCCTTTGAGCTCTTAGCAGTGGCAGATGTAGAGCTCTTAGACGATCTCATCCGGGAGGGGGCTTCTACCAGAGCACTTTCTTTTTCTACCTCTTCCTTTTCTTTTTCTTCCCTTTCCATCTTTTCTCTATTTGCATCAAGTGCCTCTTTTGAGATGCCATACCTTTTGGAAACATTCTCTACTTCTTTTCTCACTTTTCTCTTCATCTCCGGTTGCCTTAGCTCCACATGAATCTTCACACTCAGCTCTTCAAAGGTTCCTTGGGTTGACTGAGCATATGTTGAACATGTAGCTCTACTATTTTCTCATCTACTTCATACCCCATTGGCATGATCTAGACTACCCTTGGCTCCACTGCCTCCATTAGGCACTGATCAGTTTCTACCATAAAGCAAAATGTATCCTTATACTTTTCAACTAGAAATTGGGGGATTCTCTCTCTGGCTTGCATCATATTTTGAAAGTTCTTGAAGTAGCCCCAGAGTGCTATGTTTTGTGCCTTGGCATTACCAAGTCCATGCAAATAATCCCTAATTTGTATGGCAACCGATCTATCATTTTCCAATATCCAGCCACTAGATCCGGGTAGCTCATTCATATAATAGAAGAACAAACAAAGTATCAAGCCACCATATTTGAAGGAGTTCTTCTTGTTGTTCTTTATCTTCTACAGATTTTCCAAAAGTTGGTTTAGAAGGAGCTCACAGAGATCATAATCAGCATTCTTTCTTAACATTTCATAAGCAGTATATACAACAATTCTGGATATTGAATTCTCCCTGCTGGAGTGATATATCTTATAGCCAATTATCATTGATGCAAACTTGATATCTGGATCTGTGATATCCTCAATTATCATTGCTCTTTTATCAAATTTTGATCCAGTAGCCTCACTTACAATTTGGTTTTTAACAGATTTGAGAGTAGGCATCCCACCGGTTGAGTGTAATCCAGTTACTGCTCTAATGGCATCCTTAGTGATCTTAAATGGCCTGTTCAAGCACATGAAGTTGTCATGCATTCTGCTCAAAACATATCAGACCCATTCATCTTTAGCAAAACAAGGGAAATGGATGCATTGACTGAAATGTTTATCCCTGATGACCTTGTATTGGGGTTTGAGATCAAATGAGTCATCTATCAGTTCCTTGTGGTAAATATCCATTAGTTTGGAGTCTCTAAATTCCTTAATGTTTGCATGAATATATGCCCTAAGATCTTCAACTTGCAAAACCCCATGCGAAATGCTGGAAAATGCGCCTAGGGGATCCACTTCTAAAGATTTGTAGGGATGTTTCTTAAATTTAGGGCGCGGCCTATCACTAATCTTCACAACATTTGGAGTGGCCATCTTAGAAAAGATTCAAAGATAGATTTCAAGAATGGAAAATACCTTTTACACTTTTTAGGGTTCACGGAATGAGCTGAAAAGATCACCGGTTGACTTGAATTCTGTAGTTGATCCTTGAGAGAGATGAAACAAACTTGTTTGCAGAGCTCTTTTTCTCTTCTTCTCGAGTGCAAGTGTACAAATGATGAGCAAATGAACCCTTTTATCTCTAAGCAAACCCTAATTTCATATTGCAATAAATGCACAACTTGAGTTATTCTAGTTGCCTTGTTCTCCTTGTTCTGAGAAAGATCTTTTCTAGATCACTGATATATACTTAGAGTTATTCTTGGTGATTGAAGACAATCTATCTTCCTTTCCCCAAACATTTGATCTATCCGCAAATCAAGATACCTCAAATTTGAATCATACTAGATCTAACTGTGAAAACCCTGTTCTTACCGGATGACAGTCAAACCAGATCTATCTTAGAAGATTAGACTCTTCAAACCTTCTTGTGGATCTTTCATATCTTTACCAAACCTGCTTTAGATGTTTCTTTGAAAATCCTTTAATCTGCAACCTTTCATGTGCCAATTTTGGGCACCTAATTACTGGCTAGGGGAAAAATATTTTTCTTTTCTTACTCCCCTTGAGCCAGAGCTCATCTATTTAGTTTCCAGAAGGAATATCAGCACCAGATTCTGGTGCGGATCCATCCTCAGCATTTTCTATACTCCTCTTCACCCAAATCGTGTTCATTTCCCTTTGAATTTCATCTGCATTCACCTTTCCTTTTCCTTTGTCTTGGTTTTGGTTATGATGCACTGGACCCTTTTTGTCCTGATTCTTACTTCTACAGAATTTGGCAATATGACTGGATCTATTGCAATTGTAGCAAACAACATTTCTTTGCATATTTGACTGATATTTTCTTGATCTACACTAATTAGCCATATGTCCCATTCTATTGCATGCAAAGCATCTACAATTGAATGAATTATTCATCTGTCTATTTCTACACTCAAGAGATTTGTGACCATACCTTTTGCAATTAAAACACTGTTCGGAGAAGGATGAATTAGTCTGATTCATTCTTCTTCTACATTAATTTTCTTTATGACCAAAGTTACTGCAGTTATGACAGTATCCATTGAAAGATAGATATCTTTGAGCATTTGGTTGCCTTACCGGAGGTCTTCTAGGCTTGTTTCTTGGATTATCTATTCTGGAGTTCTTTTAACCAGATCTAGATCTTTCACCTTTCTCATACCCCAAGCCTTGCTTTTCATCAATCCTCTTTTGGCTTGCAAGAAGAAATTCAAGTTGAGCAGAGCTTATCTTGAATTTCTCTTTATATTCATTTGTTGTTTGAAGATCCCTTTTAAGAGTGTCAATCTGATTCTCAAGTTGTTCTTCATTGTCCCTAGCTTCTTCAAGATCAGATTCTAGATGCCTGATTATTCTATCCATTTTGTGGTAGTCTTTAGACTTCTCCTTGAGAGATTATCTTAGATCATCTTCAGTTTTTCTTTTCTCTTCAATTTCTTGGGTAAATTTCATAACTCCTGATTCCATTTCATGTCTTACCATAATGACCTCTTTTGATAACTTTTCACATAACTTGGTTTTCTCTTTTAGATCTTCATTTGTATCATTTGCTTCACTTTCACTTGCCAATTGCTGAAGTAGTTCCTTTCTCTTTTTCATAGAGATACTCAATTTCTCTTTTAGCTCATTTATAAAATCATCAGCCTGTTTGAGTCTTTCCTTCAAATTGTTGACTTTGGAGTGAGATTGATCAAGATCATCTAGGGCAGACTGAAGTTGTTCCCTCATACCATATACATCCATTGAGATTACCAGATCTTCCTCAAGCTGTTAGGCTCTGTTAGGAGGAACTTGGCTCTGATACCAATTGTTGATAACTGAGAGGGGGGGTGAATCAGTTATCTTAATTATTTCAACTTTTTGATCTTCCTTAACAATTAATGCAGCATCAAATTATATTTGCAAACATAACCATGAAACAGAAATAACATCAATACACATGACACAATGATTTTGACGTGGAAAACCCTGTTAAGGGAAAAACCATGGGGTGACTAACCCAAGATTGTATTTTCTGTTAAAAGAATAAGATGATACAAAATGGCACTTGCCAAGTAGGGCTCACTACCCAAGCACACTGCTCACAAGAGGCTCACTGCCTAAAAGAGACTTATTGTCTACAAGAAAAGAAGGTAACAAAATACTTGAACTAATGATAAGCATCCACACATGCTGAAGTTTACTTCCGGTTAAGCCCAATATACTAATTTGCTACAATTCATTCTTACTCTCCTTAGGTGCTGTTGTCCAGTCACATTCCGGACATGTATTATTGCTTCCACACTTCTTTTTTCTTTTCTTCACACTTGACATTGTACGCACACACCTTTGCATCCAAATACATCTGGTATATATATCAGCACAAATGATTTCAACACCTTTCTAGTTGGCATCTGGAATAGTCAATATTTTCCCAAACTTTGATCTGTCAGTTGAATCCTTGCTTACCAAGTGATACGTATTAAGGAGATTCTTATAGAAGTCATCAATCATGTTGGCCAATCATGAATGATATCTCAAGAATCTTGATCACAATCAATATCTCATCTGGATTTAGGTCTGATGCTCTATCGGTTAGTTCTTCCTCTATCTACTCTGCCAAATAGGAACCCAACACTCAAGTGCTCATATCTCTTCACTCTTCCATCATCGGAGGCTCAATCCTTGGAATCTATCAGTCAAGGTACTCCTCTTGACTTTCCCAAGTTCGCACTTTACTGAGATACTTCCTCTGAGAGATCTGGACCTTACTGTTGGACCTTGCTGCCAGCTCTATTCTTGCTTACCAGGCCACAACACTTCTTCAATCTGACTTTCGGTAAAGACACACCATGTCCTGCGGATGTGTGGGATGGACTTTGTTGCCATCAATGACAACAATCATGAAGCCACATAGTGTCTCTTGCCAACAAAATATGGACACCATCAACAAAAATGATTTGTATTAACCAAATATCTGTATAGGCATACATTAATATCTATTGATATAAGTATAACATATATACAATATAGCCATATAGGCTTACAAGAATGCCATATAGGCATACAATGTCAACTATATGCAATACAAAATATATGTCCACAAATGCCATATAGGCATACAACAAAAGAACCAAATAAAAAGTCATCCCCCTTTGTCTGGTGAAGAGAATAGATCACAGGAAGCCTTTGATCTTCGAGAGTATGGAGACATGTATGAGGGTGGTCTACTACAAACCTGAGGGCTACTCCTCCTATTTAGTTATTCATGGATCTGTAGTTGTTACAATAAAAAGTATAGACATTAATATATAGAAATTACATTATAAAAAATGAAACATTTAACAAAATAATCACTTACTACTACCAAAAAATCTATCTCCTCATTTGCCTCAGTACCAGGATTAGGCTGTGGCAATGTCATGTCTTATAGAAACTATCCAGATATAAATTAAACTTCAAATCAATAATCATTTGATTTTTCAAAAATAAATAACTATAACAATGAATGTAATTTAAAATTTACCAATCTACCTCATACCCCCATCAAATACATGGAGCTATGAATCACAGAGGACACACCATGCTCCATTGCCCTATGAACTTTGGGAGGTGTCTCTGTAGCCTGCATCATCTGAAAATAAAACAACATTATTCAATTACAAAAAATAGAATAGTGATGCAAGTCATGGGTCCTAACATACACACATGTTCACCTAAACACAGAAGTACACACAATAAAGCACATAAGTCATGTATGCATATATACAAATTAGACGAAGATTCAAGACTATTGTGTGGTATAAGGGTCAACAAAGAAGGGACCATAGTAGCATCAAATTTTAGGTTTAAAAAATCAGAAAGGAGTGAAGGTGTTAGTTTAGGTTTAGGTTGGTGGTTGGGTGGGGTAGGGTTGTGGGGTAGCATAACCATGACTTGCTAAATTGTTTAAAAAAACTTAAAACAAGTAGGATGAGAGATTCCACCTATTACTAAAAGTGATAAAAACTCTGACTATGTGGAAAGGACTCCAACCAAGCAGATAAATGTAAAAGGACTCCATCTAAATACATAACATGATCTAATTCTACAAATAACATGTTAAAGGTATCCAACTATGTAGAATGTACTTTACAGTCTAGATATTGTAATGAAGCTTTGTATTGTACCAAAAAAAGATTCATTGTCACCAATGCATCACTATGATACAACTAGACACATAATACACATTCTTCAACATCAATTCCCATTGTAAAGTCTTGGGTATGGGCATCAAAAACATCACAACCAAGAGTTTAATCTATTGATCTAGCTTCTTGGGTTGAGAACTATGAATGTTGGAGGTAACAATCATTGAAATTGTAAATAAGTTCTTGCTTATTTTGGATAGGGAAGATAGAATCAACTCCCTTATGGATAGAAATTAGAACCCTACTAGGCTCCAAGTATGTAAAGTATATTATATGAGGGAACTTTGATCATTTCAAAGGTTAAGGGGTCCATAGAAAAGGTGGTTGTGTATTTAAAGAGGTATTTTACTTTTCCCTTAAGAAGAATAAAGGAGCCATGAGCATTTGTATGATATCAACATCTTAGAAATATGGTGGTATGTTTAGTTAGGGTAAGGGGTTGTGCTAATTTAACCCTAAGGTTTTATAGAGTCTTGTACTTTTTGGTCTATTGATATTGATTATTAAGTTGTAGATATTAATGTTCGTTAGGTTGATTGGTTTAAACATAGATTTATTGATAAAAAAATATTAAATTTTAAGCTTTAGTGGGTTGAAAGTTTTTAAAATTTTGAAGTGAGGAGTTTGATAATTTTAAGAAAAGTTCATGGTTCCCTTAAGAAGTTAGAAATTAGCAAAAGAAAATACTAGGTTGTAGACATTGAAATGGTTCTATTTTATTGGAAAATATATTGGTTCATGGAAAAAAATTTAGTTTAGGTGTTGAAATAGTCATGGTTTATTGATGTTTAGACATAAATTACATGGACCTTTATTAGAGTGCAAGTTTATAATTATCATGGTTCATTGGTGAAGTTATCAACCTATTAAGCAATTATTAAATTATAGGCTCGAAACAACGGTGGTTCATTGGTGAAGATATTTATGTCGAAATAGTCAAGTTTCATTTATAAACATATCAAACTAATGAAACATTATTAGGTTGTAGGAATGAAAATGGCCATGGTCCATTATTAGAATATATTAGGCTCATGATTCAAGATTCCAATAACACCTCTTTGCAGGTTAGAATGTCTCTATTTTGACTCTATCTCTAGGTTTTCCATCTCATGTGATGGATTTTTGAATTTCACTTTTGATTCTCATGCATTCTATGGTGAACTCTCTTGGATCTTCAACTGGTTGTGAAATCTTGTGAAGATTTGGCTCTCTTGGTGATATACTATAGCTCTTTCTTATGCTTCCTCAAGTCTCCATTGTTGTTGTGCTCTTTTGGTACATGTTTATGTGAGTTCTTGGAGGATTTTGTGCTCTCTTTCATCTCAACGAATATAGTAGTATTAAATAAAGGGTCCTCATTAGACTTAGGTGGCTTAGATGTAGGATCAGAATTAGGGATGGAAGAAATTGAGCCAATAGGATTGACATAGTTTGTAGGGGAATGTGTTAGTGTAGATTTGAAGATTTTGGTTAGGGGTGACTTGTTGCGCCCATAATTAATACCTAAAACCTAGATGACGTTGGAGTCAATCATATGCTATATAAGATGTGATAGGCTCGTGCCCCTCTCTAGTGTCATGTCCTGGGGTGTAATTGGTGGTAATTGGATGAGTTTATTAGAGATATTTTGTTGAAGAATAGTATGGAGGGGATCAACAAGCTTTGGTAGACATGTATGGAAAATGTGGTAGCATAGACAAGGTAGTGAGATGTTTGAAAAGATGCCTCAAAGAAATGTGGTCTCATGGTGATGTCCTTATCTATGCATCTACTTGTCATGGCATTCCATGAGACCACATTTCTTTGAGGTATTTTTTCAAATAACTATATTGTAATTGAAATTTTGTCATCTATCAACATCTAGTTATTAGTTATGCAATGTCTAGTAATGCTTTGAGTTTGAAAGATGTGCAATGCAATGTAATCAATGATATGAATATAAAATACAAAAATCTAGTGAGTACAATTCATTAGTTAAACTGTTTATTTTATTACCTGAGTGAAGCTTTGAACTCCACCACCACTAGCAGGTGTTGTGGTGAAATCTCCAAGATTAATCTATTCAACATCAAAAATTAGATATTAGAATACCATTCATATAATAATGTTATTCACATGTAATATTTATAATTATTTACTAGTTACATACCCCAGCAATAGATGTCGTAGTGTAATATACAGGTGGAGAATCACTAAAAACTGGATCAACGCTATGACCCTGAAATTTTATTAAAATCATCAAACTAAATTAGTTAATCTTGCATTTCAAAAATAAAATTTAATAAATTAAATTCAATGAACTTGCTAACATTTACTTGAGTATCAAGACTGAAAGTCTCACTCAAGAGGGCATCTATCATCACCATCTGCTCACTTGTAGATGTAGCCTATGCACCTACGTCTTGACTATCTGTGGGGTTATGACCACAGGCTGACCCGCAATCCTGACAAGTATGGGGTGCAACCCTACTCCTCAAACTCTCCCCTAGCCCACACTGTGTTGCAGGATGGGCATGCTCTATGATGCTCTGGATCAAGGCACTAATGGACTAAAGTGTCTCGACCTCAACACTCTCCTTCACAATGGAAGGGATAGACACATGCTCATGGGTTGGTCTGGTGAGTTCTCATCTTGCTGGTGGGTCAACATGTGTCCCTGGTCTATCCTGTGCTGACCCCCCACCTCTACCATGGAACTCCCACATATCAAAATAGTTTGGCACTTTATTTTTACAAACTTGTAGTAGAGTTTCCTCAAAAAGTATTGTGGGACCTCATTATTGTTATATGGAGGATGATCAAAAACCATCCACCACCTCTACCCAAAATTGTCCCTTATCTCTTGGTTGTTGCACCAATGGATAGGGAACCTCTTTGCATGTAAGGGGTAGAGGTTGATTTGTTCATGGGTCTATGAAAATGGAACACAAGTCCAATTTTGTAATTTGTTCATTTTTTACTTGTTTATATGACAACTTGTCTGCATAGTACTCTCTAAATTCTCTCCTCTTTTCTAACCAACTAGATATTTTCTTTCTAATTGAATCTACATTTGATAACATAGATTCAAGAGATTGAGCAAGCGTGGATCTATGTGAGGTTGAAGTTGAAGGGTCTTTTAACCTTGCAATTATGTCCTCAATTTGTTTTCTATTGTTTTCAATTTGCTCCATTAAATTTTCTTGTGTTCTAGGGGCATATTAAGGAATGAATGGAGGTGGTTGTTATTGAGGTTGTTCTTTAGCAGGTATTTGCTATTCAAGTGATGGAGGATTTTGTGGACTTTTAGGAGGAGGAGGTGCATTATCATTTCCTAAAAATTAAAGAAATTTACATAAAAAATCTACTTAAACCTACCTATTTAGCAACAAATTCACACAAAAAAGCAAATACAACTTACTCCTTCAGCTTGCTCAATGTCATGGCAGCATTTTGATGATGAATCAGTGATGATTTGGTGATTAATTTGACCTCCAATAACACGAGCGTACTCTCAAGGGTTTGCAGGCCACGGGTGCAAGAAATTGAAATGAAAAATGAACAAAGACGTATGTTTTTTTAAAATAGATAAAGATAATGCACTTGCATCATGGCTTGCAAGTTTTTTAAAAAAAAGTGGCCACTTTTTGGCCCCCCACCTTTTTGCACCCACCCAGAGAGATATCGCTATCAGAAGATTACTTATTTTCATAGAGCAGAGAAGTCAATGTTTAGTTGAAGCCTAATGGGTTTGCAGAGAAATTCCATGACTTACAGATCTTAATGGAACATCATTCAAGGTAATTTAGGACCTAGCTGACCTTCGTGGAGAACTACACCGAGTTTCATGCATTTGTGGAGCAATACCATATGTTTAGGTCTGACCAATCTGTGTCTACATGTTTCATACTAGCCATTACAATTAGGTCAACTTGATAATGATTTGAAGGCTTGTGGAGGATATAAATGAAAGATAAAGATTTGTTTCAAGCAGCAGGGAAGAGTAATGAAGTTTGCAAAGATATGAAGCAAGAAGATGAATTGTTTTAAGCTGGGGAATTAGCAGAAAGTAGAGTAGTGAACAGAAGAAGATATAAAGCAAAGAATTGAGAAGAAGAAATAAGAAGACATGAAGTTGTGCTGTATAAATCTTTTGTAAACTTGGGTTGTAGCCTAGCATCTAAAATGCCCTAGAGGCATATGTAATGAGATTTGAAATTCTAATATAATGAGAAGTTATCTTGAAGGTTGGGTTTTTCCCTTTGAGGGTTTTCCGAGGATATATCTTGTGTCATGCATTTATGAATATCTCTTTCATTTTATTGATTGCACATTTCCATTGCATCTTTGTTATGATCATGTTGTTAGTTGTTTAAGGCTTCAAGGTTGGACAGTCCCTCATCGGAACCTCCTACCTTGACTACATCACATAAGCATGGTTCTAGTACAAATGGACATGGTTGCATACACTTAACCATGTGGATATGATGTGGATGAAAATCATGTAAATCTACTGACCACTCTAGCATTCTTTCCTAGCTTGCACAATAAAATTGTATTGCTATATATACATGTAAAAATATGTAAAAAGGGTTGATCATTGAACCAATTTGTAGACTATAAGTGTATCAATGTTATTTGAGGCATCGGATGATGAATGTCTAGCTTTGTAAATGATGAAATATATTTGCATATTAGGGGAAGGGGTAATCTAGTAGGATTTTTCTTATAAGTGAATGTCTCCATGGCATTATGTAATGTTTTAGAGAAATCTTCAAACCTAGTTGTTGGTTACCTCTTGCCGCATTTGCTTGCCTAATGTAATGAAGTGTAGATTAATGTTGTAGCATTATAATTCATTAAAAACTATTTTATAATGGTCTCTCTTTGCTACATGTGGGATATTGTTGATCTATTCAAGATAACTAACAATGTTAATTTGCAAGTTTCCTTATTATGTAAGTTTGTATGCATGTGCAAGATTTGTTCCAATGTTGATCCATAGTCATGTCTTCATCCTCTTTCCAAGATATGAATTTCTTGGAGTAGGTACCAATCTGATTGGTGAGGGACCAAACATCTTTATTTATTCTTATCTCTCATTTATTGTAGAAATAGTTTAGGTTCTGCCATGTTGGTATGACCTAGTGATACAAATCATGATATCTATATGTTGTCCTAAAATTGATAGATCATTTAAGGGGTCATACTAGTATGTTCCTCCTCTTCCATGTGTATGCTATGTTAAGTGGAGTCATCTCAGGGATATAACATTGGTGTTATCTTTTGTTGCATGGAAAGAGTGAGTTACCGTCTACTTGTTGGAGGTCTTGTAGGTCTGTATATAGTTAATTCTAACATGAGCTTAGTGACAAATCTTGGGGTTCATAGCATATTGGGTATGGCTTCTTAAAGGCCACGAGTTTAATGTTTTATTTCTCTTTAATTTTCCTATTGATAAGACTTTAGGGAGTCCTCCTACTTTAGTAGAGCCTAAAGATAAAGGTGAGTCTACCCACTCGAAAGAGTTGGCCTTAATCATCCATAATCAGTTGACGAGCCAATGCCTTACCCTCTTGATGATAATTCCCTAGCCTTGAAGGTAGGATAATACTTTAGGATTGTGGACCTATGATTTTAAGAACCAACACTATCAACACTTTTTCTCATATTGTTGATGAATCCTTCTAGGTCATATTGTTTTGCATCATCTTTTTCTTACCAAATTTATTGATTAGATCTCCTAATTTGTCATATCCTTCTCTACCCAGAATAGTAAAATTTGAAAATTGTACTTGTGGGGGCATGAAGCCTCCCTTTTTCTAACTTCCAAAATGTACATAGGTTGAACTATATTGGCCTTCCATACCCCAATCTCTTCAATATTGGAGTAATGAAAAAGCCCTAAAAAATAAAGTAATTGGAGTAAGAAAAATTCGCATCAAGGTTAATAGTCTACATTTGAACATGACATACAAACCTTGGTGACACTTCATCTTATTTGTGTTGAACCCCAAAGCATTATCCCACTCTCTAGAAAAAACATGTAACAAGATGTGGCATAACAAGGAGTACTATTTGAATGTCTTACTAGAGGCATGTTTCCAAAAATTAGACATTTCATTATGCTATTATCTATCAAGAGTTTCCCATAATCAAATAACTTGTAACTTTGAGGGAGCCAAATGTTAGTGGCCAACATCATTATTCTGTTTTACATTTTCTATTGTGTGTCTCTACTAAGGACCTAATATATTCCTTGATATGTGTCCCTATTATAATCCTCAAATTTATCTAAGTCAAATGGTTCAAGTTCATCTTACGGAATGGGCTCTAACTTCTTCACAGTATTATCCTTCTTGATCCTATGGCAAGGCTACCATTTGACCTTGTGATTTTGTCTATCCTTGTTATAGCACAATCAACTTTCCTAAGAAATATTTCCACGTATTGCACAAGAAACTACTTTCAAAAGAATACTGAAGAAAAACTTGACTAAATCCCAACTATTCCTAAAAGCTATGGTGTCTTTGATGTGTGCTTTAGGATCCTTAAGATGGTCTATAAGTATTCATTTCCCTTGTGACTTGGGTAAGTACACCAAGATGGGGGATAATTTAGTGGCCAAAATTGAGATTTTAGGAAAAATGTGTATGTGCTATGCAAAACATGTACATATTATGTGTTGTAATAATCAATGTGAGACATTGATTATGCTAGACATAATGAGTATGTGAACACTTTTGTGTGGACTCAACATTTTACCCTCTTGACCTCAACTATTTTTTAAAATCTTTAGTAGTTTGAAAACTAGTTTCGAAGTAATACAATTTTTGTTCTTATCATATTTTTAAATTTTGAGTGTACATATCCCAAATTACTCATCTAAGTTCAGGTTTATTTGATTTCAAGGAAAAAGTAGCCACTTTTGACCCACTTTTTGTCACCCATTTCCATGCACTTACCTATTTATTGAATTTTTAATTGTCCAAGGAAGTAATTTGGTTCCTAGGTCCTAAGTAAGACCTCGTTTAGAAGACATTGTGATAGGCCACAACAACTTAGGATTAAATATATTCAAATGGTTTTAAGATAATTTTTAGTGTAAAGAACACAACAATAGAAAACTTAAGAGAATTAACAAGCATTACAAGATACAAGATACAAGATCAGACTACAAGTGCTTTTGATATGAAAAAGCCCTAACTATGTAAATAGATTTCAACATAGGACAATGGTATATGATGAATATAAAATAGGAGGTAGAATTATAACTCACCTGATCTATGGATGTTTAAACTAGCTTTTGGACTATAAGTGATTTTGATATGAAAAAACTCTAACTATGTAAATAGATTTCAACATAGGACAATGGTATATGATGAATATAAAATAGGAGGTAGAATTATAACTCACCTGATCTATGGATGTTTAAACTAGCTTTTTGCAAACCATAACCAAACAAAATGGCCAACACCAGTGCCTTCCCCTATATAATTTTTTAATTTTGATTAACTCTCTCCTCCCTCTTTGAAGAAATATCTTGGTAATGGCATTTATGTTCATCTTGAAGCTTGCCACAAGCAACTTAAAACCAGCACTTGCAAAACTTTGGGGGTGCAAGGGATGCATCGATAGGAAATTGAAGGGAATATTAGGAAGATTAGAAGAAACTAAAGGAATGCTAAGAAGATTAGGAAGAATTGAACAAATAGTGGGAATTTGGGTGATGATTATTTAGAACACCTAATTCAACAAAAGCTTTGAATTACTTACCTTTTTCACATAAAATTTTAAGAAAGTCAATGAAATATACACTCAAAGTAAAATCAAGTTATATTTGTTGTAATCAAATTGCCTAACTTGTGGCTCAAATAACTATAGTATGGGATAGTATACATGTAAAAGATATATAGAGTTGTGGTAGTAATTATGGTAGTTGGCACACTACCCCAAAAAATAAGGGCACTAAATTGCTACTTGCTCTTGTAAATGTCTTTGTGCTTTTATTTACCACGGCATCCTCCTCTATATCATAAACCTACACTTTTGTTGATTCATATACATGTGAGGATCTCTTTTACATTTATATATACATATTCAACTCCACTATTTATTATCATGCAATTGTAGCACAAAATATTGCAATTTAATATTATATGTTGATGAACATTATGGAGTAGGTAGTACTCCTAGTAGTGTGCATGCATTTTAATGTACAATGATTACTTGTACAATCCACTTATACTCAAAATGTGAACAAATAAATTGTTATATCACTAATATCAAATAAAGTTAATAATAAAATTCATAATTTATTAATTGTTAGGTAAAATATTATATTATTCTAACAAATAAACAATTAAATTTCCACATTCCCTTCAAAATCCTAACAATTAATTGAACAAAATCATAATATGTAATATAAAAACTATAGTATAAATTAATAATTACTATAATGATTATAATTTCAATATTAGTATATGTAAATTATAATAATAGATTTATAATTATATAAATTAATTTAGTCAATAGGACATTCTATATGTGCACACATCTTGTAACTGTAAAAAAAAATTGCTAGTCCTAAAAAAAAAAATTATTTGGTAGTCCTTCCCTAATAAAAAATATTTTTTTTGGTAGTCCTTCCTAAAAATAGGCCAGAATCTTTGTGGTTTGAATTACCATCAATAATATTGCAAATACATGCAAAAAAAAAATCTCTTGGCAGTTACTTTAGAATTCATGGTGTTTCATTTATTTCCTTTGTCATTACATTTTCTATTTGCTTTTTAAAAATTATATATATAACCCCTGGTTCAGCTTCAGCATCACATCTTTCAGCTTTGGTTTTGTTTCTTTCTTGGCTTTTCATCTGTGTCTGAATCCTACAGAATCAATCCTAGCTTGAATTTGTGCATGACAATCAGGTATGTCTTTCCGTTTGTATACTGGTACTGGGTAAAAATGTAATTTTTAGTACTAGCATCAATGAAATATATCATGATTTTGCAGAGGCTCGATCAAATTAAAGTAGTTCAGCTTACCAAGGAGGAGTATGAATCTGGGTATGAACTTGATGAGAAGCACATTGTTTCAATGAAAAAATCATTGAGAGTTCTGGCCTTGGGGAATCAGATAAATGTATCACGATCAAGCCAAAAGACACCCAAATTTAAAGAACTGAGATTTCTCTGACTAGAAGGTGATATCTTTGGTTTATGGCCAGTGAATTTAGAGTCCCTTGAGTGGTTGGTTGTGTTCCATGGTCCTATCTTTAAGGATGGTGTACTGACTTTATATTAGGAAACTCCTTCCTCATTTCATTTAATTTGTTCTGTAAGAACTATTTGTTTAGATTTAGAAAGAAATCCTTACAGTCAAATCACAGTATGGGTGCAGTTACCCAAGAGGCTACGAGTGATGAAAGCCACTACACAGTCTTAGGAATCTACAAATTCACAGGAGTTCAAGCCCGCCACCGTTATCCAAAATTCTTCCTTGGAAGAATTGGATTTAAAAGAATTGAAAAGTCTCCAAAGATTGTACGAATGGCTTGACCACTTAACTACCCTCAAGGTTTTGATATTAGATGAATGGGATAATGCAGGAGCTGTCTGAGCATGTTTGTGGACTATGTTCATTATGTAAGTTGAGCATCTGCGGTGGCAATTCTTTGAAGAATCTACCAAAATCATTTGGAAAATTAAGCTTTTTGGAGGAGTTGATCTTAACAAGTTGGAAGCAATTGGAAGAATTTCCTTCAACTTTTGGAGACCTGAGTTCTCTAAAACATTTGAATCTAGAAGACTACTAACTTAAAAGAAATTCCTCCAAGCTTTGGGAAATTAAGGTCTTTGCAAGTTTTAAATTTAGAAAGCTATTGGAAATTGGAAGCCTTGCCTTCTAGCTTTGGGAAACTATGTCAGTTAAAGAAGTTGAGCCTACAGTCGGATGATCTTAAAGAATTGCCTTCTAGGTTTGGGGAGCTTAGCTGTTTAACAGAGCTGAGGTGCAATTGTCTAGAACTAAAGGAATTTCCTGTCAACTTTGGGCAGCTTATTCCTTTAACACATTTAGATTTAAGTTGTTGCATGAAATTGAAAACCTTTCCCTCTAGCGTAGGACAACTAAGGTCACTAAAAGATTTCAATTTATTGGCTTTCTTTAAGTTAGAAGAATTGCCCTCCAACATTGGGGAACTTACATGTTTAAAACAGTTAGATTTAAGACAATGTCACAGTTTGAGAGAATGTCCTATTTCTGCTCTTAGTCAAAGAAATCAGGGGTTAACCATTTGGTTTCCTAACCGCTTAAGGGATAGGGAGTCCTTGTCTTCTAATCAGAGTCTCCAATAATGGAATCGTTTGAGCACTAATGTTGTCTTTATCCTCTCTATATGGTAGAAATATGTCTATATATGATGTCAGCCTATGTTTTATAATATATTTTTATATTTTCTCAATGGCGTTTGTGGGCCCTTTTGGATAGAAGATATTATGTAACTTGTTTATTGTTATATCTTTATTGAGGATTGTTTAGAACTAGGTGTAGGATGGAGAAAATGTTGCTCTTACTGGATGGGAATCTGTAGATGTTGGCAAGCATTTGGGAGGTGGAGGGCAGGATAATCTTGATGGGAAAAACTACCTATCCCTAACATTGAGTTGCTCTTGCTAATTATCTGTGACAATTTATACCTTTTTCTATTGTATGTTTTTATGTAGTTTTGGTTTTCTAAATTTATATGAAAATTTTATATGTAGATTTTTTTATTTCTTTGAAATTAAGTTAAAATAGGTTGATTGTTGAAAATAGTAGACATGAGTTTTTCACAGTCCATGAAGATAGCAAAATTGTTTTTGGATTCAACTGCCTGTATTTTTGCATTGATGTTTCTAATTACACATAGTGATCCATCATAGGAAGAGGAGAGTTAGTCATTCTATCACCTCTCCACCTCTATCTCCATTTCTGTATACACAGTTGAATCCCAAAACACTCTTGCTAAAAATATTTTTGAACTTTTTTATTTTCGATATATAACTAATCTAATATATAAGTAATTATACATATTCTATTAGTTTTAGATAATAAATATGAAGTCCATTAAGTCCATGATAATGATGATACTATTTTTAAATTTAATGATAATGATGATACTATTGAGGTAAGTGTATATGAGGTGTAATAAATGAGAAGTGAATGGTGAATAAAGGAATGGATGAAAATAGGACTAAATGGACATGGATAGGATTGAGGCATGAGCCAAATCTAACACAATAGTGTGCCACTTGTTGATCTCTGTAATTGAATTAAAGACATTCCACTAAGGTGCATACAACCACTTTGATGTTTGTGTGAATCTACCATGAGCATGTGTTTCACAGTATATGAACTTTCTCTATCAACATGAAAAGTAAATATTCAATGTACAAACATAAAAAAAAAATATGGGATCCACATAAAGTAATAGATCATTCTTATATTGTTTGTGTATTCTCCTTGGTGTGGATGTTCCCTAAAAACTTACAAAATAGAAAATATATATATATAATGAGTAGCTTCTATCACACAACTAAAATAGGCACAAATTGCAAGTTGATGAATGCAACAATGTGATATGGCCATGTGGTAAGGCTCCACTCAATGTAGAAATGTAAGAAGTCTCCATTTAATGTGGTAATAGATCTCCACTTGATGTAGACATCTAATATGATCAAAGATTTGTTTGTGCATATGATAATGAGTTCCTATGAATAACACAAGTGATTATTTGAAATCTTGAACATGAAAAATATTAGTGAATATATGTCCTCCCATCAATCTATTGCATGATAAAGAAAATTAAATTAATCAAATCATACAAGCATGTAAGCACATATCATGTAATGTGTAAAGAAGCATGCAACCACATAAGTTGGTGAAAAATCATGAAGGCATGTATGAAGGGTTGCCCCATAGTATAGGCACACATAAAGGATGAACAACCCTATAAGATACATAGAGATCATATAAGCACCATGGGAATGCAACCAAATCAAAAAATACATATGTGAACATAATTGTGTAGGATATAAGTGTGAAAGTTCATGCAAAGATGATTGCCCCCTATGCAGGAAAGATGAGAAGATGAAGATGGTCTTAAAAGGAAATACAAAGATCTTAAGAAGATGAATGGAATGAATAAAATGAGGTCATAACAAGGGTACCCAATGTGTAATCATATAAGCTGGAAGTGTGAAAGAGATCATAAGGTAATAACATGAAATCATGAAAACATGGGCATGATTTAATGATAAAGTGGTAGACATGAAGTGATAAGTAGGTATGTATGATAAGAACAAGAGGAGTACAAATATCTATAGACTTTATATAAAACATAAATATAAAAATTCATGGTGGTCACCATAAATAAGAAAGCATCATAGGGTATGAAAACATAAGAGCATAGAAGGGTAAGTGTAGGGAAAGAGGGGGTCATTGAAAAGGGATCATAAGTGGCCACTTTTTTCTTATAATCAACACAAAATGAACTTTAACAAGAAATTTGATATGTAGTGTGTGCATGAAGATGGAGTACCAAAAAGTGGCCACCCCACTTTTTGGTCCTAGAAAAATAAAATGCGATCGTGTTTCTTACTGCTAGACATAAAAAAACATAGACCCACAACAGTCATTTTTCATTTGCATTTTAGAGGTGTGAAAACATCATGAGTTTTATTCCACAAGTGTGTTTTAAGGATATTGAGGGAGAAAGCACACAAACACAATATCACATCACCGTTCCCATCATACATGGGCTCAACAATGACATCAAACTCTAGAAGGTAGGGTTTTCATCTCTTCTCTACACTTGAAGATCAATTGAATTTGTTTTTCATTGTTTTGATTGAATTTTTCTTTTAAATTTTTAGACAATCAATCACCCCAAAACCCTAATCTAGGAGATGAGATTCCATTTGAAGAGGAGGCTCAAAAGTCTCCTCAAATTTTGCCTTCACTTCTGCGCCATCCATGTGACACACAAGAAAACTATTTAGGGCAAATCCAAGAGAATAAAAGGCAACTTGAAACCTTAATTCAAAAATTAAAAAGTCTGAATGAAAGCAATGATCATAGGAGATCCCTTAAAAACACACAATAAACTCAAACACACAAAGTAAACATCATTGATATTTGAAAGCACTTTTGTACATATACTTCACACAACGTGAACATCAAAGTATTTTTGTTAGGCTTAGTGTTCAAACACACACATACACATGCACTTCAAACAAAGTGAATGCCAAAATTAACTTTTCACACACACACACACACACACACACACACACACTTCAGACAAAATGAATGCCAAAATTTACTTTTCACACATAGACACATGCACTTGAAACAAAGTGAATGCCAAATTTACTTTTTCACACACACATGCACATGTACTTTCAAACAAAGTGAACTCCAAAATTAACTTTTAACACACACACACACACACACACACACACACACACACACACACACACACACACACACATGTGCATGCCAACATTCATTCACACACACAGTGAATGCCAAAGTTAACTTTCAAAACCATGCACACACAATGAAAGCCAAAGTTAGTTCAAACACAAAGTGAACATCATTGAAGTTTGAAAGTATTTTTATACATATCCTTCACATAAAAGTGAACATCAAAGTATTTTTGTTAAGGTTAGGATTCAAACACACACACAGACACAAGTATTTCAAATAAAGTGAATGTCAAAATTAACTTTTTACACACACACACACACACACACACACACACACACACACACACACACACACACACACACACACACACACACACACACACATGTGCATGCACATAGAGTGAATGCCAAAGTTAACTTTCAAAGCCACAGACACACAATGGACATCAAAGTTAGTTCAAACACACACACACACACATGCACTTCAAACAAAGTGAATGCCAAAATTAACATTTCGCACACGCATAGAGATGTGCACATACATCGAGTGAATGTCAACATTCATTCACACAATCATTAAGATTATTGTTAGGGTTAGGCTTAGAACTAGAATTAGGGTTAGCCTTAGGGCTAAAATTATAAATAGGGTTAGGGTTAGATTTATAGTTAGGATTAAGATTCAAATTTGGTTAGAACTAGGGTTAGAATAATTAGGGTTAAGGTTAGAATTAGGATTAGGGTTAGGGTTAGAATTAGGGTTAGGTTAGGGTTAAAGTTAGACTTAGGGTTAGAATTAGGCTTAGGTTAAGGTAAGGGTAAGAATTAAGGTTAGAATTATGGTTAGGGTTAGAATTTGTATATTTGAAATTCTGTAGGATGCAAGAATGGTATCATAAATCTACATTGTAGATTTCATGTAAAATAATTTACAACATTCATCAAACACATGTTTCTAAGGCATACATCAAAAGCTATTATTTTAATAAGAGAGTTGAATTGCAAGTATTTTCTTCCATCCTTTTAAACTTATGCTTTACAATTAAAATGATCAACTAATCAAATCACATGATGATACGTTACAAAGAATAGTTACACTACTCATATTAAAATGGCTAAAACATACAAAGAACATTTAGACTTTGGATATCAGAATATAAATCTATTTGATGATAGGCTTATAAATCTTTGTGCCTATCAGCCATTTGATAAACCTTTGGTGCTTTTACTAGTATTATATAATTAATACTAACATATATATAATAAAAATAATTGATAGCAAAATAAACATATCACATCTCACTTTACCAATTTAAGCACTCCCAAAATAATAAAATTATGGAATGCCTCAATTTTGTATCTCGTCTCATGTTATGAAAAATGGTCCTTAATCCTTAGAGCAGAAGTTTTTTTGAGTTTTTTAATGCAGAATTTTACTGCCATTCTTTTATTACATCTAAATTTAGTTGAGGTCGTTTAAGACCTAGTATAATATTTATTCATGGAAAAATAGACTAGAATATCTATTCATGCACAGGCCATAGGGATTTTTTCAACCTAATTTGAGTAGGGATTTTTATAGAAAAGCAGATAAATTTATCTATAGTGAGTTTTGAATTTGGAGGAGTAATATAAATAAATGAGTGAATGGAGAAAGTTTTCCAAGAAAAGAGAGAGAGATTGAAAGGCAAGTGAAAAGAGGAGAGAAGAAAGTTATTCAGGTAAGCCCTCTTTACATTGCATAGAATTTCATTTTCATATTCATTACTATTTTCTTTCAAAATAGTCAAATCTTAGTTCAACTACTCTTACCCAAGTCCTTAGTTGAATTCAGTGCTTCATTTTTATTCAACATTTCCTGTAAACCCTCATTCCTATTCAGTGGTTCTTGTTATGCTAGAATTGTGATCACACCATCTGCTTTCAAAATAGATTCAATACTTTTCCAAATTACATACAGCGTATACTGAAATCCCCATTTGTATTGAATGATAAACCCTTAATTTGATAATCAAATAATTAGATTCAAGCGGCTAGGTAAACCCTTAATCTGCAAGTGTAAAGGGCAAATTTTTCCTTGAACAGCAATCATAAACCAAACCCTTGAAAGTCTTTACATAAATTCTAGCTCAATGTTCATGAATTTCAGACTACTTACTCATGTCGTACTATTGTACGGATGGGCAGAGTCCTCACTGAAAAACTTGTCTTTTTTTAGATTGATGAATAAATGTAGAAGGGAATAACTATTTTAGAGGACTTTTAGTTTTGGGGATTAGTAGGTTAGAGTTAGTGATTAGGGGGAGAAGAGAATTTAGACAAAAATTACAACTCACAGAAGATTCTGAGGAATAGAGGCCGAAAACTTATTCCTACTTCTATAACTATTTTGGCATTTACTAGTTATTATTATAATATAACAAGGCTCGATGTGTTTGTGCCTTATAGCTCTCTGATATTCTAAATTTTTTATTTAGAGTTATTGTTGAATTATATAGTATTAATTTTATATGAAAGATATTTTTAAAATTAAACCAATATTTCATTTTTAGGCTTGGATGATATACATTTAAATCTATTTTAAGTAAGAGTTATATTTTAATTCGTAAGATCAACTAACATTCTATTTCTTATCTAATATATTTAGAATAGTAGTGATTTGGCCAAAAAAGAAGAAGTAGACAAAAAAAGGAACAGAGAATGGCACATGGAAGAATGCTTGCAAAAAACAACGGAAAAACTAATTTGGGTATTGTTTTCTCCACCTTTCCATAGTTTAAACACATTAAAATCTATTTTAAAATTTATATTATCAAAATTTATTTATACATCTTATCAAGCTTATGTATACTATGTTTTGGCTTGTGATTATGATTCACAGAGGTCTTGATTGCTAGACTACCCAACAACATTACATTGACTTGCATCATCACTCAATTACCATGGTATGCATTACCTTTGGTGAAGACTTTGAACAAAACATGGTATAATGCTCTTCAGAATTTTAAGTATGCCAATTATCAAAGCCTTCACCAACATGATATCTTGGCAAAGTCAATTATTTTCTGCATTTGGAAAACCTCAAAAGGGGGCCGTACTCTCTTGATTTACCAAGATAGATTTGTCATATATCTACCTTTGCCTGGTAATATTACTAGAAAATGTCAAGCGGAGATCCTTGTTACCAATCAACGAATATATTCGTTGACTCGTTGTGCATGCAATGGACAACACATTGATGATGTGCATGTACTTGACCTAGTTGGAGAAATAATTAAGTGGCAACAACTTCCTCCATTACCAAGAATGGGAGATTTCATAAACACTACCACTAGTGGAGATGGAAGCTCTAGTTGCATACTAATACTCAATAATAATATTGATAGTGTTAGTCAAGATGTAGATAAATGGTTGGCATGGGTCCATTTATTTACAAGGACTAGAAGTATCTCAAATTGGGAGAACATAACTTCTTATCTTCCAGAAAAAAATAGTTCTACTCCACCTAAGTATCTTGATATACAGATACATGATGGCACAAGACACCTCTACAAGAGACACAAATTTCATAGGTCATTAGGCATTTGTTATCCTAAATATCAACATTTTCCTCAAATTGTGTTGGTATTTAAAGAAGATTGTCACAAAGACATAATATCTAAAGTAAGCCTCATTTATTGGTGACAAGGTGCTATCTGTTGTCATGGTGATTTTTATTCTCTTGTAAGCAACATCAAAGTACTACAAACTAATGTAGATGAGGTGGAAACTACAAAGGATCCATTTAAAGATAGAAGGCAAAGCTTGTGTTTTTTTGGTAAATTATGAGGCTTGAATTTGCCTATCATATACACAATTGAACTCATTTTATTGTTTACTTTTAGAAATAATAGTATCATTTTTCATAGGACCTTATTTATGTAACTTTTACAACTTGTAAATAGTAATAGCACCTTTAGGTGCATTGCTATGCAACTTTGTCCTATATTATCTTGAAGTAATTAAATTTAAAGAAGTTAGATAATATTTTATTATTTTCAAGTATTTTTCTTTTAAACAATAGATGTATTATTTATTTTTTAATTAAAATAGAGCAAAAAGTTGTAGTGTGGTGAATGTAACTGATATATATATGGTTAATGAACATAAATTGTAAGATTGGAGTTAATGTTGCCTCTCTCTTCTACACCTTTTTCAAAAAATGCCCCATGTATGATCCATAATAAGCAGCCTAGCAACAAACTAGGTTATTTAAAAAAAAAACTTGTAAATATTCACTCCTCTAAAAGCTTTCTTATATAAAAAACTCATAACTCAGTTGTAGAGTACTCATCATACAAAATATGATTAGCCCTAACTAATCCATTAAAAGCAAGGAAAAACATTAACACCAACATTATTTTTATATTTGATTTAAATCAAATGTAATGACAATGAAATTCAAAAGAAATTTTGCTATCTAATTTTGTATGATAATATTTAGTTTAGAAGAGGCTAAATTGAAGAAAAATTAACTTTCTTCTTTTAGAATTTTTCCTGGAATCTCAAGTGATGTTTTTGTTGTTTCCTCCAAATTACTCGTTCCCTAGGAATACTTGAGTACCTTGCAAAGTAGTGAAATTACGAAACTTTATTGTTTATTTTATCTATTGAACTAGGGATACTTTGCTAAATCTCATCCATTCAGTGTAGACTTGACAAGTCAGTTTCTTGTCTTTCTCATCAAGTCAAGTAAGTTGGACTTCAACTTGGCTAGACTATGGCTATTACAGACCAAATTCCACCCCTTCATTTCTACTAATTCAGACCTAACTATTTATTTAATTTGAGATGAACTTGAAATATTGGTAGGTTACATAACTGACCTCTCACTAGTTCTATTCCCCTTTTCGGGTTTTGTTTATTAAGCTAGGCTATTTCCTTTTTTGTATTATATTTGTCTAACATGCCATCTCATTTTTGGGTGAATGCTATGGCATTCTTTACACTCGGGTCCTTTTTGAATTCCACAAAAAGTGACTCCCCATGACCTTCCTAGCTTGACTAGAGGAATTGATACCCTGTTCACTACTCCAAAATGTGATTCAAATTACTTCTTCACTTCCATTACCTTCAAGGATCCAATTTCACTTATGTAAGCACACTACTTATGTGGCTGTCTCTGGAGATCTAGAGGATGTGAATTGCTCTCCCCAAAGGAACTAGTTATAATACACGTACTTCCAAACTTTCTTGGAAACTTATTTTTGTGCTTGACTGGAGGAGAAATTCTAGTGCATTCTTCAAGTATGGTGATGTTTATGGCATTCCTTGCCTATAAGCGAAATCCTACAAACAAAACAAACCTGGGTGGGGCTTTGAGTTCCATAGTCATGGAGCCTTTCTCTCCATGCCCACACCTAGACATCTTTAGTTCTCAATAATTATACCTCAATGTAAAATGATCTCTAATGACAAAATTTTTCATACCATTCCAAATTAAAGAAACAAATTCTTGGATTTCATGTTTTCTCCAAATGTCCATGTTGGGAATACAAAATCAAGTTAGGTGATACTGTCATGTCCCCATATCAAGACACTGTTAAAGTAAAGATTTGAATGTGATAAAGAGGGTTTGTAAAATATTATTTCGATGATAGAAATAATTACATACGTTATATGTTATTTAATAAATAATATTATTGTATGAATATTTTATTATAATTAAAATATAATATCCATATTATAAATAACAATATATATAAATATAATATATTATAAATATATCTAATAATATAAATACGAATATTCTTATAATTATCTTACATTATAATATAAATACAAATAATATAATATAAATCATATATCATTTATTATGGTATAAATGATATAGCATAAATAATATATAATATATCATTTATTATAATATAAATGATATAATATAAATATAAATAAAATAAATAAACATCTTTTAACCTATCTTCTTATGATAATGGAGTTACGTATGGTTAGAACTAGTTTTACCACAAAAAGGAATTAATATAAAGTAATAAAAATAATAAGAGACATGCATCTTCAAACATATCCTTTGAAAGGGAAATAAATAAAGGTTGTGAAATAGAAGTAAAACATCATCCGAAGAAACTATAAAAAGAGTATTGGATAAATACATATATTTAGATCTACATTATATATATGTACATCAGCAGTAAAAGGGAAGTGAAAAATATATATTATAAAATATATATATAGCAGTAAAGATATTATAGTATTCAATACAAAGAAGAAGGCATCAGAAAATATTAAAAGTATTAGAAGTAAGAGATAATAATACAGTATATGATATTGTTTTATTATGCATTCAATATCTTTTAGATATAAAATATATGGAACCTCATCATGGAGGAAGGGAAGGAGACATAGGTAAGAGCGTATAAGGTTTCCATCTAAGTACCCCACCTTGGATGGATGTCAAAGCCCTGCCATCAAGGCCAAGAGGGTCAAAGTCCCGCTCTTGGGCTTAGATTGGATAAACCAAGAACTCCGCTATGATCCCTGTACCATTCCTACCATGATGAGTTATTAATTATAAGTGATAAGGCATGGATAGGGAAGTAAGACCAGCATTCTGCTAAGTACCCCACTTTGGTGGATGTCTAAGTCTTGCCACCAAAGCCAGGAGGGCCAAAGTTCCGCTCTTGGGCTTAGTATGGGTTGGCTGGGTTAAACCTATCATGTCCCTATCTCGATAGTGTTGGAATTGTATTATGAGTTTGATATATTTGCAACTAATCCTAACAATGGCATTAGTTTATATGTATATATATTGTATTTGTGTTCTCTATGTGATGATTGCAGGAGTTCTATTCAAGAGCATAATGAAGAAATAACTACTTGTAAGTCATCTCCCTAACCCTAATGTATCATAATTATGATTGTAGGGTTTAATCTATGACAAATGTAGAAGGGGACATTTCAGTGGTATCAGAGCAATCATCCTGCCATCCTGTGAATAATAGTTAAAAAAATAATAATAATAAAAATAAAAATAAATAAATAAATAAGAATCAATGAAAATTGTCAGTATGAATTTCATGAATTGTTGGAATAATGGTGTTTAATACATTGCTAAATGCAACCCAAAAAAAATAAATTAAAATATACTTACAAATATGTAATAAGTAATGAGTAAATAAGGTAAAAAATAAATAAGAATAAAATAACTCTTAAAATTACATTAAGTAAATATACTAAATGAAATAGTATAATAAATTAATTAAAATATATCTCTGGGTAACCTAGGTTTGAAATGGCATGACAAAAATAATTAAAATATATGTAAACAACTAGCTCAAAATATTTATTGCGTAAAAACAAATTAAAATATATGTATATGTAAACAACTAGCTCAAAATATTTATTGTGTACATAAACCTTAATAAAATATAATGTTATAAAATATTATAGGATACCTAATTATAGTTGCTTGAGGACAAGCAATCTTGAGTGGGAAGGGTTGTCATGTCCCCATATCAAGACATTGTTAAAGTAAAGATTTGAACATGATAAAGAGGGTTTGTAAAATATTATTTCGATGATAGAAATAATTACATACATTATATATTATTTAATAAATAATATTATTGTATGAATATTTTATTATAATTAAAATATAATATCCATATTACAAATAACAATATATATAAATATAATATATTATAAATATATCTAATAATATAAATACGAATATTCTTATAATTATCTTACATTATAATATAAATACAAATAATATAATATAAATCATATATCATTTATTATGGTATAAATGATATAGTATAAATAATATATAATATATCATTTATTATAATATAAATGATATAATATAAATATAAATAAAATAAATAAACATCTTTTAACCTATCTTCTTATGATAACGGAGTTACGTATGGTTAGAACTAGTTTTACCACAAAAAGGAATTAATATAAAGTAATAAAAATAATAAGAGACATGCATCTTCGAACATATCCTTTGAAAGGGAAATAAATAAAGGTTGTGAAATAGAAGTAAAACATCATCCAAAGAAAATATAAAAAGAGTATTGGATAAATACATATATTTAGATCTGCATTATATATATGTACATCAGCAGTAAAAGGGAAGTGAAAAATATATATTATAAAATATATATATAGTAGTAGAGATATTATAGTATTCAATACAAAGAAGAAGGCATCAGAAAATATTAAAAGTATTAGAAGTAAGAGATAATAATACAGTCTATGATATTGTTTTATTATGCATTCAATATCTTTTAGATATAAAATATATGGAACCTCATCATGGAGGAAGGGAAGGAGACATAGGTAAGAGCGTATAAGGTTTCCATCTAAGTACCCCACCTTGGATGGATGTCAAAGCCCTGCCATCAAGGCCAAGAGGGTCAAAGTCCCACTCTTGGGCTTAGATTGGATAAACCAAGAACTCCGCTATGATCCCTGTACCATTCCTACCATGATGAGTTATTAATTATAAGTGATAAGGCATGGATAGGGAAGTAAGACCAGCATTCTGCTAAGTACCCCACTTTGGTGGATGTCTAAGTCTTCCCACCAAAGCCAGGAGGGCCAAAGTTCTGCTCTTGGGCTTAGTATGGGTTGGCTAGGTCAAACCTATCATGTCCCTATCTCGATAGTGTTGGAATTGTATTATGAGTTTGATATATTTGCAACTAATCCTAACAATGGCATTAGTGTATATGTATATATATTGTACTTGTGTTCTCTATGTGATGATTGCAGGAGTTCTATTCAAGAGCATAATGAAGAAATAACTACTTGTAAGTCATCTCCCTAACCCTAATGTATCATAATTATGATTGTAGGGTATAATCTACGACAAATGTAGAAGGGGACATTTCAGATACATATCCATGTTGTTTTACAAATGAAATTGCTTGGTTCACATAGTTGAGGAATTTTTTTTCTTCAAATGTTGATTTCCCTCTACATTAATTTAGAGTGTAATTAATGCTAAAAGAATCATTAACAATCAGAAATAAAATAATAGTTGAGATGCACTTAGTTTTATTTGTTTCTCTTGCATGTTCGATGCTTATTTTTTGATGTAGATTGTGCTCAACAATTGGACTTTGATTTTTAAAATTGGATGTGTCTAAAATGTTAGAGATTTGTCCACAATGTCTACTTTACCTATGGAGGAAGCTACACATTGCTCTCTAGTCCTTCTAGGGCAATTTGTCCAAGTGGTGAAATAATGTCCTTTTCTCTTTAATATCTACGCTCTTGTGTATCTGGAGATGGGAGGTGTTGAGAAGCACCTTGAGGAGTATGCTAGGGGCAGGGGGAAGTATCAAACTTCTAATGCTTGTGGGACATATATGTGCCCACGGTCAAATCTAACTCATAGTAATGAGTGCAGTAAGAGTTAGTTCGAACCATTTCAGACTAGGATATGAAGACAGCTAATATGCTTCAGTTTTGGGTTATACACAAAATAGGAGATCCCATCATTAGGATAATTCATATGCTAGGGAGGTAGAGAGTGAGGCCGAGGATGGAGTGATATTGTGTGCTACAAATATGGAAAACCAGGATATGTGCAACTATTATAAATAGAACTCCTTATGAGCAATTTTAAAAGTCCAATAGTGCCCAACATGTTGATGATAATACTACATAAAATTATGAGACTAGAATGTTTCTTTCACTACTCTCAAGGATTCTGAAGAAACTCTCCTTACTTCCATGGACGATGAAGTCCATGATAAGTTTTTTGATGGATGGTTACAAGATACTAGGATCACAAAACATATCACATATAAGAAACAATTCTTCTAGTCATATTGGGACAAGGTATTGCTTCCCTTCAACCTTTCAAGTTATTTTATCACTCTAGAAGGCTTTGGTATAACTATGTTTCTTTTTTGAATGGAAATATCAAACTCTTGCATAGAAAAAGGGATCTTCTATCACTAATCACTATAAGAAATTTAGACACCAAAAATAGTTTTGGAAAAGGTCCTAGTATTTTTTAATTCAATCAAAGATGGATGTAGAACAATTTAGACCTGATACATGGAGAAGGGACTCTTGCTAGATTACATTGTCAAGTAGTACCTAGATATCAAGAGGTTGTTAATGTTGTTGGAATGAATACATTTTTATAAGGTATGGATTAGAAAATAAAGAATACGAGTTATATGATCCAGTAGGCAAGAATCTTGTGATAAGAAAAGATGTGCTATTTAATGAAGCAACATAATACACCAAAGAAAAGGAAACAAAGGCAAAAGAGATAATAATTGATGGATTTGAAGAAGAATAAGAAGAAGAAAGAGAACTTGAATCCTCTAGCAAAGGAACTATATGCTCAAAATTGTGACGTCAGTGGCCTAGGGTTGTCGATTTGGTTTTGGAATGCACACGAACTCTTCCCTTCTTTCCATGGGGCAAACCGCCACGTCACTCCCCCTCTCGTGGAAGTAGCTAGTCGGGAGGAGGTGAGACACAGGGGTGGTCTGGCTTGTTGGAGAGCTGGACTTTGTGGAGAGGGGTTGGCATGTACTAGGACCTGTGTTTTTGTGTGCTTGTGTGGATATGGTGTTCTGTGAACATGGTTGTAAAGATACCTATATGACCTGAAGGGTCACTAGTCATTGTTCTCCTATTAGGGTTTTTGATATTCCACCATTGTGTGGGTAGGTTGTTGTTCTCGTTGATGATTTGTTCAAGTTTGTGTTGTCTTTCAAACTATTGTATGACTACTTTTTATACTAAGAGTTGTCTAAATGCTTCTTGTCGTTGATTGACGTGTTGCGGTCTTAATTGGATCTCCTTTATCTCGTCGATGATTTCCCTCACCCACTCACCCCTCAATCCACAACACATTCATGAGCCAAGACAAGAGATGGGTATTTTGAGTTAACCTTGACTTGACCTAGGGACTTGACATAGGGTTTATGTGACCTAATGTTTGACTTTGTGTTGACTTTGTTTGACCTTGTGATGAAATCAAGGGTTTTGACCAATGTTTGATTGTGGTTGACCTTGTGGTGAGACCACGGGTTTGCAAAATCTCTATTTTGCTAATGTTTTTGTTCTTTTTTGGATTTTATGAATGCAAGTCTAAATGAATGCAAAACCTCTTTTTGTGCTTTTTTATGTTTTTGGAAATCAAAAGTGCTTTTTCTTAATTATGAATTAGAAAATGTATGCAAGCTATGATGAAGTTATCTAATGCAATGTAACCTATGTTTTTGTTTATTTTCTGAATAGAGGGATCAGTTAATCTAAGAAAAGGAAATTGCTTTTAATCTATGAACTTTGGAAAGGGAAACTAATTTAACAATGCAAATCTATTTAGCCTATCAAGGAAAAAGAAAACATGTATTTTACTTTTCCAAGAGCAAAGTTTTGATTATCTAATTACTATGAAATTAAAAGAAAGCATAAAGGAACCTGGAGACGCGTGAGCCTCCACTACTCTCAGAAATCCTTGTAATGGCAACCTCGAATCCTCTTGTAGCAATAGGGTGATCCTCTTGGCAATAAGATGAAAATGGAAGCAAAAGAAGATTTGAAGCTTTACAAAGAGAGCTCAATGAGAGCTTTGATGAACACCATGGCTTGATATGAGTAGCATATGGATGTGAATGAGATTTTAGAAAAGTTAAGGGAGATAACAAACAAAATCAAAAGGCCCCTATATCCTATATGAGCATGTGAATGCTTGATTTGGAGAGCAATAAGCTGCAAGAGCTATGTGCACAAATGAGATTGCCTCTCTTTGTGCTTGAGGGAGGGGGTATTTAAAGGTTGGAAGAAGGGATGAGAGGAGAAGAAGAAGAAGAAGAAGAAGAAGAGTTAACTCAATTTGATTGGAGAGTTACCTTTGAAGACACAAGAGTGATCTAGGCTAAAATTGGAGTGATCTACCCAGTAAAAGCGTATCACTCAAGAAGAAATGAAGAAGCATCACATGGGAATGCATGAGAATGCATGAGTTGTTAATTAAAGATTAAATAAAGCTAATTATGCATGTGTAGGTGCATGAAATAGTTAACTTTACATTTGGCACGAAAATCCATACAATCAGGAAGAAAACTGGGCAAAAAAGAAGCTTGTTCGAGTTAGAAACTTGAGTTTTTTCGTGGTTGAAAACATGATAGGGTTGCCCATGGGTCGCCCCTTTCACTAGTCAAAGTTGCCGGGGGGTGACCCATGGGCAACCCTTAGAGGAGGAGACCTAGGTTGAAGTGCATGATGGGAGAGGAGGTGAAAGGGAGGGGATCTGCCTTTGAAAATAGGTCATTCATGTGTGAAAATCCAAATCTCCACTTGCAAAAGTAGGGTCTCCTGGAGGAGATCTTGAAATAATAGGGGAAGATTTGGATTGGTTAAGTGAAACTAAAAATCGAAAGCGGGAGATGGCTAGGGAGGACAACTAGAAGGCCTCTAAGGGGTGGAATGGATAAAAACTCCATGGAAAGGTGAAAACTCACCTACAAGATGTATACAAGGCTTAGGAACAGGGTTGCAATTAGAAAGAAATGCAAATTGACAAGTGTCGAAAAAGTGTTGACAAGTGTTGAAAGCGAAGAGGGAGAGAAAATGACAAAGGGGAAACAACAAGAGGAAGAAAAGACACGTCACCAAGAGAATTGCTTCTTAGAAGATGTTATTTAACACTTACATGTATGTGACAAGAATTATGACTCATCATAGGGGTCCTCATGGAGGTTGTGCATGATTTTGGTGCTTACATATTTGCCCCTCGAGGATGGTAGTCTACATGAAAGGTAGGTACCGTTCCCAAACTAGGCCTTACCTGTTGTCAATTTTTATACAATTGTACCTACAATAACTAATATTAGTTCGACATTTAAATAATCAAAATGAATAATGAAAACTAAAATGATGAACATACCATAGATTGTTTGAGCTTGACTAGTTGTTTGCCTTTGTCGAGGAGATTTGTAGGAATGAATGCACACAAAACGACACATGAGAGATGCATAAAAGAAAACACTAATCTAAGAATGCATAGAGGAAATTAAGTTAATGGAGATAAAAAGTGAGCAATTTAGTGAAATTTGAGTGAATCAGCGACATAATTGATCGCGTGAGCAATCATTGGGTAGATATCGCCGAGGAGATTGGAAAGATGGCCGTCTCTTCCTCTACTACTAAGAATCAAGTACAAAAATAGTGAAAAACCCCTCTCTAAACCCTAGTTTGAATTTTGTGAAAACTCACTTGAAATTGTCTATTTTTGATGATTTTCTCTATTGCATTGTCTTTGTTTTGCCATTTAGAGTAAGATTAGTTTTTCATTTACTAAAATTGGCTAAGAAATAGGGTTTTTAGAGCATTTTTAACTTGGGGGATAGTCTCATAGGGTCTCCACTTTTGCTAGGTAGGTTGCCCAGGGGAGATCCTATGCAACAAGACCACCCGAGGGAGATCCTATTGAACATTTGGGTCACCCGGGGGAGATCTGGTCTGATGAAAGAGGCAACCTTGACATATCAAATCTTACTAAATTTTGATGTATACTGACATTTACTTCACTCTGTTTTGATCCAATTTGAGCACTAAATCTATCTATTTATTACAATTTTGATGGTTTATATGCTTTTTTTGTGAAATTTTCTTCAAGTTTTATGATTTTTAGGGATTTTCTAAGTTGACGAGATCTAATCTAAAGTTCTTTTCTAATTGGCAGGATATGAGGATCTGTTGGAATGCCAATCACGAGTAGTTGTGGCTTTTAGAGATGTATGCTTTGTTATCTACCAATGAGCTTTTTGTCTTGAGGAGAGTAGGCCTAGCCAGAGTTTGCCACGTGTCAGTTGTACATCCTATGGCATGCATTTGTTGTGACATTCTAACTTATTGGGACGCAGACAGGAACACATTTAGGTTCCCTTAGGTTTCAAGAGAGTGGACTATCACTCTGTATGATGTGTACCACATTCTAGGGGTTCCTGTGAGAGGACACCTAGTTGTTCTTCTGGCTAGCGAGTCCTTTGAGGATAAGACTTCTTGGGCATAGATTATGGGGTTGACTCATCCTAAGGATCAAACTGGAGTTTAGCTCACCTCTGTACCACAACTTCACATTCTTGGCTTGAGGAAGTTCCTAATTGGTTTGATTGCATCGAGGATGTCTCAAGACAAATCCTTGGCTCAATGAGATGGTGCTGGGCACCAATTATACAAGGCATTAAGCAGGGTAGAGTTTACACTTAGGGACCAGACACCCTGGCCATGGTCTACAGGGACTTCTATCGTATTACATGGAAAGGGGCTCTTGCTTTTATACACTCTTCTCTGATTATGACTTGGATCTTTGAGCACATCAAACCTTATCAGAAGGAGATTCCTCTTCTTGACAGGCGACAATCGAGAGCAGCCAGGTGGGCTCATGTGGGCCACTTTGATACTTCTTTACATGTTGTGGCTACTCTTACAGATGCAACTATGATCTCTGACCCTTACATAAAATATAGAGGGTGCATGGTCGCATTATGATCAGATCAGGGAGCATTGTCTTAACGTATCAAAGTTTTTAGATCGTAATGGTCTAGTTGAGGCTCATCATGTTGAGCTTGTCTTGCAGTAGTTTGGCAAGGACTTTCCTGAGGAGTTTCCCTAGTACCTACTTGTTATAGATCCATCTAGGAGAAGGATGATATTGGCCAAAGGACAGTTGCTTGGACCCCTTTGACTCCTAGAGTTTTGATTAATAGAGCTTCTAGGACACTGAGAGGTGAAAAGTGGGGAGAGAGAGGAGCTCCTTCCTGAGGATTGATTGTGGTGGATGACTCTGACTCTACTGATGAGGACTACGTTCCTAATGGGGATAACTTATCTAACAAGGGACTAGTAGAGGGTGTATAGGATGCAGACTTTAATGAGGATGATATACCTGAGGGTTCCTTCACAATTCCCAGGCCTCCTCATTTTGATGAGGTGATGTAGCAACTAGATCCTACTTGGTAGCCTAGTGACCCACATGAGACTTCTATTGTTTTTCTAATCTCGCATTGTCCTTTCTTTTCTTCCCTTTTTATCAAAAGTCATCACATCTTTTGTCTTTACTTTGCTTTGTAGGTAGCACTGAGGAGTGGAGGAGTTTCATTCATGAGATCAACATTGGTTTAGTTGCCCCCTTCACTAGGCTAACCCAAGAATACTTCTTACTGATCCTAGTGTGCCCCCTATGGTTGGGTGACACACTGACATTTTCTCTCTTGCTTATCATGGATGCCAAGAGAGTGCTACTTTGAAGGATGAGAATCTCATTCTTAGGGGTGAGAATCAGGTACTTCATGTGATGGCTCATCTTGGGTTTTGGTAGAGTGAGCTTAGTAGTATGAGAGCTACACACTCTCATAATCATAACAGGGCACCTCACTCACATAAGTCTCATGTAACGACTAATGGTACACATAGACATAGGAGTAGAAGTCCTAAGGGTTCATCTCTTGTGCACTTTGGAAGTTTAAGAACTCTTTGATTATGTTTTGACCCTCAACTCTAAGAATGCAAGTAAGATAACAATGCCATGTTTTTGTAATTTTTCAGAATATATATGAAATGTAGGTCACGATATGCAAATGCCAGAACACAAGGGATGCTGAAATCAAACTTTTACTTCTACAAAATGTCACAAGTTATGACATTGACTTTCTTTCTTTGGAACTCTTTTTCTAGTTCTAATATGAATTCATTATGAAACAAACAATATGACTGCTCTTTAATATGATTTTCAATCAAGGGGATTGTAGGTTATTCTGGTATAGGAGACCTATTCAAGTATGTGAAATTAGGAATTTAGAACTCAAGCAGGAAACAGGAGTGAAATGGAGTGTTTATGATTTTTTGGTTTTGCTAGAGGCTAAACATTGATCCTTATCTAGATAAGACAATCTAACAAGCTTTCAACTTAGACAAGTAACAAATTTTATTGATGTTCGCTAGACTTAGATCTTAGATGGAAAGCAAGATAGACCCGAGGTAAAGGATAAATAGGAAATACCCAGGGTCTCTAGATAGAAAATGATCCTAAAGACTACTAGACTCTTGGTTTTTCTCAGCTAGTGTGTGTGTGTGTGCTTTGTACCCTTGTCCTTTATTTCCTCTATTAGAATGTCACCCTTGAAGCTTCGAGATTAGACTAATCTCCACCCAAGAGTACAAACATTCAACAATCTTCTCTCTTTTACTCTTTTTTTGTAACTCTCTTTTTTTTTTGTATTTTCAAGAATGCCTCACTTGATTTTCTCATTTTTTTAGATTTTTTACTTCTAAGAAATGAATACTTTTGGAACTTTGGATATGCAATAGCTTGATCTCTCAATTTTCACTTTTCTCAACACTCTTATTTTTCTCCACTCATTTTTTATTTCACTCATATTTTAGATTGCTTCCTTCATAGTTTTGATCCTCCTGACGTTTTTGCCTAGAAACAATAAGGGGCTAAGTGCCACCAAAAGTTTTCGTAATCTAGTTGAACTTCTCTCCTACTAGGGAAGAATTGGGAAGGTCTACTTGCAAGCTTCCTTTGAACACTGTAGGTTTGAATACTGACTTTTCTTAGGCCTAACATCTTGGCTCATTAAGACTGGAATCTATATAAAGCTAAGAGCTAGTCTTTGATAAGAATCACTAGGAATGAAGGGGGAGAATGGCAATTGTGAAAATGAGGAATCTCAGGACCTAAAAGGATCACTTATAGTTAGGCAAACTTAGACTCCTTATTGAAATGAAAATAATACAAGAGAAAGCCATTCACTATAATGCAAGATGAACATAATGATACCAAAATGCAAGAAACAAATTATTTTTGACATTTTTTATTTTTATGATTTTTTTGCATTTTTGGAATATTTGATTTTTTTTCTATTTTTATGTTTTATGATTTTTATGATTTTTAGATATAGTATTTCTTGAGGTGAAAGGCATTGACTCTTTTTTCCAAATTCCTCTCCATCCATTGTGCACAAGAGATAGGCACCATTTCTGACATCTTCTTTAACCATATAAGGACCTATCCAATTGGGCTTGAACTTACGCCCTTCACCGGCTCTTTTATCGATTAGGTTGTCAATCCCAAGTACTAAGTGTCCCACCTAAAAAGGTCTTGGGAGAACTTTTTTTATACTGCTTTTTCATCCTTGCAAGGTAAAAATCATGTCTTTGAACAACTCTTAATCATTTTTCGTCCATCATTCCTAATTCATCCAACCTTACCGCTTGATATTCTTTGTTATCCAGTAGGCCTTGTAACGATACTCTTAAGCTAGGCAATTCCACTTCCAATGGAAACACTGCCTCTGATCCAAAAGTAAGGGCATAAGGGGTGGTTCCAATCAAAGTTCTTACACTTGATCTATAGGCCCAAAGAGCTAGATATAACTACAAATGCCAATCTCTTTTAGAGTCCTTCACAATTTTGACCAATATTGACTTAAATGTTTTGTTTGTGGCGTCCACTTTTCCATTCCCTTGAGGATAGTAAATTGAACCAAAATTATGATTGATGTGGAATCTTTCACATTACTCTCTTACTTGTAGATTCTTGAATGATGATGCGTTGTCCATCACTATCACTTGAGGAATCTCGAATCTATATATGATCTAATTCAATATGAATTTCATGATGACTGTTCCTGAAACTATAGTTAGAGGCATGGCCTCTACCCATTTGGTAAAATACTTCGTTGCAGTGATGATGAATAGATATCTGTCATGGTGGTGATGATGGTGAACATGTGTGTAGGCTTGACACTTTGGCCATCTTTTAACAAATTTTATTGCATCTCCTTGTAAACATGGCTAGAAATATCCCAACGCATATATTTTTCTTGTTGTAGCATGACTGCCAAAATGTCCTCCATAGATTCCACTATGGCATTATTCTAGAATTTTATGTGCCTCTTCTTTATCGACACATCAAAGCAACATCTCATCCAAGGATCTTCGATACAACACATCATCGATCAAGACGTATCTTGTTGCGAGGACCTGCAAGCGTCTCTTCCCTAAGGGAGTCATGTTCTCTTGGTAAGCTCTATTTGTGAGATAGTTTACAATATCTCTATACCAATATGAAGCAGCATATTTCTCAAGATCGACTGCGTAAATTTCTTCCTTAGGGAATTCTTCATTTATGAGATCCTCTTGAGGAACTGGATTGTCTGCTAGCCAATCTACTATCACTTATCCTTTGACTGACTTTTGATTGACATAAGTTAATTCAAACTCACTTAGCAATGTTACAAATCGACCAGCCCTTCTTGACAACATTGGTTGGTTTAAGAATGTTCTCAATTGTTTAGATTGTACCATAACTCTAGTTTATTGGTTCATCATGTAATGTTACAATCTCTGAGTTAAGTAGACTATAGCCAAACACTCCTTTTCAGCCTAAGTGTAGTTCTCATATTCTAGCAAGGTTCAACTTATGAAATATATGGCCCTTTCCTTTCCACCTTCATCTTCTTGATCCAACATATAAGCTATGGAGATATCAGTCGCTCTGAAATATAAGATGAAAGGTTTGTCATGTTTTCATGGCATTAGAGTGGGTGGAGTTAACAAGAATTTCTTCACTTGCTCAAATGTGTTTTGACAATCCACTATCCAAGTTATGCCAACTTGCTTCTTTAGCAACTGATTGATTGGGTGAATTTTAAAAATCATGTCCGATATGAAATGCCTGATTGCACCTAGTTATCCCAAGAAAGTCCTTACTGTTGTCTTACTTGTTGGCGGAGTTCCATTTAAGATTGCATTAATTTTTTTGGATCAATGTCAATTCCTCTTCGCGAAATAATGAAACCCAAATATTTGCCTGCCATGACTCCGAAAACACACTTCTCAGGATTTAGCCTTACTTTATATTCTCAAAGCTGATTGAAGATTTTATGAAGATCCTCCACATGTGTTGACCTTTTCTCTGATTTAGCCAAAAGATCATCAACATATGTTTCCACTATCTTATGAATGTAGTCATGGAAGATGTGTGTCATTGCCCTTTGATAAGTGGCCACTGCATTTTTCAACTTGAACGGCATGACTACGTAAGAAAATGTTCCCCAAGAGATGGTGAATGTCATTTTGTTTTGATCTACTTCTGAGATTCTGATTTGATTGTATCCTGAGAATCCAATCTATAAGAGAGAATACTTCATATCCTATGGTTGAATTGATGATTTGATCTATAGATGGTAAGGGAAAGTCATCTTTTGGACAAGCTTGATTGATATCCCTAAAGTCGAGGCATATCTAAATTTTTCCGTTCTTCTTTTAAATCAGAATGATGTTTGATACCCAGCTTAAATAGTTGACTAGTTTAATAAAGCCAAAATTCAACAATTTCTACTACTTACGTCTTTATGGGTCTCAATTTTTGCTTTATGGGTTTTGCAACAGGTTTTGTCACTAGGTTGTGTACCACGATTTTTGGTTCTAACCCCAACATGTCTAAATATGGCCAAGAAAAGACATCAGAATATTCAATAAGGAACTCAGTGTACTCCTCCTAGTGCAGGAGCACCCCTACAAGGCAGGATATGAGTTCTTTGTCCGCATGTCAGGACATTAATCTATTTTTAGCATGTTTGACTTCATGATGTAATAAGGTCCATTGGACCAATGCATATGTATTAGATCAGCCTAGGAGAGTGTGTAGGTAGTTAGAGCTCGTGATCAGGTAGTGTGAGCTATCTTCTCCCAGCCGCTTGGAAGCTCCCAGCCGCTGGGAATCAAGCTGGTAGTACTCATAGGATATGGCTATAAATACCTTAGATCTGTTAGGGTTTGAGATAGTTGTAATCAGTCGTGTTATGTTATATGAGGGTATTAGTGATTGAGTTGAGGTTCAGGAGGGCAGTCCAGATATTGAAGAGCACTATTGTTTGACAGTATTGTAGAAACAGGACATTTGTGTTTCATCTAAATAAGATCTCATCAATTGCATTTATCTGGGTTACAAGCTGTTTATGTTTTGATTTCTGTTCTGATTACAAGTTAATGGATTCTTTCAACCCTTCCACCGGTTGATTCTCTGAATCGGTGGAATGGTCATGCATGTTAGTTTAGGTTGTATTTTAGTTTTTTGTTTATGCATTTCATTGTTCGGGAGATCGGTTGATAGCATGCTATGAATCAGCCTAGCATCCTCATGTGCTAGGGTTTAGAAGGATAAGTTTTTTTTCAAGTTTTGTTCAGAAGATGATCCGACCCGATCATGTTTTCTTTGTGAAGTTGTGCGGTTCTGCGAGTTTGCATGCAGCTGACGGATATACAGGAATCTGCATGTGCTTTCCAGATGGAGTGAATCGCATCGTCATCTGCGAGTGTATCGCTGTCAGGATCAGGTGCTGAAGTTGGCAAAAATTGCATGTTTCGAGTGCATCAGGATGATATAGGTTGGATATATACTCAGTGTGTATATCATCGTCAGGATCATCTTTCGTGTGTATCGATCATCCGCATATCGCTATCGTATGCAGAAGTGAAAGTTCACTTTTTGGCTAAGGACCAGGAAGGTCATCATCAGGATATTTGAAATATCACCGGATATTCATTATCATGCTGCGAAGGATATAAGTGTCTTTTATCCGGATGACATCATCATCAAGTGCATTGACATCATCATCGGGTGCTAGTGACGTCATCATCATCAGGATATTGCGAATATCACCCTATGCAAGTTTATCCGGCTATCGCTAAGTGTTTTGACACCGGGGAAAGTCATCAGGAAGTTAAGTAGCTCGCAAAAGGAATCTTCCGCAGGATATTTGCCGTTTGCATAAAGTTTGGTTATCCTCATCAGGATGTTTCAATATGACCTGATAAGTCATATCCTAATGCTGTTTGTTTAAAGAAGGTCAATATCAGGGTGACATAATCATCAAAGAAAGGTGCATAAGGAATATCGTCATCAGGATATATGAGAGGAACCGGATATTTCATATCCTGTTGACGAAGGGTGAAGATGATGCTGAACATCATGATGTTGCCGATAGAGTTTGGCGCTAAGTGAATAGTGATCATCAGGATGATAATTGTGTTCATCGAGTATCATGATGTTGCTGACTGGTGAAAGACTGGAGATTTGTCTACAGGAGTAACAGCGTCGGAATAGAGTGTTGGAGTCCGGCCGATAAGCCAAGTCTGGTCGATCGGTATATGACCGATATATTCATCGGGGTGACATTAGTCATCGGGAGTAAGTCATTTTCCCTTGGCTGATGAACCAGCTCTCGCCGATAGGCGATAAGGAAGTGAACAGTAGTCAGCAGGAGGATATTTCATGCCTCTCCGAAATATGATGATGCTGTCTGTGTTAGCAAGAAATATGATGATGATGATAAGCCGATAGGTATTACATACTGTATGCTCAGAATTTAACATGCTATTTGTGTTAATGACTCCTCCTTCCCATGTGTAAGCTCCCATTGCGTTTTACCTCTGCATCATAGTGGTATCAGAGCCAGGTTAGGATCTTCTGGAAGAGATCAGGATCTAGTAGGATGTCAGATGAAGAAGGAACATCAGAGGTTCCGGCAAGGATGACCAATGCTGAGTTGGCAGTTCTGGTAAAGAAACAGATTTCAAAGAGTAAGGCCGTGAAGGCTCAGAATCAGGAATTGAAGGATGAGATAGAGAAGTTGAGGAACAGAGTAGGTTCTGGTAGAGAAGAAGATAGGGAAGAAGAAGAGATCCCTAGTTGGAGCGAAGAGGTCGTTCCTGCAGACCAGAGACCACTGTTGAATGCCCTCAAGGCCATGGAGAGGAGAACCATGGATGTGAAGCTGGAGTTGCCAGTGTTTACAGGAAAGATGGAACCTGATTCAGTGATGGAGTGGATAGACTCCTTGAACAATTTCTTTGAGACAGAGGAGATACCAGAACAACAGAGGGTGAAGATAGCCCAGTCAAAGATGAAAGAAGCTGCCTTGACATGGTGGAATTTTGTCCAAAATGACAGAGTAGAGGAAGGAAAGTGTAGAGTCCATACATGGAAGAAGATGATGGCATTAGTAAAGGAAGCTTATGTCCCATTGGATTATAGTATCTAATTACACAAGAGGAAGCAGAACCTGAAGCAGAAGGAGCTAGATGTCAGCTCATATACAGAGGAATTCATGAAACTTTGTGTGAAGACAAAGGTAAAGGAAAGTGAAGAAGAGAAGGTAGCCAGATACCTTAATGGATTGAGGTTCAACATTTAGGAAGATTTGAATCTGCATAATCCAGATACCGTTCAGAAATGCTTTCAGTTGGCATTGAAAGTGGAAGAGAGGTTAAAGAGAAAACAGGAACAACACAATAGAGGAAGAGGAAGACAACAAAGAGGTGGAAGAGGTCCTTTTAGAGGTAGAGGACATGGACATGGATATCAGGGAGAATCCAGTCATGACAATAGTAAGGGAAACAATAGTCAGAACCAGAGGGAAAATTACAGTCAACAAGGAAACTCCAGAGGTAGAAGACCTTTCAGAGGAAGATCCCAGGGCAGAGGATCCATCAGATGTTATAACTGTAACAAAGAAGGCCATATAGCCAGTAGATGTCTAGAAAAGGCCACAAGCTCAATAGGAGAAAGGAGAACAAATCTGATCCAAGAACCTGATAGTCAAAGTGTGACAGGCTCGAATACTTTTCAGAGTGTGAATGCTCCTGATAACTATGGATATCCAGAAAGTGGAGAGTCTCTAATGATGAGAAGAACAATGACTACCATGAAGGTACCTGACAAAGAATCCCCTCAAAGAAAGTCTCTTTTCAGAACTATTTGCAAATCAGGAGGTAAGGCATGTAAAGTTTTGATTGATTCTGGTTCTACTGAAAATTTTGTGTCTGAAGAAATGGTGACAAAGCTTAAGCTTAGGAGATTGCCTCACCCATCCCCATACAAAGTCTCATGGCTTACCCAAGGTCAGCAGACAATTGTAGAAGAGCAGGCTTGGGTAGAATTTTAAATTGGAGCATATAAGGATAAGTTGTTGTTTGATATTACCAAGATAGATGCTTGCAACCTTTTATTTGGTAGACCATGGCAGTATGATTTGAAGGCAAAACATGATGGTGTTAGAAACACCTATACAATCACTAAAGATGGTAAGGTGACAGAGTTACTACCATTGACAGAAAAAGAGGAGAAATCTAAAGGAAAAGAGGTGAAGGTAATGTTGATGGAAGGTAAACAGTTCATGAAAGAGGTAGCAGCAGAAGGTGCAGTTGCATATGCCCTAGTCCCATGTATGAGGGTAAGTAAAGAACAGCTGCAAGAAGTCAAGGAAGAGAAGAAGCAAAGGTTCATAGACCCAGCTATCCAAGAGCTATTGGATAAGTACAAAGGTGTTATCTCAGAGGGAATGCCCAGATCCCTACCACCTGTCAGAGATATTAGTCACTGTATAGACTTAATTCTAGGGTCAACACTCCCTAACAAAGCAGCCTATAAGCTAACTCCAGAACAGAATGCAGAAGTAGCCAGACAAATTGAAGAACTATTGGATTCAGGTCTGAATGGGAAAAGTTTAAGTCTATGTGCAGTACCAGCTGTACTAGCACCAAAGAAGGAAGGTACTTGGAGGCTTTGCACAGATTCCAGAGCTATTAACAAGATCACAATCAGGTATAGGTTTCCAATCCCTAGGATAGAGGATTTACTTGATTGTTTGGGAAATGCTAAGTATTTTACAAAAATAGATTTGAAGAGTGGATATCATCAGATCAGGATTAGACCAGGAGATGAATGGAAAACAACATTCAAGACAAATGAAGGGTTATATGGGTGGAAGGTTATGCCTTTTGGGTTGTCTAATGCACCTAGTACTTTTATGAGGTTGATGAATGAGGTTTTGAAAGAGTTCATTGGTAAGTTTGTCATAGTATATCTAGATGACATACTGATTTTCAGCAACACAAAAGAAGAACATCTCAGACATATAGATTTGGTTCTCAAGAGGTTACATGAAGAGCAGCTGATGATAAATTTAGACAAGTGCTTGTTCATGCAAGAGGAGATCACATATTTGGGTTTTGTCATTTCACAAGGAAAGTTACAAATGGATAAGGAGAAGGTAAGTGCCATATTGTCTTGGCCAAGCCCAAAGACTATGAATGATGTCAGAAGTTTCCATGGGTTAGCAACCTTCTACAGGAAGTTTATAAGAGGGTTTAGTCATATTTGTGCACCCATGCTTGATACCATCAAAGGAGGACAGAAGTGCAGATTTGTTTGGACCCAAGGAGTAGATGATTCTTTTGAAACATTGAAGAAGAAGGTGGCACAGCAGCCAATCCTTGCACTTCCAGACTTTAACAAGATCTTTCAGGTGGAATGTGATGCCAGTCACATGGCCATTGGAGCAGTACTCAGCCAAGAAGGTAGACCTATTGCATTTTTCAGTGAGAAGCTCAATGATGCTAAAAAGAGGTATTCCTCATATGATTTGGAAATGTATGCTTTAGTCCAGTCACTCAAGAAATGGAGGCATTACTTGATGCCAAAGGAATTCATAGTATTCACAGATAACCAGGCTCTAAGTTTCATAAACAGCCAGGAAAAGCTGAACCACAGACATATGAAATGGGTAGAAACCTTACAAGCTTTTACTTTTACATTGAAGCATAAGAAAGGAGTCAAGAATAAAGTTGCAGATGCTTTGAACAGGAGAGTTCTCACAGTCAACCAGATTCAGTTGGAAAGTGTTGGTATTGATTCACTGAAGACTATGTATGAGACTGATGAAGATTTTGGTGAGATATATCATGTATGTACTTCTTTTGGGGAGAAATATCATGCTAAATTCTCTGAATTTTTGATTCAGGATGGATTGTTGTTCAAAGGTGGACAGTTATGTATTCCAAGGTGTTCTATGAGGATAAACATCATTAAGGAGAAACATTGTGGAGCTATGGCAGGTCATTTTGGTCTAGATAAGACTCTTGATCTTGTCCTAAGACATTACTTTTGGCCTAATTTACAATCAGATGTCAGAAAGTTTGTAGAGACATGTGTGATATGTCAGAAAGCTAAAGGCAGGTCAACTAATGCAGGTTTATATCAGCCCTTACCCATTCCTTCCAAACCATGGGAAAGCATAAGTATGGATTTTGTCTTGGGTTTACCAAGGACAAGGAAAGGGTTTGACAGTGTTTTTGTTGTAGTGGATAGGTTCAGTAAAATGGCACATTTCTTGCCATGCAAAACCACTGCTGATGCTTCATACATTGCAGATTTATTTTTCAGGGAGATTGTTAGGATCCATGGATTGCCTTTGAGCATAGTGTCAAACAGGGATGTGAAGTTTATTGGTCACTTCTGGAGAACTCTTTGGAAAAAGCTTGGAACAAATTTGTCTTTTTCCTCTGCATATCATCCTCAAACGGATGGACAGACTGAAGTAGTGAACCGTTCCTTAGGGAATTTGCTTAGACGTTTGAAAAAACAACATGGAAAAAAGTGGGATAATGTCCTATCTCAAGCTGAATTTTCCTATAATGATACTGTTAATAGGAGCACAGGGAAATCACCTTTCTAGATAGTTTATGGTATGCATCCAAGAGGAATTTTGGAATTGAGAGCTCTACCTCCAGTAGACCCTGTTAGTACAGTAGGAGAAGCTTTTGCAGAAGCCATCAAAGAGGTTCATGATCAGGTCAAGACCCAACTGCAGCAAACTACCTTGAAGTATAAGGAATATGCTGATAACAAGAAGAAGGATGTACAGTTTGATGTTGGAGATTTGGTATGGGTTCATTTGAAGAAGGACAGACTTCCTAAGGGCAAATATACTAAACTCATGCAGAGAAAAGTTGGACCATGTCAGATTTTGCACAAGCATGGACAGAATGCTTATGAGATACAACTTCCCCCTGATCTTGGTTTGTCCCCTATATTCAATGTATGTGATTTAACTCCATACAAGTCTAATCCAGATGCAGATCAGGAACTCCTATAGGAGACAGTCACTCATGACATTACTAAGCATGATCCTCCACAGTTGCAGCAGGTTTTAGACACCAGAGTGGTCAAACAGACCCGGAACAAACAGTATTTGGAGTATCCAGTATCTTGGAAGGGCAAACCTAATTCTGAAGCAGTATGGATGACTGAAGAGTAGATCCAGAAACATGGTGCAGATCTTCATACTCTCATCTCAAGTGGACTTGAGATTTCTTCTTCTGGGGAGTATGGTGTAGGAGCACCCCTACAAGGCAGGATATGAGTTCTTTTTCCGCATGTCAGGACATTAATCTATTTTTAGCATGTTTGACTTCATGATGTAATAAGGTCCATTGGACCAATGCATATGTATTAGATCAGCCTAGGAGAGTGTGTAGGTAGTTAGAGCTCGTGATCAGGTAGTGTGAGCTATCTTCTCCCAGCCGCTTGGAAGCTCCCAGCCGCTGGGAATCAAGCTGGTAGTACTCATAGGATATGGCTATAAATACCTTAGATCTGTTAGGGTTTGAGATAGTTG